>CM067547.1:39795858-41126858 GCA_034509755.1 Anisodus tanguticus | reverse complement strand
CTTGGGCAGGCGAAGATCTTTGATGAGACAAGAATTAAATTCATTTTTTCTTGAAAGTGCAGCTTGAACAAATCGTGAGGAACAGCTAGATTTTTAGAAATAAATAGAGGTGGTCAGTGGGCCGGGCTCGGGTCTGACGGGCCGGATCTGGCGGGGTCGGGGCGGGACGGGCGAAGGGGTCGGGTCTGGCGGGACTTGCTCTAGTCCCGTCCCGATCCCGTCGGAATCGGGGCGGGTTCCGGCGGGTTTTCCTTTTTTTTTTTTTTTTTTTAATAACATATTTATAAAATAACTCAATAAACAAGACACGATAGTATAATAAAAACATCCCAAGGCTGTTTTTGTGCCTCTTATATTATTTAATAGACATGTGATTTTTTTGTAATACAAATACAATTGTCGAAATTGCAACTTTGTGGTGTTGTCCAAAAGTTGCAAATTACATAATAAAATTGCAATTAAAAAAATTACATTCTCAAAAAAACCTGTTCTAATTGCTTGATAATTTCATGTGGTTCTTCGGTTGGAATTGGTATTTGTTGGTCAAATTGATCCACGTCGCTTCCACCACCTTCGGATAAGATTTCGTTGTAGTCTTCGCCTTCTTCTTCGTTGATCTCCGGTTGACCGCACCTTCTCCGCTCCGCTCGTATCCAATCTCTCGAATAATACGCAATTTCCAAGTCGTCTCCCGCTAATGAGTGTCTGTGGTCTCCTATTTGATATCTGCCGTGAGAAAAAGCGCTTTCGACGCAGATTGATGACACTTGAATGTTCAAAACATCTCGGGCCATCAATGAAAGTGTCGGAAAGGTCTTCTCATCCCCCCTCCAGTATTTCAGCAAGTCTTCATGTCCATCTTCATTGATAACTTCTTGGTACGGTACATAACCGTGCAAAACAAAAATATCCAACTCGCTAATTTGGTTAGTAGTAGAAGTACGACCGCACATTCTATTTCTGAGGCTTTCAATAATAGCCGCAGAAACAACATGTCTTTTGTGAGGTTGTGTTGAAGATGAAGAAGATGGTATGGAAGCCGGTAAGTTACTAGCATTTTCTTGTTGATAAAACCTATATTTTTTTTGTATTGGTGTTCTACACTAGACAACACTTCTTCTTTAGTTTGTTCAATAGGTGGTGAGTGATTTAGATTTTTGGGACTTGGAGGTGATAGTACTTCTATACAATCGTAAATAGTTTCAATTAGTGATTTAGTACCGTCTATTTTAATAGTCGGATTTAATACAGAACCAATAATATAAATAGTGGGAATAGGAATAAATTATTTCTTTATTTTGATAAACATTTTTTTAATAGCTGCCATATAAGCTGTTTTTTCCATATATTCACTAAGTAATAAAAATATTATAGCTATATAAAACAACATAGTTGAAATAGTAGGATAATACATACCAGAAAATTCTTTTATTGCTTGAAAAAATTTCTCTAAAAATACAATACGTTCGGAAAATTTTACCCAATCGCTATCTCAACCATATTAGCTGGATTTTGATTATGAGAGTTAAAAAATAAAGTTATAGGTTTTCTATAGTCATAAGCAACAAGTAGTTGCTCGTATAAAAATTTTCACCTAGTGGGTACTTCTTCTGAAATTTTTCTATAAGGTAGTTGGCAATCGTGACAAAAATTTTTATATTCTTTTCTTCGTTGTATTCTATTATTTTTAAAAATAAAGTTTATAGCAAATTGTATTTTACTAAGAATGTCTTCAAAAAGTGATAGATCATCCTTTACAATTAAGTTATATATATGGCACGCGCATTTTATATGAAAATGATCTGAAAAAGATGGAGTTAAACTATTTTTTAAAATTGTAATAGCTTAATTGTTAGAAGAAGCGTTATCTAATGTAATAGTCATAATTTTATCAGTTATTCCGTAATAATCGCGCACTTGATAAATATTTTCTGCAATAAAAGTACCAGTGTGCCTATCATCTATATATCTATACGCTAAGATACGTTTTTGCATAGACCATTTATAATCTATCCAATGACAAGTTACAGTTAAATAATCATGGCCGTTAGTACTACGACCTATATCAGACGTGATAGATACTTTGCCATTAAAATGATATAATGAATAACGTAAATATTATTGATATTCATGCGCGAATTTAAATACATCTCTCTTAACAGTTGATCTAGGAAAATCGTTAAAAGCAGGATTATATATATCTCTAATGTAATGAATAAAACCGGGAGATGAAGGAAATGAAAAAGGCAAACCCTCCACAACAACTAATTTTGATATTGCTTCCCTATCTCTATGTTTATTGTATTTAGGGCCTACAATTCCCCCCCGTCATAGGGTTAATTTGACCACATACTTGGTCCGGACAAGTATCAATATGTGAACCTTGTCCCGATGAAGCGAGCGTTTGCGCACCCGGTTTTGAAGCCTGGTATGGGGCATACCTAGCTGGATAAGTACTTACTACGTGTCTAATTAAACCCCCCGTCCCACCGTGACCTTTTCCAGTTTTAAATTTTAAAACATTTTACAAATTTTACATATAGCTACTTGATTCTCTACGTCCCTATCAAAAAATGTCCATGCATCTGATTTTAATGGTCGTTTGCTGGACCTCGTCTCATACTAGGGGGAATAAGGGGTATTTCAGTTGAAGGTGCACTAGTGGGTGTGTTGTCATCAACATTAGTGGGTGTATCATCTAGATCATCGTCTAAATTAAAGTCTTCTTGAGTTCCAGAAAATAGCTCCTCGTCTAAATCTAATGGTATTGTAGGAAAATGTTGAGTATCAACAAAATCATCCTGTGTAGGAATAAGATGACTAGAAGAAATACCCTTGCCCTGGTTGCCCCTACTAGAAGAAGCACTCTTACCCTTACCCTTAAACATACCTCTTAATCATTCCATTTTAATTATAATAATAAATAATTAAAGATAATAAAATTAAGTGCGCTAAATAAAATAAACAGACAATAATAATTTAATGAAGGAACGAATGTACCAAACGCCGACGTAACATCGACGTGTAATCGAGAGGTTGAAAATTGAAACTTTGCTCGATGGAAGATCCTCAAGCTAGTTGCCAACTTCACTCCCAATTCCCAAATGAATAAATAAAATTGAATATTTAGTAAACAATGTAGACTTGTAGAGAGATATATTGAGAGATTGTAGGAAGATGAAGAGAAAATGAGTTATTTATAGTTGGAAATTGGGTTAAAGTGTAAATATAATAACTTATGGGTTAAAAATAAATATTAAGGGGTAGGGGGGTGGGGGAGGCCAAAAATGGCCGTTGCCCAATGGCCAAAATTTAAAATGGTCGTTGGTGCAACGACTATATTTGCAAAGGGGGATCGGGGGCGGGATCGGGGGCGGGCTCGGGACGGGCTCGAGGCGGGGTCGGGCTCGGGTCTGGCGGGACGAGACATTGTCCCGTCCCGAGTTCGAGTCCCGTTACCATTTTTTTTTTACTCGGGGTCGGGGCAGGCTCGGGACAGGGTTGGGTCGGGCCGTCCCGGCCCACTGGCCATCCTTAGAAATAAATGTGGGACATTAATTCTAGATCTGATAGGATTATTATACTCCATCCGTTATATAATAAGTGATATTTTTAGCTTATGCACACACCTTAATAAGTTGTTCACTTCTAAAAAATTTATGAGTGTTTTAACTTACTCCTAATTAATGTCTAAAAAATTACTTAATAATTTTTTATTATGTAAATAAAGGTAATTTTGGAAGAATAAGGTCAATTTGTTTTTGAAATCCTAAAGCAATCGCTTATTTTAAAACAAAATGAAGAACCTACAACACTAATTATGAAAGGGACTAAGGGAGGGAGTAACATTTAGGAAAGACCAAGACACTTACATAGCGACTTAAAATAGGTCGGGACTCTACTGGTACAGATATTGAAAGAATGGGAAACTCCATTCAAAAAATCGAGAAAATGTCCATTCGATTCAAAGGCTGAAACAGATAATCCAATAGTAAATCTTTCGATCATTAAGAGCTGTCCCATGAGTATTAAGTATTAACTCGTATTTCCTTCAAGGTCACTACTATATACCGTAAGCACAATATTTAATTTTCGGAATTAAGTAAATGAAGATCCCATATGTACATAAAATTAACTTTCCATTAGGTATGTGCATAGTTTGGATAAATTCGAAATTCGAACATTTTGAATTTATATTTTGAAATTTTCAGATTCTGGATTGGATTTCGGATTTAGTTTTTTAAAATTTTGAATTTTCGATTGGATTTTGGATTTGGAACTTCAAACTTTTGGACATCCGAAAACCAAATTTCTTATACCTTATATTTAGGCTACCCGACTATCCATTAATATATTAGTGCATTACCTATATGTCCAATCTAATAAGTCAAATGTGTCCTACTCATTACATATCAATCGCTATATTCAAAAAAATACTAAGTTCAATATGTTTGGATTTGTTAATTTTAAAGATGACTACTTTTTAGATTTACTTTTTGTTTTCATTGTCAATAAATATTTTATGTATTGGATGATTTTACTAAATTGAACTTGTTAATTCATAGGACCATTGCTTTTGTTCCATCCTTGGCAATAATTTTATTGCTTGTATGAATACTTTATATATATATGATTGTGATAGCAATGAGAAACTATATATTAAGACAATTTGGTATAAATATTTTATTTGATTGTTCATTTTGTAAGAATGAGCAGAAGAAATTCAACTTATAAATCAAACCGAAAATTTGAATTATCTAAATCAATTTATTCTAAACCAAATTAAAATAATCTCATCCAATCCGAACATATTTAAATCAGATTTGAATTCAATCCGTATTATAATTTGAAATGTGCTAAATCCATATTATATAGTTTTCCTCTTGACTTATTGGGCCTTAAATAGTCCAGCAATGAGTCGCTCCAGAACCAGGGAGGTGTTGCTAGTTCCCCTATTAGGAAATTAGATTGTATATACTCTTTAATATTCTTGTATTGTTGAATCACATAATTATCTTTCTTCAATTTTATCCTTTATCATTAAGCTATAATCCAAATTATCTAGAGTAGTAGTAGTTAAATTAATTTTTTTACAATACCATTAATTTGATTACATAAAGACTTAACTAATATTTTTTAAAAGGGAGTGCAAAATACAATGGATAAATAAAAGGGAGCGGAGGGAAGAGAATATCTCATCTTTCCTTCGTTACTACTTTTATATATATATATATATATATATATATATATATATATATATATATATTTGAAACACTATTATATTTTTATTTTATTAGAAATATTATTATAAAAGTTTATTTTTAAATTTCTACTAAGATGTAGTGCTTAAATGGATTGGGCCAGAGCACAATAGTCTAAAGATTAAGAAAATCACATAATTACTCATAAATACTGGCAAGGCATCTAGTTTGTCATTTTTAGCCCAACTATCCACTTCTTATTCATATAACCTTTCGGTAATCTAAATTACCGAAATTTTAGCCAAACTCGTCGGCGACCTCCTTAGTGAGGTCGACAACGAGTGAGACAATGAATTCGACCAAGATGAGCGGCACATCACCCTCGTCAAATCTCGCTTCACCAGCGACATTAGCAAATTAGTTTGACATCTTCTTTTGGGAATCTAGAATTTTATTTTGCTCTTCTTTTCTCCTTGTCATTTTGATGTGTTTTTGCATAAGCGAAATACAAATCCTCAAATCAAAGACTTGAAGACGGTCTTCCATATGAATGTGAATTAGCTCATATATTGTCATTAATTTCTAGCTCGTCTAAAGCATTGAACGAATTGAAGCATAATCACAAAGGAGAACACAATTAATGTTCTATCATCTTAATCAAATTGCTTAGTGGAAAAATAAAGTTCCATCATAAGACAAGAAAACAAGTGAGATTGCAACTTTTAGAGTTGGCCTTTCTTTTTAAGGCGATTATACAATATTGATACATTATTATACAAAGCACATACATTATTTATATATTATATATAGTGTATAAGAATATATATGTAATGTATAATAGTGTATAAGAATGTATATGTAAAGTTATAAAAAATGTTGAGCAATTTATATATAACTATACATTACATATACATTATTTATACACTGACGATACATTGAGCTATATCAACCGCAAACTAGATACGTGGACGGTATATATGAGTTATTTCTCCTAAGAAAGCAGGCTAGTCTCTTAAGGAGCATCTACAATTGAAGCCTAACCCAAGTTCAGTCCGTTCCTCTTTTGAATTCTGTTGCCTGCTAATATAGATGGTGTTTAGATTGACTTTTAAAAAGTGACTTATAAGCTAAAAGCTAAAAATCATAAGTTTGTCCTATCCAATTTTTTGCTTTTGGCTTATTTTGATACTTTTTTAATCTAAAATAAGTGCTTGAAAACACTTTTATCTTACCTAAACACCTCAAAAAGTAAAAAAGTACTTAAAGTCAAAAACACTTAAAATAAGTCAATCCAAACATCGTCAGTAAATCACCAATCATATCTAAATAAGATCCAATATACTAAACATATATGTACTTTTTCATTTATCAAACATAACAAGGTTTTACAAAACATAGCAGATCTGGAAAGAAAAAGGATTGTGCGCATCCCCTCCCCCCTCCATTTTACCATACACGTGGTCTGAATTCTAACCCAAACCAGATTCCCTAAATTTTGATACAGTGAAGCAAACAGAATTGAAATATTTTTTTGTAGCCATTGATGAGACTAGGAATATTAGCAGAATTCCTTGAAAGAAGTACTAGAACAAAATAGTGAACAAAGGACATACACTGATACACAACCTCATTTCTCAGTGACTTTGTACACCTTCCTCCTCTTTGTCCTAGTATGGGAGAAGAACTGGAAACTAGAAAAACTCCATTATCAGCCATTAAAGGAGTTCGAAGCTCAAATTTTAAAAATCATTTTGTCGCAAACGAACTTCGTTTTGACGGTGATATCAACAACGTTACTAAATTCTTTAAATATACTTTGTGCTCTCTCACATCTATATAAATATTTGCACATTATCATCCACTGATTAACAAAATATGGCTAGAGTTGCAGTTAAAGTTTTTTTTTTTCCAGAAAAAGGCTTGATATGGAGGGAAAAAAGTTTTCCAAGGTTCGATAAAATGGAGGTACATGAGATGAAAAGCAGACGGGAAGTGTTAAGTAGGTGTCAGACGACGTTCGACAAGAGTTGAACAAATGAGGTGAAGGAGAACTGTTAGTTTGACCATATTTACGTCTTTACGGTTGAAGAAAAGAAAGAGCGAATCTGCACGAGAGTATGTATTTAAGTTTGAAAAAAGTTATTTCTCCCTTATCAAAATTTGTTCTTTCTTCTTTTATTGTTTTTGCTTAATCCGCTCGTACAAATATTGTTAAAATAATTGAGAAACACAATTACAATAATCACATAGATCAAGAACACATGTAATATAGTACTATACGCTAAAAGAGAATGCGTACCTTTGTCGGCCATGACAACGTACAACTGAAGACGAATTAGGCTGAGTCTTCCTCTCCCTTAACTTAAGAGAGCTACATAAATAAACTGCCCCTAACTTATTCACCAACTATTAACATTCATCCCATTTTGCTAAAATGTAATAATAAGTTAATATTAAGTCCACATTTAATAAATAATTCTAACATTCTCCTACTTGGACAACATTAACTTAATTATAAAATTTGAAAAGTTTGTTTTATAGAAAATGACTCTCGGGCTAAATAGACAATGGCCATAAACAAATAGTGATGGAACGCTATTTCTAACATGGTCTAGTCAAAGAAAACTATCAATGTTGGAATGCAACAATACTTGCATCACTCAACGACACAAGACCAGCCTATAATCACTAACACTGAAGTTTTGCAGATATAAACCCAACGATGTGGTAGTGTAGCAAGAAATAACCAACATGGACTCCAAATCGAGGTTATCTCATTGTTAGTCCTTCAAACGATTTTTTATAACATGTACGCTTTAAATCAACATGTGCACCATTGAAAAACCGTCACCGCGATTTTTTGTTACAACATGTCAGCACTAAAACAACATGTGCTCCACCAGAAAATTTTGATTTTCAAGGCTCGACATGTGCAACTTGTGCAACAACCAAAAAAATTCATAAAGCGTGAATCATATACTGTGTATGTCTCCAAAAAGAAGATCCAACAAAACAACAACATGATCTTATCAATATGAGACATATCCAACACATAAGACAACAAGTCTTAAGGTAATAAATCAACATTAAAATGTGCACAATAATAATCAAGAACATAAATGATAGCAAAATTCACCCAAAGAACTTAAACCGGGAGATGTCCACAAATCATTACGAATAATGTCAAACGACATAAAATGTACTAGAAGTAGAGGCTACATAAATCTTTAAGGGTCTAGAGATGGAATCAATTATCACAAGTCCTGAAATAAAATTCTTAAGCCAAATGTTTTGCGTAGCTACACCATAACAAGCTACAAATTATGCTTGCATAGTCGAAGATGCCGTAATAGTCTTCTTCACACTTTTCCAAGATATTGCACCACCTGCTAACATGAAGATAAAATCAATCATCTGAACATCCACCAAAGTCTGAGTCGGAATAACCAATTACCTTAAGATGATCAACTTTTTTGTATACTAACATATAATCTCTTGTCTTCTTCAAATACCTCATTACCTTTTTGATAGCAACCCAATGACTTCTCTTTGGATTAGACTGATAATGTCTAAGAGCATTGACAATGAAAGTAATGTTAGGGCGAGTGCAAACCTGTGCATATATAAGATTTTCAACAACACTTGAATAAGGCACATCCTTCATAGACTATTTCTCAAGATCATTTTTATGACATAAATATAGGCTTAACTTATCACCTTTCATAACAGGGGCGTCTCTAGCCTTCCAATCTTTCATATGAAATTTGCTCAAAATACGATCAATGTAGGTCTTTTGTGAAAGCCCCAATAACTTACGAGATCTATTTCATCGAATATCAATACCTAAAACAAAACATGTCTCTCCCAAATCTTTCATATCAAACACTTTATTCAATGACTGCTTAGTTTCATGAAGCAATCCTAAATCATTACTAGCAAGTAAAATATAATCAACATAAAGAGTGAGAATGATAAACTTACTCCCACTGATCTTGAGGTAAATGCAATGATCAATCTTGTTCTCCACAAAATCCATAGAAGTGACAATTTCCTCGAACTTCAAATACCATTGCCGAGAAGCTTACTTCAGTTCGTAGATAGACTTCTTTAGTTTACACACTAGATGCTCATTACTTGTATCAACAAAGCCTTGATATTGTTCCATGTAAACCTCTTCACTAAGATCACCATTCAGAAAAGATGTTTTTATATCCATCTGGTGCAACTCTAGATCAAAATGAGCTACCAGTGCCATAATGATCCTAAAAGAAATCGTAAATGACACTGGTGAAAAGGTTTCATTGTCATCAACCCCTTCTCGTTGTGTAAACCCTTTAGCAACCAATCTTGTCTTGAAGCGTTCAATATTTTCTTTTGAATCCTTTTTCTTCTTATACATCCATTTGCAACCAACAACTTTATGACCTTTAAGGAGTTCCACAAGCTTCCACACGTCATTTTTACTCATGGAGTTCATCTCCTTAGTCATAGAATCAAACCACATCTTTGATTGAGCACATGATACTGCTTCAAAATATGTCACAAATTTCACAATGTCACCTTTAATAAGGTATGCTAAATAGTCATCAGGTAACGTTGATCGTTTGGGTCTACTAGATCTTCTCAATTTCCGAACCTCTTGTTCTACAATAGTAGGTGCCTGAATCACTTGTTCAACAACAACAGGTGTTGGAACCTCTACATGTATAGAATCCTTAGCATGCACATATGCAGGTTCATGATGCTCAACGTGTGCAGGTGCAAACACAAATGTTTTTATAGCAATAGGGAGAGGAATTCTCACAGCTTCAACATTCTCAGCAAGCTCACTAACAACATTTTGCAAACAACCCTTATCTGCAACATCAAATTCAAGAAATTTTGCATTTTGTGATTCAACTATTCTTGTTCCCCTTGTAAGACAATAAAATTTGTTTCTCTTAGAATGAGTTGGATAACCAATGAAAAAATAATGTGAGGTTCTAGGTTCAGTTTTCTTCTCAGAAGGGTTATATATTCTCATATCAGCAGGACATCCCCAAACTCGAAAATAATTTAGGTTATTGGTCCACAACTCAAAAGGTGTTTTAGGAACTGACTTGGATGGAACACGATTAAGAATGTACATGGTTATTTTAATAGTTTCACCCCAGAAGAACTCAAGCAAGTTAGATCTACTCATCATACTTCTCATTATGTCTTTTAAAGTACGATTTCGCCTTTCAGCTACACTATTTTGGTCAAGACTACCAGGCATGGTATGTTGAGCAATTATGCCACAATCTTGCAAATATTTGTCAAAGGGTCTCATATGTTATCCAACCTCGGTGTATCTACCATAGTACTCACCTCCACGATCAGACCTCACTATCTTAATGACCTTTCCCAATTGCTTCTCTACTTCAGTTTTAAACACTTTAAACTTTTCAAGAGAATCAGATTTTTCTTTAATAAGGAAAACATAATCATACCGAAAAAAGTCATCAATGAAGGTGACAAAATAACTTGAATCACAAATTATTATTGAATATCGACCACTTACATCTGTGTGAATTATTTTTAAAACAAATTGAAACTACGAGTAGCACCCTTTTTTCTTATTTTAGTCAACGTTCCTCCAATGCAATCAATGCATGTTCATATGTCCCCAAAATCAAGAGAAATTAGAATATTGGACTTGACTAATCTATCAACTATATCTTTAGAGATATGATCCAAATGCCTATGCCACAACATACCTGACTTTTTATTTGAAAAAAGACGTTTAGACCCAACAATTTCAGAATTAAAAGAGTTGTATTCAAAATCAGAAGTCAAGAAAAATTTAAACAAACCATCAGATAGGATTCCATGACCAACAACTTGAGAGTTAAAAAGCAGATTAACTTTTTCATTAAGAGAACTAAAATCTATGCCAGCACGGTCTAAAACAGAAAGAGAAATCAAATTTCGTCTAAAAGACGGTACATAAAAAATATTTTCTAGAACAAACTTATAACCAGTTTCTAAGTTTAAAACTATTGTTTCTATGAACTCTACTTCAACTTGGACATGTGTGGCGACTCTAATTCTTGACTCCATTTCCTTTGGCTTCCTTTTGTTTGTGAACACCTGTAAGGAAATGTCAACATAGGTCGTAGCTGCACTGCCAGACCACCAAGAATTAATGGGGACATCTACTAAGTGTGACTCAAAAAAAACAAGAGCAAGATGATTACCTTCTTTTGACTCTTTTTTTTATCCAGGCATGAAATTTGACACAATCTCTTTGCTTGTGACCAGGTTTCTTACAAAAGAAGCAATTATTATTTTTCTTAAAAACAACATTATTGGCCCTAGGATATTCAGTTTGATCTTTATCATGTCTTTGGTGTCCTGACCCTTCTTAAAAGTACGATTATTAGATCTTTGAAACTTCCTAGGTTTCTTACTAGAGCTAGCTTTGGAATCATGGGAAACAAACAAGGCTATCTAACCCTTCTCTCTCCTAATTTTCTCCTCTTCAACAACACATTTTGAAATGAGGTCATTAATAGATCAAGATTCATTTTGAGTGTTATAAGCAGTTTTCATTTGACTAAACTCAGCAGGCAGGGAGTTAAGAGCAGAGTGAACAATATAAGAATAATGAAGAATTATGTTAAGAGATTTCAATTTGGACTGGATGTGGACCATCTTAAGTATGTAATCTCTACCCCCCCCCCCCCCTGAACTATCATACCTCATTCCCGTGAGCTTACTCATTAGATCTCCAGTCTCAGCCTTGTTGGATACAAGGTATCTTTGTTCCACTTGGGCAAGAAAATTCTTAGTATTGGTAGTTTCAGGCAAGCCACTCTTGAGATGCTCAGCAATTGTCCTCCTAAAAGCAAGAATGCATAGCCTATTAGATATTTTTCACCTAGCAGCGGTGTTAGAGTCAGTGAGAGTTGGTGACTCATTTTCACGCAAAGCTTGATCTATGTCATCCATGCCTAAAGCAAATTCAAGATCTTTCTTCCATCTCTTAAAGATAGAGCCCGATAGGATCACAAATTCAACATTATTGTTGTTCAAAGAAATGGTAAATGTACACAACATAACATGAATGAGTTTTATATAATAGCAAGGCATAAACAATAATATTATCACAACGATGAATCCCGCAACATCAACAAGTAGCCCCCCTTTGGGTAGGACAAGAAAATATTTCAATATTAAAAACCTATCCCCTTTAGGTAGATAAATTCACTAAATTAAAATATTTTCACATAATGGACCTCATCACAACACCAAATTAAAACACACAATAAACCTTCTTTGAGCAGGCCATTGTATATTCTAACTCAGTGATATCCCTCAAAAAGGATTAAACAAATCTCATACATTAAAGCAAATAGGCTACTTTGGTGCACACCATTCACCTCAACTTACGAAAAAATTCAATCTCAAGAATTACACATGCCATTGCTTAGCACATACGACACAACATGTATGCACAATTGCGCACAATTAAATTATATGAGGTGTTTTAACACGTACCCATCCTGATTATGTTTATAAATTTATCCAGTCCCAATGAAAACGAAACAATATGAATTAATTTATTAACCACTGTTGATAACTCTCCTTTGCCATTTTATTACAGTGACTCTTTTACCAATGATTAGATCATCAAATAAAGAATCAATAATTGGCCGAAACAAGGATGAGTAGTCTAATTGGTTGTAAAAATAAAATACTATTGTACTCAATATGTGACCAGTAATAAATCCTACTGATTGACAAATCAAATTCACGTTACAAAACAATTAGTAGGAGGAATTCAGTGGTTTTTAAGATAGTGGAAACTCAAATCAGTTTTATGATGGAGGCTATATCAATAATATTAAAATAATATAAATTGATTGAACTAGGGGTGGCCAGTGGACAGGGCTCGGGACCGGCGGGCCGGGCGGGACGGAATCGGGGCGGGGCGGGTCAGGCGGGATCGGGATAGGCGGGATTTACCGAAGTCCCGCCCCGATCCTGATCACATCGGAATCGGGTCGGGATTGGGTCGGGTCGGGATCCCGGTTTTATTTACCCCACTTAATTTTAAAAATAACATATATATATATATATATAACTGAATAATTAAACAAGATAGTGTAATAAAAACATCTCAATGTTATTTTTGTGTCTCTTATAATATTTAATAGACATATGATTTTTTGTAATACAAATACAATTGTCAAAATTGCAACTTTGTGATGTTGTTCAAAAGTTGCAAATTACATAGTAAAATTGCAATTAAAAAAATTACATTCTGAAAAAAACCTGTGCTAGTTTCTTGATAATTTCATGTGGTTCTTCGGTTGGAATTGGTATTTGTTGGTCAAGTTGATCTACGTCGCTTCCACCACCTTCGGATAAGATTTCGTTGTAGTTTTCATCTTCTTCTTTGTTGATCTCCGGTTGATCGCACCTTCTCCGATCTGCTCGTATCCAATCTCTGAATAATACTACAATCTCCAAGTTGTCTCCGGCAATGAGTGTATGTGCTCTCCTATTTGATATCTACCGGTAGAAAAAATGCTTTCAAACGCAGTTGATGACGCTTGAATGTTCAAAACATCTCGGGCCATCATTGAAAGTGTCAGAAAGGTCTTCTCATTCCCCATCCAGTATTTCAGCAAGTCTTCACATCCTTCTTCATTGAGAACTGCTTGGTACTGTACAGAACCCTGCAAAACAAAAATACCAAACTCGCTAATTTGGTTAGTAGCGGTACGGTCGCACATTCTATTTATGAGGCTTTCAATACTAGCTGCAGAAACAACATGTCTTTTGTGAGGTTGTGTTGAAGAAGAAGAAGATGGTATGGAAGCCGGTAGGTTACTTACTAGCACTTTCTTGTTGGTAAAACCTATATACTTTTTTGCATTGGTCTTCTACGCTAGACAACACTTCTTCTTTAGTTTGTTCAATAGGTGGTGGGTGATTTGAATTTTTGGGACTTGGAGGTGGTAGTACTTCTATACAATCGTAAATAGTTTCAATAAGTGATTTAATACCGTCTATTTTAATAGTCGGATTTAATACATCACCAATAATATAAATAGTGGGAATAGGAATAAAAAAAATTATTTTGATAAATATTTTTTTAATAGCTGCCATATAAGCTATTTTTTCCATATATTCACTAAGTAATAAAAATATTATAGCTATATAAAACAACATAGTTGAAATAGTAGGATAATACATACCAGAAAATTCTTTTATTGCTTGAAAAAATTTCTCTAAAAATACAATACGTTCGGAAATTTTTACCCAATCGCTATCTCAACCATATTAGCTGGATTTTGATTATGAGAGTTAAAAAATAAAGTTATAGGTTTTCTATAGTCATAAGCAACAAGTAGTTGCTCGTATAAAAAATTTCACCTAGTGGGTACTTCTTCTGAATTTTTCTATAAGGTAGTTGGCAATCGTGACAAAATTTTTTATATTCTTTTTTTCGTTGTATTCTATTATTTTTAAAAATAAAGTTTATAGCAAATTGTATTTTACTAAGAATGTCTTCAAAAAGTGATAGATCATCCTTTACAATTAAGTTATATATATGGCACGCGCATTTTATATGAAAATGATCTGAAAAAGATGGAGTTAAACTATTTTTTAAAATTGTAATAGCTTAATTGTTAGAAGAAGCGTTATCTAATGTAATAGTCATAATTTTATCAGTTATTCCGTAATAATCGCGCACTTGATAAATATTTTCTGCAATAAAAGTATCAGTGTGCCTATCATCTATATATCTATACGCTAAGATACGTTTTTGCATAGACCATTTATAATCTATCCAATGACAAGTTACCGTTAAATAATCATGGTCGTTAGTACTACAGCCTATATCAGAAGTGATAGCCACTTTGCCATTAAAATAATATAATAAATAACGTAAATACTCTTGATATTCATGTGCAAATTTAAATACATCTCTCTTAATAGTTGATCTAGGAAAATCGTTAAAAGCAAGATTATACAAATCTCTAATGTAATGAATAAAACCGGGAGATAAAGGAAATGAAAAAGATAAACCCTCCACAGCAACTAATTTTGCTATTGCTTCCCTATCTCTATGTTTATTGTATTTAGGGCCTACAACTCCCCCCGTCATAGGGTTAATTTGAGCCTGTACTTGGTCCGGGACAGTATCAATATGTGAACCTTGTCTCGATGGAACGGGCATTTGCGCACCCGGTTTTGAAGCCTCGTATTGGGCATACCTAGCTGGATGAGCCCTTACTACGTGTCTCATTAAACCCCCCGTCCCACCGTGACCTTTTCTAGTTTTAAATTTTAAAACATCCTTACAAATTTTACATCTAGCTACTTGATTCTCTACGTCCCTATAAAAAATTATCCATGCATCTGATTTTAATGGTCGTTTTGCTGGACCTCGTCTCATACTAGGGGGAATAAGAGGTATTTTAGTTGAAGGTGCACCAGTGGGTGTGTTGTCATCAACATTAGTGGGTGTATCATCTAGATCATCGTCTAAATTAAAGACTTCTTGAGTTCCAGAAAATAGCTCTTTGTCTAAATCTAATGGTATTGTAGGAAAATGTTTAGTATCAACAAAATCATCTTGTGTAGGAATAGGATTCTGTCTAGAAATAGGACCCTTGCCCTTGTTGCCCCTACTAGAAGAAGCATGACCCCTACCCGTAAGCATACGTTTAAATCATTCCATTATAAATTTATAATTATACTAATAAATAATTAAAGTAAATGAAATTAAGTGCGCTAAATAAAATAAACAAATAATAATAATTTAATGAAGGAACGAATGTACCAAACGCCGACGTAACGTCGACGTGTAATCGAGAGGTTGAAAATTGAAACTTTGCTCGATGGAAGATCCTCAAGCTAGTTGCCAACTTCACTCCCAATTCCCAAATGAATAAATAAAATTGAATATTTAGCAGACAATGTAGACTTGTAGAGAGATAGATTGAGAGATTAGAGAGATTGTATGAAGATTTGTGAGAAAGATTAAGAGAAAATGAGGTATTTATAGTTGGAAAATTGGGTTAAAGTGTAAATATAATAACTTATGGGTTAAAAATAAATATTAAGGGGGTAAGGGGGTTGGAGGAGGCCAAAAATGGTCGTTGCACAACAGCCAAAATGTAAAATGATCGTTGGTGCAACGGTTATTTTTGCAAAAGGGGTTTCGGGCGGGATCGGGTCGGGACTGGGGCGGGATCGGGTAGGGACCGGGGCGGGATCGGGTAGGGACTGGCGGGCCTGGGGCAGGCCGGGACTGGCGAGCCTGGGGCGGGCCGGGATGAGACATTGTCCCGTCCCGGTTCGAGTCCCGATATCGCAATTTTTTTTTAAAATACTCTGGTTCGGTGCGGGACCGGGACGGTGTCGGGGCGGGACCAGGCCGTGACCCGCCAACCCGGCCCACTGGCCAGCCATAGATTGAACCCCAAATGAGGAACGACAGTATCTCTAATCAATTTAACATTAGAAAGTTGTTCTTATTTTTCTGTTTCTAGATCTCGTCACATCAATTAAGAATCCACCAAAGCACGGTTTTTCTTACGAAAATCTTGTATCATATAATTGCCGCCAAGAACTTAGTGCCCTCAAAGTATTTTTTATTTAAATGAAGATTTATTTTTATTTTTTAAAAGGGGCAGACGCATAGGTGTTTCCGGTGCCAATTTCAGCAGTCGACGTTTATAATTTTAAATCCTTTTCGGAAAATGATTTCTGAGCAAAACTGAAAAAGGTATTTACTTTTTGGACGGATCTATTTATGAGGTGAAAGTGAAGGGAAAGGGGAAGGGGAAGATTTCACCGAGTCTCCGACGCGGTGGAGTTCAGAGGTGGAAATGGTGATCGGCGGTGGGGGTTTTCCGGTAATAGACCAATGGGGTTTTCGGGGCAAGCTATAATCTGAAAATGACAAAGATGCCAAAGCTTGATCAGAGATTATGGTGACAAGGTATGGCTTTGTTGTTGAAAATCTCTAGGCATGAAGATGAAATTATTTTTGAAAAAAGAATAGATATTAAGAAAATAAAAAATGCAAAAATGAATATTAAGAATAAATAAGTGTATAATTATTTGACAATATCCAATTGAAAGACGACATGTGTATAGTTTGGTCAGTTTTTAATTTTTTTCTTGTGTTTTATGCGCCGGTATGGATTTGATGACACATTATTTGCCACATCACCTTTCAATGCCTATAAATGGGTAAATAAATTCACTCTTTAAATGTGTAAGGGGGTAATAGGTCACCCGATTAGTTGGAGTGTGAACTCGACTTTTTAGATATAGTTTAGGGTGCAATCTATGTATTTTGCCTTAAAATAATTGAGAAACACAACTACAATAATCACATAGATCAAGAACACCTACAATATAGTAAAATACGCGAAAAGAGGATGCATACCTTTGTCCGTCATGACAACGCGCAACTAAAGACGAATTAGGCCAAGTCTTCCTCTCCCTTAGCTTAAGACGGCTGACACCTAATGGGAATATGTCTTAAGTTAAGATATGAGAGGAGACCTAGCCTCATATTTATAGGCTTAAAAGCCTTAACCTAGTGGGCCTCCCCATTAGAGGTTGACTGGTCTCCAACAGGCCTACACTATCCACACCTATTACATAAAATGACATGGGTCTATCATGGAATCCACATAAATAAACGGTCCCTAACTTATCCATCAGCTATTAATATTCAGCCTGTTTTGCTAAAACGTAATAATAAGTACATGTTAAGTCCACATTTAATAAATAATAATTCTAACAAATATTACATTAACATGATCATTTGATTCAAAATAAGAGTGTGTAAGTTACAATTTTTACTTTGGAGTCGCTAAAGAAAGACAAACCAAAAAAACAAAAAAAAAAAACTAAAGAGAATCAAAGAAACAAGCTACAAAATATTAAAAGAGGAGGAAATGAAAAGGCAGAACTAAAACGGAAAAAAAAGTGAAGAAAAGAGGAATGGCCAAAAGGTGCAAATTATTAGCGAATATTCACAGTATATTTGTAATTATGATAGATGTTTATTTAAGGTAACTTAATATTCTTATTGTATTAGGAATCAACCATTTAAGGTAAGTTAGGATTCTTATTGTATTAGAAATCAACCTCTGTACAACTATATATATTGTGATTAATGAAAGGATTCCACAAGGGAAATTATTCCAATATTACATGGTATCAAGAGCCAAACCCTAATCCCTACTCTTCTCTTTTCTCCCTCTCGGCCGACGCCTCCCTAAACCCTTTTTTTCCCTCTTGGCCAACGGCAATATTTTGCCGCCATGTCTCGTCCTGCTTCCCCCACCAATTCCAGTTCTTCCACTGGCACACTTGACAACCCCAATCAACGTTCATCGTCTTCTTTTCATCCGGCATTCGCCGTTACCAATATCAAGAGTTATATCCCCATCATTCTTGACCAAGAAGACTGTCAATATTCCATATGGATAGAACTGTTCTATATTCATGCATGTACGTACAATGTGCTCGACCATATTGATGATTATGTTCCTCGTCCAACCGATGTTGCAGACTCGACCTGGCGTCGCCTTGACGCCATCTTCAAACAATGGATCTACGACACCATCTCTAAAGACTTGTTGTGTACTATCATGAAAACAGGTGCTACAGCACGTGAACTTTGGGTATGGTTAGAAGAAAATTTTCAGGATAATAAAAATACTCGGGCCGTGTATTTGGAAGAGCAGTTCAACAATACGCGTCTCAAAAATTTTAACATGTCTGAATACTGTAAACAACTGAAACTCATAACTGACCAACTTTCCAACGTAGGGACATCTGTTTCAGAGACCAAGATGGTACTTCAACTAGTTAAGGGTTTACCGAAAGGTGAATATGATACACTTGCAACGATGATTCAACAGGCCGACCCCCTACCAAGCTTCAATAAAGCACGTTCGCAACTTTTGTTGGAAGAGACCCGCCGTGCTAAACAAGAGGAGCACAATCACAAGGCATTAGCCGTTGACGGCATGACACCACCGGCGGCCACCTCCACCCAGCCACCACTGCAAGACCACCACCAGTAGCAGTCCCGCGGCGGAGGGCATGGCGGCAGAGGTCTAGGTAACAACAATAAAGGAAAGGGTCGCGGCAAGGGCAACCGGAACCAGCCGCCGACAGGCCCACCGCCTGTTGCATACTATCAGTGGGTTAGACAGCCTCTTTGGCCCAATACCGAGAACTGGGCCTCGCCTGCATGCCTTTACCCGACATTAGGGGCCCAATTCCAGCAAGGCTGGCAGCCAGGGCTCTTGGGCTCCGCCCCCACCAACCGACAGGCCCAGCAGCAGCAGCAGGCCCATCTGGTGGCAGCAATTCGGCACCCGCAAGGCAGCAGCATGGCCTCCACCGATTTAGGCAAGGCCTTCAACACCGTGAACCTTCAATAACCCGACAAAAAATGGTACATGGACACCGGAGCCATATCTCACCTCACCCGATCGTCAGGTAACTTATCTCAACTGTTTCGGTTAAATTTTCCTCAATTTATTACTGTCGGCAATGGTCATCGCATTCCAATTAAAGGTTACAATAACACACATACCAAACATCCACACCCACCTTTCTCCCTAAATCACGTCCTTTTACACCCCTAACATCGTTAAAAACTTAATCTCTGTTAGAAAATTCACTCGCAATAATTCTGTGTCTGTCGAATTTGACTCTTTTGGTTTTTCTGTGAAGGATCTCAATACGGGGAAAATTCTTATGCGCTGCAATAGTGTGGGAGACCTCTACCCATTTACTCAATCTTCCGCTATCAGACCGCAATCACCTCTATCCCTTGCGTCTATCTCTCCTCAACTTGGCACAATAGACTCGGGCACCCCGGAGACCCTGTTTTTACTTTTCTTAAGACTACTAAGTGTATTCAATGTAATAATGGAAAACTTGCCCAACACTGTTTTTCCTGACCGACTTGGGCAAGCTGAGTTATTTCTTGGGTATATCCGTGACCAGATCGCATCTACTATGTTTTTGTGTCAGCGCAAATATGCGGAGGAGATAATGTACATGGTTAAGATGGCAAATTGTAAAATTATGCCAACTCCGGTTGACTCGAAATCCAAGCTTAGTGTCAATGAGAGTGCGCCAGTTTCTGATCCCACTCTATAACGGAATCTTGCAGGTGCCCTTCAGTATCTTACATTCACTAGGCCTGGTATTGCAAATGTCGTTCAGTATGTGTGTCTTTTTATGCACGACCCTCGAAAGTCCCATTTTGCCGCCCTCAAACGTATTATCAGTTACGTTAAGGGCACACTGGACTTTGGACTGCATCTCTACCCCTCGACCAAGTTATTCTCCTACACGGATGCAGATTGGGCAGGATGCCCGTTCACACGTCGCTCCACCTCAGGCTACTGTGTATTTCTTGGGGATAATCTCATTTCATGATCCGCCAAGCGGCAGCCACACTATCCCGTTCGAGTGTTGAAGCAGAGTATCGCGGAGTTTCTAATGTCGTTGCTGAGCTCTATTGGCTTCGAAATCTTCTTTTGGAGCTCCAGTGTCCACTACATAAGGTGTCTATAGTCTACTGTGACAACATATCTGCCATCTATATGTCTCACAATCCGGTCCAACATCAGCGGACCAAGCATATCGAGATGGATATTCACTTTGTGCATGAGAAGGTTTCTCTTGGTCAGGTCAAAATATTACATGTGCCTTCCTCCTATCGGTATGCCGATATTTTCACAAAGGGTCTCATCGCGACGCTCTTCACCGATTTCTCGATCCAAATTTAGCGTTCGGCCTCCTCCCGCTCCGACTGAGGGGGAGTATTAGCGAATATTCTCCGAATATTCACAGTATATTTGTAATTATGATAGATGTATATTTAAAGTAACTTAAGATTCTTATTGTATTAGGAATCAACCATTTAAGGTAAGTTAAGATTCTTATTGTATTGGGAATCAACATTTGTACAACTATATATATTGTGATTAATGAAAGGATTCCACAAGGGAAATTATTCCAATCTTACACAAATTTTTCGTATTTTCTTTTTGTTTCACATTCTTTCACAAAATATAAGAAACGTCGGAAAATCTGTTAGCAAAAAAAATTCAAACATGCATATGTCAATTTTATATTAGTCAAAGACATTATTATTTTATAAATAAGAAATTCATTATTTTTATAATAAGAAAAGAACGAGCTAATTGATTAAGAACTGCTTGTCAAGTTTACATAACAAGATTTGCCCATTTATAGGACTTGTAAGTATGGTGCTTAAAGTATTGAAATTACACCCATGTATATTATCGAAAATATTTATATTTAAAATTTAATAAAATTTATAGAATTAATATATATATATATATATATATATATATATTATGTCTTATAATTATGCAAAGCCCTAACAAATTTACTAGTGAGAAAATAAAGGAAAGCAATGATGCAATCTTTCAGCGTTCTCCACGCAAACATTTAGCGTGCATACTTCGATCCAACGTCGTATGAAAATGTATCTTTTGCCCACGCTGTTGGATACATCTTATGTCTGTTGTGCGATAATGATATCTGATCATGTAATAATGTAAAATCAAGCTCCAAAACCTTGTTCACGATTATGTTTGACAAACTCAATGACCTTGGAACTTGATTTAATTAGGTAATTTAGCCGTAATGACCATATTTAGTGATAGAAAAGTTGTTGGTCATTAACTTTTCTGACAGTCAAGGGGAAAAAACAAAAACAATCTATATCTATATATAATATAAAGCTAGACATAAACAAGATGATGTGGCAACTCTATGACCAGCATTTTTATTTATCTTTTTTTGGCTTTTTATCCCATTTTTTATAGCGAAATTAATGTGTAAATGCCTAAAATCATTATTAAAGAGGCAATTATTCACTAAATTGAAAAGACTCATAAATTTGGCCACCCAAAGGTCTCCCGAAAAATAAGAAAGAACATAACTTATTCAACTACGTTAACTTCCTTATTTTCCTTTTCTCCTCCTCTTAAATGTTCCCATTCTTCCTATTATTCTAAAACATTAAATATATCACAATGATTCAATGAATGTGAGATTTCTGTTATTAATCTTTTCTTTTCTTCTTCCAATATTTCAGTTACTAATTTATTTTCTTAAATTGGATCATTCCATTTCCTAATCCGTAGCACTTCATACATCATCCAAGTGAAATTGGCAAGACCGAATTATTATCCGTAGTTCTGTAAGTTACATGATAGATTACTTTTATTTTGTTATTTGAAATTGCCGAAGCCAACTTATTGTCACCCTTTCATTAGTTACATACTTACATTTATCTTAAATTACTAATTTTTATGTAACGAGAGGAGGAAGGAGCCAAGGAGGACTACCTGAGAATTCTGTTTATGCCTCTCTATTTTCTTTTATTGGCTATTGCATTTACATTTGGTTCGACTGTGAAGCTTCTGAAAGAGGCATTGGCTATGAGGATGCACGAGTGTTGAGATTCTTGAGAACCTCTTGCATGGTTTGATATATAGCAAGTTTAGGGATGCTTGCTGTATATATTAAAATTGTATTATCATTTATTGGTCATAGTTTTCCTCATCTTTTTGAAGTACCAGGAATTATCCTAGTTCTCGACTGTTTGGTGTAAATTTCTGTGACACCCTTTCACTTTACTCAACAATAACCATATCATAGTTCTTGATCAAAGATTCTACTCGAAAGTTTATAGCGCTATGGTTGTTTTTTAGAGCGTTCATATGTAAGACGTCATGCACAATTCAATCACGAGTCTCATTGGGGTTGGTTATAATAAATAGAAGTAGAAAATTTTGCAAATTAAATTGTACAATTACTCGAAACTACAGAAAGGAGGCAAATGATCTCGCTAAGTGTCATTCATGCCGCTAATGGGTCCCCTTTTATTTTTAAAGTTTGATCACCGACATTTGAAGCCAATGATCCAACTAATTTGAATTTACGTCAAGTAAAGTGCTTCCTACCAAGAATTTGTAATTCATATAACTTGAACGGTTGAACTGGAACTTTGGTTAGAGATAGGAGGATCTCAACTATATATCCCACCAGGCCTATGGGTGATGATATAGATTATTAATTTTGTGTTTTCTTTTTCATATCAATATACTTTCTTTTTTATAATAGGAGAAACTTTGAGAAGTACTGAAATAAATCAAGCTAAAATATGCACACATTAATTATATATCAGGCGAAGACATTTATTGTTTCTGAAAATATAATATAATCTTGATACTTCCTTACTTTTTTAAAAAACACAAAAGAGTTGGAATTACATATTAGGCTATCAGCTTTGCATATAAATTAGTTCATTTTTAAAAGTTTGGTACACTTGCACGTCTTATACCCATCTTGTAACATGTATGGTGCTTGAAATAAGGATATTTCACCCTTGGATGTTAGTGCAAGTATTTACACTTGCGATTGAATCAATTTATACAATTAAGAACTGTATGTCCAAGCTTTAATCTTTATATGCACAGATAATAAATTTTTTTATTTCTTAAATTCGACAAAATACAAGAAAATTACATTTTAAATTACAATTGTTTATTACAACCGCGCGAAGCGCGAGCAAGTCGACTAGTGATAAAATAAACCTTGGGAATTGCACTGAAATGTTTAAGTTAACTTGGTTTTCTCTGAAATCCTTCCACAACATACTTTCTAGCTAAAACTCCTCAGTAACACCAATAAATTTGCAAATACATGTTCTCTGCGGAATGGAAGAGGAACATGATGCTCAACTTCATGCTTGATCTCAGTTACTCTTGTTGAAGGATTCCCAAGGAGATGCTGACAAGTCATTATCGATATTATGTCTTCATTTATAGTGGAGGTAGAATTTTTTAACTTCTGCTCCCCAAAAGAGAGTTTACAAAATGTTCTTCAATGGCTCGCCACAGTTATAATCAGCACATTGGGTATGTGCTCAACCCAGGCCCTAGCCAATCTAGTCTAGATACACCGGCAGACATTTCTAGAGCTTAAGACTGAGCTGAAGATTCCCATCTCCTTGCAGTAAAATAAATTGCAGGAAGAGGGAACGTATAATGTATCCGTTAAGAGGAAATATCTGAGAAAGTGATAGATATACATGAAGCCTGCAGGTACTAACCCAAGTGGACAAGTAAGCATGTGTTTAATGTTTGCAATTATTACCTATTCAATGATCAGTTGTCGATTGCACATTAGAATCATTAGCTGTCTTAGGTCCACAATGCTGCCTGCATGAATTTAGCTCCACAGACAAGGTAGAGAGATGGAAAGTAAGTCAGAATAGAAGTTATCTATCTTAGCCCGGATGCTAGACAAATTACATGGATCCTTTCGTATTCATGAGCTCACTGACATGGCAAATACGCAATAACAATTAACACTAAATTGCTCTGAGCCATCTAAATAACCAAATGAAAAAGATTTCTGGTTTATCATCTGAATGACCAAAAGATAAAGGAACTAAACCAACGATGGCCAGTAAGTCATTCCGCAATCCGCAATTAATGAATTTTGTTACCTCACGGAAGGAATAACCAGGCAAGGATCTTTTTTTTTTAAATGGTACTGTTGTATTCCTCAGCATTTAGGGGAATGATGACGACCACCAAAAGGAGACAAAAGAATGGAAGATAACCATGCAAGGATTTCCCTCTAGCAGCATTATCCATGCATAACTAATGATTTCTGTTTTTTTATAACTTCGTGAGAATAGGTGACCCCAGATGAGTGGGGATTAGAACCTCTGAGAACGTTATACCAAAATAGATCATTAAAGAGTCACGACAATGAAGTTATATCTACCTCAACCCTTTCTTCTCTAATTATATTGATGATAGGGAGATGATATAGTCTCAAAACAGCTGTGAGAACAAAAAACCGTTTCACACATGATGACAATGGCACTTAGGACTCAAAAGCATAGAGTCATGAAATTGGTGAGTTATGAAAAAGTCTTACCTCTTCAAATTTCAAAGTTCAGACATCTACGTTTTATAATCCTCTAATACTTCCGAACTGGACTCCTGGACCTCTTGGAACCATGTCTAATAGGAGAGTGTGACCTGCTTCTATCACGTCTCTCCCTGCTTCTGTTTCTCCCATTTCTTGACCCCCTTCCGAAATCACCGCTTCCTCTGCCATTCCTGTCAGGGCCACGATCTCTTCCTCAGTAGCGATTCCGTTCCCTGTCATAATCCCGATCTTTGTGCTTGTCCCTGTCAGATGAGTCACTTCTTCGTCGTCTTCTGTCATATTCTTCTCCCTTGGCTCTTTCCTTTCTTCTGCTTCTTTCTCCCTGGCGAACCTATCCTCTTCCCTTGTCTTTTCTTGTGCAGCCTGGAAGCAACATTACAGTCCATTGCGTAGAATATTATTTATAACTTGAGGCAGAAAAATAAGGTTGCATTCTGTGATTTTGTGAGGAAAAGAGAGAAGGAGAAATACCTTGTACTCAGATAACAAAATCTCGAACCATCCCATAGCCAACATGCTGCTTACCAGTGACGTGAGACTGAGTCCTCTCTGCAGCATCTTTTGCAACAAGAAAGGAACCACGTGTCTCGCACAACGCCATCATTTTATCTTGTGCAATCATTACTGCACAGTTCTGATGGGATTGCTGAGTCAATGCTGTCTTTTCAACGTTTAGCATTTCCACCTACATGATTATCAAGAAGTCCGGATACTGTCATAAGACACTACCATCTTAATATTGCAAAATTCAAGACAAAAATGAATTAGTAGGCAGGGATACCAGCCAAACCTTTCTCATGAGAGCTTCAGCTTCATCAACTTTCCCGTTCTAGCAAGTTTCTAAGCTTCTCCTCCAAGACAGATAATTGCTCAGATTTCTCTGCTGATATCGGAGGAGGTGTGGGAATTTCAACCTCCTGAGCAAGGCGTTCTCGACCATGCCTAACTTTCTTATCCAAGTCCATCACCTATGAGAACAACAAATTAAGTGCATCGGATATTTATTCAGAGAACATGTTGAAACAGAGCTCTGAAACTCGTCAGTCAATAATGTACCAACTCCTCACAGTAATGGGCTAGTTCTGCTTCAAACTTGTGAACATAAGAATCCTGTTTTGGAGATTTCTAAAAACTGAAGAAAACAAAAATCTTTCAGAACAATGAAATAGTGGCGCACAAATGAGAATGCTTAATGCACAATAATCTTGCATGCACAAAAGAGTGAGATAAGCGACTTTCGGAGAGGCGGGTAAAATCACTCAAGCTACAGCACTAGAAGATCTTCGTACAAACAGGGATAACTAATACACCAGTAAATGATTTAAGAGATGAAATTGTTATGATGTACCAACTAATCATAGGTGGGTATAAGGTGGTACTTCCATCATAAGGAGACCAGTGATCAAAATACACCAACTTGCGTTGTGGCAAAGAAAAACGTCAAGGTCATACTTCACAATGACTAAGCAGTCAAAACATGCAGCTGCATCAATACCAAAGCTGTAGCATAAAATAAAAAATATTGGATCTACAGATTGTCCATGATACAGAGCAACAAAGAAGTCATTGAGCTTGACAATACATTGGAACCTAAAGGAAATTATTACCTTTTCAAATAAAAAAGAACATTCCATTCATATACCCTATAGCAGTTTGCACTGGTTTTTGACCTTTCCATGGGTACTATCACGCGTCATTTTACAGATTTAAGACACCTTTTCAGGTGTGCTGACTGATGAGTGTGGATGTGCTCAAGCTCTCTGAGGAAGCTTTTCAACACGTACAGAATTCCAACTGCTGCTCTCAGCTGCCTACTAACGAAACTAGTTTTAAGGCTTCCTTGTCACTCTTTCCAGCTCAAGTATGGATACTGTCATGCAACTACCATAATTCCAACATCCTAACAGATAGTCGTTGTTGAAATGCTAACTGAAATGGTATGATGATCTTACCACGCAAAAGAACTAAGCTGAAACTAGGTGTACAAGAAGTTCAACCTTGCTTATGTTAATTACCACAAGATTGAAATCTTGTTTGCTTTACATAATTTGCAGCTTCATTAAATTAAGCTCTGAGAACTTGCAATAACGCATAACTTCTCGTACTCCCTCCGTCCCATTTTAAGTGTCTTAGTTTGACTTGGCACGGAGTTTAAGAAATAAAGAAAGACTTTTGAATCTTGTGGTCTTTAATTAAAGATCTGCGGTGGTCTTAAACTTGCCAAAGCTTACTAAATATAGAAAGATGCACTCTTTTTGGGACAAACCAAAAAGGAAAGTAAGACACTTAAATTGTGACGGAAGGAGTAATATATTTCGAATCAAGATATTATATAATGTCATACCCATTAAGCTTTGGATCACAATTTGGCAACCAATCATCTAACCTAAGAAATGAACATAGTCTATGCGAATTTCAGGCTCATAGCCATTTGACAGTGGATTTCACTAGCCATATGAACCATACTGAAAAAAAAAAGAGTATCAAGCTCCAAGCATCTTGGAACCATCTGGCTGTACTGTAGTTCAAAAGTTCCAACTTGGAGAGGCATATACAAGCTGGAACCTATGGGGAGTTGACAAGACCGTCAAGAAAATCAGGGTGATGATCCCTGCAGTCATTCTTTGGTGTTTATGGACTAAAAGGAATCAGACATGTTTTGATGGAATCTCAACTCCAGACCATTCTAGATTTTTGCTTAACCTTTTTTGTTGGACTAAGATAACCCTGTAATTAGCATTGACCATTTTTGGACTTTGTTAGTTCCCTGGTATTATATTGACACATTGTAAAGGGGCTAACAATTCTGCGCTTTTGGTCTTTTGTAATTTGCATCTCTTTGATGCCTTTCTAATGAATAGCTTGTTTGATGAAGCTTCCAAAATATGCTTACATTGAAACGTACTTCACAAATACATTTCAAAAAAGTACTTTTGGAGAGTAATAATTTGTGTTTGGCTAATCAATTTGAAAAAGATTGCCGTCAATATTAGAGCATCAATTTGTGCTTGACCAAGCTTTCAAGAAAGTCATTCTGGGGAGCTATTTTTTTCAGCTTCTGAGAAACAACTTCAACTATTACTCAAACACACTTAATTTTTTCCCTAAAAGCTTGGCAAAGCACCTCAATTCTCTAAAATAAGCTTTCATATATAAATTTTAGAAACACTTTTGGCTTCGCAGAAGCTTAGCCAAACAGGCAAGAAATACTTTACTTCATAAATAAAAAAGTTCCAACTTGGAGAAAATTTGAAGACTAGGCAGTCAACTGAAAAGAACTAAATTCACAGTCAAGCATTCAACAAAACATGGATAAGTAGCACTCAGCCACCCACTATCCTTCCATTTCTTCAATTCTTCTTCTTAAAAAGATTGAAGGTGCTAGGAGTACCCACCAATTGAGGTTCAAGCTTTCAACTTTTCTTTCTTCCTCCATCACGTTTAGACACTTCTTTATAAAAACTACTCTTGTCATCCAAAAAACAATGAGAAGAAAAATCAATCCTCTCCTGCGCCCAAATCCTAACCTTCCCTACAACATCATCTCCTCCAAAATAACCATAAAATAACCGCGCCGTCAACTTCAGTTCATCCTTTCCACTACTCCATAACAGTCACCCTTTCTCATTCATGTCTAACAGCCATCACAAATGAAAAATCAATCCTCTCCTGCGCATCACTGAAATAACTACTTAAAAATTCCGCTCGTTCCCTTCATCATTGTTGAGGCGTTACCAGCAACATATATACAGATAACCATTTCAATCTGGAATGATTTTTATTTTCCCCATGGCAAAAATTACTGTGCTTCCACCACAACATTAAAAAAATAGTTTTGTGACTTTCCTTGTCCATGTGGAACGTGGATTAGCATTATGTCATTCACTAATACAAGGGGGTAAAGTTTAGTGACCACCCGTAAAATTAAATTGTTAATATAACTCATCTGCCAACAGAGCAAATAATTTTTCTTAAAAAAAAAAGAAAGAAAATTACAGAATGTACCTGAATTCAATATGCACGACAGTTACTCCATCAGATATTTTCTTATACTTGGTCGAAGTTGGATATTTAGCGTCAGGTGATGGTGCATACAGTAATATGTCCAGCAAGAAATCTGGCAAGACCTGTTTAATTTTCACTTAGTCACCATATACTATTAATGGCTTATTCTCCTCTGAAACATCCCAGATAATTCTCCCTTAGCAATAGCATGGCCAACAACAGCATTCTATTACACTCCCAAGAAAAATTCTTCTTTCTCAATGGTCAGTGAATCATCCTCAATGTTTTCCATATCAACATCGTAATGATCTTACACATCTGCCTCTCACAAGCAACACTTGCCTCTAGATATTGCTTCTGGTTTTCTGTCAAATATGTGGCAACCAACAATGAGTTTGTAAAGCACATACCATTCTTTATTTCCTGACAAATGTATGCCAACTCTTTCATCCGAGAATAACACTTCTTTTCCTGTTGCCTCTGAACTCTTAGCTTGCTGCAATTCAGGATTAGACAAAAAAATAATGATAAAACTGAAAATGACGAAAACTAGATAAGAAACTCCTCTTTTTCAAAAGAAAAACGAAAAAAAACAAATCACGTTCATTAAGCATTCAATAGCCTTCTATAAGATTTACATTTTGTTCAGTATCTAGTCTTCCCAGTGACAGAATTGCTCCACTAACTTGTGTTAAAATTTTACACACGAATAATTCAGGAGAACACGCATATTGAGGATTACCTAAAGGTTGTCAACTGCACATAGCATACAACCACCTCATAAGGGGAGCCTTGGAGTAACTGAAGTTGTTGCCATGTGACCAGGAGGTCATGGGTTCAAGCCGTGGAAACAGCCTCTTGCAGAAATGCAAGGTAAGACTGCGTACAATAGACCCTTGTGGTCCGGCCCTACCCCGGACCCTGCGCATAGCAGGAGGTTAGTGCACCAAGCTGCCCTTTATTATGTACACCCCCAGAACCTCCAGGTCAATGGGTCATCAACATTAGAGTCAAGAGAATACCGTACTAATTAGAAACTTTAAGCAAAAAACGGAGTTAAGAAATACACAGAGTTGGTGGCTTAAAACAATTTACCAAAGGAATTCTGAGGGTACACAAGCAACAATGTGCAGCTCCATACAAAAGTCCATATTATGTCGATGCACACGAACCAGAAAGGGAAGGAAGCCCAACAATATCCGAGAGATTGCATATCCAGCCCCTAGCTTGTGTTCATCATAAATCTTCTTTTCTTAAGAAGTAAATCATACATAAAACGAGCTTCTGGCCACTTATTTTCTTCACCTAGTATACAAATCAACAATTTAAGATTATGGCCACAAGGGATATATTCATTAGCAAGCATATCTTGACATATCTTCAGTGCATGAACACTCCAATTATTAGCACAAAGAGAACTGAGAAGATATTCATATGATGCCTTAGAAGGGGCCAATCCTTTTTTGAGCATTGTGTATGAGAGTGATAGAGCATCAATGAGCCTTCCATGCTTGCATAGACCTCTTATTAAAGTGTTGTACACAATGTTATCTGCAGGACAATCCTGCGCATTCATTCTGATGAAAAGACTAACAGCACGATCAATTTCACCACTTCGGAAGTGACCATCAATTAGAATAGTAAAAGTAACTTGATTTGGCTGGAGGCCTTCTTTTTGCATCGCATCAAGGTGCTTGTATGCATCTTCCATCCTCTCTGCCCAGCAAAACCCAGAAAGTATGCCATTATACAAGTACAAATTTGGCATTAGGGGAGTGTCCTTCACTTTGTTTATGAGCCTAAGTGCAAGAAATTTTATTCGTTCCTGCGAGCTAACTGAGATTTCCAAACATTTTTCCTTAGGCAACATAGCACTCTGATGAAGTAGACAGAACAACATTTCCTTAGCTTCTTCATACTGTCTCTGTGGAACAAGCCGTTTCCCATCAAGTGACCTAATATTTCTAGAAACACCACTGACCAAAGTAATATAAGTTACCAGGTCTCGCTCAATCTCACTTTTTTCCATCAAATCAACCAACTTAAATGCGAATTCAAACTCTCTCTTCCTTAAAAATTGGTTTATAAGAGAAGTATAAAGAACAGTATTTGGCATGAAACCCTCTTCTATCATTCGATCGAGATATACACAACCCTTCTCTATCATGTTTTTCTTAACCAACCCACTTATAAGAGCAGTATAAGCATAGTTGCTTGGTTGAACTCCATCTTCCAACATTTTGTCGAAGAGCTCATGTGCCTGAATTGCTCGCCCGTTTCTTGATAGAGCGTTAATCATTGTCACAAACATAGTTTCATCAGGATAGATTCCAGCCTTGAGCATTCTCCGGAAAAGTTCAAGGGCCTCGTTTATTGTCTTTTTTCTGCCCAAACACCCAATGATGGAGTCATATATAGCAACACTAGGCTTCAATCCACTCTCTTCCATTTGGTCCAGAACTTCAAATGCTGATTGTATGTCACCCTGTTTACAGTATTCATTCACCATAATCAAGAATGTTGCTTGATTTGGAACTTGACCTTGATCTTGCATAACTTCAACAAGGGACTCAGCATCCTCGAGTAATCCCTTTTGGTAAAGGCACTTGATCATGGAATTATAAGCTGACAGTGAAGGCTGAAGAGAAAGGCTTGCCATCTTATCCATGCAGAGCTGAGCTGAAACAAGTTTTCCCCCTAAACACAAAGCAATCATGTATATATTGAAAGAAACATTAGCCAGAGGTAAGTTTCTTGCCACAATTTCTCTCAAGAGATGATCAATATCAAGCATGATATCTGTAGTAACTTTACCACTGGTAGGGCTAGGGATGTTAGAGAGGTCAATACCACAACCGTTCATGGCGATTGCCCGCAAAAATATGCATGCTAGACTAATCTCTGACCCTCTTGGATGATTGCTGATCAAGGTAAAAAACACAACATGGTCAGGAACCAATCCATTGCCCAACATCTTATTGTATAAGTCATCTACTTCTGCTAACCGATTCTCTTTATAAAGTGCAGAGATTAAGGCAGTATAAGAGTGAATGCTGGGAGCAATATTGCACTGAATCATGTTATTAAACAGCACCAATGCACAATCAACTTTATGGTGCTTACAATACTTGCCAATCATGATTTGGTAACTTACCGCATCAGGTTCCAATCCAAATTCAACCATCTGCTGATGAAGCACCCAACCCTTGTCGAACATGCCCAAGTTTAAAAACCCATTTATCAGCGTGTCGTAAGTATACTTATCCGGTTCACAGCCCAACTTGAGCATTCTGAGAAATACCATCATAGCCGTTTTCATTTTCTGGTTCTTGGAATACCCGTTAATGAGACTCGTGTACATGACTTTATCCAGAACAAAACCATAAGACTCCATTTCCATGCTCAACAATTGTGCTTCCTCCACTACACCCCTCTTACATAACGAAAAAACCAACGTTTTAAACAAATGAACAGTCGGCATTACCCCTCTATCACACAACACATCAAACACATAAATAGCATCGTCTAAATACCCGCGATAGCACAAACCATCCACTAACTTATTATAACAACCAAAACCGAGTAATACCTCGGCATTGGTAGCATCCACAAAAACATCAAACCCATCCAAGATTCTATCTTGGCTACAAAATCCCTTAATAAGCTCATTACACGCGCTACGACAAGGCGTCAACTTCATATCCACAAGTCTATCAAAAAGCAACTTAGCTTCCTCTAGTTTACCCAAATTACAATAACAAATGACCATGGAATTCAATAAAGAATGGTTAGGATCAATACCTCTGTTCAAAATGTAATCTACATAGATATCCTCGGCCTTGTGGGTTTCCCCAGATGTAACGAGTTGGCGAATGAGAAAAGCATAGGTAGTTGGGTCAGGCTCAATTTTATGTGAAATGGAAAATTCAAGAACTGAGATAGCTTCAGAGGGTGATGAGGATTGCTTGATGATTCTCTGTATTACTTTCTGAGCTGAACTCAACAACCCACGAAGTATTAACTGCTCTGAAAGTGAAAAACATAATGTCATGTGATTAAGTGGGGAGGTCGGAACAGATGAAGATGCTACCTCTATGGGTAAAGGGGAAGTAGTAAAAGGTCTCGTCTTTGTTGATGAGAGATAGAATAAGCACAAACGACTGTGCAGTCCAAGTCTATGTTTGGTCATGCTAGACAACGGCTCCTTCGATTCTGCTTGACCAAAGTCGCCGGTGATTATGTTAGCTGCCGGTCGGCAGTACTGAACATGAAAAAACAGAGTGGAGGGGGGAGGGTTTTGTTCTAGTATTCTTTTTTTTCTTTTTGTTCGGACGGAAGGTTTGTTTTGATTGTATTGTATTACTAAATTTATTGTTATATAATAATAAAAAAAATTATTTTATGCAACGATTGATTTAGTATTATCACGTCGTTATTTTTTTATTTTATTTTGTTTTTGCTTATTATTTAAATAATTATATTTTATCTTTTATTTCTTTTTTTAGATACTATATTCCGTTTCCTACTTTTTTTATATGTTTGTCCTCCAAATGCTTATGTATGACATTATGTAACGATAAAAAATAATATAATCTATCCAAACATTATATTAATTAAAATAATACAGTGTAATACAATACATCATGATACAATATAATACGACACAGTATTTAGTTCAAGCTATATCAACAAACAAACAAAAGATTCTGAAATTTTTAATTTTCTTTTCATGTGGGATTTTTTATAAAATAAAAATTACCCCTTCCCATTGATTATGGAGCTCCATCTCACAAAACAATTTTCTCAAGAGAAAAAAAAAACCATACTCCTACTTATGTAATCATAAAATATTCCAATGAATAACATATCCTTTCTACACTATACACAATTCCATTGTATTGTATACAATTAAACCAGGTTAGATGAATATTAGATTGATTAAAATACCCAGCAAATATGTGTCATCCCTATAAATATGACATTTAATAAAATCAAGTTCCCTACAAAAATCTCATTCTATTAAATATTGTTAACCACCATTGTTAAGAAATATTAGTATATGTTGGAAATTTACTAAATGTGAAAATAAGTATATTCCAATTAATTTATGACTCGAACTATTGGGCCCGCACGTCGGAAACGTCGTTTTCACACACGTGCACAGTAATGCCAAGTATCGCAAATTTCATTAGTGAAAGAGATATTGGTACGTATGTAATACGTTTGAGACATAGAATTATGGACGGTTATTGGCCAAATGACAAAGTATTCCACATTGGTAAATGAAAGAAGAAGTGTACAAAGTGTAAAATGAAACGAGTCGAAAATCGCTGTGAAGGGCCACGGCGCCACACCGTCGGCGCCGAGGCGCCTCCCAGGCTGCGCCGCGGCGCAAAATGGCTGGTCAGCTACTGGAGTCACGGGGTTGATTCACAGCGCCGCGGCGCTTCAGAGGCAGAATGCTGCGACGAGAAGTTGGAAAAATCTTACGTTTTGGCTGGTTTTGGAGCATTGATTCTCCATTACTTGCCACATGAATTTAGCAATTATTTGGTTGAATGTAACCCCTCACTCAAGTGCAATTACATGACTATTGAAGGCCATTAGTTGGCTAGTTGAGGGTTCTTCTACTTACACTATAAATTGAGGCATTTGGCTCAATTGAAAGACACTACACTCAACACTTAGAGAATTCTCCAGATTTTCTGATTTCATATTCTTTCTCTCTAGCAAAGTCACTATATTCAAAGTTCTTCAAGAGTAACACTTGAGTTTCCTTTGCTCACTTGTTAAAGTTGTTGTTGTATCTTGGGAGACTATTGCTCAATATCGTAAAAGGAAATATACGGGGTAATCTTGTCTTAAAGACAGTGTGATCACTCGACTCAGCAAATCACACAAACAGTTTGTAAGGTTTTGATTTCCAGTTTTATTGTAATAATTTATTTATACTTTCTACTATTATAATAGTTATTTACTTCCCGTTCCCTATAACAATTGTATCCCTAGAGGAATAATCTATCTTTCACAGAAACTAACATTCATTTGATCCATTCAGACACCATTTTTCAAGAGTTGGTCACGATAGTAGAGAATCAGATTAAAAGTAGAGATTCCTTAAAAATAATACATATAAAATTTAATAAAAATCAAGTACATAGTTCAGGAAGTATATACATATATAAATATATTTAAAAGAAAAACAAGTGTTTACTTCTTTATCAAACACATCAACTCTGTATTTTATTCATACTTCTATTCATACTCTTTTGTGAAAATGCTTACAAAAAATTATGAATATTATGAATTTAAAGTATCATTATAAAGAAACGAGGAATGGCAGATAGAGTGAGAAGACGGAGTTAGAATTATTTCTTTGTGAAAAGATATTTTAAAAATTATAAAAGACATTATAGATAAAATAATAAAATATTTGATCAAACTAAAAATGCCTCTAAGCTAAAGAGTCGAAAGTTAGAAGTAACATACTCATGATTTTTGGTTAATACTTAAATTTAGTTAAGACAAACGGGCTCTCAGTGTACTGTTGATTAATAAGCTACAATCGTTGCATGAAACCACTTGTTGATTAACGTTTTACAATTGAACTCAAAAATTAAAACAAACCAATAGAGGATTTAAGAAAAGAGGTATAAAACCAAATGTTATGTTAAGCGACACTTGACAAATGTTGGAAACCTGCATAACGCGTATTCTTTTCGACAGGTTTATTAGATGTTCTAGCGAGGTCAAAGTTAAGGGAAGAGGAAACACCATGATTTGCCCTATAAAAACCTAAATGTAAGTATGAGTTAACCTAAAAATTCTGAGCTAATATATGATAGTATCGGACAAGACAATCAAGGAGTGCAATGATGTAATCTTTCGACGTTCACCGTGCAAAAATTTGTGTGGATACTTCGATCCCACTGTGTCAGAATGATGTTTTTGCCCACGCTGTTGGAACTTTTGGGGGATACATCTTATGTCTGTCGTAGGGTTTTTAGATCATGTAAAATCAAGCTCCAAAACCTTCCACAGGATTATGTTTGACAAACTCAGTGTCCTTGGAACTTTATAATTCTATTACTAGCCGTAATGACCAGATGTTAGTGATAAAATAGTTGTTGGTCATTAACTCTGACATTCAAGAAAAAAATGAACAAAAATAAACCTTGGGGATTGCACTGGAAGATTTAAGTGAACTTTGTGTTCTCTAAAATCCTCCCATAAAATGCTTTGTAGCCCAAAACTCCTCGGAACAACAATTTTGCAAATTACATGTTCTCTGCGGAATGGAGGAACATGATGCTCAACTTCATGCTTGATCTCAGTTATTCTTTTTGAAAACTCCCTAGGAGATGCTGAAAAGCCATTATCTATATCATCTGTTCTTCATTACAGTGGAAGTAGAATTTTTAACTTTTACTCCCCAAAAGAGAGTTTGCAAAATGTTCTTCAATGGCTGGCCACAGTTATAACTTATAATCACCACACCGTGTCTTTGCTCAGCACGGGCCTTAGCAAATCTAGTCTAGACACCGTTCCCATAATTTCACCCACAGACATTTCTAAAACTTAGTCTGACCTGAAGATCCCCATCCGCTTGCAGTGAAATAAATTGCAGGAAGAGGGAACTTATAATGTATCCATTAAGAGGAAATGTCTGAGGAAGTAATAGATACATATATATGAAGCCTGCACGTACTAACCCAAGTGGACATATAAGGGCTTGTTTAATGTTCGCAATTATTACCTATTCAATGATCAGTTGTCGATTGCACATTAGAATCATTAGCTGCCTTATGCCCACAATGCGCATATAAGGGCTTGTTTAATCTTCGTAATTATTACCTATTCAATGATCAGTTGTCGATTGCACATTAGAATCATTAGCTGCCTTATGCCCACAATGCTGCCTGCATGAATTTCGCTCCACACACAAGGAGGTAGAGGGATGGTAAGTAAGTCAGAACAGAGGTTACCTATCTGAGCTCGGATGATGGACAAATTACATGGAATCTTTCATTTTGATGAGCTCACTTCCAAATATGCAATAACAATTAGCACTAAATTGCTCTGAGCCATCTGAATAACCAAATGAAAAAGATTCTGTGTTTATCATCTGAATGACAACTAAGCCAACGATGGCCAGCAAGTCATTCCGCAATCCACAATTAATAAAATTTGTTACCTCACTTAAGGAAAAACCATGCAAGGATCTTCCTCTAGCAGCATTATCCATGAATAACTAATGAATCTGTTTTTTTAACTTCACGAGAATAGGTGACCCCAGATGAGCGAGGATCAGAACCTCTGAGAACGTTAAACCAAAATATATCATTAACTATGACAATGAAGTTTTACCTACCTCAACCCTTTCTTCTCTAATTATATTGCTGATAGGGAGATGACATAGTCTCAAAAGAGATGTGAGAACAAAAAACAGTTTCACATGATGACAATGACACTTAGGACTCAAAAGCATACATTCATGAAATTGGTGAGCTATAAAAGTCTACCTCTTCAATTTTCAAAGTTCAGACATCTACGTTTTATAATCCTCTAATACTTCTGAACTGGACTCCTGGACCTCTTGGAACCATGGCTAATAGGAGAGTGTGACCTGCTTCTATCACGTCTCCCCCTGCTTCTGTTTCTCCCATTTCTGGAAGTCCCATGTTTCCAATCTGACCCCCTTTCGAAATCACGGCTTCCTCTGCCATTCCTGTCAAGGGCAGGATCTCTTCCTCGGTGGCAATCCCGTTCCCTGTCATAATCTCGATCTTTGTGCTTGTCCCTGTCAGATGAGACACTTCTTCGTCGTCTGCTGTCATATTCTTTCTCCCTCAGCTTTTTCCTTTCTTCTGCTTCTTTCTCCCTGGCTAACCTTTCCTCTTCCCTTGCCTTCTCTTTAGCAGCCTGGAAGCAACACCACAGTCCATTGTGTAGAATATCATTTGTAACTAAAGGCAGAAAAATAAGGTTTGCATAGCCATAGCCAACATGCTGCTTAAAAGAGAGAAGGAAAATCTGGTGAGAAATACCTTGTACTCGGATAAGAAATCTCGAACCATCCCATAGCCAACATTCTTCTTACCAGTGACGTGAGACAGTCCTCTCTGCAGCATCACTTGCGACAAGAAAGGAACCACATGTCTCGCACAACGCCATCTTTTTCTCTTGTGCAATCATTAGTGCACTAATCTGCTGGGATTGCTGAGTCAAGGCTGTCTTTTCAACATTTAGCATTTCCACCTACATGAATACAAGTCCGGATACTGTCATAAGACTCTCCATCATGATATTGCAAAATTCAAGACAAACATGAATTAGAAGGCAGGGATATCAGCCAAACCTTTCTCATGAGAGCTTCAGCTTCATCAACTTTCCCAGCTTCACCAAGAGACTCCACTTGTTCTAGCAAGTTTCTAATCTTCTCCTCCAAGACAGATAATTGCTCAGATTTTTCTGCTGATATTGGAGGAGGTGCGGGAATTTCAACCTCCTGAGCAAGGCGTTCTCAACCACGCCTAACTTTCTTATCCAAGTCCATCACCTATGATAACAACAAATTAAGTATGTGGGCTGTGTATTCAGAGAACACGTTGAAACAGAGTTCTGAAACTGCCCAACTTCTCACGGAAATGGGCTAGTTCTGCTTCAAACTTGTGAACATAAGAATCGTGTCTTGGAGAATTCTCAAAACTGAAGAAAACAAAAAAACTTACAGAACAATGAAATATAGTGGCGCATAAATGAGAAGGCTTAATGCACAATAATCTTGCATGCAAGACTCCACTTGTTCTAGCAAGTTTCTAATCTTCTCCTCCAAGACAGATAATTGCTCAGATTTTTCTGCTGATATTGGAGGAGGTGCGGGAATTTCAACCTCCTGAGCAAGGCGTTCTCAACCACGCCTAACTTTCTTATCCAAGTCCATCACCTATGATAACAACAAATTAAGTATATGGGATATTTATTCAGAGAACACGTTGAAACAGAGTTCTGAAACTGGTCAGTCAATAACTTCTCACAGTAATGGGCTAGTTCTGCTTCAAACTTGTGAACATAGGAATCGTGTCTTCGAGAATTCTCAAAACTGAAGAAGAAAACAAAAAAACTTTAACAAGAAAATATAGTGGCGCATAAATGAGCACAATAATCTTAAATGCACAAAAGAGTGAGATAAGCGACTTTTGGAGAGGCAGGTAAAATCACTCAAGCAACAGCACTAGAAGATCTTCGTACAAACAGGGATGACTAATACACCAGTAAATGATTTAACAGATAAAATTTTAAGAAGTACCAACTAACCATAGTTGGTATAAGGTGGTACTTCCGTCATAAAGGAAACCAGTGATCAAAATCTACCAACTTCCCTTGCGACAAAGAAAAACGTCAAGGTTATACTTCACTATGACTCAGCAGTCAAATCATGCAGCTTCAAAGATGTAGCATAAAATAACAAAATATTGATCTGCTGATTGTCCATGATACAGAGAAAAAAACATGGAAGCCATTGAGCTTGACACTACATTGGAACCTAAAGGAAATTATCACCTTCCAAACAAAAAGACCATTGGAACCTAAAGGATGCTGCTCATTTATATTCGTACAGAATTCATATAATCCTATAGCAGTTTGAATCTCAAAAAAAAAATCCTATAGCAGTTTGCACTAGACTTAATTTTATTGTCTTTAATTATTTATTATCATAATTAAAATGGAAGGATTAAAAGGTATGTTTAAGGGTAAGGGTAAGGGTGCTTCTTCTAGTAGAGGCAACCAGGGCAAGGGTACTTCTTCTAGTCATCTTATTCCTACACGATGATTTTGTTGATACTCAACATTTTCCTACAATACCATTAGATTTAGACGAGGAGTTATTTTCCGGAACTCAAGAAGACTTTAATTTAGACGATGATATAGACGATACACCCACTAATATTGATGACAACACGCCCACTAGTGCACCTTCAACTCGAAATACCTCCTATTCCCCCTAGTATGAGACGAGGTCCAAGAAAACGACCATTAAAATCGATGCATGGACATTTTTTGATAGGGACGTAGAGAATCAAGTAGCCATATGTAAAATTTGTAAAAATGTTTTAAAATTTAAAACTGGAAAAGGTCACGATGGGACGGGGGTTTAATTAGACACGTAGTAAGTGCTCATCCACTAGGTATGCCCAATACCAGGCTTCAAAATCGGGTGCGCAAACGGCCGCTCCATCGGGACAAGGTTCACATACGATACTCGTCCGGACCAAGTACGGTCAAATTAACCCTATGACGGGGGAATTGTAGGCTCTAAATACAACAAACATAGAGATAGGGAAGCAATATCAAAATTAGTTCTTTGTGGAGGGTTTGCCTTTTTCATTTCCTTCATCTCCTGGTTTTATTCATTACATTAGAGATATATATAATCCTGCTTTTAACGGTTTTCCTAGGTCAACTGTTAAGAGAGATGTATTTAAATTTGCGCATGAATATCAACAATATTTACGTTTTTCATTATATCATTTTAATGGCAAAGTATCTATCACGTCTCGATATAGGTCGTAGTACTAACGGCCATGATTATTTAACTCGTAACTTGTCATTGGATAGATTATAAATGGTCTATGCAAAAACGTATTTTAGCGTATAGATATATAGATGATAGGCACACATTTTGGTACTTTTATTGCAGAAAATATTTATCAAGTGTGCGATTATTACGGAATTACCGATAAAATTATGACTATTACATTAGATAACGCTTCTAATAACAATTACGCAATTACAATGTTAAAAAATAGTTTAGCTCCATCTTTTCCAGACCATTTTCATATAAAATGCGCGTGCCATATATATAACTTAATTGTAAAGGATGGTCTATCACTTTTTGAAGACATTCTTAGTAAAATACAATTTGCTATAAACTTTATTTTTAAAAGTAATAAAGTACAACGTAGAAAAGAATATAAAAAAATTTGTCATGATTGTGGACTACCTTTTAGAAAAATTCCACAAGTATCCACTAGGTGGAATTCTTTATACGAGCAACTACTTGTTGCTTATGACTATAAATTACCTATAACTTTATTTTTTAACTCTCATAATAAAAAGCCAAATTGATATGATTTTAGATAGTGATTGGGAAAAAAATTCCGAACTTATTGTATTTTTAGAGAAATTTTTTCAAGCAACAAAAGAATTTTCCGGTATATATTATCCTACTATTTCAACTATGTTATTTTATATAACTCTAATATTTTTATTACTTAGTGAATATATGGAAAAACCAAATTATAAGGCAACTATTAAAAAATGTTTCTCAAAATAAAAAAATATTTTATTCCTATTCCTTCTATTTATATTATTGGTTCTGTATTAAATCCTACTATTAAAATAGACAAGACTAAATCACTAATTGAAACTATTTACGATTGTATAGAAGTACTACCACCTCCAAGTCCCAAAAATCTAAATCACCCACCACCTATTGAACAAACTAAAGAAGAAGTGTTGAATAGCGTAGAACACCACCGCAAAAATATATATAGATTTTATCAACAAGAAAATGCTAGTAACGTACTCGGCTACCATACCATCTTCTTCATCATCTTCAACACAACCTCACAAAAGACATCTTTGTTTCTGCGGCTAGTATTGAAAGCCTCGAAATAGAATGTGCGGCCTGTACCTCTACTAACCAAATTAGCGAGTTGGATATTTTTGTTTTGCGGGGTTCTCGCATCGTATCAAGAAGTTATCAATGAAGATGGACAAGAAGACTTGGCCGAAATACTTGGAGGGGAATGAGAAGACCTTTCCGACACTTTCATTGATGGCTCGAGATGTTTTGAACATTCAAGCGTCATCAACCTGCGTCGGAAAGCGCTTTTTCTGCAGCAGATATCAAATAGGAGACCACGAGACACTCATTGGCCGGAGACGGCTTGGAAATTGCGGTATTATTCGAGATTGGATACGAGCGGAGCGGAGAAGGTGCGGTCAACCGGAGATCAACGAAGAAGATGATGAAAACTACAACGAAATCTTAACCGAAGGTAGTGGAAGCGATGTGGATCAATTTGACAAACAAATACCTATTCCAACCGAAGAACCACATGAAATCATCAAGCAATTAGAACAGATTTTTTTGAAAATGTAATTTTTTTAATTAAAAAAAAAAAAAAAAAAAGGAAAACCCGACCCCGACCCGAGCCCGCCCGCGCCCGATAGCGACGGATCGGGATCGGTTTTTGACCTTTTCATGGTACTATCACGCGTAATTTTACAGATTTAAAACACCTCTTCAGGTGTGCTGACTGATGAGCGTGGACAGGTTCAAGCTCTATGAGGAAGCTTTTCAACACCTACAGAATTCCAACTGCTGCTCTCAGTTTCCTACTAAAGAAACTAGTTTTAAGGCTTCCTTGTCACTCTCTCCAGCTCAAGTATGTCTACTGTCATGCAACTACCACAATTCCAACATAACTGACAGACTATGGTAGTTGAAATGCTAATTTAAAACTTATGGTATGATCATCTTACCACACAAAAGAACTACGCTGAAACTAGGTGTAAAAGAAGCTAAACTTTGCTTATGTTAATTACCACAAGATTTTTTTTTGAATCATTTTCCCAGTAGCCCCTGGGTGAAAAATAACGTCTTGTTTGCTTTACATAATTTGCAGCTTCATTAAGTTAAGCTCTGAGAACTTGCAATCCTTTTAAAGAAAGTAACAGTATAACTTCTCATTATTTATTCTAAATCAAGATATTATATAACGGCCATATCCATTAAACGTTGGATCACACATTGGCAACCAATCATCTAAGAAGTGAACATAGTTTCTACTAATTTCAGGCAGACAGCCAGTTGACAGTGGATTCATCAGCCATATGAAACATACTGAGAAAAATGAAGAATATCAAGTTCCAAGCATCTTAGAACCATCTGGCTGAACTGTAGTTCAAAAGTTTCAACTTGGAGATGCATATACAAGCTGGAACCAACAGAAAGTTGACAAGACCATCACGAAAATCTGGGTGATGATCCCTGCAGTCATTTCTTGGTGTTTGTGGACTAAAAGGAATCGGATATGTTTTGATGGAATATCAAATCCAAACCATTCTAGATGTTTGTGTAACTTTATTAGTTGGACTAAGATACCCTTGTAATTATCATTGACCACTTTTTGGACTTCGTTAATTCCCTGGTATTACATTGATATTGTAAAGGGGCTAACAATTTTGTACTTTTTTTTGTAATTTGCATCTCCTTGATGTCTTTCTAATGAATTACTTGTTTGATCAAGCTTCCAAAATCTGCTTATTTTGAAAATTTCACAAGTACATCTCAAAAAAGTAATTTTGGAGAGTGACAGTTTGTGTTTGGCTAATCAATTTGAATAACATTTTCACCAACATTAGAGCAGCAATATGTGCTTGACCAAGCTTTCTAAAGTGCTTCTCGAGTTTTTCAACTTCTGAAAAACAACTTCAGCTATTACTCCAACGCTTATTTTTCCCCCTAAAAGTTTGGCCAAGCACTTCAACTCTCTAAAATAAGCATTTTTTATAATTAAAAAAGAGCACTTTTGGCTTCCTAGAAGCTTAGCCAAACAGGCAAGAAATACCTTCATAAATAAAAAAGTTCCAACTTGAAGAAAATTTCAAGACAAGGCAGTCAACTGAAAGGAACTAAAATCACAGTCAAGTATTCTACGAAACTTGGGATAAGTAGCACTCAGCCACCCACTATCCTTACATTTCCTCAACTACTCTTCTTTAAAAGTTTGAAGGTGCTAGGGTACCCACCACTTGAAGTTCAAGCTTTCAACTTTTCTTTCATCCTCCATCCTGTTTAGACACTTAGTTATAAAAACTACTCTTTTCGTCCAAAAACAACGAGAAGATTTGGACTAATAGGGTCAAACAATCTTCTTTTTTGTGGTGAGTTCATAAATTACGCCAATTCTATTTGAAACAAAACTTACATATTTAGAAGCTACATAAAAATAAATATAAATCACAAAATATTTTGAACGTGTCGGAAAATAAGTAGTAGTCAAGAAAAAGACTATTTGACTCTTAAAATAATGATAGTACCATATAAAAGTGGGACACAAAGTAACTTTTTGTCAGTCATAGTGTCTTGATGAACTTGTTTGACCCAATTAAGTAACTTTTAAGATATAAATCTCAATAACCATTTCATCAAGTGCTTGGCATAGAAAAAGTAGAGGTTGAAACCTCACAAGTTGCGTTGGCAGATAACACAACAGTATATCAATGTTGTTTTTAATTTTGGTTGAGGAAGGAAGTGTTACAAGGAAAAGTAACTAATTTTCTGCATGAAGGCCTGAAATATATATATCAGTTTGAGCCCAAAAATTAAACAAACACTGCAAGTCCCAGAGAGGGAAGATTCAATCTTAGGTCCTTCAACTTTGCTTCGTGAATTTTAGTGCAGGATCCCATAGAAAACAACAAGTCAAAAACAATCAGGAGTAGTTTTTAAGATGTCATTCCAAGCTAAAATATAGGTAGTAAAATTATCCCAGACGGATATTCAATTTCTTTGGAACCATAGATATCATATCCGTGATTCTTTTTTTCTTCATAACCGGTGTCCAAGCCAGCTTGCGCACACCTCGACTAATTCCACGGGATACCTGCCACCTCCCACCACCAGCAACAGGTACTAAGTAACTCTGTCCACCAAGGCTAGAACATATGGGAAGAAATCACCTAGTTTTTTCGTCCCAGTTGGGAATTGAACTTGAGACCTCGTGGTGTTCACCCACCTTCATTGACCACTAGGTCACACTCCATATTCGTGTTTAAAGAAACAACAGTTTATTTATCAACCAAATACAAGGAGTAGGGTTTTGGAACTGACCTAAAACACTTTTGGTATTCACGAACAAATCGTGAGGGCAAAATCGAAGCATGTAGTATGCGCAAACTTCCTTGTCGTCCCATTTAACTTCCTTGTACCCTCTTCTCTCGTCTTCAGTTAAATTCCGAGCTACATACTCAAAATATTAAAATTGGTACTCTTTTGTATAAACATAGCAACAAACTATACTATTTAAAGCAAATCAAAGATAACTAAGCTTAAATTCGCATGTTAAGTCATACCTGAGCCCATTAGTTCATCCAATAAAGCTCTCTGAGCATCCATGGCGGGACAAAACTGTACAATCTATCAATTGAAGGACTTTAAATCAATTGGATGTGATTGTTCTTCGTTTATATTGTGGGTGCTAAAAATTAGGGTTTCATCATAGAATTTGACAACAACTTCGACCGAACAGAGGGCAAAGGTGTGTTTCTTCTAGGGAGTGCTAATTTGGGGTTGTCATAATCCCTCTATTTTAAATTTATAAGCATTTTTCTTCTCTTATTTTTTTAGACTATATTCTTTATTTTACATCATAGGATGGGATATTATCGGAAATTTTTATTCGTATTTTACAACAAGTGACACTAATCATATGAAACTTATTTTTATTACACAAGTTAGTGAACTTAAAAGTGGGGGTGATAAAACCAAACCCAACCCATTTAGTGTTTCTATGAGTTGGGTCATGACCCGTTTGTTTAGTTGACAACCCAAAATAATCCATCAATCAATCGGGTCAAAATAGTGTAATCTGTCGGATCAAAATGTAACCAACCTAAACAAGCAAACATATTTTTTTAAAAAAACTATATGTTTGAAATTCAATAGAAGAATATTGATATTAATATTATTAAAATATTAAATTGGTCCAACCCATTTTGACGCAAGCAAATATTATTAAATATTTTAAGAGGGGAGATGTTGGGTGGGTTGGGTTATGATCCGTTGTTTGACCCATCTTAACCCAGCTCATTTTATCCAAATAAAATTTGAGGGCGAATTAGGTCTTGACCTAATAATTAATATGACTCATTTTAACCCGTCCGAATTTGACCCAACTCGCCCACTACCAGCCATACTTAAAAGTGTGAGATTTGAATTCACCAATGAGATAGAAAGAAAACTCACACAAAATTGAGAGAAATGCAACCGTCTTTGAGAAGAAGAAGTCATTTATAGAAATTTTGACAAGACAATTATCATGTTTCAGTAATATCAACGCAGAAGGTTACATGAAGGTGCTGCTTTAAATATAAATTTTAGTTCTTGTGTTACCTTTAGTTTTCTGAGTAAAGATTAGTTTGAGTTGTCTGATAATAATAATAGTCAATATTCTTGAAGAGATAAATGGTAGGATATTAAGCAGATTGAGTTGATCTACTACGGTTTGTAATTATGCCGCTTGATGATTAATAAAAGTTATTTAATTACCAAAAAGAAAAAAGAAAAAAGACTCATACAATTAATATTAATGGTGTGAAATACATAATAAAGTTTTTCGTTATAAGCTTATTGATAAGATACCTTTCACCTTAATTGTCAAAGATAGGGAGGGAGCTCATCAAGTGAGTTAGTCTTTAACCTCACATTTTTCTGTTTTTAAAATTTTGCGTCTTCCTCGATTTGAAAATTAGGACTATCTTCTTTAATATCGAGATAAGATCATTTAGCAACAATTTTATTAAATAGTATGTCTAGTTAGCTCTTAACATTATCAACCCGTCACTCTCTCTGTAACATATTTAGTAATTAGTTTCACCTTTATAAGGAGATAAATATACTTATATAATAAAAAAATAATTATATAATAATTAAATACACCATTAATAACTTCTACAATTATAATAATATTAAAAATAAAATAGAAGAGGAAAGTTACTCCAAGTAAGGTAACTTTTAATGGTAACTAAAACTAAAATAAATAACGTAGATAAGGGTACATCACATACTCATTACACTTACTATGAAAGTAAAAAAAATATAAAATATCAGCACGTTTATATTAAATTCATAAATAAAAAACTTATCTATTTTTCTTTTGAATTTCTAGATTAACAACTTCGATTAATAAACAACATCAAAATAGATATATGCAAAGCACCAAAAATTGAAAGAAGAAGAGACCTAAAAAAATATAAGGTCAAGTTAACATACTTCGTGAAAAAACGTAACAACTAAGAAGGAAATATCCCGATTAAAAATAAAAATAAAAAATATAGAGAGAGGTGTTCATGATCCAAAATAAACATCACCTTTTAATAGTAGTAAGTTGAATTTGATTAATTTATATAATTGGACGAGAAATTAATTGCCTTTTTTGTTATTTACTCCTAACAGAAAGCATATGTGTGTGTTGTGACTAGTGACATAGCCACGTGATTCAAAGATTATCAATTTACTCCCTTTGATTAAACAATATATTAATGCACAAATGAATTCATTTTATGTATGGTATAGTAATCATTTTATATTGTTTTTCGATCAGGCCAATTAGGGGACCGTTGTTTTATTTGTTTTGGGCCAGGTTTGTTTGGGCCTGGTTTTTGTTGGACCTTTGTTTTATTTGATTCAACAAATAAATAAAAAGCCTAAATCGGGCGAAATTTTATCTAAAAAAAAAGTACTTATTGAATCTTATTAATGCTAAAAAGTTGTATAATAGTGATTAGCTATATAGCCTTAACAAAAGGATGACTTCCTTTGCTACCTACTTTTATAGAAGAAAGACAACAACCTTGTTTGCGATTCTCACCCAGAGAATTACTTCACTTCAACGCTTCGTCAATCTTTGAAAAACACTTTAGATCATGAATTTAACTTTATACTTTATACTGTAATATTTAATATTTTTGAAATTCAATTCTCATCACTAATTTTGTCTTGATTTTATATTTGTCTCGTTTAAATTAGGTAAAAAAAAATACAGTACTCTGTAAATACTGTAAATCAAATTGGGCCAAATTTTGTGACGAGTTTCATAGGGGGCGAAGTGCATGGATACCTAATTTTCTTGCTGCCATTTATCTTGCCCCCCCCCCCCCCCCCCCTTTCCTCCAAAAAAAAATTGCACGTATATTGAGTTTTCAAAAACTTTAGATATACGGTGTCTGACGTTAATTTTGATAAAGTTTAACTTCAGACACAATGTCTAAAAATTCATATTGTTGAAGTTCATGCACATCCGGTTGAAGTTTAAGCATTTTTGCCTAAACCATATTTATATGACTTCAGCCATTTTTCTCGAAGTTCAGGCACATATGACTACAGTTCAAGCAAAAATGATTAAAGTGAGGTAAAAATAATTTAACTCCCGTTATACATGACTGAATTTCAGGCAAAAAATGACTGAAGTTTCTCACGAGAGGAATTCCTTTTTTGTACTTTTCAGTTATATATGATTTACATACTCTAGCTAACATAAAGAGTCTATGGGATGACCTTAGAAATAAACTTACCTATTTAGGCCCTTAATGGGAGATTTTAATGTTGTTTTAAAATTGGAAAATTTCAAGAGTTCTTAATTGATGCTGGTCTTATAGAAATTAAGGCTACCGACAAGCAATTCACTTGTCAAACTGTTAAGACAATTATGGGTCAATCTCATAATGGTCTCCAAAATCAATCAAGAATATTGTAATTGTAAATTTGTATCATCAATTAGGATTAATTAGATCAATTATATTAATTAGTATATTCTTATAGATAGCAAGACTTAATTATTAGAGTTGTATGTATTGTAAACTTGGGAATGAAATAAGCTCATGGAATAAACTTCCTTCATCGTATCAAGAGCCAAAATTTAAAAAATTCTTTTACAACTCTCGCCCCCCCCCCTCCCTTATCGGAAAACCACCCCAAACCCTAAAACCATTTGGCTACCCTAATTAGGGATTTTCCTATTCCTAAACATAGCCAAAACCACCTCCTATTTGCCACAAAACAACCCAACCCTCGGGTTCCTCTTCCAATTTTATTTAGGGTTTCCTTCTACCTATTTCTTTCTCGTTTTCTTGTAATTTTGTGGGGTAACCATGGCCGACCAAAAATAATTCCATCCCGCTCTTGCCGTCAATAAAGTCAAGAATTTTATTCCGGTAATTATGGAGATGGAAAAAGGACAATACTCCTCTTGGGCAGAGTTATTTAAAATACATTACCGGGCATACGAGGTTATCGACCATATTATTCATGAGTCTTCATCGGACACCACCGTTGTTGACAAAAAGTTAAAGTCTCGCCTAGATGCTATAGTCCTTCAATGGATTTATGGCACCATTTCCAAAGACCTTTTGCATATCATTTTGGAACCGGGCTCTACGACTCAACAATCATGGGAACGTTTAAAAAATATTTTTCAAGATAATAAACTTTCTAGGGCTGTATATCTTGAAAACCAATTCACCAATATCAAATTTGATGATTTCTCAAACATATCCACTTATTGTCAAGAGTTAAAGATGTTTGCCGACCAACTTTCCAACGTTGGTGCGCCGGTGACAAATCAAAGGTTGGTTCTTCAATTGGTTGCAGTGTTGAATGAAAATTATGATGGGGTGGCTACATTCATTCAACAGAGTAATCCGTTGCCTCCATTTTATGAGGCTCGTTCGAGATTGATTCTCGAAGAAACCCGCAAGGCAAAACAAATAGCCTCTAAGGCAGCCACTGCCGGAACGACACTCGTCTCCACCTCTGCGGATTTTGCAACACCAAATTCCGGTTCGGGAGGAACCGAACATCGCAACACAAATGGTCAAAAACGAGGGTCCAATCAAAATCATAACAAAGGAAAAAATAATGGCGGAAATGGACGCGGAAGGGGTGGCGGTCAACCCACCGGTGGCAGCGGCAACCACCAGCTGCATGGGTAGTGGCGGCAGTCACTATTCCAGTCCGGTGGGACCCACTGGATGAAGTACCCGATGTGGACTTGGTCACTATAGTGGGCTGCCCCTCTATGCCCTTACCCTACTGTAACATCCCGTACTTTCAAGTCACATTTTGAATCGGTAAGCGTATGTAAAATCGCTAGGCGTGTGTAAATAGACCCGAGCATTGTGAAAATTTATGTTATGTTTACGTATACTAATAAAGAGACTAGTATACAAAGGAACGCAATCCCAAAATAATTTTAGACATAAGAAGTGTGACGACTTGAATCGGGAATAAATTTGGAGTATGCATAAAGAAGTTATGGACTAGTGTCATATTACAAGAATTATGACATTGAGTATATAAATGTCTTATAAGTTAGTAGGATTTAAGTGAATTGGGATCGAGAATTAATTATGTGTGTAATTGATTAATTACATGGGAGGATTAATTAAGTGGGGGACATTAATGAGTGGGGGAATATTACGTGTAAGTATTGGGATAAACCACCAAATGACTAAGGGGCATAAGTTATTAAGTGGCAGCTCCTAAGAGCTTATGTTCCTTGACTTATATGTATTCTTCCATTTTCTACTTCTACTAACGATCACTGATTTTTCCAAATAGTCTCTTTTTGTCCTTTTGAAATACAAGTTAGAAATGACAATAGAGTTGCTATGTTTTTTAGACTTCTGAACCTTAAAAATACAAGGTAGAAATGACAACCAGGTAGTCGTTGTTAATAGGTGATTTAATAGAATGTTGTAAGGAATTATTTACGAAAATTTTAAGAACCTCAAAGTGTTAACGAAGGTATGTTAAGACAATTTTTTTTCTTTTGGTATGTTCCATGTAACAAAATATAACCGTAATATTATTCCATAATTTATTCTACTCCTAGTAGTTAAGAATATTCATATATTGATTCTATGCTAAAAGCATGTCTAAATATGTTCTTAAGTCCTTATTGAGGCATACAGAAAAGATGTTGATATTCATAGTATTAGCCAAAGGGACAAGGATATTATTGTCATCCGACAAATTCATAAAATGTTTTATTGTCATTCATGCACTTTCATTTGCATCATAGTATATATTATCCTGGACCCATTTGTGCTATGCACACTACTATATGGTAAATATTATATATATGTAGAGGATATGGGGAAAGGAAAAGGCGTTATATACGCACACCACCTGCAGCTGGTACATACTATCACGTAAAAAAAAAAAGTCTTATGAGGACAAAATGATGTGATGCCCATGTGTGGCCGATATAACCTGATGCCTGTTGACACCCAATTTTGTCCCATCTTTTATGATTTTATTTGCAATTTTAAATATTTTTGACACCTTAAGACAATTTAAAAATATAGGCACAAATATGTATATATATCATCATTTTTATTATTATTTGCATTTTATTTGTCATTTGCATTTTTTATATCATAATCATACTTTTATCCTAATATTATATGTTAGTTTATTTTGACGAATCGGCATCGCATTTTTTTTTTAGCACAAGCATTTCGCAAATATTATATTTTTATCATATTGTCATCTTTACAATTTATAAATTTTGCAAATCTTTTATTTATTTATATATATATATATATAATAAAATCCTTTTTATATTTTAAACCTATAACCCATTTCAACCTTTTTACATCTTAACCCAAAACAATTTAACCCATTCGACCAAACACCCATCCCTTTATTCCCAAGCCCAACACCCTTTTCCCTTATTATTCATCAAACCAAATCAAAAAAAAATAGGGCCCAGTCGGCCAAACCCGACCAGGCCCACATCCCAAGCCTACATCCCCAGCCCATCTTTTTATATTCATCCCCAAAATATCTAACTCCACAAAAAAGAAAAAACCAACAACCCTAAACAAAAAAAAACAAAATCCTCTCTCCTCTCTTTTCAAATCAGCCGACACCCTCACCCACACCCCCATACCGGCGACCCCACGTCGCCGGTCACCATACCCTGCCACCACCAACCCTACACCACCCACACCCTTATCCCCGAAAATCCGCTCCAAAAATCATTTTTTTTGCCCACTTTTGTTTGAAATTCAAACCCAATTTTTCATCCATAAAAACCCCATTGTTCTTCATTGTAAAGGGGTCGGATTTTTTTTTGTTGTTCTTGATTTGCATTACATCCTTTGTTCTTCATATTTTTAAAGAGGGTCCGAAAATCCGGAAAGAAAAGTGAAAAATCGAGTCTGAAAAGAAAAAAAAAAGATTTTTTTAAAAATAAATGTGCAGAAATTTTCTGCAGAAAATTCATGGGGAGCAGCCAACTTCTTTGGTCGATTATCGCTTCGTTCCTTGTCCGATTGAGCTGATATTTGGACAGAGTGTTCCTCTCATCTCAGTCTTTGACTGGGAACTGACAGAGGTGGATTCGGAGATCTGTAGCTCCAGATTTTCGTCGGTGAACAGTAGCTGCGTTTTGGTGATTTTCTTCCAATCTTACCTTCTTTGATGTTTTCTCTTTTAGATTCGGAGATGATTTTCATCATCGTTTTTCGTGTTTTCGTTGATGTTGTAGCTATTTTGGAGAACACTTTGTTCAGAAAATTAAAAAAAAAAATGATTCGGGTCGGATTTCTGTTTCGGGTCGACCCGGTTCGGTTAAATTCCAGATTTTTTGTGTGTTTATATTGTGTTGTGTTTATATTGTGTTGTTGTTTACCTGAAAATTTGGAAAGAATTTGATTCGGGTTGAAGTATCCGATCCGGGTCGGGTCACTGTTCCGGGTCGGGTCGACCCAGTTCGAATAAATTTCCAGATTTTGTGTTTTAATATCTTGTTGTTTATTATCTGAAAATTCAAAAAAAAATATTTGATCCCGAGTCGAGTCGACCCGAAATACGAATCGGATCACTGTTCTGTCCCGGGTCGGGTAAAAATTCAGAATTCGGGTCGGACGTTTTAAATACTAACTGTTGGTTTATTTTGACATTTAAACATTCGTACACGGATATCTTACTGTTTTAGTGATTTAAATAAATACTGTATTTGGGCCGATGAAATTAAATTCGAGGCCGCGCTTTTTTTTCTTTCTTTCGCTTCGTTTCTCTGTTTACTGTTTTCTTTAACATCCGTGCGACGGATATCTTTCTGTTTTACTGTTTTATTGTCTTAACTAATACCGCACTTAGGCCGATGAAATTAAATTCGAGGCCGCGCTTTTTTTTGTTTGTTTCTCTGTTTTTCTGTTTACTGTTTTAAACATCTGTGCAACGGATATTTACTGTTTTACTGTCTTACTGTTTTAAACTAAATATCGCGTCTTTTCGGGAATTGCTTCTCGATTTCTGTTTTTACTGTTGTGGTTTAGTTTACTGTTTTTGAATTAAATACTGCATTTAGGCCGATGAAATTGAATTCGAGGCCGCGCTTTTTTTCCGTTTCTGTTTCAGTTTACTGATTTGGCATTTAAACATCCGTGCACGGATTGTCTTACTGATTTACTGATTTATATAAATACTGCATTTAGGCCAATAAAATTGAATTCGAGGTCGCGTCCCTTCGGATATCATTTCTCAATTTCTATCTTTCTTTTTACTGTTTCGACACCAATATTACTGATTTGAATATTATACTACATTGGCCGATGAAAAAATATCCGTCGATTTTTGAGGCCTCCACATTTGTAAAGACGGAAAATAAAACTTCTGGGCAAGGATGAAACTTAAATCTTTTTCACCCAAGAGACCAACATGTTCGGTAGGCAAGGCAACTAAAATGACCAACGAGTCATACGTTCGCAAGCCACGACGTGATTGGAATGATCTTTTCAAAATTTGAGTCTGAGCCCTCCGTAATCAAAACATTTATTGTTTTGGATACGAATCCGAAGTTATGTATATTCAATTGTTTCTAACCGTTTATTCTTGACAACTTGCAAAGATAAAGTCAAAGAAGGCAAATACCCCTCGAGATTTCTTATTTTTGTTGTTGTCTTTTACTTTCTTTAATTCAAATTTATTTTCATTCTTTATTGTAATATTATTGTACTCCCGAAATTATTGAAATATTTAGAATAGATAGAATTAATTGATAGGGTAGTCTAAAATTGGAAACCCATCGCTAGGTTATCTATTTTTAGGCTCGTCATACAATTTACATTGCATATATTTTTATCAATTTTCATACAAATGCATATTTATACTTTTTTTCAGTTTTACATGTAAATTAATGCCATACAAATGCATACTTGTACAAAATGCATCATTTTATTAACATCTTGTAACATTATTTTTATATTTGTAAAAACATGTATTTTTCTTAGCATAACAATTAACATTCCCTTTAGGATTATAAAGAACCCTTACCTTAATTTCATTAGTTTCGTAGACCACAAAATGGAGTTATTCTCAAAGCATTTAGTTAACATTCGGTGCCCTAATTCACCTTAGAATAATTAGGTGGTGACTCCTCAAGCAAGCATTTTTTAATCCATCCGAGAGGAATCGACGCCATCGCGTTTGTCAAAATCGGGCGCGACAATGCCCACAGAGGCGTTTGGACAAGAAAAGCCCATGCCCGCATTTGCATCATGCATACATTCATTAACCATTATATGGTATGGGAGATGGTTCATATGTATACGTTAGACATTTAATATGTATTAGGATCCTCATAGATAATTATTGTTGGTCGGTTGTTTCTGTTTCGGTTTATCCAACGAATTTTTTTTGTTGGGGAGCACTTTCTCCTTGTTCGGGTAGGGAGATGGTTCACGTTAGTCTAATTTTGGTCTCCTTGTTCGGAGTGTTGGTCTAATTTCGGTACGTTTTTTGCTTGCATATATGGGTATGACGGGGCCTTGTCCCGACCTTTGATGTTGCTACTCTTAGAGGCTTGTAGACAGGTGTCCTGTGGATAGTGGTCTTGTATGGCCTTGTCAGCCTTGGTAGGGGTACTTATAAACATATGTTGGTTTTCTGTATAAAGATTTCACGTAGTTTTCTTTCAGCTTAGTCCGTAATTAATTATGATTAGATGGTAAATGTACGATTAGCGATACCCAGCGGGTGGGATCCGGGTGCCCGTCGCGGCCCTCCGATTTGGGACGTGACACCTACCTCTTCATGGGCCAGGCCATCATCTTCGATCCGACAGCCCGGACTTTTAGGTTCTCGTCCACAACAAGTGTTTGCAGCTCAGGCACCATCTTCCGTCGGTTATGCTCCAACTGATATCGAACAGGCAATGAACAACATGAATATGAACGTTCCAGATGATTCATGGTACATGGACACGGGGGCTACGTCACACACGACATCATCTTAAGGTAATCTCTCATCTTATTTAATATGAGCATTAATAAAAATATTATTATCGGCAGTGGGCAGAAAATTCAAATTCGTGGTATTGGTCAAGTAAAACTTCCTCCCCCCACACCCACCATTATATTTGGAAAACGTCTTAGATGCACCAAAACGGATTAAAAACTTGGTATATGTACAATGTTTTACAACTGATAACAATGTTTCTGTCAATTTTGATTCGTTTGGGTTTTCAGTGAAGGATTTTCATACGGGGATGGCACCAATGAAATGTAATAGCGTGGGGGACTTGTATCCCATCACTATCGGTTCAACAATCATGTGACCAAACCATCAACCTTTGCAGTTATTTCCCCTATAGTATGGCACAATCGGTTGGGACACCCGGGAGCACCCGTTTTCAATAATCTTAGGAAGAATAATTTTGTTGCTTGTAATAAACTGTTGGACTCTTCTGTTTGCCAAACGTGTGTGTTTGTGAAGCATGTTAAACTTCCTTTTTATCCTCTACTTCACATACACTTATGCCATTTGATCTTATGCATTGTGATTTGTTGACATCACCGATTTTGAGTTCTGCATGTCATAAATATTATATGCTCATTTTGGATGATTATTCAAAGTTTCTATGGACATTTCCCTTAGGAAAAAAATCGCAAACGTGCATCATTTTTAAACAATTTAGTATTTTTATCAAAACCTAATTTGACAAATCCATTAAATATTTTCAATATGACAATGGGAGGGAATTCATAAATACTTAATAATAATTTTTGTCACCAAAATGTGATATCTTTACGTCTTTCATGTGTACATACATCACCTCAAAATGGGAAAGCAGAAAGGAAAATTCGAACAATTAACAATATGATTCACACACTTTTTGTGCATTCATCCACACCACCAACTTTTTGACATCATGCACTCCAAATGGCAACATATCTTTTAAATATTTTTCCTAGTAAAATACTCTCCAATGTGTCACCTACACAAATGTTGTACCACCGCATCCCATCTTTTGCACATTTGAGGGTTTTGGAGTGTTTGTGTTATCCCTTGTTTCCGTCTACTACCATTAACAAACTTCAGGCTCGTTCCACTGCTTGTGTGTTTTTGGGATATCCACAAAGTCATAGGGGATATAAATATTATGATATGATGAATGAGAAGATCATTATCTCATGTCACGTAGTTTTTTATAAGTCTACATTCCCGTTTGTTAATTCTCATGTGGAATCTCCCCTTCATATGATTTCTTGGACAACGGAATACATCTAATTTTACAACACCATCTTAACACCCAAAATTCGATGGGACCGGCCCAACCCCGAAATGGGAATGGACCAGTCCTCGGTCTGGAGGCTACTGCCTCTTTACCGTCGGTCTCGGCCCAATCCACTTCAAGTGGCTGCCAGGCCCAATTGAGGGAGCCCACTGCTCCCTCACCCGTAAACCAAGCCCAAAACTCCTAGCCCAATAACCTGGCGGAAACCCAACTCCAACTAAATTCAACATTGGCACAGAACACCACCCCTTTTGGCCCACTACATTGGCCGAGACCTCTAATCCCCAGACAATGGGGTTAGCCCAATCTCGGACCATTGAAACCCGTGCTATATATGGGATCTTTTGGCTTAAACGCCATTTTAACCTAACATCTTCGGTCCAACCATCACCTTTACCAAAAAATCCCAAAGCAGCCCTATCGGCCCAAATTGGAAAGCTATCATGTTAGATGAAATTGATGCTCTTATTAAAAATAAGACATGGGAGTTAGTGCCCCGTCCATCTAATGTCAACATTATTCGGTTAATGTGGGTTTTTTGTCATAAAAAGAATTCTGATGGCACATTTTCAATATACAAAACTCGTCTTGTTGGTGATGGCATGTCTCAACAGGTTGGCATGGATTGTGATGAAACATTCAGTCCGGTGGTTAACCCAACAACTATCAGGACGATTCTTAGCCTGGCACTGTCAAAATCCTGGTCCATTCATCAGTTGAATGTCAAAAATGCATTCTTACATAGCAATTTGCATGAGACAATCTACATGCACCAGCCATTTGGTTTCTGAGACTCTACACATAGGGATTATGTTTGCCTGTTGAAATAATCCTTATATGGTTTGAAATAGGCTTCATGGGCATGGTATAACAGGTTTGCAGGATTTGTATCCATATTGGGTTTCTTACACAACAAGTCTGATCAGTCCTTGTTCATTTACAAGAAGGGCAGCGACATGGCTTATATCCTTTTATATGTAGATGACATCATTCTCACGACCTCATATACATCACTTCGTCGGTCTATTATGTCCCTCATTGCAATAGAATTTGCGATGAATGATTTGAGTCTATTAAATTATTTTTTGGGAATTGATGTAACCCAATATGCAGGTGGTCTATTTCTCAGTAAAAAGAAATACGTCGAGGAGATCATTGAAAAAGCTAGTATGTCCTCCTACAAACCGTCACACACACCTGTTGATACAAAATCCAAATAGAGCAACACTACATGGACCGTATACAGTGATCCAACACACTATCGCAGCCTTGCGAAGTGCCTCACTTTCACGAGACCTAATATCTCATATGCAGTTCAACAAATGTGTTTACATATGCATGATCCAAAAGAAGAACATACGGGGGCTCTCAAGCGAATTCTACGGTATATCAAGGGTACTCTTCATTTTGGCATGCATTTGTATAAGTCCTCCATTTTGAGTCTCTCGTCTTATACATATGCGGATTGGAGTGGCTTCCCGGACACACGCTGTTCCACCTCTGGTTATTATATGTTTTTGGGAGATAACCTTATCTCATGGTCATCTAAACGACAACCAACAATGTCTCGGTAGAGCGCAGAAGGAGAATACGGGGGTAGCCAATGTGGTTTCTGAATCATGTTGGCTCCGTAATCTCCTTTTAGAACTCCATTGTCCCATTGAAAAGGAAATCGTGGTTTATTGCGATAATGTGAGTGCGATAAACTTATCCGGTAATCCTATACAACATCAACGCACAAAACACATAGAAATGGATATATTATTTGTCCGAGAAAAGGTTGCACGTGGACAAGTATGTGTTCTCCATGTACCGTCCCGTTATCAGATTGCCGACATTTTCACCAAAGATTTCCGCGCATACTATTTGATGATTTCAGGGACAGTCTCAATACGAGAACCTTCCGCTAAGACTGCGGGGGACTATTAAGATAATTATGGGTCAATCCCATAATTGTCTCCAAAATCAATCAAGAATATTATAATTGTAAATTAGTATCATCAATTAGGATTGATTAGATCAATTACATTAATTAGTATATTCTTATAGATAGCAAGACTTAATTATTAGAGTTGTATATATTGTAAATTTGTGAATGAAATAAACTCATGAAATAAAATTTCTTCCCAAACAATCATGTCCAAAGCAGAATTGATAGGGAAAATTGTAAATGCTGATTGGATTACAAAGTGGCCTCATTTGAAAAAAAAAATACAATGGATTCTCAAATTTCATATCATTTGCCTCTGTGAATCATCTTTGAGGCTCATTATGACAAAGGTTCAAGACCATTTAATTTTTTCAACGACCTAGCTGATTATAAGGACTTTGGAAACGCTTCACTACCAAAAAATATATATTTCATACTCCGATATCGCATTAGAGCTTGAACGTAGGGCCCATTTTTTGAGACCATTGATTAAATACTCGGAGGAACTGAGACCATTGATTAAAGGAGGAGCAACCCATCCACTGCACCACATTCTTTGATGGTCACCGAAGTACAAATGGCTAAAACTGAAAATGGTAAAGCATGAGATTAAGGGGCTAAAAAAATCATCTGCTTCTAGCATATAATCAAACAATCTGGATACATTAGAGTGCACATAAAATTCTCATAGAATCAAAATGTTTGAATTTTAGAGCTTGTAACTCCCGCTTATAATATATAAAATGTAACATAATACTGTAATATGATAAGTTTTCACTGAAGAGATTTAATTGAAACCCTTAGCACAACCTAGCTCCGTACCTGGGTCTGTAATTTAGAATTAAAGTGCATTTCCAAGGTTAGGTTCAGATAAAGGAGGGGAAACTAGTTGAATATGAAGGTGAAATGGGATATAACAAAGTAATTGAAAATATACAAGGATATACACGGAATACAATACCTTGTGTATACCGTGTATATCACAGAAACTCATAACAAGTGGGAAATCGTGATATACACGGTATATACAGTCGTGTATATCCCAATTTTGGTAACATATTATTTGTATATAATTATCATTGTACACTTACCATAATTGTAGGATTCTTGTACAAATAGAATAGAGTTTTGGGAGTAGAATAAGAATAGTATTTTCCATATTATGAAAATTGTAAATTGTATATATACTCTTTCATTGATGAAAATAATCAAGGGATTATTTCTTTCATGGTATCAGAAGTCTAGGTTTTTCATACCTCTCCTCTTTTGTCTTCCGCTGCCTTCGGTTTCCGAGCTTCCATCTCGGTTTCCCTTCCCAGCTTCCATCTCGGTTTCCATTCCCAGTTTCTCTCTTCTCTTCCCAAATTAGTCTAAATCCCTACTTCACCTTTTGTTCTTTCATTATGTCTAAGAACGTATTTCATCCTACCCTTTCTATTTCTAACATCAAGAACCACATCCCTATTGTTTTTTAGATGGAAAACGTCAAGTATGCGACGTGGGCAGAGTTGTTCAAAATTCACGCAATTTCACATCAAGTCCTCCATCACATAATTCCTCCCGCTACCCCTACTCCAGGATAACCAACATTCCCGAGTTGTTACCCTTGAGCAAGAATTCTCCCAAGTCAGCATGGAAGATTTCCCGAATGTTTCCGCTTATTGTAAATGGCTCAAGGAATTGGCGAACCAACTCCGTAACGTTGGGGCGCCTGTTACCAATAATCATCTTGTTCTGCAAATGGTTGCAGGCCTTTCTGAGGCCTATAATGGCGTTGGAACTCTCATCCGTCAAAGTAATTCGCTTTCACCTTTTTATCAAGCCCGCTTGATGCTCACGTTAGAAGAAGCCGGCTTGGAAAAAAGGCGGCTACTGGTGCCAGTTCCATGGCGATGATGACTTCATCTGCTAACTCTTACAGGTTTGTTAACAATTCGGGCAAAAACTGCACCAATAGTGGCGGCAAGAAGGTCAAAACCGTAAAAATAATTGCAAGAATCATGGCAGCAACTACGGTGGCGGCGGAAACAGTGGCACCACCAACGGGAACAGTAACAACAACGGGGGTGGACCTCAGAACAATGGCAGTGGGCCGCAGACCGCCTGGTCCTAGTCTTGGGCTCCTTGGCCGTGGAATTGGGCTAGTGGCCTTTGGCCCAACAACCAATATTTTCCAGCTTCTCATTTTCCTGGACAATGGGCCACCCAGCAACCCTTCCGGCCCAATTTATCACACCCGTCCAGTGGGTTCTAACACGGTGCTGGGCATGGACAGTAAGGGGGCCTGCTTGGGCATCGACCCCCGTAGGCTTTCTATACTACTGGCCCAAATCCGATCCCGACTCCTACAGATATTGAGGTCCCGATGCATACGCTTGGATTGAATCCTCCAGACCCGAATTGGTGCATGGACACCGACGCCACCTCTCACATGACGTCCGACCAATGTACTCTCTCATCTTATTCCAATTTGAGTAAAAACATGTGCATTATTGTTGGTAATGGCAATACTATTCCAATTTGTGGTTACGGTAATACAACTTTATCTCCCCCACATCCACCTCTTGTCTTAAAAAATACCCTTCATGCCCCGAACTTAATTAAAAATTTGGTGTTTGTCCGTAAATTTATCACTGATAATTGGGTTTCTGTTAATTTTGATCCTTTTGGATTTTCTGTGAAGAATTTCAAGACGGGGATACCTCTCATGAGATGTAATAGTAGGGGAGATCTTTATCCAATCACGCCATCATCCAGTCTCTCGAGTTAAGCCTTGTCATCTACTTTTGCAGCTCTAGCTTCTTCCTTGTGGAATGCACGTTTGGGTCACCCTGGGTCGTCCATTGTTTATTCTTTGCATAAAAACAATTTTATTTCTTGTAAGGGTACGCGTAGTACTCCAATTTGTCACTCATGTCCTTTAGGAAAACATGTTAGATTACCATTTGTAGCCTCTACTTCTCATACTTTAATGCCATTTGATATTATTCATAGCGATTTATGGACATCTCCCGTTTTAAGTTATGTGGGCCATCGTTATTATGTTCTATTTTTGGATGATTATTCTAATTTTTTATAGACCTTTCCGTTAGCGCAAAAAATCTCAAGTTTTTTCCACATTCTTAAAATTTCGGCCATTCATCCGTACCCAATTCAAACGAGAAATAAAAAAATATTCAATGTGATAATGGCAAAGAATATGATAATGGATTGTTTCGGGATTTTTGTGATACTAATGGCATAATTTTTCGTTTCTCTTGTCCTCATACGTCCTCACAAAATGGGAAAGTCGAACGAAAAATTCGTACAATTAATAATATTGTCCGAACTTTATTGGTCCATGCTTCCGTACCCCTTCATTTTAGCATCATACTCTACAAATGACTACTTATCTTCTTAACATACTTCCTACTACATGATTGACATATTCATCCCCTCTTAAATTCCTATATAATAAGAATCCTTCGTATTCACATCTTAGGGTCTTTGAGTGCTTATGTTATCCACTATTTCCATCAACTACAATTAACAAACTTCAAGACCATTCTACCCCTTGTGTGTTTTTTGGTTATCTATCTAATCATCGTGGTTACAAGTGTTTTGATTTATCGTCTAATAAAATCATAATTAGTCGCCATGTTATTTTTTATGAAACCCAATTTCCGTTTGCTAAAGTAAGTAGTTCCGGCCTAGTTCGTATAAATTTTTAGATGACGAGGTCTCTCCGTATATTATCCATCATTTATCGGACGTGTCCCGCACCCAAAATCCTCCAGTGGGCCCACTGCCCGCTGACCCTGCTATTCCGTCGAACATGCCCAGTGGGCCAGACACTCGGCCCAGTGCCGATCTCGGTACTATTCTAGTGGTCCAGCCCACTGCCCCGTCTCCCTTCCAGTTCCGGTTTCCGTTGTTGGGCCAGCAGGCCCACTGCCTGCTGGCCAGTCCGTCACCAGCCCACCCACTGCCCAAAATCCACCCGCTTCTTCCTTGAGTCAAGGGCCAGTTATTTGTAGTTAAAGGGGTATTTTAAAACCAAAACGACATTTTAATCTCAATTCTAAGGTCTCTAAATCCCCTCTACCACGTAACCCAGTGTCTACCTTAAATGACCCGAATTAGAAATTGGCTATGAACGATGAATATAATGCTCTTATTGAAAATAAGACGTGGAAGTTGGTCCCCCGTCCTTCTGGTGTTAATATTATTCGGTCTATGTGGATTTTTAATCATAAAGATAATTCTGATGGCTCTTTTGCGAGACATAAGGCTCGACTTGTAGGTGATGGTAAAACTCAACAGTTTGGCGTGGATTGTGGTGAGACATTTAGTCCGGTGGTCAAACCGGCTACCATTCGTACTGTTCTCAGTCTGGCTCTTTCAAAGGCATGGCCCATTCATCAGTTAGATGTGAAGAATGCTTTCTTACATGGTGGTCTTAAGGAGACCGTTTACATGCATCATCCCTTGGGTTTTCGAGACCCCAAATATCCTCATCATGTCTGTTTATCGAAGAAGTCCTTATATGGGCTTAAGCAGGCCTCATGGGCTTGGTATAAGAGATTTGCAGACTATGTTTCGTCTATTGGGTTTTCTCACAACAGTATAATAATTCATTGTTCATATATCATCGTGGTACTTCCCTGGCTTATATTATATTATATGTGGATGATATTATCTTGACTGCCTCTACTGATGCTTTGCGCAAGTCTATCATGACCATGCTCAGTTCTAAGTTTGCTATGAAAGACTTGGGGCCCTTGAGTTACTTTTTGGGGATTGTTGTCTCTCGTCATGTAGGTGGATTATTCTTATCCCAACGGAAGTATGCCGTTGAGATAATTAAAGGGGGTGGTATGTCGTCGTGTAAGTCTACTTCCACTCTAGTTGATACTAAGCCCAAGCTGGGTGCTGCGGCTGGCTCACCTTACGAGGATCCCACTCACTATCGTAGTCTTGTTGGAGCTCTTCAGTATCTTACGTTCACGAGATCGGATATTACGTATGTCGTACATAAGGTGTGTTTGTTTATGCATGATTATATGGTGGAGTACATGAATGCGCTCAAACGCATTATCCGATACATCCAGGGGACACTTGACTATGGCTTACATCTATATCCATCATCGGCCTCTACTCTTGACCGATGCTGATTGGGGTGGTTGTCCAGATACCAGACGCTCCACGTCTAGTTATTACATGTTTCTTGGTGATAACTTGGTCTCATGGTATGCCAAACGACATGCTACCTTATCACGCTCCAGTGCAAAGGCCGAGTATCGAGGGGTGGCCAATGAGGTTTCTGAATCATGTTAGTTACGTAATCTTCTCTTGGAGCTTCACTTTCCCATTCAAAAAGCTACTTTGGTATATTGTGATAATATTAGTGCTATATATCTTTATGGGAACCCGGTTCAACACCAGCGCACTAAACATATTGAGATGGATATCTATTTTATTCGTGAAAAGGTAGCTCGTGGACAAGTACGCGTCTTACATATTCCTTCCAGGTATCAAATTGCAGACATCTTCACTAAGGGTCTTTCCTCGGTCCTATTTGAATATTTTAGGGATAGTCTCCGCGTACGAAGACCGCCCGCTATAACTGCGGGGGTGTGAAAATATACAAGGATATACACGGTATACAATACCTTGTGTCTACCGTGTATATCACGGAAAACCATAACAAGTGGGAAACCGTGATATACACGGTATACACAACCGTGTATATCCCAATTTTGGTAACATATTATTTGTATTATTTGTATATAATTAGCATTGTACACTTACCATAATTGTAGGATTTTTGTACAAATAGAATAGGATTTTGGGAGTAGAATAGAAATATGATTTTCCATATTATGAAAATGATAAGTTATATATACTCTTTCATTAATGAAAATAATGAGAGATTATTTATTTCAGTACTAAAGTAATTGGTCCCAAATGATTTTTTTTCTCTCTCTCTGGTTCGTTGTTATTCCATGCAGAAAAAATTGCTGTTTCTTTCATTGGGTAATCAAATTAAACACTCATGTCCCTTAGATGGGACAAAAAAGAATCCATTCGGTGGTAGTGAGAGTTCCCCTTGTGGCCTTTTAAGCCATTGATTGAACATCATACTTTCTATATTATTAATAACCCCAAAGGATGAAAAAAAAAAAAAAAAAATTATGGGTTGCACGAAGTACTACTAGAAGGCAAAACAATAATGTCCAAACAAAAATTCCTGGATTTATCCTAGAACTTCAATTTGTGGCCATCCTTTAATTCTCAACTTGTAACAATAACAACAAATCTTTTATCAAAGATAGCCCACTAAGCTCTTTCCCCTAGCAGAGAAACCAAAAAAATACTTCATTCGATTTACCTAGCTCTAGCTAGCAATGAATGACACAGTGGACAAGCTGGTAATTTTCTTAGCAAAGAGAGATGGAATCGACAAGCTAGTCAAGACTTTCCAGTACGTATCCAAGCTTGTAAATTGGCACGTCCAGACGACGTACCCTGACATAGCTACTCGAGCCAAGCAATGTGAAGTGGCCTCTGGCCTCAGCCGAAAGGCCTTCCGGAGCGGTCGATTCCTCACGGGATTCAATGCCCTCCGAAGAACACCGGGCACATCCCGGGGTTTCAGGTTGCTAGCGGTTCTCGCCAATTCAGGGGAAATGGTCTATTTCTTCTTTGACCATTTTCTCTGGCAGGCGAGAATCGGAGTTATCGATGCCAGATATGCAAGAAGGATGAGCTTTATTTCTGCATTTGGTGAGTCTGTTGGATACGTGTTTTTTATTATCGCGGATTTTATACTCATCACAAGGGGATTAAAAGCAGAGAGGAAGCTATTGATTGAAGAGGAGGAGTCTAAGGAAAGAGAAGGGGAAATCAAGAAAATTAGAATGGATAGAATAATGAGATTGATGGCTGTGGCAGCTAATATTGCTGACCTTATAATTGCCTTAGCTGATATTGAACCAAATCCATTCTGCAACCATACAGTTACTTTAGGCATTAGTGGTTTAGTTTCTGCATGGGCTGGTTGGTATAGAAACTGGCCTTCGTGAACATAACTCAGAATGATGAAAAATTTCAAAGTGTATCATATTAATGTAACAAACTTCAGTTATATATGATCAGTGCAGGCTAAAACGTTGCAATTTACTGTATACTAATAGTTGAGGAGGTTTTTTTTTCTTTTTCTATTCTAATTTGATTTCGTGGCATTATATACATTGCTAGAGATTTTTACACTATCATGTCATTTAAACAATTAATTAAGATAAGTTGTCTGTATTACATATCACGAGTAGATAACATAAAAATAAAGTAAATAGCTTGTAATGTAAAAGTTCATTATATTGTCCGTTATATAATTAGTTAATTTCATTTGTATTTACTCAAGGAAAGGTCATATCTTCAGATTTTGAGAAGAATTTCTTATAACAACTCCTTCACTGCTTCCTTGCCTTTCTTATCTCCTTTTTTTTGTTTTTTTTCTTTTATAGCTCTTGCACTGATCATAAGTGTTATAGCCCAGATCCTTAAGACTAAAAAATGATATTTTAATTTTTGTCTGGCAAAAAACAACAATTGTTGGAAAATTAAAGACGCCTAAAGACCACTAGCCAAGGACAACATCATGTTAAAAGTCATCATCAACTTAATATCCAAGATAATGGATATTCAATCTAGAATGTTCAAGTAGTTCTAGAGAATTGAAATAAGAACTTTAGAATGAAAGTTCTAGAGTGGAGTCTAGAAAGAATAACTCTAGAAATAAATAGAAGAGTGATTCTAAAAAAAGTAGTGAGGAATATTCTAGAATAAAGTAGTAATTAAGTATTCTAACTAGATTCTTTCATCACCACTTATAAATAGAGATGGTCTATTTGAGTTGTAATTGAGTAAGAAGTTCTCCATTGAGAGCAAGTAAGGTGTACTTAAGTCCCAAGTGTGCATCCAAAAAGTGTCCAAGTGAGTCTAAAGTGTATGTAAGCTAAAGTGTCCCAAAAAATGTGTAAATACTTAAGTAAGCTTAAGTGTGAGTGTCAAGTGTTGATAAAAATAAAAGAGTAAAAACTTGGTGTATATTGTGGTCAAGTTATAGTGTTCAAGTCTTGGTGTAATTACTTTTACAATAATAAAATAATTATGTTTTTCACATTGTGTTGTATTACGCATCACTAAAACGATAATTAAACTAGAAGCTCTGTTCAACCTTCTCTTCTACTAGCTCAAAGGTGGAATTATGACTGCAATATGTGAAAATTACATCCTGTTATATTAGGATATATTACCAATCGAATTCGTTTTTATTCTTAAACACATAAAATGGTTTTAGGTTTATTTATTTTAATTTTTCAGGAATATGACTTTTTAATCTGGCTCAGTTATCAGATACTTAGTCTTATTTTTGTTTAGCATGTTGTAAAACTTTAATGAACCAATCTATCTCAAATGTGTAACATTCACAACACTAAAATCTCTTAACTTCTAATTGTATACGGTAAAGAATAAATCTTGGGTCTAACTCAACCCAAAATGCTAACTTATGAGGTTGAGTTAGGCTCAAGATTCATTATTTACATGTTTGTGTTGAGTTCTCCCACATCGGTGGATTTAGTGGTCCTTGGTCTATTTATATGGACTTGGACCATCATCCCCTCATAAGTTAGCTTTTGGGATTGAGTTAGACTAAATATTCATTCTTTACATGGTATCAGAGACAAATCCGTCCTAATTCATTGTTTCCGATGTTGGACCCCTTTCTTATATTGTCCACGCTCCAGATGTCTAGCCCTCGGCGTGAGGCAGTGTGTTGAGTTCTCCCACATTGGTTGATTTAGTGGTCCTTGATCTCTTTATATGAACTTGGGCAATCCTCCCTTCATAAGCTAGAGCTAGCTTTTGGGATTGAATTAGACCCGAGATTCATTCTTTACATAAATATATTCTCTTCAAAAGCAAAATCAAATGTCAAGGCGAGAAGATGAAACTAAATGTTGTACTGCCAGGTGCAAGTGGTAAATGTTTCGCACGGTTGAAATTTAAATATTTCCAGAATATTCTCATATCTTCGTATATCTTTAATATTAGATAAATTTATATTTCAATTGTAATTAGGAAGATTAGTTTATGTAACACTATATATATTGTACACAATAATCAATGAAAGACAAGGGAACATATTCCTTTAAAATTTACCTAATATAAAAGATATACAAATATATGAGAATATTCTGCAAATATTCTATCAAATAAAATTAGTTCATGTGTGTGTCACACGTGCATCTCATGCATCATGTGTGCATTTGTGCGTCACACGTGCATCTCGTGCGTTGTACGTGCATCTCATATCAATCAATAATGTTTTTGTTTTTTTAAATGTCATATGTATTATTGAAACAAGTGCGTGAGATATACAACAAAATTTAAAAATTTGTCAAAGATGTTATTACATTACATAATTTGTTTACACTTTTTAATATGAATTTTGAACTGTGGCACCAAATGTAGAAAACATCTGTGCTCTAGCGTTACAAGCCGATCACAAGTACATTTTAATTCTCACAAAACATAATTAGTGATGCAGATAATCACTATATATTCTAAAGTATTAGCGAATATTATAAAATATTCTCCATATATTTTGTAATATTTAGTGTTGTATAATTATGTTAGATTTAGGATCCTTATTGTATTAGGATTCCACATTGTACACACTATATATATTTATATTAACGAGAAAAACTCTCCAAATGGGATTAATACAATCTTACATGGTATCAGAAGCCAAAACCTAAAACCCTATTTTTATCTAGCCGCAGCCTCCCCTCATCGGTTTAATCAAATCGCCGGCTGCTTCTCATTCCTGAAGCAACAACTTTTGTTTGCTTTTTGCCTCCCATCCTCGAAAGAAACAAATGTGTCTTCTTTTCCTGAAGCAACAATTTTCTTTCTGCCTCCCATTCTCGAAAGAAACAATTGTGTCTGCTTCTTTCTGCCTCTCATTCTCGAAAGAAACAATTATAGACCAAAACTTGTTGTCTGCTTCTTTCTTCCTTTACCTGAGAACAATTTTTTGTCTTCTTTTTTCTTCCTTCACAAAAAATAATTCACTATAATGACTTTTTCCACAACACTCAATTCTGGAGACCAATTTTGGGCCCAATTTCAGGCAACCTACAAGTCCGCCTCAGGCCAGTCAATGGGCCACAATAATTTGGCCTTATTTTCTGGAGCCCAACAGTCGTCTCTAGGCCTCTCCCAGTCCAATTTGGACCCGACTTTCGTCACATTGATCCCTTGCCAGTCCGATAATGTGTGGTATATGGATACGGGCGCCACGTCTCACCTCACCAATAATTCGGGTAATCTTCCTCAACTGCGAAGTTTAAATACTCAACAATCTATTATGGTTGGAAGCGGCCATTGCATTCCAATTCAAGGATTTGGCCACACACTAACCCCACCATCGCATCCCCAGTTCTCCCTGAATAACGTCTTATATGCTCCCAATATTATTAAAGACCTAATCTCCGTTAGAAAATTTGTCACTGATAATTCTGTATCAATTAATTTTGACCTTACGAGATGCAATAGTGAGGGTGATCTCTATTCTTTCCTAGCCACGTCCGTTGCTAGTGTAAACCCTCCCACATCTCTAACTGCCCATGCCACTCCTCCCACCGCTTTAGCAATAATTTCTCCGTTAACTTGGCACAATAGACTTGGACACCCAGGATCCACTGTGTTTAATTTTCTTAGAAACAATAATTTAATTTATTGTCATAATGAAAAATTTACCCAACAGTGTCTTTCTTGTTCCTTAGACAAACATGTTCGCATTCCGTTTCAGTCTTCTTTAAGTGTTATGTATTCTCCCTTTGATATTGTTCATGTAGATTTATGGACATCTTCCATTACTAGTCATTGTGTCATAAATTTTATCTCGTCTTATTAGATGACTTTTCTCACTTTGTTTGGGTCTATCCACTTAAATTCAAGTCTGAAGTGTTTGCCAAGTGTCTTGCATTCCGTGTCTATGTCAAAACACAATTTGAAAAAGACATAAAATTGCTTCAGTGATAACGGTCGTGAGTTCAATAATTCTGTGTTTCACAATTTTTGCTCTACTAATGGTAGGGTTTTTCGGTTCTCGTGTCCCCACACCTCCTCCAAAAATGGCAAGGCCGAACGAATCATTCTCACTATCAATAACATGGTTTGTACGATCCTATTTCATTCCTCCCTCCCCCATCCCTTTTGGGTCTATGATGTGAAAATAACCGAATATATTCTAAATATTTTGCCCACTCAGACTCTCCAAAATAGAACACCCACCGAAATTTTATTTCATAGGATCCCAACTTATGAGCACTTACGAATTATCGGCTGCCTGTGCTACTCGAATCTTGCCTTCACGACCCCGCATAAACTTGCACCCCGCACCACCCCTTGTGTGTTCTTAGGTTTTTTACCAAATCATAGGGGATATCTGTGCTACGACTTTTCTTCCTACAAAATCATCGTCTCACATCACGTCATGTTTGACGAAGCAATCTTCCCATTCGTCTAGCTCTCGGCCGCGCTATCAATGTTTTGGCAGCAGCCACTATACACACTGCCTCTGCCCAGTCTCCACTCGGTCGAGCCACTACCATTTTGACGACCACCCATACCTCATCGTGTTTCCCATCATCGGCATCACTCCAATTAACTGCCACATCCCTCACTCCGGTAGACACCGATACCTCTTATATCCCTATTACGGCGTCGGCTGCAACCCATTCTGCCAAAACGGCTCGGTCACCTCCCACTCGTTCCCCTGTTCACACAGTCACGTCACAGAACTCTCCACCACCGTCGCTCTAATCGGACCCGGTTCCCACACCTATTTGACTCCGCCATCTTTCCCACACTCAACCAACCACTCACCGCCGCCCTTACCATACCATACACCGGAACCCCAACAACCAAACCCCACCTCGTCATAACCCATCGATCCCACCTACCAATCTCGATCACCAGAACCCTACACTCATCACCCACAACCCGTCGACCCATCCCGATAAACAACCGAAGCCACTGCCTCAACCAACCTGACCCAATAAATAAACCAAAACCCGGACCCGATACCACATTATGACCTAGACTTGACACCCAACAGACATACCCAGACTGCCTCTGCCCCATCACACCGTATGGAAACCCGTGCCCTACATCAGATTTTCAAACCCAAAGTCCAATTTAACCTATCCACACAAACCATATCCCTAATTCCTAAAAACCTAAAATTAGTCAAATTAGACCCAAACTGGAATGTGGCCATGTGTGAGGAATTTAATGCGTTAACAAAACAACACACTTGGGATTTAGTTCTTAGATCGGATGGGGTGAATGCGATCCGATGCATGTGGCTTTTTCGTCACAAATATAGAGATAGTGGTGATCTAGAGAGATATAAGGCGAGGCTTGTGGCTAATGGCACTAATCAACAGAGTGTATTGATTGTGGTAAGACGTTTAGTCCAGTTGTTAAACCGATTACCATTTGCACAGTTCTGAGTATTGTTATGTGTAAGCATTGGCTGAATCATCAGCTTGATGTGAAGAATGCGTTTCTACATGGGGATTTGAAAGAAACTGTTTACATGCACCAGCCGCCTGGTTTTATTCATCCTGCAGCCCCTCAGTATGTATGTCGTCTCCATAAGTTACTGTATGGTTTGAAACAGGCCCCTCGAGCGTGGTATGATTGATTTGCACAGTATATTATGCAGATTGGGTTTGTATACAGGAAATGTGATAATTCACTATTTATTTTTCATAGAGGTAGTAGCATTGCTTATTTGTTGTTATATGTGGATGACATTATGCTTACTGCCTCGTCTGATTTGTTTAAAAATGAGATCATTGCATTGCTTAAAACTGAATTTGCTATGACTGACTTGGGGACGTTGAATTATTTTTAGGGATATCAGTGACTATATCTGCAGATACTATGTTTTTGTGTCAGTGCAAGTATGCAGATGAGATAGTATACATGGCTAAAATGGCGAATTGCAAGATTATGTCCACTCCGATTGATTCTAAATCAAAACTTAGTGTTGTTGATGGTGATCCAGTGTCTGATCCCACTCTTTATAGGAGTCTTGCAGGTGCACTTGAATATCTTACTTTCACAAGGCCTGATATTACTTATGTTGTTTAGAGGCAAGCTATCTTATCCCGTTCGAGTGCAAAAGCAGAGTATAGAGGAGTTGCAAATATTGTTGCTGAGATCTGTTGGCTTCGAAACCTTCTTTTGGAGCTCTAGTGTCCCTTGCATAAGGCGTCTTTAGTTTACTGTGATAACATATCCGCCATATATTTGTCTCATAATCCGGTTCAGCATCAGCGAACCAAGCACATAGAGATGGATATACACTTTGTTCGTGAGAAGGTTGCTCTCAGTCATGTTAATGTGTTGCATATGCCTTCGTCGTATCAGTTGGCGGATATCTTTATGAAAGGTCTTCCTAGATAGTTATTCCTCGACTTCAGATCCAGTCTTAGCGTTCGGCCTCCTCCCGCTCCGACTGAGGGGGTGTATTAGTGAATATTATAAAATATTCCCTATATATTTTGTAATATTTAGTGTTGTATAATTATGGTAGATTTAGGATCCTTATTGTATTAGGATTTCACATTGTACACAATATATATATTTATATCAATGAGAAAGACTCCCCATATATTCTAAAGTACACTAGCTACCTGTCGCCGTATTAACTATGCCATAATATTTTGATTAATATATGCATTTGAACTTGAATTGCAGTGACATAAAAAGTCAATAGCACTTTACTATGGTCGTTGCTAGTGGCTTATTGTCAACATTTAGGGGGCTATCTGTTGGTTGTGCCATGAGTGTCACGAGAATATTGAATTATTGGTACCATTCAAGCCTTATAATTAGAAAAGGTGATACTTAAAAAGTTGATTAAGTTTAATGGGGTCTAAATTATAAATTTTAAAACTTATTACACTTTTGCAAAATACAAAATAACCCATATTTAACCCAATCCCCCACGACCCCACTATTTCAAAAATCAAAATCTCCCTCTCATTTCATCAGTTCATCGACGGACCCTCCCACAATTAGAACCCATAACTCCTTATGTTCTTTTCATTCACTTTTGTCATTGTTGTTGTGATTTTTGCTGCTGAAAAAGAAAACACCGACTCTTCTTTCTCTCTCGTCACATCTGCAACTTCTTAGGTAATTACAATTTTCTCCTTTCTCTTTCACTACTGTCCATCAATGACTTAATGTCATGATCTATAATCCCATTTGTGCCATGAGTGCACCTACCCTAACCCGTAGGTGGACCACTAACATCCAAACAGAATAGTATAAATATAAATGCGGAAAAGTAAGGAAACAACAAAAATGTTATCACGTCTTAGAATTTAATACATAAACATGAACGAAAACTCCAAAATTCGGTAGTCACGAGTATAGAGCTACTAAATTAGAATACATGTCTGAAAATGAAATACAAAGTACTGTCTAAATAGTAAATGACAGAAAGATAAATGATAAGAGAGGAGTTTTAGTGCCAGGATGGAATATGTGGCTCACCCTGGACTCCAAGAAGAATCTCCAAGATCAGCGTCAAGCTGCTCCGCTACCGTCCGGCTCAACACCTGCACATAGAGTGCAGCAAGTGTAGATTGAGTATGAGAATAACATGTACCCAACAGAGAAAGTGCAAAGGGGAAGGGGGCTGAATTGTAATTTTTTTGACTTGTAGTCGACTATCGGGTGACTAAGTCGACTACCACTTAAGTAATGCAGAAAGTAACTTGCATAAAGTAAATGACATAATATTTTATACTGGTTTAGATCCAATGTAGATCTTAGACCAGTCCCCTTGGGTTTCAAGATTGTTCTCTTAAGCTCTTTTAATGGTGGTTGGGTACAAGGTTTAGTTTGAATGGAGCTCCTAACTCTACACTCAAATTATTGTAATCTTTTTGATACAATGCCTCACCAACTATACTATATCTCTCCTCTATTTTTTGTTTACACTATAAATCACACAGAAATACGACGCTTATGAAAAGTAGAGTAGAGAACTCGAAAAGTTGAGACGAAAGTATATTTTACTTCATCTTGTGTTGAGCCCTTAAATAGTGTCGATACGAATCTTGAAGAGAACGGAAACCAAGAGTGTTGATCCTTGGAAAAAGGAATTAGGGATCCCATTTTCCAAGAATAAGGATATAGTTTCATGATTGATTGTTTTTCATACACAACTTTTTAATCGATGGTCTTGAGATATCTTCATTCCTTTAATTGATTATGGCTTGGTACTTGACAATATTCTTTCCTTGTATCTTGTATATATTCATTCGATATTTTTCTTGATCTCGTATGATTTAATGAATCTCGCTTGCTTGTACTGACTCTCTTTATTACTCCACATCTAGTTTCCTTGTAGAAAAAGTATTTTCGTTGGTACTAGGGGAATATTCTTTATATCTTCATGATGATTTCAGCCGATATCTTCTTAGGGTTTTGTATATTTTGGATGATGACAACACAAATATTTTACTTCCCTTTTATTGTTAGTGAGTTAACTGTCGACTGCTCCCCCTGAACCTTTGGATGTTAGTTGACTTGATTGGAGTAGTTGAATGTTTGACTGCTCGACTGCTCTCCCTGAATTGTTGCTTTTCTCCCTCTTTGTCATCAACAAAAAGAAAAAAGAGCAAACACAGAACAACAGTAGCAATAGAACAACATAACACATAACGTAGCAGTTATCAGCCAACCATGCTAAACTAAGCAATTACAAGTTCATGATGGGAATCATGCATAGCAGTAGCAGTAAAACAAAATAAAACATTGTTTGTAAGACACATTGTAGCAGAGACCAACATCTACGACTTTAAAAAGTGCATAAGGGTCTCAACAACAGCATTTTTGAAGTCCTCAATCTTCTCATGGATGGTAGCATGAAGAGCATCAAACTTAATCTCCACAGAGTCAAGCGCAGAGAAAACATTTTTCAATGTCTTGAGCGCATCCTTGAATGTCTTATCCAGCAACATCTTGAGCTTAGAAACATCAATACCTATTTCCTGGGTGACAAACTTAACCTTAAAAAGTAAATCCTGTTGAGACATCAGTAACTCCCTTAGTCTATCTAGCTTGAGATCCATGGCAGTGACACGTCCAAAAACATCATCAGGAAGAGGAACAAATTCACTAGGAGGATCAACCTCAGGTTGAGAAGTAGGGACTTCAACTTCCTTCTCAACCCAACAATCTCCCTCTAAAACATAACCCATACTACCAAAGGCACGAGAATTGTAGCGTTGAATGACATGAGTGATAGGAAACCTAGTAAGCTTGAGATCACTAGCTTCAAGAAGCTTTGTAACTTCATCGGCTACTAAGACATCTTAGCCAAGTTGTCAGTTAGAGGTACGACTGCGACCCACTCAGATTCAAACGCCTCAACGATCAAGTCAAAAGGGTTTCCGGACCCCTAGAAGCAGTAACAACCAACAACAGATAAAAGAAAGGGCCATTATCCGAGCAAAAGGAGTAGAGGGCGAGAAAATCGGCACCACCTCCCCATAGTCGGCCATTGAACTTAGTGAGTTACTCGATGGCTGACATAGGAGGGGGGGGGGAATCACGTTGTACAATTTTTTCTTTTTTTGTACTATAAATAGGATCATTCTATGTATATACAAACACAACCAATCAATCAAACAACTTAATTTTTTATCTATCTTTATCCTTTACTGTACTCAGCTGCATTCATATTTCTTACCTCTTAGTTTACTCACACCACCGTCCTAAACGCTTTCTGGAGTAGTTGGAGAACCCATTGCTGGAAATTAGAGTTCCGTTTCCAGCCCAAATCGCTTAAGTTAAGGAATTAATTTATCTCCCGATTCGGTCAGCCAATAAAACAGCAGAGAACAGAATTCGGAGCGATAACAATAACATGTGAAGATTCATGACTCGTTTGGAAGTGAAATTTATTAGTTGTGTAACTTGGGTTCTAGTACTTTAATTTAGAGCGGTGACAGCTTCAAAGAACTACAAGCCGTGGCAGTAACTAATTGGTTAAATCATGAAAATACACGCAAAGGAGTCGGTGTTCCTGCCTGTATTAAGTCATGACCCTTAATAAACAAAACAAAAAGGAAAAGTCCCCAAAATAAGGAATAATAATCCAAGTCTGCCCGTACTAAATCCGAGCCTTCGTTCAATTTCTGTCTTGCCGCGGTCAATCTTCTAAAATCAATTTATTTTTAAAAATTATTTTTAATAAAAAATAATTTATTTAATCAATTAATTTAAAAATTATTTTCAAGCATTAATTAGTGTTTGGTTAAATTTAAAAAATATTTTTAAATATATATTTTTTTAAATATTTTTCAAAAAAATACTTCTTAAGCAAAAATTATTTCTTTTAGCTTCATGAAAATTGGTTATGCTATTTAATTTTCTTTGAAAAACTTGGCCAAACATAATCTTGGTCAAACGGTCAAATAAATTCATACTTAGCCCAAACATTTATTAATACTTAGCAGTTAGTCTTTACCTTGTTTGACACGCTCTCTCGAATCTCCCACACACTCAACGACTGTTACAAGGTATGATTGAATCTTCATTTTCAAGACAAATAAATTCTCTTTTGACTTCACTTTTATTACTAATTTGATTGCTGAAATTTTTTAGTCTTGCAGATCAGATGGCGGAAGGAGGGAATCCGTCGAGGTATGTGAAGTTGACAAAAGATCAGTCGCCTCTCGAGGACATTAAGCCTGGCGAGCTTAATCAGCCTATTGATGTCCCTCAGGTTTTAAAGTTATCTCTATATTTCTATATGATCTGTTTGAATTTTTGAAATTCTGTTGCCTGTTAGTTTAGAATGAATCTATTGTAGAGTCATGTTTTTTAGTCGTACATTTTTTGACGTAGCTAGTATACCTTTGGTTTAAATAGGTCATTTTTTTAGATCAAAGTGATTATCAGTACTCCCAAGGCATAGCTTATGGAAATATTTCATAAATCGAAGTGATCCTGTGGTTGCATTTGAATTCTTCTGACACATTGCTTGTAATTTTTTTTTTTTAATTAGCTAGTTTGCACACACCTCAACTAATCCACCGGACCGTCTGTTGGCTGTTACAACCCATAGGCACAAGTATCGGGTCAAAGTTGGAGTATATAGGCTCACACTAAGTGTCCTAACTGCGACTTTGCTTGTAGTTTTATCCAATTTTATCTGATATGACCAGATCAGCAGTTTAGAGAAATGGAAAGGGAATGATGTTTGCATTTAGAGTTACCTATATTAACTTAATTATAGTTACATTTCTTGTGTAGTTGTTGTGTTTAGACAAATTCAATTGTAAGAGGGAAGACCTAAAAGTAAACATTATTGGTTTTCCTGGTGTCCAATGTTGTTAATGTCGTTTTTCCAAAATATCAAATTGTGGCTTAGAAAGATTAAACCAACTTACAACTTTGATAGGAGTTTTTGGCGTCAACATGACCAGGTTTTTTGTACGTATGTTGCTCCATTATTTATGATTTTCTCATTTCGACTTAATCCCAATGAAAAGTAGTAGGGGAGAAAAGCTTATTTGTTTGGTTAAAGGTGTCGAAGTGTCTAGTCCTTCCATGAGCAAATGATTTAAGCATTAATAAGCAGCTGGCTCCTCCCACTTCATCTTTCTTTAGTACATTGTGATTCCATCAATCAAAATACATCAGTATAATCCTTCTACCGAGAATTCTATTCTAGTCTATCTAATCCTCAGCTTGTCAGTTTAATGCATATGAACCTATACTAGGAATAAGTAAAGGGACTTTTGTGTTTTATGTTCGCAGTCAGGTTGCGATAGATCGTAGCCAATTAAATATCTAGGTCTAGCTAAGCTGAAGCCTACAGTACATTGGTCAAGCAAGACCTTTATTTTGTTCAGCACAAATTCTTATTTTTTCATTAAAGCTATGATATAACACATTACTAACATGTTAATCTTGTAATAACTCTGAGTTTGAGCCCTCAATTTTCTTATGAACTCAAAAAAAAAAAAAGCATAAACTTTTAGGAATATATCTGGTTGTTATTATGGGAGCTCAATAAATTTACCTGTAATGTTACACATGGTAATAAGTCACAGGGGGGAATGTAATTTAATTATGAAAAAGTCAATGCTGATATTAGGGGCTAAATGCAATATAACGTGGTAAGCAGTGATCATACATGTTGCCTTTGAATATGTTAATACAGTCTATAAGTATGGTTTAACTTGTTGGAAATTGTTACAGAAGGAAATTTAATTGGTTGGTGAGAACAGGCCTCTTTATAATGCTACTTGGGTGAGACAGAGCCCTCTTTTGCTGCTAGCCATCCGCAACAAGCTGCTTTGGGCACTGCCTTTGTTTCCATAGTATCTCCCAGCTCCTTGATTGATTTGCAGCAGGAATTGTAGCTTTTTACTGAATAGCATCCATATTCGCTGGCTAACCATAACTGAGAATCCGTCTTGTTAACATCAGGAGAGATACGCCGCTAACAGTTTATTTCATCCAATATCCAATCATTTAAACCCCTTCTAAGATGTAACTGCCACTCTGGGAGTAAATTGAAATTGCACAGTAGATATGTGTGGTAATATGATGCATATATTGGAAACTTGTATCAAACTATATTATGGAATTGGAATATGCATCATGCACTGAAGATACTTGCTGCTAAGCTATAGACAACTATTCTGCTCAAGGAAACAACAACAACAAAAAACTCAGTGTAACCCCACAAAGTAGGGTATGGGAAGGGTAGGATGTACGCAGACCTTACCTCTACTTTTGTGGGGTAGAAAGGTTGTTTCCGATAGACCCTCGGCTCAAAACGACGAAGGATTGCAAGGCAAATAAGAGAGCAAAAATATCAAGATACAAAGCAAATGAAGCAACACATATTAATACACACCTAAAGAGTAGGGATCTACGCGTTGCCTAAATAATATTACTAAGGGGAGATGAAGAGGCTAGCCCCCTACCGCTCTCATACAATGCGACAAAACTCAACTACACACTAACCTTTTATCCTAATTCTCGACCTTCAAATCTTTCTATCTAGGGTCATGTCCTCAGTCAGCTGAAGTAGTGTCGTGTCATGTCATGTCTAATCACCTCTTTCAGCTCTTCTTCGGCCTACCTCTACTTCTCTTAACACCTATCGTTAATCTTTCACACCTCCTAACAGGCGCATCCTCACCCCTCCTCTTCACATTTACGAACCATCTCAGTCTCGTCTCTCTCATCTTGTTCTCCACAAAGGCCACTTCGACCTTATCCCGTATCACTTCATTCCTAATCATATATCTCTCCTATTATGACCACACATCCATCTGAATATCCTCATCTCCACTACCTTCATTTTCTGTATGTGGACGTTCTTGACTGGCCAACATTCTTCCCCCTACAACAATGCCGATCTAACCACCACTCTGTAGAACTTATCTTTTAACCTTGGCGACACCTTCTTATCGCAAAGCACCCCGGAGGCAAGCCTCTATTCCATTCATTCTGCTCCAATGCGGTATGCGACATCATCGTCAATCCCCCCGTTTCCTTGTATTATGGACTCAAGATACTCGGAGCTTCCTTTTTTGGGTATAGCTTGTGCCTCGATCTTTACTTCCACATCTGACTCCTGTACTACGTCACTGAACTTGCACTCTATGTACTCCGTCTTAGTCCTACTTAACTTAAAACCTTTAGACTCTAAGGTCGTCATCCCAACTTTCAGTCTATCTTTAGCTCCACCGCGCGTCTCGTCAATCAAAACTATGTTGTCAGCAAATAACATACACCACGACACATCTTCCTGAATATGTCATGGCAATCCGTCCATTACTAAGGCAAATAAAAATGGGCTAAGGGCTGATCCCTGGTGCAATCCCATTACGACCGGAATGTGTTCGGAATCACCTCCAACTATCCTAAACCTGGTCTTGGCACCCTCGTATATGTCTTTGATTGCCCTGATGTAAGGCACATGAACAACTCTAGAATCCAAACATCTCCAAAGAACCTCTTGTGGGACTTTATCATATACCTTCTGAAGATCAATGAACACCATGTGTAAGTCTCTCTTTTTGTCTTTATACTGCTCCAACAATCGCCTGACAAGATAAATAGCTTCCATAGTCGCGACATGAATCCTAACTGGTTCTCGAATATAGACACATCCTTCTTTATCCTCATCTCGATCACTCTCTCTCAGACTTTCATAGTGTAGCTTAACAGCTTGATATCCCTATAATTATTGCAATCTGAATGTCGCCTTTGTTCTTGTACAATGGGACTATTGTACTCCATCTCCATTCATCTAGCATCTTAGCAGTCCTAAATAAAACATTAAACAACCCCGTCAGCCACTCTATACCTGCCTCCCCCATAATCTTCCAAAAGTCCACCGGGATCTCATCCAGTCCGGTCGCTCTACCCCTACTCATTTTTCGTATAGCTACCCTAACCTCTGCAGCCTTTATGCACCTATAATACCCAAAATCTCTATGACTCTTGGAATGCTCTAACTCTCCCAGTAGATATCCATGTCCTCATCTTCATTCAAGAGCTTATGGAAGTACGTTTGCCATCTCCATCTAATGTGTGCCTTCTCTATCAACACATCGTCATTCTCGTTCTTGATGCACTACACTTGATCTAGGTCGCGAGACTTTCTCTCTCGTCTTCGCAAGCTTATACAACTTTCTATTCCCGCCTTTGCAAGCATATACAACTTTATATCCCCGCATTTTCCCTCAAGCTCTTTATACAAATGCTCAGAAGCTGTTGTTTTAGCTGTCGTGACTGCTAGCTTCGCTTCTTCTTCGTTGTCTTATACCTCTCCTTATTCCTCCTCTTATCCTCCTCTTATCCTCCTCGTCGACCTATCCACTAACGTCGCATAAGCAACCTTCTTGGCTTCTACTTTTCCTTGGACCTCTCCATTCCACCGCCAATCCCTTCTATATCCACCAGCGTTGCCCCTCGAGACCCCTAGCACCTCTCTAGTTGCTTCCCTGATGCATTCGGCTATCCTATCCCACATACTCTCTGCGTCTCCACTACTCCCCAAGCTCCCATGGTCACCAGTTTCGCCCCCCCATCTCCTGTGCTTTGACCTCTGTCAAGCCTCTCCACCTAATCCTTGGCCGGCCTTGAGCAACCCTCCTCTTCTTCTATCTCTTGATCTCCAAGTCCATAAGCACAACTTATGTTGAGTCGTAAGATTCTCTCTTGGGATAAATTTGCAGTCCTTGCATACACCCCTATCACCCTTTCTCAGGAGCAAGTAATCTATCTGAGTCCTAGCCACTGCACTACGGTAGGTCACCAAGTGCTACTCTTTTTCGGAAGCTCGAGTTAGCTATGACCAACTCAAAAGCTTTCCCGAAATCGAAACTCCCCCCTCATTTCTATCACCAAAGCCGAACCCTCCATGCACATCATCATATCCTCTTAAAATAGTCCCTATGTGACCATTAAAATCTCCTCCTAACACTAATTTTTCGGTCTGCGGAATACCTTTCACAACCTCGTCCAACTCCTCCCAGAAATGCCTTTTGTCCTCCTCAGCCAAACTCACCTGCGGCGCATAAGCACTAATAATGTTAATGGTTAGCCCTCCCAAAACTAGCTTAATAGTCATCATCCTATCATTCACCATCCTAACCTCTACCTCTACTAGGTCCCTGAGTTCCTCGTCCACTAAAATGCTTATGCCATTTCTACCCCTCGAGCGTCCTGAGTACCACAACTTAAACCCGTCTACAACCACAACCCTAGTACCTACCCATTTGGTTTCTTGGACACGTGCTACATTGATCCTCCTCTTCTTAAGAATCTTCATTAATTCTATTGACTTTCCCGTCAAAGTTCCTATGTTCCAAGACCCACTCTCAACCTAGTAGCTCTCCTGTCCCCCTTACCACCCTACCCGCCCCCACCCCCAACCGAGGACACGACCTTAAACTACCATCATATCCGGAAGCCAGTAACGAAGTATATAACAATCAGGATGCAGGTTATCGGCAAGAAACAAGGTTTACAAAACGGAAGTAGGAAAACAAAGCAATTCAAGCAACACAACAGAATATGCAAGCAAAAGCCTATACGTACAACAGATAACCAGAATCACTAGCTAGCACAAGAAATCAGCGAGGAACAAAGAACAAAACAGATATAACCACGAAACAGAATTTAACACTCATGAATTGGAAACAAGCAACAAGAAATAAAGAGAATATAACAGCAAGAGGTCGACAATATATGGGAATTTAAACTGCTACAATTATAGTAACTAAAATCAAGAACAACAATGCCACTCAAGATTCTAAAAGGTTGGAACTGACTGAATCGGAACAGGAATTAATTATCAAATAAGAAGGTTTCAAGTAGACTATCCAGACAGGAGAGATAGAACCTGGTCAGAGATGTCGAGCCTGCTGCTGAGTCCCTTGTTTGCTGCTACTGTTTGTGCCTCAACGTCTTATCGATCGCCGGCGTACATATATTCCGGTTAAGTCCCGTCAATTTCCAGACAGATCTGATCTGAGCCAGATGCCGGGGAAGAGAGTTGAACGCCAGTATTAGGGTTCTGCCCGGCGTGTTTCCAACCGGCGAGACTACCAGATCGCAGAGGGGGAGGAGCAGAACCAGTAGAAACAGAAAAGAAAAAAGAAGAAGAAGAGGGGGAGTGGGAGAGAGAGAGAGAGTTGCCTACTTGGGATGGTGGTCGCTGGTGACTGAGGTCTCGACAGTGGCGGGGCAAATGGCAAGGGAAGGGGACTAGCTGTTAAGTGAACTTGTCGCAAAGAGAGAGAGAGATGGGAAAAATTACATTCTAAGGAAACATTTGACAAATTTCTTTTTACATTTGCTTGATTTTTCAAATTTGGCTGAGTTTGCTGATTTTAGTGAATCACTGGCTGACTATATTGCTCCTTTTACAAACTTCTCCATCAAATAATTGGTGTTACTTGTACTTTTGTTTGGTCCTCCTTTATCTTGCTTTCTATTGCAAACGTCATGTGTCATCCATTTCATTGGGCAGTTAACTGGTCGGAAGTGCCATGAGTGTGGACAAACTTTGGCTGAGAGTTTTGAGCCTCCTGCAGATGAGCCTTGGACAACTGGGATTTTTGGATGTGCAGAGGACAAAGATAGTTGTAAGTTTCTTTTTTTTTAAGCATTGCACTATAACTAATTGGCAGTCTTCTCCGGACCTGTTTACTATCTACTTGTTGCACTATTACTGAGGCTTGAAATGGCATTGGGACAGATGATGAATGGTATCTGATACTGCCATTATGTCACGTAACTTTGGAAATGTTAGTCTTTGTATTCTTTCAATTTAACCCAATTTATATATATTTGAATATATTCGCTTATAAGTGTTCTATAGTGCATTTTTTAAGTTGGGAGTTATTTCTTTTTGTAAGCAACATTTATTACTTGCCTGCTACAGGAAGCTGTAAAGACTCATGATCAATAATATCTTCCCGGACCGCGTGCATAGCAGGAGCTTAGTGCACCGGGCTGCCCTTTGATTGATCATCTGTAATTTCATTACACTTCTGTGTCTTGTTTTTATATTGTTAAACCAAAACAAAGGTGGTTTTTTAATCACCAAGGGTGTGTTCTAGTGGTCAATTGAGTGGAGGGTGAAAACCATGGAGACCAGGATTCAAATCCTAGCATAGACAAAAAAAGCTAGGTGATTTCTTCTCATCTGCCTAAGCCTTGGTTGACATAGTTACGTGGTACCTGTGCTGGTGGGAGGTAGCAGATACCGGGTGGAATAATCAAGGTGCGCGAAACCTAACTCGGCACCATTATTGGAAAAAAGAGGACAAAAAGTGGTTATTCTGAGAGAATTAAATCTCCGGATCCAATTATGGCTGACCAAGTGCGGTTAGTTTGTCTGTCTTGTAAGTGGCTGGTGGTTTCACACGAGTACAGTATGTGACCGTGATCTTAATGACCAATCTGGTTTTTGGCTACTATGTACACGTTAAACTGGTCTTAAGAGATGAACTCTAGGGCTAAAGCTGCTAATTGTTCATCTCTTGATTATGTCTTAAGACTATCTAGGACCTTGACATAATTCTTTAAAAAATTTAAACCAAACAGGAGAGAGAAATGCTCCCAGGCACTTTTCCCGAGGTTTCTCTGAGGCCCATTTCGGGCCTTAGAGTTCTCAACTCCGGTGGACTTCGTCCATCGGAGTGTCCATTCTCTCTCTCTTCTAAATTTCTAATTTTTTTTCCGGAGGTGATGGACAACAGAATATACTTCAGGTCAGGGGGAAGTCCCATGACATTACTGAGTCTAGGTCCAAATCAGAAATATGATACGACGGGGGAGAGTGCTAGATATCATATGAGGAGAATGGTTCTGAGCAAGTGGGGCATCTTTTGGGTGTGCAAAAGAATAAATGAAGCATCTGAGTCTAGAGGAAAATCCTTCAAATCTTGGCGGTGTAGGGATTATTCAACACATATTTTTCTGTGTCTGAAGTTTAATCGATACGGGAGATTCTTGTCTATTATTACAGTGAAGGGCAAGGACAAAGCAGTTATTATCTTGCCAGAGACAAAATTTAATGAGGGATGGGGAGCAGTAGCAAAAAAAATTGATACTTTCATTAATAGGAGTGCAAAAATTCCACAAGCTTTAAAGACAGAGGGAGGCAGTTCAAACTGCAAAAGGGGAAGGGAGTTACTTGGAAGCTTTCCATAAAAATAAATGGACACAGAAAGAAGCTGCAGTAGAATCAGGTGCAGAGAGGCTGAAGTCACAATCTCATATTGCCGATAAGGATCTTCTGGGAAGATGCTTGATCGGTAAGTTTTCTGGGGAAGAGGATACACCCACTCGAAATGATGTCAGAAGGTGGGCTCAACAGACATGGAAGGGAGCACAAGGAATCTAGGTGTACGACATGAATGGACTCCTGCTCTTATTCGAGTTTCAATCCAGGAAAGCAGGCGAACATGTGTTGATGGGAGATTGGAGGAGGCAAGGTCGCCAGTTGAAGCTTCAATGGTGGTCACCAATAATCAGAGAATTTCCTAAGCAACACCTTCGAATGGCACTGGATTCGAGTATTAAAGTTGCCTCTGCACCTATGGTCCAGTTCGATGATGAAGACGGAGTTGAGAAACCACTTAAGATGGGCGAGAGTATAAGTTAAAGGGCCGGTGGAAAAAAATTATGGCAAGCATCGATGTTGTAGATGGAGACATCATCTTTACGCTTTCGATATGGCTTGAAGCTCTGGCAACCTACCGGAAAATAGATGAAGCAGGGTGTAGTACAATGGGTGACAGAGAAGAGGAAGGACCGTCAGATCCTTCGAGGATGGAAAAACCTAGTCCAATCAATGCAATCTCAGAGGGGCAGACAGATTGTGTCAGCAATGGAAAAGAGGCCTAAAGGTGAAAGTCTAGGCATGACTGAGGAGGATATTTTAAATGAATTGGACCAGATATCATTTAAAGAAACTGGGCCAGAACAAAAGGAGTAATTTCCAGTCACTCAAAAAACTTATTAAAGCCCAGGAGCCTTTTGTGGGAGAAATAAACAACTGGGCAGACAGATCAGAATATTATGAGCGTAACACTCCATCTATAGAAGAAACAGAGCTTTGCAACAGGAGAGAACTAGTTGTAAATTCGATTTCAACTTCTTCTACTGTGATCGATTTAAGTGACCCATTGCATGCAGAGGACTTATCAACTGAAATTCAAGAGGATGAAGGGAAGATTGAAGAACAGGGGAACACAAAGCAGATAACTCTACTGGGAGAAACAGACTCTTCCGGCTGCGAAAAGGAAGCAGTGATGAGGTCGAATTTGGGGGTACAGTGTAATATTGTGAGGATGAGCCAGGAATTCGGAGCAGCTTTTGAAGGCTGTTCTAAGGAGGCCGAAGCTTTATTCAAAAAGATTGATCGGAGGAGACAACAGGGGATAATTCCAGCTATTTCCATAGAGCAGAATGTTGATAAACAGATAGTTCCTAAAGAGCTGAGGAACTTGATATTTGATATGGAATTCAAAGATGGGGAACCAAGGAGTGAATCAAGAAGTAGGGGGAGGGAACTAATAACTTCTTTATAATGAAGTTAAAAATAGTTTCTTGGAATGTGAGGAGGTTGAATAGAGAGAGTAAAAGGAATATTGTAAGGAGTAGGATACAACAATGGGGGCAGATATCTATGTTTTGGTGGAAACAAAATTGAGTGGGGAAGTGGGAAATTATTTTCAACAACTTTGGGGAAACAGATGGGTGGGGGGTGCTTGGCTTGAGTCTCTAGGCAGTAGGGGAGGCATTTAAGTTTTATGGGATAATAGGTTCTGGAGAGGGGAAATAGTGAAAAGTGGGAACCAGAGTTTAACATGTAAACTGTGTGGGATAAGTCAGGATATAAACTGGTTTATAACAGCAGTTTATGCTGATTGTGGGAGAAATGTGAGGAGGGAATTGTGGGAGGAGATAGGTGCTATGAGGGCTTTGTGTGAGGGGCCTTGGGTGGTTTGTGGTGACTTTAATGTCACAAGGTTCCCAACTGAGAGAACTGAATGCAGAAGGTTATAGCACCATGGAAGAATTTTCTGAGTGCATCAATGAGGTAGAGCTGGTGGATCCCCCAAACACTTGGAGAGGGGGACAAATCACTGAATTGCATCCAGGATTGACAGATTTCTCTATTCAACACTTTGGGATGAAATATTCCAATAGATCAGACAGAATGTAATGCCAAATCTGGGATCTGATCATAATCCAATCATGTTGACATGTGGAGATTGGTCATTTAAGAAGAATTATTTCAAGTTTGAAAAATGGTGGCTAAATGTGGAAGGATTCAGAAGCAACATACAAGAATGGTGGATCTCTTTTGAGGAATCAACATTGCTTCAAGATGCATATTATGCAAGGAGGCCCTAGAGACAAATAATCACTTTTTCCTTCACTGTAAAGTTACAGCAAAAGTTTGGGCATTGTTCATTAACTTGGCTAAGGTGAACTGGATTATGCCTGAACGCACTTCAGACCTGTTAAGTTGTTGGATAAGAAGGGGAGGGAACAAGAGTCAGAAGGTTTGGTGGAAAACAGTTCCTGCTTGCATCTGGTGGAACATCTGGAAGGAAAGAAATGACAGAATTTTTGAAAGCAGAGAATGCTCACTGCAGAAGATCATTATGGAAAGTCATTACTTCATTAAGTTTTTGGTGTAAAGAACAATATGTAGAAGAGGAAATCCAGTTAGTGGAGTTTTAGGATTACTGTATCTTTTCTTTCAGTAAAGTATAATTTTTTTGGAGGTGGCCATCATATCCTTAATGCTGAGGAATACCAAGTTACTAGTTTCAAAAAATTTTTGTTCATCTCTTGATTAATTCATCTGAAATAGATTTAAACTGTACAAACTGGATGAGCATACTCTTTGTAGTAAAGTGACATTAATCTTCAACTAGTGCTTGGATACCTTTATAATCTGCAAAAAATCTGTTTTCTGTTAAGCTAGTGCTGTGGTCGTTTACTATTTTGCTGGGCTTGATTTCTGGCATTACCTAGCATATCCGAACAAATATTTGCATCACATTCTTGAGTATGAGGTATGCATTTTTTGAAAAGTCTATGTGCCACACTTGTTTCTTCTAACACTAATTGTTTAATTACCTATATAGGTTGGAGAGGACTTTTCTGTCCATGTGTCTTGTTTGGGCATAATGTTGAGAGCCTAAGAGAAGATGATACTCCTTGGTCCACTCCTTGCATCTGTCATGCCATTTTTATTGAGGGTGGCATTGCGGTTGCAGCTGCAACAGCAGCATTTCATGGTATTGATCCAAGGACGTCATTCCTCATTTGTGAAGGTTTATTGTTTAGTTGGTGGATGTGTGGTATATACACTGGTTTGGTTCGGCAATCACTGCAGAAGAAGTATCATCTCAAGGTAGTAATTTTTTTCTGTCTGACACACAAAACTATGCGTAATTGGCTTCAATTTCTGTACTCATGACCTTGGTTAGTTCGATTGACACTATTTACCCCCAAAGGGAAAACAAAAGGAATATGTGTCGAAAAATATTTTTTGTTGGCTTTGGTCTTATGCTGTCTCAACTCTCAACTCTCAACCAAACTGTCATTTCTCGTGGCGTGCCGACGAGAAAAGACATCTTTTTGCATTTTGCAATCTGACCGATCATCATTTCTGTCCTAAAGTTCATTGTTTGGCCATGAGGACTTCCGATCCTCCGTTAGTATTGCCAATGAGCAGAGTAGCATGTTTTTTTGTTAGATTACCTTGTGTTATCTGCTAATTTCTTAACGTTGCAGAATTCACCCTGTGATCCCTGTATGGTGCATTGCTGCCTGCACTGGTGTGCCTTGTGCCAGGAGCACCGGGAGATGAAGAGCCGTCTATCAGATAATGTTTCCATGCAAATGACAATAGTTAACCCTCCGCCCGTTCAGGAGATGAATGCTGCTGGAGGCAACCGAGAATCTGGACCTTCCTCTGCCAATGGGGTCGGGCAAACTAACCTTGAGATGCAAGCTCTATGAGAGTTGTCCGCTGACTCCCCAATGTCAATTTGCCAAAGAGTGTTTTGCTAGGTCATAGTTAGATTTGGATTAAGTTTATACAGATCAAAATGGAAAAAATTAATAGCTTTTTTGTAAGAGCTATGTTCATCATGAATATATATTTTTTTGGTGAAATATGGCGTTCCCTGGTGTTCAGGAATGAAGTAGTGGAGGTGGGTTTTTAGACGCACAAATTAGGCCATCAAAACTCTTCTGTTATTTTTATCACATGTATGTACTGTGCCCTTTTGTTTTTGCTTCCTCTTTATCGTCGCTGCTCCCAACCTAGTCCCCTTACCCCCCTCTTTTCTCCCCAAGAGAAGTAACGGTACAAATGGAACTATTTAGAGATTTTACGCAGGTTTTAAGTTCCTTAAGTACCAAATGAACACACAAGTAGGCAGAGCTCCTCAGAGAACAGGTCTACTTTTTTTTTTTATTTTAACCAAAAAAATGGACTTCATTACTAAGATCTTTTGTAACTCGCGTGTTTTGATAGTATATGTTTTCAGTTTTCTAATGGAGCTATCTCCGAGTGTTACATTTTGCATGAAGGGAGAATTAGATGTTAAAGCATTTATTGTACATTCGCTTTAATTTTTGTGTTTGTTAAGCACAATTCTGTATCCTTTAGTTTGTAATTGTAAAATACTCAGAGACCCAGTGATTACGATAATGTATTCTGGAAAGAGCAAATTCGGAATGTAAACGATTTACTATTTACATGGGATTAAACAAGTAGTAAGAGACTTATCAGATGTGATTAGTTACAACTAACTTCTTCTTCTTCTTTCTTTTTAGTAAAGGAAAAACAGTTTAGATACATTCTCAATTCCATCAAATTCTACCACGTCCATCCTGCTGAAGTACAAAACGCATGAATTACAAGCTGCAAAGCACTGGCCTCAACCATTAGATACTCCTCAAGCATCAAGGGAATCCAGCCCAGGAAGCTCTAAACTTGCACCTCTTCCTGTTGAAACGTGGCTCATCTTGTCCCCAAGGCCAAACTTCTTCACAGCCGCAACAGAAGCACCACCAGCTATGATTGTTGTTACTCCCTTTCTTCTGCCAGATTTTCTGCAATAGCCTTTGTTCCAGCAGCAAATTTGTCAAACTCGTACACTCCCATAGGTCCATTCCAGACGATATTAAGACTCCTGTACCCACAAAAGAATTCCTATAACTTAATATTGCCGATGAAAACGCCTCCTTTTTAATATTTTAGCTAGTAAATAGTAAAAGTAATTTTTTTTGCCCTTTTAAAATAGTTAATACACGTAGCAAAGAGAAATGATTTGATAGAAGACAATTATGTGGTGCTGATTAAGTTTAACAAAATCTTTTTTTAACCCGTCCTCATCAGCTCCCTTTGCTTCATTGGTGACTCGAACTCACAACCTTCGAATTGAAAGTGGAGGGACGTTTACCATCTGAGCAACCCCTCTTATCAGTTTAACAAAATCTTATACATAATATTCAGACATTTAAAATTTAAAGGTCATATGCAACAACAATATATGTTAGATTATTAGCTTTGTTTCCCCATCAAATATTAGGATTAGTATTTACAGATTCATACCTTTTTTTTTTTTGCAGCGCCACTATGGCATTAAAAAATTAGAGAAGTTTCTGAGAAAAAATCTCACATATCACAAGAAAAAGAAATAAAAAGTCATAAAGGTTCCACATTTCATGGTCATCAACAAAACTTTGAAGATATTAGTAACACATTAATTTTTTGAGCTTCTTGGTTACTATCAAAAACCACGAGTATTAACAGTTTTGATCCCTTCATGATTCGTCTCAAAACTACCAATCAGTTCTATTGGTTTGCATTTGCTATTCTTTAATTTCTTCTGCATCCAAAACTTTTAAAGCAATGATTAATTTTTGCTTTTCTTAAATCATAAGTTGATATAGAGTAAATTAATTATATATATAATTGTAAAAAGAAACTTATTACTATTCAAAAATCAATTGAGAACCAAAAAAATATCAATGTATTCACATCTCTTAGTCAAAATCCATACACAAGCAAAGAAAATGAGGTTTTTGGATTTTCCAATTGAGGGATTTAAGGGAACGATTAAGAGGAACGACTGTTACGTTGGCTTTAATTATAAAGCCAACTTTTGGCCTTTTGTATACATTAAAAATAATGGGAAAAAGGCAAAAAAAAAAAAAAAACCAACAAAAAAGATAAATAGCATTCTTGACTTTAAAGGTATGCCACATCACCTCCTTTAACTTTTTAATATTGAATCTTAGAATTAGATTAACTAAACGAGGATGTTTTTTCCAAGAAAAGGTACATTGATTAATTATAATAATTAAAATAATAATAATAGTAATAAGAAGAATAAGAATTTATACGTCAACTTCTTTGCCTCCTAAAGATATAGAGAAAACGATGTTCAAGAAAGTTCTGAAGTTCGCAAGTCCCAAATATGTTTGGACTGGGAGACACGATCATTAACCGATGATGTCTAAATACAGTAGACTCCTTATCCATCTAGGATTATAATCAATTCAGGTACTATAAATAAAGTTCATAATCTTTACAATGGCAATACATAACAGCATTGCCTTCTATCCCTTTGGAGTACTAAAATTATTTTCTGCCCAACATGAGTTTGAGTTGTAGGGTTTTGATGACCCCACCAAGAAGTTCTAATTGCTATGCCTATGATAAACATCTATATGGTGATTGTGATCCGTGCAATATCGAAGATGTTGTAGTTTTTCAAGAAGAAGATATGGTTGGGTTTGTTAGAGAAAAAAGATCAGAATCATTCTCAAGTAGTCCATAAGAAGTGATCCCATTTTTTTCATCGGATTCGAATAAAGACCAAAGATCCTGAGCGACCTATCCTTGATGTCTGCGCTAACTGTGGGTTACAACAATTGCAGGAAACGGGAAGTAAGTAAATATTACAATTTGCTAGAAAAGGATAACTAAAGATTACAACAAACTGGAATCAAGAATGAAACAAACTTCTTGTGTGATTTGCTGAGTCGAGTGATGACACTCTGTCTTTAAGACAAGATTGCCCCGTATATATATCCTTTTACGTTGTCGGGCAATAGTCTCCCAAGATACAACATCAACTTAACAAATGAGCAAAGGAAACTCAAGTGTTACTCTTGAAGAACTTTGAGTGCAGTAAATTTGCTGGAGAGGAAGAAGAAGATTTCAGAAAATTTTGTAAGTGTTTTCTTGGTTTTTTAGTGTTGAACAATTGAGCCAAATGACTCAATTTATAGTGTAAGGAGATGACCCTTAACTAGCCAACTAATGGCCTTCAATAGCCATGTAATGACACTTATTGAGGGGTTACATTCAGCCAATATTTGGCTGAATTCATGTGCCAAATAATGGAGATTCAATGCTCCAAGACCAGCCAAAAAGTCAAAACTTCCCATCTTCCCGTCGCAGCATTCTGCCTCCGAAGCGCCGCGGCTCCGGTGACTGAACACCCAATTAGCGCCGCGGTGCTGCCTGGGAGGCGCCGCGGTGCTGCCTGGGAGGCGCCGCGGCGCTCTGGCGCCTCGGCTCCAACGGGGTTGCGCCGCGGCCCTTCGCGGCTCTGCGGCGATTTCCGACTCGTTTCATCTTACACTTCGTACACTTCTTCCTTCGTTTACCAACGTGGAATACTTTGTCATTTGGCCAATAACCGTCCATCATTCTATGTCTCAAACGTCTCACTTACGTATCAATATCTCTTTCACTAATAAAATTTGCGATACTTGGCACTACGTGTGCACGTGTGTGGAAACGATGTTTCCGACGTGTGGGGCCCCAATTGTTTGAGTCATAAATAATGAGATAAACTTAATTCCACATTAGTAAATTTCCAACAATCCCCTCTTAAAAGAGATTTTGGCGCACTCACATGGTGCCTTTTCTAGCAAGACCGATGTTGTATCTGGATAGGTAGCTTCCGCTTTGAACCTTCCATAGTTGAATACCATCGGACTTACTTACTGCGCGGTGAACGTGATGTCTTTAACCGTCAGTGTTTAGTGTAAGCCAAGTCAACGGTACCAACACAACAACTTCCCTTACTTTGTTCTTCGTAATGTTTTGTCCGTTGTGGCTGTGGACACTTCTTGGATTCTTAAGTGCGTTCATTTGAAGCGGCCTGTCCTCGCACTTAAATAGGTGGTCTCCTACAAGGTATCCTGCTATACCCCACTTTACAAGTGTTAGGAACCATTAAAAGTTTCCCCAAACCTAACCTCAACCGTTTAGGACCATTAAAGGTTTTGAAAACTTAACCTTTACCCACACTGCAGATAGCACTTAATGTTTATCGCTGGAACTACTTTGGATTTGGTGTTTCTTTACAGAAATCACTATCCGAAGTGTTCATGCTTCCACCGAAGCGCTCAACTGAACCTTTACAACTTAGTTTTCCTATTGAACCTAATTCCTGGGATCTCCAGTCAGTAAGGTTGGGTTACCACCGTATTGGTCCTTATAGCTTGGGTTTTAAGCCCATTCCCCTAGACAGACATAACATCTGATCTTTGGGTAAGCCCTTTGTCAATGCGCCCGCTATGTTATCCTTTGATTTTATGTAATCAATGGATATTATACCCGTGGTGATCAGCTGCCTAACGGTCTTATGCCTTCGCCGAATATGACGAGACTTACCGTTGTACATAGAACTCTGTGCCCTTCCTAGAGCTGACTGACTGTCACAGTGGATCATTACAGAAGGTACGGATTTGTCCCAACAAGGGACATCCTCTAAGAAGTCGTGAAGCCACTCAACTTCTTCTCCTACTTTGTCTAAAGCGATAAACTCTGATTCCATCGTGGATCGGGCGATGCAAGTTTGCTTAGAGAATTTCCAAGACACAGCCCCACCACCAATTGTAAATACATACCCACTGGTGGACTTGGTGTTCTCTATATCAGATATCAAGTTTGCATCACTGTACCCCTCTAGTACAACTAGATATCTCGAATAATGCAATCCGTAAGTTAGCGTGTATTTCAGGTATCGCAGTACCCGATTCAACGCCTTCCAATGATCATTACTTGGATTACGGGTAAACCTAGCCAACTTGTTGACTGCATAAACAATATTAGGTCGGGTGCAGTTTGTTGTGTACATCAAACTCCCAATCACCTGTGCATATTGCTCCTGGCATACGGGTGCACCATGATTTTTATCAAGCTTTTGATTTCTATCCATTGGTGACTTCATAGGCGAACTGTCAAACATCTCAAACTTTCTCAACACATCCTCGATGTAGTGAGACTGAGATAAGACCAGTCCGTCAGACGTCTTAGAGATCTTTATCCCTAAGATAACATCTGTGATACCCATATCCTTCATATCGAAGCATTGTTTCAACATGTTCTTAGTCTCTAGGATCAAGCTAGGACTGCTCCCTGTGATCAACATGTCGTCTACGTACAAGCATATCATGACGAACGAGTTAGAGTTACCTTTTGTGTAGACACATTTGTCACATTCATTAATGGAGAAACCCTTCGATAGTAGAGTACTATCAAATTTTTCGTGCCATTGTTTCGGGGCTTGTTTCAGCCCGTACAGAAATTTGACAAGTCGACAGACTTTCTTCTCTTGCCCTGGAACCACATACCCCTCGGTTGTTCCTTATAAATTTCTTCTTCCAAATCACCATTTAGGAAGGCTGTCTTGACATCCATTTGATGTATCTCAAGGTCACGCAAAGCTGCGATCGCAATGAATACCCGTATGGACGTCATCCGAGACATCGGGGAGTACGTGTCAAAATAGTCAAGGCCTTCCTTCTGCCGATAGCCCTTGACTACCAACCTGGCCTTGTACTTATCAATAGACCCATCTGCTTTATACTTCCATTTGAGTATCCATTTACAACCCAACGGTTTATTTTTCGGAGGAAGATCAACCAACTCCCAAGTATGGTTATGCAGGATGGAGTCTATTTCACTCTCAATAGCTTCTTTCCAGAGCGGTGCCTCTGGAGTTGACAATGCTTCAGCAATTGTCCTTGGTTCGTCATCAACCATATAAGCTACAAAGTCAGGACCGAAGGATTTATCCTTACTAGCCCTTTTACTTCGCATTGGTTCCATCTCTGGAGTCTCCAAGTTCTGAGAATCTGGAACACTAGATTCCGGATATTCAGCCACTTCGAAGTCCACTAGATATGAACCATCTAGATCCGGGCAGTCAACGACTCCCGGTTCCTGAGAGCTTTGTTCATAACTTCGTTTGCGAGAGGTTATGTCATTTTCCTTTCTAGGAAAAGTATCCTCAAAGAATTGAGCATTCCTTGATTCCATGATTGTACCCCCATGGATATCTGGAACATCTGACTTATGCACTAAGAAGCGATAAGCACTACTGTTATTTGCATATCCGATGAAAATGCAATCTACAGTCTTAGGCCCAATCTTGACCTGCTTTGGCTTGGGTACTTCGACCTTTGCCAAACAACCCCACACCTTTAAATATTTATAGGTGTGTTTCTTTCCCTTCCATGATTCATATGGAGTTTTGTCCTTACCCTTATGTGGAACTCTGTTAAGAATTGTATTAGTGGTAAGGATGGCTTCTCCCCACATGTTTTGGGGAAGACTGGAATTGTTGAGCAAGACATTCATCATTTCCTTCAATGTGCGGTTCTTGCGTTCCGTAACACCGTTCGACTGAGGTGAGTATGGAGCCGTCGTTTGATGAACAATGCCTGATTCGGCACAATATTCCTCAAATGGCGCTACGTATTCTCCCCCTCTATCGCTACGAATAGATTTAATCCGCATGCTTAGTTGGTTTTCAACTTCTGCTTTGTAACGTCGAAACGCTCCAAAGGCTTCATCTTTACTTTTCAACAAGTAAAGGTAACAATACCTTGTGCTATCATCAATGAGTGTCACAAAGTACTTGTTCCCCCCTCTAGTTTGTGCAAACTTCAAATCACATATATCTGTGTGAATAAGTTCTAGAGGAGCGGTATTCCTTTCGACGGATCGAAAAGGAATCTTTGTGAGTTTTGCCTCTACGCACACCTCGCACTTATGTTGAGGGTTTACGTCGATAGACGGCAACAACTCCAACTTAACCAACCTTTGGATGGACTTATAGTTAACATGTCCTAATCTATGATGCCATAAATTAGATGACTCAAGCAAGTAAGAAGAAACTTCAATATTATTTCTTGCACGTATTACAGACATGGCGTTAACTTTGAAGAGGCCTTCACAAACGAAGCCTCTTCCCACAAAAGTTCCATTTTTGGTGATTACAAACTTATTGGACTCAAATACTAGCCTAAAACCAGCATTAACCAATAAATGTCCTGAAATTGAATTTCTCCTAATCTCAGGGACATGCATCACCTCCTTCAGAGTGAGCTCCTTTCCAGAAGTCATCTTCAGGACTACCTTTCCTACCCCCAGCACGTCAGAGGAGGCGTTGTTACCCATGAACAACTTCTTGTTTGTAACTGATGTATATGTGGAGAAGGCATCTCTATTGGAACAGATGTGTCTGGTAGCACCCGTGTCCATCCACCATTGTATGGGATTCTCAACAAGGTTTGCTTCAAGCACCACTGCCAAGAACTCCTCAATCATGTCGTCCAGAAGCCTGTCTTTGACGACGTTAGCCTGAGCCTTGGCCTTCTCTTGTTGCTCGGTCTTGAGCTTACGACAATCCTTGATCATGTGACCAGGTTTCCCACAATGGTGACAGTTCCCCTTGAACTTCTCCGTCGCTTGGGTCTTGCCGTCTTTCTGGAACTTGCGCTTGGGTTCCCTTTGGTCTCAGCCAGATTTGCCTTTGCCTCAGCGGGTTGTTTTCCCTTAGGCAAGGCCCTCTTATTATCTTCCTGAATCTGGAGTTTGATAATAAGTTCCTCAAAGGTCATTTCCTTTGTCTTAAGTTTTAAGTAACTCATAAACTCATTCCACGAGGGAGGTAACTTCTCAATCAGTGATGCAACCAAAAACTGCTCATTTGGTTTCATACATTCCAAATCCAGGTGATGTAGAATCATTTGAAATTCCTGGACTTGGGACATCATTGTTTTACTATCCACCATTTGAAATTTCAGAAATTTCCCAACGATAAATTTCTTTGTACTAGCATCTTGTGCGTTGTACTTCTCTGCAGTTTTTCCCATAACTCTTTGGCGGTGCCTACGGTGCAATACACCGTGTAGAGTGGGTCTGACAGGCAGTTCAAAATATAGTTCTTACACATGAAATCACTATGAGTCCATGCATCAAGAACCATCTTCATGCCATTAATGACATGGATACCTTGGCCCCCTTCAGTCGTTTCAGTAGGCGAAGGGTCCATTTCATCTCCAGCTTGTAGAGGATCTTCTGTTAGGAAATGAGTCATTCCCATAACAGTCAGATAAAACAACATCTTCTGCTGCCATCTCTTGAAGTTGGAGCCCATGAACTTTTCTAGGCGTTCATGGTGGAATCCAGCGGGTGGAGGAACTGTAACGTTCCCTTGAGCAGCAGGAAAAGTGTTGGATGAGCCTTGAGCAACCGGAAATGCATTGGGTGTGCCTTGAGCAGTGGGGAAGGCAGAGGGGTTGCCTTGAGTAGCAGCAGCAACAGAGTTAGAAGCGAGTTGTTCTCTTCCGGTCATCTTTCTAAGCACTTACGACAATCTTGTCTTAAAATTGTGCGTTACAACAATTGCAGGAAACGGGAAGTAAGTAAATATTACAATTTGCTAGAAAGGATAACTAAAGATTACAACAAACTGGAATCAAGAACGAAACAAACTCTTTGTGTGATTTGCTGAGTCGAGTGATGACACTCTGTCTTTAAGACAAGATTGCCCCGTATATATATCCTTTTACGTTGTCGGGCAATAGTCTCCCAAGATATAACAACAACTTAACAAATGAGCAAAGGAAGCTCAAGTGTTACTCTTGAAGAACTTTGAGTATAGTAAACTTGCTAGAGAGGAAGAAGAAGATTTCAGAAAATTTGTAAGTGTTTTCTTGGTTTTTTAGTGTTGAACAATTGAGCCAAAGGCCTCAATTTATAGTGTAAGGAGATGACCCTCAACTAGCCAACTAATGGCCTTCAATAGCCATGTAATGACACTTATTGAGGGGTTACATTCAACCAAATAATGGTTGAATTCATGTGCAAAATAATGGAGATTCAATGCTCCAAGACCATCCCAAAAGTCAGAACTTCTCATCCTCTCGTCGCAACATTCTGCCTTCGAAGCTCCGCAGCTCCAGTGACTGAACACCCAATTAGCGCTGCTGCGCTCCAGCGCCTTGGCTCCGACGGGGCTGCGTCGCGGCCCTTCGCGGCTCCACGGCAATTTCCGACTCGTATCATCTTACACTTCGTACACTTCTCCCTTCGTTTACCAACGTGGAATACTTTGTCATTTGGCCAATAACCATCCATCATTCTATGTCTCAAACGTCTCACTTACGTACCAATATCTCTTTCACTAATGAAATTTGCGATACTTGGCACTACGTGTGCACGTGTGTGGAAACGATGTTTCCGACGTGCGGGGCTCCAATTGTTCGGAGTCATAAATAATGGGATAAACTTAATTCCACATTAGTAAATTTCCAACACTAACTGCCCTATAGCTGGTGAATCCTTTGAATCATAGGAAAAGCCAAAGCGGAGAAGCAGCATTATAGGACTAATTAACTCTGTGCAGAGTTTTGATTTTTTGATTTTTTTTTTACGTATCAACTAGCAGATTGGAGTTTTTATTTCTTATCTTTCTGTTGCATGTAAGCATAGTAGTGTACCAAATAAGCCTACTGTTGTCACTGATTAACTAATGTTGTATGAATTGGGCTAATTCTATTTGTTTTTTTCTTTGTTTGGAAAACCAGTTAATCATGATGCTAAGTGTTAATTAAGTATGGGAATTTATATTTAGTTCTCGCGTCTGTCTCCAATTTACCTACTGCTGCTATTGATTAGTAAAGTTAGTTGTTGAGTTTGTTATTAAAAGTCAGTTAGTGTAGTTGTTAGTTAATGAGCTCACGTGCTGTGCATGTGACCTATGAAGTCGGTTAGTGTGGTGTATAAAATCACAATGTATTTCCATTTTGGCATTCAACTGAAAATGTGAAATGTAAGTTTACTCTCCTTTCTTCTTCTTCTTCTTCTTCAAAATATCTTTTTAGGTCAAAATGTACCAATTGCTTCTTCAATAAATTGTTAGTTCCGCATATATACCATGAAAATTAACATGGTATCAGTGCATTGCGTTGAGCTCGGGACGTATTAACCTCAAGAAGATCGATAAAAACAAAGTTGCAGATCCAAAATTGCCATTGTTGAGCTCGGGAGGATTACGATAATGGCGGAAATGCAGAATACACCTCAAACAGTACAAGTAGAAAGTATTGACAACAACGATCGTTTGCAATTGCAAAATACAGATGTTTCAGGTATTGCTTTAGTACCGATGAAACTTACATGTCGAGAAAACTATAATTTGTGGAGTAGATCGATGCGATTAGCTTTATTAATAAAAAATAAGCTAGATTTTATGGATGGAACATGTCTTAGAAGTACTTACAAAAAGGAAGTAGAGAAACACAATGGGATACATGTGATGCAGTAGTTCTATCGTGGATTAGTGCAGCTGTAGCACCAGAATTAATGAAGAGCATTGTTTATACCTCTAATTCTAGGAGAATTTGGAAGGATTTCAAAGAAAGGTTTGATAAATCGAATTTGAACAGAATTTTCCATTTGTGGAAGGAGATAGGTGCTCTTACTCAAGGTACTGATGCAGTTACGACCTATCATCTAAAATGAGATATCTATGGAATGAGTTCGATGTGATGATACCTCCTGGATGTGATTGTGGGGAAGTCAAACCATTCTTAGAGTACATGAGAAGCTTGAGGATGTTACAGTTCTTAAGAGGCCTGAATGAAAGTTATGGACAGGTGAGAAGTGTTATACTACTTAGGTCACCTGCACCTAATGTGAATGAGGCATATGTTATGGTAATTCAAGAAGAAAGTCAGAGAAAACTAGGTGTTGAAGAGTCTGGGAAGGAGGTATTAACAATGTTGGCTGGAAGGAATTAGAATTTTCATAAAAATCAATCATATCAGTATCAAGGAGTGTGAGAACATTGTGGTTATCAAGGACATCCATCTAATAGGTGCTATAGGGTGATAGGGTACCCTGCAGACTTTAAGAGTAAGAGAGCAGGAGAGTTTCAGAACAAGAAGAAGCCTCAAAATTCAGGTCATCAAGAAGGAAGAACACAAACACAGTATGGTGGGCCTAAGCCACAAGCTAGGCCACAGGCACACAACTCAACCTGGGAAGCAGGAGGGACTTCAGGACAACAATTCCATGAAGGAAGACATTTTTCAGAGGATCAATATAATCAAATGGTGGAGATGATGAACAAAAACTCAACTGAGGAGTGTAAGTCTAATATGGCAGGTATGACTGCTTTATTACAAAGTAGTTGCAAGTATGTAGCGTGGATACTTAATTCAGGGGCAACACATCATATAACACATTCTAAGGATGCCTTAGATTATGTTAATTCAGGCAGTAGTGGAAAGTATAATAAAGTGCAAGTTCCTACATGTAACAAAATACAAATAGCACACACAGGGTCTGCTGAGATACTAGGAAAGTTTTCTTTAAAAAATGTTCTACATGTTCCAGACTTCAAGTTCAACTTGCTTTGAGTGTCAAAGTTGACTAGGGAACTCAGGTGTTCAGTGCTTTTTTATCCCGACTTATGTGTGCTGCAGGAACTCTGTATTGGGAAGGATTGGGATTGGTAAGGTATCTGAGGGATTTTACATTCTGAAAAATCAAGTCATCCCAATAATTGGAGCAGTTTTGAAGAATAATGTTGACTTGAGTGTGTGGCACATGAGACTTGGGCACACCTATGTTAATACAGTCAAACCTCTCTATAACTATCATTCGTTATAACAATATTTCACTATAACGACCTGATTTTCTCCGGAATCAATTTTTCATGTTATATTTTACTTCTCTATAACAATATTCTACCTATAACAACAATGATATTTATTATAGCGGTACACTTTGTAAAATTACCTCTCTATAACAACCATACTCAAATATTATGTAATAATATTTTGTTAGAAATATATTATGTATAAAAATAAAATATTAAAATATTTATGATAATCATCATTTGACGTTATGCACATAATAAATTTCAAGTACGAATATCTAAAAGGATATCTAATGACAACAAGTTCAACTTACGACAAGCAATTAACACTCTTGTAGAAGCATGGAATGATGTTAAGACCTCTACCATTCTCCATTGTTAGAGAAATACCAGAATTCTACCTATATATGACAACCCCAATATGTTAATAGTGAAAATTTAGAATTTGTTGAGAATGTTGGTAGTGAATCATCACTTATAGCTCAAATCTCATCTCATAACCAATCAAGCGATGGATGCTACCACTTATATGATGTTTGACGCAACACTTTCAATCCCTGAAACTTACAATGATTAAGAGACTATTGCACAAGTGAGTGGAGTGGAAGAACAAGAGACAATGGATGCAGAAGGTGACAACGAAAGTATTGATGAAGAGCCTCAACCTACTGTTACTTGGGTGAGATAGAAGAGTCAACTGTTAAATCTTAGACAACCTTCAAGAGAAAGCTATTGAATTCCCCTTTATTGAAAGTTTGGACAAAATTCATCATCAATTCAAGTGTTATATTTTACCTAAGAAACTGAAATTTATGAAACAACCTACAATTGTAGAATTCTTACATCAAAGTATCAAACTTAAAATATTTAAATTCTTATTTAATTTTAGATGCATATGTTCCTTAGATTTTAATTTTCTATCGGTATGATAGAACTAGTTATGAATTTATTAGTTTTTAAATTTTTAATTAATGAGATATAAAAATTAATTGAGATTTTAAATTAATAAGTATATTATTTTCGTTTATAACATAAAAGGTACCGAAATAAATTGTTTGCGTACTTTTATTTATAACAACTAAATGAGATCTAAATATCAAATGTTAGTATACATGTATAACAACACCTCACTATAGCAACCATGAAATCTTCGGACAAACGTTGCCACTATAGGAGGTTTGACTGTACTTTGAAGAAGATTCCTGAGTTGCAGAATAAATGAATCAAGCTGATCAACATCATGACTGCAGGCTGCCATTTCCTATTAGCAGCACCAAGAGTTCAAAAGTATTAGATCTCATTCACTTAGATGTGTGGGGACCCCATAAGCATGCTACACATGATAGAAAACATTACTTTGTAATAATTGTAGATGACTTTAACAGATATACTTGAGTGTGCTTGTTACAGTCTAAAGTGGAAGTCATAGTTGTGTTGAAAAGTTTCATTCCTATGGTCTGCAATCAGTTTGGAAAATCAATAAAGGTGTTGAGATCAGAAAATGGTACTGAGTTTTTTAATAGTCAAGTTAATAAATTTTTGAGTAATCTTAGCATAATTCACCAAAGCAGTTGTCCATACACCCCACAAAAAAATGGGGTGATAGAAAGGAAGCATAGACACATACTTGAAATGGAAAGAGCACTTAAGCTACAATCCAATGTGCCTGCTAGTTTTTGGGGAGAATGCATTAAAACTGCAGTTTATTTGATCAACAGAGTTCCCAGTGTTAGTTTGAATGGGAAGACACCTTATGAGTTGTTACATGACAAGTGTCCTACTCTAGATCATATAAGAGTGTTTGGTTGTCGGAGTTATGCAAGTGTATTACCTAAGGAAGATAAATTTGCTGCAAGAACAAAGGCTGCTGTTTTAGTAGGATTCTCTGAGACTCAAAAGGGGTACAAGCTGTTTAATTTAGAGTCTAGAACTTTCTTCACTAGCAGAGATGTGGTTTTTAAGGAGCATATGTTCCCTTTTAAAGATAAGCACACTTTAGAAGCAGCACCATGTTCTATTGTATTGCCATCATCTGTTAGCATGGATATAGTTCCTTCAATAGAGACATAGAAGGTTCATGATGTAGTTAGTGCACCAGGTTTGGATGGAGTAGATCATGCAGTGCCAGTGGAAGAAGCAGTAGCAGATGTGACTTTGAATGAAGAAACTGAAGAAGCAGTGGCAGACATGCATCTGAATGAGGAAGTCATACCTCCAGTGATTGTTCCTCATAACACTGTTGTTACATCCCGTGTTTTATACGTTAAGTTTCATCGTACGTGAGCCGGAAATCTCAGAAATGAAATTACCTTTGAGGTTATGAATGGTTAAACATGATCATACTAAGGCTATAAAGGCTTATGATCATGATTGGTAAGTATTAGAAGGTTTAAAGATTAAATGAATCGAAAAGTATAAGTTTCATCAATGTGATACCTGTACGGGCAATGGTTTGAACCGCTCGATTCAAGTAAGTAGACTCGAACCCCGGTGAAGTTTGGTCATATTCAAGTATGTAAATAAAAGAGCTTTGTGTATAAAAGGATGAAATTCTGAAATAATTTAGAACTTAACAAGTGAGATGATGGTGATTGGAAATATTATTTTGTAGGTGCCAAAGAAAGCTACGAAGTAGTGTTATACCCCATAAATTTGATAATGAGTATATCAAATATATTAGAAATAACTAATATTTAAGTGAATGGGGATCAAGAAATTAGTTATGTGTGTAATTGATTAAGTAGGAGACTAAAGTGAAAGTCAAAAAATTAATTGAGATTATGAATTAATGTGGACATTTCCACGTGTATCATGGGAAAATGGGAAACAACTATATAGTATGCATGCACTCATAAGGGTGGTGTAGGTGTGATGAATATTAAGGGGTTGTTCATGGGAGTGACATGTGTAAAGTGGGAAAAAGAGGCATTTAAGTCTTTTGTCTCAACTAGTTAAAGGTGATCTCAAGGGAAGATTAGGTACCATTTTAATCACTTTGTTTAGCTACAACAACATCCCTTAATATATTTGGACTTTCACAATTTGATCTTTAACCAAAAAAATGTCCAGCAACATTAGATTAGGCCCTTCTCCCTTTAGCTAATCCTATTGTTTCATAAGAAAGAAAGCAACAACGTTTGTTTCCATTTAAAGTAAAGATTACTTTAAATTCTTAGTTTATCTTTGTTTTTTTGGATTTTTTTTAATGTATTTTCTCAACTTTGCAGCTATATGTATGTGATGATTCAATGTATGCTCCACTTCTTGTTTAAAAAAAGGCAGCTGAAGTGTTGTTTGGAAACATTAGAGCTGAGGAAGTGTTATCTTTTTATAAAAGGCTGAAGGATGGAAAAAATCATGCTTCAAAAATTATTCTGCAGAACGAATGGCACGGCTAAAAGGACTGTGCTTGAACATAGTGTTGCTAGGGAAGGTATTTCAGTCACTGACACGTCACGCACGGACAATGGCAAGGAATTGAAAGAAAAAAATAAATTTGATGTAAGACCAAATTTCTATTTGGTTTGGTTAATTTTATTGAAGTTGCTACTGCAACAGGAGAATAACAGTCCTTTGAAATTTAAAGTTACTATTAATGCAACAAGATATTTGGAATGTGGGAGGAGGTATGAGATGATCTCTGTTTCTCAGCCGTCCTTTATATCTGATGTATCTTCAGAAGAGTTGGTGTGTTCTTCATAAACTGCATGATTGGGAGTTCTTTCGTAGTGAAGGTGATTCTCTAGCCAAGTGTGAAATAAACTCTATGAAGCCACCATCTTGTTTAAATTTGATTAAAGATTACTTCGTAGTGATTCTAGCGTCGTAAAGATCGTGTACGTCGCCTCTTCTCACTTGTTATGTGTTGGGGAGTTCTTGTGGGATTGAATTAAGCTTGAAATAGGGTTGTTCTTGCTGGATCAATATTGACGTATTCGACAACTAGAGTGCGTCGCGGATTGTGTCGGTTAGACGATGAGAGGTAGGTAATGGTTATCCCTTCCTTCATTTGGCATGACTCCTTAGAAAGTGTACTTAACAAGAGAAAGCATAAGAAAAGCAATTATCGTAGGTACTCTATTCTTATATTTGGTGTCCTTACTACTTCATATTGTGACGCGTGTAGTTGATTTAAGAGTTTTCTGGCTCATAATTCAGTTCCTAAGTTTATTAGCATTCATTTGATTTGTCACACAAGTGTGTATCTTAAATAGTAGGTGAATCAGCTTGTAAGAGGTCTCATCAATTGTGTGTCGAAATCCCAGTTACGGGTAATAGTTATCGGCGTGTAATAGGAGTCAAAAGTTGTAAGAGAGTCGTAATACGAAGTTTCATCTATATACTTGCTGGTCTTTTAGCTTGTCTAATTGATTCCATTCCAAACTACTGACTCCCCATTAGAGGATATACTGCTCGATATGATCTCATATAGTATTTGGAATCGTTAGTTGGTCTTTATGAGATAAGAGGCCCAAGAGATAAGTTATAGAAAGAGTCGGGTCATATACTTCATTTGTGGTTACTACCTCCCTATTTGATTATACATGCATTTATCATGAACTCCGAAGGTAAGTGAATTCTTTAGTTACATTACTTGTAAGCAATTGTATGTATCGTATGTTGCCATCTCAGAAGAGAGCTTTAGTTGAATAAAGTAATACGCAGAAAAACTAGTTGAGTTAAGAGAAATGACATGTTGGCCCTTACGGCTTATTTGTTAGCCTTTGAGCTTATTTGCTAACCTTCGGGCTTACTTGGTAGCCATCGAGGCTTATTTGGCGGTCACCGAGGCCTATTCGCTGACCTCCTAAGATCCATTTGTCGCTCAAGCGGAGCATATTTGTGAAACAGAGATTTGTTATATAAGTAGGCATAATTTGAAGTGTTGTAATACTTCACATTGCAGAGTTAATAGTAACCTTAGCAGAATACAGCGTACAGGTAAGTGACAGATCTCACTACACTTGTTGTTACTTTGTTACTTGTTTCTGCTTGAAGTTTCAGTACTTGTTATTATGTTTATCTACCTTACATACTATGTACATTATTTCGTACTAACACCCTTGTTTGCTGGGGAGCTGCATGTCATGCTGCATGTGCAGGTTCCCAGGTTGACAGGTCTTCCAGTAGTTGCTTCAGTCGATATGCCGAAGTTTGGTGAGCTCCACTTCCTTCTGGAATAACCGAGTCTAGACACACTTGTGATATAGTTGTACAGGCTATATAGGTAGGCCGGGGCCCTGTCCCGATCAAGTTGTTTTGTCAGATACTCTTAGAGGTTTTTGTGGACGTATGTACACCTGTGGTCAGTAGCATTATACGAGTAAAACGTTTGGGACTTTTTTTGTTTGTAGATAGTTGAATACAGTAAATTACTTACTTTACAGAGTGGGTCGCTCACGTAAGTAAGGCATTTGCTGCCCGTCCGCCTCACCAAGGTTGGGGTGTGACAACTGTTGTACCACAAAGAAAAAATAGCAGAGTTATTAAGCCTCCTATATGGACAAAAGATTACATAGTGCCTTCTAAAACAAGCTTATATCCTATTGCAGACAGTGTTTGCTATGATCACCTGTCTGATAGTTATCAGGCTTATCTGAGTTCTTTCTCAGCTTTACTTGAGCCTCAGTCATACAAAGAGGCTGCACAAGATTCCAAATAGAGAGAAGCAATGTAGAAAGAAATTCAAGCTTTAGAATGGAATAACACTTGGGAAGTGACAGATTTGCCTGCTGGGAAGAAACCCATAGGTTCAAAATGGTTGTACAAGATAAAGTATAAGACTTCAGGAGAGGTGAAAAGGTATAAGGTCAGGCTAGTGGCAAAAAGATACAATCAGAAGGAGGGGTTGGACTACCATGAAACTTTCTTACCAGTGGATAAAATAGTCATTGTGAGAACAGTTATCAGTGTGGCAGCTTCTCAAGGTTGGAACTTAGTGCAAATGGATGTTAATAATGCCTTTTTACAAGGTGATCTTTTTGAAGAAGTGTTTATGGAGTTACCTCAGGGTTTCACTAGACAGGGAGAGAACAAGGTGTGCAAACTACTCAAATCACTGTATGGGCTTAAACAAGCCTCAAGACAGTGGAATATAAAACTCACAGATGCTTTAGTTGGTGTTGGATACAAGCAAAGTGTATATGACACTTATTTGTTCACAAAGAGGGAAAATGGTGGTTTGGTTGTTATTGTGGTATATATAGATGAAGTAGATTGTCCCACACTAGCGCTTCCGCGCAATAATTCGACCAAAGGTGATCCCATTACAGGAATAGCGTCAGGGACACCTGTTACTATTTTCACTGCCCAATAACCAATTTGGTCCCGAGGTAAGGAATAACCAGTTAATGACCTTCTCATCACTGGAGACATTATGCATATGATAAAACTCACAGATGCTTTGGGCTTATTTGGTTATCGCATTATGAAATAATTTCAGTTTAAATAGCTCATCTTTATCGAATTTTTGGTCTAAACTCTGGTCAAACTTTTTAACTAGACCGACCGAAAACCAATCGACCTCAAATCATATTCTATTTTTTCATTTTTTTGCGCAAAAAAGGTTTTATTTTAAAAAATTAGGAATTAAACCGACTGAGTTTGTTGTTTTTGCAATCGGTCCAAAAATCTGTCGACCGTATTTTATGGTAATGGATTTTGTTAGTTGAATTAATGGTACTCCACTTTAGCATTTAAGGGATTAAAGATGCTCAAGATTATATTTAAAGAACTAAAATAGATCTACTCCCATAAATAAGGGACAATTTTGGCCAAGCACTCCATAGTAGGAGTGCATAACATCGAACACGGGATCGGGTCGTGTCATGAAAAGGCCAAACGGGAGAAGAATGAAGTAAGCATGAGCAAAACGAAAAGAGAAGAAAATGGCGGCAATAGTATGTTATGGTCCTCTAATCGACCTCTTTAAAGTAACAGCTCACATCGTCCAACAACTCGTTTTGGTACACAATATCACCCCAATTCAGGTAATTGTTTAGTGTATTTCTTTCAATATCACTGTAGTTTGCTGGAAACTAGACCAGTCTGCTTCAGACCTGGGATAAAATACTGATTTATTGTCTTTGCAGGTGCGGACGCGCTGACACGCAGCTGTCGAATTGGTATGGCAGCAAAGGATAAGCTTCAGAAAATTGTTACATGGCTGCAGCAGGGAGCTGCTGTTGAATTAAAAAACCATCAAGTATATATCCTTTCTCTTGAACCTTCTGTGCTAATTTTTCAATAGCTTACACTTTAGAGACTGAAGGGGAGCCTTGGAGTACTAATGATTTTATTAAAAGTTTTTAAACTTCTTGCTCGTATTTTACACTTAATCATTTACTGTATTTACCTAGGAAATGATGGAAATATTAGTTTGGATAATTTTTCTTTATTTTAGCTTAAATGAAAAGTGGAATATTTACAAAGTTCATGATTGGGATTTTTTAAATTTATATGCTGGGTTTTTCTGCAGAAGGTGCATTACTATGAGGGTAATTGGGTCCAGTTGTGCTGAAGTTAAAACACTAACTTTTACTGGTAAAGAACATATGATATTTGTCAAAATAAGGAGAGGTCCAATTACTCTATCGAATTATACCTTGTCTGATGGAAGAAAGCTATGGCTTTTAATTGGCTTGTATTTTTTTCAAAAATAATACTCAAGATTGATTGGTATCTATAGGATAGTGATAAGCGCATCTTCATGTATTACTTCATATCTGTTGTCAAATGACTGCATATTTGTCAATTGACTTGCTTTATGACATAATGAATGCTGGCCTCACGAATTTGCTGTGGAAGCAGGCATCAATAAACTGGAAAGCGCATGAAGAGACAAAATCTCAGGATTGCATCTCTCTTAAAGATTTATCTGATCTTCCTGATTCCTGCAAGGCAACCTTATATGCATCTGTTAGTGAAGTATTTCTGCCGATTACCTGGAGACATCTTCCTGAATCTGATGTTGAAAGCATGTTCATTAGCAAGAGGCTATATGTGCACTCAGATTGCAACGTAGCTGACGATCTAATTACTGCTGGCTGCCATCTCTGTGGTACTCCTTTGAGTTACGAATCTAGGTAAGAGGAAAAGCTGAACCAGTCCTCTTTTCATAATTATATGCTGATAATATGTCTATAACATTTAGCAGCTGCTGTATCATTATGGTTAATGGTTTTCAACAGTTCAGGCAGTATTAAAAGTGCCTTATCACTATATTGTCAGGAGAGTTCCAATCACCTTCATGCAGTGAGCATGATATATCGATCTTTCATGGTAAGATTTTTTCTTTCAACTGGGAACATTCTTTTTCTTGTAAAAATTAGCTCCAGACTCCTTCACCAATACTACTCATATTGCACATTTCTTTCCAAACCATGGTGTTTGGCACCTGCATTTTTCATGTTTCATTTTGGTACTAAAACATCACTCTAGTTGACACCAGTATCATAGAAGTTTCTCAAACTCATTGACATTGCAATCACGCAATTATGATGATGGACGTGTGAGATATTTAATTTTAGAGCAGAAATTAGCTTTAGTTCCATAAGTGCACCTAACCTATTATTCTTAGTTTATCTTTGTTTTTTTGGATTTTTTTTTAATGTATTTTCTCAACTTTGCAGCTATATGTATGTGATGATTCAATGTATGCTCCACTTCTTGTTTAAAAAAAGGCAGCTGAAGTGTTGTTTGGAAACATTAGAGCTGAGGAAGTGTTATCTTTTTATAAAAGGCTGAAGGATGGAAAAAATCATGCTTCAAAAATTATTCTGCAGAACGAATGGCACGGCTAAAAGGACTGTGCTTGAACATAGTGTTGCTAGGGAAGGTATTTCAGTCACTGACACGTCACGCACGGACAATGGCAAGGAATTGAAAGAAAAAAATAAATTTGATGTAAGACCAAATTTCTATTTGGTTTGGTTAATTTTATTGAAGTTGCTACTGCAACAGGAGAATAACAGTCCTTTGAAATTTAAAGTTACTATTAATGCAACAAGATATTTGGAATGTGGGAGGAGGTATGAGATGATCTCTGTTTCTCTGCCGTCCTTTATATCTGATGTCAATTTAGTATAGGAGTTTTTACCCCTAAATGTATTGAATATAAATATCTTCAGAAGAGTTGGTGTGTTCTTCATAAACTGCATGATTGGGAGTTCTTTCTCTAGACTCCTTGAATGAAGATATTAAGAACAATATCTCTATTGCTCAAGTGTGAAATAAACTCTATGATACGAGTCCACCATCTTGATTTAATATTTGTTATTAAATTAAGTTGGTGTGCTTTTGCATTCGTTTTGTCCTTGTATCATCTAGGGGATGCTTCTTCTGTAGACGAATTTGTTTTTAAGTAAGGTTCTCCTGGGGAGGAAAACTTGGATTGAGTTGGGTGCTTTCGTTTCTGTTGTATTCAGGTGTAATGTATTACCCAGGCCAGACCGCTTTATGTAAAGAAAGAAGTCACTGTCTTGTTAGAGACTTATATGCCAATAGAAAATATAGAGAACTATGTGATGTATAATATGGGTCTAACATGAGCTTAAATGGAGTGAACGTTAGTGAAGATTCATATAGCTGATGACTCCAGTTTATTGGGGATGGGGATCGAGGCGTAGTCATAGAAATTATTTTTGTGGCTAAAGGTTTAGGTGAGTGGAGGTTACTCCGAAGTACAAGGATGCAACCATTCAGCATCTCCGAAGTACAAGGATGTCAAACAAACTAAGGCATGAATACAATTTACCTGTAATTTAAAAACAATCAGGCCATGATAGAGTAATTTTGGACTTCCACGTTGTTACTAATAGAAAGCATTCTAAGAAAAAAATTAGTTCTGAAGGCACATCACAAGTGTAATCACACCATACATTATTTGACTTCTTTTCAGCATACGAGGATATTCAAGTAACAAGCCAGATAAACAGTAGACTGAAAGCCAACAGTACTCGAAATGCTACATGAACTGTTTAAGCCAAAGTCCAGACGACCTTAATGCTATCAATATTCGGTTGCAGCATCAGCCAAGGTATCAACAGCTGCAGATCCTTGTGCTTCTTCCAAAAGCTTCATTTGACATTCTGCATGTTCTCTTTCACAAGCACTGATACCCATAATTATATCAAGCATCGTACCAGTTGTGCCAAAGAATACGAGGGGTGCCAAAGATTTCCTTTTTATGCCCACTGGAATTGCAAGCAACGCACCAGCAACAGAGAAAACCCATGTCCCCAGAGCACTGCAGTAATTTAAATATCAGACAAGGAAACTCCAGTCTAGAATAAATAAGACAAGCACCACGACCCATATACAAGAACTTATGATTATGCAAATTTCATTAGAATAAAATATAGCATGAATTCAATTACTCTCATGACAGATGCAACCATTCACGTTCAGAATTTGTGCTATGCCATGATTGCCTGATTTGCAGGAGGTAAGATAAAAAATGTTGAGAAAAAACTCTCCTTTTTAGAACACACAAAAAGAAAACTACTCACTTCCATATTTAAGGTTTAGTACCAATATCAAGGGAAAAAAACATGTACTCGGAGCACGAATTTCAACTTCTCTGCAGGATAGATACATAAAGGCGTACGTGAACATTGAATTTTCCATTGTTGATTTTGCGAATGCAATGACAGGAATATAATAACAGCATGATACGAATGACAAATTACGTCACAATTGCAATCCTCATGGAGGTCAAATATATTCCAATTTGTTACCCCTTTTTTTCAAAAAAATTACATAGGATAGAATTACCAGACAAGCTCCTTAGGGCTGAAAAATCTTAAATATGTCCAGCACCAGAGAACTTCTTCTACTTTTTTTTTTTTTTTTTGTTTTGTATAATGTTGGCCTGTCTCAACAACTTTGTCTGAAAGAATTAAGAGGGCTCTTTAAAACTATCATAGCTGGGAGAACGAAAGTATTAGTGGGAAGATCTTTTGTTCGATCTGCCTTGGATGGGGCGATGAAAAAAGTCTAATTCATCCTCCCGAATGAAAACGTCTCACAACATATAAGGGCAAGGTGAGTCCAGGGTCCATTAGCCAGGTTATGAGTCATCTCCTAACCTGATTTTCTAACTAAATGAAAGAAAAGGCCGACGAACTTAATCTACTGATAAGCATCTTCTTAGTGGTCCTTTTGGACCAGTCAAAACCTAGAGTAATGACAATATCTGCTTTGGGACCACAGTATACATGGTAAAATATGAGATGAATTTAAATAGCCGACTCCAAGTTGTTTAGGATATAGGCATATTTGTTGTTCTTGTTGTTCCGGGCTAAAGAATATTTAGAAATGGGAAAGGTAGAAGAGCATGACAGCTGCAGCTTGAAGTTGTCTGAAAACTCCAAGACGAAATAGAAACACTGAATTCCATCAAAGAAGAAACACTTCAAATGAAAAGACGAAAGTGACTCATTTTATACCGTGTAATAATCACCAGAAGCTCATGAAAGTTTATTTCCAAAGAACATTCACCAGATAGGGGAAAAAAAAGATGTACACAATTTAAAAGTAGAAGGAAGCAAATAGCGATTTTGAAAGACGAAGCACATAATCAGTGCCATGAAAATCCGATCAAAGGAGGTGTGGATAAATATCATCCGTCATACTGGTTTCTCATAACTTTCCTGTTCACATTTCACTGTACGATACTACTATCATTAGAGTCGGACCCAAGATTTTAAGACGACGGGGCACCATAGGAAGATGCACGTTAGCCGAAGCATCGACTTTAAATCTTGCGATGTAAAATAAATATAAATAAAATGACATAATTGTTTAGGCTCGCTCGCTAGCGTGGTAGTTTGGTCTCAAGTTATACACGGTAGGTTTCCTGTTCGAAACCTGCCAGCAACACGTTTTGTTCCTTTTTCTAACTATCAACTTAAAATATTGTTATAGTCCAGACTCAAACTCGGGTCACACACCTACTCTGAAGGAGCTAAGGGGCACGCTAACCAACTAACCCACTTTGACCGATATTGCAGTTTTGGTGATACCTTCAGTGCTGAACTTAATACAAGGCGAAAAATATGTTTTAGCATTATGGATTTATTTATTGTTTAATTCTCAAGTAATTTTTTTGATATGACGAAGATTGAAAATCGAATAATGAAATTGTTACCCATTTTCTCCTTTGCTAATTTGACATCCTCAATCGGAAAGAACAAAAAAATCCTCAAAATTTGATTGGTTCTTAGAAGGGAGAAGCATAAAAACTTTCAACCTAAAATCTCTTTCCTAATAGGCGAAAAAATATTTTGCCTATAGATCCAGATACAAGAATGGGAACTGACTTGGACACTGAGCACTCTGCCAGTTGTTTTACTTCCTCTTCATCACCCATTTTTTTCTCTTATAGCAAACCTCTACATGAACCTGTTTGGCATTCAAATTGATTTTCCTTCAAAATTAAACTATAGACAACATAAATTCTTTATGTAAATTGTAGATAATATGATGCGTAAATTATATGCCTATATGCATAAGTTTATTTTTAAAAGGGAAAAATTAAAAATCAGTCTATTTGAAGGTCAAAAATTAAAGAGTAGCACAAAATAGGGAAAAAGTGCGAATGACCCCCAAAAACCATACCCATTTATTGTTTGGAGAATTTAAGGAGTTTTACATAGATACATATACTAAAATAAATTCTTATTTATTGGGGTAAAAACCGAGGAAAATAAAGAACGTCAAGTAGAAAGGAACAAGGTCTTACGGCATGATCACTATATCTTTGATTTTTCTTTATCTCTCCTCGGCTCAATTTAATATTCCCTCCATTTCAATTTGTTTGTTTAAGTAACTATTTGAACCCTTAAAGAATATATTATTTTATCATAATTTTTTTTAAATATTTTGAATTGTTAACTATTATATAATTTATAATGTTTTTTATATAGTATCTGAAAATATAGATTTTATTTCAGAAATTTCAAAACAAATCGAAGGTTCTATGACCGAATCCATATCGAACATTTGTTAATTTGAGCTTATACTCCAAACCAAGCCATATAAACTAAAACATAAAGAGTAATAAATTTCACTTTTAAAATATATATAACCTCTAACAAATCACACAAAAATAGGGATCTTGGAGATTTTCTCCTTCACACAAATCTTAACGGTTGTTGTCTCTATCCCACCCTCTTTTGATGTTGCTGCTCTGTTGAAATTCATTGGAGTGTTACTGGAAAATCAAATGACTTTATCTGTTACTTTTTTCTTCACTGGATTACTCCTCTTCGTCGGAGTTCTCTCCTATGATTTTCATAACTTCTTCTCGCAATAAACACTTGTACATCATTACATGTTAATATATGCATAGGGCATACACATGACATATAGTGATATACATTAACATACACATATATCTGTTAACACTCAAAAATAATTTAAGTGTTTAATCGAAACCACTGACAGCAAAACTATTCCGGAGCCGAATTTACTCCTAGCCTTCGACTACAAGAACTTCATTGGCTACTAAAGCATCTTAGCCGAAGCTATCGGTTAGAGGTAATGATGGCCGAGATTGTCAGGGGTAAGGTCTATTCTTGCCCAGCCTTGAAATTCGTCAAAGGCAAGGAAACAAGTTCATTCGATAGACAGGGTCGGTTACTTGTTTGATATCACAAAAGCAGATCAGAACTTTGATCATCGGCTCAAAGATAGGCAAATTCGGCTGCTTGATGGCCACAGGATCCCGCCTGCCGAGGAACTCAAAGATAAGAAGTACTGCAAGTGGCATAATTCATACAATCACTCTACTTCTAACTACGTGGTATTCAGGAAGGCGATCCAAAACGGCATCAGGGAGGGGAGGTTCAAGCTAGCCGAGAAGGGCATGACTGAAATGTCTATTGATACTGATCCCTTTCCCGCGGTACCAATATCTATGGTGTCTTTTACTAAACCCGATGAATCCGGGGACACAAAGGGAAACAACCGATGAAAAGGGTATGGGTCCCTAAGAAACCTGCTGAAGGGGAGAAGGTCACAAGGACTTCTATGTTCAACCGGTTAGGCAGCCTACACGATATTCGTGAGAACAGGTAGCCCACTAGGATCAGTTTTCATGACCGCCCTAGGAACGCGAGGGACTTCGAACGAGAACTTCAGGAGCAAACCATGAGATTCAGAAGGGTCCCTATCGACGCCAGGTACAAGCCCGGGGGCAAGTACGGATGCCAACCAATCGGCAGCCGAACATGCCTCGGATATATGAAGAACCACTTCCCTAAAACCAAACACAGGGTGGTTGAGTTAAACGTAAGCGAGGGTGTTACGTCCTTACGTATCATAGCAAGAAACGAGGATCAGACGAGACCCCATAGAACGGTTAAACCAACCGCCAACACTGAGGAAGGGAAGTGGTCCATCAATCAGACTCCCAAAAAGAAAGAGGCACTACCGATAGTCGCATCCAGAACCCAAAAAGGAAGGATGCAACGTGCCAAGGCCTTGCGTAAGATGCAACATACATTGCATCTAATCTCCAATACCAAGGCAGCCGAAAATTAAGAGATTCTTGAGTCTGCCGTAGCCGAAGCTATCAAGCAGACATTCAGCTCATGTACTTCAAGGGCAATGCCGCCTGAAGAAGAGATGCCGGGTCAACAAAATTTGGGTAAATAACCTACCGACAACCTGACAGAAGAACCCCAACAAGAGAACGTGGCTCCCATAGCCATCACAGAGCAATATGAAGAAGGATCTTGGGAATCCTGCAATATTACCTCGCAAGGGTTTGAAACAAAACAATTAGCCGAAACCACAACTTACCTTAGATGGTCTAAATGGTTGAGGAAACCCAAGTTTTACGTGACCTGTGGCATCGGTTGACCGCCCTAAGTTCTAAGGCAAGGATAACTGAGGCATCACAGATAGGGAGCCACGATGACGAACCAACACTTATAGCCGATGAAATCGAGTTGCCGATGGAACTTGAATCGCCCATAAGAAGGGCTATGCCTAATTTTAAGGCTCAGGATCCCTTGAAAGATATCAACTTGGGAACCGAAGAAATCCCTCGGCTAACATATATTAGTGGTTTGCTGAATGAAGACAAACAAAGCATAACGGCCCTTCTATTTTAGTATAAAGACTACTTCGTATGGGATTATCATAAGATACCTGGGCTGGCACGTACTTTGGTGGAACATAGATTACCAATCAAGGAGGGTTTCAAACCCTACAAACAACCACCTAGGAGATATCACCCTCAGCTAATGCCTCAAATTAAAAATGAGATTGAACGACTACTGAAGGCCGGATTTATCAGAACGGATAGGTATGTGAAATGGTTGGCAAACATCGTGCCAGTCAAGAAGAAGAATGGCAAGGTTCGGGTATGTATCGATTACAGGAACCTAAACCTAGCCACTCCTAAAGATGAATATGCCATGCCTATAACCGATATATTATTCGATGCGGCGGCCGCTAACAATGTGCTGACATTCATGGACGGATACTCAGACTATAAGCAGATAGCAGTAGCCGAGGAGGATATCCACAAGACTGCTTTTAGATGTCCAGGAGCCTTGGGCATTTACGAGTGGACAGTTATGTCGTTAGGTCTGAAGAACGCTGGTGCCACTTATCAGAGAGCAATGAACACCATCTTCCATGATCTAATCGACAAGACTGTGGAGGTCTACATTGATGATGTGGTGGTGAGGTCTAAGGACTTCAAAGATCATTTAGCCGATCTGGAACAACCACTAAAAAGAATGAGGATTCATAACCTCAAAATGAATCCAACCAAGTGCATGTTCGGAGTATCGACTGACAACTTCCTAGGCTTCTTGGTACACAAGAAGGGTATTGAGATAGATCACAACAAGGTCCGGTTAGTAATGGAGTCGACACCACCCAAGACAAAGAAAGAGTTACAAAGCTTGCTAGGGAAAATCAACTTCCTAAGAAGGTTCATATCTAATTCAGCCGACAAAATGAAGGCATTCTCACCTTTGCTTAGGCTTAAAGAGTCAGAGGAACTAGTATAGGGGCCAGAATAGCAAGAAGCATTCGACCAGATCAAAAAGTCCTTAGCAACGCCTCCCGTGCTGGTGCCCCCTATACCAGGGAAACCATTGAAATTGTACATCTCAGCCGCAGATTTATCTATCGGCTGCCTGTTAGCACAGGACGCCGATGATGCTACTACCTTAGTCGAGTGTTGAATGAAGTTGAAACCAGATATACCCCTATAGAGAAGCTTTGTTTGTCCTTATTCCATGCTTGTACAAAGCTTGGGCATTACTTAATGCCACATGTGGTTCACATTTTGTGCAAGATTAACATCATCCGGTACTTATTAAACAGACTTATTTTGCAAGGACAACTAATGAAGTGGGCAATTAAGCTCACTACATTTTCTCTCGAGTACAAACCATTCAGAGCCGTCAAAGGACAGACGGTATCTGACTTCATGGCAGACCACCCCTGCGTAGATGTGGAGGACCATATGACTCTTCTACCACATGCATGGACACCGTCCCTTGGACGCTGACTTTCGATAGGTCAAGAACCCAGAAAGGAGTCGGAGCCGGGATAACGATAATCGATCCTAGAGATGAAACATAGAGGTTCTCTTATCGGTTAGATTCTGACTTGACAAATAACTAAGCCGAATATGATGCTCTCATCATAGGACTTAAACTCCTAGTATCGATGAAGGAAAAATACATCAAGATTTGCGGAGATTCTCAGTTTGTTATTAAACAGCTGGCCGGGGAATATGATTGTAAGGACCTGAATTTGTTGGCCCATTACGAAATGGCTAGCAGGTTACTTAGTAGGTTCGCATCATCTACATTAAGTCATGTTCCTAGATGCATGAATGTTGAGGCTAATGACTTGGCGCAAGAAGTTTCCGACTTTAGGAAGTCTTTACTCACTTTAGAATATGACAAGCCGCCAGCCGAAGTATTAGCCATTGATCAAATCGACTCATGGAGGCAGTTACTAAACGACTATTTAAAAGATCCCTCCAGTTGCAAAGACCTTAAATTTAGAAGAAGAACTTTGAAATACGTGCTCATTGATGATGACCTCTATAAAATGAGGGTGAATGGAGTACTACTCAAGTGCATTGCCAAAGCAGAGGCCTTGCGGGTCATGGAAGAGGTCCATGAAGGAGTATGTGGGTCACATAGAGCAGGGCCAACGATGAAGTGGTTGATTTACCGCCACAACTATTATTGGCCTACTATCACAACTGACTACTTCCAGTATGCAAAAGGATGCGAGGAGTGTCAGAGACATGGATCGGTACAACAGGTACCAGTCGAGTTGCTGCACCCAGTCATAAAACCTTGGCCTTTCAGAGGATGGACTATGGACCTTATCGGCAAGATTCACCCACAATCGGCTAAAGGCTACAATTTTATTATTGTGGCTACTGATTACTTCACTAAATGGGTGGAGGCTCAGATGATGAAAAGGGTTCATCAGACAGATGTCATTCAGTTTATCCAATACCAGATCATATATAGATATGGTATCTCTGAGACGATTACGACTGATCAAGGGACGGTGTTCACTGGTTCTAAAGTGGCATCCTTTGCTGAGAAATTTGGGATCAGAATGATCACATCTTCAACTTATTACGCACAGGCGAATGGGTAAACAGAGGCAGCTAACAAACTTATTGCGGACATAATTGGTAATAACGTGGAGGATAGACCAGGAATGTGGCATCTCACTTGCAATTCTTGATCTTTTTAGAATTCTGATCTGGATGAGGCCATTTGGGCGATCAAGAATTCTAAATCTACAGCTATCGGGGTGATACCTTATCAGCTAACCTATGGCCAAGATGCAATGTTGCCGCTGGAAATTAATGTTAAATCATTACGGGTGGCCAAACAGAACTCTCTAAGTTTAGAAGAATATCAACAGGCCATGTTTTATGGAGTTAAACTAGCTAGATGAGATCAATTTATGGCCCTAGAGAAAATCGAAGCCGGTAAACGTAAAATGGCTAAAACATACAACAAACATGTTAAGCCTAAAAGGTTTGCCGAAGGAGACTTAGTTTGAAAAACCGTTTTGCCGATTGGGATGAAATATCATAAACTCGGCAAGTGTCACCAAATTGTGAAAGACATTTCGTAGTAAGCCAACGGATCGCCGGCAATGTATATCGACTAATAAACATGCATGATGAAGAAATAGACAGGAATGTAAATGACAAGTATCTGAAAAAGTAAGAAATAGAGGAATGTAAATGACAAGTATCTGAAAAAGTACTATCCTTCGATTTGGGGCATGCATGAATAAACGACGACCACAGACTGGTTGCCTGGTCACACAAAATAAGCTAATTCCCTCCGACGGGAGATGTATGTCAAAATGACAGCCATAGACTAGCTGCCTGGTCACTAAATATAAAGCCATTTCTTTCACACTCATATGTTGTAAGGTTAGTCGCACTGCTCAGGCGAAGAAACGCCACCCCAAGTGGTCAAAGATAATGGCCCATCAAATTTACAAGGTTTATCCTAAATTTGCTCAAGAATGTCGAGATCAATGTTGAAGTTAAAGGGTGGGATATAGATTCCCACATCCAAGTAAACCAAGCACAAAACAGAGGCGCCGCGCATAACCCGACGTTATAGTGGAAATCAAACTCCGATAGTACGGGGGCATCAGAAGGACCCAAATGCCTCCATTCGGCTACTGTGACTAACTTCACTCGGTCCAACCAACCTGAATAATGAGCGACCTTGGTTGGCCAAACATGAAGGTTAGACGAATAATGACCGTCGGTGAACCAGTCACAAGTAGAAAGAAAGTCGTGGTTTATCAGGTTGAGGCACTGAAACAAGAAAGAATCACATTGTTCTAGTCCACTATACGGAGTCAGAACCAGATGTTCATCAATGAAGGCCAAGGCGGGGGTCAGGTCACTATCGGCTAGAATGAGTTTTCCTGATCTCCAAGATCAAACAGATGAAGCCATGGTCTCCGGCTAAGAAAAGGGCCAAAGATTAGGTGAGAAACCTATGGGGGATACCTTTAATTAAATAACTCTTAGAGGCGCGACCGAGAGTAATTTATCATTTTCAAAAGCATGGACGAAAATCATTAGAGCCAATTCGTGGCAATGGATATGCCTCGGTTAAAGGGTAAACACACCCCAAGAATTTATCATCATTGCATGCACTGGAGACAAGACGATTGAAGTGACATGCGCGTCTGTCATACTGAAACGACGGCTACTTTCAAATACATCAACTCAACAAACACTCGAGTTAATGTAGGGGCAATTGTTAACACTAAAAAATAATTTAAGTGTTTAGTCGAAACTACTGACATTCAAACTATTCCGGAGCCAAATTTACTCCTAGCCTTTGACTATAAGAACTTCATCGGCTACTAAAGAATCTTAGCCGAAGCTATCGGTTAGATGTACGACTGGGACCCACTCAGATGCAGGCGCCTCAACGACCAAGTCAAAAGGGTTTCCAGACTCCAAAAGCAGTAATGACCAATAACAGCTAAATGGAAGGGTCATTATCCGAGCAAGAGGAATAGAGGGCGAACAAATAGGCACCACCTCCCCCATAGTCAGCAGTTGAACTTAGTGAGTTACTTGACGGCCGACATGGGGGGGGGGCACATTTTGTACATTTTTTCTTCTTTTTTGTACTATAAATACTCACTCTTTGTACATATAGGACACACAATCAATCAAATCTTCTATCTATCCTTACTTTATCCTTTACTTTACTCTGTTGTATTCATGCTTTCTTACCTCTTAGTCTAATCACACCGTCCTAACGCTTTCTGGAGTAGTTAGGGAACCCATTGTTAGAAATTAGAATTCTATTTCCAGCCCAAATCGTTTGAGTTAAGGAATTAATTTGTCTCCCGATTTCATCAGCCGATAAAATGGTAGGAGGAAGAATTCGGGGCGAGAACAATATCATAGTGATATAATGACATACACCAACATATAATCATTGCACTATCGAGAATCACAATAACCATCATCAAAAACCACCACTCAGTCCACCAAAATAAGTCAAAATCATTTTAATACGAAAAAAATCGTTAAGAGAAAAATTATGTCCAAAAACATTGCTTGGAAAAGATGTACTATGCTTCGGTGGATCCGTTTAACCAACAAATCCTGAAATTCAGATTCACAAATTTTTAATCTCAAATGTTTTTACTTAATTTTCCTCATTTTTGTTCAAGATATGTCATTCGGAGTTCCAAAATTGTCCATCGGAAGTTCACTCGCTACATATTTCGAAGCTTAGATAGAAGAAAACACCAACAAAGAAAAGATGAAGAAGAAGAAGAAGAAATTGATATGATCGCAGAAGATAACACGTTAGCTAGAGTTTTATCGGAGGTGATGGACGTGTGTGAGGGAGATATATTATTATTGAGAAGTTTGAGAGAGATTGAATTTTATCTTTTGGTGCCTAAAATCAAGAGATATGTATACCTTCAAATTGTTATTGAAGGGGGCAATGGAACAATAAAAATAAAAATGAAATAAACTCTAATGTCAAATTCGTTTCCGAATGTTGGAAATTATGTCGTCTGACACCAGTAACAACACTTTAGCAAAACAAAAAACTTTGAAGAGTTTTGCAGCGGAAATTTAAAGAACACAAAGGTTTTAACTTTTTATAAGTTATATATATAATATAACTTATGATGGTTAATGATCAAATGTATTGTATATATATTATAGAAAAATTCCTTTCTTTACATATTTATAAGATAAAATGGAAAGGAATTAAAAGTTGAAGTCGCAGATGACTTCTGCCTGAAAAATCTAACTAAGTAGACATAGACAACCTCTTATTACAATCGCTCCATACAAAACTAATCTAGAATCTAAACAACAATTGTAATGTTGGACAAAATGTTGTCAACACACTCAGGCAACACTGGTGATCCAAATTTCTGGATGAAATCCCGAGAGCTCTCTTGGTATTTTACTTTCTTGTTATGGATATCGATTCTATGCAGTAGCCTCAATATTTATAGTAGAAAGTCTTCCTTGAATTTCTCATCGATCGGTTGTGGAAGTTGAGGGAAATGTAGACTGTTGGTGGAATTGGTTGGAGAAGATCAGAGAGTAATAATCTCAACAGCTTTGGCTTGATCCACACGACAAGCAATAACTTTTGACTTAGTCATCGCTCATTTTTTACAAGCTCCTTTTTACCTTGCCAAGTCGTTTTTACCTTATAGTAATATTTACACAAATATTACTACATCGCGTGAAGTAAGGCAAAACCTGTTCAGACAATGTTGGTCCGAATGTTGTGTAACATTTGTCCCAACATACTTACACATTCATATCAATACTTGAGGAGATATGTTGGGTCAAATGTCACAACACCAAATCCAACATTAACAATCTCCCCCTTTTTGCATTTCTTCACTAAACTAATTAAAATATAAAGTTGACTTAGGATGTTATCACAAATGTTGTCCGACATCTGTGATCAACACTTTCAAGGTCATGCTCCCCCTTAACCTATGATGACATACAAGCAAACATGTGTATACCGATTCATAGGATTAGAAAGAAAAAACTATGAGCACACATATCACATATCATCCAATATATACAAACCATAAATAGAAATATTCATTGTTATGAAATATCAATATCAATCCACTAAAGATCCTCATACAACATTGACAACAGCAACAACTCCCTCCTTGCTCATCATACAGTAGCAGCAGCTTCCAGCAGCTCTACTCCTGCATAACAGTTTTAACTTCCTCTACACAGAAGTCTTTATCTTCCTCCCCCTGCATCGGCATCATCTCCCATTTTTTGTGAAGAAAGTAGCATTATGAAATGGTCTCTAACTTGTATCAGGGCATTTCTTGCAGCATCAACCTCAGAAATCTGTTGGTTGATTTTTCCAATTTGATCCACAAGCCATTTTGTAGACAGTGTAGACTGTCCTGGACTAGTGTTGCCCAGAATATTGGTGACATTTCTGGCAACATTTTTACTTTCAGCTTCCTTGTTCCAAGGCAAGTCGATGACTCTGTCATTGCTCTTCAAAATTGTTTTATTTATAGTGTAAAGCTCAGGAGCCTTCCCTAAAGTGTCTCCTCTCTTAGGCTCAAAGCCTTGGGTGGTTAATACTTTGTATATCAGAGAGGAAAAATGAAGGATTGAAGTTGATTCTTTCTCAGCCAAGTTGACAATTTGATGAAATATCATTTTTCACAAATCAACTTTCAAACCTTTCCCAATTTTATACAATATGGTGGCTTGTTCAGATGTCGCAATTGACTCATTCATTGAAGGAAGACAATTGTGAATAGCAATTTTGTGGAGGGTGAAAAACATGGTTGTTAGTTTGGAGGCTGGATATCTAGGGATCCACTTCTTCATCATACCTCCAGTGAGATATTCAATCACTTCATTCCTATTTTCTATGACTTGTTCTGCTTCTCTAACATTATCTCCAGGATAGCTAATATCTAAAGGTTCATCAAAACCTTTAAACACTATTGTTGTACATGGGTTTTATAGGAGATTTGAGGAAGAGGATGGATGTTCTCTTTGCTGGAGATCATTGTGCTCGGAAGCCTCCGTATTCATTGGAGGGCTTGTGCTCATTGGAGTGTTGGAGTGGATGTTGGATGACATTTGTTCTGACATTGGTGATGTTTCCATTGGTGAAAATTTAGGAGAGGATTTTGAGAATTTAGGGTTTCTGATAGAGATTGGAGTTTGGTTTGGTGATTCCATCGGTTAGGACCTCGGCAGATGTATACCCGATGTGATTTTCCCTCCATTTTTTAAAAATATTTTTATGGGAAAATCAGAAATGATAAAATAATAGCAAATGGGAGGAATATTTATATATATGACAAACCTTTTCTTAGCAACAAAAATCCCTTATTTTTAGTTGTTTCAATTTTACACAATAACTTACACGTAAACTATTGGGATAAAAAATAAACATCACGGTAGGAATAAAATTTAATCGTATCATTTTAAATTCTGAAATTCCATTAAACAAGGCATATAATAGGGAGTAAAATATGATATTTCAAAAATCAGATAAGAACAACATGCCAACACATATCACATTTTGAAAATGTCAACAACAATGTTAGCAACATTTTGGACGACACAAGTATTTTGATCGCACAAGAATTTTCAGATTTGGCAACAAACTAAGACACGTTTTATATGCACTTTATGAGTTTGACCATTGGACAAATGTAACATTTTCTCATCGTGTCCTTGGTCTAATCATATAACACATATAAAAGATTTTTTCGTATAAAAAATAAGAATACTTTTATGGTATTCTCAAATCTCTTTTGAAGCACTCGATACTCCTATAGAATAGGAATGATATCTTTTCACGGGTTTTGCTCTTTTTTCACAGTTGCCAAATTTTTGTAAAGGATTTGCCTTATTTTGATACTCCATTTTAATGATATATATGTATATTTTTTATATAATCGCAGAGAACGGTATTACTTTGATAACATATTCTTATTGAAGGATCATGCTTATGTGACCAAAAGTTATGCACCATACAACAACAATAATCAGTTAGTGATATAACATAGGTGAATGTCACCCGAAATGTTAGACAACATTTCAGCCGACATTCACCAAAAATACCTTTTAGAGATTACAAAGACAAAGAGATTTTAAACTAGAAAATCTCTCATGGTCCAAAGCTTTTGTAAAAATATCAGCTAGTTGATGAAGAGTGTCAACATGTTCAATTTGAACTAGCTATTTTTCAACTAAATCTCTTAAAAAGTGATGTCTAATATCAATATATTTTGTACGTAAGTGCTGAACTAGATTTATGAAAATATTTATAGCACTCAAAATTATCACAGTACAAAATCAAAATGTTGCTAGTAAATCCATAGTCGTCTAACATGTGTCGTAGCCATATTAATTGAGAGCAACAATTTCCAGCTGCTACATATTTAGATTCAGCAGTTGAAAGTGATACACAATTTTGTTTACTACTATACCATGAAACAAGGTTATTGCCAAGATAAAAATATTCTCCACTTGTACTTTTTCTATCATCCACATCTCCAGCCCAATCCGAGTCACTAAATCCTATTAAGTTAGGATTAGTGTCTTTGGAATACCAGATTCCCAACTCACATTGTGCCAGTAACATATCGAATAATATGTTTCACGACATTTAAGTGGGACATTTTGGGATAGGCTTGAAAACGTGCATAAACACAAACACTAAATATAATATCTGGGCGACTAACAGTAAGATAAAGAATGCTACCTATCATAGATCGATATAATATTGGGTCGACATTTTCATCAACATTATCCTTACATACCTTCTATGATGAACCCATTGGCATTTTCATCTGTTTAGCATTCTCCAAACCAAATATTTTAACTAGATTCTTGGCATATTTACTTTGTGAGATGAAAATTCTATCTTCACTTTGCTTTATCTGCAAGCTTAAGAAAAAATTTAATTTCCCAATCATGCTCATTTCAAATGTCGATGACATAGCTTCAACAAAGGAATTTAGGTACGACTGTGAAGTCGATCCAAAGACTATGTCATCCACGTAGATTTAGCAATTATAATATCTACACCGTGTCATTTAATAAACAAAGTACGATCAGCTTCGCCACGGTTAAAACCAAATTCAAGAAAAAGTTACTTAAACGACCATACCATGCACGAGGGGCTTGTTTCAACCCATACTAAGCCTTTTTAAGCTTGTACACATAGTGTGGATGGTAAGGATCATCAAATCCTTTTGGTTGTTCAACATATACCTCCTTGACTAGATAACCATTTAAAAGGAACCTTTTACATCCATTTGGTGTAAAGTAATTTTCAAACAACAAGCAATAGTAAGTAAAAGTCTAATCGACTCGATTCTATCTACAAGTGCGAATGTTTCATCAAAATCAAATCCTTCAACCTGAGTATAACCTTGTGCAACTAGACGTGCTTTGTTTCTAACAACTGTTCCCAATTCATCTGATTTATTTTTAAAAATTCACTTAGTTCCAATTACATTTGTATTATTTGGACGTGGAACTAAGTCCCAGACTTCATTTAGAGAAACATTTTCAAGCTCTTCTTGCATTGCATGTATCCAGAAATTATCTTTAAGTGCTTCTATAACATTCTTTGGTTCTAATGTAGATATAAAATAAGAAATACTAACCTCTTGGTATATGGTTGACATACACACATACCTTACCATTTCTCTATAGTTGAGTGGTTTTTTGCCTCTTGTTCTAATTCTTTCAAAAACTCCCCCTATCACTTGGCCCGTTAGATGATTCTTCCTAATCCTTGATGAGGGGTTCCTATGAACTTGGTCTAACACTTCAGCACCTTACTCCCCATCGATGACCTCTGTGGTCTCTATTGTTGTTTCAGATGTTGCTTCAGGTGTGGAAACATCTGATTCTTCTACACTCTGTGGACTTTCCACTATATCTATAATGTTATTTTCAATAGTTTTTCCTGAAACATCAGAAAGATCATCAAAGATAACATTTATAGACTCTTGTACAGTTCTGGATCTTAGATTGTATACTCGATAAGTATGACTATTGTAACGTCTCATACTTTCGGGAGGTGATTTTAACAGCTAGACGTACGCAAGTAGACCTGAGACCGAGGAAATTTTGTTATATTAGGGTATGCACATCAAGAGCTTAGTGTATAAAATGATTAAGTCCCAAAATAATTTTGGACTTTAACGAGTGAGGAGACGGTGATTGAAAATTATATTTTTGTGTGTGCCAAAAGAGGTTACAGACTGGTATCATAATGCATGATCATTATAAGGAGTATACTCGTATATGAGTAGCGTAAAAAATGATCTATTATTTAAGTGAATTGAGATCATGAGATTAATTACGTGGGTATTTGATTAGATGTCAGATGTAGTGGATAATTGTGAACTACGCACTACCAAGTGAATGCCATGGAAGAAGGGCAAAAAGTGCCTATTCATGTTGTTAGGTAAATGTGGCATCTTTACAACTTACATTAAAATGGAAAGTAGTGACTATTCATTTTGTTTGGTAGATGTGGCATCTTTACTACTAAATTGCTAAAGGTAATAGAAAGGGGTGGACCCCACCATCCAAGAAGTGGATCTCTACCTAACCTTGTCATCTATACTACCTACATTTCAGTTAATTTAGCAAATTGTTATGTTAATCAATTGGTAGCTCTTCACTACGTGAGGCAGCCAAAACATTTATCCATAGCTAACAAAAACGTACAAGGATAACTTGTTGAATTAGGAAGTTTGTAGACCAAAATCTCCTAGATTAGATGAATCATTTATTAATCCAAGGCAACAGCGAATTGACGGACAACAACATAGGTGCATCAACATGTATTTTATTTTAAGTGTGTATTTCTTAAATGCTTGGGGCAAAATAGGCTGGTTTCGTCCCGTTTAAAGGTATGTTACGGAAAATCATTTCTTCTTTTGGCATGTTCTAAGTACGAAACATAAACGTAATATTGTATCATAAATGATTCTACTCTTAGTATTTAAGGATGTTCATGTTATTCATTCCTATTGTCAAAGCATGTCTAAATATGTTCCTAAATCCTTATTGAGGTATATGTAAAAGATGTTAGTATTCATAATGTTAATCGGGGGTGAAGCGACATTTCGTCACTCCGACAAACTTATAGTGTCTTATTATCATATCATTCATGCATTATATTCATGTACATACCTTGACCTCAAATGAGTTATATACTCTACTATATGTATGCATTATATGTGTATGGGGAATGGGAAAAGGGATACGACGTTATATACGCACACCACCAATAGCTTGTACATATATACATGATGATGATTATGCCCACAGAGGCCAAAATGATATGATGGGAGACGACGTTATATACGCATATGTACATAACCGCATTGTGTATGACATTTAAGCATATTATGGCCCTCAAATACATTCTGCACAGACATTATACTTATGCATATTATGACCCTCAGAGGCATTCTGTACATACATGATACTTAGGAATATTACGGCCCTCAGAGGCATTCTCTATTGGTTGGTTGTTTCTTGTCTCATGTTACTTTCAAGTTTCTATTATGTTATATTTCATGTCTGACATACTCGGTACATTATTCGTACTGACGTCCCTTTTGTCGGGAGACATTGCATTTCATGCCCGCAGGCTCAGTTAGACAAGCAACGGTTCGCACTAGTAGGTTGCTGGTTCAGCTGATATTGGAGAACTCTATTTGTTTTAGAGTTGCAGTCTAGTCATGGTATGAGATTTTTCATATGCATAGAGGTATGGCGGGGCCCTGTCCCAACCTTATGATGTTACATACTCTTTAGAGGCTTGTAGACTGATGTCCTGTGTTTAGTAGTCATATGTGGCCTTGTCGGCCTTGGTATGTATATGTATATATGCATAGGTTAGTTCTTCCATTTGCAAGAGTTTACACAACACCTTCCCAGTTTATTGTTCCCATGTGTCAGCATGATATTTGGTGATGATCCTCGTGGCTATGATTGAGTCACGATTATATGCTAAATATATGATTAGTGGTACTCGGCAAGTAAGGTCCGGGTGCCCGTCATGGCCCTCTGGTTTGGGTCATGACAAACTTGGTATTATAGCAGATCTGTCCTAAGGAGTCTGCAAGCCGTGTCTAGTAGAGTCTTATTTATGGGTATGTTGTGCACCATACTTATAAGCTGGAGGCTACCTGGCATTTAGGGATGGTTTCCATTCTTTCATCTCATAGAATCGTGCTATAGAGACAAATTGTAAGAATTCTCTCTGTAAACCTTATCATGTTTATGATTGCAGTAATGCCTTCTTCCAATAGGGCTATGATTAGTAGGGAGATTGAGGTTGGATTGAGTGTAAATGCGAGTAGTATGCTCTCTATTGAGACAGATCTGTTAGAGGATATGAGTAAGTTACTTTCCCATTAATCGACGAATTTAGTTGTACCAGAAGAGTTGAGGGAAGCTCTTGTACCATAATTCCTACCACCAGCTTCGTCTGATAAGGATGGAAGGAGTGCAGTGCAGGTATTGAATCAATTGGTTGCCTCTCAGGCACGACTTCATCCTCGAGCATCTGGTAGAGATAGGCCTTTGAGGGGTCAGGGAGCTCATAAACCAGTGAGTTTATTAGTCAGGGATCGCCGATATTTAAAGTTCAAAGATGCCAATATCTTAGCGTTAAAGTTGTAAAGGTCGAGTGAGACCTCCCCGACCATCTTGTAGTTAGTGTGATCAAGCGCATGCCAGATTATTCCACAAAGGTACAGGGAGTTGGTCTAGTGTGGTAGCCATGGCCACAATGTTCCGAAGTGTCCCAAGTTGATGCGCAAGGGTAAAGATAAGATGATTATGAGTTGTACAACTGAAAAGCAGAAGATATCATTGGAAGGTTTAGTAGGTTATGAAAATCTACACATTTTACAGTACTCTTGTTGATTAGAATGAGGGAATACATTATGTATGTGCGACCTAAATTGTAATATTTTACCTAGAATAGATGGGGAATTGTCCCAGGACATCATTAACGAGAATGGATTTCCCCAATCGAATCGTGTGAAGCGTGACCATCAGCAAATTTAAGAAGACCATGTAAAGTGACGTACTCAGAATAGTGAGCTCAAATCATATATATAGGGATCGAGTTATACACGGTAGTGGGGAGACATAAGCCTCTCGTCCGTGCAAAAAGGGTCATACCGCATATTATTGAGAATTACATATATCAATGTTAGTAAGCTAAGGCATGCTATATGTATTGGACTGGTAAGGTCTTCGGCTTCATTGTGTAGCATGTTACAATTCTAAATAACCTTTGAATAACAATAGTTTGTTAGGGGCAATTGAGGATGGAAACTATGGAACAATTGAAGAATGGTTGTAAGAAATACGAAAACAATTAATAAGTATGAATGGAATGGTATGATCAAGTATCAAGGAAGAAATGTTTTTCGTTTAATGACGAGTAAAATGAAGGATTACGACAAGAAGGATAAAGGTGAATGAAATGCAGGTTTCACAAAGGTATGATTACTCCATAACAATGTAAGGACCAATGGTAGAGGAAGTACAATAAGAACTCTTCGGCCAAAAGCTGACGATCCTTTGATGTTCAGGAATATAGTATGAGAAATACTTTGAGATAAGAGACCCCCCCCAAGGCAACTTGAAATGGAAATGTAAAGGTAAGACGAATGAGCACGCAGTCGATGGAAGATCTAATAATGATAAGACAATAAAGCTTGACAAGTCATTGGATCATGTAACACCGTGAATTGGATCTAAACATACAAAGCATCGGTTCCACAACATATGCAATCATACATTTCAAAAAATCTGTAAACGGAAGTAACAGTGAGTAAAGCTCGATATTAGCACCTACACATATGGAAAAGGGCCAATGACGCCTATGGATACAAGGTAGACATTAAAGATATATGTCAGGAGATAATGACATTATAATGAAGATAGAATGTCAGGCCAATACAAATGTCTATGAGCATTTTTTAACTGACCAAAGGTTCTACGAGATAGATAAAGTAATGGGTTTACAACTTAACGAGATCAGGAAAATCTTTTTCCAAAAGCGCCATTGACAGAAAGTCTTATCCATGAGGCAAGTGAAGGAATTCGAATCTAAGTATAATGACCAAGTTTGGATATCGTAGGCCAACGTTAGGTAATGCAAATTCTTCAGAATCTTCCACGTACTGAATGAGGAATATGTTAACAACTCATCCTTTAAGGGATAGTAACGCCAAAGATTGGAATTAGGAGCAATGTTTGAGATTACGTATGTATACCAGAATATTTTAGAATTAAGAAGAGTACGACAAGTAAGGAAAAGGAGTGAATAAGTGTCAAAAGAAGTAAAGAAAGGAAGTTGTTTATAACTACGAGTAGTGAGAAAGTACGAAAAAAAATTCCTTTCAGACCATGAATGAGAGTTAACTGCGATGATACGTGCACTTTAGATTTGATAACATTATCTATAAAGTGTTCACGCTTGAGATACTACAAATATAAGAGTTTTCAGCACACTAGTTAGTAAACAAAGTTGAGTTGGCAATAGAATCATTCACCTGCAAATGGCTTGAATAATGTAATGACTAATGAGAGAAGTTGAATTGAAAGAGTGTATCAGTTAGTTAAGAGGAAGTCTGATAGAGGATTCAAATAGTGATAACCCTATGGCTCAGAATAAAGCAGGGTCATCCCTCATACTGGAAAAAAAGGGGAACGTCATGATGAAGATCCCATTTTAAAGGAATATTGGGAAATATATCTAATAAAATAAAATCGCAACCTTCGAGTATAATGGGAAAGAGACCCCCGGGTGGAAGGTCCATTTGTGTATTTCCAATGTAACGGGATTACGAGACAAGATTATGACGGAGGTCTATTACTCATGATATTCCATTCACCCTGGATCTACTAAGATGTATCATGATATCAAAGGTATGTATTGTTATAATGACATGAAGATGAACATTGAGGAGTTTGAAGCTCAGTGTCCTAATTGTCAGCAAGAAAGAGTAGAGCACCAAAAGGCCGACGGCTTGACTCAGAACATTGAGGTCCCGATGTGGAAATGGGAAATAATTAATATCAAATTTATTATGGGTTTACCTCACTATTATCATAAGTTTGATTCTATTAAGGTGATTGTTGATAGACTGACAAAATTAGCTCAATTCCTAGCGGTCAAAGCTACCTACACCGCCGAGGACTACGTAAAGTTGTACGTTAAGGAGATTGTTCGCCTTCATGGTATGCCTATTTCTATTATATCTGATCGAGGTGCGTAATTTCTGGAGATCATTTGAAAAAGTTTTGGACACTCAAGTTAATCTTAACACAGCTTTCCACCCTCAGACAGACGGATAGGCCAAACGTACAATTCAAACACTCAAGGACATTCTACGAGCTTGTGTATTGGACTATAAGGGAAGTTAGAATGATCATTTACCCCTTATCAAATTTGCATAAAATAACGGTTATCATGATAGTATCAAGATGGCTCCATATGAAGCTTTGTATGGAGGGAAATATAGACCTCATATCGGATGGTTCGAAGTAGGCGAATTAGAATTATTTGGGCCTGACCTAGTACACCAATCCATAGAGAAGGTAAAGCTTATCCAAGAACGGTAGTTAACCACTTAGAGTCTTCAAAACTCATATTCAGATGTGCGATGGCGAGACTTATAATTCCATATAGATAATTGGGTCTTCTTGAAGAATTCTCCTATGAATGGTGTAATGCCCCCCCTCCCCCACCACCACCACTTCTTTAGGTTTTTAATGGATTCTTCTTCCCCCGATATTTTGGAAAATGGGAAAGCTCAGTCCAAGGTACATTGGGCCATATCGCATAATTTGATGAATCGGCCAAGTGGCTTACGAATTGGACTTGCCTCCTAAGTTAGAGTTTGTTCATTCGGGTTTTCCATGTTTATATGTTGAGAATGTATGTTGGGGATCTTTCATGGATTGTACCGATTGGCGAGGTGAAGGTTACAGAGGACCTATCATATGAAGAAGTTCCTATTGCTATCGTAGATCAATAAGTCTGCAAGTTGAGGACTAAAGGAGTAGCCTCCGTGAAAGTTCAATGGAAAAATAATAATGTAGAATAAATGACGTGAGAGGCAGAAGAGGAGATAAAACACAAATATCCCTACCTAATTCAGACCAACGCCGAGGTTTCGAATGAAGCATAAGGTGAGTTTTATTTCAGATTTTATAATTAATGCTCGAGGACTATGTGGTCTGGTATAATGATGTATGTAATATTATATAGCCCCGTGAAGCGGTGGTTGGGTTTCTAGCTATGTGACGGGGATTAGATAAGTCACCCCAACATTCGAGGATGAATGTTTCTAAGGGGGGAAATGATGTAACGTCACGTACTTTCGGGAGGTGATTTTAACAGCTAGACGTATGCAAGTAGACCTGAGACCGAGGAAATTTTGTTATATTAGGGTATGCACATCAAGAGCTTAGTCTATAAAAGGATAAAGTCCTAAAATAATTTTGGACTTAACGAATGGGGCGACAGTGATTGAAAATTATATTTTTGTATGTGCCAAAAGAGGTTACGGACTGGTATCATATTGCATGATCATTATAAGGAGTATACTCGTATATGAGGTGTGTAAAAATGATCTATTATTTAAGTGAATTGAGATCAGGAGATTAATTACGTGAGTATTTGATTAGATGTCGGATGTAGTGGATAATTGTGAACTACGCACTACCACGTGACAGCCATGGAAGAAGGGAAAAAAGTGTCTATTCATGTTGTTGGGTAAATGGGGCATCTTTACAACTTACATTAAAATGGAAAGTAGTGACTATTCATTTTGTTTGGTACATATGGCATCTTTACTACTAAATTGCTAAAGGTAATAGAAAGGGGTGGACCCCACCATCCAAGAAGTGGATCTCTACCTAACCTTGTCATCTATACTACCTACATTTCAATTAATTTAGCAGATTGTTATGTTGATCAATTGGTAGCTCTTCACTAAGTGAGGCAGCCAAAACATTTACCCATAGCTAACAAAAAACGTACAAAGATAACTTGGTGAATTAGGAAGTTTGTAGACCAAAATCTTCTAGATTAGACTAATCCTTTATTAATCCAAGCCAGCAGCGAATTGATGGACAACAACATAGGTGCATCAACATGTATTTTATTTTAAGTGCATATTTCTTGAATGCTTGGGGCAAAATAGGCTGGTTTTGGCCCGTTTAAAGGTATGTTAAGGCAAATCATTTCTTCTTTTGGCATGTTCTAAGTACAAAACGTAAACGTAATATTGTCTCATAAATGATTCTACTCTTAGTAGTTAAGGATGTTCATGTTATTCATTCCTATTGTCAAAGCATGTCTAAATATGTTCCTAAATCCTTATTGAGGTATATGGAAAAGATGTTAGTATTCATAATGTTAATCGAAGGTGAAGCGACATTTCATCACTCCGACAAACTTATAGTGTCTTATTATCATATCATTCATGCATTATATTCATGTACATACCTTGACCTCAAATGATTTATATACTCTACTATATGTATGGGGAATGGAAAAAGGGATACGGCGTTATATATGCACACCACCTGCAGCTAGTACAGATATACACGATGATGATTATGCCCACAATGGCCAAAATGATATGATGGAGATGACGTTATATACGCATATGTACATGACCGCATTGTGCATGGAATTTAAGACATATTATGGCCCTTAGAGGCATTCTACACAGACATGATACTTATGCATATTATGGCCCTCAGAGGCATTCTGCACAGACATGATACTTAGGAATATTATGGCCCTCAGAGGCATTCTCTACTGGTTGGTTTTTCTTGTCTCAAGTTACTTTCAACTTTCTATTATGTTATATTTTATGTCTGACATACTTGGTACATTATTCGTACTGACGTCCCTTTTGTCGGGGACGTTGCGTTTCATGCCCGCAGGCTCAGGTAGACAAGCAACGGTTCACACTAGTAGGTTGCTGGTTCAGCTGATATTGGAGCACTCTAGTTGTTTCAGAGTTGCAGTCTAGTCATGGTATGATATTTTTCATATGCATAGAGGTATGTCGGGGCCCTGTCCCGACCTTATGATGTTACATACTCTTTAGAGGCTTGTAGACTGATGTCCTATGTTTAGTAGTCATGTATGGCCTTGTCGGCCTTGGTATGTATATGTATATATACATAGGTTAGTTCTTCCGTTTGCAAGAGTTTACATAGTACCTTCCCAGTTTATTGTTCCCATGTGTCAGCAGGATATTTGGTGACGATCCTCGTGGCCATGATTGAGTCACGATTATATGCTAAATATATGATTAGTGGTACTCGACAAGTAAGGTCCGGGTGCCCGTCATGGCCCTCCGGTTTGGGTCGTGACAACTATTTTGTGAATAGCCAACAAAATTTCTTTATCACTCTTAGAGTCAAATTTTTCCAAATGATCTCTGTCATTTAAAATATAACAAATACACCCAAAACACATGAAAGTAATGCAAGTTTGTTTTCTTTCCATTTATAATCTCATAGGGTGTCATATTTATTCCTGGACTCAAATAGACTCTATTAGCGATGTGATTAGCAGTACTCAAGGCTTCTACCCATAAACGTTTTGACAAATGTTTAGAACTAAGTGTCACTCTAGCCATTTCTTGTAATGTCCTATTCTTCCGTTCTACAACCCCATTCCGTTGAGGATTTTTGGGGACGGAAAACTCATGAAAATTCCTTTTTTCTCACAAAAATTTATGAATGAACTATTTTCAAATTCTTTTCCACGGTCGTATCTAATCCAAAAAATAGGAGAATAGAATAAATTTTTAATTCTAGAGTGCAAGATTTTAAACATGTCAAACGTTTGTGATTTTTCTTTCAAAAAATATATTCAAGAATATCTAGAAAAATCATCTATTATCACAAAGGAATACCTCATGCCTCCTAGATTGTCTACTTCAATTGGACCCATTAAATCCATATGTAGCAATAGAAAATAGTGAGACGTACCTGAATGTTGTCCGTCGTGTTGGACAACATTATGAGAGACACGAGTTTGCTTACCTTTCAAACAATCTTCACAGACATTTTTACCTTTATAGCTAAGTTTGGGTATGCTTCTAACCGCTTCATATGAGACCAATTTTTCTAAATTGCGGTAGTTGACATGCCCCAACTTTTGATGTCATAGTGTTGTGTCATCGACCTTAGCATTATTGCATGTTTCTTGTCTTACAACAAGATAACAACTGTCACCTGTTCGTGTACCTGTCATGACACATATATTTTCTTCATTCATAACTTTACAGACATTCTTATTAAATTTTACCTCAAGATCTTCATCAAACAGTTGACTAATACTAATTAAATTAGCCATTAAGCCCTCAACATGTAAGACATTTCTTAAGGCTGGAAATCCAGGAACATCCAAGATCTCCTTTTCAGTTATTTTACTTTTTTACAGTCACCTTCATAAGTCACGTTTCCTCCATTGAATGACTCATAGTTCTTTAGAAAACCCTTTGTACCTGTCATGTGGCAAGAACAACCACTATCAAAATACCAAGAACCGCAATATTAATTCTTAATACAGTTATAGCAACATTACATGTTATATCCTTTTTAGGAACCCAAACTCTCTTAAAATATTTTTTACCTTTTGGCTCAGAAATGTTGCTTCGATAGTTATCCGGAATGTTGGACAACATTTTAGGCAACATTTTGCTCACATAATTTTGAAGTTTGAAATGGTATGGTTTTAAGTGTCCAGGGGAGTTACAGTGACGACACACAAACTTCATATTCTTTGACATATATGAGAACCTATTATTCATCCATTTTTCTTTTACAAAGCATATTTTCTCATTTTTATCAAAGAGATTAGAGCATATGGTTTTAAGAGAGTTTTCGTACCCAATTCCTGCATGTGAAGGTTCACAAAAGTTGAGTATCTCATTCAATTTCAAAGTCCCCGTGTTGATCTTACGGAAGGTTGCTTCGGCTAAATTCACTTTTGCATGGATCTGGTAAGTGCAACCTCAAGTCGGGTTATCGTGCCTTTTAATACTAAATTCTCATGAGTTAAAGATTTTACTTTTTTGTCAAGTTGCTTGGATTCTATGATTAAGGCTTTACAAATACTTTGTAATTCATTAATCATATCATATTTGCATTCAACTTGATCCATACAATCAGCCTCACTAACAAAAATAGAACCACTAAAGTAATTAACATCAGAATAGTTAAAGAATTCACACCTTTCATATGTCGCAGATGATGTTGATGATATTGATGTCGTTGCTGATGTTGAGGCAAATGTTGTGACATTTACATTATCCGATAATGACTGTTCGAAAATAGTGGCCAGCATTGCTTGTGTTTCAATTTCACGATCACCTTCCTCTTCTTGTTCATCATCACTAAGTGAAACCCATAGGTTCTTACCAAATTTTCTAAGAGTTTTTGCACATTCGTTAGCATAGTGACCCCAGCCTGAGCATGCATGACATTGCACAGACTCAAGTTGTTTGGGATTAAATTTGGTACAATCTCGAGTTGATTCTTCTTAGTTGATTTCCTTTTTGTACATTTTTAAGGAATCTAGTGGGCTTTTGATTGACGCCTTGGTTTTGGTGCTCTTTAGATTTAGGTTGATTTCTCTCATTGTTGAACTTCCTCACCATCGAATTGTATTTTCAAGTGAGTAAGGCAACATTTGCACCTTCACCAATTTCTTCAAGATTCTCATCATCTTCTTCGATTTGCATCTCCGAGGATTGAACTTGAAGTGCTACATTCTTGATTTTATATAGTTCCATTTGATTCTCAATGTTCATCTCAAAGGTTTTGAGAATGCTCATTAAGGTATGAAGGTCCATCGTGGCAAGATTGTGAACTTCTTCAATGACACAAATCTTTAAATTGAACTTTTCATGAAGAAAACGGAGAGCCTTTACAACAAGTTGAGTGTTGGTTAATGGTTCACCAAGCACTTGACATTCATTTGAGATGTCAATCAACTTTTTAAAATAAGATTTAATATCATACGCTTCTTCCATCCTTAAACGTTCATATTTACTCATGAGCATGCGTAGCTTTGTTCAACGAACACTTGAGCTACCTTCACAATGAATTTGTAAAGTAGTCCCACGCATCCTTAGTCGTGGGCCAGTTTTGAATGAGTTTGAACATGTAAAGATCAGCCCATTCAAAAATTGCATCTAAGGCTTTTTCGTTAAAGCTGGCATTATTGATTTCTTCCACAGTTCATTCGGATTCAGGTTTAACAAGAATGTCACATTCCTCATCCGGTGGCAACATTGGAACAACATACCTATTGATTATAGATCTTCATACCCTAACATCAATTGATTTGATATGAGAATGTAGGTGAATCTTCCAATAGGCATAATTTGATCCATCTAAAATAGCAAGCCTATCAATAGTTAGATTTGTCGAATCCATAGCTTATGACAATAGGACCAAACACTTATTGTGTTAAGTGTCGGCTCTGATACCACTTGAAGGGGGCTATGGAACAATAAAAACAAAATGAAACAAACTCGAATGCCAATTCTGTTTCCAAGTGTCATAAATTATGTCGTTCGACACTAGTAACAACACTTTAGCAAAACAAAAAAAATTGAAGAGTAAATGCAGCTGAAATTTAAAGAACACAAAAGTTTTAAATTTTCATAATATATATATATATATATATATATATATAATATAACTTATGATGGTCAATGACCAAATGTATTGTGTATACATTATATACAAATATACAAATTCTTTTCTTTACAGATTTACAAGATAAAATGGAAAGAAATTAAAAGTTGAAGTCGCAGATGACTTCTTCCTGAAAAATATAACCAAGTAGACATATTCAACCTCTCATTACAATCGCTTCATATAAAACTAATCTAGAATTTAAACAGCAATTGTAATGTTGGACAGAATGTTGTCAACACACTCAAGAAACACTGGTGATCCATATTTCTGAGATGAAATCCCGAGAGCTCTCTTGGTATTTTACTTTCTGGTTCTGGATATCGATTCTCTGCAGTAGCCTTTCTATTTATAGTAGAAAGTCTTCCTTGAATTGCTCAACGATCGGTTGTGGAAGTTGAGGGAAATGTGATTGCTGGTGGGATTGGTTGGAGAAGATCAAGGAGTAATAATCTCAACAGTTTTGGCTTGATCCTAATGACAAGCAACAACTTTTGACTTAGTCCTCACTCATTTTTTATCAGCTCCTTTTTACCTTTCCAAGTCATTTTACCTCATAGTAATATTTATACAAATATTACTGCATCGCGTGAAGTAAGGCAAAATCTATTCAGGAAATTTTGGTCCGAATGTTGTGCAACATTTGTCCCAACATACTTACACATTCATATCAATACTTGAGGAGATATGTTGGGTCAAATGTCACAACACCAAATCCAATATTAACAGTTATATTTTGAAAACTATTAGTATTATATTGGGTAATTAATTGAAAGTGTCTGCAAATATAGTAACTATGGTCATATCTTATCATTGAAATACACTCAGAAGTCAATTCTCTATCAATTTTTTTTTTGCTTCTGCTTTTGCTTGTAAAAATAATGTGGGCTGATCACTTTTGGTTGTTTTTCTTATTTAGTTATTGTTTGAAATTTCATTGAAAAATAGCCAACTTTCGGTCACAAAAACCTTTTACCCTTATTTACTTCATTTGGGTTGGCGTATCCATTTGAGGCGACTACTAAGGTATCACTTGCCTTCGATGAGGCATCATTTCCCATGATGATAAGGCTAACTACAAAAATCCCCTGAACATATTTAAATACTCCATCCGTTTCATAATAAGTGATTTTTTAGGTTTTTCATTTTGTTCCAAAATAAATGGTGCTTTAGAATTTCAAGAAGAAATTGATCATATTCTTCCAAAACTATCCTTATTTATATAATCAAGAATCATTAAGTAGATTTTCTTTTCTAAATATTTAATTAGAGGTAATATAGTAAAAGAACTCCTAATTTCTAGAAGTGAGTACTTTCTTAAGGGGTGTGCATAAGCTAAAAATCACTTATTATGGAACAGATGGAGTAGCATAATATGACCAGCCTGAAAACTTTGAGTATCTTAAAGACACTTTGTTTTTTGGTGAAAATTGTTCTAGCCAGAAAATCAATTAGAGATTTGTTTTATAGGGTTTGAAGACAAGTAAGTTGTATCCGATCCGAGAAATACATTGACAAGTCCGGTTGAAGTAGTAAAACATAAATATGTAAGTTTGATAAGTAAGACAATTTAATGATCAAGTTATGATTCAAGCAAAAAAAAGTGAATGAACAATCGATCTCCATGTCTATTGCTCTGAGAGAAAAAATAATACTAGGGTTACAAAGTGAGCAAGATGATGTTTTTTCCTTCCTAAGATTTACATATATAAGCCAAGACAAGACTTTTTTAGCCCTAAAGTTATGATAATGTGACCTGCTGACATCATATCGTCCATGCACGCCGCGTTACTCTGATCGAGACTGACAGACGTGACAAGAGTTGTTGGAAGTGGGGAACAGTTGTAAGATGTCCAGGAGTCCTCTAAGCCTCCAAATACGTTGATTCCACCCAGATGCACTTTTCACCCAATACAGATAGTCCCTCACTTTTTGGACCCATCATTCCATGAGCCCGGAAAGTGGAAGAGTCAGCACATTTTTAAATTTTACGTGGGAACTTAACCGAAATATTGCCTCTTTCCACGTTAGACGTTTTGTCATGACAACATTTAATGCATCTCTTCACCCATTCATTGATTCCCTTTTAGAGACAATGATTGACGTTTTCTAATCATGCACGTTGTTTCACTTTCCAAGGCTAATGATTACCTCCATTGGCTATTTAAGCGGGTGACCCCCACTTTCTTTCATTTTCTCTCAGCCTTCTTCTTTTGTGCACCCAATTTTCTGTCTGCTCTAGCTATCCTTAAACAATGTCTTCTTTATCTATTTTTCCCTTTTCTTCATCCGATGGCCTTCTCCTTGCCCATCTTCAAGAATAATTGGGCAGTACCTCTACGGTCTTTGCTCGTCGTCGGGCCACAACTTCATCTGTTACTCAAGAAATAGACTTGGGTTCTACAGTCGCTGATATCATCCCAACTAACTTTAATTATAATAGTAATTTCTGTGTCAGCCACCACTATAAGTCTGTTAAAGGGATAACCTCTCTGGTTGATGAGTTTATAATCCCTCCGGTACGCATCGACTGCCAACGGGGACCTGAGGTTGAGGAGTTGCCACCTCCTGTAAATGGCAGTATTTCCCGGCATATCGATGATTTATACTTACCCTTTTACCATTGGGTTTGTTCTCCCTGTTCACAAACTGATAGAGGCCTTCTACCGCCGTTACATTATTTGTTTGGGCCAGTTGGCCCCTCAAACAATGAGAGATGTATGTTGTTTGCAGTTCTTAGCAGAACTTATAAGACTTCATTTAACCCTGGATCACCTATTCCATCTTTACCCTCCTCCCTCCCGCATATTCCGCGGGGGAATGATAAATTAAGCTTTTTGAGGCTCTCGATACCTCATTACCAATGCTAAGGACGATCACAACTAGGGTTGGTGTGATCGGTTTATAATGATCACACCATCCGCCTCCACAACACCGATCTTGGTCACCTTATGGAGCAGTGCAACAATACTCGTAAACATTCAACTTTTTTCTTTCTGCATTACCTTATATTTTCTCCTTTGGGTTTTACTTCTAACTTTGTCGTCCATGTTTTTTCAGCAACCCCGATTCAACCAGAACCTTTGCCCAATATCTTCACCTTTGTAATGGGTATGCAACGTGCATCTCGGAATATCGAGAGGACTTGGAGGGGCATTTCTTCCGATCGATTGAGGGGGAAAAGCCACGTAAGCTCCTTTTTTTCTCAATAATGTTTCTTTCGCCTGTCATATCTTTTTCTAACATGATTTTGACTTCCTCTTTACCTGTAAGGCCTCTATGTTCGAGGGTTTTCTGCCAGGAAGGCACTTTCTAGGGAGAATACCCTTGCTCGTATTGCCCAGGCAGTGGCCGGGGCTAGGAGCAGCAGGAAGTGTAAGACCCATATGATGTTGATGCATACTTCTCCTGGGGGATCAGTTCATGTGTGAGAACGCATTGCCAATTTAATAGCTACTGTGGGAGTTTATGTAGGGGTGGTGAATGTTGATGATGATGATGTAGGGGCTACTGAGGCCGGGGACACGAGGGTACCTTCTACCGATGTTGTTGTGGGTCTAGGGTGGATTCCAATACCTGCTTCTTCGGGAGGTAGAGAGGACCAGCCCGAAGGTGGCTAGGCTTCACTCAGTAATGCGGGCGTCGGCCCTTCAGTTCTACCGCTACATACTAGTAGCCTTGACCTTGGCCTGGAGGCTTCTCTGTCCCACCTGGCGAATATGTTTCTTTAGGTAAGTCGAACTCTCTTTCTCTTGCTATAGTTGCTCCTTCAGAGTGAGTGTATGTACTTATAGTGTACAATAGTTTGTCACAGTTGTTGCCCATAAAAATAGGGAAAGGGCATTAAATGCCTTTGCCCTTATCCCACCGGAGTGCACAGGCACACCACTGTACCCACCCCACAACCCCAAGGTGAGGTTACCACTCCCTTTTGTTTTTTCTGCTAGCATTAATTGCTTTCTTGTTCGATTATGAATTTGAACTCTAAATTTTTATTGGTTGAGAACCATTGGTGGGAATTTTCTCCCCAAAAGGAGTTCTCCCACATCGGATTCTCGATTCTGTTAGGGTTTTGATTTTCCCCTATAAATACTAGCCCTATTCCAACAATTGAAGAACTTGAATTCTAGGCTTTTGGTATTGTCAAGAGTTGTTTTCAAGTAAATTTTGATTAATTAGGCTTAAGTTGGGATTCAAGCCCTTTGGCGGAACCCAGAGTTAGTTTAATTGGTCGTTCATAATTAAAACCTTTTTTGTGTGATTGCGAGTATTGGAAATCGTCGGAGTGAAGATTCAATCCACTTTCGACCTTTAGGCTGCCTCCACACAAGGAACCCCTTTTCCTTTTTATTTTTTTCATTTAATATGCCTAATATAATTTGTATTGTATGTTTGTGTGCTTATTAAACATATTTTAGTTTAATTAATTATTGTTTGGGCCTGTTAGGTTAGTTACTAAGCATGATTAGGTTAAGTTACGGCTGTTAACCATATTTAGTTAATGTGGGTTTCTATTAGTGTTCATTACTATGACTGTTTGTGTGTGATTAATTAAGTAAAGTGCTTATCATGTTAGTTTAAAACTGTCTTAACCATGTATGAACTATTGAAATCATATTTTAATATTTGAGATTAAATGTCTATTATTAGGTTAACATGTGGTGATTAACTATAATCCCATATTTGATGCTTGTTATTGTGACTTCCAGCATGATCTATTTGAAAACATGTTCATTATGTTGATTTAAAATGGGTTAACTGTGTTAGGTTATCTTGAACTAGATAAGTCTAAAGTGTTGGTTATTTGAACATGTGTACGTTGGCTTGAGTAGATAACATGCTAATATAGGTTTGGTTTAGTAAAATAGGTTGATCAAGTTAAATAGTGTGCAAAATGACATTGGTTTCAAACTGGTTTTAATTGACAAACATAGTATATGACTGTGTGTCTTATTTCAATTAGTATATATGCGGTTCATGTTAATATAGGATCTTTTAATCCATGAATGGGTTGTTAGAGTCATGTTGCTTGCTTAAGGTGTGTGTTAGCTTCTAATAGCCATGTTTAGTTCAAATGGATTGTCAATACTTGTCCTGACCTCTAAAATTGGTTTAAGCCTGAGGATAAGATAAAAAGAGATGTTGTGTTGGCATTTTCATGTTGTTATAAAGTGCATTGATAACTGGAAATTATTAGAACTAATACATCTAGTTACAAGATGCCTAATGATCTAGTTTGAAGCTTGTTTAGAGGTGTCTGGGTTGTTTAGGAAACTGGATACAGATGTTAGAATTTGATTTGCCATGTATAACGTGTTTAGAGGTCCTAAGCTGATTAGCATGTTGATTTAAACTTGTGCCAGTTGACATACATAACTTGTGAAATTACTATGAGGCCTAGTCTATCCATTTGGGTCCTGTTTAAGATAGAATAGAGTGTTTAGGTTGTCAAAATGACCTTTATGTTAATTGGATCTTGGTTTAGCTATGTTTAATCCATTATTGTCATGATAATCTATTAGTTTGGTTTAGTTTGATATGTGTCAAACCTATCATTTAGACTTAGCATTATGTCTGGGAAAATGTTTTAAACTTGCTTGGTTATGAGATGTGGATATTGTTGGTCTTTCTACCTATAACTTGCTTGCCACATATCATGTTCACTGTCATGTTTGTTTGAGATCAATAGGATCAACTGATTGTTCTAATTGAGCCAATTCTAGTTAGTTCTGAACTGTCACCATGATTAAGCAAGATATATGTGTTGTTTGAAGCCAATAAGGCGTGTTAGGAGTGAGAGATTCATCTGTGTAATCCTTAGAAGGCCACATGTTTGCCCTGTTTTTGCTTCCTAATATGCTCACATGTTTAGTCTTGTCTAGTTCATATATTTCTAGGAGCCTCACTTCTGCTTTCTTATTGTGATACATAGAATGTGGTCTGTTTACCAAGTCTTGGAAATCATGTTGGTATATTTGGGTAGCCTCTAATTTGTTTCCTCGTTTTACCCTCTTCTTCCTTGCATACCTCACATCACTGCTGAGATGGGCCTTTATTGGGCTCATTATTTCATTCAGTCAAAGTCAGGCGTCCATCATATGATTGAGTCGATTGGGCTAAAGCCCAATCATAGACACATTCGATCAAGAATGCAAGAAAGGGAAGCTAATATTTGCATGAAGGTCCAACTATGGATAAAAATAGTCAACTGGTGGGCTTCGGTAAGCCCACCAGCCTAAACCTTCCTCCATTTCAATTTTAATACTTATATATATATATATATATATATATACTTTCAAATATTAGAACTTCACTTATGGTTGGGATCTAGGATAGGCAAAATAATGCGTATATCGTTTAGTTTAGGTTGCCTAAGTAGTTTTAAAAAACTTGTTTAAATATGAAATGGAAAATAGACGGACTGTTTTGAATAAAAAGACTACTTTGGACATTTAAAATCGGAAACGGAAAACTGTTTTTTATTAAGTGTAAAAGAAAATATTTTTTGGACTTTGAAAATACGATTTTGGTTAGAAATGGACTGAATATTAATTTAAGGACCCTACATTTAAAATCGGAAACGGAAAACTGTTTTTGATTAAGTGTAAAAGAAAATAATTTTTGGACTTTGAAAATACGATTTGGGTTTGAAGTGGACTGAATATTGATTTAAGGACCCTAATGTTTGGGTCTGAGTGACATAAAAGCAAGCAGACATTTAAAAATGAAAATGGGCCTAAGGATGAGTATTTTAGTTTAAATTATAGTCTGGGCTGAGCCCAATAGGATAAATGATTTTTGACAAATTAAAACTTATCTTGGACTTGATTTAAGTTGAGGATTTTGGAAAAGTGGGATATAATGTTGACTATGGGGGCTAAAGCATGCTCAAGAATAAAAGAAAAAAAATCATTTTTCTATCTCTTTGACAAAAATCAATCTTGTTATTTCGAGAGGAATTATATTACTTTTGAAACTTGAAAAAGATTTCAAATAAAGATGCAAGTGTAAGAAAATAAAAAATAGTTGGACTAAATGTGGAGTTCTACTGAAATTCACATTTGGGTGTTCTTAGTCCGAAAACTAAATTGATTAAATATCTCGTGCATATTATTTTGGCAAAAGTTTTAACTCTATGTTTTAAATAAAACCTTGAGTTTTGAATATATGAAAAAATGACAAGTATCTTGCGGATTTTAAACCTTAAACAATTTAATCGCTTTCAAAAGCATGCTATAGAACCCGTAGGTCAATCGTATTCTACGGATCCTTAATACCGGGGTGCTAACACCTTCTCCGGGGATCATCAGAACCCTTACCTTGACTCTAGTTTAGATACAATTTTTCAAGCACTTTGAATAAACCCTTTCACACTGGTTTTCCTAATTTACCTATAAATTAGGTGGCGACTCTAAAACACATTATCCAATTTAGAGCACCATCCACATTCTTAGTAGCTCTTTATGCACTAATCCGTATAAAAACAAACTATAACAGCCGAGAGGCTGACCAGCATAGGGCCACATCGCTCTGAGATTATATCGTTCTCCACACCCGCCACGAGGTTTTGCAAGATATGAATGAGGGACGGATCGACATTCCCTCGACTTTGATAGATGCAGAGGTGGATTTGGGTGTAACCGATATGGGTATGGATGATCTCTGAGATGATACGCCTCCCTCTTCTAATGCCTCTATCGGCTCCTCAAGCGAAGAAGATGCCCCCCCCCCACGCTTAGCTATGTTAATTTGTTGTGGGCATGTGCGCTCTTTCTGGATGTTTTTCGTTTTAGCCTGCGCGTCATTTTTGCTTGTTGGATATTTAGGGTTTGTGTGCCCTTATGAATTTTCTTATTTTGAGCCTTTGCGCTCTTTTTGTCGGATCTCTAAGGCATGTGTGCCATTCTAATGTTTTCATATAAGCCTTTGTGCTCTCCTCGCTTCCGATGTAATAGTATCTACCAATTTGTTTCCAACCTTGACTTCTTATTTTTATGCTTTGACATGCGCTTTGTTTTTGCAACAATTTTGGTTATAAACAACTTGTTGACTTTTTATTTAACACTTAACCGTCAGGGCGTAACCGTTATGCCAGTCTACCAGAACTATGTTCATATTCGAGTGTTTGGTGTTAAGTTGAGATATGATGACCGGTGCACGCTTATTTCATTTTTGCGTTTTATAGTTGAGGTCATCATTCTTAACCCAATCGGGAATGTCACTTCCGGAAACTCTTTTAAACATCCAATTCACAATAAAGGAGGGCCCTTTGATTTAAGTGTTGATGAGGAGGACATCGCGACCTCATTTAATGGCACAAAGGTTCATAGAACTTGCACGCTCGGAGGCTCTTAGGCTGTGTCGTGTGTCAGAAGTGATTTTTTGAGCCATATGGATTCCGAGTCCGGTTTTGCCCCGAACATTTTTAATTAACAAGCAAATGATGCCTTGTTAGCAACCAGTCCAGGAATAAGTTGGATACTTATTTCATCTTTTAAATTTTTGAGGGATGACTCGTCCTATTAATACATAATCCCCTTCAGGATTTTTACAAAATCTTCATAAGATGTTGTCAAGAGGAAATCGGGTGAGTGTAATGAGTGCCAGCAATCCCAGTATGTATGAGTATGTCCTCAGGAGGATCTCGTGCTTGATAACCTCACTATTTTATGCAAACCTACTCTTCTCCCCCCGACACTCGGATATGAGGTCCCGATGAGACTAGTGTTGGGCTACACCCTTCGGCATGACATATGCGAGATGCAATATGCTTTTGGATTGTTGCCTCAGTAAAAATCTTGCCAGGAAAACCCATTTAGGGCAAAACCTTGGTCAAGAAAAAGAGTGCAACGCATATCTTTGGTTTTCCCCCTGGTGAAAAGGAGATTGTGTTTCCAGGGGCAGTCTCTGTCAATGAGAGAAAGCAAGTTAACTGAAGGTAAATGGTTTAAAAACATATGGTCATATATGTCACCCCTTTAGAGGTAGAATCGTTTCAAGTGGTTGACGTTCCAGCTGTTATGCAGCTCCTTTATGTGCTCATTTTTAATCCGATAAGATCCCTTACCTACGATCCCCACTATCTGATATGGACCTTCCCAGTTAGCCCCTAATTTTCCTGTGCGGGCGTCCTGGGTTGCGAGTGTGACCTTCCGGAGGACGTAATCCCCAATTTTGAAATGCCTCAAGTTTGTTTATCTATTGAAATACCTTTCAATTTTCTGATTTTGTGATACTAGTCTATAGAGCCAGCTCTTTGCGTTCTTCCAGCAGTTCCAATCCTACTCTCATAACTTCATTATTAGACTCTTATATGGTCCAGGTGTATCGGAGGCTAGTTTCCCCGATCTTCATAGGTATCAGCGCTTCAGCCCCGTATACCAAGGAAAATGGAGTTTCTCTGGTGCTTGTTTTGGTCATAGTTCTGTAGGCCTACAGGACTCCCGGTAGCTCTTCCAGCCAATTGCCTTTGGCGTCCTCCAACTTTTTCTTAATGTTTTGGATTAGTGTTTTGTTGGTTGATTTAGCTTGCCCGTTTGCGCACAGATGATACAGTGAAAAGGTAATTCTCTTGATTTTTGACCCTTCTAGGAACTTGGTAACCTTTTCTCTTATGAACTATGGACCATTATCACAGGTTATCTCTTTCGGCACCACAAACCGGCAGATGATGTGATCCCAAATGAAATCTATCACATTCTTCTCCCAGATCTTCTTATATGATTTATCCTCTACCCATTTGAGAAATAGTTTGTTAAGACCAGCAAGAACCTCACATTTCCCACAGCTCCCGGTAGTAGTCCTACGATATCCATTCCCTATTTCGGAAGGGCCATGGGGCCACCACCGAGTAGAGCAATTCGGTAGGCTGATGCATCATGGGGAAGCGTCATTGATACTTATCGCACTTTTGAACGTAGGCTTTGGCATCTTCCTCCATCCGGGACCAATAGTATCCGTCTATACATCCCTTATTATCTTTCTAACTAGTGAGTCATACCCAGAATGGTTTCCACAACTATCTCCATGTATTTCCATTGTCACGTACTCAACTTCCGTCGGTCCTAAGCACTTAGCTAGGAGATTGAGCTAAGATCTCCGATACAATTCTCCCTCATGCATGCAGTATCTTGCGACTTTGACCTTTAAGGCTCGCATGATTTACTGTCTTCAGGAAGAGTCCCATTCTGCAAATAGTTAACGATGTCGCTCTTCTAGTCCCATGTCAAACTAGTGAAATTTACTTCGTACAAGTTGAGGTCCAGGATGAAATGTATGAGGTAGAATATGGATTCTAATTCCTCCCCTATCATCCTGGACGAAGATCCCAAATTAGCTAGAGCATCTACTTCAATATTCATCTCTCGAGGAATCGGTGTGACCCTCCATTGTCTGAACCAAGCCAATCATGTCATTACTTTATTTAAATACTCCTGCATTCATCTATCTTTGGCCTCATATTTGCCGAGGATAAGATTAATGACTAACTGAAATTCACGTTTCAGTTCTACATTCTCTGCTATGAGTCCTTGATCAAGCTCCAAACCTGCAATTGTGGCCTCATTATTAGTCAAAGATATATATTTAATAGCTTGCCTAATTATAATCCCCGATGGGGTAACCAAGACAATTCCCAACCATGTGCCATTCATGTTTGTAGCTCAGTCCATATACATGACCCATTCCCCGAATACGGTCTCGAATTCCCAGACTGCTTCTTTTTTGGCATGGGGCATCATGCCCGAACTGTAGTTAGCCACGAAGTCTGCCAAGGCTTGTGACTTGATGGCAATCCGGGGTCGATAAGTAATGTTATACCCGCATATTTCGATTGAGCAATTTGCTAACCTGCCCGAAAATTCGGATTTATGCAAGATGTTCCTCAGAGGGAAGGTTGTTATTAGGCATATGGGATGTCATTGAAAGTATGTCCTCAGTTTTCGAGTCACGACTACTAGAGCCAGGGCCATTTTTTCAAGGTAAGGGTAATGGGTTTTGGCCTCAAATACAACCTTGCTAGTGTAATAGACAGGTGATTGCGTACCTTTTTCCTCTCTAACAAGCACATCACTTACTTGGCAGTCTCGGAGACCGCCAAGTAAATCAATAAGGGCTCTTCTACCTCTGGTCTTGTGAGCATTGGTGGATTTGACAAGTACCTCTTCAAGTCTCTCAGTGTCTGCTGACATTCTGGGTCTACTCGAAGTCTTTTTTCCTCTTTAGCACACTGAAAATTTTTGTCATCGCTCAGATGACCTTGATATGAACCTCTCTAGTGAGGTTATTCTCTTAGTCAGTCCTTGTACTTCTCGGGCGTTATTAAGCACGTCTAGTGGATATGATCCGGATTGGCCTCGATTTCTCTGTTTGATACTATAAACCCCAAGAATTTCCCTGAGCCTGCTCCAAAGACGCACTTATTTGGGTTCAGCTTAAGGTTATACTTGCGGAAAATCTTGAATATTTCCTGCAAATGTCTTATGTGTTCATCTGTTTCCAGGGACGTAACAATTATGTCATCTAAATAAACCTCGACACTCTGACCCAACTGATGTTGGAATAACTGGTTAGTCAATTGGTGGAAGGTGGTCTCTGCATTCTTCAAGCCAAAGGGCATGACATTATAACAGTAGGTTTCATGTTTCATGATGAACGAAGTCTTTTCCTGGTCTGTCGGATCTAATCATATTTGGTCAAACCTCGAGAAAACATCTAGGAAACTTAGTAATTCATGCCCGGCCACCGCGTCGACAACCTTGTCCAGATGGGGCATGGGGTACGAGTTCCTCATACATGTCTTATTTAGGTCTTTCAAATTTAAGCACATTTAGAAAGTATCAAGCTTTTTAGGAAGTATTACCACATTAGCTAGCCATTCATGATACTTTACCTCTCGAACTGCTCTCAATCTGATTAGTTGAGCTACTTCTTCTTTGATGAATTGGCTACGTTCAGCTGATATCGAATGTCTTTTTTTCTTAATGGGCTGACAATGCGGGTTTATGCTAAGCTTATGAACGACTAACTCCGGGGGAACACTCGTAATATCCAACCCCAACCAAGTGCAGTTACTCATGTTATTTGTTAGAAATTTAAGTAATTTTCCTTGAAACTCGAGATCTAGGCCCGAGCCTAGGTATACATGTTCTTTAGGAAAGGTTGGGTGATAAGCGATCAGCTCAAGGTCCTCTATCTTGGTTCTCCCTGCGTTCGATTCTTCTGGTGTGACAAATCCCCTGGGTATCTGGTCTGGTGGCTCTTCCGGAGATGGGCTTTTTTATTTGCTCTTCTTTGCATCTGACCTTCAGTTTGATTCCAAGGTAGGACACTTGTAATTGCTAGCTTGCTGTTACTTTCAACTTATTCATCCTTTGTGACAACAAGGGTCATATTCCCCTGGTCAAGTTCCGAGTCTCCTCGAATTTTAGCAATCCCCCACGGCATTAGAAATTTTATGACCTAATAGAAAGTACATAGGACTTCCTTTATAGCATGCAGCCAAGGAATCCCGATCAATAGATTGTAGGGTATTTCTCCCTCGAGGACGTTGAACAAGGCCTTTAAAGAGACCCCCTCTACATGAGTGGTCATCTCGATTTGTCCCCAGGTTATTTTGTTGGATTGGTTAAATCCAATCAAGATCTTAATTACTGGGATCACCCATTTGGTTAGTCGCATCTCATTGAGAATGCGAAGTTGCACTACGTTTACAACGCTACCTGGATCAACAAGCACACACTTAATGTTAAAATTAAATATTTTGATAGATATTACCAGTGCATCGGCATATGGACCCCCGATGCTTCATCTCTCCGTCCCACTAAATGTAATGGGGTCTTCGAGATCATCTCTTCCTCTCTTTTTGGAAGAGGGAATGTTCCCCATCTCGCAGCCTCTGAGACAATGCTCCGATTATCTCCCATTCGGTGATCATGTTGATCACGCCCAGTTGCGCCGGATGCTCCCGTGAAGTCCCAGTTCTTTTTTCTCAGGCATATTTGGACCGACTACAGAAGAATTCCTTTAGGTGTCCTTTTCTAAACAGGTATACCACCTCGTAATGCAGATGCTTGCAGTCTTTGCTCAAATGTACCGAATCTCGTGAAACTCACACCAGAATTCCATATCTCGCTTATTTGGATTGGTTCGTGTTGCCACTAAAAATCTCGTTTCCTTCATATTTTTCATTGCTATGACCAATTCTCCAACCCACACGTTGAAATTGTAAGATGCCACGTTCGGCAGTCCCGATGCATTTGTCGACTTCCTTTGTGACATCTCCCTGTCTTTCCTGGGTTGACCTTGGTCATATCACGACTTATTCATTCTTCCCCTCCTTCTCGGAGATAGGAGGGTTGAGTATGGCTCAAACCGATGCCTCGGGTCTCACTTCCTGAATGGGAGAGTGCTCTTGGGTTTATCTTGTGGCCCTCCCCTGCCCTCTATTCGGGTATCAGCCATGAGATCATCTTTTATTCTCATTTTGGTTGTGTACCTGTTGTTTACTTCATTCCAGGACTTGGCCTAGAACTCCTTCAAGCTTTCTTTCAACATTCTTGAGGCATCCGATCTATTGGCATTCAGACCGTCTACAAACGCTGTGGCGGCCCAATCCTCAAGGATAGTGGGTAGCATCATCCACTCCCGCTGGAATCATTCCACGTAGTTGCAGAACAGCTCATCTTTCCTTTGCTTTATAGTGTAGATGTCTTCTTTGTGGGTTTCGACCCTGTATGGGCCTTCACGAACGTATCTGCAAGAGCAAAAAAAGAGTCAATAGAGTTTTCAAGTAAAAGAGTATACCAAGAAAGTGCTCCCTTTGTGAGCGTCTGACTGAATTTCTTCAGCATGACCAATTCAATTTCATGTTGCTTTAGGTTATGCCCGGTAACGGCTTCTTTGAAGGTTATAATGTGCTCCTCCGGATCCATGGTTCCATCATATTTGGGTATGTCTGGCATTTTGAACTTCTTTGGGATGGGCTCGGGAGCCGCATTTAACTTGTAGGGTATTTTTCCATACTTTTTTTTCCTTGAAGATAGAAGAGGCCCCTGGTATTTGTCTCATTCACTTGTGGAGCTCATTTTCTAGCATGGCAAGCCTTGCCAAGTCCGCATCCGGCACGATTTTCCAAGTCCGCATCCGGCACGACTGGTTCCAGTTCTGCCTTTCACGCATCTATTACGGAAGTCTCGAGTTCTTCAACAACTTCCGGGTTGTTCGATGGGCAGTTGTCTGGTGCTGCCCCGAATAGGGAGTTTATGAGCTTTTACATGCGCTCCATCATTGCATTGTTTGATGCCAAGACACCAATACCATTTTCGAAGGAGATATTTCTTCTTTGAACATCCCCTCTATCTTAGAGTGTGGGCATATCTTTGTTTTCTTTGAGTAACGCCCTTTGGGTAGTATCTCTATGCTTTCTGTCGAATGATTTTGTTCTTTTTCCTCATTCGAGAATTTGTTGGGGACCTTTCTTTGGGGCGTTGTTGCCTCTTCCCTATCTTCTCGTGCATCCAACTCCGAGCGATTCTCCCTATTGAAGCTCCGCACATCTGTCGGTCGTGACCCATGTAGGTCTCTTACTTCGAATGGAATGCTTCTCCCTGATGCGCTGTTAGTTTGTTCAACCATGTTTGAGAGTTATGCCACGAGATAGTTCTATACCAATGTAATTTTGAGAGTTTCGGGCGATGAATTAGGACAACATCACAATTGTTAATCCCCACAGACAGCGCCAACCTATTTTCCGGTGAAAATGGTTCTAACTAGAAAATCAATTAGAGATTTGTTTTATAGGTTTGAAGACAAGTTAGTTGTATCCGATCTGGAAAACCCCTTGACGAGTCCAGTTAAAGTAGTAAAAAATAAATATGTAAGACTAATAAGTAAGACAATATAATGAACAAGTTATGATTTAAGCAAAAATAAGTGAAAACAATGGATCTTCGTGTCTATTACTCTGAGAGATAAAAATAATACTAGGTTTACAAAGTGAGCAAGTTGATGTTTCTTCCTTCCTAAGCTTTACATATATAAGTTAAGACTAAACTTTTTTAGCCCTAAAGTTATGATGACGTGACAATGCTGACGTCCTAATATCCATGCACGTCGCGGCACTCTGATCGAGACTGACGGACGTGACAGGAGTTGGTGGGAGTGTGATGTGATGGAAATTGAAGAACAGATTGGAAAGAAATGAATGATCCTAAAGGGTAAAATTGGAATCACCCTTGAACAGATTCACTCTACAACTTCAAGAGTTGCGTAAGGATTAAGAACATGAAAGAAGATTTGTATTTCCTTAGACAATATCGTAAATGATTACAATGATATCGAGCGATTTAATAGACACAGTTTGGCCGGGAAAAGTAGTTACAGTTGTAACTAACTTTGGGAACTATGTGCACCTCACGTGGACTAACTAATCAGCTAACTAATTATCCTAACAGTAACTGCTCGACCAACTGATTAACCACTAATTACTCAATCTAAAATACAAGTAATAAGATGCATACAAAATAGGAAAGAGATACAATTGGATCATATCAACACCCCCCCCCCCCCCCTTCAATCATTCTTATCCTCCCTTATACTGTCTTCATGAGCACTGTTCAACCATTTAACTAGAACTTGTGTGATTGCCCTGCCTCTCTTTTGAGTTAATCTACTGTCAATAGAAGATGGCCAGAAATAGAGTGCACTTCTGGTAGAACAACTGAAGCAGTCTGAGAACCTATCTTCTTTTTCAGTTGAGACACATGAATAGTAGGATGAATCTTGGAACCACTAGGCAAGGCTAATGTATAAGCCACAGATCCCACTCTAGCCAGAACCTGAAAAGGGACATAGAACTTGGAAGAGAGATTTTGGAAGGAATGATCTTTGAGGGATAGTTGTCTGTAGGGTTGTAACTTAACAAACACCCAATCTCCTACACTAAAGGCTCTTTCAATTCTGTGCTTATCAGCTTGCACCTTCATTCTGTTTTGAGCTTGTGACAAATGAAACTTCAATTTTCTGAGAGTAGCTTCCCTAGCTTGTAAGCTTCTGTCAACCATCTCCAAGTGTGAATCAAAAGGGAGATATGGAAGTAATGGATGAGGCTTTGACCATAAACACCCTCATAAGGGGTCATGTTGATGGATGAATGGTGAGAGGTATTATACCACCACTCAGCAAGACCCAACCAGTTAGGCCAATCCTTAGGCTTATCGAATGTCTTGCACCTCAAATAACATTCTAGACATCTGTTAACGACCTCAGTTTGTCCATCAGTCTGAGGGTGATAGGCATTAGAAGTGAGCAAGGAAACTTTCTGCAAACTGAAAAGTTCCTTCCAAAATTTGCTAACAAAAATAGGATCCCTGTTAGAAACAATAGTCTTGGGCATGCCATGGAGTTTGAAGACACCATCCATGAATAATTTAGCCACATCTAGAGCAGAATAAGGGTGTTTAAGTGAGATGAAGTTAGCTGCCTTATTCAACCTGTCCACCACCACATATATGGCCTCTTTACCAACAGCTTTAGGAAGACCTTCAATAATACCATTGAAATGTCTTGCCACACTCTCTCAGGTATAGAAAGAGGTTGGAGCAAACCAGGATAAGCAATATTTTCTCCATTGCACCTCTGACAAGTATCACATTCCCTCACAAATTTGTAAACATCTTGCTTCATTTTCTTCCAATAGAATTCATGTTTTAGCCTGTGTAAAGTAGCTGAAATACCTGAGTGACCACCAGTATAACTAGCATGGAAATGAGACATCAACTTCCTTCTCAAAGTAGTATCAGAACCAACCATCATCCTTTATTTTCTGCTCAGTACGCCAGTAGTGAACTGATAGTATGGCTTGTGAGATGCATTGGACTGAATGGTTGTTATCAATTGTTGCAGCTTAGGATCCTGTGACCAAGACTCTTTGATTTCCTCAATCAAAGGGGAGTGAACTCTAGAGATGCTAAATATCTAAACTGAGTCATCCTTCCTTGACAAAGCATCATCAGCAGTCAACCCACAACCCAACCTCTTGGCAGTGTTGAGATCCAAGAAATTGTGAGTACTCCCAGTATCAATCAAGACCTTGACAGCCTTACCCCTTACAGAAAATGTTACCCTTGTGGTTCTAAAATAATGAGTTCCAGTCATAGCATGCATTGACACATGTGGAAAGATAGATCCTTCTGAATTTGTCTCCAATCCTTGAGCCATTACAACTAACAACTCCCCTGGATCCATCATCACATCTTCCTCAACCTCTACTGTTTCTTCACATTCCTCTACTTCCATAGAAAATAACTGCCTTTTCTTTTTTCAAACATGACCAAATGTATAATTCTCATCACAATTATAGCATAACCCATTGCTCCTTCTCTCCTCCATCTCAATAGGATTCAATAGTTTTGGATTCTTATAGATTGGTTTGGGGTTATTGGTACTGGCAACAACTATTACTGGTTTAAAAGAATTATAGGACTTAGGATAGAATTGGTTGTTATTCTGGATGATGGTACAAATCTAGAATTATTTCTGGGATTTAAAATAATAGGAGTTTGAAAGAAAGTTTGTTTCTGTACTATCAATGTCTATTCTTGGATTCTTGCTAAGATAATAGCCTTGGCCAATGTCCTAGGCCCTAACATTTTCACTGTTAACCCAATTTCAGGTTTTAGACCCCTCACAAAATAGCTAACCACATACTCCTCTAAGAGTTCTACCCTAGTGAGCAATTCATCAAAAATATCAACATACTCTTAAACAGAACTCACATGTCTCAAGTCTTTGAAATCTCCTATAGGATCATCAAAAAGTTCAGTTCCAAATCTAGAGTACAAACATCCAACATACTCTTCCTATCTAGGCCATTCCCTAGTTAATCTTTACTTCATGTAGGCTTGATGTCATTGCAATACTTTGCCCTCCAATCGAGAAGAAGCTATCCTCACTTTAGCATCATCATGAGTCTCATCCACCTCAAAAAATTGTTCACATTTGTATATCCAATCCCTCAACCCAACTCCATCAAATCTGGGAAATTCTATCTTGTAGTTATGATTGGTGAACTGTCTATTTCTACCCCTCTCATGGCCACGAAATTCAACTTCCTCCAGGCCTGCATTTATTCTTCCATTACCACGATACTCAGCTTCATTGTGTACCCCATTTTCCTCCAAATTAATTGGAGGTACTGGATTCACATTACCAGTCAACAACCTCTTAATTTCCTCCATTGCTTGTGCCACCTTTGTATCCATTGATTGTTGTATTTCATCCATAGAATTGACAACTCCTTCCATCGAACCTTTAAGAATATCAACCTACCTTCGTAATTCTTGCATCTAAGTGTTATGATATCCCACTATCACATATCAGAAGATCAAAGCTCTAATACCAATGATGTGATCTGGAAACTGAAGAACAAATTGGAAAGAAATGAATGATCCTAAAGGGTAAAATTTGAGTCACCCTTGAACAGATTCACTCTACAACTTCAAGAGTTGCTTATGAATTAAGAACAGGAAAGAAGATTTGTATTTCACTAAACAATATCGTAAATGATTACAATGATATCCAGCTGATTTAATAGACATAGTTTGGGCGGGAAAAGTAGTTACAATTGTAGCTAACTTTGGGAACCATGTGCACCTCACGTGGACTAACTAATCAGCTAACTATTATCCTAACAATAACCGCTCAACCAACTGATTAATCACTAATTACTCAATCTAAAATACAAGTAATAAGATGCATACAAAATAGGAAAGAGATACAATGGGATCATATCAGAGTGGGGAACAGTTGTAAGATGTCCCCGGATCCTGTGAGCCTTCAAATACGTTGATTTCCCCGGATACACTTTTCACCCAATAAACACTTCGTCATAGAGACTATACTCGTGCATCACCAAATCTTAACTGCCCTAAAATGAGTTTTTTCATTATAAAAAAAATTAGTGTCTTTGGTATACAGCAATTGTAGGGTGACACATAATTTCCTATCTTTCTTTAATCTGTTAAGTGGAACTCTATTTTTTTTCTTGAATTCGAAATGATGCAAATAGAGTATTTTGGAGTTATTTGTATTTGCACAACTTAAACCATGCACAATTTATTTTTTATTTTTTGGTTTATAGTTGACGAATCAAATTTGGTTCGAATTGTCAGTATACTAGTTTAGGTTATAGAATCCACAGGCAATAGTATTTTGTAAGAAGATAAACAAAAAAACAATCATAATATTATTGCAATTGATTTAGGAGCTCTAAATCGATCACCACTATAACATTGGTTCTCTCCACTCTAAAAATACCACCTGAAGTCCACTGTTACTCCACCACCATTTAACCTCACGACACTCATAGAAAGAAGAAACAAAATTTTCATACAAAACCTCTCCTTTTAGGTGAGCTTTTTTCATACTTTCATCTTACTACTTTTCTAGTCACCTTTTTACCTCCACTAGAAAACTACCGACCCTCAATCACTATAACCATTCCTTGATCGTTACATTACTATTGCAATTGATTTAGGAGCTAACTGAATAATGTATACATGTGTTTATTTTAGTATTAGGAGATCGATATGGAGCTCTGACATCGTTATTGGTGATATGAAAAGGATTGGTGATGGATTTGTGTCGATGGAGTTCAAGCGGAGGTGGCCATCCAACTAGTGGTGTAATTGATAACTTTTTTTGGAGTTATATTTGCACTAATTGAAGTTCGATGGTGGTTCATTTGAGTTAGGGGGATAGAGATCTAGTTGTTAGTGGTTCCTAAGTTTGAAGATGTCGTTGAAATAGTGACCTTGTTCTTAAAAGTTCAAAGGCAAATTTAAACTATTTCACATAGTTCAGTGGAAATTTTGACCCTTTTCCATTGTAAAAAAGATCCACGTGTTGAAAAGCTAATGTTGTTTCCAATAAGGGCAGATTTAGCCCATTCTTGTAATGGCACAGGTAACATGATACAAATATTGCCATAACATTGTCACTTAATTATGCTTCCTGGAGTTTTGAATTTCAAAAACTGAATTTCATCGATAGTATTTTGGAGTTTCACTTGTTAAATTAAAATTTGGCAGTACTTGTAGTTCAAATTTATATAAATAAAATTTCAGAATAGTGTCCTAAAGTTCTAAAAGGATAAGATGAAGCAGTTGTGTGCCGATTATATGTGGAAGAGTATTATTGTCCAAATAGTATTTACTTATTTAAAAAGTGACTTAGGACCTACCGTGAGTATTATTCACTTTTTTTGAAAAACTATTTCATTTTATTTCAAAATCAATACATATTTGGTTATAAAATGTCCAAATCTAACCTGAAGTTGGACTTCAAATTTGAAAAAAGTGCTCCAAACATGTCCTTTATCTCCATCTTCATAAATTTTAAATCTTCAAATAAGGTGCTATATTATCTCTGGGATAAAACTAGCTAGGCATCTTCCTCAGTTTTGTTAACCGATTCACTTTCATTCACCGTCTCCTTACCACGCTAGCTTTGAATAGCCAGGCATTTCCCTTGGAATGGTAGACTAATTATCTCATTTGAAAAAGTATAACCAAATACAACTCCATCATCACAAATGTCAAATAAAAGTAAAATATATTTCGAATTTAGGTCCAAATGGCTACTTAATTTCTATTAGCTCTCAAAGGATGGCCGATTATAGTCGGTAGCCATGAAAGTGGCTACTTGTCAAAATCATTCGGTTTCCAAATCTCTTGTGAGTTGTGAGTGAAAATTTTGATGGTCCATTGTTCAAACAGCCCAAGATGGTCATAGGCAGTGAAGCAGAAAGAGCCACGTGTATTTGGCGGTTAATATTTGAATCAAAATCCTTGAGGAATCGTTGCAACCCAATAACTCCTCTCAGAATCCTATATAATCTTTTGGAAACCGTCTGCTAAGAGATTTATTTGGTGGTTTTCTTTGAGAATAGTTAAAATTTATACACGTCTTCTTCTGGATCACCAATGGCGTCCCGCTTGCAACACTCTGTCACTCCCAATGCACTCAGATCCTATCTCGCTGAGTTTCTCTCCACTTTCTTTTTCGTCTTTGCCGCTGCCGGTGCTGCCATGTCTACCAGTGAGTTCTCCTTCATCTTATATAGAAAACAAAATTGATCATCAATACTACATGTTAGTAAAATTTTGTAACTTTTTTATAATGGGATAACAGGGAAAATGATGCCTGATGAGACATCAGATCCATCTAGCCTAGTGGCAGTTGCACTTGCAAATGCATTTTCTTTGTTTGTGGCAGTGTATATATCAGCCAATATCTCTGGAGGCCACGTGAATCCGGCTGTCACATTCGGAATGGCTATTGGAGGCCATATAAGTATTCCCATGTCTATATTCTACTGTATTTCTCAGATGCTTGGTTCTGTCACCGCTTGCCTTCTTCTCAAATTCACTAACCAGGTTAGTTTTTGCATATATAGCTTTTAATTTCAAGAAAGTTCCCTACTTGTGATCCTTCTTTTCCTGTTAAAGTGTCCCGCATTGGTTGAGGAAATATTGACGTTGTTCATTTGCTTAACATGTTCCTCTCTGTGCCAATTTGCCGAACTATTTCATTGCAAAGACTTCCCCTTCACTTGTGTTGCAAATTTTAGTTACATAGCGACATACTAGAATAGCCTTGCCTCGTGATCTTTCCAAATGAAATAAGCAGCAGCACTAAAGGGACATCTAAAATACCGACGTTTTACTTGGAGAATCTCCAGTTTGTGTATACTGGATTAGTGGAAGAACAAACGTTCTATAATTTCCTGAATCCCATGATCAACAACAGTCTTGAATCTGAACTCATTTTCCTCTAATTTGCTGATAAGTTATGTCTGACTTTCTCTATTTTCGCGCATTGCAGCAAGTTCCAACACATGGAATTCCTCAAGACATGACTGGTTTTGGAGGAGCAGTACTCGAAGGCGTAATGACATTTGGTCTAGTGTACACGGTTTATGCAGCTGCTGATCCTAGATGCTGCGTCCACGCAGCAATAGGGCCATTGGCAGTTGGCCTCATTGTGGGAGCGAACGTCATGGCATCGGGGCCATTTACTGGTGGATCAATGAACCCTGCTTACTCATTTGGCTCTGCTGTTGTCAAAGGGAGCTTCAAGAATCAAGCAGTGTACTGGGTTGGACCTTTCATTGGTGCAGCCATAGCAGGACTTGTGTATGATAATGTGGTTTTCCCTGCACAAGCGACGGAGTCTTAGAGAATAGGATTAGCCGGTGGGATTGCTGTTGTTTAAGTTCTACAGTTTGTAGTTGCTCTAGTTGTATTACTTATGCATAGTCTGTAAAATAGAATGTTGCCTTCTCTTTTGTAGAACTACTAGTGCTTAATTCTAGTGTAGTTAGTTGTGTTTGTGGCAAATTAAGATTATTCAAACACTTTTTTTAATGTCAATTTTGTTAGAATTCATATAATTCATGAATTCTTACAAAGCAATAACAAGAGTAAAGAAAAGAGAATAAGAATATTATTGATTAAGAAAAGCAATTACATCCCTTTATGTAGGGTCTAATATATAAGACATAAGGATGATTTTCCAATGTGGACATTTTATCCCAAATAACAATGGCTAACATCCCCTCTCAAACTCGCGATGGTGTAGAGAGAAACTCGAGAGTTTGCCAAGAAAGAACCGGTGACGCTGTAAGGGATGCGCCTTTGTGAAGAAATCTGCAAGTTGCATCGAAGTTGAGACAAATGGCAAGGATAGAGTGCCTTGTTGAAGATGATATCAAATAATATGACAATCAATCTCAATATGCTTGGTACGTTCATGAAAGACTGTGTTGTGCGCAATCTGAATAGAACTCTTACTATCGCAGTACATCGGTGTCGGTGAAGAAAAAGAGACACCCATATCAGCCAATAACCAACGTAACCATACGTCTCACACGTAGTATAAGCCATAGCACGATACTCTGCCTCGGTTGAAGAGCGAGAAACAACATCTTGTTTCTTACTTTTCCATGAAATTAGTGAATATCCTAAAAATACACAATAACCAGTAGTGGATTTCCCATCAGTCGGGTTACTAGCCCAATCTGCATCAGAAAATGAACGAAGCTCCAATGATGAGGTTGATGGAAACAAGAGACTCTGATAAATCGTTCCTCGGAGATAGCGAATAATACGCATAACCGCAACCCAATGTACAGATGTAGGAGAACAAATAAACTGGTTGACAATGTGAACAGCATATGCAATGTCAGGACGAGTAATGGTGAGGTACACCAAGCTACCCACAACTGAACGATATAAAGTGGGATCAGGAAGAGGATCCCTGTCAGTAGGGGTATAACGAACATTGGCCTCAAAAGGAGAGTCAACAATACGAGTATCTGTGAGACGAGCCCGCTCAAGAATATTTGCAGCGTACTTAGACTGAGAGAGAAGATATCCCTTCTCAGAATAAGCTACGTTAATGCCTAAAAAGTAACGTAGATGACCTAAATCTTTCATCTCAAAGCAACGAGACAAAGTAGATTTTAGGTTTGTGATACTATCAATATCATCACATGTAATGATCATACCATCAACATATAACAAAAGCAAAATTTGACCCGTCGGGGACGATCTAACAAATAACACCGAATCATGAAAGCTGGAAATAAACCCAAGAGAAGATACTACAATAGAAAACTTGTCGATCCAAGCTCTTGGGGCTTGTTTGAGACCATACAAGGCCTTTCTTAAGCCTTCACACATGTCCTGGACTATGTGAAACACCAGGTGGAGGGACCATGTAGACTTCCTCTTGAAGATCCCTATTCAAAAAGGCATTTTTAACATCCATTTGTGAAATATGCCAATGACGAACAGAGGCTACTGCAATAAGAACCCAGACAGATGTCATATTTGCAACATGTGCAAAAGTCCCCTCATAATCCATACCATACTCCTACGCAAAGCCCTTTGCAACCAAACGAGCTTTATATTGCTCAATAGAACCATCAGACTTGGTTTTAATCTTGTACACCCATCGAGAACCAATAGTTTTCTTACTAGACGGTAGAGAAACCAAATCCCAAGTAACAGTTCTGTCCAAAACAGACAATTCCTCACTCATAGCCTTTTGCCAAAGAGGATCACGAACTATCTCAGAGAAAGAGGTAGGCTCACAAAGAGAATTAATATAAACTAAAAAATAGGCGAATGATGGAGAATAGCAAGAATAATCATAATCGGATACATGGGTAGATCGAGTGGTGCGCTTAGGATAGCGAGGTGGATCTGGATCTGCAATCACAAGAGGTCCTGGAACAATCGTAAGAGGGGGTGGGTATCAATATCATGGGACCTGCCAGAAGACTGAGAATGAACAGATGATATAGATGTAGAATCATATAGACAATCAGTAGTGAAAGGATCAATATCAACAATGTCAGATTTTGATATGTCATGTGAAGTAGATGGGATGAAGAAGAAAGGAACATGCTCAATAAAGGAAACATTACGAGAAACATACAATTTTCCAAAAATTGGATCATGACAACAATAACCTTTTTGCCCAACCCCATATCCGAGAAAAACACAAATAGCGACACGAGATGATAACTTAGTATGCTCTGCATGTGGACGCATAACAAAACATGTTGAGCCAAAAACTCTCAAATGAGAATACAGTGGGGTGTGACCAAATAGTATAGCATACGGAGAAATCCCAAAATTATGAAAGGTAGGGATCCTATTAATAAGATAAACAGATGTAAGGACATTTTCTCCCCAAAATTCGCTAGGGACACTAGCGGACAAAAGCATAGATCGAGCGGTCTCAATAATATGCCTATGCTTTCTCTCGGCTATCCCATTTTATTATGGGGTATCAGTACAAAAAGATTGATGTATTGTACCATCAACTTTGAAAATATCATAAAGATCTCCACTAATATACTACCCCCTAAATCAGCCCGAAAATATTTAATAGTGGCAGAATGTTGAGTTTTCACATAGGCTTGAAACTCAGTATAAATATGAACAAGATCATAATGTTGTTTCGGTAAATAAACCTAACAATAACGAGTATAATCATCAATAAAAGAAACATAATATCTAGAGCCCCCTTAGTAGGGATAGGTGTCGGCCCCCAAACATCAGAATGAACTAGATCAAATGGTGCAGAAGAAGTAGAAGTACTGAGATTAAAAGGCAAAACGGAAAATTTTCCAAGTTTACATTCACTACAATCAGAAATATCATCGGATTGTAAATCACCAAGAATACCATAAGTACACATAAAACTTAGGCGAGAGCCTGATATATGATCGAGTCTAGAGTGCCACAAATAAATTTCGAAGAAGAAGGCGTCAAATGGAAAGAAGACAAATTAACAGGCATAGCTGCTACATGAGTATGCAGATGCAACTCATTCAAAACATAGAGACTTTTCTCCTTTCTATGCCCTGTCCCAATCACTCTCTTGGATATTAGATCCTGCACATAACAAGAATTGGGGAAAAGGCCAACAAAACAACCAGAGTCACATATTTGACCAACAGAAGCAAGATTCATATGTAATTTGGGAATGCAATAAACATCAGGTAAAGATATAGTGGATGTATGAATGGTACCAATATGTGTCAATGTCATATGTGTGCCATCAGCAGTCACAACAGAAGTGGATGGGGGGTCACAAGACATAGATATAAAAGCAGAAGAATCACGAGACATATGATTTCCAGCTCCAGAGTCCAAAATCCAAGAAGATGAATTGATACCTGAACCAATATATGGTAATGAACCGGAAGGAGCAGAAAGAGCATAAGACTGGGGATTACTTTGAAACTGCTGGAAGGCGAGGAACTTCTGAAATTGGTCAGCTACAAAATCAATAATGGAACTCACATGAGTTCCTGAAGCTGAGTGATCAATAGAAGGCACAAAGGCAGCCTGAGTAGGTGGATACGAGTTCGGGATTGCCGCTATGATATTATTGTGGAGGCTTCTGTCTTTGTAACCTTGACTGCGGATGCTTCCAACCTTGCCCTGTAGGCTTCCAACCTTGTCCTGACTGTGGAGGCTTCCAACCTGACGTCTTTCATAGCTCAGGACATTGATCCTTCCAATGTCCTAGTTCCTTGCAATAATTACAATTACTTATGACAGATGTTTTATATTAGTGTGTAGGGAATGCAAAGACCGGTGCAAATGAAAAAGCTGTCAAGACGGAAGTAAAAGCAGTATGCACCCCCTTTAGAGTCTTCAAACAAGTTTCTTCTGCCATGAGTTCATTTACCACATCTTCAACAGACGGTAAGGGTTTGCGGTGCAAAAGGCCTGAATGACAATTTTCAAATTCTTGGCGAAGACCCATCAATAGCTGAACAAGACGGTCTTCACCTCTACATTTAATATAAGCATCACATGATTGTAATTCAACAGATTCTGTCAAAGCTAATTGATACCAAAGAGTAGTCATTGCACAGAAAAAATCTTGAATACTCAAATCATTTTGTACTAGTGCACAAATTTCAGATTGTAATTGATATTTAACAGCAAAATTATTCTGCACAAACAGTCTTGACAAATAATCTCAAATCTCTTTAGCATTTTTAATATTAGCCAATTGGACACCAATTCTTTGTTCAACAGAGTTATTGATCCAAGTATTAATCTTTGAATTATTGGTCTCCCAAATACGAAAGAATTCATCAAATTTTTCATCTTCAGTTTTAGGACATTTGGCTTTTCTAGAAATATAGTCTCAAAGTCCCTTACCCTTCAAAAAATTTATCATTACATAGCCCCAATATGAATAATTTTTTCCATCTAAATGAACACCAATAGATTGTAATGAATCGTCACCTCCAGCCATCGAAAATAACTTAAACAGAAAAATCTCAAATAACAAGCAACAAACACAATTTCCAAATAACAGACGAGAGTGTCCAAAAAACTAATTATGCAACATCAACAAAGAAATCCAGAGTTAGGGCAGATCTCACCAATCAAAATGCGGAAGTGGTGGAATCGATCAGAACAAGAACCCAAATTAATAAGAACGAACACAAATAGCGAAATCAGAAAAGCGAAGCTAACAAGATAGGCGGTAGAACCTGCCATATTATAATGCAAGAATTTATGTAATAGGCGGTAGAACCGGCCAATATCATAATGCAAGAATCTATGTAATATGCGGTAGAACCGACCAATATCATAATGCAAGAATTTATGTAATACGCGGTAGAACCGACCAATAATTTAAAATAATATTAATTTAAAATTAATACTATTTTATTCTCTCTGATACCATGTTAGAATTCATATAATTCATGAACTCTTACAAACCAATAACAAGAGTAAAGAAAAGAGAATAAGAATATTATTGATAGTGAATTTGTAAGTAAAAGAAAAGCAATTACATCCCTTTCTATAAAGTCTAATACATAAGATATAAGGATGATTTTCCAACGTGAGACATTTTATCTCAAATAACAAATGCTAACAAATTTATGAGTGAAAATATAATGCTCTCAAGCTCAATGTTATGGAATGCGTTATTTGGATAACTATCATCAATTAGATGAATAGGCTCCCATCTAAGAACCCCTGCAGATAACAATTCGAGTTAATGGATAGCGAAACTGTACATGCATAGACAGCTAGAAAAATTGGCATAAAATTCTGCTTTTACATTATGTGACCACATTTGTGTTTTTGAACCAGTTTTTCAAAATTAGATCCGTGGTCAGATTTTATTTTGGATCTTTTAAACTTCAGACAAGATTGTTGTTATCAAACTTCAATTCACTGGTCTTATTTTGAAAAAAAATGGTCTACCTTTAAAGTTCAAATATCTCAAACTCGATAGATACGGCCATCTGTCCTCTCGAGACCATTGATCAAACTCTTCTCTAACTTTTGCAATTTCTAGAAACTGTTTCCACAAGGGAAGAGGTTGAAATAGAATTAAGCATTTTACTCATGTTAATAAGAGTGATTTAAATTATTGTTGTGCCTTGTTGACTTTAGTAAGTTTTCAGTACAATGAGAAATTTGGTATGATAACGATATATCAATTGAAAATGCATTTATAATCCTGAATCCTCATGCGAAGCACTTAATCTTAATATTAGTTTGGGACATAATACTATCATACAACCTACAGTATATCTTATTAATCCTTAAAACGTAAGTGAAATTTATAGAATGACATAAAATTACTACTCCCTCCGTTTCAATATAACTTTCCTATTAAATCAGTCCAAAAAAGAATAATACTTTTCCAAATTTAATAACAATTGAACTTTAAATTACCTTTTTATCCTTAATAAAATGATTTCTAGCCACACAAAGTTTTATAATTTGTTTAAAATCACAACATTTAAAAGTTTTTCTTTATCTCTTAAACTTACCCTCTGTTTGGATGGTTGTTTCCCGTGGTTCATTAATATAAAGTATGGTATAGTATGGTGTTGTATTGTATTAATGAACACAATGTTTGGATATACTGTATCGTTTGTTGTGGCTTAATGATATTTTTATTGTTTGATTTGACGGTATGTTACTGTATAATAACACGTAAGTTTACTAAAATACTCTTAACCCTTAATTACAAACTAGTTTTTATATATTAATAAAATTAAGCTAAAGGATAAAATGAGAATTTTTCAAAAAATAAGTAAGTGGGGTGGGGGTGGGGGTGGGTGGTGGTGAGGGGTCATGGATGGTGGTGGGGTGGGGGCGATGGGGGTGGTTGGATAGGGTGGGGGTGGATTGTAACGATCCAAACCATGACCTGGGCGTAACATGACACTCGGTGCCTGACTGAATGTGACCGAGTGAACCACATGGCTTGCTGATCATCATGGGCATCAAAACATACACTAATAATGGTTTAGCACATGTAAAACATAATACTGAAAATATAGTTTGAAAATATGGTAGCGGAAATAGTCTGATAATCTGATCAAAATATTGTAAGTCTGAAAGTAATACTGACATAACATGCTAACTAGTCTAGTCTATGAAACTTCAGAACCATGAGTCTGACTGCAAAACTGTTTTACCAGGATAAGGCCCTGACATACCTCTACCATAATGCATAATCATAAAATACTAGACTGACACTCAGAATGAGATGAGGCTCACCAAATAGTTGATACTGAAGCAGTTCTACTGAGCAGATGTGTCTCCCTGAAACTCAGATGTTAGTACATTTGAATTGTACTGTATGTAAAACAACTGAAGAAATAAGCAGGCACATGGAATAATAGGACATGAAACTGAAACTGTAACATGAGCATCAACATGAATTGGCATGAGTATAAAACATGTGTAAAATCTGTAAAGTTGTGTATATGTATATCTATGTATCTGTGGAGAGAGCAGTAGCATAACCGACAACATGAAATACCACATGGGTACGTGGAATCTGGTACCTGGCCCGACCAGCAGAACAATCACATACCTTGTCAGGGTATGAGACATGAACATGGCATGAAAGGATCCAATCTATAATCTGAAGGTATCGTCATTTGGCGGAGCTACCCTTATCCTACGGTGGCATACATAATTTCAAGTTATCTGAGCCTTCTCGGTAAACTATGCAACTCACAAAATATGTACTTGAAAGTAGTGGCTTGTAAGCCCATGTGTCTCATGAAAGCACTTGTAAAGCATGGTTTGAGATCATAATTTATCATGTGAACAAATATAACATATAACTTGGGTAAAATTCGTGAAAACATACATGTATAAGTTCATAAAATCTAATAGTAATGGTTAATGACTTGTAATTTTAGAACTCATGGAATTCAAGATTATGGACATTCATAGATTATGCACGGATTCCTAATAACCATAATGGAGTATCAAGAACACAATAACGAATTAATAATACAACATGATATATCACGATATATGTAATTTAGGGCTATCATGAAATTGGAATAAAACCTTAAGTTATGGAATTTCATGGAAAACGTGGTGTGGGAAAGAACAATGATGTTCCCACATGTGGATAGAAGCTCTACATACCTTCTTTGCTTTAACTTGTATTTAAAAACCGAACTTTGAAGAAGAACTCCAAAGATTGAACCTTGAAACCTTAGATTGAGTTTATCTTGAAAATCCTAGATTAATAAACAATGAATTTCTACTTAGAATTCATATATGTACGTTAGAATTCACTTGAAATATTTGGAATATGCTTACCTTGATATAGGAGAAAGTTGGGAAGAGAGAAACTCCGTTCTAGGGCTTGGGGATTATGAAAATTGATTTTTCAGAGCTAAGTCTCGTATTTATACTGTTTGCTGTCCGAAGGATTTGACGACTGAATTCGACGAACCGTCGAATTTTTCTATGGTCTGGTCTAGACCGTATAATTTTATATGATTCGTATAATTGGACCGCCTTGAAATTTCCAATTTTCCAGTATTTTGTAAAAGCTGGGGGGTTTGACGGTTGAAATTGATTGGCTATATAAATTTATACAGTCCGTAGAATTTACAGAGTACCGTCAATTTGAAAAATGAAATCGAGGTTCATTTTACGATCCGTATAATTTGGCGTAAAATCGTGTCTGCGGAACTTAATTGGTTTTCGACTTTAAACTTCCCATTTGATTTCCTAAACCCGTAAATCATGAACAAGACTTAGTTTGAAGGTACGGGGTGTTACATGGTTGGTGCTGGGGTGGGGGCGATGGGTGGGTTATGGTGAAGGGTTGTGGGTGGTGATGGGGTGGTGAGTGGGGGTGGGGGTTGGTGGTTTTGGGTATGATGGAGGTGGGTGGGTAGTTGTGTGGGGTTGGGTTGGTGGGGGTGGGTGGTAGGATGGTGGTGGTGGGGGGGTTGGGTAGATTTGGGTGTGATAGAGGTGGGTGGGTGGGGTGAGGTATAATGGAAAAATGAAATATATAACCACACAAAAATTATTAAATCTATGATTATAAAAACTAAAATTTTCATAGTTATTTAACCATGAAATTACAATAAATTTACAATATTTTAAGAACAATGGAAAATGTAAGAAGATATTCCTTGATCATCTTATTCCAATCATAGGTAATATATACAATCTTAGGTCTAGTACTAATTTAAGTTTACCTAAATTAGAAGATGCTAATTACTTATAATCTTTCTAATAATGACTAATTAATTTTACAACTAATTACAAGATGACTAATTGATTTTACAACTAATTACGATATCTTAATTAAATGAGAATAAACATAATTATGGGATTTGCCTATAATTATTCTAACAGTCCCATGCAGTCTTAGCAGGAGGTTCACGTATGCTCATATTGTCCCCGAAATCATCAAAGAGTACGCGCGGAAGACCTTTCGTGAAGATATCTGCAATTTGATAGCGAGATGGTACATGTAGAACGCGGACTTGTCCACGAGCAACCTTTTCTCAGACGAATAAGATATTCATTTCAATGGGTTTTGTGCGCTGATGCTGAACAGGATTGTCTTATAAGTATATTGCACTCACATTATCACAGTATACCAATGTTGCCTTTTCAATCGGGTAATGTAGCTCCAACAGTATATTACGGAGCCAACACGATTCGGCAACCACATTGGCTATCCATCGGTATTCTACCTCAGCACTTGACCTAGACAGTGTGGATTGTCGTTTGGACGACCAGGAAATGAGATTGTCCCCAAAAACACACAATAACCTGAAGTAGAATGACGTGTGTCCGGACAGCCATCCTAATCTGCATATGTGTAGGCTAAAAGATTCAAGATAGAGGACTTGTACAGATGTAGTCCGAAATGGAGAGTACCCTTAACATACCGCAGAATCCGCTTGATGGCCTCCATATGTTCATCATTTGGATCATGCATGTGTAAACAAACTTTCCGGACCGCATAGGAAATATCAGGCCTTGTAAAGGTCAGATACTGCAATGCACCTGCAAGGCTGCGGTAATGTGTGGGGTCACTGTATGGAGTACCTGAAGCATTGCTTAACTTCGCCTTTGTGTCAACCGGAGTATGGGAAGGTTTGCACGAAGACATCCATGTTTTGTCAAGTATCTCATCGGTATACTTCTTTTGACTAAAAATAAACCATTTGCATAGTGAGTGACAGCAATGCCAAGAAAATAATTCAACGGACCCAAGTCCTTCATTGCAAATTCTGCTGCAAGAAGGGACATAATTGACTGGCGAAGTGAAGTCGCTGATGCATTGAGGATAATGTCATCAACATACAGAAGTATATAAGCCATATCAGTGCCCTTCCTATAAATAAAGAGAGACTGATCGGACTTGCTGTGAGAGAATCCCAATGTTGAAACAAAACTGGCAAACTTGTTATACCATGCTCGGTGGGCTTGTTTCAGACCATATAAAGATTTCCTCAACATGCATACATGATTCGGACGGGCAGGATCGTGAAATCCCAATGGCTGATGCATGTATAATGTTTCTTGCAAATGGCCATGTAAATATGCATTATTGACATCCAACTGATGAATGGACCATGATTTGGATAGTGACAGACTAAGAACAGTTATGATAGTTGCAGGCTTGACTACCGAACTGAATGTTTCACCGCAATCTAGTCTCACCTGCTGAGACCTGTCATCACCAACAAGACGAGCTTTGTATCTCGCAAAAGAACCGTCAGAATTCTTTTATGGAAAAACACCCACATAGACCGAATTATGTTCACATTAGATGGTCGTGGTACCAAATCCCACGTCTTATTTTGAATAAGAGTAGTAAATTCATCTAACATGGCAGCCTTCCAATTAGGGTCAGATAAGGCAGCTTTGGGATTTTTCGGTATTGGTGAGGGTTAGACTGAGGTGGTTAGGCTAAACTGGTGTTTAGGTTGAAAAATCCTGTGCATGGGATGGGTTTCCATTGTCCGTTGAGGAGTTGGGCCGTTGGATGGTTGGGTGGTGTTGGGATTTTGGGGCGAAACATTGGGTAAGGTGGTTTCAGTATTTTAGGCTGAGGTAGGAGGCCTAGTACTGGTCTGGGCCAGTGAGTTACGGGAAGGGGGTGGGTTAACTGTTAATGGTGTAGGATCTGGTGATGGTCCTAAATTGTTATTTTGAAAGTTTAGATGATACCTCAAAATTAGATGAATTTTGTCGTCTAGAAAATCATATGAAGGTGAGGATGTCGCTCGAGATGTTGCAAACGGGAAGGTTGATTCATCAAAGATGACATGACGAGAAATAATGATTTTTCATGTTGACATATCAAGGCATTTATATCCTCTATGATTTTGGGGGTACCCCAAAAACACGCAAGGAGTAGATCGAGCTTGAAGTTTATGAATGCTGGTGGATGGAAACAAGGGATAACACAAACACCCAAAAACCCGTAAATGTGTAAACGAGGGGATACGGTTGTATAATACCTGAGTAGGGGATACATTGGAGATTAATTTACTAGGAAGAATATTTAAGAGACATGTAGCCATTTGAAGAGCATGGTTCAGAAAATTTGGTCGTGTAGACGAATGCACAAGGATAGAGCGAGTCATATTGTTGATTGTTCGAATCTTTCTTTTCATTTTTTCATTTTGAGAAGATGTATGTGGACAGGAAATACGGACAGACATCCCATTTTGGTGACAAAAATCCTTAAATTGGGCATTTATAAATTCCCCCTCCCCATTATCACATTGAAAACATTTAATGGTTTTTCTAAACTGAGTTTTGATGAACACACTAAATTGTTTCAAAATGGTATAAGTTTGTGATTTTTGTCCAAAGGAAAAAGTCCACAAAAAATTCAAAAAATCATCAAGAATAAGCAAATAATACTTATGACCTGCAGCACTTAAAACAGGTGACGTCCACAAATCACAATGTCAAATATCAAATGGCATAATAGTAGTAGTAGTAGATACATAAAATGGAAGTTTAATATGTTTACCAAACACATAGGTTTGGCAAACAGGAGAGTCCAAAGGTCTATTACAACAAAATAAATTATTCTTCCTAAGTTGACTAAAAATCGGTGCTCCTCGGTGCACCAGCCTATTGTGCCACAGACTAGGAGAGATGACCGAAAATGTGGATGGTTTGACCATGCTATCTGTGGAAACAGAGGTGATGGGATATAAGTCCCCCTTGCTGTTACATCTCATGAGCGGCATCCCCGTCTGAAAAACCTTCACAGAAAAATCAAACGGATCAAAATTCACATAAACATTGTTGTCAGTTGTAAAACGTCTAACATAGATCAAGTTTTTAATCAATTTTGGTGCATGTAAGATATTTTTCAAACTTAAAGGTGGATGGGGATATGGTAGTGTTACCTGACCAACACCACAAATTGGAATTTTCTGCCCACTACCGACCATAATATTTTTATTACCGCTCATATTAAAATAAGACGAAAGATTACCTTGAGATGTTGTCATGTGTGACGTAGCCCCTGTATCCATGTACCACGATTCATCTGAAATATTGAGATTTATGTGACTCGTGGCTTGTTCAATATCCGTAGGTGCAATCCAACTGAAGATGGTGCCTGAGCTGTAAAAGCATGTTGTGGACGAGATTCGAGAATACCGGGTGAGCGATTTGAAGAAGAAGGAGGTCGAGCACACGAAAAGGTCGGGAATGGACACGGCGGGGCAGCCCATTGTGGGGCCCAGGTCCACAGTAGGTACTGCTCCCACTGGCCGACGCTACTGCCTGGAAACTGCCCGCCACTGCCCGGGCTAGCTGCTACCGCCGGTGTTTGGCCCTCGCTACGTCCACGTCCCTTTCCACTATTATTTTTTCCTTTATTATTTCGATTTGAACCCTTTTTTTAACATTATTTTGATGAGAATTATGGCCACCCGAACCAGAATTTTAGGGCTCCAAATCAGTGAAAAATAGTTGGTAGAGACAAGAGTCGTTCCACCTGTGGTAGTGCCCGAAGATGCCTGTTTTGGCTTCCTCGTTTCCTCGAGAATTAACCTCGAACGGGCCTCGTAAAATGGAGGTAACGGATTGCTTTGCTAAATGAACGTAGCAACACCATCATATTGTTCATTCAGCCACGCAATCAACTGAAGGACTAACATTTGATTTGTTACGAGCGAACCAACGTTGGACAGTTGGTCCGCAAGTACTTTTAATTCTTGACAATAGGCGGAGATATTAGAAAAATCATCCAATTTAATATTTGTAAATTGGTGTTCAAGATAAACAACCCTAGACATTTTGTTATCTTGAAAAATATTCTCTAATCTTTCCCACGCCTGTTTAGCCGTAGAATTAGGTTCTAGGATGGTATGAAGAAGATCATTCGAAATTGTCATAAATCCATTGAAGGGCAATAGCATCTAATCGAGACCATAATTTCTTGTCCACCGTAGTGGTATCCGACGGCGACTAAGATGGAAGAATATGGTCAATCACCTCATAGGCATAGCAGTGAATTTTGAAAAGTTTCGTTCATGAGGTATACTGTCATTTCTCCATTTCAAGAGTTACGGAGATAAAGTTCTTGACGTTATTGACGGCAAGAACAGGATGGAAGGTTTGTTTTTCGGTCATAGTTTTGTCTTCAAATCAAAGGAAAAGAATAAGGGAATGGTATAGTGGTGAAAGTATATAGAATAACCCCAAATTTTGGAAGAACAAGTAATCTCTAGCCGAGTAGGGAGTGGTTACGGCTAGGGTGTATATTCCGTTTAGGGTTTAGAAGAAGGTTTAGGTTTAGGGTTTGGATGAATAAACCTAAGTAATGGCCAAAAAACTTAGTAATAAGAGTAGAGAAAATCGTTTAGGAGAAGTGAAGAAAAGAGGTTTAGGGCAAGCATATTTTTAGACTATTGATACATGTAAGCAGATATTCCTTGATCATCTTATTTCAATGATAGGTAATATATACAATGTCTAGTACTAATCTATATTAGAAGATGCTAATTACTTATAATCTTTCTAATGATGACTAATTGATTTTACAACTAATTACAAGATGACTAATTAATTTTACAACTAATTACAATATCTTAATTAAACGAGAATAAACATAATTATGAGATTTGACCATAATTATTCTTACAGAAACAACCCCCAAGGGTTAGTGCCAGGTCAAAATTTGTAAAATGGTACGGAGGGAGTAGAAAAGAAAAGACATACATTTTACCCAAATTACACTGTAAAGATGAGAATAGATGAGCAACATTACATAGAATAATATCTCGAAGGAAGCTTCAGTATCCTCCGAGCATCCCAATTGACAATGGCGCCTAAACTCGTAGCTCTATCCTCCTTATCTTCTCTTTGCCCATTCGGTATCCCCCATTACCAAAATTCAGCACTTACTAATCTTAACACCTACAAGTTCCACACTCCTAAACCCACCCTTATCCTCTGCAAATCCACTGAACCACAAACTATCTCAGTATCCAAACCCGATGGCTATGGAGCTGCCGCCCCGACCCGAGGTGACATATATCTTCAACGCCAACAGGTCGTGGCTGCATCCTCAACTGTGTTAGCCACAACTAAGAAGAAAAAGAAGAAGAAAGATAAAATATTCAATGTGTCGAACTTGGCTCCTTGCTGTTACGGTTGTGGAGCTCCGTTACATACATCCGAAGTGGATGCTCCGGGTTATGTTGACCAGGAGACATACGATTTGGTATTAAAAACTTTCTTGGAGTTTTCTAGTTTGTTTGCTAATGCGTTCTACGTATTTGTGAGTTGTGATAAGGTCTCTTTAATTTTGGCCATAAAATTATTCACTTTTTTCCGGAATAATTTTTCACTTAATGATGTTATTTCTTTTTCCTTACTGTTGTGGTTTGATTTGCTGTTCTTTGAGCCAAGGGTCTGTTGGAAACAATCTCTCTACCTCCATGGTAGGGTTAAGGTCTACGTACACTCTATTCTCCCTGACCCCACCCTGCGTGATTACACTGGGTATGTTGTTATTGTTGTTTATTTGAAATCAGTGTTGTTTGACCATGAAAATTCCAAATCCAACTTAGAAGTTGTTTGGAAAACTAACTATTCACTTTTGAAGTTGTGTTTCAAATTTGAAAAGTACATTCGAGCATGAACATTATCCCAGATAGTCTTTGCAAAAAGTATAACCAAACACAAATACATCTTCAACTCCAACTCCATAAATTCCAAATAAAGTGAAAAATATTTGAAATCTATGGACAAACGTCTACTAATTCATCCGGAAAATTTTAAGTTGGTTAAGTATCACATTCTCTAAATTTGTTAGATTGCTACTGTTATTTTCGAGATATGGATTGTTTGCTGTTGATGCTTTTGCTCATTTTTTTTTTTTGGAATGGATGGCAGAAAAAGAAGCATCACCAACTTCGTAAGATTCTTTGTGGACGGTGTCGCCTATTGTCTCATGGCCACATGATAACTGCAGTAGGTGGAAATGGAGGTTATTCTGGAGGCAAGCAATTTGTTTCAGCAGAAGAGCTTCGAGAAAAGTTGTCTCATTTGCGCCATGAGAAAGCTTTGATAGTTAAATTGGTAACCACCGAAAAACGACTCCAATTTGTTTGTGATTTCTTAATGATGTTCTAATCTGGGGTGCTGCCAGAGTATGATCAATTTGAATTGTTCAAATTGAACTTATTATAAATAGTTTCAAATAATGCATTGATTGAAAATAGAAGTCAATTTTTCTGTATTATATTTAGACTTTAAGAAGTTGGCAGTCAAAGGTAAAATTTATCCTGACTGCTTTATTTATATGTTCACTGTCCAATTTGAATGGTTATACAGCTTTATCCTGCATTGAATAGTTATGTAGTTCTGCTTTGTACTTTGCTTATGTACTAGCTTGGTACCAGATTAATAAAAGACTTTACTTATCAAAAAACCTAAGCCCCAGGCTGAGCCCGAGACATACAAATCTATAACACTATCTCCAGGTTTAGGTGCAAGAGGTACAACTTCATTCTGTGTATCTGTGTATCTGTCCAATTTGAATGGTTACAAGTTTTTTTGCAATGAAATCACTGATGAGTAAAGGCTTTCGTCAATCCACAATGTCAGACAAATTAAGCTCTTATCTAATGGGTTAAATAATTACCATCCAACTTTGTGAAAGCTTGTAATTTAGTCTTAAGATTGATCGCACTGGTGTTGATTACTATATTGCTAAAACAAAGAAATGTGATTGTTGGTTCTCATTTTTCAGCTCAAGTCATCGACTACTAAACCTTGTTTATTTGTGTTTTCTTCGCTCTTTGTACTTTCATGGATCACCGCGTGTAGGTTGATATTGTAGACTTCAATGGCAGTTTTTTGGCTCGTGTCCGAGATCTTGCTGGTGCAAATCCCATAATTTTTGTTATAACTAAGGTAATAATAGTAACTAAGTGAGATGCAGTTAATGGCAATACTGACTTGTTGTATATTTTTTCCAACTAACATATTTTGTACTCTCTATTTCACTTTCTTAAGGTGGATCTTCTTCCAAAAGAAACTGATCTTAATTGTGTTGGTGACTGGGTTGTGGATGCCACGATGAAGAAGAAGCTTAAGTAAGTTTGAGGTGTATTATGTATCCTTTATATATTATACTCGTACGGTGCAATAGAAGTTATAGCTTCAGCTTGGATTAGTTGGCATGCTTCTTTTGAGATCCTAATTGTCAGTTAGTCATCTATAACCAGTATTGCTTTTGCGTGATCCTTTTGGAGATCATGTTCACTTGTAGTAATTTGATTATCCCTCTCCTGTTTAGTAATATTCAGTTAGTGATTGTAGTTAAGGTAAATATCATGTCAGACTTCTAATCCTGAGAACAAAAGGATCACATAAAAATCTAAAATAGTCTGCTCCTTTTTGCAGTGTTCTGAGTGTTCATTTAACAAGTTCAAAGTCATTGGTTGGAATCTCTGGGGTGGTGTCAGAAATCCAAAAAGAGAAAAAGGTCTGTTTCTTCTCTATGAAGATGTAAGATTACAATTGTCCATTTTTGGATAAAACTGCATTGGTTTTGCACGTCTATTGTTTGGAAATATGAATTTTGATATATACATATTTATGCACTTTCTTCTTAAAGTTATTTTGACGCTTGCCAACTTTCACTTGAGCTAGAAGGCAATAAATTACCATCAGAGTTCCTTATATCTGAATAAGATGTTTGCAGTGCATCTTTTTTGGGATGCTGATCAGTATATTGTGGTCCATTCCCTTAGAATCTCATTAAGCGTCCCCCAAAGGAAAAACCTCATATTTGCTGGAACTACTATTTCATGGTTTATGCTAGTTCATCCATCACTGAATGAGCTGATAAATAAATAGACGTGTCATGATTCTGTTTGATGGTCTCTTTAGACAGAAACTGGATAAAGTTAAGTATGCAAGAGATTGTGTCTGGATATGTGGTAATAAAGACACCTAATGGAATCAAATCAATCTCTTCACGTAAAAGTTCAATCCATCTTGCTAGTAATTTGCATTAAAGGCTTGTTAATTCTTTCTCATAAAATTAGATATCTTGTGATCATTATTCAATACTTGGATGCCCAATTCCAACTTGAAATAATATTTTCTTAGGCTGCCCAGTATTTTTTGGATCAAGCCCAACCGCTTGTTCTTTGAGCTATTGTAAACCTTCTCATTTTTATTTTGAAGGATCTTTATTACTTTGTCATGGAACTTTCTTCCTGCTTAAACAAACATATCGTTGGCTTTACTTTTTAGATTCCATTTCTTCACACCATTTACGGCTTACTAATATGCTGTTAAAATTTTCCTTCAGGGAAGGGATGTATACATTCTGGTTAGTATCTGACCTTGGAATTTGATGATTAGTCACATTTTCTTGTGTTGTGCTGTGTCTTTGTGAATTCTTCAATTTAGTTCTTAGTTGTTTGGAATCAATTTATGTAAATGTCAAGTGCTATTGACTTTTCAGGGCTCAGCAAACGTGGGAAAATCTGCATTCATCAACGCGCTGTTAAGTAAGTCGTTTATGAGCCTCGGTATTCATCAAGCTGTTGGTGGGCGATTTAGTACATAGGTTTAGTTCTTAAAAGTGTTTTCTCTTTGGGGGGTCAAATGCAGTACCCGAGTTGCAATTCATAAACCCTTAGATTTGGTTGCTATTGCTGTAATTTTGTGATTTTTGTTATTTTTTCCTATGTCACTTTAAACAAAAGCAGGTCCTAGTATTATGGTCATAGAGTTTGTCTCAAATTGCATTTTTTTCTGCGAATCACTAGAAAGATCCTATCAATAACTCTGCCTACCCAACATAACCTAAATGCGGATGTACTTTTTCCATTACTTCCAGTGGCGGAGCCAGGATTTTCATTAAGGGGGAGTATGTTTCTAGCTAGGATCGAACGCACAACCTTAAGGTAGTTTTACAACCACTGCACCAAACTTTATGTCCACAGTGGTATATATCCCTATAAAACCAAAATTTGACCTATCTATACAATGTAATTTTTCCGACGAAGGGGTGTTGCTTGACACCCCTCGGGCAAGGGTAGCTCCGCCCCTGATTACTTCCAAAATCATATTTTATGAGTTTAGCTTATCAATTTCTTATTAGTAGATTATTAATATGAAATTTTACCTTAAAAGAGGAAGAGACCTATCTAACTTCTATTAAACTTTACCATTGTCAAAAAAAAATTACCAAGTGATGGTCGCTTCAATTTTCCAATGAAATTTTGCTTTCACCTGGACTAATGTGCTACCAATATAATGGCAATTGGGAATTGTAATTTTCAGTCTTCTCTTTTAGTGCATACTTGTTCTTTAAATCTGTTCTTTCATTGCTTTGTCCACTCTTTTTTTTCCTCTGCTCTTACTATATCTTACTATGACTGTGTAATCAGATACGATGTCATATAAGGACCCAATTGCAGCGTCTGCACGAAAATACAAACCAATACAATCAGCTGTTCCTGGAACGACACTGGGTCCAATCCCAATTGATGCTTTCCTTAGTGGTGGGGTACGTGTATCTCACTATATCAAATGATCATCCAACTTCTTATGTCATAGCTTCTAAAATGGTGTTTGAGTTACTGGGTACAAGGGAAAGTTAAAAGTGTAGTTGTTGAATCTTAAAGAGGAAGAGACCTATCTAACTTCTATTAAACTTGTGGGATGCGGTTGAGAATCCCCCCCCCCCCCCCCCCTAATGGTTGAATATTCAGTTCGACAGTGGAACTCTGTTAATAGTACTAAAACATTTGACCAAAACTTCAAGCTGCTCTTAACTTTTTTGAGTCTAAAACGAATCCTAGGAAACCATATCTACACATTGCTGATAACAGAGATGACAAAATCATTCTCGAAAAAAATGAATAAAGATTCATAATAGCTGATGACATTAATCGAAGTCACCATAGCTATTGTCCTTGATGTGTGACACTAATTGCTGAATGAGTTCTAACTTTCTTGTCTTTATTTTTGTTTAATTTCCAATGCTGAAAGATGAATATTTGATTGATCGATAGTTCTTCCAATGTGTGTGATTTTAACAGTTTCTATGCGCTTTATTACAATTTAGAAATTGTATGATACCCCTGGAGTCCATCTTCATCATAGGCAAGCTGCAGTTATTCACGCAGAAGATCTCCCTACTCTTGCTCCTCAAAGTCGTCTTCGGGGTCAAGCTTTTCCAGTATGCTCTTTCTCCAAAATTTGCTTTAAGAGATCTTGATGACATCAAACTTGACGTGTATTAAGTATGTCTCTTTTTTGCCCTGGTTTTCTAATGTAACAGAGTTCTGGACCAAACTTGGACTCACAGATGGCTGACCGAATGAGATCAAGTGGCTTGAGTGGGTTATCAATATTCTGGGGAGGCCTTGTTCGAATTGATGTTTTGAAGGGTTTTTCATAAAAATCTTTTCTTTGCATATATAAGCAGTCCAAATCAGTCATTTTCAATTGGTGCTCACTTTAATATTACTTCAGGTTCTCCCAGAGACTTGTTTGACATTCTATGGACCCAAGGCGTTGCAAATTCACATAGTGCCTACTGAAGAGGCAGATGAATTCTACCAGGTAATGCCAAATTCTTGTATTTTATATTAGGTGGTCTTTGACCTTTGACCTTTTCGGGGTATGGATGGCAATGTAAAAGAAAAAGGAAAAGCAATGCACTCGCAAATACAGAATTGAAAAAAGTATGAAAGTTCCTTTTCTGCTTTTTTTTTCTTTTTCAAGGAAGAGTTGAATAAAGGAAAAGTAATAGAATTCATGGTTTTTTATTCTTTTGGTTCCGACCCTTGCTTACCTCCATGATAACTTCATTATGAGCATTCATAGCAAAACCTTAAACAATAGGTAGAGTTGTCAACTATGTATAAATCCCTGTAGAGATCTTTACAGAACTGATGTATATAGATCTTTTTTCTATATATGTAACTTTGCACTTGAAACATCTCTCATTGTTGCAGAAAGAACTCGGAGTTCTATTGACACCTCCAACCGGAAAAGAAAAAGCAGAGGACTGGATGGGACTTGAAACGAAGCGCCAGTTACAAATTAAGTATGAAGATATTGAGAGGTGAGCACATTCATGTCTCACAAACTGTGGACACTTATCTGGATGCCTAATATGCTTTTTTTTTTTTTTTTTTTTTGTGTTGCAAATTGTCGCTATAGACCTACCTGCGATGTGGCTATATCTGGTCTTGGATGGTTCTCCGTTATACCAGTTAACAAATCAGTTGGAAACTCTAATCCAGTTTCAGAAGTTACAGCTGGAGAGCTAACCTTTGATGTCCATGTTCCGAAGCCAGTTGAGATTTTCGTTCGACCTCCTATGCCTGTTGGCAAAGCAGGAGGACAGTGGTATGACTACAGGGAGTTGACAGAGGAGGAATTAGAAGTGAGACCCAAATGGTTTTTCTGATTGTTAATAGTTTGAGTCTTAACTTTTATATGATTGACAACGTTAATTATTTTTTACATTATTAGATCACATAAATGATAACTTTAGGTAATCGTTGTAAAAGTAGGTGCCTAACCTGGAAAACAACGCAGGTTACCTGCTACAACAAGTGTACACAAGTATTGTAATAAAATCGTGCACTATCAGTATGTATAGGTTAAATTCATTCTGAAATTCATTCTGATTGGTTCAATCATATGCTGTCTGTGAAACAGCCATTGGTACCCCTTTTTGCAGCTGACTAGGGGAAATCTATCAATTTGACGACCATAAGTCTCTAACATTCCACCCAACCCAAAGGGATGATAGATCTGACTGCAGAATTACTCTGTAGAGTTAACTTGAAGAAGACAATCCAGTAACAGATAAAATTGTATCTTTCGTCTTCTACACCTTCTCAAGGAAATGCCCAATTTTTTTTTAATAAAAAAGAGAGGAAGGAAAAATGTCCCAACTTGGGTAAATTGGATAAGATATGCATCCTGAATACATATAACCAAAAAGGTGTTACACTTGATCTGATGGTTCAAATAAAATCTTAAGTAGTTTAAAAGAGAAATCAAAGCGTTTGAATAATCTTATACGTAGTACGATTAAAACACATGTAATAAACTTTTAAAAAAATAATAGTCGCCTTTACACATTTTCCCTAGCGCTTAAAAAAAGCTAGACATCATGAAAGAAATCCAATTAAGAAAAACAATTTAACTCTATCTATCCCCCAACGGTTGACACTTTTTCTTATCCTTTGGTCAAATAAAGTGATTCCTTGAATATGAACTTTGAATTTACTTCTGCATCATTTTTATATTGGAAAATTGCAACTTGCAGTATTTTTATGTATCTTAATATCTAAGCTTTATTATATAGCATGTTCTATGTCTAATTTAGCTCAAAGGATTGGTATTGATCATCAACAAGCGTGTTAAGATGTTCAATCAATCTTGATTGAGCAACAATGGCGGAGAAGTGAGAAAACCCTAGTGGGTCGAAGAGAGAGAAAGCGAAAATGTCGATGCAAATTAGAAACTGAACTTGCTGACTTTTACATTCCAAAATATCTCGCTATATACAAATCCAATCTTCATGAATTAAAACTATTACTCCCTCCGTCCCATAAAGATTGTCTTAGTTTGACTTGACACGAGTTTAAGAAATAAATGAAGACTTTTGAAATGTGTGATCCAAAACAAGCCTTAGATATTTGTGTGGTTGTAAATCATCTTATAAAGTTAAATTATTTATAAATATATAAATGTGTCATTCTTTTTGGGACAAACTAATAAAGAAAGTAAGACAATCTTTTTGGGACAGAGGGAGTACAAAACAATACAAATGTACAATTGGGCCGGATCCATCATTGACTAAATGGGCCTCAATGTCGTTAAGTAATTGGGCCTTCCGTGTGGGTCTTCACACCCCCCTCAAGCTAGAGGGTGGGGACACTCCAGCTTGCACAAAATGCCATGATGAATTGCACCAGGAAGAGGTTTAGTCATAATGTCAGCCAACTAATCAGTAGTCGAGATATAGTGCAAAGTTATCAAATCGGATGTCAAACATGTACGAACATAATGACAATCTATCTCGATGTGTTTGGTTCGCTCATGGAAGACAGGTTTCTTGACCATGTGGATAGCAGCTTGGCTATCAAAAATATAGGAACAAGAGTAGTGATATTGAACCCAAGATCACCCAAGAGCCTGAAAAGTCAAGAAATTTCAACAACTACCTTGCGAAGAGCTGTATATTCAGCCTCTGCAGATAACAATGAAATGGTGGGTTATTTTTTACTTTTCCAAGATACAGGACTACTACCCAAGGATATAAAATAATCAGATACAGACTTGCGAGAGATGAAGCAAGCAACCCAGACAAAATCAGTGTATGCTTTGAGAGAAAAATCAGAAACATTTGAAAGTAAAATTCCCTGAGCTGGATTTTGTGAGAGATATCTAAGAATATGCAAAGCAACTAACATATGTGGTACTTTAGGCTTCTGGAGAAATTGACTCAAATGTTGAATAGTAAAATCAATATCATGGCTTGTGTGTTGAAGAAAGTTGAGTTTGTCAATCAATCTTCTATAGATACTAGGATCAGATAAATGTCTCCCTATGTCTAATGTGAGTATGGTAGAAGAGTCCAAATAAGCGAGGACTAAGGAAAAATGATGACAATTGAACTCTTGTAGTAAGTCGGTAGTGTACTTATGTTGACTCATGATATACCCATGTGAAGTAGGAGAAATTTCTAGATCAAAAAAATAATGAACATTGCCTAAATCCTTGATTTTGAATTGAGCATCCAGAAATTGCTTCAATGAATTCAGTTCAACCAGATCATCCCCTTCTAGGAGGATGTCATCAACGTAAACTGCCAAACCTATCAAGGAACCAGAGGACTACTTTGTGAATAAAGAATAATCATTCAAACTAGAAGTGTATCCCATGGAGAGTAGTGCCTCAAACAGCTTTGAAAACAACTGTCTAGAGACTTGTCTAAAGCCATATAGTGACTTTCTGAGTTTGCAAGCCAATGGGGCAGAGGAGGAAGAAGACACATCAAGACTAGGAGGAATCTTCATATATATCTCTTTATATAGATCACCATGAAGAAAGACATTATTCACATCTAACTGAAAAATAGTCCAACCTCTTTTGACAGTAAGAGTAAGCAAGCATTTGATGGTTGTAAGCTTGATGACTGTAGAGAAAGTCTCAATGAAGTTAACGCCATGTTTCGAGTATCTCCCCTAATCATAAGTCTAGCTTCGTATCCCTCAATGGAACCATAAGTCATTTATTTGATTTTGTAAACTCATTTGTAAGGAATGACCTTTTGTGAGAAGGAAGAGGGGCAATGTCCCAAGTGTGGTTAGTATTAAGGACCTGAAATTCTTTCAACATTACCTCTTGCCAAGAAGGTTGAGAGGCAGTTTGTTGATAAAATTGAGGTTCATGCAATTAAACATCACTTCTAGGGACCTTGGATGGACTAGAAACCGAAGAGCAAACATAATCAAATAGGTAGGAGGGTTGAATCTTGGTTCTTGTAGAAGTTCTAAGTGGATGGACAGGTGGGATAATGAGAAAATAAGGAGGCAAAATAGGAAAACCAAGAGGTGTCAAATAAATAGGATGTAGAGGAGAGAAATTGGGAGAAGGTGGTGGTGTGGCAGAGGAAGAAGGAGAGGTGCAAGAGGAGAAGGGTATGAGGGATGATTTGGAGGAAAAGCAACATAATGATTAGGGATAGGATCCACAAATAAAGATATATTTTCTATAGAAAATATGGTGGAAGGTGAGGAAATGTAAGGAAAAATGTGTTCATGAAATGTGACATCTCTAGAGTAAAAAATTGAGTGATTTGTGAGATTCAAAAGTTTGTAACCCTTATTTCCACAAGGTTAGCCTAAGATAAGTGATTTAATTGACTTGGATTGGAATTTGTCTCTATAAGCTTTAGGAGAGGTGGAAAAGAAAAGACATCCAAAGGATCTAAGATGATCATAAGTAGGTGAAAGATGATGAAGTTTCTCAACGGGAGAAAGCTAATTTAAAACAACTTAAGGCATTCTATTTATGAGGTATGTGGCAATAAGCACACAGTCACCTAGTACTTAAGAGGAATGTTTAATTGAAAGAGGAGGGCTCTGGATACTTCAAAAAGATGGTTGTGTTTCCTCTCAACAACCCTATTTTGTTATGGAGTGTGTGGAATGGTGGTTTGATGGAGTATCCCTTGACTAGAAAAGAAAGCAATAGCTTTAGCACCACTGTCCAGTTCAAAGGCATTGTCTGATCTAAAAGTTTGTACTTTGAAGTTAAATTGGATAGTAACCATAGAGGTAAAAGCTTTGAGTACTGCTAGGGCATTGCTCTTGCAAGCAAGAAGGTGAGTCCAGGTTACTCTTATGTAATTATCTACTAATGTCAAAAAGTATCTAAAATCATTAGAAATATTAATGTTGTAGGATCCCCATGTATCAACATGAACAATTTGAAATAGGGCTATAAAATGAATTGTGCTATCATGAAATGGTAACCTTTATTGTCTAACCATTGGATAAACTAAAGATTGCTTTGAAGAAATTTTATCATAGAGAAAAGAGATGAATTTCATTTTGTGAAAAAGCATATGACCAAGCCTTTGATGCCAAACATGTCCATTTTATTCATAATAGAAAGCTAATTACAAGTAGAAGGGAAATTCACAGAAGTATTTTGCATAACTGATTACAAACAATTGATACAGTGTTGGAAGTAACAATAAAATACTTAGGACACGTAGAAGTAGAAATCTCAAAAGAATTATCAGAGTTGAGTTCATTATAGACATTAGTAAGAAAAGTAAAATCATGACATGTATCAGGAGATTGTGATGAGCTAGTGGATGATGATGGGAAAAAATCAACATCAGGTTGAAAATAGTAGAGCCTCCCAACAGTTTTACCAATTACCAGTGGCCTCTTCTGAGAAGGGCCTTGTAAATAGCAATGGTGTTTAGTAAGTAAGGCTATTCAATTTAATTGAGAAATTAGTTGATGTAAAAAAATTAAATTGAAGTGGAAGGAAGGAACAAGAAAAGAATTCAACAAAATTATATCATTTTTGATATGCAAGGATCCAGTTGATATAACTGTAACCTTATATCCATTAGGACGGGTGACTAGGAAAGGTTTGGGTAGTTGTGAGATGTTGTGGAGCAAATGTTTGTGAGGGGTCATATGGTTAGTTGCCCCAAAGTATAGTATCCAAAGGTTAACCCCCAATTGTGAAGTTGCACACATATGAGAACCTACATAATTAACAACATAAGTAGTAAACAAACCTGCAAAATAAGCAAAACCCGAGTCCTCTGAGAAAGTAGGACCAGGATTATAACCGGTAGAGGACAGTTGGGCCTGATAGATTATAGTCTGAAGTTGTTGAAGTTGCTCAGGAGAGAATCCATAAGTTGGAGATGGAATAGATCTCTGAGCAGATGAAAATAAAGAACCAGAACCAAGTGGAGGTACCTCAGGTTGGACACAAGAGGATGACTTTCTGGGTTTGGTGAACGTAAAATCAGGGGGACACCTATGCAATCAGTAGCATTTTTTAATGGTATGATTTGTCCTCTTGCAATAAAGTCCACCAGGTAGAACACTAGGTCCACTGGGTGCCATACCCCTTCTTGGTTCAAAGTTCACCTTTTGAGTGAATTTGTTGTGATTGTTGGGAAGACCAGAACTTTGGAAAACAACAAAGTCACTTGAGAAACTTGGGTTAGAGGAAGGAGTTTCCTTTTTACTCCCATCTTGCTGTAATAGGGAATATAACTTATTTATGGAAGGAAGTGGATTCATCATTAATATGTTGCTCTTGACAATTGAGTAAGTGTCATTCAGACCATTTAGAAACTGGAAAAGTAGTTGGTCTTCTATGAACTTGGGTAAAGCCTCATATGTGCAAATTGGCCCAATATATGCACAATTAAGTTCATCCGACAAACTTCTAAGTTTGGTGAAGCAAGTAGCTATATCAGAGGAACCTTGACTTGTGGAAGCAATTTCTCTTTGAATCTGAATATATTTTGAACCATTAGAGTTTTCTAACCTTTGGTTAATATCTTTCCACACTTCCTTAGCAGTTTTCATACACATTACACTAGTAGTTATTTTTCTAGACACAATTGATTATTCAGGCTTTCACCATGTCATTGCATCTCTCCCAATAAGGAAAGTATGGAGAATCATCCGTGAGCTTGCTAATCCTACGATCAATTAGTCCTAGTTTGTTCTTAGCAGATAGGGAGGTCAGCATACTACTCCTGCAGGTGACAAACCCACATTCAAAATAAACGTGAAATCTTCGAGATAACTGTCAAGGTTACTATCGGAGGAAATCTTATAGTTAGGTGATTCTCATACTCCGACTCCGCTCTGATATCATGTTAAGATGCTCAATCAAGCTTGATTGAGCAATAATGTCGAAGAAGTGAGAAAACCCTAGTGGGTCGAAGAGAGAAAGAGAAAATGTTGGTGCAAATTAGAAACTGAACTTGTTGACTTTTTACATTCCAAAATATCTCGCTATATATAAAATCGATCTTCATGAATTAAAATTATTATAAAATAATATAAATGTACAATTGGGCCGGATCCAACATTGACTAAATAGGCCTCAATGTCATTAAGTGATTGGGCCTTCTATGTGGATATTCACAAAGCGTAAGAGGAACTTGCAAGTTAAGACTTTGTTTTTTCATTTTCTCACTGTTTAAAACCTGAGTCATATGCTGAGATCTAGTCGCTGACCAGACATCCGAAATTGGGAGAAATATAGTTATGAATATCTGGTCCAAATCACACGGGTACTTTTAAAAAAAAAAATTTAAGTTATATATATTGATATTGTAAAACAAATTACATAGTAATTTAAATATTTAAAATATTAGTTATTATTTTTATCAGATCATCAGTTCATACTTTATGATAAAAATTTACCTATGATAAGGAACAACTCTAATTAAGCCAATCTATGGCATGTTTGGTATGAAGAAACATATTTCTTGGAAAATTAGTGATTTTCCTACTTAATTTATGATTTTTGGTAAGTAAGCAAAAAGTTATTATCTCAAAAATATTTATTTGTGATGTAGGAAAATATTATGAGGATGGGGAGGAGACAATGAGCTTAGAAAAGTCACTTATGAAACTTGTATTACGTACTCTCATTAGGGATGTCATTTTTTTTAGTTTGTAAGGAACTTGTTCTTAGATAAAATATTCAATATTTTAATCATCCAAACATATTTTTTTTTACTATACAATACACAATCCCTAGTTTACAAAAATATACTATATTGAATTTGATAGGGTGGTTGAAAAGAATTTGGGTGTGCATAAATGATTAGAATAAACGAAAAAGGGCCTAAAATATCTTGAACTATTAGATTTGGTGCAAAATACCCTCCATCTACCTTTTTGCCCTCAAATATCCCGTGATTAACGTTTGGGCTCTAAAATACCATTATTTTTAACAGTCCCATATCATTTTTGACGTGGAAGCATCTCATTGATTAACAATATAATTAACTTAAATTACTTAATCCCACATGTAATTTGATCTAAAACATTAAACCCGACTCGCCCCAATTAAAATTTCTATTTATCTGTTATTAAAAAAATCCAACGAACTCAATTCATTTCATCCGTATGTGATGCTTCAGTGCAATTTTTCCGGCCAAATCTCCTCGTCGGTGATTATCTACCTCCGTCGGTCAAGATTTGAATGGTAGAACTGTCATCATCATCGTCGTCCGTGTTCAAGTAAGCACTTCAATCCTCTTTTTAAGTTTTAGATAGGATTTAAGGTTTTTTCATTGTTGGCTAAGGTGTGTGTTATTCGATGTATATTTACGTTTTTGTTCTTCCATGTTTTATATGCTTGGTTTAGTCTTTTTGTTTGGTGTTACTGATCAAGTTAGGATTTTCATAGTGTTGTTTGAAGCTGAGGTTTTTGTTGGTTACAGCCTTTACTATATGATTTTTTCCTCCTATTTTATGCTTTTATCTGTTTTTGTGTGTTGTATATTGTGTAATTATGTCTCAATTAGGTGTATTTATGACTGTTAGTTGTAGGGTTTTGTGTTTCGTATGGGGTCCTTTTTTTGTTTGTTTTGGGACTTTATTTCATATTTTTGTCTATGTATGCTGAATTGTTTAGGCATGTGATCCATATCCCTTTGTCCTTGTCTTCAAATTATCATTTAATATTGATTGATTCTCTTTTTTTGTCTGTTTATTGCTTTCTAATGAGTCCTTTTCCCTTTCTTTTATGTTTGCCATGTGACTTTCTTGAAGAATGACTGAGAAGGTGGACATTGTCTTTAATTATGGGGGTAAGAGGGTGTTGACACCACAAATTATTTACATAAAAAAATAAAATTATGCGTAGGACGGGTATGATGTCTTATATAGACACATGTATTGAATACACAAAAAGGTTTGATTTTAGGGTGGTTAAACGGCTGCTCCTCAAGTAGATATTATTTGGTTGAGGGTGATTCAGAAATAGAACACTACAATCTTCATTATTTAGTGAGTTTGGTGTGCTTCAATTCTTTGTTGTAGATGAGAGTGAAGAGACTGTTCTAGCTCCTAACATTAGTCACCATGATGAACCTTGCTTAAAGTTAGTAGATGTTGGAACTGATTGTGATTCAGGTGAGGAGGATGAAGATGATAATGGACCTTATCCTAGTGGCTACAACAATGAAGATTTGGAACTTCTTAGGAAGGAAAAGAATAGAGAAGTCAATGCCAAACTAGACAGGTTCTTAGTGTTGGAACATGGTATGACTTTTAAGAATCTTGAAGAAGCTAAAAGAGTTGTGAGCTTTTACTCAGTTTCTAATAAGAAATAACTTAGAGTTGGTAAGAGTTACACTACCAGAGTTAGATATAAGTGTGATGTTGGCTGTCCCTTTGTTTGTTTGATTTATGAAGATAACAAAGACCAATAATTTAATATTAAGACCTTGAAAACAAAACATACATGTCATCCAACATTTAAGAATAAAAGATCTACTCAACAGGCTTTAGCACACTACTTCAAGAACAAAGTGCAGAATAATCCTACGTATAAGGTGAAAGACATAAGACAGTTTTGGATGATCAGTTTTCCTTTAATATTAGTGAATAAAAAATGAAGAGGGTTAAGAGGCTCATTTTAGAGAAATTGGAGCGTAGTGAGACAGGGGTGCTTTTTTTCGAGTTCACCACTGCACGGCAGTCAACACACACCGCTAACTTCAGCCGTTCCACACAACTCGATTCTCACACTTAGAATTATTTTTGGGACTTTAGGGACAGAGTAGAACACACACGTTTACAAGCAACAATGCCCAACCTTTTATTATTCTCAATAATACAAAGGACTCACGTACCAACACTCACACACTATATATAGAAGGGATCTGCCAGTGGCAGTTACAAGTACTTAGCATAAAATAGGGAAACACTTAGCATAAATTCGGGAAGCACTTGGCATAAATCTGTGGCACATCGCCCCACTTCAGCAGCCCCGCATCTTGCAAATAACCGTCGTGTGTGTGCCGTGCACATGCCATAACCGTCGCATGTGCCGCGCACACGCCTGTCCATCATGTGCCTTGCGCGTGCCTGCCTTCGGCCTCAGCTTACCAGCTTCGCCCAACACTTAGCCAATTTTCCTTGCCTTTCATGCCAATGCCATGTCTCTGCTTTTGCATTTCATTTCCTTGTCTAGCCCATGCCAATTCTCACGACTGTCCATGCCATTCCACTGCCTTGCACGCATGTCCCATCGGTGCCATGCGCCTGTCCGTGCCACTGCCCTTCGTCAAGGCTGCCTTGCCCTCGTCTAGCCCGTGTTAACACTCACGTTTGTCTGAGTCATCCCACTTCCTTGACTTAGCCACACATTGCTTCCATTGCCCACATAGGCCGGTGCCAAGGGGCAATGTAAAAGCCCTTGACACTGCCTTCAGTCTGAGGGTCTAACAAACCACCTGCACCAGTTGAACTCGACGTCCTCGTCGAGGTTGTTTTAAGGTAGTCCTCAACCTGTTTGTCGAACTGCCATAATGAAGAACCCTTCTCCCAAGTAGCATCAGCTTCTTGTCTTTCTTTCCAATGAAACAGAAATTCCGTCCGCTTATTTTTCTTACTCATGCCAAGCACCCGATGATCAAGAATCTTTTTTATTTCGGCATCAAACTGTGTGCGCATCACAGCCGGTGCCCTTTTCGATTTATTCCTGTCCGCATCCTCAACATCTTCATAATAAGGCTTCAAGAAACTCACATGGGAAGTTGGGTGCAACTTCAACCTTTCCGGCAGCTTCAACTTGTAAGCGACCTCGCCTACTTTCTGAACCACTTCAAACGGTCCATCATATCTTGGTACCAACCCGCGATATCGATGCTTACTCACAATTTGTTTCCAAATCTGCGGTGTAAGCTTCAACGGTACCCTATCACCAACAATGAATTCAACCGACCTTCGATGTTGATCCGCATACTTCTTCATGCGTTTCTGGGCCTTGCGCAAACTGTCTTGCGCTTCTGCAAGCATCTCATGCTTTTCCCTTGCGTAACGATAGGCAGCAGGACATTTGCTTTGACTCTTCTATTTAGCAACATCCAGTGGAGTCATATAGGCTGTCTGCCCAAGACTAGCTCAAACTGACTCATCTCCGTTGTCGATGACTTATGCAGATTATAGCAAAATTCCGTATCCCGTAAGTCCATCCAGTTTTTTTGACTTTCCGTCACATTATGTCTCAGATATTCCTCCAACAAGTGATTAATCCTTTCGGTCTGTCCATCGGTTTGAGGATGATTGACAGTTGAAAACTTCAAATCAGTCCCATCAAATTAAATTGAACAAGGCTGTCCAAAACTGACCCGTGAAGCGATCATCTCTATCACTCACAATGTCGCCCGGTTCACCAAAGAACTTAACCACATTCTTATAGAATAAATCTGCAGCAATATCCGACGAACACACAACTAGAGCAGCAATGAAGATAACATATTTTGAGAACCTGTCAACCACCACCATGATTGACGCCATATCTTTCACTTTCGGGAACCCACTAATAAAGTCCATCGAAACGGACATCCATGGCCCTCAGGAATAGGAAGAGGCTGCAACAAACCGGCTTCCTTCTTACATTCTGTTTTGTCTAGTTGGCACACTAAACAAGTCTTCACGCAGGCTTCTATATCTTCTTCCATCTTTGGCCAGAAATACGCCTGAGACAGCAAGGCAAACATTCGTTCAACACCCAGATGACCTGCCCAAGTAGTGTCATGCGCCTCTTTCATCAACTCTTTACGCAGTCCACCACCTTGAGGTACCACGATTCTCCCCCCTTGAAAATGGAGCAGATCGTTGATCCAATACCGTCTCACTGTTCCATCTCGAACTTGACTCATTACATATAATGAATCATTAGCAGCACATAGTCTAATTTTCTCAATAAAATCAGACTCTAAATGAGAAATTGAATAAACAGCAGCAAATACCTCCTTTCTACTCAACGCATCGACGACTTGATCGTGTTTGCCCGGCTTATGCTCCCACACAAAGTCATATTCAACCAGGAATTCTTGCCAACGAGCCTGTTTTGGACTTAGCTTGTGTTGCATTTTGAAAAACGTATTAGCGACGTTATTAGTCCGCACCAAAAACTTAGTCCCCAATAAGTAAACCCGCAACACTTGCAAGCAATGCACAACAACAACCATCTCTTTTTCATGAGTAGAATACCTTTGCTCCGCATCATTCAATTTTCTACTTTCAAAGGCCACATGATAACCTTCTTGTACCAACACTCCTCCAACAGCCTTGTCGGAAGCATCAGTGTGTACCTCAAATAGCATATCAAAGTCAGGCAGCTTCAATATCGGTACCGACGCAATGGCTTCCTTCAACGAAAAGAAAGCAGCTTCACATTTTCGGACCAACTCCATTGCACATCTTTCTTCAATAAATCAGTCAATGTAGCAACCTTCTTTGAATAGCCCAGAATAAATTTCCGATAGTAATTTGCCAAACCCAGTAACGAACGTAACTCTTTCACGCTGCTTGGTGCCTGCCAATCAACAATAACATGCACCTTCTTTGGGTCCATCCTCACTTGATTCTGACTCACCAAGTGCCCAAGAAACTTGATTTCTTGTTTGGCAAATTCACATTTTTTTTATCTTGACATAGAGCTTGTATTCCCGCAATCGAGATAATACCTTGCTTAAATGTTGAATATGTTCATCCAACGAGCGATTATAAATGACAATATCGTCTTAAGTATACTACCATAAAGTCATCAAGATACTCAAATAATACATCATTCATTAAATTATAGAAAGTAGTCGGGGCATTAGTTAAGCCAAACAACATTACAAGAAATTCATATGAACCATATCTAGTTACACACGTTTTTGGTTCATCACCCTCTGCTATTCTAACCTGCCAATAACCAGACCGTAAATCCAGCTTAGTAAACCAGCTCGCTTGACTAAGTATGTCCATGAGGTCTTGCACCAGCGGCATCGGATATTTGTTTTTGATAGTCACTTTGTTCAGCACCCGATAATCCACACACATCCTCAACGAACCATATTGTTTCTTTTGGAACAAAATAGGAGCACCATAGGGAGCCTTCGATGGTTGAATTAGGCCAGCATCAAGCAACTCATTTAGTTGCTTCCTTAATTCAGCCAACTCCTTTGGGGCCATTTGGTAAGGAGCTTGAGCATGGCCACAGAACTCGGCAGTAACTCAATGTTGTGATCAATATCCCTCCTTGGTGGCAGAGTTTTGGGGAGTTTGGGTGGCATAACATCAGTGAACTCTCCCAACAACTTGGCCACTGGATCTGACACCTCTTCTTTCACGTCCGGTTTAATCTCAATCAAAGCAGCAAAAAAGGTCATCACCCTTCTTCAACCATTTCTCAACAGAAATAGCAGAAATAATATGGCTCTTGTACTTATTAACCTTTTCCGCTTCTCCATAAGGATGAACAATATTGATGAATCCTGCCATCTTCTCATGCATCACCATTACACCATCCAAGTGAGGCATTGGAACGAAGCAATACTTCTTCAAGAAATCGATTCCGATTATCATGTTGAAATCGCCCAAGGGAATCACCATCAAACTGTGGTTTCCTGCCCAAGGACCAGCCACAATATTCACATCATAAGCCATTACTTCTATCAATTGGGAAACCTGATTCACAGTTTTCATGTAATTCAGACTCTTTATCAGCTTCGGTCCGAATTTTGCAGCAACTTTGACATCGATAAAAGTGTGAGTAGCTCTAGTATCCACCATTGCCACTATTACTTTATCGTCAACTTTCATCTGAATATGCAACAACGTAGTATGCGGGTTAGATGAAGACTCACCCACGTAGTATGCGGGTTAGATGAATAACCTGAAAATTTTCTTCCACCACTACTGTAATTACACTGAGTTAAATTAGCATCTCCTCCTTTGTGCCTGTCAAATGGTGTCACATAAGTGGGATGGAGGTAGTATTTAAGGCTAGAGGCTGCGGTAAAATGAAGTTTCCTTCAAAGTCCATCTGCATGTCCTATTCACTTGATATTTTAAGAACCGCATATTATGGACTGAATTTCAAATATGCATAATGAATATTGATCTATAGATAGTTAGCCTTACTGAATAATTTGTCATCTCAAAATTGTCTTTTTGTGAGATATAATAGAGCACCTTAACATAACAAATAATTTGTTTATATGCTCTATTCTTGCTCTGTTATGTGTTTGGGCATTTTCAATGCAATCCGACATTGCTGATGGTAAGTGGTGCATATGAAATGCTTGCTGAACCTTGACTGAATCTTACCTACCTACAAACTTTGTTAGTAATTTGCATCTTTCACCTGTGTTGCTTGGCAGGTTGATGCAGCTCTTGACTTAAGTCACACACAGAACATTGGAAGAATGATCAAGAGTCATTTTCCACATTCTCAGGTTCACTAGTTTATCATGATTGAATTTTGACAAATGATATGTTATCTCTAGCAATTCTTTGGTCTGGAGAGGAAGACGTACTTTCCTAGAAAAGTTAATTGTATTAAAGTTGTTAATGTTCATAACATGACTATCTAGTGGCTAACAATTGAAGAGTACTCCGGCATAAATAGCTGTGAGATGGAAAATGTTAATTGTTGTGTAGCTTTTGCTAATCTGCCCCTTTTGATTTCTGTTATTTTGGATTCTGCAGTTTATTGTTGTATCCTTGAAAGAGGGTATGTTTAACAATGCCAATGTTCTCTTCCGAACAAAATTTGTGGATGGCGTCTCAACGGTGCAGAGAACAGTTGCTAAAAACAAATGATTTCATGAGATGGTGAGACTGTAATTTGCTTGCAGTAACTTCAAATTTGCATGTTAAGTTTCTGTTCAAAGTTCTCTTTTTGATGTCTAAATGCTCTTGTTTGCTTGTGTCCTAAGTGTTTCTGCACTTCATTAGCAGATACTCCGGTGCGTGTGTATAAGTTCTGATTTCCCTCCAATATGTAGAAATCTCACCCTTAATACATTCTAATTATCTTGTTTGTTTGATATACTCTCCCCAATAGGCTCTCTGAGCTGGGCTTTAACCTTGTCTAACACCTTGCCCTTTCTGCATAAGTAGCATCTGCAACTATTTTTGGCTTATTTCTGTATAATTTAATTTTGCCGATGGCATTTTGTTTATGCAAGGACTTTTAGCTTGGTCACAAGACGTTCAGCAGTAAGCCCATAACTCCTCATTTTTACTTGAGCATTCCTGCTAGTGTTGTCAAATTACAGACACGTGCTCTACACCTTGGAGTATATCTGTTGCATAATTGTTTTGTACTAGAAATTTGAAGTCAATTGTAGTTTACCGATATATCTGCTTTGCTTTGGACAAAATGCTTTTATGTAAAATTTTGGATTCGTTATCCAATTACTATTACGAGGTATAAGATATTCATTTAATTGGAGAAGACACATTTTGGGGTGCTAACAGTGGCGGATGCACAGTTAACACTACAGGTTCATCTAAACCTAATAATCTTTTACATGAAGTGTAGATATATATGTGAAAACCTATAAATTTTCAACATGTATTATATCTGAACTCATAATTTAAAAAGTACTAACATTAAAAACTTTAAGGTCAAATCCATCAAGTTAAAATCTTGACTCCATGTCTTATCATGAAAGTGTTATGAGGTAATTTAGTTGTTGGTAGGTTTTGTTGCTGCAAGCAAGCCACTGAGAACCTTTCATTTGAGGGTAAACTGTTATGATGTTGCAGTGGCGGAATGGCAAAGGCATGAACAAGACCTATATAGCCATTGAGTTGTAACTATGGGTGGCCAGTGGGCCGGGCTCGGGTCTGGCGGGCCGGGTCTGGCGGGGTCGGGGTCGGGGCGGGACGATCCGGGGGTCGGGATCGGGACTAGCGGGGTCGGGTGCAGGCGGGACTGCTCTCCGTCCGTCCCGATCCCGATCCGTCGGTATCGGGCGGGCGGGCTCGGGCGCGAGCTCGGGTTTTCCTTTTTTTATTTTTTTTTTAAATAACATATGTATAAAAAAAAACTCAATAAATAAAACAAGATAGTGTAATAAAAACATCCCAAAAATTTTTTTTGTGCCTCTTATATTATTTAATAGACATATGATTTTTTTGTAATACAAATACAATTGTCTAAAATCTAAATTGCAACTTTATGGTGTTGTCCAAAAGTTGCAAATTACATAATAAAATTGCAATTAAAAAAATTACATTTTCAAAAAAATGCATTCTAATTGCTTGATGATTTCATGTGGTTCTTCGGTTGGAATAGGTATTTGTTGGTCAAATTGATCCACGTCGCTTCCACTACCTTCGGTTAAGATTTCGTTGTAGTTTTCATCATCTTCTTCGTTGATCTCCGGTTGACCGCACCTTCTCTCGCTCCGCTCGTATCCAATCTCTGAATAATACGCAATTTCCAAAGCTTTCTCGGCCAATGAGTGTCTGTGGTCTCCTATTTGATATCTGCTGCGAGAAAAAGCGCTTTCAAACGCGATTGACGACGCTTGAATGTTCAAAACATCTCGAGCCATCATTGAAAGTGTCGGAAAGGTCTTCTCATTCCCCTCCGATATTTCGGCAAGTCTTCTTGTCCATCTTCATTGATAACTTCTTGATACGGTGATGAGAACCACCGCAAAACAAAAATATCCAACTCGCTAATTTGGTTAGTAGAGGTACGGCCGCACATTCTATTTACGAGGCTTTCAATACTAGCCGCGAGAAACGACATGTCTTTTGTGAGGTTGTGTTGAAGATGAAGAAGATGGTATGGTAGCCGTACGTTACTAGCATTTTCTTGTTGATAAAATCTATATATATTTTTGCGGTGGTGTTCTACGCTATTCAACACTTCTTCTTTAGTTTGTTCAATAGGTGGTGGGTGATTTAGATTTTTGGGACTTGGAGGTGGTAGTACTTCTATACAATCGTAAATAGTTTCAATTAGTGATTTAGTACAGTCTATTTTAATAGTAGGATTTAATCTGAGAACCAATAATATAAATAGAAGGAATAGGAATAAAATATTTTTTTATTTTGACAAACATTTTTTAATAGGCGCCTTATAAGTTTTGGTTTTTCCATATATTCACTAAGTAATAAAAATATTAGAGTTATATAAAATAACATAGTTGAAATAGTAGGATAATATATACCGGAAAATTCTTTTGTTGCTTGAAAAAATTTCTCTAAAAATACAATAAGTTCGGAAATTTTTTCCCAATCACTATCTAAAATCATATCAATTTGGCTTTTTATTATGAGAGTTAAAAAATAAAGTTATAGGTAATTTATAGTCATAAGCAACAAGTAGTTGCTCGTATAAAAGAATTCCACCTAGTGGATACTTCTTGTGGAATTCTTCTAAAAGGTAGTCCACAATCATGACAAATTTTTTTATATTCTTTTCTACGTTGTACTTTATTACTTTTAAAAATAAAGTTTATAGCAAATTGTATTTTACTAAGAATGTCTTCAAAAAGTGATAGACCATCCTTTACAATTAAGTTATATATATGGCACGCGCATTTTATATGAAAATGGTGCGGAAAAGATGGAGCTAAACTATTTTTTAACATTGTAATTGCGTAATTGTTATTAGAAGCGTTATCTAATGTAATAGTCATAATTTTATCGGTAATTAAAGTAATAATCGCACACTTGATAAATATTTTCTGCAATAAAAGTACCGGTGTGCCTATCATCTATATATCTATACGCTAAAATACGTTTTTGCATAGACCATTTATAATCTATCCAATGACAAGTTACGGTTAAATAATCATGGCCGTTAGTACTACGACCTATATCGGACGTGATAGATACTTTGCCATTAAAATGATATAATGAAAAACGTAAATATTGTTGATATTCATGCGCAAATTTAAATACATCTCTCTTAACGAGTTGACCTAGGAAAACCGTTAAAAGCGAGGATTATATATATCTCTAATGTAATGAATAAAGCGGAGATGAAGGAAATGAAAAAGGCAAACCCTCCACGACAACTAATTTTGATATTGCTTCCCTATCTCTATGTTTGTTATATTTAGAGCCTACAATTCCCCCGTCATAGGGTTAATTTGACCATGTACTTGGTCGGGACGATGTCGATATGTGAACCTTGTCCCGATGGAGCGGCCGTTTGCGCACCCGGTTTTGAAGCACAGGTATTGGGCATACCTAGTGGATGAGCACTTACTACATGTCTAATTAAACCCCCGTCCCACCGTGACCTTTTCCGATTTTAAATTTTAAAACATTTTTACAAATTTTACATATGGCTACTTGATTCTCTACGTCCCTATCAAAAAATGTCCATGTATCGATTTTAATGGTCGTTTCTTTGGACCTCGTCTCATACTAGGGGGAATAGGAGGTATTTCGGTTGAAGGTGCACTAGTGGGCGTGTTGTCATCAATATTAGTGGGTGTATCGTCTAGATCATCGTCTAAATTAAAGTCTTCTTGAGTTCAGAAAATAACTCCTCGTCTAAATCTAATGGTATTGTAGGAAAATGTTGAGTATCAACAAAATCATCTGTGTAGGAATAAGATGACTAGAAGAAGTACCCTTGCCACGATTGCCCCTACTAGAAGAAGTCTTACCCTTACCCTTAAACATACCTCTAATTCCTTCCATTTTAATTATATGCTAACAAATAATTAAAGTAAATGAAATTAAGTGCGCTAAATAAAATAAACGAGACAATAATAATTTAATGAAGGAACGAATGTACCAAACGCCGACGTAACGTCGACGTGTAATCGAGAGGTTGAAAATTGAAACTTTGCTCGATGGAAGATCCTCAAGCTAGTTGCCAACTTCACTCCCAATTCCCAAATGAATTAATAAAATTGAATATTTAGCAAACAATGTAGAGAGATATATTGAGAAATTAGAGAGATTGTAGGAAGATTTGTGAGAAAGATGAAGAGAAAATGAGTTATTTATAGTTGAAAAATTGGGTTAAAGTGTAAATATAATAACTTATGGGTTAAAAATAAATATTAAGGGGTAGGGGGGTTGGGGGAGGGGGGGGGGGGGGCTAAAATGGCCGTTGGCCAACGGCCATAATCTAAAATGGCCGTTGGTGCAACGGCTATTTTTGCAAAGGTAAGGTCGGGGTCGGGGTCGGGGTCGGGACGGGCTCGGGGCGGGCTCGGGTCCGGCGGGCACAGGGGCGGGCTCGGGTCGGCGGGACGAGACATCGTCCCGTCCGGAGTTCGAGTCCCGCCCCGTTAATTTTTTTTTTTTTTTTTTTTTTTTTTTTTTAGAGCGGGGTCGGGTCGGGACCGGGGCGGGGTCGGGACGGGGTCGGGCCGGGGTCGGGTCGTCCCGGCCCACTGGCCAGCCCTAGTTGTAACATAGGCTCGTATACATGTCAATAAAATTAGTGGATACTTAGAAGAGGAGTTTATATTTTTTGCCTTTGAAAAGAAAGTGGAATGGAAAAGGGGTATAGAAGTGATACTGGAGTGATGTGTTACACCTAACAAGATGAAAGACAAGTTCTGCATAATGGATGAAAGACCTATAATGTTTTAATGGATTGAATACTGGGTCTTTAAAGTCACATATCCACCAAATGAGAGTTGCACATATGCAAATAAAATATAGATGTAAGGCCATTCAAGATTGTTAAATATACACAATATACATGTGTATATTGTGTATATTAGTCTCTCGGCTGGCTCTCGGTTTTGTCCCCTTTGTACTGTGTAATTTATGGTAAATATTTAGTATCCTAGTTTAGGTAATGTTGTAATGTAATTAGTATTGTACACTTACCATAATAATTGTATTACCATAAATGTATAGTTGGTATCCAAGTAGAATAATATTTTAGGAATAAAATATGATTCTCCTATTATGGAAATATGTAACTTGTATAAATAATCTTTCAATCAATGAAAATAATCAAGTAATTATTTCTTTTATGGTATCAGAAGTCTAGGTCTTAAAATCCTCTCCCCATTTTCTTCCTCTTGGTCGTCGACCACCAGTGCACAAAGCCGAGCTTGTTCTCGGATTGGTTGATTCCGACGGTACCTCTACTTCCCAAATTTTTTCTCCCAAAATCCCTCAATCACATATTGTTCTATTAATATGTCTACATCTCGGAACACGTTTCATCTTGCCCTTACAGTTTCTAACATCAAGAATTACATCTCTCTTGTTCTTGAAATAGAAAACGTCCAATATGCAACGTGGGCCGAACTGTTCAAAATTCATGCACGATCGCATCAAGTCATCCATCACATAATCCCCACGGCTCCTGAGGATACGGAGGTACCAAAACGCGAGGATGATCCTAAGTTGTGGACGACTCTTGATGCTACCATCCTTCAGTGGATATATTCCACAATTTCTACCGACCTTTTGCAAACAATTATTGAGCCTGACGCTACGGTACATGCGACTTGGGATAGACTGCGTATATATTTCAAGATAATCAAAATTCTAGAGCTGTTACCCTTAAGCAGGACTTCTCCCACGTCAATATGGAAGATTTCCCTAATGTTTCGACTTATTGCAAAAGATTAAAGGAATTGGCAGACCAACTTCGCAACGTTGGCGCGCCAGTTTCAAACGATCGTTTGGTCCTTCAAATGGTTTTCGGCCTCTCTGAGGTCTATAGTGGTGTGGGAACGCTTCTTCGGCAAAGCAATCCGCTTTCGCAATTTTATCAGGCTCGTTCTATGCTTACACTTGAAGAAGCAGACATGGCAAAACGAGCGGCTATCGGTGCTAGTCCCGTAGTCATGATGATCGAGTCCACGGTGTTTCCTATCGGTTCCAACAACTCGGGCCAAAACCGCAACAACGGTGGCGGCAAAAATGATGGAAATAAGAAAAATAATGGTAAGAACCGCGGCGGAAACAATGGCGACAACCGGCAGAATGGTGGTGACGGTGGGGGTCCTCGCGGTGGTCAGCAACAACAACAGTTCTGGGCCCCACAGTGGGGCCCCTATGAAGTGGCAGTTTGGGCCCAGCCAGTTCTCGCCCAACTGGCAGTGGGCGGTCCACCCTGGTCCACATACAGTTAGTAGTCTGGGCCGAGGCCGCAAGCAGGGGTGCTTGGGCCTAGGCACCCGCAGGCCTATCATGCAGCGGCACCCACGTCTACCGACATCGAAGCCGTAATGCACACGATTGGTTTAACTCCTCCGGACCCAAATTAGTATATGGATACCGGTGTCACTACCCACATGACATTCGATTCAGGTACACTCTCGTTTTATTCCAATTTGAGCAACCCTCGCGACATAATTGTTGGTAATGATAATTCTATTCCAATTCGTGGTTATGGTCATAAAACTTTGTATCCCCCTCATCCACCTCTTATCTTGAAAAACACCCTACACCCCCCCAAATTGATTAAAAACTTATGTCCGTAAATTCACTACTGACAATTTCGTTTCTATTGAATTTGATCCATTTGGTTTCTCTGTGAAGGATTTTAAGACGGGGAGTCATCTCATGAGGTGTGATAGTAGGGGTGATCTTTATCCTATCACACCCGATTCCGGTCCATCGAGTCAAGCCCTGCCATCCGCCTTTGCATCCATTTCTCCTTCCTTATGGCATGCTCGTCTTGGTCATCCGGGGTCCTCTATTTTGTCGTCATTAGATAAAAATAGTTTTATTTCATGTAAGGGTACGAGTAGTACTCCAAATTGTCAGTCTTGTTCTTTAGAAAAAATTGTTAAGTTGCTATTTGTAGACTCAAATTCTCATACTTTAATGCCATTTGATATTATTCATAGCGACTTATGGACGTCTCCTGTTCTTAGTTTTGTGGTCATCGATATTATGTTCTTTTTTTGGATGATTATTCTAAGTTTTTATGAACATTTCCGATAGCGAAAAAATCTCAAGTTTTTTGCGTCTTCTTAAAATTTAGAGCATTCATTAGAACCCAATTCGATCGAGAAATAAAAATATTCAGTGTGATAATGGCAAAGAATATGACAATGGGGTGTTTCGGGAATTCTGTGCTAATAATGTGATCAATTTTCATTTTTATTGTCCTCATACGTCTTCACAAAATGGGAAAGCCGAATGCAAAATTCGTTTCATAAATAACATTGTCCGAACTTTATTAATTCATGCTTTCGTACCCCGATCTTTTTGGCATAATGTTCTCCAAATGGCTACCTATCTCCTTAACATAATTCATTCCAAAGGTTTGACATATTCTTCCCCCTTTCAAATTTTATATAATAAAATTCCTTCATATTCACATCTTCGGATTTTTGGGTGTTTGTGTTATCCGTTATTCCCGTCCACCACAATTAACAAACTTCAAGTCCGGTCTACTCCGTGTGTGTTTTTGGGTTTTCCATCTAATCATCGTGGCTACAAATGCTTTGATTTATCCTCTAATAAAATCATCATTAATCACCATGTCATTTTTGATGAATCTCAATTTCATTTTCTAAAGGTAATACTCCCGTGCCTAGTTCGTATAATTTTTTGGATGATAGTATATCCTCGTATGTTATTCAGCATTTTTTGGACGTATACTGCACCCAAAATTCTCCAGCGGGCCCACTGGCCCCACTGGTCTGTCACCCCCTGCCAGTCCCAGTATCGCCACTGGGCCAGTTCCAGCGATTGGGCCAGTCCAACCCAATTTTGGAACGGGTCCAGTTCCGTCCCGAGCCCAACAAATTCCCAAAATTCGCTCAATTCTTTCTCGAGTCATAGACCAGTCACTCGTAGTGAACGGGGTGTTTTTAATTCAAAAAGACATTTTAATTTACATTCTAATGTCTCTAAATCCCCTTACCCCGTAATTCTGTGTCTGCCTTAAATGACCCGAATTGAAAAATTACTATGACCGATGAATATAATGCTCTTATTGATAATAAGACGTGGGAGTTGGTGCCCCATCCATGTGGTATTAATATTATCATGTCTATGTGGTTTTTTGCTCATAAGGATAATTCAGATGGTTCATTTGCTCGACATAAGACGCGACTTGTGGGTGATGGTAAGACTGAACATGTTGGTGTAGATTGTGGTGAGACATTTAGTCCGGTGGTCAAGCCGGCTACCATTCGCATTGTGCTAAGCTTGGCTCTTTCGAATGCATGTCCTATTCATTAGTTAGATGTAAATAATGTTTTCCTATATGAGGATCTCAAGGAAACAGTCTATATGCATCAGCCTTTGGCATTCAGGGATCCCAAACATCCTCGTCATGTCTGTTTATTGAAGAAGTCCTTATATGGGCTTAAGCAGTCTCTCCGGGCTTGGTATACAAGGTTTGCAGATTATGTTTCGACTATTGAGTTCACTCACAGCAGGTCGGATAATTCCTTGTTCATCTACCGTCGTGGTTCGTCCTTGGCCTACATTCTGTTATATGTGGATGATATTATCTTGACTGCCTCTTCCGATGCCTTACGCCAATCTATCATGATCATGCTCAGCTGAGTTTGCTATGAAATTTATGTGTTGATTAGGATTGATGTTTAGTTCTAGTTACTGTAGAATCATATCTTTAGGATAAAAATGTTATATGTAAAAGAAGTTGATGGCAGATTATTTCATTACCCTGCATTTTTAATCAACCATTCATAACTTTAAAGGGTACAGGAAATTTTTATCTTTACCACCAAAAGTTATGATGAAGTGATACATACTAATGTTTTAAAATGTATTTTTGAGGTAGTCCTGGAACAAGCCCTGAGGCGAGGTGCATCGACTGTAGCCTAAAAAACTTTTTCATAGTCATGTTATAGATGTGATGCATCTTTACATCTTTCACTTTTTCAAATAATGTTTTTGTAATGTTCGTGCACATGTTGGCATGTTTATATCAATACATACATTTTCTACTAAATTTATAATTTTCTTGAATTTTCTATAATTTTTATTTGGTTTTATTTTTTGTTATTTATATGTTTATTCTATTAATTTACAGTAATATTTTAAAAAATTCTCGTGCTTGAGGAGCCTGTCTTCGTGTTAAAATAAAACGCTTCGCCTCATTTGTTTAATTTTGCTACTCCTATGAATTAGTAATATGGAGTATGAATATTAGAAACTCTGTAAAGGATTCATTGGAAATTTTGAAGAGGTACAGATGAGAATAGAATTAACAGCCTTACAAGTCTCATTTATCATATTTGAATATCACAAGAAGATTTAAGAGTTAATGAGGGGGTGGGCACCAATTTGCTCTAAGGGTATAGGGATTACGATAACGTGTGAAAAATCCCAAATTCACATGATTATGATTCTCCACTCCCAACTTCCAACATGCATTTGTTCCTTCCCACGGTCTCCTCACACGCCCTTATCTCCCTAATAACCACTTTACACAACTTCCCAACATGCATTTGTACTCCATTATAGTATTTCCATTTATTATACTCATCTTTCTTGAAAATGATTTTTTAACATGTTTGTTCCACGAAAAGTTACACGAGGCCCGCTTTATCTATTTTTGTACTCCATCCGATCCACTTTATTTGTCATATTTTTTATTTATACGTCCCTTAAAAAACTATGTATTTTGACTATTTTACCCTTATTTATTATCTTTAATTATTTAGAATGTTAATCTCGCTCAATGGATATTCTTTCTTTAATCTCTCTTCACTTAAGTTTTCTATGCTAATTAGTCAATGGTTATTACTTTCAAAAATAATTATTACTAAAGGCAAAATGGGAAAAATGTACTCAATTACCTCTTAATTTTTTAATATGATAACTATTTTGGACCATCTATTTTAAGTAAAGATGACAAGTAAAGTGAATCACATGGAGTACTATAATCCCTCTACTCCATTTTTACAAAATTAAAATTGAAGTCCAATGTGTCTGGTTTTCAATAAAGAATTGATATTGTTGAATTGATTTCAGATTGTCATAGTTGTGCATAGGGATGGCAACGGATCGGATCTAGACCGGATCCTACTAGATTCAGATCCAAATCCGTTTTTCATATCTGGATCCAGATTTATCGGGTCCATAAAAATTAGATCCAAATTCGGATCCATTGAATCCACCGGGTTCACGGATCGGATCTGGATCCACATGTAAAAAATTTTGCCTTGCGAAGAATGTAACCTTGCTATGATTTTTTTTTAACAGACAAACGATTTTTACTTAGCTAACAGTTTACTGTATTTTTCAATTTTGAAATGTTCATATGAGATATTTTGTTCGTTGTCTCGTTTTGATTGTGAGCTATTAAGTAAAAATGTTGGACAATGACAATAGCTGTGGAAAATGCTGACTAGTATTTTTACACTGCATAACTTGCATGTGCTTGAAATCTTCACAAATGAAGTGAATATAATTTTAACTACTTGTCTATGGAGATGTTAGTCATTCACTAATATAGCATTGATTTTATTATTGAAGTTACCTCTTTATTTTTTGGTTTTTGAGTTAACGCGGGGATAAATTAAATTTGTTTTGAGAATTAAACTTGAAAGGATGTGCTTAGCAATTTTAAGAAAATACTTATAAAATTACATTCTAGGTTATGAATATATTTAATAAAAAATGGATCCACGGGTTGGATCTGGACTGGATACGGATCTCAAATACAAGATCTAGATCTAGATTCGATCTGTCAAAACGGATTCGGGTCCGATCCGGATACGTCGGGTCCAAACTTTGAAGATTCATATTTTATAAAAACGAATTTGGATTCACCGATTTGGATCGGGTCCCGGATCCACTGACATCTCTAGTTGTGAAGCCTTTGGAAATTTATATATGAACTTAACATCTACTGTCAGACGCGTTAACAAAACAAATAACAAATCCTTATCTTTCTCCGTGCTGGATATCTTGTCTCTACGTACATTCTCTTTTGTTTTTTTGGACTTTTAGAGAGCCAATAAATGATAGAGTTTGAAAATGTCAAATCATTGATTATTAAGCAGAAAAAACTTTTCGGTTAGTAATTTTCATTTAATATGAGTTGTTTTCAATCATAAATCTCTTTTTAGTTGCTCTGAAGCAATAAAACAGTTCTCTAGAAGAGATATATGGTTTTGCTTCTCGAGGACAAATTTGCTAGGTCTTGATTATAGGGTCATGAAATTAGTAGTACATTCTAAGAAAAATTCTTAAATATCGTTAAATTTAGTACGCTTTATTTGGGTGATTTACAAGAATGACATTGAGGGTGAGTGGTCTATTAGTCTTGAACTTTTGATACTGCTTGCTTTATTAATAAAACTTTAAATTTAATAAGTTTTTTCCATGAGCAACACTTTTAACTTTTGACATAGAAAGTTTGTCCATATAGCAAGCGGGGTCGAAGTTCAAGAACCTCGGCCCCTTTCCAGGGTGATTGGGTATAATTTCCTTGTTTTGTTATACACACATCTAAATTTTGCTTCGTCTTAATCATCTCATTGACTTAACTATGTGTTATTCTACGCCCTCTGGACAACGATGTGACAAAGAGCGTGAATAAACTCTTTTTAGGCGCATGGAAATGTAACTAATAAATTAGCTTCCAAGTGAGTTATTTTTCATCGTTATTTTTGTCAGTCTATAGGGGTTAATTTGTGCCAATTGTGTGTATATTTGTGTTTCTTGTTAGTATACACCATATATTTTCTTTAGATGTAGTAACTATTTTATTTCAGCTATCAATTTTTTTTTTTGGACCTAATCTGTACAAACTAGAGGTGGCCAGTGGGCCGGGCTCGGGTCTTGCGGGGTCGGGGTCGGGACTGGCGGGACTTGCTCCAGTCCCGTCCCGATTCCGATCCCGTCGGAATCGGGGGGGGGGGGGTCGGGTTTCGGCGGGTTTTCCTTTTTTTTTTTTTTAATAACATATGTATAATAAACAAGACAAGATAGTGTAATAAAAACATCCCAAGGTTGTTTTTGTGTCTCTTATATTATTTAATAGATATATGATTTTTTTGTAATACAAATACAATTGTCGAAATTGCAACTTTGTGGTGTTGTCCAAAAGTTGCAAATTACATAATAAAATTGCAATTAAAAAAATTACATTCTCAAAAAAACCTGTTCTAATTGCTTGATAATTTCCTATGGTTCTTCGGTTGGAATTGGTATTTGTTGGTCAAATTGATTCACGTCGCTTCCACCACCTTCGGATAAGATTTCGTTGTAGTTTTCATCTTCTTCTTCGTTGATCTCCGGTTGACCGCACCTTCTCCGCTCCGCTCGTATCCAATCTCTGAATAATACGCAATTTCCAAGTCGTCTCCGATAATGAGTGTCTGTGGTCTCCTATTTGATATCTGCCGGCGAGAAAAAGCACTTTCGAACGCGATTGATGACGCTTGAATGTTCAAAACATCTCGGGCCATCAATGAAAGTGTCGGAAAGGTCTTCTCATTCCCCCTCCGATATTTCGACAAGTCTTCATGTCCATCTTCATTGATAACTTCTTGGTACGGTACAAAACCACCGCAAAACAAAAATATCCAACTCGCTAATTTGGTTAGTAGTAGAGGTACGGCCGCACATTCTATTTCTGAGGCTTTCAATACTAGCCGCAGAAATAACATGTCTTTTGTGAGGTTGTGTTGAAGATGAAGAAGATGGTATGGAAGCCAGTAAGTTACTAGCATTTTCTTGTTGATAAAATCTATAGATTTTTTTGCATTGGTGTTCTACGCTAGACAACACTTCTTCTTTAGTTTGTTCAATAGGTGGTGGGTGATTTAGATTTTTGGGACTTGGAGGTGGTAGTAGTTCTATACAATCGTAAATAGTTTCAATTAGTGATTTAGTACCGTCTATTTTAATAGTCGGATTTAATACAGAACCAATAATATAAATAGTGGGAATAGGAATAAAATATTTTTTTAATAGCTGACATATAAGCTGGTTATTACATATATTCACTAAGTAATAAAAATATTAGATTTATATAAAATAACATAGTTGAAATAGTAGGATAAAATATATCGAAAAATTCTTTTGTTGCTTGAAAAAATTTCTCTAAAAATACAATAAGTTCGGAAATTTTTACCCAATCACTATCTACAATCATATCAGCTGGATTTTGATTATGAGAGTTAAAAATAAAGTTATAGGTTTTCTATAGTCATAAGCAACAAGTAGTTGCTCGTATAAAGAATTTCACCTAGTGGATACTTTTTGTGAAATTTTTCTAAAAGGTAGTCCACAATCGTGACAAGTTTTTTTATATTCTTTTCTTCGTTGTACTTTATTACTTTTAAAAATAAAGTTTATAAAAAATTGTATTTTACTTAGAATGTTTTCAAAAAGTGATGGACCATCCTTTACAATTAAGTTATATATATGGCACGCGTATTTTATATGAAAATGATCTGGAAAAGATGGAGTTAAACTATTTTTTAAAATTGTAATTACGTAATTGTTAGAAGAAGTGTTATCTAATGTAATAGTCATAATTTTATCGGTTATTCCGTAATAATGGCACACTTGATAAATATTATCTGCAATAAAAGTACCAGTGTGCCGATCATCTATATATCTATACGCTAAGATACGTTTTTGCGTAGACCATTTATAATCTATCCAATGACAAGTTACAGTTAAATAATCATGGTCGTTAGTACTACGACCTATATCAGACGTGATAGATACTTTGTCATTAAAATGATATAATGAATAATGTAAATATTGTTGATATTCATGCGCGAATTTAAATACATCTCTCTTAACAGTTGATCTAGGAAAGAACCGTTATAATCAGGATTATATATATCTCTAATGTAATGAATAAAATCGGGAGATGAAGGAAATGAAAAAGGCAAACCCTCCACATCAACTAATTTTGATATTGCTTCCCTACCTCTATGTTTATTGTATTTAGGGCCTACAATTCCCCCCGTCATAGGGTTAATTTGACCCTGTACTTGGTCCGGGACAGTATCAATATGTGAACCTTGTCCCGATGGAGCGGGTGTTTGCGCACCCGATTTTGAAGCCTGGTATTGGGCATACCTAGCTGGATGAGCACTTACTACGTGTCTAATTAACCCCCCCGTCCCATCGTGACCTTTTCCAATTTTAAATTTTAAAATATTTTTACAAATTTTACATATAGCTACTTGATTCTCTACGTCCCTATCAAAAAATATCCATGCATCTGATTTTAATGGTCGTTTTGTTGGATCTCGTCTCATACTAGGGGGGATAGGAGGTATTTCAGTTGAAGGTGCACTAGTGGGTGTGTTGTCATCAACATTAGTGTGTGTATCATCTAGATCATCGTCTAAATTAAAGTCTTCTTGAGTTCCAGAAAATAGCTCCTCGTCTAAATCTAATGGTATTGTAGGAAAATGTTGAGTATCAACAAAATCATCATGTGTAGGAATAAAATGACTAGAAGAAGTACCCTTGCCCTGGTTGCCCCTACTAGAAGAAACACTCTTACCCTTACCCTTAAACATACCTCTTAATCCTTCCATTTTAATTATGATAATAAATAATTAAAGACAATAAAATTAAGTGCGCTAAATAAAATAAACAGACAATAATAATTTAATGAAGGAACGAATGTACCAAACGCCGACGTAACGTCGACGTGTAATCGAGAGGTTGAAAATTGAAACTTTGCTCGATGGAAGATCCTCAAGCTAGTTGTCAACTTCACTCCCAATTCCCAAATGAATAAATAAAATTGAATATTTAGTAAACAATGTAGACCTGTAGAGAGAGATTGTAGGAAGATTTGTGAGAAAGATGAAGAGAAAATGAGTTATTTATAGTTGGAAAATTGGGTGGGGGATTGGGGGGTTGGGGGAGGGGGAGGCCTAAAATGGTCGTTGCCCAACGGCCAAAATCTAAAATGGTCGTTGGTGCAACGATTATATTTGCAAAGGGGGAGCTCTCGAGCGGGGTCGGGACGGGGTCGGGTTTGGCGGGCCCGGGGCGGGCTCGGGTCTGGCGGGACGAGACATTGTCCTGTCCCGAGTTCGAGTCCCGCTACCATTTTCTTTTTTTTACGCAGGGTCGGGGCGCGCTCGGGTCGGGGTCGGGCCTTCCCGGCCCACTGGTCAGCCTTAGTACAAACTCTAATCAGTTGGAACTTAATTGTTTCTACATATTTTTGTAGGGTTTTTGTTGGGTTCAAAACACATAAGTAAGGCACATCGAAAGTTTAAAATTTTGTTCTTACTTACCCCAACAATTTCTTCTAGTATGGTTATATAACAATCAAAACCTGTAACATAAAACATGAACACTTACATGTTGTATTATCTGGAGTCTTTACTAAAGGGTGGACATGCGATTCCCTTTTCGACTGCAAGCACAATGCTACAGCGTATTCCTCTGTCAAGAAAGTCAGGAAATCTTGGCAGAAGTTTGACAGAGTTTCGTCCTAGACTCTAAGTCTAGAATTGTTTATGATAATTGGTGTTCTTAGTGTGTTAATAACTAGAGATTAGTGTTGTATATATAGTGATTTTTTAGGTCACAAATCATATTAGGGTCGAGCTCTAAGCCTGGCCAAAAAATTGAGGTGCAGTGGGCCAGTCTGATTGGGCGCACTGTCGGGTCGGCGCCGCGGCGCCCTACGTAAATTTTTATTTTTCGTTTTCGTTTAATATATATATTCAGCACATTAAATCCAAAATCTAATTAAATTATCCATAGTTATTATCAATTTAAATATCTCGATTCCAAATCGAATATTTAATATTCTCTCAATACACCCTTAGACCGAAAAGACAATCGACATAGTGTGACTCTATACGCCTTCACATATCGACACTAATCTAATTAAGGTCCGTCATATGACGAACTCAATATGTGAAGTACGTTTACATGAATTCAACAAACATAACCTTTATGTGAGATGATAAATTCCTTTCATTCGCGACACACTCGATCAAGCTTAGGATTTGCCATGTGTCTATCCAAATGGCTTGATCACTTTATCTCATCTATATTAGTCGACAACTAGACCATATTCTAAATATGTCTCTTGCATTGGCCAATGACTTGGTCGACATAATATCACTGAGAAGTGAGTGCTCTCTCGAATATCCAATTGAGGAATGAATCCTATTCTTGGTTCAATTACTACCTTAATTTACATCATAATGTACCCAACACAAGCCGTGTCTTATCATATAAGGAATTTAAGCTTAGGACAGGGTCAAAGTACATTACTCTGTAAATAAGGTGTGTATTGACCTTAAGTCAAATGACTTTTACATCCCACACGCTGATAATACTTTAGACATGTATAATAAATAGTTTATCAGCAGGGTATACCAATACTTTCCAAAAGTATCCATGTGTCTATCACTAGTAACCATTACTAGTAGCAGGTGAGACATACTACATTCTCTAAGAATGTGACGCATACCACATGTCTACTTATAACATATCATCGATATCCCATTCTCGATGATCATTAGTCGAGGCTATTTTAAAGTTACGCTCTATCATCAATATCTCACTCTATTAATGACAACGTAAGCTCAATGGATGCACATTAATTAATGATTGTCTCTAGGACATACATACTTTCAATCTCCCACTTGGCCTAGAGCCAATCTTTGATGTATCTAATACCCATGTTTTCAAAATGACCATTTTGCTTAACTAAGCTTAATGGTTTAGTAAACGGGTCAGCTAAATTATCATCTGTGGGAACATAGTCTAATCTTATTTCTTTAGTTTCCACCATCTCCTTGAGTATATGGTATTTCCTCGGTACATGTTTGTTTCTGTTTGTTGATCTTGGTTACTTAGCTTGCGCAATCGCACCAGTGTTGTCACAATAAATCATTATTGGATAAGTAGCACTTGGAACAACCCCTAGTTCCTTCCTTCAGGAACTCAGATATCGCGACAGTTTCTTTACCAGCTTTCGATCCAGCAATGTACTCGACTTCAGTTGTCGAATCAGTAGTTGTAGCTTGCTTGGAACTTTTCCAACTCACTATTCCTCCATTGAAAATGAAGGCATATCCAGATTGAGATTTGAAGTCATCAAGATCTGTTTGGAAGCTAGCATTAGTGTACCCAGTACACACTAGCTTCTCTTGTCCACCATAGACTAAGAAATATTCTTTAGTTCCTCTAAGATACTTAAGAATACTCTTGACTGCTTTTCAGTGTTCTTTTCCAGGATTTTGCTGGAATTTGCAAGTCACACTAAGTGCATATGCCACATCTGGCCTCGTACAGGTCATGTCATACATGATAGATCCTATAGCTGAAGCATATGGGATTCTTTTCATGCATTCAAGTTCTGCAACAGTAGAAGGACTATCCTTCTTTGATAACTTGATGCCTTGACCCATAAGAAGACTTCCCTTCTTGGAGTTTTCCATAGAAAATCGTCTTAGCACTTTGTCTATGTATGTGGACTGTGACAGCCCCAACAATCTATTAGGTCTATATCTATAGATCCTAATTCCAAGAATGTAGCAGGCTTCACCCAAGTCCTTCATCATGAAGGTGCTAGATAACTATTCCTTGACTGATTGCATGAGAGTCTTATTATCTACCATTATTAATATGTAATCTACATATATAACAATGAAGACTATTCCCTTCCTTGCGTATAAACGCAGGGATCTTCTTTGCTTCTAACAAAGTCAAACGATTTGACTGCTTTGTCAAAACAAATATTCCAACTCCTTGAGGCTTGCTTAAGTCCATAAATGGACTTCTGTAGCTTGCACACTGCTTTGGGCTTAGTCTTGGATGTAAAACCCTCAGGTTGTATCATATACACCTCCTCAATTAGGTTACCATTGAGGAAAGCAGTTTTAACATCCATTTTCCAAATGTCATAATCATAGTATGCGGTTATTGCAAGTAAAATCCGAATGGACTTAATTTTTGCAACAGGTGAAAAAGTTTCATCATAATCGACCACATGCCGTTGATTATAACCTTTAGCCACCAATCTTGCCTTATAAGTCTGTACTTTGCCATATGCATCAATCTTCTTCTTGAAGACCCATTTGCATCCTATGGGTCTAACCTTTGTTGGGAAATCAACCAAGTTCCAAACTTGATTTATGTACATCGAGTCCATCTCAGATTTCATGGCTTCTTGCCATTTCCGCGAATCAATGTCTAACATGGCTTCGTTGTAGGTTGTAGGTTCATCGTCATCAGGAATATCTATCTCATTGTGTGTTTCAACAAGGAGATTAGGTCTTTCAGGCGGACGATGTGTCCTAGTGGTCATACGAGTTGATTATTCTGCTTTTCAGTGTTTGTTGCATTCTGATTGTGAGAAGGTCTTTGTCTGCTGGACAATCCATCACCTTGAGAGCTTTCAGGAATGTCATTTTCATGTATTCCCTGAATGGAATGATGTACAACCATTGTATCATCTTCCATTGGTTGTGTATGAGAGCCTTGCATTTCTACACTATCTTTCACAGCACTCCCACTGGCTGAAGGGCGTACTCTAAGTATCCAATCTTCACCAGATACTCCCACTGAATCCTTGTCTAGGTCATTCGACAGGGGTTCAACTTCTGTGTTATCTTGTGGTTCTTGAATTTCTTCAAGTTCTATCTCATTGCAGCTATGTTCCTTGTAGACATATTCTTCTTCAAGGAAAGTTGCATTTCTGGAAACAATGACCTTATGTTCTCCAGGAAGATAAAAATAGTATCTCTTAGTTTTTTTGGATACCCCACAAAATAATATTTCTCACTTTTAGATTTCAACTTGTCAGTAAGCATCTTCTTTACATATGCAGGGCACCCCATGGTCGCATGTGTTTAAGTGCTGGCTTCTTGCCATTCCATATCTCATATGGAGTTTTCTCCAATGACTTTGAAGGAACCTTGTTCAGAATATAAATTGAGCTTTGCAATGCATAGCCCCAAAGGTATGTTAGTAGAGCTAAGAAACTCATCATGGATCTAACCATATCTCATAGGGTTCAATTTCTCATTTCAGCAACACCATTCATCTGTGGCGTTCCAAGAGGTGTCTATTGTGATTGGACTTCATGAAGCTTCAAGTAATTCAAAAATTCTTTACTTAAGTATTCACTTCCTCGATCTGATCGAAGGGTCTTGATACTTGTTTCAAGTTGCTTCTCTACTTCTGACTTGTACTCTTTGAATTTTTCAAAGGCGTCGGACTTGTGTTTCATAAGATACACATGCCCAAACCTTGTGAAATCGTCTATAAAAGTGATGAAGCAAGGGAAGCCTCCCTTAGCTTGAGTTAAAAATGGCCTACATACATCAGTATGGACCAATTCAAGTACCTCTTTGTCTCGCACACCTTTTCCAGAAAGTGGCTTGTTGGTCATCTTTCCTCTTAAACAAGATTCACAGTTACCATAGGACTCCAAGTCAAATGGTTTCAGGTAGTCTAACTTTCTTAATCTTGATATCCTTGATTTATTGATGTGACCAAGTCTACAGTGCCATAAGTAGGTGGGGTTTCTTGGATTACTTATCTTAGCTCATTTATTTTGCACATTGAAATTTTCACGACTACAGTTTAGAACATACAAACCATCCACAAGTAGAGCATTTCCACGAACTAAACCATTAAAAGACATTACATAACTGCCATTGGCAATAAATGAGGAAAACCCCTCAATGTCTAACACTGGGATAGAAATAATATTCCTCGTCAATGAGGGAACAAAATAACAATTATTTAGTTCTAAACAAAAGCCTGAAGGTAAATCTAGTCTATAAGTTCCCACGCGTTTAGCATCCACTCGTGCTCCATTTCCAACGCGCAGGTCTACCTCCCAAGGTCTAACCTTTCTGCTGTCAATCAGACCCTACACATTATTACAAATGTGTGAGCCATATGCGGTATCCAATACCCAGCAGTGAGTTATTTATAGACATATTTATCTCAATGACAAACATACCTTGTCCAATAGAGCCAGGAGCACCTAGTGTTTTGCCTCCTCCTGGAGTTGTGCAGTCCTTCTTCTTGCAGTTGAGGCACACATCCGAAGCTACCTTTGCCTTCTTCTGAACACTTTCTCTAGGTTTCATAACTGTTGGTGCAACAACCGTCTTACCCTTCTTCTTCTGCATGTTCTTACCCTTGGGTTTGAACTTACTAGAAGAGCCCACCATGAGCACGGCTTTACCTTTAGAGGTAGATGATTCAAAGGTCTTCAACATGTTGTGAAGCTCTGGAAGACTTGCCTTGGTCCCATTCATATTGAAGTTCACAATGAAATTCTCAAATGAACTAGGAAGTGAATTCAGGATCAGGTTGACAGAGACATTTATAGACATCTTCATTCTAATCAAAGCCAACCTTTCTATTAACCCAAATCATGTTCAGAACATGTGCTGACACTTGACCCCCATCGTTCATCTTACACTTGAAAAGGTCCCTCAACAGTTCATACTCCATTGTCTGAGACTGTGAGTTATAGAGACTCTTCAAATGTTCTAGCATTTCGTTGGGGCCCATGTTACCTCTGTAACTCTAAGGTCATGGAGGACAACATTACACATTGTGCCGATGTAGCATTGTCTATATGTTTCTGATAAGACACATTGTCAAACAGGGCATACTCAGCAGAATCTTTAGCGGGAACTGTGGGGAACATTGTGTAACACATACTCAATTCTTTCTAGTCTTAATACCAATCGCAGATTTCTTAACCAGTCAGGGTAATTTGATCTAGTCAACTTGTTTTTCTCGACCTTACATTTTCAGTGACATATTCTGCATTTTGTATTTACTAAAGAAATAGATAGACTTGAAATTAAACTATAATATAATTTCTATTGAACACATTCGTTAACTAATTAACATGGCCTTTAGTTTAATTAGCTTCCATTATTTTAACATACTCTTCGACCCCATGGAAAAATACAGACTCATATTAAATATGGTCATAATGGGCCATGATCCAGGTTCAGGCTATCTCTGTGTTTGCTGTGGCTGATAACTTCAACAACACAACCTGGTAGGTCTCTAAACCAATTACAAATAATTTGTAACTCATATTTGACCGAATATTCTAAACAATCGATATGCGTCCCTCGGCTTGTCCGACACTGTGGCGCCAAGACAGCCTAGCAAGTCAACCCCGTTATGCGACTGTAATTATGTATCTAAGTGAGTTTTACCTTATAGAGCAAACATTGTTGTGTAAATACTCATGAAGGTTTATCACCCACTTCTACATTTAACATGCATCTATGAAAATGTCTGAGTCCTCGTAGACTTAGAGCAAATGTTGTGGCATAAATACTCATCTCGCCGAAAAGGATTTTGCACTACAATAAATAATAACAGTCGACGCGTTCATTTTAAATGAGACTTGTATTAAAATTGTAGGGAATATTTTAATTCAGGGTTTTAACCAAGATCAACTTTAGCATGCTATGTCCAACAAAGCATCTTAATTATCATGCAAATGATTAAGCACATATTGGTTACCGCCTACCCAAGCATGATATTAAGCGGTTTTAACAAATACTGGGCGCTGCCTACCCAGACATGTATTTGCGGACGTTATTCTAGTAATTTAAATGACACACAATTTGACATTTAGCACATAAATAATACACTTATCAAATAATATACTGTATAATAATAATAATCTTGGGTCAAACATTCTGAACTTTGATTTTTTTTCATTTCTGGACAGGTGGGGCCGCGTCGATAATCGTTAGGGTCGCGGTGCCACTGAGGCAGAAACCTTTCGGCTTCTGCAAATGCATTAGCGTTGTGGCGCTCCACTATGGAGCTGTGGCGTTGCAAAGGCAGAAACCTTTCGGCTTCTGTAAATGCATTAGCGCCGCGGTGCTCCATTCCAAAATTTTGAAACGAAGCATTAGGGTCGCGTCGCTCCACCATAGAGCCGCGACGCCGCCTGAAAAACCTAGCAAGCGCTGCGGTGCCTTACCATAGGGTCGCGGCGCCGACGTCTTAGCAAAATGTTTCTGTGTTGATTTTCTAAAATCGTTCGAGCCCTAAATCCAATTTAGGGATCAAATCACAGATCCTTTTTCCTCACCCACCATTATCAATAACGCACATATCGACCATCATCCATTCATACTCGTTCTTTGCCGTGCACCGTGCAATGAGTCGGATATCCGCACTTTTGACTTAGTTCGAGTTAGAACGGAATGACTTCCTCGAGTTAGCGTAGGAGATAATTTAGGATGATATCAAAAGGTTAACATTCAGTCAAGATATGTAGGATTTCAAGAAGCCTTGTTTTAATCCAATTTTATATTTAACTCATATTATTATTTTATTCAATTGTTATATAACCATTGAACCAGCCTGAGCTTTGATACCACTGTAGGGTTTTTGTTGGGTTCAAAACACATAAGTAAGGCACAACGAAAGTTTAAAATTTTGTTCTTACTTACCCCAACAATTTCTTCTAGTATGGTTATATGACAATCAAAACCTGTAACATAAAACATGAACACTTACATGTTGTATTATCTGGAGTCTTTACTAAAGGGTGGACACGCGATTCCCTTTTCGACTGCAAGCACAATGCTACGGCGTATTCCTCTGTCAAGAAAGCTAGGAAATCGTGGCAGATGTTTGAGAGAGTTTCGTCCTAGACTCTAAGTCTAGAATTGTTTATGATAATTGGTGCTCTTAGTGTGTTAATAACTAGAGATTAGTGTTGTATATATAGTGATTTTTTAGGTCACAAATCATATTAGGGTTGGGCTCTAAGCCTGGCCCAAAAATCGAGGTGCAGTGGGCCAATCTTACTGGGCCCACTGTTGAGTCGGCGCCTTACGTAAATTTTGTTTCCCGTTTTCGTTTAATATATATATTCAGCACATTAAATCCAAAATCTAATTTTGATTTAATTAAATAATTTCCATCTAATAGAAATTATCCCATAGTTATTATCAGTTTAAATATCTCGATTCCAAATCGAATATTTAATACTCTCTCAATACACCCTTAGACCGAAAATACAATCGACATAGTGTGACCCTATAGGCCTTCACATATCGACACTAATCCAATTAAGGTCCGCCGTATGACGAACTCAATATGTGAAGTACGTTTACATGAATCCAGCAAACATAACCTTTATGTAAGATGATAAATTCCTTTCATTCGCGACACACTCGATCAAGCTTAGGATTTGCCATATGTCTATCCAAATGGCTTGATCACTTTATCTCATCTATATTAGTCGACAACTAAACCATATTCTAAATATGTCTCTTGCATTGGCCAATGACTTGGTCGACCTAATATCACTGAGAAGTTGAGTGTTCTCTCGAATATCCAATCGAGGAATGAATTATATTCTTGGCTCAATTACCACCTTAATTTACATCATAATGTACCCAACATAAGCCGTGTCTTATCTTATAAGAAATTTAAGCTTAGGACAAGGTCAAAGTACATTACTCTGTAAATAAGGTGCGTATTGACCTCAAGTCAAAGGACCTTTATATCCCATACGCTGATAATACTTTAGACATGTATAACAAATGGTTTATCAGTAGGGTATACCAATACTTTTCAAAAGTATCCATGTGTCCATCACTAGTAATAATTACTAGTAGCAGGTGAGACATACTACATTCTCTAAGAATGTGACACATACCACATGTCGACTTATAACATATCATCGATATCCCATTCTCGGTGATCATTAGTCGAGGCTATTTTAGAGTTATGCTGTATCATCAATATCTCACTCTATTAATGACAACGTAAGTTCAAGGGATGCACATTAATGAATAATTACAAACAATCAAATAATAACTTAATAACTTGCAAATGCCATAAATATTAATCTTATTGAGTGTTCAAGTACATTTGTCCCTAATAATGATTGTCTCTAGGACATACATACTTTCAATTTTTTCTTAGAATTTCTAAACCGATACTTATTTTGGCATTTTTTTTATTGCTAAAGCATACTTATTTTAGGATGAAGGAAGTAATAGGCAGGCGAAGTCGGCTTACAACTAGGAGCACTTTAGTATGCGTATAGAGTGAGCCCTTGGTGGCTACCGCGTTACCAATATCTAGATAGTACGTTAATAGTGCTGGCCAAACTGATACGATAATCACCCATGATTGCTTACAAGTTAGAAAGAGGTATGTACGTATTAATTGTTTAATGGTTGACTTGAACATCACTGACCCAATTAATTAACAAGTGTTTAATTAATTATGCGTAACCCATGAAGAACCCAAAAGGTTAATGACATTGAATGCAACCATATCTTAATCTCTGATGCACATTCAGCACAGTATCATACTCGTATCTCTAGCTAGCAGGGAATGGATAGCTACTACCGACCGATATTTTGGATTTTTATCTCGTGTTTATATCTATTAACCTATATTAACCAAATATACTCCATATATTTTATAATATTTAGTGTTGTATAATTATGATAGATATAAGATCCTTATTGTATTAGGGTTACACATTGTACACACTATATATAAATTTCCTTAATACAATCTTACATGGTATCAAAATCCTAAACCCTCTTTTATTTTCCTCTCCGGATGATAGCCTCCCCCCCCCCTTTTTTTTTCTTTTCTCGGATTTTGTGTTGACTATTGGCGGCTAATTGCCTGCTTTTTCTCTTCTTTCCGGAAGACAACTTGCCAATTTTTTTTTCATCTTTCCAGACAATCTTGTCTACTTTGTTTCTTCCTCTGCCCGAGAACAAAGAACAAATTTCTTGTATGTTTTGCTTCTCCTTCCTTTGCTCGAAAACAAATATTAGATTTTCGTCTTCTTTTTCTTTGGCCGTATACCGGGATACAGCTTATAAAAGCCGTTATACACCTCGTATATGGCCCCACTCTCCGAAAATCTTCATGGCAGCGACGTATATTCATGGCAGTGGCTAGCTGGATGAAAATTGGGCCTCCAACAAGAGTCGTCAACATCACGGGCCACGTTCCAGCAGCCTCAGTCCATCAGCAGTTGGGGCTACAGCGGCCCAACTTTGAGAAACCAAACAACTCAATTTCTGTCATTCAATTTTGGGCCCAACCTCAGGCAGCCCAGCAGTCCGCTCCAGATCGATTGATGGGCCACAACCATCTGTCCCAATTTCCTGGAGCCCAGCAATCCGCACCATTCCTTCCCCAATCCAATTTGGGCCAGACTGTCATCACATTGACTCCTCGGCAGCCCGATAATGCGTGGTATATGGATACGGGCGCCACTTCTCACCTCACTAACAACTCTAGTAATCTTTCTCAATTGCGAAATTTAAATACTCCACAATCTATTATGGTTGAAAGTGGTCATTGCATTCCAATTCAAGGGTTTGGCCATACACTAACCCCACTACCGCATCCCCACTTCTCCCTAAATAACGTCATCTATGCCCCAAATATTATCAAGAACCTAATATTCGTTAGAAAATTTGCCACAGATAATTATGTCTCAATTAATTTTGACTCATTTGAGTTTTCTGTAACAGACCTACGTACCGGGAAACTCCTTACAAGATGCAATAGTGAGGGGGACCTGTATCCTTTCCTATCCACGCCCGCTGTGTCACCCCTCCCATATCTCTAACTGCCCATGTCTCTCCTCCCACCACTTTAGCAATAATCTCTCCGTCAACCTGGCACAATAGACTTGGACACCCAAGAGCTCCTGTGTTTAATTTTTTTCGACAAAATAATTTAATTCGTTGAAATAATGGGAAATTTGTCCAACAATTCTTTTCTTGTCATTTAGGCAAACATATTCGCCTTCCGTTTCAATCTTCTTTAAGTGTTATGTTTTCTCCTTTGGACATTATTCATGTCGATTTATGGACATCTCCCATTACTAGCTCATTGGGACATAAGTTTTATCTAGTTTTATTAGATGATTTTCTCAGTTTATTTGGGTTTACCCGCTTAAATTTAAGTCTGAGGTTTTTTTCAAGTTTCTTGAATTTAGTGTCTATATCCAAACACAATTTGAAAAAGCCATAAAATCGTTTCAATGTGATAATGGATGTGAATTTAATAATTTCGCCTTTCAAAAATTTTGCATTGATAATGGCATGGTTTTTCATCTTTCCTGTCCCCACACCTCCCCCAAAATAGCAAAGCCGAACGAATCATTCGCATCATAAATAACATGGTTCGTACTATTCTCTTTCATGCCTCTCTCCCACCATATTTTTGGGTTTATATTGTCAAAATGATCGAATATATTATTAATATTTTGCCTACCCACACCTTACAAAATTAGACACCCACTAAAATACTATTTCGTCAAATCCCCTCGTATGATCATCTACGGATTTTTGGCTGCCTCTGTTATCCGAATCTAGCCTCCACAGCCCCTCATAAACTAGCACCCCGCACCACCCTATGTGTCTTCTTAAATTTCTCGCCCAATCATAAGGGATATCTGTGCTATGACTTATCTTTACGTAAGAGCATCTTATCTCGTCATGTCACGTTTAATAAAGCAATCTTTCCGTTTGCAAACATCCAAAAAATCCAAAACACATATAACAATTTTCTAGAGGAATCCGAAATGTCCCCCATTGTCAGCAACTTACTCCGCCGTGACGTTACAGTTCCATCACGGCCTACTGCCACTACTGTGGCACTATTACTGTCTGCCGCTGACGTCTCTGCCCAGTCACCCCTTTCGCCGGTAACCCTACACCCTAGCACCGCCTCTCCCACACTCTGGCCGACCAACCCAACACCCTCCCTGAAACCCTCACTCCACAGTCACCATCACTGCCCCAGTAACAGTCACCACTGACAGCCTGTCGACCTTGTCTCCGTCACTGTCGACTGCCCCTGCCATTTTCGACGGTAGGTCGTCCGTCTCTCAAACTCATCCCACCATCACATTCTCCACTCACCGGCAAATTCAACCATCGTCATCTGTCTCACCATCACCCATCGCTACATATCCAGTGCAACAATCCAACGCAGAAACCCCACCATCCCACTAGTACAATTATATACCCGGAGACCCAACCTCGACATTACCACCACTTTTGATAGGATACCCTACCCCACCAGACTCCTTGCTGACACCTGACATCACCTGTCAAAACCCACACCCTATCGACTTACCCCCGCTTTCGACACCAAACCAAACCTCGGACCCTATCACACAACGTGACCCAGACCTGACACCCACCAGAAATACCAAAACTGCCCCTACCCCCTCACACCATATGGAAACCCATGCCCAACATGAGATTTTCAAACCCAAAGTCCAATTTAACCTATCCACACAAACCATATCCCCAATTCCAAAAAACCCAAAATTAGCCAAACTAGACCCAAATTGGAATGCAACTATGTGTGAGGAATTTAATGCTTTAACGAAACAACACACTTGGGATTTATTTCCTAGACTGGAGGGGGTGAATGTGATCCGATACATGTGGCTTTTTCGTCACAAATATAGAGACAGTGGTGATCTAGAAAGATATAAGGTGAGACTTGTGGCTAATGCCACTAATTAGCAGAAGGGTATTGATTGTGGTGAGACGTTCAGTCCAATTGTTAAACCGGCTATCATTCACACATTTCTGAGTATTGCTATGGGTAAGCATTGCCGATTCATCAGCTTGATGTGAAGAATGCATTTCTACATGGGATTTGAAAGAAAATGTGTACATGCACTAACCGCTCTGTTTTGTCCATGCAGCAGCCCCCTTAATATGTATGTCTTTTCCATAAGTCACTTTATGGTTTGAAACAGAACCCGATAGCGTGGTATGATCGCTTTGCACAGTACATTTTACATATTGGATTTGTATGCAACAAATGTGATAATTCTCTATTTATTTTTCATAGAGGTAGTAGCATTGCTTATTTGTTGTTATATGTGGATGACATTGTGCTTACTGCCTCCTCTGATTTGTTGAAAAATGAGATTATTCCATTGCTTAAAATCGAATTCGTTGTGATTGACTTGGGGAAGTTGAGTTACTTTTTGGGGATATCAATGACTAGATCTGTTGATACTGTGTTTTGTGTCAGTGCAAGTATGCAGAGGAGATAATATACAAGGCAAAAATGGCGAACTGCAAGATAATGCCCACTCCGGTTGACTCAAAATCAAAGCTTAATGCCATTGATGGTGATCCAGTGTATGATCCTACCTTTTATAGGAGTCTTGTAGGTGCACTACAGTATCTTACTTTCACCAGGCCTGATATTGATTATGATGTTCAACAGGTATGCTTATTCATGCATTCCCCAGAGAGCTTCATTTTATTGCCCTAAAGCGTATTATTCGATATGTTAAAAACACACTTGATTATGAATTTCATTTATACCTCTCAGCACCAACCATGTTGTTATCATATACGGATACTGATTGGGCAGGCTGTCCGGACACGCGACGCTCCACCTCCGGCTACTGTGTGTTCTTATAGGATAATCTCATTTCTTGGTCTGCCAAGAGACAAGCCCGTTCGAGTGCAGAAGCAGAATATAGAGACGTTGCAAATGTTGTTGCTGAGATCTGCTAGCTCCGAAATCTTCTTTTGGAGCTTCAATGTCCCTTCCGTAAGGCGTCTTTAGTTTACTGTGATAACATATCCGGCATATATTTATCTCATAATCCGGTTCAGCATCAGCGAATCAAGCACATTGAGATGGATATACATTTGTTCATGAGAAGGTTGCTATCAGTGATGTTAAGGTGTTGCATGTGCCTTCTTCGTATTGTATGCAGATATCTTCACGAAAGGTTTTCCTAGACAATTATCCTTTGACTTCAAATCCAATCTTAGCATCCGGCCTCCTCCCGCTCCGACTGAGAGGGTGTATTAACGTATATTAACCAAATATACTTCATATATTTTTTAATATTTAGTGTTGCATAATTATGTTGGATATATGATCCTTATTGTATTAGGGTTCCACGTTGTACACACTATATATATCTGTATTAATGAGAAAGACTCTCCAAGGGAGATTAATACAATCTTACAATATCAAATCATGTAAATTTATTATAGTTAAGTGATCTAATGTAGTGATAAAAGTTTTCATATAAACATATCTCATGCATCTATTGACTTGGTGTACATACGGAAAATGGATAATTTCTTATCTTGAAATTTTCCCCATTTATCTCGATTGAACTATTTTAAACATCTATTTTACCCTCTAAATTATCAATCTTTGTCTTGTTTTACTTTTTTAATATTTTGATATTTCTCGCTCCTTTTAATCTTTATTATGGACTTACCTATAGAACAAATAAATTTTATTTATGAGGAAAAAAAATATGAAAAGTAGCTAACTTCAAGCATATATAATGTTGGAGTAATAAAATAATTGAGCACTTTTTTTTACTAGAATAATTTTTTCGTATCAATATTTTTTATAATAACCAAAACATAATTTTTTACACAATTGAGAATGAAATAGAATAATATATACATATATATATATATATATATATATATATATATATATACATATATAATTCATGTAATATATGAAAATAATTAATAAAATAAATCTATATTTATAACAAATTCCTTAACGATTCTTTGTTATACTTTAAATGAGTTTTAACTTATAATTTAGTTAAAATATTATATTAATGACAACCAAAACTCTAAAATCAATATCCTCATTTGGGGAAAAAATTAACAATCATAAAAGATAGTGGTGGATTTTTATAGAAAAAAATAATAAAATTGTAGGTCAATTCTACTTTACTTCACATGATTTTAAATTACAATTTATAATAAGATATATCCTAACTTTAATTATACCCAAAGTATATAAGTGAAAACATAAATATCACGTATAATATAAATAATTTTAGTTTAAAATTTATCAAAATGTAAAATAGTAAATGGGATTGATAAGGGCAAGGGAAAGATTAAAAAATGCATAGAATAGGAGGATTCAGTTTACCTCGGTTACTTTTTTTAAAAGTTTCTATTGTATGAAGGGCTTTGTCATTAATTATCATAGTACCTCTCAAAAGATAAACTATTTATAAGTTCCTATTGTGTTAGGAAGTAATTTTGAAGAAAACCCCTCAATTCTTAACCAATACATGTTAAAATTGACATACTCTTCAAATGAAACCTTCAAAAAGAGGTGTAACTATTCAGTTATGAACCCATCAATTATAACTGCAGTGTTAAGTAAGTTTCTATGCATATAAAATTTAAACCTTATAACATAAGATTTATATATAACCCATAAAAATAATACTTTATTAGATCAGAAAAATGGACGTCTTTAATTGATAACATATTTATGTACAATTATATTAAATATGTGAGTTCACTAAATAGAGAATTTCTAACATGTCATACCAAGTTTTAGTTACAAAACCTTTTAATTATTACTCACTCTGTTCCAATTTATGTGGCACAATTTTCTTTTTGATTTGTCCCAAAAAGAATGTCACCTTTCAATAATTAGTAACAATTTAATTTTATGAGATAATTTACAGCCGCACATTTATATATGACTTGTTTTGAACCATATATTTCAAAAAAAAAAATCTTAAATTTTGTGTCAATTTAAATGATGGCACATAAATTTGAGAAGGCGAAGAAACTCTGCATGTTGGGGAATTTGACCTTGTCTCATTGATTAGTTGTACGCTAAATTTTTACCTGGTAATAGTGTTGAAGGACCGGTGCTATTACCTCCAGGACGTGCAGGTAATACTGAGTGAAGTAGTCGGTAAAGTAATAAATGATTATCAAAAAAAAAAAAATGAAACTTTGTTGTAAAATCTGTAAAAATCAGACTACTCATTGAGTTCAGCTTCTAAGAAGGGCAAAGAAAACAGAGGGGGCTCCCCTGTTCTGCTAATGTTACCACTTTGGGGCCATTTGACTTTATGAGGGTACAACTTTTTTAATAATTTAAATTTAAATGGGCGGTTTTCAACTACATTGCTTTCAAAATTGAAGTCAGCGCTTGACCTTTTCTTTGTGTCCTAATAATAAAAATTGTTCATTTAGCAATTTAATTTAGTAATTAAGGCCAGTTGTGCCGTCCTCCAGATACGGCGGCAAACAAAATCTGTTGAGGAATTAGGAAACTTAATTATATGACACCTTCATTATGACAAATGGTAGAAACGTGGTAATTAAAAGAAATAAAACGTACTCCCTCTCTTTCCAATTTATACCAGGGTTAGACCAGTTTTGAGAGTGAAATAACTCTTTCTTCGACTCAATTTTAAATATAGATTCTTCTAATATTTTATAATAAAATTTACATATTTGAAAACTATAAAAAAAGAACTTTAAGTCTGCATAATTAATAATTTACAGTATATAAATAAAGCTGGAGAATATAGTAATCAAGAAAGAGTTGTTTGACTCTGCAAACTGATCAACCCTCGTATAATTAATTGGGATGGAAGGACTATACAACAGTATAATTTACGTAAATTTATACTCCATCCGTCTCAATTTATATGACACACTAATTTCCTTTTTAGTCAGTTCGAAAAAAATTTAAAAAAAATGACACATATCCTTATTTGACAATAATTTAACTTTATACTTTTTCTCTCTAGTCAGAAGAGCCTCTCTCCTCCTTGAGTTCTAAATCAGCAAGAGAAGAGGGACTGGCAAGTGAATGCATCTCGGTTCGAGTCCGAATGGCGACGTACCGTCTTCTAAAAAGGATGAATAGATCTTATAATGAATTCAATTCCCGATTTATTTCTTATTCATTGCGTTCGGCCTTCCGCTCCTCTCCTTAAAGTCGAGTGGCGGGTATCTATCAACATATAGAGATCTTGCCTTGTTAGCGATTATTTATGATAAAAAAAAATGAAATTCTGAAAACTCCTTTGTCTTATTTAGACCCTCTCTATTAATACTCTTTTTCTACGAGATTCAATCCCGAGTTTATTTCTGTTGACAACTCAATCATTTTTCCTCTCTTTTCTCGCTCCTCAAGAAAGACAGCTAGAAACTTCCTATTAGGAATGGCTTCCTTTCAGGTTGTGTTGTTGTACCGGATGATCAAATTACACAGGAATGTCTATGCTCCCATATTAAAGAGGAGTGTTGATACCTCTTCCATATCAGAAGAAAGACGACCCTTCCCGAGAACAAATTTGAGCAATTTCTTTCTCCCTTGGCATTAGATAAGGCAAAGGTAGGTTTCGCTAACTAATTGATCCTCGTGCGACGCGGGAAGGGGTTCCTCGTCTGGCCCTCTTGATCTCTCTTGCGAGAGAACTTTACATTTTACGCTTAACGAGATAATCTATAACCACACATATATTTGACTTGTTTTAGACCACAAGATTCCAAAGTCTTCATTTATTTTTTAAATTTCGTGCTCAGTCACTACATCATTTAAATTGGAACGGAGGGGGCGTTGCTCCATCTGTACGTATATATCTTCAATATTAATACAACATCCTCAATCATTCTTTGACAGTATATTTGCAAGAAGCATATAAATTACTTATGATCTTCTTTTAAATTTGAGAGCACCGGCACATCTCATTCACTTGATAGAATGACAAGAATCTCTTTCTTTATGGTTCCTTCCTTTCTGTCTTTATTTTAAAAAAATATTTATCAGGGTCCATTTATCAACTGTCAACTGAAATTTTGACTTTTTAGTGGAAATCAAACTATATAAACCCGGTCTTAGTTTAGTGGTTTCATGCATTAACATAAACAAAGTGAGAGAAATATTGAGAAGAGAGCACTCAGAAAACTTAAAGATCATGAGAAGTTATCAGGCAATGCTAAACAATGGTGAAACCCTACCAATTATAGGTATGGGAACATATTCAGGCGAAAATGATAGAGAAACAACTGAGAGAGCCATTAGAACGGCGCTCAAGGTAAGCGAACTTTTGAAGTGGAGTTACCTTCAATTACCTTTTAAGTGACTTTATTATGTGAATATTTTTATATCGTTAGTACATAAAACTTAAACTTTGTTATTATAGGTAGTTGTGCATGAAAATTTGATTTGGGCTGCCATTTTATCTGTACGTGCAGATGGGGTACAGGCATTTTGATACAGCAAAAATATATGGTTCTGAGCCGGCTGTGGGTAATGCATTGAGACGAGCGATTTGTGATGGGTTAGTTGAGAGGGAAGACATTCATGTCACCTCTAAACTTTGGTCAAGTGATCATCATGATCCTGTTGCTGCACTTCAACAAACCCTACAGTATGTGTCAATGTGCATGTTTTTCATGCAACACTATTTCCTTATCAGTCAATTAAAAAAGGAGTAACACACTTCTATATTTGAAAATAATTTAACTTTTTAACCTTTTCATTTTTAACAAAAAGAGTTCGTATCTGACAGTAGTAGAGAAACCATTATTTTATATATGCAGGAGGTTAGGGATGGAATATATAGACATGTATTTGGTGCATTGGCCAGTGGCATTGAAGCCATGGGTGGATTATCCAGTACCTGCAGAAGAAGACTTTGAGGACTTTGACATGGAGAATACTTGGTCTGCCATGGAGAGGTGCTTAGAGATGGGTTTGTGTAAGTCCATTGGAGTAAGCAATTTCTCATCCAGAAAGATTGAAGAGCTACTGGACTTTGCTTCTGTCACTCCTGCTGTCAATCAGGTATATCTCCAATTTAAATTTGATAAATTTAACCTCAATATTTTTAGTACTAAATTTTATTGTATTTTTGAAATTATAAGTTCAGATTTAGTAGGCATTGAGCCATATATTTTAAATATTTTCACTTTATTTGAAATTTATGGAGTTGTTTGATACTTTTTACAAAGAATATTTAGAATAATGTTCCTGAAGCATGTATTTAAATATAACTTTAAAAGTGAAAAAGTAAATTAGAAAATAGGTTATAAGTTGTTTTCAATTTGAAATACAACTTCAAATGGATTTAAAATTTTCATGACCAAAACATTAATTTTCAAATATTTCGAAAAAAAAAAATTATGATCAAACGAGTCTTTAATATTTGAATATACCGTTGCGTTAACCAATCAGTTATTTGTCTTATTTATGTTGTCAACCAAATCCGACCTCCTTTCTTGTCGTAACTCATAAAAAAAAAAAAAACCAAACTATCCCACTTCCAGCCCTTGTCTTTTAAGTATCAATTTAAAATTTTAAATACGTATTCACGTGTACGTTTGAGATTCTATAATTCTGACATGGAAAGATAATTAGATCACAAACCAGAGCATAAAGATTTAAGTAAATAGATGACTTCAACAGTATCTTCTTAATTAGGCTATGAGTAATACATACTATTTGATGATAATATCAGGTGGAAATGCATCCAATGTGGAGACAAAGAAAGCTGAGGTCAATAAGTGGGGACTATGGGATTCATATAAGTGCATATTCACCTTTAGGTGGACCTGGTAATGCCTGGGGAACTACTGCTGTGGTTCATCATCCCATCATCCAATCAATTGCCCTCAAGCATAACGCAACTCCAGCACAAGTATGATATATAATTTAAATTAAAAAAATGACGTTACATGCCTCTTATCTTTCTTTCTTTCTTTTATGCCTGAAAAAAATGTATATATTCTGAGGTTAGACCAATAAATTACTAACATTGTTCAATATGAATATTAGGTTGCTCTGAAATGGGGCTTGTCCCAGGGATGTAGCGTTATAGTGAAGAGCTTCAATCCTCGGAGAATGAAGGAGAATATTAGAGCTCTTGATTTGACATTGGACGATTGGGATTTAGTTGAGATTGACAAAATGGAGGAAAGGAAGATTATGAGGGCAGAGTATCTAGCCAATGATACTACAAGTCCATACAAGACCATTGAGGAGCTTTGGGATGACGAGATATAATTAATCCATTGAAGGAGCAGAGATAGTCCTGTATCTTCAAGTTAGATATCAATTTATCTTTGCCCTAATAATTTCTAACAAATAAATTCGGATGGATTGAATTATTTATGGCTTGAGTCTAATATTCATGTGAATCAATACATCAGTACCTCCTATTCAATTAAAGCTACACATATGTCATCTTATAATTCCGTTAAAGGAGTGACATTTTTAACAGTTGAAGAAAAATGAAGTCCAATAGGTGGAAGGAAGAACATTTCTAACCCGAAAACTAAACTTAAAGACAATTATGATTCAATAGGTGGAAGGAGGACAAATTCAAACTATTTTTAATCCTTTCAATCATAACTTTAAAAATTGGAACCATCACATTTAAATTTTGGATTGCTTTTAATGTTTCTTTGCGCTGTGTTATTGTGAATTTGCACATGGAAGGAAAAAAAAAAAGCAACAGCATAATTAAGCTTCAAATTAACTGGTAAAAGCTTGTTTAGTGTATATGTTGTCAATTGTTCATGACCTAGTTGCATTGTTGAGTTTGTGATGAACTAATTGTTTATTGAAATATTGGAAATTACTAGTAGTTACCTTGGGGGGTTGGTCAAAAGGCCATTTTGAAGACTTATTTGGTGAAAAGGTCATAAATCTTAAAGTATTGACAAAACAATCACCTATTATTACGTCAGTATTGTCATACTTTTCTGCGTTCAAATCTAACCCCAAAATTTTAAAAAATATATTTTGGCCTCCAACCCCCACCATTTTAATTACCCAAAAAAAATAAGAAACTAAAAAATTTCTCCATTTAATTACCCCAAAAAATAATTAAAAAAATAATATTTCCCTTCAAAAGCTCCCGATTTCTTCACTTTTCAGATCTCGTTTCCGGCGAAAATTTTGGCTTTTCATCAGAAAATCAGTCCGACCAACTTATTATGGCGTTGATTACAGTCATAGACCATAGCCATAACTTATTATAGATTTATTATGTCGTTGAATGCAGATTATATTATAGTAGATGGTGATTACATGGGTGAATGGGAGGAGATCTCAAAATATTATAATTGAATTTTTATGAGCAAGGTGACAGGATGATCCTGATAGTGATGACGAAGAGTGTAACAGACAAAAAGAAATCAAAAGAAATGAAACAACAAACCCTAACCCCAAACCCCAAATTACACAAATCTAAGAGTCTGTGGATAGGTATACCATAAACCACCTGTCGTCAATAGCTAAGAGTATATCATCTAGGCTCGACTTCATGCATAGTCAATAATTTTCCACATATTATACATAGACCAAAGACAATATTTATCTACAAAGTCATAAATAAATAAAATAAAATAAATAATAGGACATGTCACTATTTAAGTATTATAATAACACTTTAATGCATCATATGAGAGTCCCGATCCATTGAATACATGATCAAAAGAGTTTTAGGTCAAGTAATGGTACTTAAAAGGCCAATATTTTTTTAAAAAAATTATAAATAAATAAAAATATATTATTTAAATATTATAATAATACTTCAATACATCATATGAGAGTCCTCATCCATTGAACACATAATCAAAAGAGTTTTAGGACAAATAATGGTACTTAAAAGACCAATATTTATCTAAAAAGTCATAAATAAATAAAATAAAATAAAAAAAAGACTTGATGCTATTTAAACATTATAAATAACACTTTACTGCATCATATGAGAGTCACCATTAATTGAATACATGATCAAAAGAGTTTTAGAACAAGTAATAATACTTAAAAGATCAATATTTGTCTAAAATTTCATAAATAAATAAATAAAAAAAAAGATTTGATACTATTTAAACATATAATAATTTTTTAATACATCATATGAGAGTCCTCATCCATTAAACACATGACCAAAAGAGTTTTAGGACAAATATTGGTAATCATAACACTAATATCCAATTAGTCTGACAACAAATTATTGTTCTCAAAGCACAACCTTGTTCTAAGGACAATCATTACTTGTGCTTAAACTCTTTGGATCAGGTGTTCAATTGACGGGGACTCTCATATAATGTATTAAAGTGTTATTATAATGGTTAAATAGTATCAAATATTTTTATTTATTTTATTGTCCTTGATCTATATATAACATGTGGATAATTATTGATCATGTGTGAAGTCGAGACTAAATGATAATTGTTAGCTATTAACGATGGTCGATTTATGGTATACTTATCCACGATTCCTTAGATTTGTGCAATTTGGGGTTTGAGGTTGGGGGTTAGGGTTTGGATTTGGTGTTTGGGTTTGGGATTTGGGGTTTGAGTTTGAATTTGAATTTCATTTTTTATTTTTTTTTCCCATTAGACTAGTGCATATTCAGTATGCTTCACATTCCAACAATCGCCTATATTGTTCTAAGCAGTGAGTTATTATAGAGCAAGGTGATTTATTTTTGATTTGACTTATAATTGACCCAACTCACTTAGATTTATTTCAACTGACATACCACATATTATTTTACAAAAAGTCTATTAATTGTCTGTGATAAATTTGAAGAAACATAAAAAGCAATACCGAAACAAGCAAAATAAGTAGAAATAACACATATTTCGACCAATAAAAAAGACTAAAGTTTCAAGTCTAGTAATAGACCAAGATGAATTTGTAAAAATAAAAACAGAAAAATAAGTAGAAATAACACATATTTCAATAAAAAGGCTAAAGTTTTAAAAAAAATATTAAAAACCAGAATTTTATGAACTCTAGGATTTATGAAATCCGAAATAAATATGAACTTTTATATAGACAATATAAAGCTCAAAATGCTCCGAAACTGATGCAAAATTAATTAACATGCCCGAAAATAACGATTGGAGAGCTTCCGAGCTCTGGAGAGAAGAAAAATTGAATGGAGAAATTGAGATTTGATAGAAACGGGAAAAGAGAGAGGGAGACTTATTCATACTTTAGGAGAAAAGAGAGTGAACTTTTGTATATTTTAATATAAGTCAAAGAGATTTTAAGTATAGAAGGTTAAAACTCCAAACTTTTAAAAATTATAAAATAACCCAAACTCTAATTCTAAAAAATAAATTAAAAAGAAATTAAGTGACCTATTGGTCTAAGAGTGGACTCCTTAGACAAATCTTCTCTAGTTACCTTCTGTACTGGTGAAGTAACTTGTACAACCGTACAAGATTGGGTGGAAGTTACGAAGAGGATATTTTTGACAGCCGAGACGCGTGCTGCTTATAGATATAGTCCTTTTTTTGCTAGTTTCACATTTAATGGTTCATGCTGGGGGTTGGGGTTGGGGGGATGTATGTGCTTAAGAGTAGGGATTACGATAACGCGTGTGAAAATCTCACATCACATGACTATGATTTTAAGGTCCTAACACCCTTTAGAAGCATACAGGTTTCCTGGTTTTGAATCTCAATTAACAGATCTTGTATGATACTTACGGCCAAAAGGAGATTTTTTTTTTTTATCTTTCAACCAAGTGCATTATTAACTCTTTTTATAGTATTGAGTGTCAGAATTTAATATTAGATAAGTTTTAGAAAATATATTTTTTCTCTGTCCTAATTTATATGATGTACTTTGACTGAGTACGAAGTTTAAGAAATAAAAAAAGACTTATATCTTGTGGTCTAAAACAAGTCAAAAATGTTTGTGTTGTTATAGATCATCTCGTTAAACGAAAAAATTAAAGTTTAAAGTTAAATTGTTGTCCAATAAGAAAATGTGTCATTCTTTTTTGGACTGATTAAAAAAATGTGTCATATAAATTGAGACAGAAAAAATATATAATATGTGAGTTTAGTGAGTGACAATAGATTCACATGATCAATTTTTTACACATAAATTCGCCAATGCTCTTCATCACACCTCTCTTACTGAAACCGATATTCCATCACATATCCATTATAAATATTTTTATGAGAAGCGAGCAATTTTTTATAAAGAACTCTTATAAGGCACGCGCATTTGGTTTTGAAGTTGAGGGAAATTAGTGTAATTGGCATTGAGTGTGCCTCTGCTTGCTGCAATTAATACAATAAAAATCCTGTTGGCCTAACAGATAGTACAATCGCGTTATCGGTAGCATGATTGCTTAAAAATTAAGAGCGCCCCATTAATTAATTTTATAATCGTTGACTTGAGCAAATTTGAGCAGATTGGAAAGTGCTTAATTAACCCCAACCTCTCCATAACCCAAAGGTTAAGGGCCACTGAGTCCAAACATATCTGAATCTCTGATGACTGATACGCACAGTATCTCTCTAGAAGTAGAGCTTTATTTTGTGCGTTGCTGGGAATGGAGAACTACTTCCTAACCCTTTTCTGACTTTTGATGCACTTCAATTAAAGTCAAGGATGCATCCAAGAACTAGTATTTGGGGTGGAGCAGCGGCGGATCCAAAATTTAACACAAACGGGTTCAATTAGAGGATCAATGATGATAGCTAATAGTGTAAGCAGCGCCGAACTCTTTTATTTGCTCTTTGTTTTGTTTTTTTTAATAATGTAACCACAAAATATATATTTTTTCTTAATATGACACTTTATTTATTTAACAAAGTTGAGCAAAAATTTAAATTATTTTCAAATTATTTTAAAAAGATTTGATCTAATTAAAAAATATTATTTCAACAAATTGTTAACTCAATGTAGATTAACAAATTCATTTATAATTATCAATGTTGTTATTTACGAACTAAAGACAATACAAAGGGGTTTTAAACTAAATAAAACTAATATAAATTAATTAATTAAATTAAAAACTAAACTAACAAACTATATGTAATATCAACGAATATAGTTACATGTTTTTTGCAAAAAAGCTTTGAAAGAGAGTACCAAAATTCAATTAATAAAAAGTTACTATATGTTTTTGGAGTAAAATATGTAGGAAATATTATTCCTTCATTTTATTCATTAATGATTTACAATATATATATAGTGTTACAGAAATATTTTACTTTGCTACAAACTAGGTAACTAATCAATCCAAATTACAAGAGAAATATAACTCTACCTAAAATAGGAGATGTTCAATTAATTATTATCGAAATATTCTATTACACTCCCACAGTCGAAGCGGGAGATCGGCGTATGATGAGACTGTTCTGAAAGTCAAATAAAACAAACGGAAGACCTTTTGTAAAAATGTCGACAATCTGATAACGTGATGGGACATGTAAGACACGTACTTGTCCACCAGCAACCTTTTCGCGAACAAAGTGAATATCCAGCTCAATATGTTTAGTGCGTTGGTGGTGAACTAGATTCCCTGAGAGATAAATTGCACTAACATTATCATAATAAATCAATGTCGCCTTCGTAACCGGACAATGGAGCTCTAAAAGAAGGTTCCGTAGCCAATAAGATTCAGACATCACATTGACAACTCCTCGGTATTCTGCTTCGACACTGAATTTGGACAAGGTTGCTTGGCGTTTTGAGGACCAAGAGGCCAAATTATCACCAAGAAATATACAATAACCAGACGTGAAGCGTCAAGTATCTAAACAACTACCCCAATCGGCATATGTGTATGAAACAAGAGTGGTTGTCGAAGACAGATATAAATGCAAGCCATGATCGAGAGTACCATGAATATAACACACAATGCGTTTGAGAGCACGCATGTGATCCTCCATCAGGTTATGCATGAATAGACAAACTTGTTGCACAACATAAGAGATGTCGGGTCTCGTGAATGTGAGTTACTGCAGGGCCCCTGCAAGGCTGCGGTAATGTGATGGATTGGCATATGGCTTGCTGAAAGAAGCACTCAACTTCGGTTTAGTGTCAACCGGAGTGGCAGACGACTATACGATGACATGCTAGCTTGTTCAACAATCTCTGCTACATACTTCTTTTGTGATAAAAATAAACCACATGCATGACGTGTCACAACTATCCCCAAGAAGTAACTCAGTGGCCCTAGATCTTTCATTGCAAATTCAGAGCCAAGCAGTGACATGATAGACTTGCGAAGGGCATCAAATGAGGCAGTTAAGATAATATCATCCACATACAAAAGAATGTAAGCAATATCATTACCTTAACGGTAGATGAATAGAGAATGATCAGACATGCTGTTAGAAAACCCAATATGTGAAACGTAATCTGCAAACCTCTTGTACCGGGCCCTAGAAGCTTGTTTGAGCTCATATAATGATTTTTTCAGCAGGCACACATGATTAGGATAAGTAGGGTCTCTGTACCCTATGGGCTGTTACATGAACACTATTTCATTGAGGTCTTCATGCAGGAAGACATTTTTTACATCAAGCTGATGAAGCGACCATGCCTTCGAAAGAGCCAAACTGAGGACCATCCTGATAATTGCCGGTTTGACCACCGGACTGAAAGTATCACCGCAATCCACACCAACTTGTTGAGTCTTCCCATCACCTATAAGACGGACTTTGTGTCTCTCAAATGTACCATCAAGTTTTTCTTTATGACTAAAAATCCACATAGATCGAATCACATTAATATCAGGGGGATGGGGCACCAAATCTCACATCCTATTATTAATAAGAGCATTAAATTCATCATCCATAGCTATTTTCCAATTTAGATCATTAAGGGCAGACACAGAATTATAGGGTAACAGTGACTTGGCAACATAGGTGTGAAGACTGTATTTTTTGTTTGGCTTAAAAATCTCGTGTTGACTACGAGTGATAGGCCGTTGGGCCAAAATTAGAGTGGGTCGGGGGACGGTTGAGCTGCCAGAGCTGGATGGTGGGCCGAGACCCAGCGGACTGCCCGCCACTAGGCTTCTTGGCAGTGGGCTGCCAGCAAGAGGCTCATCTAGGCCAGCAGCCGCAGGGCTCGGTAATTGGGCCGAGACACCAAGACATGTTGGTCCTGTTTGGGAGGCTAATTTATGGATCAAATACGGGGGTATGCTATCGTCAAGAAATTCATAGGTAGGAGGCACAAAACAATGTAATTTGGCAAAAGGGAAATTTGTTTCATAAAAAATTACGTGACAACTTACGATGATTTTATTAGAGGATAAGTCGAAACATTTGTAACCACGATGATTTGACGGATATCCCAAAAAAACACACGGAGTTAAAGTTTATTGATGGTAGTAGAAGGAAAGAGAGGATAGAATAAGCACCCGAAAACCCATAAATGAGAATATGATGGGCCCCTTAGGTATAAAATTATGAGTGAGGATTGGTAGGCTATTTATTTCCTCGGAAGTATGTTCAAAAGATAGTTTGCCATTTGTAATGCATAATGCCAAAAGGATGGTGGTAGAGATGCATGGGCAAGTAAGGCTATAACACTATTGTTAATGGTTCGAATTTTTTCATTCTGCTTTTCCATTTTGAAATGATGTATGTGGACACGAGAGACGAAACGACAAACCATTAGTTTTGCAAAAAAACCCCAAAAGGCCCATTATCAAATTCTCTACCATTGTCACGCTGAATATTTTTAATATCCCGTTCAAATTGTGTGCGGATGTATGCTCTAAGTGATAGAAATGTGGAAAAACTTGTGACTTATTAGACAAAGTAAACGTCCACGAAAAATTAGAGTAATCATCCAACAACAGAAGATAATATCGATGGCCCGAAGAGCTCAAAACGGGAGATGTTCAAATATCACTATGAATAATATCAAAAGGCATAACAGTACGAGACTTAGAAGCAACAAAATTCAACTTAACATGTTTTCCAAGAGAACAAGAGTAACAAACATGAGAACTACGAGGTCTAGTACACTCGATAAATTTATTTTATTTAAGGGAAGCAAAAACAGGTGCTCCCGGATGACCCAAACATTCATGTTATAAAGAAGGAGCTAAAGCTGTAAAAACATTAATGGTAATTTGGCGTGATATATGGTTGTGGTGGTTGGATAAAGCTCGCCCCGACTATCACATCTCATTAGACGCATCCTCGTCTGAAAATCCTTCATGGAAAACCCAAAATGATCAAATTCAACAGAAACTCAATTATCAGTGGTAAATTTTCTAACTGAAATCAAGTTTTTAATTAATTGAGGTGCGTGAAAGACATTTTTCAAAATTAATGGTGGGTTCGGGGGAGACAAGTTTGTAGTACCATAACCACGAATTAGATTTGAATGACCATTTTCTATAATTATATCATGATTATTGCTCAAATTAAAATAGGACGAAAGATTACCTTGTGAGGACGTCATATGAGACGTTGCACCGGTGTCCGTGTACCAATTTGCGTCGAGTGGAGTAAGCCCAAGAGTGTGCATCACTGCCTCTATATCTGTTGGGGTCGCCATTGCCGAGTGGACCTGCTGCCACTTCTGAGTGGGCTGCTGCCGACACTGGCTCAGCAGTGGCCCAAGGATTCCCACGCCGGATTGCTGGGCCTGCTGGCTAGTCCGATGTGCCTAGGCTGCTGGCTTGGCCCAATTTTCCGCGGGGATGGGTAAGAAGACACGGTCCAGGCCCACGGTACCGACCCATTACCCCACTAGACTGGCGGCTGCCACTAGGATGGATGTTGCTACTGGCCGCCACCTCCACCGCGGTGGTTACCGCCACCTTTTCTACCACCACAGTTTTTGCTCTTGTTACCTCCGTTTCAGCCATTCTGGCCACGATTTCACGACAAATTTTCAAATTATGATGAATTCTCATCGGACGAAGCGACAACCAAGGCAAAATTTGACACAGTGGATGTCTTCTTGGCAAAACCCGCTTCTTCGAGGATGAGCATATAACGTGCTTGGTAGAATGGCGGAAGAGGATTGCTTTGACGGATGAGTGTACCTACTCCATTATATACGTCAGTAAGATCGACACCCATTTGTAACACGAGCTGATTGTTAGTTATCGGCGCCCCGACGTTCTTGAGTTGGTCTGACAGAACCTTGAGCCATTGATAATATGCAGACGCATTGGGAAAATCCTCCATATCAGTGGTGGAATTTTCCTGCTCAAGTGTGACGGCCCTAAAACTCCTGTTGTCTTGGAATATGTCACGTAAACGTTCCCAAGATTCCATAGCAGTGGAATCAGGCTCAAGCATAGTATGTAGTAAATCACTCGAGATTGTAGCGTAGATCCACTGGAGGACCATTGCATCAAGGGTCAATCATAATTCCTTCTCATAATCGGTCTTCGCCACCTTCTCCTTGCATTTTTTCGATGGAATTATGTGATGGATAACCCGGTGTGAGCGACAATGGATTTTAAAGAGTTTCGCCCATGTCGCATAATGGACGTTTTCCATCTCAAGAGTGATGGAGATATGAGATTTGATGTTGGAGACAGCAAGGGCTGGGTGAAAATTGAATTTCGAGTCAGACATGGCTTTCGGACGGAGAAGGGAGGCCATCTGCACATGGGGGGGGGGGGGGGGGGGGGGCGATGGTATTGAGAGAAAAGTTTAGGGTTTAGGATCTTTCCCTAGAATCTGAAATTTGATACCATATAAGAAATATTCTCCGTTTATTTTATTCATTAATGATTTACAATATATATAGTGTTACATAAATATTTATTTTGCTACAAACTAGGTAACTAATCTATCCTAATTACAAGAAAAATATAATTCTACCTAATATAGGAGATGTACAATTAATTATTGTGGAAATATTCTATTAAAATAGATTTTAGATTTTTAAAATTGAATTTAAGTAAGAAAACAAAATACACATTGAAAAAGAAAGAAAACATAAAGGTAATAAATTGATTAGCATATTTAATATGGTAGGTCAATTCTTTTTGGTGTTTACATATATATAGTGAACCAAAACAGTCAAAAAGAAACCTGCAATGCTACTACAGGGAATCGATCTTGCCTACACATTGCACATTTGAACCCGCTTTACCGCTGATCCAAAAAAATACCTTGTGTCATGTAGGTTCAAATGCTGTGTTATATTATTTAACTATAAATTTCTTTATATAAATAGTAAATTTTCGAAAAGAAGTGGGTTCACTTGACACACCACGTGGGCTCGCAAAAACTCTATACAGCTTACTTTTAAAAGATGAAGTTTTTTTTTAAAATTTATTTAAGTTGGGTTTTCATACCATCACTAAGAATTGCACATGAGCAGGGGATGGCCTAACTCAGTATTCCAAAAATTATGACTCTGCTGCATTACATTGATTACCTGCATATGCACAGTCTCAACTACACAAACAGATGCAGCATGAAAAAAACAACACTATTAGAGCAGTCTAACAACACAAATTTATACAAAAATATTCTTCCTCTGCCTATGCCTTAGAGACTCCATTTGCATGAGGTTTAGTCTGTAAGGTCCCATAGCTGTGGATGGGAGATTCGTGTGCAAAAGTAATCAGTTCATCGTTTGTAATACTCCATTTAGCTAAAGCATCTGCGACTTGATTGTCTTCCCTATAGCAATGTCGAACCTAACAAGCAATAGTACTTGATATATTTTGAATATGAATAATAATATTCTTCTTTTGCCAAGGGATATTATAGTTGTCTTTGATCATCTCAACCACAATTTTTGAGTCACATTCCAAAATTACTTTGATCTGCCTATTTTGAGAACACCATTCCAGGCCATATAGAACATCCTTGGCTTCGGTCATATTACTATTATCCATACCAACACTTCGAGCAAATGCCATGATAAATTTTCCTTTGTAATTCCTACAAATTCCTCCAATTCCAGCTCTTCCATTTGCATCCATACTTCCATGCGTGTTGATCTTCACCCAATTTTCAAGGGGCTTCAACCATTTAACCACAGTACATTCAATCTTGGGAGTAAGGCCCATAACCTGTTTATACATAACTTCCCACCTGGAGCTTCATTCAATATTACTCTCAAAGAAATAATCCCTTGATTATTTTCATTAATGAATGAGTATATATACAATTTACAATTTTCATAATATGGAAAATCCTATTCTTATTCTACTCCTAAAATCCTATTCTATTTGTACAAGAATTCTACAAATATGGTAAGTGTACAATGCTAATTAAATACAAAAACATCTCCTAAAACCCGTGATATACATAGTCTCCTTTTGGCTTGTATTTCCGTGATATACACGGTATACACAGGGCAGTGTATATACCGTGTATATCACGGGTATATTTATCACACCCCCGCAGTCATAGCGGGCGGTCTTCATACGCTGAGACTGTCCATAAAATCTTCAAATAGAACCGAGGGAAGACTCTTAGTAAAGATGTCTGCAATTTGATACCTGGAAGGGACATGACAGACGTGTACTTGTCCACGAGCTACCTTTTCGCGAACAAAGTGGATATCCATCTCGATGTGTTTAGTGCGCTGATGTTGAACCGGATTACCAGAAAGATAGACTGCACTAATATTATCACAATAAACCAAGGTAGCTTTCTGAATGAGACAATGAAGTTCTAAGAGAAAATTACGTAATCAACATGATTCAGATACCACATTGGCTACCCCTCGATATTCGGCCTCTGCACTGGAGCGTGATAATGTAGATTGTCGCTTTGCAGACCATAAGATCAAGTTATTACCAAGAAACATACACTAACCATATGTGGAGCGTTTGGTATCTGGACAGCCACCCCAATCAGCATCTGTATACAAGACAAGCGTAGAGGTCGATGACGGATATATATGCAAGTCATAGTCAAGTGTTCTCTGGATGTATCTTATAATGCATTTGAGCGCATTCATGTGCTCAACCCTAGGATCATGCATAAACAAACACACATGTTATACGACATACGTAATATCCAATCTCGTGAAAGCAAGATCCTGAAGAGCCCCTGCAAGACTGCGATAGTGGGTGGGATCCTCGTAAGGTGAGCCTGCCGCAGCACCCAGCTTGGATTTAGTATCAACTGGAGTGGAAGTAGACTTACACGAGGACATACCAACCCGCTCAATTATCTCAGCGGCATACTTCAGTTGTGATAAAAATAACCCATTTCAGATGAGAAAGAATCTTATATTGAATCCTCTTTGTATAACATCTATTACCTTCATATATGGCTGAACATTTTGCTTTCCATATATCCCAACAAATTAGTAATTTGTAGAATAGTCTGATGAAGTGAGTTTCTTAGTTTGATATTCCACCACTTTTGAAGCATACACCTTATAAGTATATCCTCGCAAGAAATTCCAACAGGATTTCCAAAGAAATTTCACATTTGTTCATATTAGCGAATATTCTCCATATATTCGCCATATATTGTGTAATTATGAATACTGTATATTTATGGTATATTAGGATCCTTATTGTATTAGGATTCCTCTCTTGTACACACTATATATATTTTTTAATAATGAGAAGACTCCTCAAGGGAGATTATTACAATCTTACATGGTATCAAGAGCCAAAACCCTAGGTCTTCTACAGAAAATCCGCCGCCCCCATCTCGGAACTCACCACCGGCGGCCACCTTTTTTTTCTTGACCAAAAGACCAACTTCTCTTCCTTTGTTCTTCCTTGTCCTCTTTCTCCCACTTCAATAAAATTTATCCACTTTAATGACTCTTCCTGCAACTCCCACGGTAGCCTCATCCTCAACCGTCGTCACCCCTGAAATACCAAAAGCATCATTTTCGCCCTCTGTTCATCCAGCCCTCACTGTCACAAACATCAAGAACTACCTCCCCATAATTCCTGATCAAGAAAATGGTCAGTATTATCCATGGGTTGAACTGTTTCGCATGACACCCAATTTTGTCCTGTCTTTTCCGATTTATTCGCAATTTTAAATATTTTCGGACACCTCAAAAATAATTTTAATATAGGCATATATATTTATTTATTATTATTTTCAATATCATTATTTATTATTATTATTATTATTATTATTATTCACATGTTTTACTATCATTTGCCTTTTTTAAAAGTCGTAATCATAATTCTACCCTAATATTCTATGTTATTTTGTTTTCGCAAAATTGCATCGCATTTCCATTTTTTATTAAGCATTAAACATTTCGCAAATATTATATTTTTTATTATTATAACATCGTTATGTTATTGTAAATAATTTACATCTTTTGCAAAAACATCTTTTTATAATAAACTCCCTCTTATTTTTAACCAACTCATTTATTTCCCAACCCAAGAACAATTTCTACCCAAAACAATTTCTACTCAACCCAAAAACAATTCAACTCCCCCTTTATTTTTTGGCCCACCCCAAACCGCCAAGCCCATTTTGGGCCAACCTACCCGAGCCCAAACCCATCCCCCTTATTTCCCCCTAACTTTGCCCTACCCTAAAAAATAAATACCAAACCCACCCTTTTCACCCACCAACCCGCACACCCCCATACCCTCATCCCCAATCGGTCGCGACCCTACACCCCATACCACACGTCGCCGGTCACCTCACCCCTGACACCACCAACTCCCCTCTGTTACGCCGACACCACCAACCCTTCGACCCATACCCCTATCCTCTTCAAATCTGTGATTTTTTGCCCCTTTATTTTTGAAATTCAAACTCGATTTAAAAGGGGTATGGGGTGGACGTTTGGAGGTACGAACCATCTATAAATACCCCCCCCCCTTGTTCTTCATTTTGGGAGGAGGAATTTTGAGGTCGAAATCGGGTCAAAAAATCAGATTTCTAGTTTGGGTTTGAAGATTATAAATTCAAGTTTGTTTGTTCTTAATTTTGGTTACGAATTACCCCTTTGTTTCTTAATTCCCAAATCCAAAAATACCCCTTTTATTCTTAGATTTCCGAATCCGAAACACTACTTTTAGCCTTTAATTTTACAATCTGAAAATTTCATTTCATTCCTCATATTTTCGCTCAATTTGGGTTTGATTTGATTCCGGGTCGGGTAAAAAAAATTCAGAAACAGAATTACAAATTCAGAATTCGGTGATCAAATCCAAAAATCTGAATTCTAAACATTCTCGAGCGGATTCAACGATTCAAAACAACACCTCGGTTCGCTGCCCGGAGAAGGTCAGTAAAACACAAACTCCTCTCAATTTATTTTCTGTATTTTTATGTGTTTTGTGTTGATTATATACTGATTATTCATGTTACCGTGTTTTAATGCCCAAGTGTATTAAGTTTATTAGACTTATTTAATTATCTATTAAGGTTATGAAATGCTTTGTTTGTATTATTAGACTTATGCAGATTATTATATGAGGCATATGTTTGTTAGTATGAGTGATACATATAGTGTTTGCACCTGTTTAGTTCATGATTAGTATTACATTTAGTATAATGGGTTGTAAATGTTGTTCAGTATTTGTTTAGTGAAGTCATGATACAAATTAGTTATGTTTTGGCATGATTAATATGATAAGATCCTTGTTCTACTTTAAAGGCCATGATCTATGGTGATTAAGGTCTGAATGTGTGGTTATGTTTTGGTTCTTTTACATGTCTGAGATCCAAGGTTAAGTAGGGATAAAGTTTAGTTTCTTTGTGGATTTAGATGTATGTCAACTTGTTCGCATATTTTCTTCGTGTCCAAATGAGTAGTATTTAGACGGGTTGGCTTTAAATCCTTACTTTCCTGTTTATAAACATGTTTACACTTTTTTTTATGGTTTAGAACTAATAATGAAGCATGTGTGTCCTTTGTTGAGTTTTGAATTCTAAGCAGTATGTTAGAGGCGATTTTTGTTGTGTGAATAATGGCTTGTTAATTCAGGTCTTATAGAATGACCTCATCATTTATGCCATACCATGTTCTAAATGTTATTGACATGATGATTTCTTACCTATTGGGTTCTTTGTTAAGTAATAACAAGAGTTTAATTATTCTACATGTTGGATATATGCTAGCATGATTTGTTTATATGGCTTTTTTATGATTTAGGAGTAATATGAGTTAGGTCTTCGAGTATCTATTATAATGAACTTGTGGGCATGGCTTTGAGTCTCATGTATGCTTGTTGGTTATACGAAAAGTCAAAAAAATTGATTTCGATTCCGGTCACTGCTTCGGGTTGCATTTTTCGGGTCGGGTCGACCCAAAAACCGGGTCGCCTATTCAGGTCATTGTTCATAATTCGGGTTGAGTTTTCATAAACATTCTGAATCCTGTTTCGGTTTGGAAATTTCAGAATTCGGGTCGGATATTTTAATTGCTTACTGTTGGTTTACTTTGGCACTTGAACATCCGTTATGCGGCTATGTTGTTATTTTGTTGATTTGAACTAATACTGCATTTAGGCCAATGAAATTGAATTCGAGGTCGCGTCTCTTCGGAAGTCGTTTCTCTGTTTCAGTTTATTGTTATGTTGTTTATTTCACTGATTTGAACTAATACTGTATTTAGGCTAATGAAATTGAATTCGAGGCCGCATCCGTTCGAAAATCGTTTCTCTGTTTCAGTTTGTTGTTTTTGGCATTTAAACATCCGTACACGGATATCTTACTATTTTACTGATTTGAATAAATACTGCATTTAGGCCAATGAAATTGAATTCGAGGTCGCGTCCCTTTGGGAATTGCTTCTCGGTTTCAGTTTGTTGTTTTTGGTTTGTTTTACTGATTTGAACAAATACTACATTTAGGTCAATGAAATTGAATTCGAGACCGCGTCCCTTCGGAATTGCTTCTCGATTTCGCTTGCTGTTTTTGGTTTGTTTGCTGCTTTGAACAAATACTACACTTAGGCCAATGAAATTGAATTTGAGGACGTGTCCCTTCGGGATTTGTCTCTCGATTTCGGCTTGCTGTTTTGGTATAATTTTGCTGATTTGAACATGATACTATACTTTGGCCGATGAAAATATCCATTGATTTTGAGGCCTCCACAGTTGAAAAGACGGAAATAAAACTTCTGGGCAAGGATGAAAACTTAAATCTTTTTTTTCATCCGAGAGATCAACATGTTTAGTAGGCGAGGCAACTAAAATGACCAATGAGTTATATGTTCGCAGCCACGACGTGATTAGAATGATCTTTTCTTTTTTTTTATCCGAGAGATCAACATGTTTAGTAGGTGAGGCAACTAAAATGACCAACGAGTCATATGTTCGCAGTCACGACGTGAGTGGAATGATCTTTTCAAAATTTAAGTTTGAGCCCTCCGTAACCAAAACATTTACTGTTTTGGATACGGATCCGAAGTTATTTATTTTCAACTGTTTCTAACCGTTTGTTCTTAACAGCTTGCCAGGAACAAAGTCAACGAAGGCAAATACTCCTCGGAGATTATTTATTTTGTTGTTTTTACTTTCTTTAATTCAGCTTTATCTCGCTCTGTATTGTAATATTATTTATTGCACTTATGTAATTATTGAAATGCTTAGAATAGGTAGACTTAGAATTAATTCACAGGGTAGTCTAAAACTGAAAACTCGTCGCTAGCTTATTTACTTGTAGGCTCTGTTAATTCAAACTTAGAAATCCTCCGCTAGTTTATTTATTTTTAGGCTCGTCATGCATATTCAAAATTTTCAAAAAACAACTTTGATCATCTTCTATTCAATTTTTTTAATCATACAAATAAGTTTATCTCTTTTTTTTTCAATTTGCAACTCAATGATTTCCAAAAAATTTACTTCTTTGGCATTATAAATATTTCATTTTTCTCCTTACTATTAATTGTTACAAATGCATATTTTTTCAACTTTACATGTATTTTTCTTTAATATCATATAAATGCATACTTGTATAAAATGCATCCTTTACTAAATATTTGCAAACATCTTTTTAACTTTATATACTTTTAAACATGCATTTTTCTTAGCAATAATTAACATGAGTTTGATTGGATAACCGCAAAGCGGATCTTAAAGGATGTCTAACCTCTTCCCTTTAGGATAATAAAGAACCCTTACCTAGAATCTCATTAGTTTTGCAGACCTTAAAATTGGAGTTACATTGCAGCATTTAGTCAACATTTAGGTGCCCTAATTCACCGTAGAATAATAGAGGTGGCGACTCCTTAATCCAATACCCAAGAATCACCAATATGTTGTACTCCGCTTTGATCGCATGGTTAAAAATGGGCGCGGCACATGCATGTGTCTATAACGTGTTTGACCATATCGACGACTCCTTTTCTCGCCCCACTAAGGTTGATGACTCCACATGGCTTTGTCTAGACGTCGTTGTCAAAAAATGGATATATGACACTATTTCTCACGACTTGCTCCTTACTATAATGAAATTCGGAGCCTCGGCCCGTGATTTATGTCTTCGGTTAGAGGAATTTTTTCAAGATAGCAAGCACACTCGTGTTGTGTATTTGGAGGAGCAATTTAATGATACACGCCTTGAAAATTTCTCTAACATGTCCAATTATTGCAAGTAGTTGAAACTTATGGCGGACCAATTATCCAACATCGGCACGCCTGTTTCCGAAACAAAAATGGTCTTAACATTAATTGCAGGCCTCCCTAAAGGTAAGTACGACACTTTAGCCACCATGATACAGCAGGCTGATCCGTTACACAGTTTCAATAAACCCCGCTCGCAATTGTTGCTAGAAGAAACCCGTCGTGCAAAGCAGGACGAGCACAATCTAAAGGTGTTAGCAGTCGAAACGTCTCCCCAAAATAACATCACCGCCGAAAAATAATTAGTCGCGATGGTGGCAGAGGTGGAAAAGGACGTAGGAAAGGATGTCGTGGCCAACAACACAATACACTACAGCCGCAGCCCATTCCTTCAGCACATTTGACTAGCCCAATTGCCCAATATCAGCACGGGAACTGGGCCTCATCTCCTGTCCAGGTTTCGCCCACTTCCCTTACCCACAACAGGGACTGTTGGGCCCCGCTCCAGCATCTCAATCAGCCCAATTTCAGCCACACCAAGCCTACATCATGCAGGCCTAGTACCTGCAGTCTTCCTCTGGTCTGCCCCCGACTGATTTGTGCCAGGATTTTAGCAGTCTTAACTTGCAGCAGCCCGATAAAAATTGGTACATGGACTCGGGAGCCACATTTCACCTCACCCGCTCTGTAGGTACTATTCCGAAACTGTTTTGATTAAAGTATCCTCAATACATTACCGTTGGCAATGGCCATCACATTCCAATACAGGGCTATGGTACCTCATACACACAACCACCTCATCCACCTTTTTCCCTTAACAATGTCCTATATGCCCCAAACATCATTAAGAACTTAATTTATGTCCACAAATTTACTCGTAATAATTTTGTCTCTGTTGAATTTGACCCATTTGGTTTTACTGTGAAGGATCTTCGTACGGGGACACCCCTTACGAGATACAATAGCACAATGGATCCCTATCCATTCCCATCCACCTCCGCTGCCGGATCATGCTCTCCCATCTCTCTCACTGCTATCTCTCCGTCCACTTGGCATAATAGGCTTGGCCACACAGGAACCCCTGTTTTTAATTTTCTTAGAGGCAATAATTTTATTAAATGTAATAATGGGAAACTTGCCCAACACTTTGTTTCTTGTTCTTTAGGAAAACACGTTCGTCTTCCTTTTAAATCATCTTCCAGCATTACGTTTTCTCCGTTTGATATTTTTCATGTTGATTTGTGGACGTCTCATATCTCTAGTTCACTTGGTCATAAATATTATCTTGTATTGTTAAATGATTTTTCTTATTATATTTGGATCTACCCACTCAAATATAAATCAGAAGTGTTTGCCAAATTTCTTGAGTTTCATACTTTTATCAAAACACAGTTTGAAAAATGCATAAAATCGTTTCGGTGTGATAATGGTCGTGAATTCAATAATTCCATGTTTCACCGATTCTATAGAAATAATGGTATGGTTTTCCGATTCTCATTCCCACATACATCACCTCAAAATGGTAAAGCAGAACGAATCATCTGCACTATTAATAACATGGTTCGTACTCTCCTGTTTCATGCCTCACTTCCTCCATCCTTCTGGGTCTATGCAGTCAAAATGGTAGAATACGTCTTAAATATTTTACCTACTAGTACCCTCCATAATATGACTCCAACCGAAATCCTATACCGAAGGATCCCCTCTTACGACCACCTAAGGATATTCGGTTGCCTGTGATATCCCAATCTTGCATCTACTACCCTCATAAATTAGCACCTCGAACTACTCCGTGTGTCTTCATAGGTTTCCGTCTAATCATAGGGGCTATCTTTGCTATGACCTGTCCACTTTTCAAATCCACGTCTCTCGTCACATCAAGTTTGACGAGACCACATTCCCTTTTCAAATCTCCAAAAATTTCAAAAAATGGACTATACCTTTCTTGTCGAGCCCGACATCTCCACCGTCATTCTTAGCCAACTGTATCAGTCAACCACCGTTAATTCATCTCAGCCACCCACCCACTGTCAGCTCCGCGGCGGTGTCCCCCGTCTCATCTCAATCACACTCATCGCCGGTTGCCACTGCCACTAGCAACCGGTCAAGCTCATGTGTCTCCCCACTGGTCCAACAACCCAACGCCACCCAAAACCTTCACCCACCACCAATGGCTTTGCAACCTCCATGACAGCCAATTCCGATAGCTCAGCTACATACATATTACCCGTTGACCAGCCTGTTACCGGCAACACTACCACCACACAAACGCACCAGCACAACCAAGGAAACCCACCTCCGTCGCCTTACCCAACGATACCAGCCCCACAACTGTCATCTCCGACCATACCCACACCGTCGTCAACCCCACAAGATCTACCATCCCACCACACCGCACCTCACCCACTGCCTTGTTCCACCACTCCACAACCCAACCACCCACAACAGATCCATGAACCGCAACTAGCAAACCACCTACCCACTGCCCCTACGCACCGAATGGAAACCCGTGCCCAACACGGGATTTTCAAGCCCAAAACCCACTTTAACCTATCCACACAAATAATTTCATCAATTCTCAAAAACCCAAAATTAGCCAAACTGGACCCTAATTGGAATGCGACTATGTGTGAGGAATTTAATGCTTTAACCAAACAACACACATGAGATTTGGTTCCCAGATCGGAAGGGGTGAATGTGATACATTTCATGTGGCTATTTCGTTACAAATACAAATACAATGGTAATCTTGAGAGGTATAAGACACGACTTGTGGCTAATGGCACAAATCAGCTGGAGGGGATTGATTGTGGTGAGACGTTCAGTCCGGTTGTCAAACCGGCTAGCATTCGCCCAGTTCTGAGTATAGTTGTGGGCAAGCATTGGCCGATACATCAGTTTGATGTGAAAAATGTGTTTCTACACAAGGACTTGAAAGAAACGGTTTACATGCACTAGCCATCTAGCTTTGTCTATCCAACATCCCGTCAGTATGTATGTCATCTCCGCAAGTCACTGTATGGTTTGAAACATCCCCCAGAGCGTGGTATGATCGCTTTGCCAAGTACACTATGCATATTGGGTTTGTATGCAGCAGGTGTGATAATTCTCTTTTCATTTTTCATCGAGGTAGTAGCATTGCTTACTTACTGCTATATGTGGATGATATTATTCTCACTGCCTCATTTGATGGGTTGAAAATGAGATTATTGCTTTACTCAAAACTGCATTTGCTATCACTGACTTGGGTAAGTTGAGTTACTTCTTGGGAATTTCAGTGACCAAATCTGCCAATACTATATTTTTTAGTCAGCGTAAGTATGCAGAGGAGATCGTGTACAGGGCTAAGACGATAAATTGCAAGATCATGCCTACTCCGGTCAATTCTAAGTCAAAGCTTAGTGCTATTGATGGTGCTCCAGTCTCCGATCTTACTCTCTATAGGAGCCTTGCAGGTGCACTTCAATATTTTACCTTCACCAGTACTGATATTGCGTATGCTGTTCAGCATGTATGTTTGTTTATGCATGCCCCCAGGGAGTCTCACTTCACTGCTCTTAAGCGTATCATTAGATACATTAAGGGCACACTTGATTATGGGTTGCATCTATATTCCTCTGCACCGACCTAGTTACTGTCATATACGGATGCAGATTAGGCAGGGTGTTCGGATATGCGACGCTCCACCTCCGGCTATTATGTATTCTTAGGGGATAATCTTATTTCATGGTCTGCCAAGAGACAAGCCACATTATCTCGTTCGAGTGCAAAGGCGTTGCAAATGTTGTCGCTGAGATCTGTTGGCTCCGAAATCTACTTTTGAAGCTCTATTGTCTCTTACGTAAGGCGTCCATCGTCTACTGTGATAATATATCTGCCATATATCTATCTCACAACCCGGTTCAACATCAGAGAACCAAACACATTGAGATGGATATCCACTTTGTTTGTGAGAAGGTTGCTCTCGGTCATGTCAAAGTGTTGCATGTGCCTTCGTCATATGAGTATGCAGATATCTTAACAAAAGGGCTTCTCAGACAGTTACTCCTCGACTTCAGATCCAGTCTTAGCGTTCGGCCTCCTCCCGCTCCGACTGAGGGGTGTATTAGCCAATATTCTCCGTATATTCGCCATATATTGTGTAATTATGAATATTGTATATTTATGGTATATTAGGATCCTTACTATATTAGGATTCCTCTCTTGTACACACTATATATATTTTTGTAATAATGAAAAGACTCCCCAAGAGATTATTACAATCTTACCGTTCATAAATTTTTCCACCATTGTAAGTATGGTGCATAGTATCTCTTTGATCATTAGAGCAACAAAAACACCTGACATCACTGTCAATCCCCAATCTAGCAGCAATAGTATCATTAAAAGGCAAGTTTTTTTCCAAAAATCTCCACATTAAGAAGGACATTTTAAAAGGCAAATGTTTATGCCAAATCTCCTTTAAAAAATAAGAAACCACATTTTTCTGTCTAATATGTCTCCAGGAACAAATACTCCCTTCGGTTCAAAATAAGTGTCCACTGAACTTTTTATTTTAGTTCAAATAATTGTCCAGTTAATTAATAAGGAATTAATTTTATTTTTCCAAATTTACCCTTATTTACTTAAGACAATAAATAATCAAGTGTTTTATTAATTAAGGATAGTTTAGTGAAAACATCTATTATTTTTAAGAATTAATATTTTTTCAAGGAGTGTGTCAAAGGGCTAAGTAGACACTTATTTTGAATCGGATGGAGTATAACCTATCAACGTAAATTAATATTCAAAAGGTAAAAGGAAAAACAGTAAAATGATAAATGATCCTTCCTATGTTTCAAGTTCAACTAACATATCCCCTTTTAGTCTTTTTAAGGAAAATATCACATTTTATATTTAGTATTTTTTTAATTCCAATATTTTATATGGCATGATTTACAAGATATAAATAACAATTTAATATGTTGTACACAACTTTAGTTAGATCACAAGATTTAAAAAAAAATCTTTAATTTTAAATTTTGTGCACACTCAAACTAAGACGCATACCATAAAATGAAGGGTGCTATTGCTTCAACATGAGAATAGCACAGTTAAATACTTCTCATGTTTTTACAGAAGATCATTAGGAAATAACGCAAGAGGTTTAAGTAAAAAACAGATTTTTTTTATAGAATTATTTTCTTCTATTCAAGTTGTAAGTAGGCATAGAAGATTATGTCAAAAATATTTATCTGCATTGGGTGTTTATACCTAACTAAACACTTAACTTTAAGAATTAATTAAATTATAGTGAAAATGCATATCACTTAACCACACATGTCTTATATTCATTAGCTTAGTGAAACACCCGATATGAATAAGTATTAGGCCTTAGGTTCATGTTTAGAGTAAGGGTGGCCAGTGGGCCGGGACAGCCCGACCCCGACCCGACCCTGCACCGATCCCGCCCCGACCCCAAGTAAAAAAAAACGGTAGCGGGACTCGAACTCGGGACGGGACAATGTCTCGTCCCGCCAGACCCGAGCCCGCTCCAGGCCCCCCCGCCCCGACCACGCCCCGAGCCCGCCCCCGTTCCTGCCCAAGAGTCCCCTTTGCAAATATAACCGTTGCACCAACGACCATTTTAGATTTTGGCCGTTGGGCAACAACCATTTTTGGCCTCCCCTCCCCCTTAATATTTATTTTTAACCCATAAGTTATTATATTTACACTTTAACCCAATTTTCCAACTATAAATAACTCATTTTCTCTTCATCTTTCTCATAAATCTTCCTACAATCTCTCTAATCTCTCAATATATCTCTCTACAAGTCTACATTGTTTACTAAATATTCAATTTTACTTATTCATTTGGGAATTGGGAGTGAAGTTGGCAACTAGCTTGAGGATCTTCCATCGAGCAAAGTTTCAATTTTCAACCTCTCGATTACACGTCGACGTTACGTCGGCGTTTGGTACATTCGTTCCTTCATTAAATTATTATTGTCTGTTTATTTTATTTAGCGCACTTAATTTTATTATCTTTAATTATTTATTATCATAATTAAAATGGAAGGATTAAGAGGTATGTTTAAGGGTAAGGGTAAGGGTGCTTCTTCTAGTAGGGGCAACTAGGGCAAGGGTACTTCTTCTAGTCATCTTATTCCTACACAGGATGATTTTGTTTATACTCAACATTTTTCTACAATACCATTAGATTTAGACGAGGAGCTATTTTCTGGAACTCAAGAAGACTTTAATTTAGACGATGATACACCCACTAATGTTGATGACAACACACCCACTAGTGCACCTTCAACTGAAATACCTCATATTCCCCCTAGTATGAGACGAGGTCCAACAAAACAACCATTAAAATCAGATGCATGGACATTTTTTTATAGGGACGTAGAGAATCAAGTAGCTATATGTAAAATTTGTAAAAAATGTTTTAAAATTTAAAACCGGAAAAGGTCATGGTGGGACGGGGGGTTTAATTAGACAGGTAGTAAGTGCTCATCCAGCTAGGTATGCCCAATATCAGGCTTCAAAATCGGGTGCGCAAGCGCCCGCTCCATCGGGACAAGGTTCACATACTGATACTGTCCCGGACCAAGTACAGGGTCAAATTAACCCTATGACGGGGGGAATTGTAGGCCCTAAATACAATAAACATAGAGGTAGGGAAGCAATATCAAAATTAGTTGATGTGGAGGGTTTGCCTTTTTCATTTCCTTCATCTCCCGATTTTATTCATTACATTAGAGATATATATAATCCTGCTTTTAAAAGTTCTTTCCTAGATCAATTGTTAAGATAGATGTATTTAAATTCGCGCATGAATATCAACAATATTTACGTTATTCATTATATCATTTTAATGGCAAAGTATCTATCACGTCTGATATAGGTCGTAGTACTAACGACCATGATTATTTAACTTGTAACTTGTCATTGGATAGATTATAAATGGTCTATGCAAAAACGTATCTTAGCGTATAGATATATAGATGATAGGCACACTTTGGTACTTTTATTGCGTATAATATTTATCAAGTGTGCCATTATTACGGAATAACCGATAAAATTATGACTATTACATTAGATAACGCTTCTTCTAACAATTACGCAATTACAATTTTAAAAAATAGTTTAACTCCATCTTTTCCAGATCATTTTCATATAAAATGTGCGTGCCATATATATAACTTAATTGTAAAGGATGGTCTATCACTTTTTGAAGACATTCTTAGTAAAATACAATTTGCTATAAACTTTATTTTTAAAAGTAATAAAGTACAACGAAGAAAAGAATATAAAAAAGCTTGTCACGATTGTGGACTACCTTTTAGAAAAATTCCACAATAAGTATCCACTAGGTGGAATTCTTTATACGAGCAACTACTTGTTGCTTATGACTATAGAAAACCTATAACTTTATTTTTTAACTCTCATAATCAAAATCCAACTGATATGATTGTAGATAGTGATTGGGTAAAAATTTCCGAACTTATTGTATTTTTAGAGAAATTTTTTCAAGCAACAAAAGAATTTTCTGGTATATATTATCCTACTATTTCAACTATGTTGTTTTATATAACTCTAATATTTTTATTACTTAGTGAATATATGGAAAAACCAGCTTATATGGCAGCTATTAAAAAAATGTTTATCAAAATAAAAAAATATTTTATTCCTATTCCCACTATTTATATTATTGGTTCTGTATTAAATCCGACTATTAAAATAGATTGTACTAAATCACTAATTGAAACTATTTACGATTGTATAGAAGTACTACCACCTCCAAGTCCCAAAAATCTAAATCACCCACCACCTATTGAACAAACTAAAGAAGAAGTGTTGTCTAGCGTAGAACACCAATGCAAAAAAATATATAGGTTTTATCAACAAGAAAATGCTAGTAACTTACTGGTTTCCATACCATCTTCTTCATCTTCAACACAACCTCACAAAAGACATGATGTTTCTGCGGCTAGTATTGAAAGCCTCAGAAATAGAATGTGCGGCCGTACCTCTACTACTAACCAAATTAGCGAGTTAGATATTTTTGTTTTGCAGGGTTCTGTACCATACCAAGAAGTTATCAATGAAGATGAACATGAAGACTTGCTGAATTACTGGAGGGGGAATGAGAAGACCTTTCCGACACTTTCATTGATGACCCGAGATGTTTTGAACATTCAAGCGTCATCAACTGCGTCTGAAAGCATTTTTTCTGCTGGCAGATATCAAATAGGAGACCACAGACACTCGTTAGCCGGAGACATCTTGAAAATTACAGTATTATTCAGAGATTAGATACGAGTGGAGCGGAGAAGGTGCGGTCAACCGGAGATCAACGAAGAAGATGACGAAAACTACAACGAAATCTTATCCGAAGGTGGTGGAAGCGACGTGGATCAATTTGACCAACAAATACCAATTCCAACCAAAGAACCACGGGAAATTATCAAGCAATTAGAACAGGTTTTTTTGAGAATGTAATTTTCTTAATTGCAATTTTATTATGTAATTTGTAACTTTTGGACAACACCACAAAGTTGTAATTTCGACAATTGTATTTGTATTACAAAAAAATCATATGTCTTTTAAATAATATAAGAGGCACAAAAACAGTCTTGGGATGTTTTTTATTACACTATCTTGTCTTGTTTATTGAGTTTTTTTTATACATATGTTATTTTTTTTAATTTTTTTTAAAAAGAAAAACCCGCCGGAACCCGCCCCGACCCGATTCCGACGGGATCGGGATCGGGACGGGATTGGAGCAAGTCCCGCCAGACCCCGCCAGACCCGACCCCGACTCCTTCGCCCGTCCCACCCCAACCCCGCCAGACCCGGCCCGCCGGGTCCGGCCCACCGGGTCCGGCCCACTGACCACCACTAGTTTAGAGTCAACTCAAGTTTTTGTTTACCTCAACATGTTATTTTATTGGTATTAATAAATCAAACTTTTTGTCAAACCTTAAAATATTTAGACTGCTCTTTGGGTTCATCTGCTCTTCTTCACTGGTCTATTCTGCTAATATTTCCAGTTTTGGGCCATTTGACTTTATTACTGCACCATTTTTTTGAAATTTTAATGGGCGGTCATCAACTACATTTCTTTATCAAAATGTAAGTCAGCGGCTTGACCTTTCTCTTTCATCCAAATAAAAATTGTATATTTTGCAATTTTATTTAGTGATTAGGGCCAGTTGGGCCGTCCTCCAGATATGTCGACAAATAAAATCTGTTGATTAATTAGGAAATTCTATCACACCGTCACATCTCAAAGTTTTGCCTTTTTTATGGATCGAAAACTATATAAACCCACTCTAAATTGGTTTCATGCATCAGCTATCATACATAAATTAAAGTGAGAGACAAAAACACACTGAAAAAAAGAAGAGAAAGATGAGAAGCTATCAGACAATGCTAAACAATGGTGAAACCTTACCCATTATGGGTATGGGTACCTATTCGGGCGAAAACGACATAGAAACAACTGAAAGAGCCATTAGAATGGCAATCAAGGTAAGTGAACTTTAGTACGTAATGTTTCTTTTTTCTTCTTGTTTTGTTAATGGTATTTTTGCAATGGAAATTTAAGTTTGCGTCGTTTGGAGCAGATGGGGTACATACATTTTGATACAGCAAAAATATACGGTTCTGAGCCGGCTGTGGGCAATGCATTAAGACGAGCGATTTGTGATGGACTAGTTGAGAGGGAAGATATTCATGTCACCTCTAAACTTTGGTCAAGTGATCACCATGATCCCGTTTCTGCACTTCAACAAACCCTACAGTAAGTTTCAATATACACTTACTTTTCATGTAACACTATTTAAGTTCCAATATACACTTACTTTTCATGTAACACTATTTTCTTATAGGTCGGTTAAAAAAAACACATTTCTTTATTTAAAAATATATAATTTAACTTTAAACTCTTCTTTTTTAATATTTGTACTTAATTAAAGCATTAATTTGTTTTTACAGGAGGTTAGGGATGGAATACATAGACATGTATTTGGTGCATTGGCCAGTGGCTTTGAAACCATGTGTAGATTATCCAGTACCTGCAGAAGAAGACTTTGAGGAATTTGACATGGAGAATACTTGGTCTGCCATGGAGAGGTGCTTAGAGATGGGCTTGTGTAGGTCCATCGGCGTCAGCAATTTTTCTTCCAGAAAAATAGAAGAACAGCTAGATTTTGCTTGTGTCACTCCCGCTGTCAATCAGGTATATCTATTGCAACATAATATGTAGAAGCCGATGTAAAAGAAGACAATATTACTAATGGACTGGACTATTACCTATGATCAAATAAATACCTTTTTTTTTCTCTAATATTTTCTTATTTGATACATCAGGTGGAAATGCATCCAATGTGGAGGCAACGTAAGCTGAGGGCAACATGTAGGGAGTATGGAATTCATGTAAGTGCATATTCGCCCCTTGGTGGTCCTGGAAATGCCTGGGGTACTACTAATGTGGTTGATCATCCCATCATCCAATCCATTGCCCAAAAACATAATGCAACTCCAGCTCAAGTAAGAAATTTCTCTAACATGCAAATATGCATTTCATTTTCGAACACTAGAACAAGAAAATAATTACTAACTTTTCTTTCTTGAATTGTTCTTTGATTAGGTTGCTCTAAGATGGGGCTTGTCTCAAGGATCAAGCGTTATAGTGAAGAGCTTCAATCTACGAAGAATGAAAGAGAATATGGGAGCCCTTCATTTGAAATTAGACGAACGGGATTTACTTGACATAAATAAAATGGAGGAGATGAAGATCATGAGGGGAGAGTGGCTATCCAATGATACTACAAGCCCTTATAGAACCATCCAGGAATTTTGGGATGAGGAGATTTAATTCTCTCTTTAAAGTTGGCCTTTAATCTTGGCTTAACCCTAAAAATGTAAAGATAGAATATGAATGTACTTGCTAGTTGCATAAATATATATTGATATTCATAAAAGAAAAGAGTCCAAATTAAATTTACTGTTTGCAAATGTTTAAAATTACCCTATGATCATTACTATCCTTATCATTAGCAAACTAAATTCTATTGTCGTTTTATCCTAATGGAGCTCTAGCATGGCATATGGAGTTTGAACATGGTCAAAATTTCTTTTTAATATTTTTCAAAAGATATTAAAATATATTTCTTTTGAAGGTTTTGTTCTAGCTTATTCAAGGGACCTCCTGGTGGTTTATGGTTTATTTTTTGAAAAAGAAGGTGACATTGCGCTTCCAAATTGGGAGGAACTTAGTGCGAGTGGTGCTTCTGATACGCTCATTACAGGTTACAGGTAGCATGATTGCTTAAAGAAACCTCCTCACTAATAAACTAGTCGTTGACTTTTAATAAGCTTTGAGGTGTTGTTCCTTTTTATTTGTTTGCTTATACTAAAAATAAAATTTTCTTTTTAGTTGTCTATTTTATTAAATTAAAAATGTATTGTTTTTCAACTATTATCGTTATCGTTAAGTAATTACTCATAATATAAAAAGTTATTATAGTTAGAAATCAAACTTAGTTTTCCAAAATATAATTAATAAAACTAATTTAATAAAACAACTATTAAAAAGAATAAATTAATAAATTAAGCCCCTAATTAATAAATAGTTTTGAGGAGTGGCAACTCAAGAAGCGACAAGTAATAAGGAAGAGGGAGTAATAGCGAAGTGGCTAATTAGCACTAATCTATCCATAACCCAAAGGTTAATTAAGGAACATATCCTGAGTTCAAATATATCTGAATCTCTGATTCACATAATATGCGCAATAATGGATAGCTACTCCCCTATGGTGACAAAATTAGCTCAAACTCAAATGACATGCCCAATCCGTCCAACGTTTTATGAGTTTGGACAAAAGTGATTTTGATGATGATTTGGTTTGGGCTTGTCCAAGTTGACCCATCATTAATCAACCGTCTAAATGATCTCATGATGATGTCCAAACTTGACCCGCGAAAATGCTCAATCTTAACAATTAGAGCTCCACTCTAGATTAAAATTTTTGTTTATAAATAATTATTTAAAAAATTCATTTATTATTTCGAATTAATAAAAATACATCAACGCACCCCAACCACCCACCACACTATCCATCCACCCTACCCCTCCCCAACACCAACCCCCACCCAACAACTGATCCATCATCACATCTCTGCCCCCTACCTTGCCTACTCCACTCCACTCCCTACCCACCTCTACCCCACCTACCCCATCTACCGCACCTCCCGCCCAACCCCCCGCCCTACCACATTCTCAAATTTCTATTTTTTTTTTTACTTTTATAAACAATTTATAAAAAAATATGAAATTTTTTCTTACCTCCCCCATCCTACCCACATCTACCCCCCCCCCCCCCACCAACCCATTGCCCTACCCCATCCTCAAATTTCTATTTCATATTTATTTTACTTTTATAAAAAATATGAATTTTTTTTCATACCTCCCCATACTGCCCTAACCCCCACCACCCCCTCCACCCCCACCCCCACCTCATTTTCAATTTTATATTTCATATTTTTTGTTACTTTTATAAAAAAATTATTAAAAATATGAAATTATTTTATATATTTATTTTACATATATATAATTTTTTATTAAAAATGAGAAATTTTTCGTACCCCATCAACCCAACCTCCCCGTCCCCCAAATACCCCCCCCCCCCCCCTCGCACGCCACCCCAAATTTTCTATTTTATATATTTATTTTAATCTTACAAACTTTCTTATAAAAAATTTGCTTACCCCATCCCTCCCTCCCCCTCCCCGAAGTTTTTACTTTATATATTTATTTTACTTATACACAATTTTATAAAAATGAAAAATTTTTCTTACCCCACTACCCACCCCCTCTCACCCCCCGCCCCACTACCCCTGCTCTTCCACCCATTATTTTATATATTTATTTTGCTTTTATAAAAAATGAAGAAAATTTTAAAAATATTATTCTTATTTTAAAAATAAAGATATGGAAAAATCAAATATCATACAAAATAAAATAACATCATAAAAGGTAAGTTTGAAATTTGTAAAAGTAATAAGTTAAGTTGGGCAAGTTAAATTATGACCCATCATTCAACCATCTTGACCCGCCCATCTTAACTCATGTAAGCTTTGGGCGAGTTGGACATTGACTAATCTATTGATTCAACTCATCTTAACTCGCCCGACTTCAGCCCAAACAGTTCATCTGCCACCTCTATCCCCAACCCTTCTTTTTGTTTTTGGGGGTGGCAGGGCCGAGTGGAGTGGGGTTTGGGGTGGTTGGGGGGGGGGGGAAGATTTGCTTGTACGAGATAAAAGATACTGCATCAGTGCAGCTTCAGACGATCTGGCTAATTCTATATACAACTAGAACATTTTCTTCTATTATATAGAAAGGCGTAAGGGCGAAGGCCTATTTAGCGCCTTTCCAAAGGTAAGCGGTTAGGTTGACTTTGGAAAGGCTACTAAGGACCGGGTGAAGAATGAAAAACGTCCGCTTAATTATTCAACAAAAGGATAACTTTAAATTATTATGACACATGGAAAATCGATCGGAAAAGTACAAGTTACGATGCCAAAGAAAGTTCTCTCTCGTGATTAATTGGTTCTTTTTTTTTTTTTTTCTTATAATGATTTGTAAGTTGATTAGGCCCCCTTTTTCGGTATGCTAAAGAAACTTGATCTCTTACATTGAAATGATATTCTAAACTTTTTCTTCCCCACAAATTTGAAGTACATTAATTACATAAATCATCTTAGAGAAAATGTTCATTTCAAAAACTATGAAATTCAACCAAGAAACATCAAGATCCATTCTTTAGAGATTGTCTAAAGGGTGTTTATAATTAAACATATTAAAAATTCTACCTCCCTTATAAAAGACTTTCTGAAGCTTCTATACTGTGAGGGAAACATTTGTCGAGCAAATTCCTTATTTTCTATCGGGACTCCCCTGCCTCAGTCCATGTTTAAAGGTCAAGTTTCTACTTCATACTGTAGTAAACAGTTTACTAATACATAAACTTCTTACAAATCTTAAAATAATTTCCCTATACATTAAACTACCTTCAGATGGGCAAGAAACAGACAGGGGTCCCCATGTTCTGCTAATGCTTCCAGTTAATTAATGCGCCATTTTAATAACTTAAATGGACGGTTTTCAACTACATTTCTTTCAAAATAGAAGTCAGCGGCTTGACACTTTCTATTCATTCTATTCTACTAATAATTGTTCGTTTTTCATTTTCTTTTGTGATTAGGGCCAGTTGGGCCATCCCCCAGATACAACAACACATCCAATGAAATCCCACAAAGTGGGGTATGGGAGAGTAGAGTGTACGCAAACCTTACCCCTATCTTGGGAGACACAGAGGTGGTTTCCTGTAGACACTCAACACAAGTCCCCGGATATAGAGGCAGACAATCTGCTGAGGAGTTAGGAAATTGTATCACATGAAACAATAAGAGTTTTATGAATTATAACTACCTATACCATTCCTGTCATTCAGTACTAGATTTAAATTATGGGCGCCTTTTGGGTAACATAAGATACAAGATAGACTTTAGTCTTGACAGCTTAAGACTTCTCCGGCAGTCAAATTTTTGCCCATAAAGCAGGATTGCCTTGACTGAATGAACTACATAAAAAGACCATACAGTAACGCTTCCGTGCAGCTCATGCAAGGCAAAGCTTTATATATCTGCAGAGGCAGTAGACGGACTTAATAGTCTGCTGAGTACCTTGATCACCAAGATACGGCTAGCAGTAATCTAGTCTTTGGCTATCTCCACACTGTTACCCCTAGAAACATGTGCTGTACCTTGCTCGATACACTGGAAAGCAGGAGAAAAAGTAAGTAATGATTTTCACTTAGTATTTCTTAACCTCACTTTCAGCTGCGTAAAACATCAGACGACTGATCAGGTTTCTACTTCCCCAGATGAAATCAGCAGTGACTCAGTGGCAATCAACAAAATTAACCCCAGGAAACAATGATGCATTGGCAATTTACCTGTAAAAGATGGTTGTGTAGCCAATCCAATGTTTGTGGAAACGTAGTGGCTGATATGTTTACAACTGTCAAACCCTGTCAATAAAGAATGCAGCTCCCACAGGATAAGAATTGTGAACGTTATACTTATAGCAAATCAATAATCTAACTAAAACCACAAAACGAAGGGATGTAGTCTGTAAAAGTCGAATCAAACAGACCAGGCATGAAAAAGTACTTGACAAATGGCTATTTTCTTTCTTTAAATTAATAAATTAAATAAAACATCATTTCTTATAACAACTTGCATACTTAACATCCAATAACAATTGTAGAGTGCTTTTTATTTATTGTAACCAGTGTCTTCAATTCACCATAAGTTAAAATTCTTTTTTTGGTGCATGCCTCCAATCTATGCAAGTCCCCTGAAGTAGTATCAAGAATTCTAGAAAAGAAGCGACTCTCCCATAACTCGACAAATTTACATGAACTGCCTAGCAAGTCCCTCAGACCACAAGAAAATATACTATTTTTGTCTAGTCTTCTTTCGATGCTCCCCTATTAGCATCTACAACTGTATTTTACATAAAGTTACCACATAAAAAAACAAAAAGACCAGCCAACAGCGAACTGAAACCTATGACTTGGATGCTATGCTCAATTTAGGGGTCCCCTTCTTTCCTCTAGCTCTATTTATTCATCTGGATGAAGAATGGAATAAGAAATTGACTCTAGATTCAAACTCCAGATACTAGCTGGCTAGCTGCAAGAACACGCTATTGAAATAGCAAGCAGCGTGCATCACTAGCTGCATTTAGGAGAATGGCAGTCAACTCTAGTTCAGGAAGTGCAGCAAGTACTTGAGGATTGGTAGGATATCATGCGTCCAACTTCTCGAACAACTGGTGCGATATCATGCATTCAACTTTCCAAATTGAATACAAATCAAATCTGCAATGACGGCATTGTATGGGTGATAGTAATACATGGCTTGATTATCGAGCCATTTCTCTCCCTCGCATAACATGTTTAAGATAATCAAAGGTTTCATCAGTTAGGGAATTCCACTAATAGTAATACACCTTGAGGAGCATTTTTATTTCGTAGAGACATTAATCATAGGGCTTTCATCATACAGTTGTGCTCATTGAATTTGCTTACCGCCAGAAAAACACGAAAGAAAAGAGGATCCAATACCAAGAAGACTCATAAATAGTCTGGTGGAAGTTCTTATCTGCATTAAATACTACAGTAGGTTTAATGCAGATTAGGCTCTTACTGATAGGTTGATTAGTCTTGATTTCTCCTCAGATAGTTATATCTAATTTTTTTATGGGTTCTTCAGATAATTTTTTTATGGGTTCTTCAGATAGTTATATCTATGTAGGAAGGATTTCCAAATTTTATGTTGATGTTGGGAAAGATTCCCCACACCCCATTTGTGGGATTACACTGGGTATGTTGATGTTGTTGGGATAGATGGCAAACACCATACCTGTGAGGTGAAGGAGCAGAGATAGTCCTGTATAGTCTTCAAGTTAGATATCAATTTATCTCTGTCCTGAAAAGAAATTCAAGAGAGGATGACCAGCTAAAAAAACCAGATAAGAAAAGCAAAAATACTCAAATACAAATACACTATGTATCATTTGTGTATAGCAGGGGCAGCTCAAGGTTGAGTCTAGTAACGCCTTTGCTTTAGGCTTCAAAAAAATTTAGTAAATTTTGTGATTTTATTTTTTTCTTAGACAATATTGAGATCTTTTTTTAAAAAATAGAATATATATATATATAAAAAAAAATGAAACACTACTTATTTTCTAACAGAAATATTTTAGAACTTTGAACTAACCTACCAAAATCATCATATTAATAAATAAAGTTTTTACAAGAACATCCAAGGTAATATATTGAAAACATATGGATAATATTACGATGTGAAGTAAAAGGGCTTTGGGTATTTTAAGAATACTGCACTAAAACAATAACACTACAGTATAACCTCGATAAATGAATACCATCATGACCAGAAAAAAATATTCGTTTAGCGAGGTTATTTATTTATCGATAAATGAATATTTATTCATTTAGATAGTACTTTTACATTTTTTTTTCTTATGATTAGTATTTTTACATTTAATGTACAAATGTACCTAGAGGGTAATGGTCAAAATTCTTATGAAAAACTTAATTACATTCATTTTCTTTAGACTAGAAATACATGCACTATACGTGTGGACTAAGTACAATGTACTAACATTCTAAGAAAATATACTTAACCTACACTACAAATTATATTAGTTCTAAAATCTTTGTTTGATAAAGAATCCATAACACTGTATCTTTCTTAATCTTCAATTTAATGGCTTCCAATCATCAGTCAAAATCAATAACAAAAACAACTTTAACCGATCAAATAAGGATATGTGAGCATAAGAAGGAACATCCAAGTATTAGCCAAAAAGATATGCAAGTATGGGTGAAACAAAACTTTGATTTGGTTACTAGCCAAACCACAATAAATACTCTCAAAAGATCATATGAATATTTGTCGGAGGAGATGAAAAATAGCGATGTTAAGAGGCACAAGTCAGCTAAGTACCCCGATTTATAGAAAGCTTTATATGAATGGTTTCTTCAAAGACAAGAGAAAGTGAATATGCCAGGAGAAATGATCCAGAGTAAAGCAAAAGAGTTTTTGCAGAAAATGTATGGTGAAACAAATCCAGAATTCAACTTTACTAGTGGATGGTTAGAACGTTTCAAGGCAAGATATTCAATCAAGTCTTATCGACGATTCGATGAAAGTGGTTCTGTTAACATGGAGGACATTGAAAATGCTTTACCTAGAATACAATCAAAATTAGACCAATTTCAGTTGAAAGATATTTACAATATGGATTATTTTACCGGTTGGAAGCTGACCATTCACTTACCACGAAGCAGCTTGAAGGACGGAAGAAAGACAAGGAGAGAATCACTGTTGCTATAATGGTGATGGATCCAACAAAAGTACCTCTTTGGGTTATTGGTAAGTATGCAAAACCTAGATGCTTTAAAATGTGAACATGAACAATCTTAGTTGCGCGTATCGATTCAACAAGAAAGCTTGGATGACTGGTTTGCTTTTTCAAGAATTTTGTCGTTGGTTTGACAAGAGAATGAATGACAGAAAGGTTCTCTTGTTAGTAGACAATTGCCCAGCTCATCCAAAGGTTGTTGAAGGCTTGAGAAATGTGGAATTATTTTTCTTGCCCCCTAACACAACGTCTAAAATTCAACCATGTGATCCTGGGATTATTCGAGCATTCAAAGTTCATTATCGGCGTCGTTTTTATTCTAGCATCTTGCGGAGCCTTGAAGTTGGCTCACCAAATCTTGAAAAGATTAACATTTTGGATGCTATTAATTTTTCTACTATGGCTTGGAGATTTGATGTGACGGCAAAAGCAATTGCAAATTGTTTCCGGCATTGCAAGATTCAGTCTGAAGAAATTGATGTTACTGATTTACGCTATAGCGTAAATTATAAATAACGTCTATCACATTTCTATAGCGTAAATTAGAAATGTCATCAGTTAATCCTTGGATATCTTCTTCTAATTGACCAACTTCTACTTCAGGAACATCAATTTCTTCCGACCGAATCTTGCAATGCCTGAAACAATTTACAATTGTTTTTGCTGTCGCATCAAATCTCCAAGCCATGGTAGAAAAATTAATAGCATCCAAAATGTTAATCTTTTCAAGATTTGGTGAGCCAACTTCAAGGCTCTGCAAGATGCTAGAATAAAAACGACGCCGATAATGAACTTTGAATGCTCGAATAATCTCGGCATCACGTGATTGAATTTTAGACGTTGTGTTAGGGGGCAAGAAAAATAATTCTACATTTCTCAAACCTTCAACAACCTTTGGATGAGCTGGGCAATTGTAATTGCCCACTAACAAGAGACCCTTTTTGTCATTCATTCTCTTGTCAAACCAAGAGTCAAAATTCTTGAAAAAGCAAACCAGTCATCCAAGCTTTCTTGTTGAATCGATACTCGCAACTAAGATTGTTCATGTTCACATTTTTAAAGCATCTAGGTTTTGCATACTTACCAATAACCCAAAGGGGTACTTTGTCGGATCCATCACCATTACAGCAAACAACAACAGTGATTCTCTCTGTCTTTCTTCCGTCCTTCAAGTTGCTTCGTGGTAAGTGAATGGTCAGCTTCCAACCAGTAAAATAATCCAGTTTCATCCATATTGTAAATATCTTTCAACTAAAATTGGTCTAATTTTGACTGTATTCCAGGTAAAGCATTTTCAATGTCCTCCATGTTAACAAAACCACTTTCACCGAATCGTCGGTAAGACTTGATTGAATATCTTGCCTTGAAACGTTCTAACCATCCACTAGAAAAGATGAATTCTGGATTTGTTTCACCATACATTTTCTGCAAAAACTCTTTTTCTTTACTTTGGATCATTTCACCTGACATATTCACTTTCTCTTGTCTTTGAAGAAATCATTCATACAAAGCTTTCTCTAAATTGGAGTACTTAGCTGACTTGTGCCTCTTAACATCACTATTTTTCATCTCCTCCGACAAATATTCATATGATCTTTTGAGAGTATTTGATATTGTGGTTTGGCTAGTAACCAAATCAAACTTTTGTTTCACCTATGCTTGCATATCTTTTTGGCTAATACTTGGATGTTCCTTCTTATGCTCACATATGCCCTCCTTATTTGGTCGGTTAAAGTTATTTTTGTTATTGATTTTGACTGATGATTGGAAGCCATTAAATTTAAGATTAAGAAAGATACAGTAGTATGGATTCTTTATCAAACTAAGATTTTAGAACTATATATAGTTTGTAGTGTAGGTTAAGTATATTTTCTTAGACTCTAAGTATTCTATAGATACAATCTTATTAGTACATGAATGTTAGTACACTGTATTTAGTCCACACGTATAGTGCATGTATTCCTAATCTAGAGTCTAAAGAAAATGAATATAATTAAGTTTTGCATAAGAATTTTGATCATTACCCTCTAGGTACATTTGTACATTAAATGTAAAAATACTAATCATAAGAAAAAAAATGTAAAAATACTATCTAAATGAATAAATATTCATTTATCGATAAATAAATAACCTCGCTAAACGAATATTTTTTCTAGTCCTGAGGGTATTCATTTATCGAGGTTATACTGTATACTTAAGGCCTCAGATTAAAATTTGAATTTAGTCTATTAATTTTATTAATACGGCCTTGATATTACACACATAAACATAAAGAAAGAATTGAAGCCAAATATATAAACTCCGCATTTATAATATAGGATCATTATTCATGTAATACAAATAATGATAAATAAGAGAACTCAACAACTTGTGAAGGATCATGTAAACTCAGCATATAAACATTCATGTAATAGAAATAATGATAAATAAGAGAACTCGGAACAACTTGTGGAACCTGAGTAGGAAATTTCTCACTGCTTATATGAGTAGCTACCCACTCTTCCAGCAATGCCTGTAGTAAAGACGTAAATTAAATATGAAAAACAGTTTACTCCCTGAATCCAGCTTCATGCAATGGATAATAATAAAGGAGGAAAGGACAATTAGGAGAAGTATTAGGGGACATGAGTAAGGAGGGATGTAGTTGGGTCAATTTGTCGCTCAAAATAGAATATGGAACTGGGTACATTGGAGGGGAAGATATGACTTAAACCTTTTGACTTCAAACAGACTAATGAGCAAAATAATAAGAAAAAATAGTTGTTCCAAACTGTTACTTATAGAGAAACTACATTTTCCTTCGTCATCTCAAAGATAAGGCTTAAAGAATTTTCGATCAGCTCTTTATATTTCGATCTATTTTAGAGAGAGCAGATATAATGATAGAAAAAAATTGGAGATCATATAAAATAAATAGACATTTAAGATATTACCTTATGGTCAAAATCAGCCATCCTTAAAACTATAGGTACAATTATTGGTTGAGCACCAGATTTTTCGCTTCTATGAGAAGGATTTTGGTCTGCCCCTGAATCTTTAACTTTTTCACCTACAACACCAGACAGGCAGTGAGGAAGCATCAAGGAGAGAAAAAGAAAGAAAGAACCCCTACCCAAAGAAAAGCGACTTGAGTAGAGTAATAGCTTTTAGTGGAGAAATAAACTAGCAAAAATATCGAAAGGCACTTACCCGTATTTTCAGAGATTTCATGAGCAACATCCAAGGATTTCAGAGCAGCTCTGAGCTTGTTTAACTCCGAAGATTCTCCTGGTTCTGAATTCATATCCTCAGAACAACTATCCTTACAGTCACTCTGACTGTTGTATCTAACATTAGAATTGCTTTTCTGTTGTAACTCATTCTGTTCTTCCACTTTCGGAGATTTTGGCCCTGCTTGGTTTGCTGGAGAAGCCGGTGGCAATTTATTCTCTTCATCCATTAGGTAAATACTAGGATCTAGGTGTATCCCCTGCCATTTATATACCATCCAACTGGGATCACTCAATGTTCAACCATTGTTTTTAATTGAACTGAATGCAGAGCCAAAAGAATTTTCTACATTCACCACCATCACAACAACAACATACCCAGTGTAATCTTACAGGTGGGGTCTGGGAAGGGTAGAGTGTACACAGACCTTATTCCTACCTCGTGGAGATAGAGACTCTGTTTTAGAAAGACCCTCGACTCAATTGACACATAACAAAGCAATTTGAAAAAAATAATACATAAGGCAAAATCCATAGCAAAGAAGACATAGCAAATAATAGAGAAAGTCTACCATAGCATTTAGAGCAAAATAAAGCTTTCTGTATTTTCGACATTCACCACCAATTGATAAAATAGTTGATTTGATACAAAAACTATGATGCAACCTCTAATTACTAGTGCAGCAAGAAGGATGAATATACTAGAAATGGACTATGCTATGAATGCTCACGTGTCAGTACATATTATTTCTTTTACACATAAATGCTTCCTGGACAGCACCACATTCTCTCCGGGCATCTTTGTTTTCAAGAAAAAATAAGGTAATCTTATTATATTTGTGGCACAAAGGGGGTATTAAGTTAGAAAATTATATTCAAGTATGCTAAGAGCTTCCTTGTCTCTACCTATGAAAGGAGCCATTGAAGTCTACCATATGATCTATGTCATTTACATGTTCAGACTTTGACCGATAAGACAAAGGTATAAAAACAATATTTCGGTTGATACACCAATCAGTACAGCCTTCAGATGCATTAGTTGTTTTCCTTGGCAGGGTGCTACCTGCATATAGAACATGTGAGATATAACACTGGAACTGCTTCTAATCCTGTTGAACACCTCCGTTACCAAAATAAAGAGAAACATAGAATTTCCTAAGCCCCCTTTGTGATTGAACTATGAAGTTTGTTTTCCATTGATTAGAACTTCAGAGTGGTTATGCAAAAGGATATCCAGCTGACCATATTTCTCCAAACACTATTTCCTCACCAAAGAGACCAGAAAATGCCAATTTATGCGGTCATAAACCTTCTCCGTGTCCCATATACATAGCAGACCGGGCTTTTCATTTGATTCTCCCATCAAGACATTCATTCCACATCTATCATGTCCAGGGGGTTCATACCCCTCAATCCTTAATTATTATTTCAACATCATCTTCTTCAGAGGGTCTATTTGCATCCATTCGTCCTCCTCATAAGAGACATTAAGAATATTCCCCTTATCACACTTTGCTCTCCTGCCGCTCTTTTCAAATTTAACTCTTGATAGAACCTCAATAATTTCTGTTTAATCCCATCTGCTTCCTCAACAATTGTCCTTTCTATCATAAGCTTATAATTTGTGCTTCTTTTTTTTTTTGATAAGGTAAAACCGCGATGCAGCCTTCTCTAAATTGTGCTTATAATTTGTGCTTTATTGGCATCAGCCATTTTATAGATAAACTTTGCTTTTTGTCACCACTTTGAAGCCAGAAACACCTTTTATCCCTGTCTTTAATACAATCCCCCTCTGCATTTGCCAACTTTCCACATCACCTTAACGGTCAATTCTCAATTTGGTTTCATCATCAGTTAGACTATGTTGATAGGGCTTCTTCTTTCCGGTGCTTTCGAGCTTGCTCCAACTTCCAACTTCCATCTTCCTCATTTCTTTGCATTTTTCAATTGACTTGCTCAAATCTTTTAGTAACTCTTTGAGAAGCTTCAGCTTTCTGGTGAGCTTAAAATCAGCTCTGCCTTTTTGTATTGTAAGATGCCAGCAATCTTTAACCAAATCCATAAAATCAACTTCCTCTTGTATCGGGAAGTAGGGCGGGAAAGTATTAGATTCTTCTTTGTTGTTAAGTCGATCCCTTGTAAAGTTTATTCCATCCTTGGTGGTGCGGAAAGTTTTATTCTATAAGGAAATCTTGAAACTCACAAGTATATAATTGTTTAGGTGTGTGCTAAAATGCTTCCTTTAATATCAGCATGTATATGCAAGCAAAACATCGGTGCTAATTTGTTCCTACCATTTTTTAGAGGTAAGACATGGGAAAGTATGCAGGCTTCCACAAATTATCATGTTTGTCGATCAAAATTTAAGTATTTCAAACTTGAACAATGTACCATTTCTGTTCCCAAATGCACACTCTAGCGCGAATGGTTTATCATCCAACACTGGGTTCACCCAAGCATATTGTTTTCCTCAACAAATCATCACGTTCAGTAGAGAAAAGGAATATATTTATCCTGAACACAGCTGATCTTTCTTCAGCTCTTATTCTTGTGAACTTACTGCCTGAAAGTGGAGAATTAATTAGGCCCAACTCTGAGATGAGATTGGATAAATCTTTGATGGACCTTGTAACACAAGTATTATTAGACTTCTCAATTGCAAACCCGACAATCCGATCCAATCACCCATTATTTCACAATCCTCTCAGTGCCTCCAATTCCTACCACATATCCCTTATTTCATCAAAGGAATGTGGTCGATACTCCCCCGTAAATAGCCCTGCATAATCAGATTGAATGATGGAAAGAATAATGAAGACGGAATGATGTTATCTCTCAAACTTACGTCGGGAAAAGTGTACTCTTTTGTCCAATTAAAACCCCACTTTGGCCCCATCTCCCATCACTACCCAGTCACCCATCTGTTGCCTCATACTGCCTTGTTAGTCTATTGTCCATTTACTTATCTTGGAGGAAATAATACATGTCAAAATTTTATCTTCAATGTTGACATTATTCCCCTTCTATTTACACCCTCCCTCACATTTCAGCAAACAATTTTAATCTCCATTTAGGTACATAACATTGACCTCTTACTGTTGCTCCAATCTCCTTCGTTCCCATAATTTATAGGAAACTCCAACTCTTTAAGCTCTTCCTAACCCTTTTGCTTTGAGATAGCACCACTCTTCCTTGAGCTTGGATTGCCCTTCTTTTGTATCATCTTTATTTGATTCACGTGAACTTTATGACCTCATTTTAAAACCTATGAAGAGAAACCTCAATGCTTACTAAGCCTCAGTATATTCTTCCTTACCCACTTTGACATTTGATTTCTTCCAACTGATTTCTTGCCACATGCGACTGATAATGCTTTGCCTGCACCGCGTACCAAGGTAGAAGCTCTTCTGATACTGCTATAGATGCAGATTCACCAATGATTTGCTCTGGGACTTCCTATTCTCTCTTCCCTCCCCTCCTAATCTCAAATTTAGATGCTCCAGAAGAACTTGGGTGGAGATTTTCCCTTCTCCTGGGTATCTTTCTCCTTCTAGATGTCAAATGAGGTAATTTTTCACTTCCCACGTCATATCCTACCCATCATAAGTTACAAAGTGATTGCCACTTTTTCTGTTATTAATGATGCATTTTTTTTTTGAGATTGCACTTTTTCTGTTATTAATGATGCATAAAGCAGCCCTTCGTTTTGATGGTGCAAGTGAAAGTCCAAACTACTAAGTAACAAGAACAAGATAAACTTAGAAGCAGAAGACAATTCTCACATCGATATTCAGATGCATATATAAAGACATTAAGGGGGTTTAGAACTACTTAGACAATTTGGAAAATCCAAAATGCTAATCTAGAAAATTAGCTTCCATACATCTTTAACTTTCTCAAGTGATTGGATATACAAGTATTTGCTTTAAAAGGAAATATCTATATTAGGAGATAAATCTGCTTTATAGATACAACGCACACCCTCTGGGAGCTTCGGAAGTAGTCCATGTTTCCTCCGCAAAATTCCTTTTAAAAAATTACTGGGGCTTAATGTTAAAACTTAGACTTCTAATCTTGAGGACCCATTTTCTGCCAGTTCCAATGTTTTCTTCTTAATTTTTCTTTCTTTTTTTAGACGGACCAGTAGCAATGCTTCTTTTCCAATCAAGATGTCAAGAGAGGATTATGAAAAAAGACAGGGAGGGAACACAAGTGGCTATACTGTCTAAGCATGACAAAACAAGCGATGAAAAAGACTCATTATCTAGTTTATAGAGGACAAATACCTCAATTATAATTGGTTTCCCATCTTTCATAGCTTTCTTCAAATCACCAGCCAAACCTACAAAAAATGATATGTTGATTGAATTCCTTGACGTGCTCAAAAACAGTAGTTTACAACAACAATTACCTTTCCTTACTATTCTGCATTCTCTGCAAAATTCGGTTATTAGCTCCTCTGATGAGCTGAAATCACGTGCCCATACAGGAGAAGATGCCAAAGGTGCACTGATAAAAAATACAAGGTACACAAGTATTTGAGAGCCACATGATATCACGCTTCTCAGATAACCTTTAGCCAAGTATGAACAAACATGACTACGCAATTTTCTGGAAGTAACAGGTAACCAAAAAAACTATATCTGCATCGACAGTTACATACTCTGTTGATGTCCGTAACAATTCATACACCATGGCAGTCTGAAAAAAAATCGCATAAAAATGATAAGAAAGCAATGATAAACAGCGCGCTTGCTCAAAGGAACAGATAGAAGCTGACGCAGCGAATGTAAAGGGATTAACGAAGAACCTGCAAGACATTTGGCAAGTTCAGCCTTTGTGCAATCTGGGTAGCAATAGTAGATTTTCCAACGCAAGCAGTGCCACAAACAAGAATTACCAAAGGCACTCTCATATGGTGAAATCTAAGAACATAAAGATAGCCCAAAAAAAAGGGTAAGCAACACTAAATTAGACCATTTCAATATTTCCCTTCCTCATTGCTCCCTCCTCTACAAAAATGAATAAATAAGAAAATGATCCACAATAGGAAAAAAAGAGAAAGTTGACAAACACCAACCTTGTAATCATTTTATAACGGTTTATATACTCTTCCCCAAAACCTCTTCGCTCCATAAGCTGCATGCATCCAAACAACTCAGTGTTTTTCATCCACTTTCAGAACTTTGAAAAACTTCTAACAGAAAGGAAAATCAAGTCACATACTACAGGGTCAACTTTACACAAACTAGTATCAGATGTTCGTCGAATTAAGAGAAAGAAATCACAGAAACTACTTCAAATATTTTTTTGGAAAAATCTCTTCTTGTATGACTTTTGTGATTGAAGCAATAGGTTTTGCACAGATTTATTATGGCAGTGTTTGTTTTCATCAGACAATCAATAGATGAACGACCTATAATACCCCCAACCAAAGGGTTGGTTCTTTGTTTTTGATAAGGTAAGATAAAAAACCAAAGGGTTGGTTCCTGACAGCATAACATGTTTATCAGTTTATTGATACAATATTATGTGCATGTTAAATCTCTTACATGGGTAATTCAATCTGAAACACGAACATCTTTCTGTCAAATATAAGTTCTAGACACCATTAGATAGGAAAAGTTAATTGCCGACAGACATAAAGCACAGCTCAGATTAAAATGGATCCTCATCAGGACTTTGCTTTTACAACCTTAAGTGCATTTGCAAGTCAAAGATGGCAATCAAATAAGATCCGGAAAAAAAATCTTAAACTGTCTATTGGATGAAATAATGAAGCAATTTTGCTTGTTCTTTGAGTCACTCGACAAAAGGAAGAAACTCAAAAGAACTCCCTAACCACATGCAGAGAACAAGAACGAAAAAGATGTTTGATGACAAGTCTCAACTGAATAATGAAATCCACTTGTAACAAGTTCAATTCTATAATTAGCATTAGCATTAGCCTGCCGAGAGAGAGAGAGAGAATCATAGGAACATATTGCTTGTTCTTCATCACTAAAGATAGCAAAGTCATAATGATAAGCATCCAATTGAGTTGCTACTGTCTGTACCTAAAAAAAAGAGTCAAAACACCACATCCAACAAAGTGGCAACATGTAAAGCATGTTCAGATTGCCTTTGCAATATCAAAGTCACCAAGGAAAAATCATACCTCAAGACGAGAGCCAATGGAATAAGTAAAACATTCACAGCTAAGTATCTTAGATAGTTAAATATTCATGGGAAAGTTACTGAACCTCTGAAAAGAATTGGAAGCTGAACATAACCGAGAACAAGAAATGGGGTACCTTGAACAAGTTTGCCTCCAAATCTGATTGTGAGCTGCATTAAGAAATAAGTGTTTAATTTATATGGATCAAGTAGGGTAAAACTCAATGAGAAAAAGATACAAATGTTGATCTCATACACATCGAGTAGGCTGTTGTCAACAAGAAGCTTCTTAAGCTCAAGTGCAATTTTAATAGCCACGTGATTTGGTATCTGCAAACGAGAAGAAGTGCACATTAACTCCACATTCATACCAAAAGCTCTAGAAAATAAGATCTGGTAGTAGGTCATCCTTTTGAAATAAGGAAACCTGGGAGACTAACAAGGAACAATATGAATAAAAAATACAAATTGCCCTATTCAAGGAACAGCAGAGTTGTGAAGTTAGAATTTGAATATCAACAGTGTTGGTAAGCGACCGCTTAGTCATCAACTAGGAGCAAGCAGCGGAACTTAAGGTGATACCTACAATTATACTTGTTTGCATTATTCACACCGCAACTTATAAGCAGCTTAAGTTTGTTGATTCACATGCAAATTCTCTTTTATAATCAGGTGATTCAAAAGTCTCTTTTTATTCCATAAACTTTATGTCAAGTCAAACTAACACACTTAAATTGGGACAGAGGGAGTAATATATTAGTAATATTTATTAGTGGGGATTGAGGAATGTAAACAATGATCCGTTGTTGACGCTTTAAGTATGAGTGGATGATGTCCTTGTGCTATATTACTATCAGCTTAATGATATTCGATAATATTGAAGTTTGTACTTTGCTATCCTAATCATTAACGCCAAACTTTGTGGCTAGTAATTGGCATACTAAAGATAGTGGTGTCTCCGTTGTGTTCAAATACTGGGTCCACCTCTAGTAACAGAAGGCAACTACAAAGGAAGTAATAAAAGGAACGATGTTTAACCTTAGTGACAGTGAGCATTCTGCTGAGCAAAAATCTAGAGAGAACATAGTAGTGATCGGCATTGTCACCTAGCCATACTTTCACCTGAAACACAAACAAAATGAGTACAAAATGAAACTGTAAATTAATCGAACGAAAATTGTAGAAGTAGAACGATACGGAAGACCTTAACGAAATCGTATTTGGAAGAAGCATTGCGGGTGGAGAAGCGACGAGCTGGAGGATTACTTGCGGTAGCATCTTCTTGTTCGTCATCTTTGCTAGGGCTTTCTATTACAACCGCCTTATCCTTCTTCATATCGCCCGTCGGGAAGGTAATAGCGACGGAGAATACGGACAATCCACTTTACCAACTTCGGTTTGCACTTTGCACCGTTAATTGGATGGATGGTATTGTAAATCTGTTCTAATATTGTAATTAAATAATTATAAAAAAGTTTATTTTTTATAATTACGAATTTAATGGTTTTTATATGTTTATGTATTTTATTTTTTTATTATATCCCATTTCACCCACCCACCCTCTATCACACCCAAATTTATCCACCCCGCCCCGCCCCACCCCTCACCCGACACAATCATCCACTTCCATCACACCCAAATCCATCAACCACCACCCCTCACCATCACCCCCACCACCACCCATGACACCTCACTACCACCCACCCCACTAACTCCTACCCCATACCACCCACCCCTCCATTAACTCCACCTATCACTTATATTTTAAAGTTTTCATTTTATTCTTTATCTTAATTATTTTAATATATAAAATTTAATTTGTAATTAAGAGTTAAGAATATTTTAGTAAATTTACATATTATTATACAATAATATACCATCCAACCAAATAATAAAATATTATTAAACTACAACAAACGATACAATCTATCCAAACATTATGTTCATTAATACAGTATAATACAATATCATACTATACTATACCATATTATTCTATACATTAATGAACCACGAAAACAACCATCCAAATAGAGGGTAAGAAAGGAACATAAAACTTCCGTCGCTTTTCTCGAACTGCGGTTAGTGTTCCCCTTATGGGTGGCTAGTGGGCCGGGTTCGGGACGATCGGGCTGGGTTTGGCGGGATCGGGTTAGGCCAGGACGGGATCGGGGCGGGACAGACGGGATTCGCCGAAGTCCCGTCCGATCCCGATCCCGTCGGAATCGGGTCGGGGACGGGATCAAGATTGGGGCGTGGCGGTTTTTCTTCTTTTTTTTCACTTAATTTAAAAAATAACATATAAAAACAACTCAATAATTGAACAAGATAGTGTAATAAAAGCATCACAATGTTGTTTTTGTGCCTCTTATATTATTTAATAGACATATGATTTTTTTTGTAATACAAATACAATTGTCAAAACTGCAACTTTGTGGTGTTGTTCAAAAGTTGCAAATTACATAGTAAAATTGCAATTAAAAAATTACATTTTGAAAAAAACATGTTCTAGTTTCTTGATAATTTTATGTGGTTCTTCGGTTGGAATTGGTATTTGTTGGTCAAATTGATCAACGTCGCTTCCACCACCTTCGGATAAGATTTCGTTGTAGTTTTCGTCTTCTTCTTCGTTGATCTCCGATTGACCGCACCTTCTCCGCTCTGCTCGTATCCAATCTCTGAATAATAACTGCAATCTTCAAGCTGTCTCCGGCTAATGAGTGTCTATGTTCTCTTATTTGATATATGCTGGCAGAAAAAGCGCTTTTAGACGCCGTTGATGACACTTGAATGTTCAAAACATCTCTGGCCATCATTGAAAGTGTCGGAAAGGTCTTCTCATTCCCCTCCAAAGTAAAAGTCTTCACGTCCTTCTTCAAAAATATCAAACTCGCAAAAATATCAAACTGGTTAGTTAGAGCGTACGACCGCACATTCTATTTCTAAGGCTTTCAATACTAGCCACATAAACAACATGTCTTTTGTGAGGTTGTGTTGAAGAAGAAGAAGATGGTATGGAAGCCGGTAGGTTGCTAGCACTTTCTTGTTGGTAAAACCTATATACTTTTTTGCATTCGTCTTCTACGCTAGACAACACTTCTTCTTTAGTTTGTTCAATAGGTGGTGGGTGATTTGGATTTTTGGGACTTGGAGGTGGTAGTACTGCTATACAATCATAAATAGTTTCAATAAGTGATTTAGTACTAGAGATGGCAGTGGATCATGGACCCGGTCCGAATCTGGTGGATCTAGATCCGTTTTATAGGATATGGATCTTCAAAATTTGGACCCGACAGATCCGGATCGGACCCGGATCCATTTCTGACGGATCGATCGGATCGGATCTGGATCTTGTATTTGAGATCCAGTTCCGGTCCAGATCCGACCCGTGGATCCATTTTTTATTAAATATATTCATAACCTAGAATGTAATTTTATAAGTATTTTCTTTAAAAAATTCATAATTTCTGATATGTAAATGATATGTTTAATCATAAATATTTACTAAGATGAATTTTTTTAGTTATCTCTTTTTAAAAAAGTAACATTTTTTCATATTGGATAGGTGCTGAAAGGGATCAAAAGATGTCCCTAACAAATAACAATTGAGTTGTAGAACTGTAAATGATGTGATTACTAGTTTTTGTCACATATATATGTCTAGAAGTTGGTTTGCAAAAATTAAAAATTGTCTCGTACCATTCGAGTAAAAAAGTTTCCTTCTCTTTTAACTTGTGGCATTTAAGTGTTTAATTAAAGATTGATCCTTACTAGAAAATTAGTAGCACATTAAATAAATTAGCAGGCTGGATAGCATACAATTGGTAAGCAAAGATGTCTTCATATATAATCAAGTAAGAAAAATAAAATTATAAAGACTTAAAGAAAATTAAAAAATCCAGTAGAGAGTTGCAACTACTCTCTTGTTTTAGCTCTTTTAGCTCTCTTCTCCCAACAAACCCCATCCTCCAAAGTTGTTTCCCGATCATACCACCGAGTTGATCGTCTCTTGGTTTATTCCTGCACTTGTAATTTTTGCTGTCATTGAATTTTAAGCTATTGCAATATATAAGTTATTTCACAAAATAATTAAGAAAAATAAGTCACATGTGATCAATGAGACTATTATTTTGTTTAACATGGTTGTAGAGTCTGGAGTGGCCTAGAGGTGCTAATTAACTAATGTTACTTCATGTTTTGATGTAATTTATTTGGGTATCGACCTTTCCTCAAAAGTAAAAATAAAATATCAAATCTATCTTAGGCAAACAGAGAATTAGACATGTCTTGGAATGACCAAAGATGAACTTCCATGTCTTAGAATTAGACATGTTAAAGGACAATATATTTTTTGCTTAAATCGTCTATGAATTTTGTAAACTTTAATTTGTTTTCTTCTATTTTTTCTAGCATAGGTTGATTGAATGAACTCAATTATTTTTTTCAATAAGATTGTGTTTTATTTTATCAAAAAAGTTTTAACATGTGGGAATATTATTCAAGACAATTTTTTTTACATGTGGATCTAGATCCGATCCGTGGACCCGGTGGATATGATGGATCCGAATTTGGATCTTATTTTTATGGACCCGATGGATCTGAATCCGGATCTGGATCCAGGTATGAAAATGGATTTGGATCTGGATCTAGTAGAATCCGATCCAGATCCGATCCGTTGTCATCCCTATTAGTACCGTCTATTTTAATAGTCGGATTTAATACAACACCAATAATATAAATAGTGGGAATAGGAATAAAATATTTTTTTATTTTGATAAATATTTTTTAATAGCTTGGGTTTATCCATATATTCATTAAGCAACAAAAATATTAGAGCTATATAAAACAACATAGTTGAAATAGTAGGATAATATATACCGGAAAATTCTTTTGTTGCTTGAAAACATTTCTCTAGAAATACAATAAGTTCGGAATTTTTTCCCAATCGATATCTACAATCATATCATCTGAATTTTGATTATGAGAGTTAAAAATAAAGTTATAGGTTTTCTATAGTCATAAGCAACAAGTAGTTGCTCGTATAAAGAATTTCACCTAGTGGGTACTTCTTCTGAAATTTTTCTATAAGGTAGTTGACAATCGTGACAAGTTTTTTTATATTCTTTTTTTCGTTGTATTCTATTATTTTTAAAAATAAAGTTTATAGCAAATTGTATGTTACTAAGAATATCTTCAAAAAGTGATAGACCATCCTTTACAACTAAATTATATATATGGCATGCACATTTTATATGAAAATGATCTGAAAAAGATGGAGTTAAACTACTTTTTAAAATTGTAATAACGTAATTGTTAGAAGAAGCGTTATCTAATGTAATAGTCATAGTTTTATCAGTTATTCCGTAATAATCGCACACTTGATAAAATTTTCTGCAATAAAAGTACCAGTGTGCCTATCATCTATATATCTATACGCTAAGATATGTTTTTGCATAGACCATTTATAATCTATCCAATGACAGGTTACCGTTAAATAATCATGGTTGTTAGTACTACGACCTATATAAGAAGTGATAGTTACTTTGCCATTAAAATAATATAATGAATAGCGTAAATACTGTTGATATTCATGTGCAAATTTAAATACATCTCTCTTAACAGTTGATCTAGGAAAATTGTTAAAAGCAGTATTATACATTTCTCTAATGTAATGAATAAAACCAGGAGATGAAGGAAATGAAAAAGGCAAACCCTCCACATCAACTAATTTTGATATTGCTTCCATATCTCTATGTTTATTGTAATTAGGGTCTACAATTCCTCTTATCGTGGGGTTAATTTGACCACGTACTTGATCCGGGACAGTATGTGAACCTTGTCCCGATGGAGCGGGCGTTTGCGCACCCGATTTTGAAGCCTCGTATTGGGCATATCTAGCTGGATGATCCATTGCTACGTGTCTCATTAAACCCCCCCGTCCCACCGTGACCTTTTCCAGTTTTAAATTTTGAGACATTTTTACAAATTTTACATCTAGCTACTTGATTCTCTACGTCCCTATCAAAAAATGTCCATGCATCTGATTTTAATGGTCGTTTTGTTGGACCTCGTCTCATACTAGGGGGAATATGAGGCATTTCAGTTGAAGGTGCACTAGTGGGTGTGTTGTCATCTACATTAGTGGGTGTATCATTTAGATCATCGTCTAAATTAAAGTTTTCTTGAGTTCCATAAAATAGCTCATCGTCTAAATCTAATGGTATTGTAGGAAAATATTCAGTATCAACAAAATCATCCTGTGTAGGAATATGATTATGTCTAGAAATAGAATGACTAGAAGAAGTACATTTGTCCTTGTTGCCCCTACTAAAAGAAGCCTAACCCCTACTCGTAAGCATACGTTTAAATCCTTCCATTATAAATTTATAATTATACTAATAAATAATTAAAGTAAATGAAATTAAATGTACTAAATAAAATAAACAGACAATAATAATTTAATGAAGGAATGAATGTACCAAACGTCGTCGTAATCGAGAGGTTGAGAATTGAAACTTTGCTCGATGGAAGATCCTCAAGCTATTTGCCAACTTCACTCCCAAATGAATAAATAAAATTCAATATTTAGTAGACAATGTAGACTTGTAGAGAGATAGATTGAGTGATTGTAGGAAAGATGAAGAGAAAATGAGGTATTTATAGTTGGGAAATTGGGTTAAACTATAAATATAATAACTTATGGGTTAAAAATAAATATGAAGGGGTAGGGGGAGGCCAAAAATGGTCGTTGCACAACAACCAAAATGTAAAATGGTCGTTGGTGCAACGATTATTTGTGCGAATGGGGGGGGTTTCGGGCGGGACGAATGGCGGTCGGGCCAGGGGATCGGGCGGGCCGGGTCGGGACGAGACCATGTCCCGTCCCGGTTCGAGTCTCGATACTGATTTTTTTAAAAAAAAAAAGTCGGGGTTTGGGCGGGACCGGGCCCACTGGCCAGCCTTAGTTCCCCTCCGTGGGTGGGATTCACTTTGGCTCTTGGCGTGTTCCAATTCTTTAAGTTTGGCAAATTGTGAAGATCAAAAATTAAATTTGAGGAACATCTTTTTCTAGACAATTTTAATTAGGGACATTTTATAATTTGTTCTTTTCCTCTTAATAATCTTCATGTACTCTCTCTTTGTTCTTTGTCACGTTTCGCTTCTCGAGAATCAAATTTTATTGACTTTCACTAACATTTTAAATGTATTTTCTCATCTTATTAATATAAAAAGAATTGCATCTTATAATATTTTTCGTATAGTTTTTAAACATTAAATTTTAATTTGAAAATATTATATTTATTTATTTCAATTTAGCTTCAAAGATTAGTCAAATTGACTCTCTGGAAGCGAAACGTGACAAGTAAAAATATATGGATGGAGTGACCATAAGAAATATTTCATGTAATGTGTCATTTTAATGAAAATATACCTCGAAATGTAGGAAATCATCTTCTAAAGAAAGACAAATTGCAAAAGGATCGATCGACTAGCATGCTAGTTCCTACGAAGGAAGAGGCTCCTTTACACCTTCTACACATAAGCACTAACTATTTTATATATATGTGTGAGGTATGTGTAGAAAATATTTTGGGGAGATGAGCACTCAACGTGGGAAAAACTCGATGTACATAGTCTAGTAAGAACAATAGTTCAATTAAATATTCAAGATATGGAAAAGAAAGTACTCGAATTAGCGTTCACAGTAAAGAGGATGTACTGAGCTTGCTATATATGCAAGTAGAGAATGATGACTCAATGTGTTATGTGCACATCAATAACCCAAGTAAATGCTAGAAGCTCAAAGGAGAAGTGCTTGACTACACACAAAGGAAGAGGGATGTTGGATTGAACAAGGGATTGTGTAAAGGTGATGCGTACAAATGCTAAAGCTATATGGATGGAGAACTATCGAGCTTGATTCTTAGCGAAAACTTTCAATTTACCACGTGATCTTCGTCGAAATTGCTAATTCAAGCAACATATTTATAGAAACATAAGCCTCAAGCCCAATTAAGAATTGCCGAGAAAAAACTTATAAACTTGACACTTTACACTTTTGCTCATGAATTATTGCAAGCTTTACACTTGGAGGTTTATGATATAGGTCATCGTCAATTTTATCCTTAAAAAGAATCAATGTCACAAATGATTGATGGCTTATTCTATAAGTCAGATTCACCTTTTTTGCTGGCTTTGTAATCGTGTTATGTTTAATCCCATAAATATGTGATTTCGATACTGAAGGATTCTAGTTGTCTCTTAGGTGATTATCTTTCCATAAGATAATTACTACGTGCACTTGAGTTTTCCAGATTCATGCCTTGTGATATCTTTAGTGACTACAGAATTAGTTGCATTTAGTTTAATCGAACGTTGTGAAGGGTTAAATGTTGGTACTCTATTGTACTTTATAAAATAGTACGAAAGTAAATAACTATTATAAGTGTTCGAAAGGATAAACAAATATTCAATATTCAGAAATTAAATCTTGTTGAACAAATAGGCCAATCTTCAAAACTGCCGCAAGCTTGTTGTGTCTTGAATCTTGATAACCTGAAATCAAGAAACAACTAAATCTAGATGGTTAGAACATTGTGTGTTGAGTCGAGTGATTACCCTCTGTCCTTAAGACAAGATTGCCCCGTATATATGCTTTTACGTTAGCGGGTAATGGTCTCCCAAGATAAAACAACACTTTAATCTCAACGCTACAAAGCCAATAGGTTGAGCCAGACGAAGAAAACAAATATGAATCGACTTACTGAAGATATGGAAAAGGAAGGAAGAGTTTTTGTTTACTCTTCTGTTTTGTCTCTATGTATATAGTGTGTCTCTGTTGTGTATATCTTGTGTATATGTGTGTGTTTGCTCACTATTTTGCAGTGATTTTCGTCACTGTTTTGCAGTGATTTTCGTCACTGTTTTGTGTTGCGTTCTATCTATATGTGTACTATTTTTTTTCAATCACGTTATTGAGCCAAAAATGCATCAATATATAGCATGGAGGAGGCTGCCAACAGCCACAAACAAGGTTGTTAATAGCCATTAGTGAGGGTTGTGAATGGCCATTAGGGAGGCAGATTAATGGTAGGTTTAAGGCCTGTTCATGGCCATTGAAGAAGGGTGATAATTGAGGAGTTAATCAGCCGAAGTAATGACTGGTTAATGCTCCAAAAAATAGTCCAACGGTTTTTGCCTATCGTCACTCCCAAATTCAACTTTCCATAAACTTTAGGGACCAAACTATAAATATTAAGCAATTTGAGGTCCAAAAAGATAATATTAGAAAGTCCCCACAGCCCACAGCCCACGACCCGAGCCCGAGCCCGAGCTCGAGACCGGACCGGCGGGCGGCGGCGGCGCGCGCGTGGGCTTAGCCTTGAACCCAAGCACATCTAGGTCCTCCCTCCTTTAAACACGTGGGATACCCCTTGGGGTCCCAAACCCTTTACCACATTAGAGACTTATATAGAAATTCTTCTTATTCCCACCGATGTGGTAGATTTGTCCCGCACCATATTTCCATGCCTCAAACACCTTACTTTGTGGACCAATATCTCTTTCATTTCTCAACGAAATTTGACGATTCTTGGCCCTACGGTCATCTACTCACTTAGTAGATTATGCATGCGTGAAGAGACAAAGCCTTCAACATGCGAAATACTAGTGTTTAATTCATTAAACATGGGTGGACGCACCTCCCCGCGAAAGGCAAATTTCCAACAATCCCCTTTATGAAAGAGAGATTTTGGCGCACTCACAAGGTGCCTACTTTCAGCGAAAAGATATTGCATCAGGAGAGGTAGCTTCCGCTTTGAACCTTCCCTAGTTGAATACCATCGGACTTACGTACTACGCGGTGAACGTGATGTCTTGAACCGTCAATGTTTTGTGTAAGCCAAGACAATGATATCAACACAATAACTCCTCTTATTCGTTTTCCTTCTTATGTTTTTGTCTGTTGTGGCCGTGGACACACTTGGATTCTTAAGTGCGTTTATTTGAGGCGGCTATCCTCGCACTTAAATAGGTGATCTCCTACAAGGTATCCTGTTATACCCCACTTCACAAGTGTTAGGAATCATTAAAAGTTTCCCCAACCTTAACCTCAACCTTTTGAGGATCGTTTAAAGGTTTGGAAGCTTAACATTTACCCACCATGCAGGTAGTACTTTAATGTCTATCGCGGGAACAGCTTTGGATTCATGTTTCCGTACAGAAATCATCATCCGAAGTGCTTCTTGCTTCCACCGAAGCGCTCAACTGAACCTTTTGCCGCTTAGTTTTCCCATTGAACCAAATTCTTGGGATCTCCAATCAGTATGGTTGGGTTTCCACCACAAAGGTTCGTATTGTTTGGGTTTTAAGCCCATTCCCCTAGATAGGCAGAACACTTGATCTCTGGGTAGTCTCTTAGTTAGTAAACAAGGAAGTGACACCCGTGATGATCAACTGCCATACGGTCTTATGTCTCCTGACAGATATGTCCAGACGCCGTCATCTGTGTCCTTCCTGAAGCCGATCGGCTAGCCACAGTGTATAACTGCTGAAGGCACGAGTTTCTCCCAATAAAGGACATCCTCTAAGGAGTCGTGAAGTTACTCAACTTCTTTCATGCTTTGTATAAAGCGATAAACTCCGATTCCATCATGAATCGACCGATGCAAGTTTGCTTAGAGGTTTTTGTAAGACCCACCATACACATTTACTTGTGGTTTTGGTGTTCTTCAGATCTGATGTCCAGTTTGCATCATTGTGTTTTCCCAGAACTGCTGGACATCCAGAATACTATAATCTGTAGATAAGCGAATAATTCAGATATCGTCATATCCGACTTAACGCCTTCTACCGATCATGTATTATAATCATCAGTAAACCTTAGTTCAACTTATCTGCTTTGTAGGTCGATACCAAGTCGGTTGTAGTGTGTACAATACATTGAACTACACGTGACATGTGCATATCGCTCTTTGTCCATGGGTGCACCATGATTTCAATCAGTTATATGATTCATATCCATTGGTGGCTTCAACGAGACTGTCAACTATCGACCAGTCCATTAGATGTCTTAGAAATCCAATTCCTAAGATGTCATCTGTGATACCCATATCTTTCATATCGAGACTTTGTTTCAATACGACTTTCACTTTCAGACTGTTGGTTTTCCAACTGTTGGCTTTCTAACTTCAGAGTCAATGTTTCCGTGGTCAGATTCTTTGTTTCTATTTTATCTGAAACTTCCAGGACCAAAATGTAAACATTTCAGGGACCAAAATGAAAGTTTAGGAAGAAGCCCAACAGTCCAGCAAACCAACTCTGATTCTCCCCTTCCAACTCTCCGGTTAGGAAGATTGTTTCAACATCCATGCCACGTAAGACTACAATGGCCCTGGATATTAAGCTACTCACAGGGGAGCACATTTTACAACCCAAAGGTTCTTTTCCGGAGGAAGATCAACCATTACACAAGTATGGTTCTATATGATGGAATCTATTTCTCTCTTTAGCTTCTTTCCAAAACAACGCTTTTGGAGATGATAATTCTTTGTTAATTGTCCATGGTTCATTCTCAACCATACAAGCTAGAAGGACTGGAACAAGTCTTTGTCCCCTTCTTTGCTCCGTCTCAGTTCAACATCTAGAATCCCTGAGTTCTGCAGATCTGGAATATTAAGTTCCTGATAGTCAGCAACTTCCGAGTCCTGTAGATACATAATGTCTAGTTCCGGACAGTCAGGCCCTCGCGGGTTCTTGTTAACTTTGAGCAATTACTCTTTTTTCCTTTTTTTTCAAGAAAGTTATCTTCAAAGAATTCAGCAGTCTTTGACGCCAAGAGGTGATAAACACTATGTTATTTGCAGATCCAATGGATATGTAATCTACAGTCTTAGGTACGAAACCACCTCACATCACAACATTTGTATGTGAGATCCTTTCCATGTCTCACACGGAGGGTTACCCTTATCCTTATGCGTATTTCTGTAGAGAATCGCATTAGCGGTAAGGATCGTCTTGCCCCACATAATTTGGACGTACGACTTTGCGCTTGGCTAACACCGTTAAACTGAGGTGAGTAATGAGTAGTCGTTTGATGAACGATGCTTCACATTCTCCCCTCTATCACTACGAATTTCTCAATCCGTAGGCTTAGTTGATTTTCAACCTCTACTTTGTAGCGCTTATCCGTTTCAACAACTTCATCTTTGCTTTTCAACAAACAAAGGATACAATACGTTGTACCATCATCAATGAAGGTCACAACGTACTTGTCTCCCCCCTCTATTTTGTATAAACTTCAAATCACTCAAGTAGGTGTGACTAAGTTCTAGATGAGCAGTGCTTCTTTCGCTATTCCCTTGACGGAATTTGGAAAGGTGATTTTGCCTCTTCGCCTACCTCACATTTATTTTGAGGGTTTATGTTGACAGAATGCAACAATCTCAACATCGTTAGATTTTGAATGACTTGCTATTTAACGTGTCTTAATTTATGATGGCATAGATGCACGGATTAAAAATATATCATTCATTTGGCTACAGACATACTGTACCATTCTTAGTTATTACAGACCTGTTGGACTAGTCTCAAATTAGCTTGACCAACAGCGTCCCTTAAACCAAGTTTGGGACATGTATCACCTCATCTTAGAGTGATCTCATTCCCTGAAGTCCTATTGAGGACAACCTCTCCAACCCCTCCTACTTTAGAGGTGGCGTTGCTTCACATGAACAACCTCTTGCCCGTGGTTAGGGCGTAACCGGATCATATTTGATCTAGATACTTTGGCCCACTCCAGTTGCTTTGGCAGACTGAGTGTCCAATTTCTTTTCAGCCTTTCTTTAGGCCTTCAGATCATTTAAGACCTGGAAACTTTGGCCCACTTTACTAGGTGTCCATTACTTTTCCTATGACATGAATTCTGGTCCCCACTCCAGTCGCCCGTAGGCTTTGTATGACTGAGTGTCCAATATCATCATATCAAAGGAATTTTGGCCCACTCCAGTCGCCCGGAGGCTTTGTATGACTGAGTGTCCAATATCATCCTATGAAGGATCTTCTACCAAATAGTGTGACATGCTCTACGACTTTAGCTTTTAGACTTCTTCCGTTATGATTGGTGCCCAAACAATTCACGACACTTACTTAAGAGTGGTAACAGTTTTCGCACAATTAGTGGATCTTTCTCCATCGTATGTGCGAACATACTTTACACACTTTTAATAATTACACTTAAAATAACGGAGTTTTTTAAGTCGTTTACAAAGTCCAATCTTTAAACGAGAAAGAAGAAGATATTAAACTTCTGATTTTAAAGCGTAAGGAATATAAATTATTTAGTGAAAATATTTTCATATTCCTCCTTACTTTAAGCCATTTTAATCGGCATTTAATCTTATTCTTGACACCCAATTTCGGATTCTAGCCCACTTCAGTCACTTCATCAGATTGAGTGTCCATTTCCTCCTTACCATAATTTGGATCCTTTGTCTCGGGCAGATATAGGCCTTCTGCAAAGATAGAACCATATATTCAGTCTTCTCCTCTTGTCCCAGTTGACATCCTCAGCCTCTCGTGAGCGCATGTTCCCACCACTCTCGGGAGCGGTGACACTATGAACATGTTGAACTTTAACATTATCATCATCACTGTCTTCAAGCAGAAAACCACAACCATATCCAGATTTGGTCACACAACTTTTGACCGACATCTTTCGAACACTAATACTCTTACAATACAATCTTTTCTTAAATTGTTGGTAGTCTATTGTACTTTATAAAGCAGTACGGGAAGTAAATAACTATTACAAGTGTTCGAAAGGATAAACAAATATTCAATATTCAGAAATTGAATCTTGTTGAACAAATAGGCCAATCTTCAAAACTGCCGCAAGCTTGTTGTGCCTTGAATCTTGATAACCTGAAATCATGAAACAACTAAATTTGGATGGTTAGAATGTTGTGTGTTGAGTCGAGTGATTGCCCTCAGTCCTTAAGACAAGATTACCCCGTATATATGCTTTTACGTTAGCGGACAATAGTCTCCCAAGATAAAACAACACTTTAATCTCAATGCTATAAAGCTAATAGGTTGAGCCTGACGAAGAAAACAAATATGAATCGACTTGTGAAGATATGAAAAAGGAAGGAAGAGTTTCTGTTTACTCTTCTGTTTTGTCTCTGTGTATATAGTGTGTCTCTGTTGTGTATATCTTATGTATATGTGTGTGTTTGCTCATTGTTTTGCAGTGATTTTCGTCATTATTTTGCAGTGATTTTCGTCACTGTTTTGCAATGATTTTCGTCATTGTTTTGTGCTGCGTTCTGTCGGTTTATGTACTAGGTTTTTTTTCAGTCACGTTATTGAGCCAAAGAGGCATAAATATATATCATGGAGGAGGCTGCCCAACAGCCACTAACAAAAGGATGTTAATAGCCATCAGCGATGGTTGTTAATGGCCATTAGGGAGGCAGATTAACGGTAGGTTTAAGGGTTGTTCGTGGCCATTGAAGAAGGGTGATAATGGAGGAGTTAATCAGCCAAGTAATGGCTGGTTAATGCTCCAAAAAATAGTCCAATGGTAGGCATAAAGTTTCTGCCTTCCGTCACTCCCAAATTCAACTTTTCAGAGGCCACGACCCGAGCCCGAGCCCGAGACCGGACGGGCGGCGGCGGCGCGCGTGTGGGCTTAGCCTTGAACTCAAGCACATCTAGGTCCTCCCTCCTTTAAACACGTGGGATACCCCTTGGGGTCCCAAACCCTTTACCACATTAGAGACTTATATAGCAATTCTTCTTATTCCCACCGATGTGGTAGATTTGTCCCACACCATATTTCCATGTCTCAAACACCTTACTTCGTGGACCAATATCTCTTTCATTTCTCAACGAAATTTGACGATTCTTGGCCCTACGGTTATCTACTCACTTAGTAGATTATGCATGTGTGAAGATACAAAGCCTCCAACATGCGAAACACTAGTGTTTAATTCATTAAACATGGGTGGACGCACCTTCTCCGCCAAAGGCAAAGTTCCAACATTAAATTGGACTACCCTATGCTGTAGTGTTATCAACATTAACTACTCTAGCCATGCAGGTCATTTGTGGAGGATAAGGGAATAAAAAGTAAGGATCTTACTCGCTGTTGTTTTTAAGCCTCTTATATAAGAACTGAAGCAAAGTCATAAAAATTTGATGAACTTTATTAAATGAGTTATGACTTTAAATACAAAAGGTATCAACAAACTTCACAAACTAACTCATTTAATGGAGGAGAAGCAAACAAACTTTACTAAGCTAACTACTTTAATAAGGAGGTTTATTCAAAGCTAGAAATTGCCAATAAAGAAAAAATAAACTAACCTGAATCCTAACAACCTTGCTAAAGAAGTTGACAGTAACAAAACGAAAAGAGGAAAGAGAGTATTTAAATTCGAACTTCAAATGAGGACCTGGATGTGATTGTAATAACCCAAATTAAATTAGGGGTTATCTAGTGGGCCAAGCCCAAAAATGAAGAAAGTTAATCAATTAAAAGTCTCAACCGTGAGACAAGATAGGAAAAAAAGAACACAGAATAAGAAAAAGGGAAATATCACTTATACCCCTTATGTAAAAGAAATATCTTTCTTGATTATTTCATTCCAAAGAGGTAGTAAATATACTCATAATACAAGCATCATCATAGGCTAGAATTAAGGTCTTAAATGACAAAATATACACCTACCATATATAACATATACTATGTACCAATTACAATTATGACTAAATAATTTATTAATTCTATCACACCCCCGCGATCAAAGCGGGAGGTCGGCGTATGTTGAGACTGTCCCGAAAGTCTTCAAATAGAACCAGCGGAGGACCTTTTATAAAAATATCAACGATCTAATAGCGTGACAAGACATGTAAGACACGTACTTGTCCACGAGCAACCTTTTCGCGAACAAAGTGAATATCCAGCTCAATATGTTTAGTGCGTTGATGTTGAACCGGATTTCCTGAGAAATAAATTGCACTAACATTATCACAATAAACCAATGTCGCCTTCGGAACCGGACCGTGGAGCTCTAAAAGAAGGTTTCATAGCCAACAAGATTCAGACACCACATTGGCAACTCCTCGGTATTCTACTTCGGCACTGGACCTAGACAAGGTAGCTTGCCGTTTGGAGGACCAAGAAATCAAATTGTCATCGAGAAAGACACAATAACCAAACATGGAGCATCTGGTATCCGGACATCCACCCCAATTTGCATCTGTGTAAGAAATGAGAGTGGTGGTCGAAAATGGATATAGATGTAAGCCATGATCGAGAGTGCCCTGAATATAGCGCACAATGCGCTTGAGAGCATCCATGTGATCCTCTATCGGGTTATGCATGAATAGAAAAATATGTTGCACATTATAAGATATGTCGGGCCTCGTGAAAGTAAGATATTGCAGAGCTTCTGCAAGGCTGCGATAATGTGATGGATCCGCATATGGCATGCTGGAAGTAGCACTAAACTTTGGTTTAGTGTCAACCAGAGTGGACGGTTTACACGCGGACATGCCAGCTCGTTTAACGATTTCTTCTGCATACTTCTTTTGAGACAGAAATAAACCACATGCATGACGTGTTATAGCTATCTCCAAGAAGTAACTCAATGGCCTTAGATATTTCATAGCAAATTATGAGCCAATAAGAGAGATGATAGACTTGCGAAGAGCATCAGATGAAGTAGTTAATAATATCATCCACATACAAAATGATGTAAGCTATATCATTATCCTGACGGTATATAAAGAGAGAATGATCAGACCTGCTGTTAGAAAACCCAATATTTAAAAAATAATCTGCAAACCTCTTGTACCAGGCCCGATGAGCTTGTTTGATCCCATATAAGGATTTCTTCAGTAAGCACACATGATTAGGATAAGCGGGGTCTATATACCCCATGGGCTGATACATGTATACCGTTTCATTGAGTTCTCCATACAGGAATGCATTTTTTACACCAAGTTGATGAAGAGGCCATGCCTTCGAAAGAGTCAGACTTAGTACCGTGCGGATAGTTGTTAGTTTGACCACCGGACTGAAATTCTCACCGCAGTCCACCCCAACCTGTTGAGTCTTTCCATCACCTACAAGACGGGTTTTATGCCTCTCAAATGTACCATCAGATTTTTCTTTATGACTAAAAATCCACATAGACCGAATCACATTAACATCAGGAGGACGAGACACCAAATCCCACATCCTATTATTAATAAGAGCATTATATTCATCATCCATAACCATTTTCCAATTCGGGTCATTAAGGGCAGACACAAAATTACGAGGCAACGGTGATTTGGTAACATGGGTGTGAAGACCGTATTTTATATTTGGTTTGAAAATTCCATGTTGACTACGAGTGACTGGCCGTTGGGACGGAATTGGAGTTGGTTGGATAAAGGATGTGATATTGGGATGCCGTGAGATGGATCCGGAGGCAGAGTGTGTGGGGACTAGACTACCCGAGAATGGGCCTATGCGTGCTGGGCTGCCACTGCCGAGGCTGGTCCGACACCCAGTGGGCTGCCAGGTAGTGGGCTACCAGCGAGAGGCACTGCTGGGCTGGCAGCTACTGGGCTCGGATAGGCAGGCCCAGTTGGCTGGGTTTTGTGGCGGAAAAGATTGGGCCGAGTTGCCCGAATTAATTGAGTTGGCCAAACTGTTTGGGCATGTTTATGAAGCCAATTGGTGGACCAAAGAGGGAGACATGCTATCGTCAAGAAATTCGTAGGTAGGAGGCATAGAACAATGCATTTTGGCAAATGGAAAATTTGATTCATCAAAAACTATGTGATGGCTCACGATGATTTTATTAGAGGATAATTCGTAACATTTGTACCCATAATAGTTTGACGGATATTCTAAAAACATACACGAAGTTGACCGGGGTTGAATTTCATTGATGGTAGTGGAAGGAAAAAGAGGATAGCATAAGCACCCGAATACCCGTAGATGAGAGTAGGATGGGTCCCTTAGGTATAGAATTTTTAGAGGGGGTTGATAGACTAATTGTTTGCTCGGAAGTATGTTAAGGAGATAGGTTGACATTTGTAATGCATGATGCCAAAATGATGGTGGTAGAGACGCATGGACAAGTAAGGTTCTAACAATGTTATAAATGGTTCAGAATTTTCTTTTCGCTTTTTCATTTTGAGATGAGGTATGTGGACAAGAGAGACTAAAAGATAAACCATTAGTTTTGCAAAAATTCCAAAATGACCCATTATCAAAATCTCTACCATTATCACATTGAATATTTTTAATGTTTTGTTCAAATTGTGTGCGGATGAATGCTCGAAATGAGAGAAATGTGGAAAAAACTTGTGATTTTTTAGACAAAGGAAATGTTCACAAAAATTAGAGTAATCATCCAACAAAAGAAGATAATATCGATGGCCCGAAGAGCTCAAAACGGGAGATGTCCAAATATCAAGTGCATGAATTAAAAGCAACAAAAGGCAATTTAACATGTTTCTTAAGAGGACATGAGCGACAAACATGAGAATTATGAGTTCTAGTACACATAATAAATTTATTTTGTTTAAGGGAGGCAAAAACAGGTACTCCCGGATGACCCAACCGCTTATGCCAGAAGGTAGGATCTAAAGCTGCAAAAGTGAATGATAATGTGCCTTGATATGTGGTTGTGGTGATTGTATATAGCTCGCCCCGACTATCACATCTCATTAGACGCATCCCCATCTGAAAATCCTTCACGAAAAACCCAAAAGGATCAAATTCAACGGAAACCAAATTGTCAATAGTAAATTTTCTAACTGAAATCAAGTTTTTAATCAAGTGAGGAGCATAAAGGACATTCTTTAAAGTTAACGGTGGGTTCGGGGGAGACAAGTTTGTAGTACCATAACAACGAAATGGAATTGAATGACCATTGCCGATAATTATACCACGATTATTGCTCAAATTAAAATAGGACGAGAGATTACCTTGTGAGGACGTCATATGAGACGTTGCACTGGTGTCCATATATCAATTTGCGTCGGGTGGATTAAGCCTAAGAGTGTGCATCGCGGCCTCGGTGTTGGTTGGAGTCGCTGCTGCCGAGTGGGCCTACTCCCACTGGTTCGACAGTGGCCCAAGTACATCGGGCTGCTGGTTGTTGGGCTACGGTTGGACAGCTTACCGCGGACTGGGCCTGGCCAAATTCCCGAGGGAAAGGGGCAGGGAGGTTTGCATATTATATTTCTAAATTTGATTTTCTAACCTTAATTCTATCACCTTAAACTAAAGTAATTACACGGCTCTATCCATCTTACTTTTCATACCCCCTAATCTAATTACACGGCATACCCCAATCAAAACTATTTACCCTTAGTACCCCTTAAAGTTTTTATAGGTAATTGTCTATTTTTTTCTTCCTTTCTTTTTTATATCTCTACTTCTTTACTTCTTTTCTCCTATTTTCTCTCATTTTTTTCTTTATTTTTTTCTTTTTTCTTCTTTTTTGCTTCGCTTTTTTCAAATAATAGTATTCGTTATTTTCTTTTTTCACCATAATCTAATTCCATATTTAATCCTAGCTTCTTTCATTTCATTTTTTTCAATTTTCTTTCTTTATTTCTTCTTTTCTATTTAATTGTCTCTTTTTTCTCTTTTCCTTTATATTTCTCTACTTCTTTTCTTTCTTTTATTCTTTTTCTCATTTTTTCCTCCTTTTTCGTTCATTTATTTTTTCATACTATATTTTATTTTTTCCCACCATAATCTGATTATATATTTAATTCTAACTTCTTTCTTTTTCATTTTTTTCTATTTTCTTTTTTTATTTCCTTATTACTTGTTCCTGTTTTAATTTCATTTATTTTTTCTTTTCTTTTTTATCTGCATAATCTAATTCCATTCACCTTTTTCTATTTTTTTTTAATTTCGGGTGATTATCATTTATTGTTTCTCCCTTTTTAATTGTATTTTTTTCAAATTATTTTTATTTTTTCATAATATAATTCTATACACTTTTTGCTCCTTTATCTTTTTCAATAAAATGGATAACTTATATATTATCTTTTCTATTTATTTTATTTTTTATATCTCAAAAAATAATTTGTTCTAGCATATAGTATATCAAATCGGTAACTGTTAAAGTATACTGTTACACTATATTATAATACCCACATGGTATAAAAATATACTAAGATGTTATCATGCAGGACTACAATTCTTCAAAGAAGCACTCTTCAACAATCCTCCATGATACCATCATAATATAAAAATATACATAGATGGTATCATGCAAGATTGTTGCAGTCCTTTAATGAAACACTCTTCAACAGTCCTCTGTGATACTATCATGGTAGAAAAATATATTGAGCTGGTATATACCACGATGGTATCACGAAGGACTGATGAAGTCCTTGAATAAAAGTTTACAGTCCTCCATAATATCATTATGGTATAAAATATACTGAGATTGTATCATGCAGGACTAATGTAGTCCTTCAATGAAATACTTTTCAACTGTCCTCCGTGATACCATTATGGTATAAAAATATACTAAGATAGTATATACCATGATGGTATCATGAAGGACTGCTGAAGTACTTGAATAAAAGTCCCTAGTCCTCCATGATACCATCATGGGATAAAAATATACTAAGATGGAATCATGTCGGACTACTGTAGTCATTCAATGAAACACTCGTCAACAATCCTTCATGTAACGACTCATTTGGTCGTTATTGTGCTTTTGACCCATTTACCCTCGTTGACACTTCCCCAAGTCCCGTTAGTATGATTTTAATCTACGGGGATGGGCGACACATTTTTGAGGTAGTCAGGACGATTTTACGATGACTTATGTGAAGTAGAGCCTTAAAGTAAAAAAAGTTTGACCAATAGTTGACTTTTGGGTAAACAGACTTTTTTCAGATTTTTGTCAATTCCCTAGGTCCGAAGAGTCATTTATGACTTGGTGGGGGTAGTTGGTTCAATTCTCGAGGCCCTTGGGTGTATTTTCGTCTGTTGTTGGAAAGTTAGTTTTAGTCGTTGGGCATTGAATCGATGAAATAGACCTCTGATGGAAATTCTGAGACCGCGAGTGAGTCCATAGTGTGTTTTTACGTGTGTGTGCATATCTAGTTTGTGTTGGAAAGGTCTTGGGTGATTGTTGGATTTCAGGGTTGAATTGTGGGAACTCATTTTTCTGTTGGTTTCTGGTGTATTCTCTGGGGCGAGACTCAGTGCACCCCAGCAGATTCGGACCACCACATCGGACATCATTCTGCTATGGCAAAGGGTTTGGCTTTTGGCTTAGGATAACGGGAGCAATCAAGTGGGCTGCAGGCGCGGGTCTGCTGTAGCGGACGACAAATTTTTAGAATTTTTTAAGTGTGATTAAACCCTTCATTTCCCCATTTCAAAAATATTCAAGCACTCTTAAGTGGATTCTTCTTGTGGTAAGCTTTCTTAGCCTTGTATTACCTTTGTTGAGTTAATTTAATGGTAGAAACAACCTAGAAATTAGTTGGAGAAGATGGGTTCTACCTATTTAGGTTTTGTTTGATTATTAAGCCTAAAAGTGAGAATAATTGATGGGTTTTGCTAACCTAAGCTTGAATTTCACTATTTAGTAAGTATTAGACTTGAATCTTCTATTATTATTGATGAATTTGAATGTTGGAAAACTAGGGTTCACTTAAATCCCTTGAGAGTTTCTCTCTCTAGGCGACAAAACCCTAGATAGAAAGAGCTTCACCTAAACCATTAATGGCCTCCATGGCCACGGGACAACCTCCTCTTGAGGTTGTCCAACCCCACAAACATCTAGAACACCTAACACAACCCCAGATTACTCAAAAAAATTTAAACCTAATTCACTAAACCCTAGTTCTTCATCCAAGCCGCCTATACCCATGCCTCTCAAACGCATTGTTTATCATAATGGAGAACCTACACTTCAATATGATATGGAGGAGATTAAAGCTATGATAATACATGAAAATCTTCGATATACAGTTATTGGAAAATTCATGAATGGTTGGAATGATCTTAATGCACTACGTATGGTAATTCCCAAGCAATGTGAGCTCAAATGAGAACCTACTATTGTTTTTTTGTGTCATAGACATATCCTTATTAGGTGTAGCTTCTTTGAAGACTATGTTACACTCATATCCAAGCCATCGTTTTGGATTAAGGATAAAAATCTATACTATCCCATGAGAACATTGAAGTGGAATCCATGCTTCACTCTGGAGGAAGAAACGAGTGTTGCAATTGCTTGGATTTCATTCCCTACACTTGCACCAAATTATTTTGTTGAGGAAGTAATATTTTGACAGTTCATATAGCTACAAAAAAAATAAAATGAGACTTAGTTGTGCTCGTGTGAAGGCGGAGTTTGATTTATTAGAAAAACATCCTACAAGAGTGCAAATTAATGTTGTTACTGCTAATGGGGATGTAAAATCTCGATGGGTGAAAATTCAATATGATTATATGCCAAAATTCAATATGTACTTGTTGGAATATCCATACAGAGCTTTTCCCAATAAAAGAAAACAATGAAAAAGTTTTAGAGGGCAAGGAGAAGGCAGTCGACAAACATAGTACAACTCCAGAACCTAACAATGCTAATAAGAAGAGTGGAAAACAAATTACCAACGTACATCAAGGGAAACAAATTGTTATGGGCAATGCACTTAACAATTTTCATAATGGTGCATTGATGATTTTGAATAGTGGTAAAGTTGTTGGCAATATACAAGATTCATATCAATGGTAGACGAAAAAGGGCAAGAATATGTCGGATATTGTAAAGCAGTACGGAAGTAAATAAATATTACAAGTGTTCGAAAGAATAAACAAATAGGACAATGTTCAGAACTGCCGGACATACTTACTGCGCGGTGAACGTGATGTCTTGAACCGTCAGTGTTTAGTGTAAGCCAAGACAATGATACCAACACAATAACTCTCCTTATTCATTTTCATTCTTATGGTTTTGTCCGTTGTGGCCGTGGACACACTTGGATTCTTAAGTGCGTTCATTTGAGATGGCTTGTTCTTGCACTTAAATAGGTGATCTCCTACAAGGTATCCTATTATACCCCACTTAACAAGTGTTAGAAATCATTAAAAGTTTCCCCAACCTTAACCTCAACCGTTTGAGGATCATTAAAGGTTTGGAAGCTTAACCTTTACCCACCATGCAGGTAACACTTTAATGTCTATCGCGGGAACATCTTTGGATTCATGTTTCCCTACAGAAATCATCATCCGAGGTGCTCTTGCTTCCATTGAATCGCTCAACTAAACCTTTTGCAGCTTAGTTTTCCCATTGAACCAAATTCTTAGATCTTCAATCAGTATGGTTGGGTTACCACCGCAATGGTTCGTATTATTTGGGTTTTAAGCCCATTCCCCTTGACAGGCAGAACACTTGATCTCCGGTAGTCCCTTAGTTAGTAATCAAGGAAGTGAACACTTACGGTCTTATGTCTCCGGGATAGTCCCTTAGTTAGTAATTAAGGAAGTGACACCAACTTCTTTCATGTGATGATCAACTTCCATCATGCGGCCGATACTTACGGTTTTTCTCCACCATATGTCTTTGGTGTTCTTCATCGATGTCCGGCATCACCGTGTTCTCCCGACGATATGTCCGTAGACGCCGTCATCCGACTTAACGCCTTCTATCTTGGTGGCTTTAACGAGATCGTCAACTATCTCACAACTGAGTTTGGAGTTAGACCAGTCCGTTAGATGTCTTAGAAATCCAATTCTTAAGATATCATCTGTGATACCCATATCTTTTATATCGAGACTTTGTTTCAATATGACTTCCATTCTCAGACTGTTGATTTTCCAACTGTTGGCTTTCTAACTTCAGAGTCAATGTTTCTGTGGTCAGATTCATTATTTCTGTGATCAGATTCATTGTTTCTGTTTTATCTGAAAGTTTCAGGACCAAAATGTAAACATTTCAGGGACCAAAATGAAAGTTCAGGAAGAAGCCCAACAGTCCAGCAAACCAACTCTGATCTTCCCCTTCCAACTCTCCGGTTAGGAAGGTTGTTTCAACATCCATGTCACGCAGAACTGCAATGGCCCTGGATGTTAATCTACTCACAGGGGAGCACATGTACAAGTAGTCGAGGCCTTATACTCGTTAGTAGATCCATCTACTTTGTACTCACTTTTGAGTATTGTTTAAGGCCAAAGGGTAGCGTAAACTTAATGCTCCAAAAATCAATCCAAACCGTTGCGAAACTTTCTGCCTTCCGTTGTTGCCAAATTCACCTTTCCAGAAACTCCAGGGACCAAAATGTAAATATTAAGCAATTTGGGAGTACAAAGAAATAATATCAGAAAGTCCCATGACCCACGACCCATGACCCGTGACCCGAGACCCGAGACCCGAACCCGAGCCCGGACGAGATGGGACGGGACGGGCGGGCGGCGGCGGTGCGCGTGTGGGCTTAGCCTTGAACCCGACCCGATTATATGGACAAAAATCTGACAAAACACGAATTTTAATCAGGTAATGGATCAGGTCAGATTCGGGTGGACATACATCCAACCCACCACCCGACCCATCCATCCACTAATTTATCTTATTATATCTTTGATGTCTTTCACCACCTATCTAAATGTGCATATGTGTTTGATCCATTGATCTTCTGAGAAGCAGTGTTCTGGTGTTTATAACTAAGTTCTGATTCATTTATCCTAAAAACAAAATATGTTGAGTTAGTATTCTCATCCTTTTGTTAATTATGGAAATATGCTAGTTATTGATATCCAGAGAAGGGCAGTACATTGTTTAAAAAATATCTGAAATGCTTTTGAGATCATCTTTTGAGTTTTGTGTGATATGTTAACTGCTGGCTAAAGCTCTTAAATTGTCCCAAAATCATATGTGCTTTTTGCTATAACTGGTAGTTTTTTCACATATTATAATGGTTTTTTTATATTAAAATTAGGTTAGCCCTTTTATAGTCCAAGAAGTATAAACCTGTTTGTATAATTGTTGGACTTTCTAATTGTTAAGTGTCTATCTTACTATGTCCTTATTTAGGTCTTTATCTTGATTAAAAGTATGAAAACATTAATGCTTTTATTTCATTAATGGCAGGATGGAGAGGGCATGAATATGTGATTTAGAAAATGAATGGATCTTCGAGGATGTAATATAAAGACGGAAGACCTGATGGATTTTAATGTTTTAGTCTATTAAGATTGTCGCTAATTAGAAACTCAATTATTAGTATTATTAGAAGTGGCATGTAATTAGTCTTTTAAACTTTAGTTACTGCGGATTATTATTGGTTTTTGGCTCCTTTCCGTTTTTTTGGTTGCATGTTTGGAGCATAGACACGGCTTGTAAAAATAGTATGATGGTATTTATTTTATGTACATTTTTTTATTTTACCAAGGATTTTCATCCGCGAAGCACCCGATCCACCCGTGGATGATGGGTGGATCAGATGTAGATTAAGAAAAAATAGGGTGATGGATGGGTCGGGTGGTGGATGGATGGTTGGCGGGTGGAGGCAGATTGAGCTCCACCTGATCCACCTCCGATCCATTGTCAGCCCTAATCAACGGGTGAAATCTAACCAGGGGGCATACGGGTAATTATTTTTAGGCATATGGGTAGTTTTAGTTATTAAATTCTAGTGGGGTAGGAATGGGTAAAAGTTTACATTTTTGGGTAGTTTATGTTATTTGGTAATGACGTTAATCTTTTATTTTAGGTTTGATACGTAATTATGAGTGAATTTTTGTGGTGAAAACATGGAGATATTTTGAGTAATTAAGAAAGTTTAGTCATAGGGTTCTTCAACCTAAATCATTGATTTGAAGGGGCAAATAATTTCAGCTTTTAGACTTCATGGTAGTGTGAGATTTGGGCTAGAGATTATTATTTGACGATCATTGGATTTCAGAAATTCTTACATTATTTTGGTTGGATTATTATTTCGTATTTGATGATTTGTGATATGTTTGAACTTGCACATAGCTTCTCTCAATGCTTATAAAAATAGTAAAGTTTATGAAGAATAGGTTCGTCCTGGCGGGTGGTGTTAGCGGGTGCCAGTCGCGTCTAAGGGGTATTTTGGAACGTGATAAAGTTGGTATCAAAGCCTAGGCTTTAGGTCCTAGGTCATGGAGCTGTGTTTAGTAGAGTCTTGGTCATGGGTATGTAGGCACCCATACTTATGACCTTGAGGCTATTGAGAATTTAGGATGGTTTCCCTTTGTTTTTTCCTTATTCGTGCGTTGAGTTAAATCAAGTCTAACCTTGAAATATTTATTTCGCAGATGGCTAAGAAATGTGCATCTTTATATGATACACGTGGTGTTGGACAGGGTACTACCCGCGGTGGTAGTCAAGCTGGGACTCATCAGACTAGGATACAGGTCGCTCCTTAGCCTGAAGTTGTGAATGGGCGTCAGTCCCAAGCTGCGTCAGAGCGAGTGCAGGAACTAGTGGGTCAGAATACCCCACCAACACCAATTGTTGTACTGACTATTGTTTTGCCTGCAGATGTGGTGACCAGATTGTTGAATGTGTTAGAGGCATTGGTGCCTAATCAGGGTGGACTTCCAGCTGCTCAAGCTACTTCAAAAGCACAAGCACAAGTCCAATTGAATGTTGTAGTGTCTTAGACACCTGAGTTGGCCACTCAGCAAGTGGTTCAGCCAACTACAACTATAGGGCAATCCAAAGAGTTTAAGAATTTCATGGATCTTAAGCCACCAGAGTTCGATGCATCACCAGCTTCTATTGAGCCTCAGAAGTACATTGACTGTTGTGAAAATATATTGACTACATTGGGGTTGAAGAAGACTTGTGGTGTGGAATTTGCCACTTTCTTGTTTACAGGGTCTGCGGGTCATGGTGGATTTCGATTCAAAGAGGTAGACATGCAGGGTTACCACTTATCACTTGGTCAAAGTTTTTAGCAATGTTTAAGAAAAAATTCATTCCATTGAGAAAGTAAGACGACATGAGACGTCAGTTCAATAATTTGCGGCAGGGAACAATGACAGTTACAGAGTATGAGGCCAAGTTCACTGATTTGTCCAGGTATGTATCCTCATTGGTTGAATATCCGAGGGAGTAGGTGAGACGATTCATGGATGGACTTGAACATCATTATCGTGGTCCTGTGGTACGAGATGTGTGAGATAGTACCTATTCAGATGTAGTTAACACTACTCTTCGTCATGAGTCCTATCTAAAAATGGACATAGTTGAGCGTGAAAGCAAAAAGCCATATAACACAGACGGGTTTAATGGTGCTCCGTCTGGGGGCAAGAGTAGTTTTAACCGTGGGCTGTCTTGGCCTGCTCAGTCAGAGTCAATGGTGCAATCTTCTAGGAGTGATTATCCAGCTAGACAGGGTCGGCAACAGATGCAGATGAAGGGTAATAACTCATATTAGTCGAGTCAACACTCGAGGTGTTCTAATTGTGGGAGAAATCATAGTGGTCGTTTCTTTGGGGTTTACTTGGTCCTTATTTTACTTATAGTGAAAAGAGGAACATTGCTAAATATTGTCATAAGGGAGATTTTGGTGTTATTCAAGCTACCACACAATTGTAGGGAACTATTACAAGTACGCATGCTCAGCCTTAGCCAGATAGGGTTGCTCATGATAGTACTCGTGGATAAGGTCGACATGGTGCACAAGTTGTTCAAAGAGCGGGTGGACCACCGAGATTTTTCACTATGACCAGACAAGATGTCGAGGCATCTAATGCAGTAGTCACATGTATTATTACTATCGGTTCTCATGGTGCATATGCTCTTATTGATCCTGGTTCTACGTATTCGTATGTATCTCCATATTTTGATGTATTTTTAGAATGAGTGGTCGAGTCTCTTAATGTGCCATATGAGGCAATAACCCTAGTGGGGGAGACTATATCAATGGATAGAGTTTATAGAGACTGTGTGACATTTGTTCAGGGTAGGGACACCGTAGTTGATCTATTAGAATTACCAATGTCCAACTTCGATGTGATTATATGTATGGATTGGTTGGCATCATGTTATGCCTCAGTTGATTGTTATGGCTTGTACGTTTTACTTTTTCCTGGAGAACCACCTTTAGTGTGGAAAGGCATGACTCCTGTGAATCAATGAAAGATAATATCTTATATAAAGGCGCGCCAAATGGTTAATCATGGGTGTTTGGGTTTTATTGCTACCGTTCATGATACTTGAGCAGAGAATGTTGCTATTGACAATGTTTCTATTGTTAGAGAATTTGCTGATGTGTTTTCCAAAGATTTACCCGGCCTACATCCGATGAGGGAAATTGAGTTTAGTATTGATTTAGTGTCAGGTACTCAACCTATCTCTATTCCTCCATATTATATAGCTCTAGCTGAGTTGAGAAAATTGAAGGTTCAACTCAAAGAACTATTTGATAAGAGGTTCATTAGACCTAGTGTATTGCCTTGGGTGGACCTGTACTATTTATGAATAAGAAAGATGGCATGATGAGAATGTGCATCGACTACAGGCAGCTAAACAAGGCGATGATCAGGAATAAATATTTGTTGCCTCATATTGATGATTTATTCGATCAGCTACAGGGTGCTACTCATTTTTCCAAAATTGACTTTAGATCAGGTTACCATTAGTTTAGAATCAAGTCTAAGGATACCTCCAAGACTGATTTTCGGACCAGATATGGGCACTTTGAATTCTTGGTGATGTCTTTCGGGATGACTAATGCACCTGCAACATTTATGGACCTCATTAATAGGGTATTCAAGCCATACTTAGACCATTTTGTGATTGTGTTCATTAATGATATTTTGGTCTACTCTCGGAGTGAGGCAGAACATGAACAATACTTGAGATCGTGCTATAGACACTTAAAGAACGGAAGCTTTATGCCAAGTTTTCAAAATGTGAGTTCTGGTTGGGCACAATTTCCTTTTTAGGATATGTGGTGTCACGAGATGGGATTCAGGTTAACCCAAAGAAGATCGAAGCAGTTTGAGATTGGCCTCGACCTGGCACTCCTACAGAGATATGTAGCTTCGTGGGACTAGCTAGTTATTACAGAAGGTTTATGGAGGGTTTCTCGAAGATAGCCGCCTCATTGACACGTTTAACTCAGAAAGGTGTGGCATTCCATTGGTTAGATGAAGGTGAAGAAAGTTTCCAAAAATTAAAGACTGCATTGACTATAACTCCGATCGTAACCTTACCTACTGATGTGAGTGGTTTCACTATTTATTATGATGTGTCTCTAGTGGGTTAGGTTGTGTCTTAATGCAAAATGGAAAAGTGGTAGCTTATGCATCTCGACAGCTAAAGAATCATGAGAAAAATTATCCGACCCATGACCTAGAATTGGCAGCTATTGTATTTGCACTCAAGATCTGGCGTCACTATCTTTATGGTGAGCGGTGTGAAATCTATACAAGAGTCTGCAATACATATTCAAGAAAAGAGATCTAAATATGAGACAACGACGGTGGTTGAAATTACTTAAAGATTATGATCTTACTATTTTGTATCATCCTAGAAGGCGAATGTATTGGCAAATGCCTTGAGTAGAAAGTCTATGGGTAGCTTGGCCCGATTTACAGCTAAAGAACAACCTATGGCTATGGATATCCAGGCATTGGCCAATCGTGGAGTTTGGATTGATCACACAGTTCCGGGCAGGTTATTTGCGGGTATGGTGGCACAATCGTCCTTAGTGGGACAAGTCAAGGCTTGCCAATATGAAGATCTTCATCTTGTTATACTGCAAGATCGAGTGCAGAATGGGGTGTCAAGTCATTTTCTATTGATGGTGAAGGTGTGTTACATCGACACGACCGATTGTGTATTCCTATAGTGAGTGATGTGAAGCAACTAATTCTTGAAGAGGCTCAGAGCTCGCGATACTCCATCTATCCAGGTGCTACGAATATGTACCAAGACTTGTATGGATTGTACTGATGGAAAGGTATGGAGGCTGATATTTTGAAACATGTGACTAGTTGCTTAAATTGTCAACAAGTTAAATATGAACATAAAAAACCTGGTGGAGTAATGCAAAACTTGATTATCCCATAGTGGAAGTGGGAAAGGATTACTCGTAGTTGGGTTGCTAAATACTTTCAAGAAACACGACTCAGTTTGGGTGATTATGGATAGACTCACAAAATCCGCCCACTTCATACCAATTTGGGTTACTTATACCACAGAGCAGTTAGCGAATATGTACCTCCGTGAGATAGTTCGACTTCATGGTTTACCTATTTCTATAGTATCCTATCGAGGTACATAATTTACGGCTGAGTTTTGGAAGTCTTTTCAGAAGTCGTTGGGTTCTCAAGTTGAGTTGAGTACAACTTTCCATCCATAAACCGACGGTTAGTCGGAGCGGGTTATTCAGATCTTGGAGGACATGCTTAGAGCTTGTGCGATTAATTTTGGTGGTCATTGGGACGATCAATTTCCTTTGGCGGAGTTTGCTTATAATAATAGCTACCAATTGAGTATACAGATGGCGTCGTTTGAAGCTCTATATGGTTGCAAGTGTCGTTCATCAATTAGATGGTTCGAACTTGGCGAAGTAGAACTATTAGGTCCAGATTTGGTTCAGCAAGCCTTGGAGAAAGTTGCATTGATAGGAGAACGACTTAAGACAACACAAAGCAGACAAAAGTCTTATGCAGATAAGAAAGTTCGTGATATGGAGTTCATGAAGGGTGAAAAAGTCTTTTAAAAGTTTCACCTATGAATGGAGTCATGAGATTTGATCGGAAGGGTAAGCTAATCCCTAGGTATATTGGTCCTTATGAGATTTTGGATCGAATTGGGTTGGTGGCATTTAGACTTGCTTTACCTCCGAGATTGTCTGATGTTCATCCCGTGTTTCACGTGTCAATGCTTAGACGATATGTTCGTGATGATAGTCACAACATTCAGCCAGAGAATGTGGAACTTGATGAGAATTTGACTTATGAGGAAGATCCGATATCTATTCTTGATAGGCAAGTGCGATAATTGAGATCGAAGAAAGTAGCTTCAGTGAAAGTGTTATGGCGTAACCATCCAATCGAGGAGGCTACTTGGGAGTCCGAAACGGATATGCAAGATAAATATCTTCACTTATTTGACGTGATAGGTATGTTTTATATCCGCTCGAGGATGAACGTTATTTTAAGTGAGAGAATGTAATAACCCAAATTAAATTAAGGGTTATTTAGTATTTTCTTTTTAAAAAATAGGGAAAATGAATTAATGATTAAAATAAAAGGGAGCAAAAAGAATATAGTGGGTCGAGCCCAAAAGAGAAGAAAGCTAATCAATTAAAAGTCTCAATCGTGAGACATAATAGGAAAAAAAGAAGCAGTATGATGAATCAGAGAAAGAAACGCAATAGAAGAAAAAGAAAGAGAGAGGGGGGAAAGAAGAAAATATGGGGAAAAATAGAGATTTTCAACCCAAATCATCAAGGTAATGCCTCTAATCTTTTATTTAAGTTTAGTACGTAATTATGAGTGAATTTTTATGGTGAAAACATGGAGATATTTTGAGAAAGTTTAGCCATAGGGTTCTTCAACCTAAATCATTGATTTGAAGATGGGATTTTTCAAACAAATTTGAATAAACTCTTTCGCACTGGTTTTCATAATTTACATATAAATTATGTGGCGACTCTAAAACACATTATCCAATTTAGAGCACCATCCAAATTTTTAGTAGCTCTTTATGCACTCACCCATATAAAAAAGTGAACTGTAATAGATGGTGTCTCTGTTGGGGATAAACCTAGGTTCTAACCATAAGGGTTCCAATACAACATGCTTTTTAAAAATGATATAAATTGTTTATGTGTTGAAATACCGCAATTATAACTATCATTCATGCATTTAATCTGTAGCCAAATGGCATGCACACACATTTGTGTATGTGCACAAAAGTGATTGTGCGGATTTTGCAGTCACCCTCCAATATAAAACCAAAAATATTTCTTTGGAACACGTTGAAGACTTGGTACGCGATCGTTCCAACGGTCGATAATGGTTCACCTTGGGTTGTCCGCTTGAGTCCCTATGTCATTTGCTAAATCATTCTAGTACAACTAGGATAGAGCGAAGCCAAATCTCTTAAATTAGCGCATACTGACTTAGATAGGTTCGGGTATCTCAGACCTACCTAGACCTGACAGGCTGATTCCCTCGTGTCCTAACGGTCTCCGACCCGAAGGCACCGAATCAAAATACTTGCTAGACCTAACCGTGTTTTATTTTGTAGATGCCTCCCAATTTGAAATTTGACATGGTTATAGAAGCAATTGAGATGCTGAAAATCTGGTTGTCATGGCTAAGTACCGCACAACAAAATAAAGTAACGAACTATCTAGGACACCTTCCTTCCCTTATGACTATGAAAGGCAACCTTGACCTCTTAGAAGTCCTTATCGAGTATCGGGACAATGAAATAATGGTCTTTAGGTTTGGAGATTTTGAGATAACCCCGACCTTAGAAAATATCTGAGACTGCATAGATAGTGTAGGTACCTATATGAGGCGAAGAAAGAAACCTGACCGCAACCTTCTAGTACCCCATAAGCCAACCCCCGACAAGATTTTTAAGATATTATCCCTAACTAGTGCGAATTGGATATTTGGCGCGACCATAGCTTTTAGGGATCTCCATACCCAATTTGGGTCTACCCAGGGCTATGTAGAGCATTCCATAGAATTCCACTCATTTGTTGGTTGGTAAGTTACCCGAACTCTATCCTTTGCTATATGCCTCCTAGAAACCATGGTGTTTCTCAAAGATCATTACCAAGCCATAGATACTCGGGTCATCTTTGTCGCCCATGCTATCTTTAACGGCATAACCACCAACGGGGAAACCAAATACTATGACCTAGTCCCAGTCATCCTGTCCGATATTTACCGAGCTTTAGGTCAATGCCGAAACTTACATGGGTACTTCCAAGGTTGTAATCTCTTAGTCCAATGGTGGATCATTAAGCACCTCCACAAAACCAAGGTTCCATCACACTGAGACCCTACACATAAAGAAGATGACCTTCTAGTCACTTACCCAAATTTTGGGACCCAATCCAAATAGGGGTGGGCTTTCATATTTTCTAGGCTCTCCAATGGAGATTTTCTAACTTCTACTCTGAGACCATATCCGTGAGAGGCCAAAAATTTCCTTTCCTACCACTTATGGGGATCCAAAAATCTGACCATATGCATCTTATAGGGTCCTACGACAATTTAGAAGGGAACATGTAGTCCCTCAAACTGGAATTATGAGGGAATATATGCTTGCCTTTTAGGGTGACAAGATTGAAGGAGTTGTCGATATTATCCAAGAGTGGAACGGCCAAATCAGGTGGGGTCCACATACTTTAGCCAATGACCCTATTCACCCAGATCGTGATGAAGACCATGTATATTGGTTGAGCGCACATTTGCAAGGTACCCTCGTACCGGGTCCCAAATTATACAAGTCCAAATAGGATTGGGATTCAAAGGTCGAGATCAAAGCCCGCCACATTCAGAGACAAACGGATGATCGAGATACCCGATACCAAGAAAAGATACAACATGACCAAACCATCATAACGAGCTTGACCAAAGAGGTCGACTTCACCAACGAGTGTCTTGAGGATTTAGACGATCATATAAATGAGGCCATGGATGATATTGCATCGATGACCCCCATAGAGAGGAGTCGATGGGTTGGGTCAGTTCTTATGTCTACTCATCTCCGGATCTAGGTCGCCCTTCGAAGGGCTAAGAAAGCTCGGACTGACAGCTTCTTCATCAGTCGCTAGAGGAGACTTTTTCTTATTTTACTACTTTATTATGTTTTGTAATCTCCATCGGGGAAGATATTATTATTAATGAAATGATTATGGGAGCAATGGTTTCATTAACATTTGGCACATTTATGCTTCAAACGATTAGAAAGCCTTGGAGTAACGAGGTATAGGAATATGAATATTATAATATTTTATGATATAAACTGCTTATGTGCTTTCATGTGTTCTGTCTTGAACTCTTGATTGGTCCCACATTCCTAACACCAACCCAAAAGAAAAACAAAAAAACACCAAAAGCTGACTAAATTAACCTCCTCTTAAAGGTTGATTTGCTACTTATGGAGACTTTAGAAAGTCAAAGAGCCACATCGCCAGTCATTGACATGATCAATAATGAAGAGACTGAAGAGTCACTTCAGGCCAAGATCCGTAAAATTGATGTGAATATTGAGCTGGAAAAATCAAAGTTGAAGGAGGTTGACTACAAAATCGATTTGGCAAACACTAAAATAAATGAAGTAGACGAGATCTTGGAGTTTGTGGAAAAGTTGACTGAAAGGTCTCCCGAAGGAAAACAAATACCAAAATCTCCCCGAAGAAGTCCAAACTATGATGGACGACTATGTCCCTCTGACTCACCTACCAGAAGATGACCCAATACCATATGGGGAAGAACGTGGTAAGAATGACCCCAATGGAGCTGCTAATCAACACGGGATGCCACAAGGGCCCTCCCGCAGATCATCCCCAATATGGTAGGCGATTTCCATCAAAGCCCACGGATCCTACTTCAAAGTCGCACTAAGGGAAGTGCGAAATATCGATGTTTATGATAGGATGAAAGCTATCAGACTAGCACACATTAGCCCTAAGGTCCTCCCAACTTGTGCACCTTTTTTTGCTCACAAAAAGTGCCTATACCACATAAGACAGCTTGGCATGACCTAGATGAATGTGTGGCCTTTAAGAAAATAGTCATTAGAATGATTGACCAGAAAGCTATCCACAACCTATTGGGACCTCACTCCGTACTGGTCCATGACTCAGCTATGCATGGTGAAGGAATCAACATGGACACACGGCTCTGAACTATGATTTCACTGCTTTTGAGGACTCGTATGCCAACATCTTCTCATTATTATGTCGCACCAACAAGGTTCAACATCTTAAGACTACCTACCAACTATTTACAAGCACTTTAAGGACGAAGATATTCTTGTACCATTCAGGAGCTCCCGAATATGACATTGAAAAATGTGAAGCCTTCAAGTTCTAGTTGGAGCATTTAGTCTATCAGCCAGATCTGGCACGTGATATAAGGTTGAGTTAGAAAAGCCATCGGAAAATGTGTGGTCGTAAGGACGATGATCCGCCATGGCTTCAAGGAGAAGTTATATTTAGGATCGTTTAGGCGTCCCTAATCTAGCTTTCAATTAAAGGTATCCCCCACCCACTTTTTGTAAACGAAATCACGTTCAACCTGATGTCCTGAGGAGGGATACGTGGGAAGCCCATATCGGGCCTGGTCACGGTAAAAATTAAGATTCAAGTAGAAGAACTTAGGATATAATTTATATGTAACCCAAACTACGGCATAGCCTGATTTTTCGATGAGGGATACGTAGGCATTCTATATAAGACTTGGCCCCTATATTATATAAATTATAATTCCCCCCTCTTTTATAAGATAGTTTCTGGTTCAGCGGTGACGTGGTGGCAAATCAACCATAAGCTTTCGAAATCAAAAGCCTAAAAACCAAAATTGGCCAAAATAACCAAAATACCCCATAATGGAAAAATCAATCAAGAGTCTTGGTCGAACACATGAGTCTATGTGCCTTGTTTGCAACTTATGTGCGATATCTTGTATTATGATTTCCGACTAACATACTAATGTCGTTTGCTTTTGAGTTTGTCTTTCTTTCTATAGAAAATGGTCGATCCGTCATGAAACACTGACGTACTTCATCAGATCTAAAGTTGTGGTAGCATCCCTAAACCAAGGCAACCAAACAAAGATGACTGGTACTCCCGAGGATACCCGTAACAAGAATGCTATGATTGAGGACATAGTTCCTCAAGATCTCCAGAATGTCTCGCACTCTGAGGACATAATCACTTTGCTATTTAAGCAAGTCGTTGACCTCCAAGAGCAAGTCGTAAGAAACAAAGACATCATTATTGCCAGAGAAGCAGTTGCTGCTGAGGCAAAAAGGCCTCCGCCACCCTTTCCATATGTAAGTTCGCCTATACCCGAACACTTTCCAAATGCCCATATTGGGGCTTCTTATCAAACACCACCTCCGTTAAATGCCACCCACATAGTTGGGACTTCTCAATCCGCGCCCACCTTTCAGGCGCCACAAGCTTATGTCAATCTTAGCATTCACCAAAACACTACTACCCATACTACTCCCAAAACTGCGGGCACTCCTAAAAGTCGCCCCGCGCATCCTACTGTATCCTTCCATAACTCAATCACTCTTATTCACTCCTCGTTAGAATTGCATCACTACGAGGAGATGGAGAAAGCGTGGGGTTCCAAGAAGGACCGAAGAGAGAGAGAAATGAAATAGAAAATGATGGATTTGTTTGAGAAAGCTAAAAAAGGCTCCCACAAAGAAACGGGATTGAGATACAACGATTTATGCATGCATCCAAATTTGGACTTGCCAAAAGGCTTCAAAGTACCCAAGTTTGAACCCTTCAACGGCATTGAAAACCCCAAAGCTCATCTAAGAGCTTACTGCGACCAGCTGGTCGGCGCCAAAGGAAATGAGGCACTGTTAATGAGTCTCTTCAGCTGAAGCCTCACAGGTGAAGCATCTGAGTAGTTCACAACATAAGATATCAGTCGCTGGTACTCGTAGGAAGAAATGACAAAAGCCTCATGGATAGATTCTGCTTCAATGTGGAAAATGTGCCAGACCATTACTCTCTCGAGAAAATTCTCCAAAAATCAACAGAGTCCTACTGTGACTATGTAAGTATGTGGAATGTCGAAGCCGCTCGGGTACAACCTCCAATGAGCGAGGAAGAACTGATTTCAGCATTCATCCGATATCAGGATTTGGATTATTATGACAGAATGTTGGCAATGACCGGGAGGTCATTTCCAATTTAGTCAAGATGGGAGAGACTATAGAAGATGGTCTCAAAATAGGAAAAATCATCAGTATCGTGAACAAAGCAAGCGCGTCAGGCTCCGCTGGAGCCACCAAAAATAAGAAAGAAGACGTGACAAACGTCTCTCACACCCCCAGCCTGAGGAATCATAGAAGGGAAGGACCATAATCATCCTTCGATGTATACCAATCTCCTCCACTGAGCAACTACATACCATCACCCTACAACCATGTGCAGGTATATTACGCACAACCGAACTACCAAGCTCTACAAACAAATGACCAAACACTTATACCTATCTACCAAGCTCCATCTCCAAACTACCACATTCTCGCGCCCACAAATCAAATGCCCCAAAACCAAAAACATCATTGCAACCAGATGCCTCCAGCCATATATGAATTGTCGCGTCCAAATTTTGAGAATAAGCCTCCTCGAATATTTACGCCACTTCTAGAAACGCGAACAAGTATGTACGCCAAATTAAGTGTTGTCGGTCTCATCAAAGTCGTGCCGCCAAAGCTTGCCAATCTAGAGAGTCATTTTTACCCCGACCAAACTTGTGCTTACCATTCCTAGGGGAATGGGCATACAACTGACGACTACATCAATCTGAAGCACCAGTGGTAAATTATGATTAATAAGCGATAACTCATTCTAGAGGCTGCAGCGCCAAATGTGAATACAAATCCCTTTCCAAATCATGGTGCCACTCACATACATATGATTGAAAGATAAGATGATTGGGTGGCGTGCTAACCGTTGGCCTAAGAGGAATTAAAGTCCTGGAGTGCACAGTCGCCTCCGTTACGCTGCAAGAAAAACCTATCTTTAAGATACTAATCCCGGCTCAAAAGAAGTCGTTTATAATTCAAGTACCTCAAGTGGTCATCCAAACTCCTAAAAAGGAACTTACACCGTAGCTCAAGGTATGACAAGATCAGGGAGATGCTACGCTCCCAAAGAAATGATTCAAGAAGCGCCCTGCAAAGAAAATAATTCAAAACGGCCCATCATTGATGGGGAAGTTGAGGACTTTTGGTGCTGGATACATTCAAAAGATTACTCCATTATGGAACACCTACAGAAAACATCGGCCAAAATCTCAGTGATGTCATTACTTCTGAGCTCTACATTACATCGTCTAGCCCTAATGAAGGCATTAGACGAGGTCCACGTCCCGACAGGGACCAATAGTGAGGGATTGGCCGACATTGTAATCCACGTCATCAGGTCACATCAGATTTCATTCACTACCAATGAATTGCCACGAAAGGGAATGACTCATAACAAAGCCCTTTATATCACCATCAAGTACCAAGGCAAGGTTATCTCCAGAGTACTTGTCGATAATAGGGTCAGACTTAATATATGCCCCATGTCAACATTGAAGCAATTGGGCTATGATATTGGAAAGATACACTAGAGTAGTACCAACGTGAGAGCTTTTGATGGGGCACCACGTGACCCCGCGGGTAAAGTGGACCTCAATATACAAATGGGGCCCGCCAAATTCACCACAGAATTTCAAGTAATGGATATCAATGCCAATAACAATCTCCTACTGGGAGACCATGGATACATATGGCCAGAGCTGTGCCATCTTCTCTACACCAATCAATGAAATTTATCTGGGAAGACCATGAGGTTGTAATCCATAGAGCGGGAAGTATCCACAACTATCACTATAACTTCATGCCTATAATAGAAGCAGTCCCAACGGATACGGACTTTTATGTAATGGAACTTATGGGTTCCGCCTACCGAGGGGATGATGAAGACATTCCAATGGCACCGGCCTACAAGATGGTCGTCGACCTTATGCTCTAGAATAGGTTTGAGCTCGGAAAAGGCCTAGAATGAGAGCTCCAAGGCATTCGAGAGCCAGTGGTACTTCTAGAAAATAAGTATCACTTCGGCCTGGGGTACATACCAAGGGCCACAGAATCCTCTGAGGCTTCAAAGAAAAAGAAAGGATCTCTAGAGATGAGAAAGCCATTCCCCGGTATGTACCAATCATTTCCCATCCGCACACCCACACACAATGACGGGGACTCACAAGAAGGTTTGAGGATACTATTTCAAGAGAAAGAGTGTGTCGCTATACTAGAGGAATGCTTTGAAGCACCTACAATCCGCGACGCTGATCCGGATGAGCCGTTGTCCAACTGGACCTCTACCCCACTTTCACTCTTCGATAGAGAGAGGATTTTTAAATATGTTTTTCAAAATCGATGAAGATTGGCTTAAGGCGAGTCTTCGCCATTTATATCTTTAACTTCCCAAGTATTGTTCAAAAGTGGAAATGACTCGACAATTGATCCGAGTCAGGACCACAGTTCGTACTTTTGTCAAAATTCAATGAAAAGCCTCAACTTATGAAAAAAACAATCTTTATTTATCTGTAAATAACATGTTTTACACACTAATGATACTTTGTCTTATTTTTCAGTAATAACATAAAAACAACTCATAATGTCATACATGTCGCGAGACGAGCGAATCAAGTGATACATACGACAAAGAATATGAGGAGTATGATGAAGAAACAACATTATATAAAGACCTTATGGATGAAGAGGATCAATATAAGAATAGGCAGGCGCCTAATTTGTATGAGACAGAAGTAATGACCTCGGAGACAGGGAAACAGTTAAGGAAACAAGAATAAGTCTGCATTTAGACGCACCTAGAAAAGAAGAACTAATAAATCTATTGAGAGAATACATCGACGTATTTGCATGGTCATATGTGGATATCTCGTGGTTGAGCAAAAACATTGTAGTTCACAAGCTACCCATCAACGAGGGATTCACCCTAGTTAAATAGAAAACTCGATAGTTCATGACCAATCTCAGCATAAGAATCAAGGATGAGGTCGAGAAACTAATAAAATTAGGGGTTGTGCAAGTAACTCCATACCCCACGTGGTTGGAAAACATCATGCCGATACCAAAAAATGATGGAAAATTATAATTTGTGTGGACTACAGATATCTCAATCGAGCTAGTCCCAAGGATAATTTCTCACTTCTAAATATTCACATACTCATCAATAACTGCACAAAGCATTAATTACAGTCATTTGTAGATTGTTTCACCGGTTATCATAAGATTCTAATGTGCGAAGAAGATGCTCAGAAAGCAGCATTTATTACTTCATGAGGAGTATATCACTATCGAGTAATGTCGTTGGTCACAAGAATGACGGTGCCACTTACATGAGAGTGATGACCGCCATAGTCCACGACATGATGCATAAGGAAATTAAGGTCTACATGGATGATGTCATAATCAAGTCGCGAGAAGGCTCCGACCTCATCATACAATTATGGAAATTCTTCGACAAACTTTGCAAGTTCAATATGAAATTAAATCCGACTAAATGCACATTTAGAGTACCCGCCGAGAAAGTTCTAGGGTTCATAGTCATCCGTGGGGGCATAGAGCTAGACCTTGCAAAAATTAAAGCCATTCAGGAGCTTCCATAGCCAATTACCAAAAAGGATGTAATGAGCTTCCGATGAAGGTTGAACTATATCAAGCACTTCATAGCGCAATCCATAGTAATCGTGGATCCCATCCTCAAGCTACTAAAAAATGATGCGCCCACCAAATAGACGGACAAGTGTCAGAAAGACTTCGACACCATCAAAAGATACATCTCCAATCCATCGCTTTTTGTTCCTCCCAAGCCAGGGAACCTACTGTTGTTGTACTTATTCATGTCAGACAACGCATTTAGATGCATGTTAGCTCAGCATGACAAAACAGTAAAGAAAGAATGAGCAACTTACTACCTTAGTAAGAAGTTCACCTCCTGTGAGTCAAGGCACACTCTGGTGGAAAAGACGTGTTGCGCATTAACATGGATAGCGCAGAAGTTGAGATATTACATGTCAATGTACACTACTTACCTGATATCCAAGTTAGATCCCTTGAAGTACATCTTTTGCCAACCCATGCCTATAGGGAAACTGGCCAAATGGAAAATGCTTCTAAGTGAATTCGACATCAAATACATAGTCCAAAAAGCCATCAAAGGACAGGCATTGGCTGATTTGCTAACAAAATGTTCAGTCGACAAAGAGTTCGCACAGTTAAGGATGTATTTCCCGGATGAAAAAATAATGGCAATTGAAGAAGAAACAATTGAAGCATACTCAGGATGGAGAATGTTTTTCAATGGTGCAGTCAACTACAAAGGTTCAGGAATATAAGCAGTTTTGATTTCAGAAACGGGTCAACATTACTAGATGGCAGTCAAGCTCAACTTCCAATGCACAAATAATATGGTAGAATACAAAGCCTGCATCCTAGGTCTTTGTATGGCCATTGACATGGATATACATGAACTCTTAGTAATCGAAGACTCAGACTTGCTAATTCACTAGGTCCGAGGAGAATGGGCCACCAAGAATGAAAAGATCCTACCATATGTCAACTTGGCACAAAAGTTGTGCAACAAATTCAAAAATATCGAACTCGGGCACACACCGAGAGCCCAATTTTTTTTTGATGATACTCTTGCAACTATATCATCCATGATTCAACACCCTAAGAGTAGCAGTCATATTGACCCGCTAGAGATCAGCATCAATGAAGAACACGCCTACTGTTCCTATGTAGAAGCGGAACCCGATGGCAAACCATGGTATGTCGACATAAGAACATATTTGGAAAAGATAGTGTATCCCAAAACTCAGTAGTCAATCAGAAAAAGACTATCAGAAGAATGACCAATGGTTTCTTCCTAACAAATGAGTACTCTAGAGGAGGATGCCCGATCTAGGGTTACTCTGATATGTCGACGTTGTTGAGGCCAAGAAGATTTTATGAACAGGCTACTACTGGATGACAATGGAAATCAATTGTAGCCGATTCATGCAAAGATTCCATCAATGCCAAATTCACGGAGATTTGACCAAGATCCCTCCAAATGAGCTTAATGTCATGAGATCACCCTAGTCATTTGTATCCTGAGGCATGGATGTCATCGAGCCCATAGAGCCAGCAGCCTCCAACAGACATTACTTCATCCTGGTCGCCATAGACTACTTCACAAAGTGGGTTAAAGTTACTTCTCACAAGTCGGTAATGAAGAAAGTGGTAGTCGACTTTGTGTGCCACAATATCATATGCCGATTCGGCATTCCAGAGTCGATTATAACAGACAATTGAGCAAATTTGAACAGCCATATGATGAAAGAAATCTGTGAATAATTTGGTATCACTCATCATAATTCGACCACGTATAGGCCAAATATGAATGGAGCCATAGAGGTAGCAAATAAGAACATCAAGAGAATCTTAAAGAAAATGACTGACAACTACAAGTGTTGGCATGGACAGTTGCCCTATGCGTTGCTAGGATATCGAACGACCACTCATACCTCAATCGAAGAAACTCCATACTTGTTTGTCTACGGCACCAAGGCAGTGATACCAACCGAGGTAGAGATACCCTCGCTCAGAATCATGCAAGAAGCAGAACTGGACAACGCAAAGTGGGTCCAGAAAAAAATATGAGCAATTGGCTTTAGTTGAAGAGAAAATGATAGTTGTCATACATCACAGTCAACAATATCAATAGAGAATGGCACGCCCCTTCAACAAATGGGTAAGAGCCCGATATTTCAAATAGGACAACTTATGCTAAGTGCGTGTTTCCACACCAGGACGAGTACAAGAGAAAGTTCGCACACAACTGCAAGGGCCCTACATGGTGTGCAATGTACTATCAGGAGGAGCTGTCATCCTCGCTGAAATGGATGGCCAAGAATGGCCCAAAATAATCAATCAGACGCAATCAAGCGGTACTACGCGTGAAGAGACGCTTCTCAAACCTTGTAATCATCTTTTACTTGTAATCGCACTTTTCTTTTGCTTGTAATTGCACTCCTTTGCTTGTAATTATATTAGAAAATCAAATCAATTCCATGTAACAAACTACGCGAGCACCTGATTCCTAAACAAAAAAAGAGGAGATACGTAGGTGTCCATTTTGGACTCGATCGCAATATTACCCAAATCTACCATTTTATGTAATATGAACTTCGCGAGGACTTGATTCCCAAATAGGGATATGTAGGCGCTCTTTGAGCTCGATCGCATTATTACAAAAAATCAACCACATTTATTTCGAACTATGTTTCGACCTGATTCTCGAGATGGGATACATAGTTGCTATTTGAGCTAGATCGTACCAAACAAAACATCCAAATGAACTCTTAAAAAATCTCTGAGATACCAAGAAATCAAAGAATCGCCTCACACAATATAAATTGGGGCAGAACTTTTGAGAAGATCTCAAAAATTCCATCAACAATCTGGCTTAAAGGATCAGCCGGCTCAAGCTTACAAACTAGGGCAGAATTTTTAGAGAAACTCAAAAATTCTTTCAAACGCAAATCGGCCCAAGAGTCAGCCGGTTCAAATACGCAACTAGGCAAAATTTTGAGGGGAACCCAAAAATTTCATCAGGACACACAGAGAGCAAGTGTAGAGCACCGAATACGTTCAGAAAATCTCATTCAAGCGAACAATGCCATGACATGAGTTGACAATATTTTTTTTTGAAAAATATTATTTCAAATATTTCTATTCAAAATATTTTCTCTCACTATACCGGGATTGAAAGAGGGGTCAAGACCGGAAAATGGAGAAATAACACAGCAGAAGTCTGCAACGCGGATCGACCGCATAGAAAACTAATGAATATTTCTGTGATTGCAGGTCACCGGAATGTCTTTATACTAACTTGTTTGCTCATGAGTAAAACAGGTACAACAAAAGCTATTCCGACATCGTAAAAACAACTATCATGCCTCGAGAGCCATCAAACAAAGTAAATACGCAACGTCGGAAAATGCTGAAAGGGCGTTAGGTAAGAAATACAACCTAACCTTGATAGTCAAGAGTAAGGTGATGTAATTCTAGTCGAAAGGTTGTGGTCTTCACTTTAGTTAATTGATGTAATTCTAGTCGAAATGTTGCGATCTTTATTCCAAGAGTCGGGTGATGTAATTTTAGTCGAAAGGCTGCAGTCTTCACTCCATTTTAATGATGTAATTCCAATCGAAAGGTTGCGGTCTTCATTCCAAGAGTTGGTGATGTAATTCCAGCCAAAAGTTTGCGGTCTTCACTCTATTTGAATGATGTAATTCCAGCCGAAAGGCTACAGTCTTCATTCTAAGAGTCAGGTGATGTAATTCCAACTGAAAGGCTGCGGTCTTCACTATAGTTGAATTATGTATTTTCAGCCGAAAGGATGCGGTCTTCATTCCAAGAGTCAGGTAATATAATTCCAATCGAAAGGTTGCGATCTTCACTCCAGTTGAATGATATAATTCTAGTCGAAAGGTTGCGGTCTTCATTCCAAGAGTCAAGTAATGTAATTCCAGCCGAAAGACTGTGGTATTTACTCTAGTTGAATGGTGTAATTCCAGCCAAAAGATTGTGGTCTTCATTCCAAGAATCATGTGATGTAATTACAGCTAAAAGGTTGCGGTTTTCACCCCATTGTCGAATGATGTAATTCTAGTAGAAAGGTTATGGTCTTCGTTCCAAGAGTCGGTGATGTAATTCCAGTCGGAATATTATGGTCTTCACCCCAGTGTCGAATGATATAATTCCAGTCAACTGTTGCAGTTTTCGTTCCAAAATTCGATGATGTAATTCCACTCGACAGGCAACGGTCTTCACCCTAGTGTCGAATATGTAATTTCAGTCGAAATGTTGTGGTCTTCGTTCCAATAGTCAGAGATGTAATTCCAATCGAAAGGCTACGGTCTTCACCCTCAAGTCTGAATGATGTACTTCCGGCCAAAAGCCACAGTCTTTGTTCCCCAAAAATCAAACTACATGACCAATAACATCTACCAAGGAGAGCCATACAGTGTCGCATGTGGCATCAACACAACAAGATTCAAGCAGAGTCAGACGGTGTCATAAGAGGCGTCTGCTAAAAGGAAATCACCCAAGAGGGTACACCAAATTAAAGCCATGTAGGTATGAAAAAATACAAAATAATAACCGACACACATGTCTCAGTATACAAAAATAGGTCGAAGCTACCAGAGACGGAAAGTAGAAAGACCAAATCCAGATACATGCGGAGCAAACGTGGAACTTGTTCTTGGACAACTGGTAAAAAATGTGTGTCAATGAGAGTCAAGCTCTCTGCAGATTAGCTTGAACATCACTTTGTATCGACCTCTCTTGCAAAACATGAAGTTTTATTTTTGAAAACCCATAACCGGTCGGGTATATACCGGAAGGGTCGAAGGGATTCCCACATAAGGACTACCATTTTCGGGCCATCGAGTCGAACTATAAGTGACATGATTCCTAAAACCAGGGATATGTAGGCTACTCAACCTCTGAGGATCGGTCACATTCCAATCAAATCATTTCGGAACTTCCCGGTCTGATGATTTTGTTTTATCGGTTTTTAGTAGTTTAATTGAGTCGAACTACAAGCGGTTAATCTGAGATATGTAGGAAACTCAAAGACCACGGTCCGACCACAATTTTAAAAAAATTGCATATAAACGGGTAGTAACTTCTTATTGGTAGGCTAAAAACTAGGCCAGTCAAAATTCGTTGCTCAGGGAATGGTCTAGCCATCCCCGAACAAAGAAGGGGCAGTTATTGACACCTAATTTTTACCCTCTAATAATTTTACTTAATTACTCAGAGTTCCCGAGTCACATACGAAGCGAAATATACATTTCACAAAGCGAATATAATTTTACAAAATTATTCCTAGAGTATTTTGTCATTTTATTTGATAAAATATCACTTGGTATATATATATATATATATCATATCCTAATTTTACTTCATTTAATCATTAACTATGATTTCAGAATTTTAATCGATAATTATAAATGTAATCGTCTCAAAAGAACTTTAAGAATTAAAAGATTAATGGTCCACTCCGTCAAATTTGAGAAATTGTTAATTAAATACGACAATGGAAATACATCTCAATTTTAAATCGTGTTTCTAATTTAAAAGATATTTGCAAGATTTTAAGTTTCTAATTTCCAAATAGTGTCAAATTTAAAATTAATTTAAAACCATTAATTTAACTGGGATTGTTTTTGAAATTATTCGGTTGTCTTTTAATTTTAAAAAAATGGCCATAATTACTCAAAGCTTAGGAAATCAACGTCTGTACCATTTTCTTTTTAATTAAATTAGGACGAGCCCAGGCCCATCTGAATGAGGCGTCAAGGGGCTAAGGTCCCTCACTCAGTTCTTTTTATGCTTAAAGGAACTCATTTCATCCCAAGGCTGTTGCCTTCGTTTTGCTGTGTTCACTGCCTATTCGAGAGAGGAAAGAGCATTTATTGCTCTTCTTCTCTCTCCTCCATGCCATGGTACCACCCGTCCAACCCCAAGGTGAGCTTGCTTTTTCTGCTAGCATTAATTGCTCCTTGTCCGATTTGCATTTTAAATCCTTATTTCTCATTGGTGGGAAATTTCCTCCATAAAGTGAGTTCTCCCACATCGGGTGATGGTATTGCTAGGGTTTGAGATTTCTCCTATAAATAAAGACCTTTTGGCTACATTGTAACGGTCCGAAACTCGATTCTTAGCTTTTACATTGATTAAGAACTGACTAGTTTAAATGGTTTTGAGTTGATTAGCATATTAGTTGTGGTTTATTTTAACTATCTTAGGTTGATTAGTTAATAGGAGATTCAAACATGTGGTTTAGGATCTGTTAAAGGAATGAACTGATTTAAGAGGTTACTGTCTTAATGCAAGGAATATATCTAACCCCCTAGGAACTGGTCTAGCTAATCTATGCCCGCCTACCACACTTGTTTTCTGACATTTACTACTAGTTTAAGGATAAAATGAGTTGTTGAGGGCAGCTCATGTTATGTTTGGTGCAAGTGTTGGCTTGTGAAGCTTACATCTGATCTGAAGGTGTTATAAATAACTTATAATGGTCACCAGTCTCTGTTTAGGTTAAAAATGACCCCAACATGTCAAGATATTGATTCAGTTAGTCTTGTTTTAATCAGAATCATGTTTGATTTAACAGGAACTTGCTTGTATGATCCTTAAGTATCCTGACTATCCTCTGTTACTCTCAGCATGTTCCCAGCAGTCTCTAAGTGATCCTGAAATGCTATTGATCACTGTTTCCATTCTTGTTGAGGCCTAGTTGAACATGTGTCTTCTAGTTTAGAGGATGAACACTCTATTGATGTGTGTGTGTTTATCCAGCATCCTATTCCCACTCATGAAGAGCATACCCCTTCTTGTGTCCAAATGTGCAATTGTTGCCATGTTTAAATCATGTATGTTGTACAATTATGTCATGATTGTATTCCTATGGATTAGAATGCTTTAAATGATCTTGTTTATGTGCTAGTTTGAGTCAATGCATGTCTACACCCTTCTGGGTTTTCATATAGGTTCAACTATGAACACTTTAGGATTTACAGTTGTCTAATTAAGAAGTTTTATCTTCTCATGAAGTTATTGCTACTGTTCTTGAATCATGTTACTTGTTTAGACCCTTGTCCTGCATCTTTTCCAATTGGGTTGAGTCACTCAGGTGCAGCATTCCATTAAAATGAAACTTTGAGCCAAAATTTGAAGCCCGTAGTTGTCTAATCTATACTCGTCTTGCCTGCTCGGTCCAACTCTCCATCTTATACGTGACATCAATTGGTATTAGACCTCAGTTTGGATTGATAAGTTGTTTAACTTTAGGATTGAATATCTTGTTTGGTATTGGTGTAGTTTCACTTGAACCAAGTTTGATACTGTCCACTTTTTACAACTGTGATCTATGTTTTTTTTCTTTTTTGGGGTTGAATTTGGTTAGGATATAGGGATATATAACCATGATTGATCATCTCCTTTAAATCTCCACCTCAATGTAAAAATACTGCATATATGCCCTGCCTAGATATATATTGAGTGTTAGTTTAGAATGTATATGTGATATATATAGGGGTATACAAGTTATATATTGAATATACCTAGTATACGAGGGTATATAGACTTTGTACATCACTCGTAAATATCATGCTATGTGTGTTTTATTGGGCCTGGCGCATTTTGATAGCTTCTCCTATTTTCTTCCTCACGGCTGTGTGATTGGGCTTGGCCCACTGTTTGATCTTTTTCTTCTTCTCTTTTTATGCTGCTGTTTAACTTGGGCTAGCCCACCTTTTCTAAATTAAATGCAAAGTAGTTGTGGTTTATTTGTTTCATGCATTGAGATTAATTGATAAGACTTGGGTACTTCTAACTTGTGTTTTCCTCCTCCCCTTGCTTGTTTCTCTGCTGCATTATCATGGAATGGGTCCTTACTGGGCCTAGTCTCCTCTTCATCGAGTCATGCCTTTGCAATATTACTGATTGGGCTGAGGACCAATCCAGACTGCCGGCCGGCATAAGAATGGAAAAGGAAAGCTAATATTTGCAAGAAGGCCCAGCTATGGGTAAAAATAGCCAACTAATGGGCTTCGGTAGGTCCACCCACCTAAACTCTATCTCATTTCTTTCTTTATATGTATATCTTTGTTGTAATAAACATACTTTCAAATATTGGAACTTCACTTATGGTTGGGATCTAGGATAGGCAAAACGAGGCATATATCATTTGGTTTAGATTGCCTAATTAATTTTGAGGTTTGTTTAAGCTTAAAAGATGAAAAGATAGCGGAAAGAGGATTGTTTTGGTTTAAAATGGACTATTTTTGGACATTGGAAATCTGGAAATAAAAAAACCAATTTTGATGAAGTGTTAAACTAATTTTGGATTCAAAACACTTGGATTTTGGGCTTTAAAATTCTGACTTTGAATTTTGAAATGGACTGAATTAGACTGATTTAAGGACCCAAATGTTGGGCCTGAGTGACATAAAAACAAATGGACTGCTGAACTAAAATTGGGCCTAAAATATGAACATTTTGACTTAAATTTTAGTTGGGGCTGACCCAAAAAGATAAATAATTTTGAATAGTTTAAAAACCTATCTTGGACTTGAATTAAGTTGGGGATTTTGGAAAGTGGGATATAATGTTGACTATAGGGTTATAGCATGCTAAAGAATAAAAGAAAAAAATATTTTATCTCTTTGCCAAAAAATCAAATTTGTTATTTTTAGGAGGAATTGTACCACTTTTGAGACTTGAAAAAGATTTTAAAAGGGTGCAAGTGTATAATAATCAAATAGTTGGACTAAATGTAGATTTCTACTCAAATTCACATTTGAGTGTTCTTAGTCCGAAAACTAAATTGATTAAACATCTCATGCATACTATTTTCGGTGGGAGATTTTAACTTTTAAATAAACCTTGAGTTTTGAATACATGATATAAAAATTATTTTGTAGATTTTAAACCCTTCATCAATTTTATCATTTTCAAAAGTATGTTATAGAACCCGTAGGTCAACCGTATTCTACGGATCCTTAATACCGGGGTGTTTGTACCTTCCTCGGGATCACCAGAACCCTTACATTGACTCTAGTTTAGATAGAAATTTTCAAAGGAATTTGAATAAACATTTTCGCACTGGTTTTTTTAATTTACCTATAAATTAAGTGGCGCTCTAAAATACATTATCCAATTTAGAGCACCATCCAAATTCTTAGTAGCTCTTTATGCGTTAACCCATATAAAAAAGCAAATCGTAACACCACTGCCTTTACCTCTACTGTTGATCCTCCTCCTGATGGTTCCTCCTCTTCTTTACCTATCGACATTGTGCAACAACTTATCCAAGGTCTTAATGCTACAGGTTTTGGTAAGCCTAAGTCGAGTACTCCTTGAATTATAGATTCGAGTGCTACTCATCACATGACTGGTGACTTGACAACCTTTGCTTCCTCCCAGCCTTATTCCTTTCCTGGCACTATTACCGTTGCCAATGGAATGAACCTCGACATTCAGAGAAGTGTCACTTTACAATTTAACTTCCCTGATTCTCTTCCTCTAGTCTTATCTGATGCCTTTTGTGTTCCTAAATTATCTGCTAGTTTGATTTCTGTTAATCAACTTGTTAAGCAACATTGCTTGGTTTCTTTCTCACTTAATGGTTGTCTTATTTAGGACCTGCGAACCGGGAAGGTGATTGGTCGAGGCGGTAGACAAGGGAAACTCTTCATATTGGATCTGGGATCATCCTCCGACTCTCATAAGTGCTTACTTGGTCCGTTTTCTCAGGAGATCGCCTCAACTAATGCTCTTTGGAAATTGTGGCATAGGCGCTTGGGACATTCTCATAATCAATGAAAGTGTTGTAAAGATTGCATGTGACAATGTTGGCATTCACTCTTCCTCTCCCATACCCATGTACTGTGACAATGAAAGTGCTGTCAAGATTGCTACCAATCTCGTTATTCATGAACGAACGAAACACGTCGAGATTGACTGTTACTTTGTTCGGAAAAATTTGATCACTTTCTTATTTCTCTTCCTCACGTTGCCTCTAGAGATAAACTGTCGGACTTTTTCACCAAGTGTCAAATGAAGAAGCGACGTGAGTTCTTTATTAGCAAACTGTTGTTTGACGACCATTAATTTGAGGGGGGTCGGGTGTTAATCACCATCAATTAGAATATATACCTTCCATGTATAGATTGACTAGAATATGTTAATCACCACCAACTAGAATATATACCTTCCATGTATAGATTGATTAGGAGGTAGATTACATATAATTAGCCTAGAATCTACTTTAATTATATTTACCATGTATAACTTTCTTTGTAACCTTATAATGAGATGATCTCCTTTGTTTTCAATATACATAAAATCAGAATTTGATTGGGCATTAATGTAGGTATCGAATACTGAGTGAGAAACTAAAAAAAAAATAGAGAAGGAGAGAATGTCTTAATGAGTTTGAGTACTAAAGATTAATATGTATGATGTTAGTTGGAGCAAGTAAAATAAAGTTAAAAGTTAAGATAATTCTACAAAGTTGACTTCCGCCCATAAATTAGGAAAATCATTTTTTTTAATGAAAAATATTTTCTAATAACCAAACATCAAAATTTAATTTTTTAAAAAGATTATTTCTTGAAAATGACTTTCATCATACCCAAACACATAAATGAAAATCTTCCATTCCCACCCTTTTAAAAGTCTTGGATCCAATGCTCACTTTACCTACAACAAACGTGCAATGGTGTGCTTTACCCTCCAAAAAATGTGCCGTAGAAATAGGGGCTACGAAAAGAGAATTTATTTCAAGTCAAAGTATAATGACAACTTAATACTCCCTTCATTTCATAATAAGTGGTTTTTAAACTTTTTATTTTTGTTTTCAAAATAAATGATGCTTTAGGATTTTAAGAAGAAATTAAATTTATTCTTCTAAAATTATTCTTATTTACATAATCAAGAATCATTAAATAGTTTTTCTTTTTTAGACATTAATTAGGGGTAAGTTAAAAAGTACTCGTAATTTTTTATGAGTGAACAATTTTTTAAGAGATATGCATAAGCTAAAAATAATACTTATTATGAAACGGACGGATTACTTTGATTGATTTTAAGACGGGAGTTCCATGACACTAACCTAGTGCCCGAGCCCCCAAAAACAAGATCAAGAGGAATAGGCAGAGCATAGAGGACAGAAGTGGACCACTCAATAATTACTTTATTATAATCCATTTGTTTTGGGAACTTAAATCAAGATAATAAAGTCCAGCTCAAATTACGTTCAATGTAACTATGATAGTCCCTCAAATTTCTTGATTTAAGATTAAAATAATGATCCTTAACCATAAACACATGGACGAAAAACTTATCCTATGAGTGCGACCAATCCCTTCCACCAAACATATGTTATAAAAAATATATAAAATATAAAAAGAAATCTAGAAAATAAGAGACATTGAAGTGGAGACCAAAAAAATAAAAATGAATTTAGTCAACATTCATTGATATACTCCTTTCGAGTGTCGGAACTCGGAATAATGGTGAAGCTTTAGTGGACGAATCCAACGCCAGCACCATCAAATGTTAATTTGTTCTTTAAAATCTCTATTACTGATTTAAACCCTAAATTTAATCTTATGGTAATTAACTAAATTGCCAAGTGTCAATTAGAAGGTTATATTTGATAGAATACCATGTATATCCCTATGATATACACAGTTTTGACTAATCTTGTACCATAAATAGAAGTATTAAATTATTTTGTATAATTATTGTTGGATATGTAAAGCAGTACGGGAAGTAAATAAATATTATAAGTGTTCGAAAGGATAAACAAGTAGCCAATATTCAGAAATGCCGCAAGCTTGTTGAGCATTAGATCTTGATAACTTGAAATCAAAAACACTAAATCTGGATTGTTACAACTGTGTGTTGAGTCGAGAGATGATCTCTATCTTTAAGACAAGATTGCCCCGTATATATGCTTTTACGTTAACGGGCAATAGTCTCCCAAGATAAAACAACACTTAATCAACACTACAAAGCAAATAGGTTGATTCTGACGAAGAAAACAAATACGAAACAACTTGCTGAAGAACGGAAAAGAAGGAAGAGTTTTCTATTTCCGTCCTCGTTTTTTTTTTCGTATCACACAATTGAGCCAAAAGGCATCATATATAGCATAAGGGAGACCTCTCAACTGCTAAGACATAGTTGTTTATGGTTTATGGCCATTGAAGGAGGTGTAATTCAGCCAAGTAATGACTGTTAATGGAGGGAGTTAATCAGCCAAGTAATGGCTGATTAATGCACAATAACCCCCCAAAAAATCAACTCCAACGGTAGGCAGAAAGTTTCTACCTTCTGTCGTTCCCAAATTCAACATTCCAGAAACTCCAGGGACCAAACTATAAATATTAAATAATTTGGGGGTCTATCAGAAGAAGCCCAAGACCCGTGACTCGTGAACCGAGCCCGGACCGAACGGGCGGCGCCGGCGCGCGTGTGGGCTTAGCCTTGAACCCAAGCACATCTAGGTCCTCCCTCCTTTAAACATATGGGTTACCCCTTGGGGTCCCAAACCCTTAGCCAATTTTGAGACTTATAAAGAGAGCAATTCTTCCTTTTCCCACCGATGTGGTAGATTTGTCCCACACCATATTTCCATGCCTCAAACACCTTACTTCGTGGACCAATATCTCTTTCATTTCTCAATGAAATTTGACGATTCTTAGCCCTACGGTCATCTACTCACTTAGTAGATTATGCACGCGTGAAGAGATAAAGCCTCCAACATGCGAACCCTAGTGTTTGAGTCATTAAATACGGGTGGACGCACCTCCCCACCAAAGGTAAATTTCCAACAACTATCATAATTGTAGAATTCTTGTACAAGTAGAACTAGGATATTAGAAGTTTAATAGGAATATGATTTTCCATATTTGGAGATTATAACTTGTATATATACCTATTCATTCAATAAGAATGATCAAAGGATTAATTATTTCATGGTATCAGAAGTCTAGGTCTAAACTACCTCCCTTCCCAATTTTCTTCCGCTACTCTCGGCTCAAATTCCGAGAACCCTTCTCGATTTCCGGCCGACTTCTTCCTCCTCCCTTCCCAAATTTTCTTCCAAATCCCCAGTGGGCCGATGACACGATCTAGTACTGCTCTCGGTATTGTTCCAGTATTTCAGCCCAATCCCGAGCGTGTTACTGTTCATATTCCAGTTGTTGGGCTAGTAGGCCCACTTCCTGCTGGCCAGTCCGTCCCCGTTCCACACATTGCTAAAAATCCATCAAATTCCTCCTCTAGTCAATGGCCCGTTACTCGTAGTCAAACGAGTATTTTTGAATCAAAATGGTATTTAGTCTCAATTCTAATGTCCTTAAATTCGCCCTCCCGCGTAATTCTGTGTCCGCATTAAATGACTCGAATTAAAATTAGTTATGACTAACGAATATAATGCTCTTATTGAAAATAAGACGTAGGAGTTGGTGCCCCGTCTTTCTTGTGTTAATATTATTCGGTCTATGTGGATATTTACTCATAAAGAAAATTCTAACGATTCTTTTGAGAGGCATATGACTCGTCTTGTAGATGATGGTAAAACTTAACAGATTGGCACGGATTGTGGTGAAACGTTTAGTCCGGTGGTCAAACTAGCTACTATTCATACTATTCTCAGTTTGACTCTCTCAAAAGCATGACCCATTCATCCGTTGGATGTGAAAAATGTCTTTTTACACGGTGATCTTGAGGAGACAGTTTATATGCATCAACCCTTGGTTTTTCGAGATCCCAATCATCCTCATCATGTCTGTTTGTTGAAGAAGTCCTTGTATGGATTTAAACAGGCCACACGAGCTTGGTATAAAAGGTTTGCATATTATGTATCTTCTATTGGTTTTTCTCACAGCCGGTCTGATCATTCTCCCTTTATATATCGTCGTGGTACTTCTCTGGCATACATTTTGTTGTATGTCGATGATATTATATTGACTACTTCGTCTGATAATCTGCGTAAGTCTATCATGACGCTTCTCAGTTCCGAATTTGCTATGAAGGACTTGGGGCCTTGAGTTATTTCTTGGGGATTACTGCCACTCGTCATTCAGGTGATCTATTTTTATCACAAAGGAAGTATGTTGATGAGATCATTGAAAGAGTTGGTATGTTATCGTGTAAATCTACTTATACTCCGGTTGATACTAACCCGAAGCTGAGTGCTATATCTGGCACTAAGTTCGAGGATCCCACCCACTATCGCACCTTGCGGGGGACACTTCGATCTTACCTTCACAAGACTAGATATTACTTATGCAGTTCAACAAGTGTGTTTGTTTATGCATGATCCACGGATTGAGCATATGAATGCGCCCAAACGCATTATACGATACATCCAGGGCACACTTGATTATGACTTGCATTATCCTACGTCCGTTTCTACACTTGTGTCTTATACAAATGCTGATTGGGGTGGCTATCCTGATACTAGACGCTCGACTTCGGATTATTGTATGGGGATTAATTCTTTCAATATTTTTTTGCCGTCTTTTTCAACCTAAATTAGTAAATATAATTTTTTTTTGTGAATTTAAAAGCCAACAAGTCGATCAAGTTTTGACAAAACAAGTAAAGTATTGACTATTGAGTATTCTCTATTTTTTTATATCCAGCTTCCTGGCTTACGTCAGACTATTTTTGGAGATAGTAGTCCCGGTCCCCCATCAATACTATCAGTAAATCACGGGATGTGCTTGAATGACCAGGGTTTGAGAACAGAGCAACTGATATTACCTACAAGGTCCTATCCCTAGAAGAGAGCGAATTTCTCCCACCAGGGTTCGAACCCACGCTGTAGGTCTCCAATTAAATTTTAAGTTTGAGTATTCTCCATTTTCAATATAAAAGTAGTAGAATTTGGTTTAAAATCATTAACTTGTAAACAGCTAGGCCCCCTCATTTATAGAAAATACATGCCCAAATTAATTAGTCTTGAAAACAACCTCTTTAAGAAATGTGAGTTAAGATTGTGTACAATACACATTTATGATCCGGCCTTTCCATGGACTCCGTACATAGCGAGAGCTTAGTGCGTTTTCCTTTCTCTGACCAAATAATGGATAACCAACCATATTAAGTTATTCTCTTCCTCTGTCTTACTCATTCGTATCATATGCCCACCTATATCATCTTCAAACTACTCGTTAAGTTTTTGGACTTTTTGCAATTAGATCCTCTTTTCTTTTTTATTCTTCTTTTCCTTTTTTTTTTTTTTTTTTGGTGGGAAGATGACTGATTAAAAATAATAATTAATGAAACTAAAAAAAGTGACATTAGGGACAGTGGATAAGTCGACAAGAAAACATGCATCATCCTGAGAGGGGTCTGGTTGTGGTGGTCCCTCCCCTTTAGAGTGGTACTTCATAAATCATATTTATGAAAAATATAAACTTCATTGTCAGTTTGGATTTGAAAGCATATTATACATTTTATGGTTTATTTAGAAAAAAACTTATACCCCACCCCTTTCATTTTATGTGTCTTAATTTGATGGACATATAATTGTAGAATATAATGTAATTTTTTGAATTACGTAATTTTAAACTAAATATGTATATAATATATTAAAATATTCTTTAGATTTTGTAGTGTAAAACATGCAATAAGATTTTGAAATTGAAGATTACTAATATAGGAAAAGGATCCTATTTGTTCTTGAACCATGAAAATAGATGGGTTGAAAGATAGTACAAGTGATTTGCTCTAATTTAGCGTATAACACTGGTTTTTGGTCGGGGAACAAAATTTTCGCGGTTGTATCTCCTGTTCGTCGATTAAAAAGGGTGAAATTGAAATGTGAAGGGTAATAAAAAGGATAATTTATTTTAGGCATAATCTAAACTATTTCCCTACTTTCAATTTATGTGAATCATTTACTATTTGGGGTAGGGGTGGCAAAAAATCCGGAGAACCAAAAAAACCGAACCGAAATTGTTTGGTTTTTTCTCGGGTTTTTTACGATTTTTTGAAAAATCGAACTGAATCAGGATTTAGTGATTCAGTTCGGTTTTTTAATTTTGGATACGAACCGAAAAACCGAATTAAATATATATATTTTTTTATTTTTTATTTTTTATTTTACTACTATCTCTTGAATCATAGCCATTTAAGCTAATCTATGAAGCTTTTATCGAAGTCGCATGCGGCATGAACTTGATTAACATATCACGGAAGCATTGACATAAAATGTAGGGAGAAAAAGTAGTTGTAAATTGATAAAACTTTAAATGGTCATAACTCTGCGCTCGGATGTCCGTTTTACCCGATTATTTTTTGATTTTGCGTATTTTTTCGAGACGGGGCCGGTGGAGCAGCCAATTTTTAGAAAAACGTCTGTTTTCCCCCAAATCGATTTCTAAATTTCCTTTTTCTTTAGTAAATATCTCACGATACACAATAGATTTCAATATCGAAATTTCATGATAGTGTAGGTGTGAATCTCAATTTCAGTTTTGGAAATTCAATTTTAAAAAAAGAAATAAAAAATTCTCCGACCCGACACGGCCCGGCACACTAGAAAAATCGATATAATCCGATACGTTCGGCATATAAACCGAACATATCAGTTTTTTTTTTTTTTAAAAAAAGTTGTGTTCATTTTTTTTTTAAAAACCGATTTTTATTTGGTTCATATTTTCGGATACAAAACCGAACCGAACCGATATACGCCCACCCCTAATTTGGGGAGTTTACGAAGTTGTTCTTTGACCACATTTTTCTTACATTTTTCTAAATTATTTGAATTATAAATTATCATGACTTATAGTATTTTTAATGTAGTTTCTAAATATATAAATTTTATTTTTATAAATTTGAAAAATCTATGTCAAAATTTAAGATTAAAGTTATAAAATTTGACTTCGTACTCCGAAAATGTTCACATAAATTGAAACGGATGGAGTATTTCCTCTAGTTCAATGGTAAATTTGATTATTTTCCGTTTTAAATTTAGGACACATTGCAACAAACCATGTTAAGTAGTTCTGCTGGTCAATAAGAATAAACATAGTCCACTTTTGTATTGACAAGAGTGTAATTAACCATAAGTACTATTACTCCCTAAAACATATCTAAATTTTTTTATGTTGGGTTTACACCGGTGTTTAATATCCATATTAAAGTCTAATTATATTCAGATTCGTGCTCCGTAGGGCTAATTGGGGGAAAATGTTTCTACTAAACTATTTGCATAATTGAACGGCAAATTTGACCCATCTCTTAGTTTAAATATACACAATTTTTCTTCAAAATTAATTTTTGAAATTCGTTTTCGAAGAAAAACGAAGAAGAAGCAAACGCGCAAGTAAGCAACAAAACCATGCAAAGTTTGACATAGTGTGTGAGTGGTTGAAGTTCACAAGAAAAGTGCAAAACGAGCGTGTGTTTCGGTTTTCGTGTAGTGGTGGGACCACATCTGAGTAGGGCCCTTTAGCCGATTTGATGATAAAATATGAACGTTTCTGATCCATTTGCTTTCCCCTTCTACTTACCTTGTCTCACGGTTGCTTTTGTGATGAAACAAAACCTAAGATTTGCTAAATTATTTGAATGATTAATCCATGTTTTCTAAATTTGGTTAAGATAAATTGCGTTTTTAAAGGTAAATTGCGTTTGAAGTTACTTTTAGTACATAATAATTACAATTGCTACCTAAATAGGAAAAAATATATTAGACCCCCTTTTTCTTAATTATTTTTTCATAACCATACAAAATAAAAAATTGTCCAAAAATAAGAAATAAGTAAGGCAGCAATAGAAACTCATCAAAAGAATCGGTCTGGTTAGAGAATGCAAGTTGGATTACTGAAAATTGTTAAATACTATTTTTTCACATAAAGTAAAGATAATTGATCTTTAATCACAAAAAGGACCATTACCTCAAACTTGTAAATTTATAGGTCGAAATCTTCTTCACAAATGTAATTTTCAGCGATTACATTGAGAGCTTAAGTTAAACACACTGATAATGTACCATTTAAAGGATATTCGCAGGTAAATTTTCTTAAAGTATGAAATTTACAATTTTGAGAATAAGATAGGTTAGCTACTATAATTGGTAAACGTGACATGCTTATATTAAATTTATAGTTTATCGCGGAAAAAATAGAATGAGATATATAAAAATTTTAGTGTAAAATCGACTTGAACAGTTAGTGAGTAACATATGAACGCACATTATGCCACCCCAAATAAATAAAATATCTTATTTTATAAATAAAATATATTACGTATTGTAATAAATAAATATGATCTAATAATATAATAATTTCATATTATAACTTGAAACTCTTTAATAAAACTTGTTTATCACTGAAATAAAAGAGAAATAGTGTAAGATTATTTACTACAAATCTAGAACAGTTGTATAAAATTTATAATTTATCGCCGAAAGCAAAATATCGGAGAAATAAAAGAGAGTTTTATAGTGTAAAACCGATCTTGACCAGTTAGAGAGATATGAATGCACGTTACGCAACTCAGGGCGAAATACTGAACATATTTTTTTGATATGCTGACTCACCCATCCTTCCTTCTTCCTTCTCTTGTTAAAAAATACTTTTTTTCCGTTTCATTTTATACGAATATATTTTATTTGACATAAAATATAAAAAATAATTTTAGTTTTTGAAATTTTATAATTTAAAATAAATAATAAAAATTCATACTGTTAGAAATTATTTCATTAAAAATATAAAAATAAATTTAAAAAGACAGTCACGTAAATTGGGACTGAAGGGGGACTGATCGATACTTGCGTACAAACATTTGAAAAACCCTACAAACATACATACCCCTACCCACCAAGAAAACAAATAAACAAATAAACAAAAGAGGTTTAAAAAGACTGTGTTCTTCTTCTTCTCCCCTGTGACTCTTCAGACTTCATCTTTGCTATTATCCCCACACATACATAGTACACATCACTCATGTAAAAAAGGAGTCTCCTTTCAAGTTGTTTCACACAACTAATCTATTTGTTACCAATCTTTCTATACAAAAAAAAAAAGAAGAAGAAGAACCATTGTTGAATCATCAATGGGTTCTATTATGGGGTCCCTTTTTGTGTGTTGCATTGCTATGCTTTTTACTCTTTGCTTTGGCGCTGACCCTTTTGCTAATTTTGAGTTGGAGTATTCCTATATCACTGTTTCTCCTCTTGGTGTTTCCCAACAGGTTATCCCCCCTTTTCCCTCCCTCTTTTATTTGAATTAACCCCAACCCCAATTTTTGTTATTTAACAAAAGAATCATTTTTCTCATCCCCACAAAGTTCTCAAATTAAGCAACCCAATCGACATTTTTTAATTTTTTTCTTTCATCTTGGACTGTTGGGTTTCAACTTAGGTTCCTGTTTAGGATGAATCAAAAGTTGGGTTGGGCTTTTCAGTTTGAGTCCGATTCAAATGTGGGATTTTTGGATGGTTTCTTGGGGCTGTTCCTAATTTTAGTAGATGAAAAACATTAGTATATACATGTCAATTTCAATTTTTCCCAGATACTTTTTAAAGATTTTGTTCTTTATCTGGTAGTACTATCATTTAGTAGTAGGTAAAAGTTGAAAGGGACCACTTAGGGTCACTATTTGGGTCCCTTGATTTATTTTTTGGGGAGTCATTTGACTAAAGTTTGATAATTCTATTTTAGTAACTTTTGGTCTATAGTGTGGTGATTATTAGGTTTCGTTTTGAGATCAAAATGTTCGAGTTACTTTAACAACAAACAATAACAATATATCCAGTGAAATCCTACAACGTGGTGTTTGGGGAGGGTAGAGTGTACGCATACCTTACTCTACCTTGGTAAGTAGAAAGACTGTTTCCGAAAGACCCCGGCTCAAGAAAAGACATAAGCACCAGCAAAAGAAAGAGAAACGGTTAGACCCGGACAAGAAAATTTAAAGTAGTATAAAAATGAGCGTAACAAAAGCGAACATGCCATGATAAACCATTTTTGAAAAAAGAAGCAATAACTAACACAGGTAAATAAGATAAACAAAGTACACGAAAGAACATACAACAACAAAAACCAAAGGACAAAGAACTATAAAATAATTCTGCGCCTACTAGTATAATAGGCCAAGCAGAGCTGCAATAATAATACTATAACTACTAGTATGTAAGCGTAAGTAAGACTACACTCAACTACCTACTACCATAATCCGTGTTCTCCACAATCCCCTATCTAAGGTCATGTCTTCAGTAAGTTGCACCTGCGTCATATCCTATTTAATCACTTCTCCCCGGTACTTTTTCAGCCTACCTCTACCCCTTCTGAATATGTCCATAGCCAACCTATCACACCTCCGCACTGGGTCATTTGTGTCTCTCCTGCACATGCCCGAATCATCTCAACCTCGCTTCCCGCATCTTATCCTCCACTGAGGCCACTCACACTCTGTCCCAAATATCATCATTTCTAATCATATCCCTCCTTGTATGCCCACACATCCATCCCAGCATTCTCATCTCCATAACTTTTATCTTTTGGATTTGCGAAGACTTGACTAACTAACACTCCGCCCCATACAACATAAGACTCCAGATGCGAGCCTCCATTTCATCCACCCTGCACCAATACGATGTGTGACATCGTCATCAATCATCTACATTCCCTTGGATAATAGATCCGAAATACTTAAAACTTACTTTCTTTGGAATGACCGAGTACTAAGCCTCACTTCCATGCCTGTCTCATGGTCGCTCCCGTTACTTAACTTGCTCAAGTATTTTGTCTTGGTCTTACTTAGCCTGAACCCTTTAGGCTTCCGAGTCCGTCTCCAAACCTCCAGCTTAGTGTTTACTCTACTGCGAGTCTCCTTAATCAAGACTATGTCATCTATGAATAACATACACCATGACACCTCCCCTTGAATTTATCGCGTCAGTCCATCAATCACCAAGACAAGTAAGAATAGGCTAAGAGCTGATCCATGGTGCAACTCTATCATCACTGGAAAGTGCTCCGAGTCTCCTCCTACTATCCGTACCCTTATCTTGGCTCCATCATACATATCCTTGATCGCCCTAGTGTATGCCACCGATACACCTTTAACCTCCACACATCTCCATAGAACCTCCCTAGAGACTTTGTCGTATGCCTTCTCGAGGTCGATGAAAATCATATGTAAGTCCATCTTCCTCTCCCTATACTGTGCTCCACTAACCTCCTAATAAGATGAATGACTTCTGTAGTCAAATGACTCGACATGAATCCAAACTGGTTCTCAGAAATAGACATGCCTCTTCTTACCCTCATCTCCACGACCTTTCCCAATCTTTCATAGTGTGGCTTAGCAGCTTGATACCCCTATAGTTGTTGCAACTCTGGATGTCACCTTTGTTCTTGTACAGAGGAATCATAGTACTCCACCTCCATTCTTCGGGCATTCTTGTCGTCTTAAAAATGACATTAAACAACTTAGTCAACCACTTCAACCCTGCCCTGGCTGCGCTCTTCCAAAATTCAACCGGATCTCATCAGGCCCGGTTGCTCGTCCCCTGCAACACCCTTAACCTCCTCAATCTTATTACTTCTACGATATCCAAAATGGAAAAGGGTCAAATTTGCCCTCCAACTATGTTTTATGGAATAACATTGCCCTCAGTTAAACTTTGGGATCAAATATACCCTCACCATTTGCAAACTTGATAAATTTGCCCTCGAATTGACGGAAATGTGTGTTGGACGCCACGTCGATCCACGTCGACTGACCACTACCACAATCTACCGCCACTGCTATCTCCATTAACTGCCAGCTCGCCGCCGGCAGAACTCCACCATCCGACCTTACCACCGCCACAACACCAACAACAATGACCCCAAAATGTTACCAAAATCGCCACTGCTTCACCAACAGCCTACCAAACCAGCGAATCCAACCAATAACACCCTTTTTTCTTCCGTCGGAGGCGCCATCTCCGGCGAGCTCCAATCACTATACCACCCTGACAAACAACAACAAGGACAAGCCACCGCTACATTACCTCTTCACTGTCATCGACGACCACCCCCCGAACACACAACCCCAACCAACCCCCCCCTAAACATCCGTCACCACCACTCGCCAATCCACGCACCACCTGTCACCATTTCTACTCCAAATCAAACCAACCCCCTTAACACCCGTCATCGTCACCACGTCACCGCCACAACACTATTGCTCCACCACGCTACTGCCTCCCTCTCATCTCACTCTCTATGTTTTTATTATTTGTGCCGCCGTCGGAATTAATCACCGAACAACCGGCAACGAACCACTAATATTAGATCTAATTGGGTCTTGTAATTTTCGGCGTCGTTCCGGCGTTTTTTCGTGGAAGTGACGCCGACTGGTGTTGTTGTTGTTGGTGTTGTGGCGATGGTAAGGAAGAGATGAGAGAGGGAACTCAACCCGATCCATTAATACCTCGTTGACGCAAAGTGCGAGAAACTCCGCGGCGAGAGATGCTGGATCTCCAGCACGCCGATGGAACTCAACCGATAGTTTCAACCCGGTCAGCAATCAAAAACCGAAACCTCGAATTAGTTTGGGTCTTCCGACGTGGATCCGGCGTGGCATCCAACACACATTTCCGTCAATCCGAAGGAAAATTTAACAAATTTGCAAACGGTGAGGGTATATTTGATCCCAAAGTTTGACGGAGGGCAATGTTGTTCCATAAAACATACTTGGAGGGCAAATTTGACCCTTTTCCGTATCCAAAATCCCGGTACCTTCCGTATTTCTCCATATCTCCCAGCACAATGTCTTTATCTCCTTCTTTGTTCGAGTTACTTTGTTTTGTTTAATTTACAACATTATTTGGGATTCATTGCAAAATTACTTTAAGGTCTTTTAATGGTGTTTAGTAAACTATGATTTGACATATAATTGCAGGTTATAGCTGTGAATGGGAAATTTCCAGGTCCTGTCCTTAATGTTACAACCAATTATAATGTTGTGGTGAGCGTCAAGAATGAATTGGATGAAAATCTTCTTGTCACTTGGTAAGTTTTTCAAGTTATAATCTTAAGCATACTTGTTACACTTAATAGGAAGAGTGAGTGTTGAATTATGTGATATTAAGGTTGTGTTTGGTATGAAGGAAATTGTTTTCCACGGAAAATGTTTTCCTAGAAAAAATATGGTTTTCGTACTTATTTTCTTGTGTCGTTAGCAGAAACTATTGTCACAAAAGCATTTGTGTATAATCTAGGCAAACATTATTGAGTTGAAGGTGGGGTAGGGGTAGGGGTAGGGGTGTGGGGTGGAGTATGTTGAATGGTTGGGAGGAGACAATCAATATAAATGGAATGCCACTTGTGGAATTTGTTTTCCGTACTTCTGTTGGGGAAGTCATTTTCCTCATTTTTAAGGAACTTATTTTCCGCAAAATATTTTCCAAACAAATTGACCAATCAAACATGGGAAAATTGGAAAACATTTTCTTTCCTCCATACCAAACATACCCCAAGTGTTCTCCACTTCAGTTTTTTACTTGTCTTTGAATCTTGGCAGGTCCGGAATTCAGATGCGAAGAACATCCTGGCAAGATGGCGTTCTTGGTACAAATTGTCCCATCCCTGCTAAATGGAACTTCACTTACCAGTTTCAAGTAAAGGATCAGATTGGTAGCTTTTTCTATTTTCCTTCCATCAACATGCAGAGGGCAGCTGGTGGCTTTGGTTCTTTTATTGTCACGAACCGTAACATTATCCCTATTCCTTTTAGTCCTCCTGATGGGGATATAGTGATAACTATCGGCGATTGGTACACCCGCAGCCATAAGGTAAGTGTCTTTTCCAGTTCTCGTTTTCTATTTCAAGCAGTAAATGTAAGAATTTACTAGTACCAACTCTTTTTTACGTTCAAATTATAGGCTTTGAGGAAGGACCTTGATGATGGGAAGAAATTGGCAATGCCAGATGGAGTACTTATTAATGGAAAAGGCCCATACAGATACAACAATACGCTTGTGCCTGATGGGATTGACTATGAAACAATAAATGTTGATCCAGGTCAAGCTCTTCAAAACCTGCTAACTATAAGTCTCAACTTGATAGAATTGATTGGTTGTCCTTCCCTTAGCAATTTAACAGAAAATTGCCTGCTTATTATGAATGTTCATCAAATTTATCTGGATAGCGTTTAGTTCTCTTCAACTTATGTGTTCTTGAGTAAAACACAAAGATTTCACACCAGGAAAGTGAACAATTTTATTGGTTATTTTTTTATTTTTGCATATTCAACTTTTTGTTGTCCTTTTCGAGCCTGTATATCAGCGTTCATGCTTTATCAAGCTTGTCGAAAGTTAAAGAGCGGTTGATGGCATATAAACATTGCAAAGTAGCAGATCTGTGAAAGCTGTTAGATTAATTTGACCTTGTTATTTTACATTATCATCTTATTTTGAAAGCAAGTAATACAAATGTTTCTGCTGTTGGGCATATTTCGTAACCCTCTGCATGTGATAATATGTCGTACTGCAGGCAAAACCTATCGGGTTCGGGTGCACAATGTTGGAAGCTCTACTTGTTTGAATTTTAGGATTCAAAATCATAATTTACTCTTGGTGGAGACGGAGGGATATTACACTTCACAGCAGAATTATACTAGTGTAGATATTCATGTTGGGCAGTCTTACACATTTCTGGTTACCATGGATCAGAATGCAAGCAGTGATTACTACGTTGTGGCGAGTGCTAGGTTTGTAAATCAAACAATCTGGCAAAAAGTAACTGGTGTTGCTGTTTTGCATTATTCCAACTCCAAAGGAAAGGCAACTGGCCCCCTTCCAGATCCTCCGAATGATGTTTATGACACATCTTATGCACTGAATCAGGCCATGTCCATCAGGTTCTTTTACTGTTTCCTTTGGTTACCTACTCATTTCACTATTTCATTCAATGAATTGGACAAACGCTTCCTTACAAATTTGGAAACTAGCTTGTTGAAACTAAAAAAGGATAACCATGACCTTGAAGGGAATTGTTCCAACACTGGAGAAACTGAATTCGTGGGCTGCCTGCTTAGTTGGCCACCATATCTGTTTTCATTGAACTCTTTAGGGTCACGCGCCTTTTTTTTTGGTATATACTTTTTAAGATAACTTTTATTGGAACTTCCAATTTTTTCACGCCATTGAATAATCTGATGCAATGTCTGTAGGCAAAATGTTTCTGCAAGTGGAGCTCGGCCGAATCCTCAAGGATCTTTCCACTATGGTCAAATTAACGTCACAGATGTTTATTTGCTAAAGAGTGTGCCACCAGTGTCAATTGATGGAAAGCTTCGAGCTACCTATAATGGGATTTCATTTAAAAATCCTGCTACTCCAATGAGGCTTGCAGATGTATATTATGTGAAGGGTGACTACAAGCTTGATTTCCCAACCAAGCCAATGAACAGGCCATCCAAGGTGGACACTTCCATTATCAATGCCACATACAAGGGATTTATAGAAGTCGTATTGCAGAACAATGACACTGTAGTCCAGAGCTTTCACATGGATGGTTACTCATTTTTTGTTGTTGGGTATGCTTCTGCTTGAAAAAGTTAAATGTAGCTTCTCACAAAGTGAATGTTAATGTAATTATTTGCCTATTTGCTGCAGCATGGGTTTTGGAGAATGGACAGAGAACAACAGGGGATCTTATAATAGGTGGGATGCAATTTCCCGGTCTACGACTCAGGTTTGTCTTGTACAATTGTCTTTTCTTGTATAGTTTGAAGAACTCGAAGGCTCCCTGTAACAGTTAGGATATCTTTAGGGATAATTACCTTTTTGGACCGCTCTAAAATATAATAGCCGGCAATTGTATACTAAATGTTATTAAGTATACACGTATAATATACATATCATATTCATAGTCAGTGTAATGTAATGTATATTTTGGCCAGCACCCGTAATTAATTTTGCCGACGGGCCAAAAAATGAGAAAAACCCATATATTTACCTGTTCCTGATTCTTTAGGTTTTCCCTGGAGGATGGACAGCAGTTTTGTTATCTCTTGACAATGTCGGGGTATGGAACCTCAGATCAGAAAATCTGGACAGGTGGTATTTAGGGCAGGAAACGTATATGAGAATTATTAATCCTGAAGATCATAGCAACAAAACAGAACTGCCAGTGCCTGAGAATGTTCTCTACTGTGGTGCTCTGGCTTCCAAGCAAAAGTAGATATCATCTCTTACCTTTGTTAAACATATTTTTGGTTTACTCTAACACACGCCGTAATCGATCATACATATATTTCAGGAAACAGAAAACATCTTCAGCGACGAGCATATTTGGAAGCTCAGAGCTATATTTTACATTGCTGTTGGTATTCTCTGCTGTTATCAGTCTTCTATGCTAGAGTTCAACTTCAGTTTGTGAAAAATATTGGAACAGCTGAATCTGGGAATTCACTTTCTTGTAGGATGATGAGCTGATAGGATTCTGTTTCTTATTCTTTTTTCTTTCCTTGAGAAAGTTAATTAACATTAGTTTGCACAGTTCCCCTTCAATTTTATTTTTTTCCAAAAAAATTGTGCATTATGGGAAGCCAACTTACTAACAGTATTTCATTGGGGGATCCATCATTCTTTAAGTCAATGTGATGATGAGCAACCCTTCTGGTTATTCTCGTTTATCATCTACTTTTGGATCATTTGTTGTATGTTGTTATTTCCTGGTAGATTTTGAGCCTCTCACTACCATCAAGTTATATTTACATGCTAGCAAAAAATGTAGAGTTTTGATCATTGCCAAATTTCCTTCCGTGGTCCTTACCCGATTCGCAAGAGCATCAAACCAATTAATTTGCTGCTTTGTAGTTGTAGATATATATGTAGGACCTTTACACCCCATCTCTGTGCAGCATGAAGTCCTGAATCAGATACAGGAGTTACCAGGTAAGGCGCATTAGCATATTCTAGTTCTTCATTGTTTTGAGTAGAGTTATTTCTATTTGAATTTTATTTTTGGATTGAAGTGTGGTTATTTTCAAATGGTGGCTTAAAACTAATAGCAAGTCCGAGAACTGGCCATCCCACCTAATTTTAAAGTTTTGGGATGATGAAATCATACTTAGATAAAAGTATAAATATAAATATCGTCAATAAGAAAGTATTTGGAGTTAGAATGGGGCAACAATTGTAATATCTTAAAAGTTTGAACATTTTGATTAGGCGAAAGATCACCTATACCCGATGAAACTAAAATATTTATCATTCTCTACCTTTATTACTTTCATGCCCCCTAAAATAATTACCCGTTATACCCCCAAACCTATAACCCATCGCTCAGTCCAAATAGCTAACCAAAAACAGTTGCTTACAACGTGAACCAAAAACAAAACCTCCCCCCTCCAAAAAACAGAGCATCTTCAAAATCACAAAAGCCTAAAAACACATGAAATCAACCACGATAAAAAATTGAAAAACAAAGCCAAATTCAATTTGAATTTCCAATTTGAATTTCACTACTACTTTCTGCCAAATTTTCAACTTCAAAATTTGTATACTCTTCAACTTGATTTACAGATCTGCAATTCAACACTTTTTCGATAGTTGATATTACAATTTTAGTGCAACATAATGATAGTTGGGATGCCAATGAAAAATACATCAATTTTGATGTTGACGCAAATCTCATAAAAATTAGCTCCAATTTCAATAAGCTTGTTGCACAAATTACAACTCAATTACAGCTCGATGGTGTTATGATAAAGCTAGAAATCAAATTCACATTTGGAGAAAGATTTTCACCAATGAAGATCTTCAATGATATGAGAGTAAAAGTGTACTTCGACTTGAAGAAGAAGAACATTGCAATAACTGCGTATCCATTGTCAATCTCGTACACAAACACTATCATCACCGAAATCACACCACAAATTGATATTACTGAAACTTCATCAAAAAATACAGATGTGATAAATTTACCAAACCAAATGATAATGGTGACATCAATATGATTGACATTGTCATTCATCAACCACAACACACAGATCATAATATCATCATTACTGATCCGCTGAATTAAGCACTTGAAGTTGGCCAAATTTATATTGACAAAAGCACACTAATTGCTATTGTGCGACAATACTCAATACAAGATAAATTCGAATATCGAACTAAAAAATCATGTCACAAAAGGTTTGTGCCTGATACCATGTTACTATCGTGATATATTGATATACTAGATGGTATCATGAAGGATTGAGTGCAATCAATCAATGAGACACTCCCCTCAGTCCACACATGATACCATCATGGTGTATGGATATACTGAGATGGTATCATGAAGGACTGGGTGCAATCCATCAATGAGACAATATCCATCAGTCCTTCATGATACCATCTCGGTATATCCATATACTGAGATGGTATCGTGAAGGATTGGGTACAACCATCAATGAGACACTCATTTAGTCCACGCATGATACCATCATGGTATATCCATATAATGAGATGGTATCATGAAGGACTGGGGTGTAGTCCATGCAAAAGAGACTCCATCAGTCCACACATGATACCATCATGGTATATGGATATGCTGAGATTGTGTCGTGAAGGACTGGTGCAGTCCATCAATATGACACTACCTTCAGTCCTTCATGATACCATCTCACTATATCCATCAATGAGACAATCCCGTCAGTCCACATATGATACCATCTCACTATATGAATATACTGAGATGGTATCATAAACAATTGAGTGCAGTCCATCAATAGACACTCCTTCAGTGCACACATGATACCATCATGGTATATCTATATACTCAGATGATATCATGAATGACTAGTGTAGTCCATGCAAAGAGGACTCATTCAATCCACACATGATACCATCTCAGTATATAAATATACTTAGATGGTATCATGAACGACTAAGTGCAGTCCATCAATGAGACACTTCCTCGGTCCACATATGATACCATCATGGTATATCCATATACTCAGATAGTATCATAAATAACAGGGTGTAGTCCATACAAATGGGACTCCCTCAATCCACACATGATACCATCATGATATGGATATACTGAGATGGTATCATGAAGGATTGGGTGCAGGCCACACGTGATACCATCATGGTATATCCATATACTAATATAATAGAACTTGGTGGTTAAACTTTATTGTGGTGATGATATTGTAGGGGAGGTCCTGCGAAAAAATAGCTCGACGCTAGGATGATATCATGAGGGAATGAGTGCGGTCATTCATGTATGTAACCCCCTATTCTATTTTGCTATTAAAAAAATTATTCTCATGCTGCAATCATTATATGTTGGTATTATGTTTCTTGTGTCAAAGAAGAATGCACATGAGTCTTAAATCAGGAAGTGTACGAAAATCAAACATGTTTCGACTGGTATTTTTCAATGACATCCCACAACTGCCCAAAGAATGACATAAGTTGCTCAGAAATAAATGCCACCATGATGTTTGTTAATGGTATCATACAAGAATAGCTTGTTGATTAAAAAACAATAGACATACCATCATATATCCAGCGAGATGTAAAAAATGCATATGGTATCAACTTGTCATACATGCAAGCATGTCGTGCAAAGGAAATGATCGTTGAAACTTTAAGGGGAAGCCCAAATGATTCATGCAAATAATTGCCAACTTATTTGTACATATTGGAGTATGCAAACTTGGAGATAGCTACAAGACTAGACACTAAACAAGATGACTCTTTCTTGTATCTCTTCGTTGCACTAAATGCATCAATTTATGGTTGGAAGTACTACAAACCTACAGTAGTAGTCAATGGTACATTCCTAAAGGAAACATACATAGAGACCATGCTCACAGCTGCCACACAAGATGCAAAGGTTAGTGTCCCCAATGTTTGCTTGCAAAATAGATAAAAAGAACCTACACTGATCTGTGATACCCACATGATATAATAATACACTGTATGAGTATCATGTGGGGACTGCTTTAATTCCTTACTTAGAAAAATATTTTCATGTAGTCATTTTTTATCTGTCATAGCGACATTACTACATCTATTCATATTGGATAAAATTTACCACTTGCATATGAAATTGTTAATTCGGAGAATGATGCTTCATGAGGGTATTTCTTCACACATTTCAAAAAGGTGTATGGGAATAGTCATGGAATGTGTATTGTCTCAGATAGACACGACAATATAGCGAAGGCGGCTACAACTGTTTATCCAATACTCCCTCACTGTGTCTGTATGTGGCACTTGTGAAACAACGTCAAAGGAAATTTAAAATGGGACAAAAAATTGATTAAAGACATTTACTTTGCATTGGCAAGAGCATACACAATAAAAGAGTTCAACACCCTTCTGAAAGAGTTAGATGTTATTGATCCCCGAGTAAAACTCTACTTGCAAGAAGTTGGATACCACAAATGGTCTCGGGCACATTGCACAACTAACCAAACAACAACAATGACATCAAATATCGTAGAATTAATAAATTCAGCAACCAGACACGCAAGAGAGCTCCCAGTTAAAGATTTTCTTGACTATATGACACACTTAGTGCAAAAAAAATTACAATAATAGGTGCTACTGCCAAATATGTAAATACCACACCGAGCAAAAAATATGAGGATGTGTTGACTGTAAACATCTAAGCATCACAAACAATGTCGGTGAGATATATTGTTTAGCTTATTGCAATTTTCAAAAAACTGGATTATTTAAGTCCACCACTAATAACATTTACTCACAAAAACATTGCAGTTATTCATATGTTCATCCGTCGGGATATGCATGTGTAAACATATTTACTGCATGACATAATATATATCTGGTCTCGTGAAAGTGAGATACTTCAATGCTCCTGCTAAACATGATAGTGAGTTAGGTCGGCGTACAGAGAACCCGAAGAGGCACTGAGTTTGGAATTAGTGTCCACCGGTGTGTGGACCGATTTGTAAGACGTCATGCCTGCTCGGTCAAGGATCTATTTGGCGTACTTATTTTGACAAATAAATAAGCCACCCGCATGTCTCGTAATAGCAATGCCCAAAAAATAGCTTAGGGGTCCCAAATCCTTCATAGCAAACTCAGAGGCAATAAGTGACATAATGGATCGACGAAGTGCATCAGAAGATGTAGTTAGGATGATGTCATCAACATATAACAGAATGTATGCCATGTCATTACCCTTGCTATAGATGAAAAATGAGTGATCAGATTTGCTATGTGAAAAATCGATAGAGAATACAAAGTCAGCAAACCGTTGATACCACGCATGAGGAGCTTGTTTAAGTCCATAGAACGATTTCTTCAAATAACACACATAATCTGGATGGACTGGATTCCTAAATCCCAAAGGCTGATGCATATACACAGTCTCATAAAAGTCCCAATGCAAGAAGGCATTTTTGACATCCAGCTGATGAATGAGCCATGATTGACATCCAGCTGATGAATGAGCCATGATTTGGATAAAGCAATATTGAGAATGGTTCGAATAGTTGCCGGTTTCACCACCGAGCTTAAGGTTTCATCACAATCCACGCCCACGTGTTGAGACATGCCATCACCTATAAGACGATCCTTGTGCCTCTCAAAAGAACCGTCAGATTTCTTTTTATGTCTAAAAATCCACATAAAACGAATAACATTAGCATCGGGAGGACGAGGCACTATCTCTCACATTTTATTTTCAATAAGAGCATTATATTCGTCAATCATGGCATATTTCCAATTTGGATCGGACAATGCATTTTTCGGGTTGCGAGGAAAAGGTGAAGGGGCAACCGAATTTGACAAATTAAATTCCCGTTTGGGTTTGGAAATATCGTGCATAGCAACGAGCTTCCATCGTTAATGTGGGTGCCACGGGAGGTAGGGTGGGATCTGGAAATGGGCTGGGGCGGAGTTGCAGGCCGAGAGGGAGCATCGAATCGGGGAGAAGGGGCGGGGGCGTTGTTTGAGGGAAAGAGTGATTTCGAGCAGCTGAGAATGGTTGTTCCAGGAGTATGTAGCGAGGTTGGCTGGCCCATCCGATAAAAGCATGAGGGAGGTGGGTGGGGCGTCGGTGATGGTAGCGATTGATTTTGCAAGTGATTAATTAGAAGGGGATTAAGGCCATTATTTAAGAAGTCATAGAATTCGGAGGTAGGGAATTGAGTTTGGTAAAGGGAAATTGAGACTCATCAAATATGATATGACGAGAAATGATTATTTTTCGATTGAACGGGTCATAACGATTGTAACCATGATGATTAGGGGTAATCCATAAATACACATGGGGTGGACCTAGGTTGCAGCTTGTTGATTTGTATGGATGGATGGAGGGGTAGCATAGACATCTAAAAATTCTTTAATGCTTATAGGAAGGATCTCAAGATAGAGAACTTGAGTGAGAGACTTGTGTTTAAGAGACTTTTTGGGAAGAATGTTTAAGAGATGGGTTGTCATGGATAGAGCGTAATGCCAAAATGAGGGGGCATAGAGGCGTGAGCAAGGAGGGAACGAACTACGTTGTTTATGGTCCTAATTTTTCGTTCAACTTTGCCATTTTGTGGAGAGGTGTGAGGACAAGAAAAATGAAAAACAAGGCCGTTTTTGGCGCAAAAAAGTTTGAATTGATTATTATCGAATTCCCTCCCATTGTCATATTGAAAATATTTGATATTCTTTTTAAATTGTGTCTTAATAAAGGCGCTAAATGAAGAAAAAATAGAATAGACTTGAGATTTATCTCCAATGGGAAAAGTCGATAGGAAGTTTGAATAATCATCTAAAAATAACATATAATATTAATGCCCGGCTGTGATAAATCATTATGTATTATATCAAAAGGCATTAAAGTACAGGTAGATGAAGAATAAAATGACAACTTGACATATTTTCCAAAAACACAAGATTCTCAAACAAGAGGATAAGATACATGTTTGCAATCTATAAATTTATTTTGGCGAAGGGAGTGTAAATCAGAGTATCTCGGATGTCCTAATCTATTATGCCATAAAGAGGAGGAAATTGCTGCAAGAGATGACACAGAGGAGGCTCGATGACCGAAGTGGTAGTAATAAGGTAAAGGTCCCTTGTGCTATCACATCGCATTATTCACATCTCTGTCATAAGGTCCTTTACAGAAAAACCAAAATGATCAAATTCAAGTGAAACATTATTATCGGCTGAAAACGACGCATATAGATTAGATATTTGATAAATGTTTGGGCATGGAGGACATTTTTAAAGCTAATGGGGGGGGTGGATGGGGAGAGGGATGATTGTCCACAACCTCGAATAGGAATGTCGTGTCCACTACCAATAATAATATGATGATTTAAATTGATCGTATTGAAATAAGACGAGAGAGTACCTTGAGATACCGTCATATGAGATATGGCACCGACAGTATCCATGTACCAACTGTTGTCTGGAATGTTGATGGGCATCGTGTTCATAGCTGCGCTCAATATCTGTCGGGGCGTAGGTGAAAGGAGGAGAGACATATGCATTGTATGCTTGTTGTGGACGTGCGCCGAGGATGTCGGGTTGGGGCTGTTAGGCCGGAGGTAGGGCCCAGGAGGCTGTCATGTTCATAGCCACCTCAATATTCGTCGGGTGTAAGTGGAAGGATGAGAGACATGTGCATTGTATGTATACTGTGGACGTGCGCCGAGGATGCTAGGGATGAGGATGTTGGATTGGAGGTGGGGACCATGAGGCTGTCAGGTATGGGCAAGGTAGAGCAACCCAAGCTGTCTAGGCTCACATAGCCCATGGCGGGTAGGTAGCCCACAGTGGAGGTTGTTGCCAACCGGCAGTGGCTGGCCTCTCCCGCCACGGCTGCTTTGCTCCCGCGGGCTTTGCCAGAGTTTCGCCCTTTGTGGTGATTTAGGGAAGGCGGGTCGTGTGTCTGGTCGTCGGTTTTGTGAACAGGAAAATGGGCCTTACTTTCAGCAGAGGGGCCGCCAGTAGTGATGAGGGCGGCGTTGGTGGTGCTCGCATGAGCCGTGACCCACTTTGTTTTTTAGGTTTCTTCAAGGATGAGTCTCGAACGGGCCTCATAGAATGGAGGCAATTGCGTGCACTTGTTGGAGGCTGAAGGTTGGGGAGGCCGAGAGGTTAAGAAGAGAATTTTAGGTTTTGGCTCTGATACCATAAATGAATATGTTCCCTGCTTTTCATTGATCATTATGTACAATATATATAGTGTTACATAATTATCTACTCCTTTACAAACTAGGTAACTAATCTTCCTAATTACAATTGGACTACAATTTTACCTAATAAAGGAGATGTACATTATTCTATCAAGTATCATGTCATGGTAGGGGCACTTTTCATCTATTTTTTTTAATTCAAACCATCTAGTAGGTTGGTAGTGGTATTACAAAAGAGCATTTTAAATTCATTTCTAATATGTTAAAGGATATTGTTTTTAACTCTTTTCACATTTATTTTTGTCCTTCCTCCCGTATTGACCCCTAACTGTCTAAAGGCATTCTCCAAAATATAGAGATAATGTCTCGTATTGCAAATAGGTGGTCCAGAGTCTCTACCTTGGGATCCTTTCAATAGATAGACTTCATTATTAACATATATATGCAACTTCATCGACTCCGTATTTCTTTAATTAACACCATTTCTTTCAAATACATTTGCGCAAATAAGGTATAATGCTCGAGTTTATGGTACCGAATACTTTCTGAGTTATATGACTGAATAGTTCTAATGTGTAACTAATAACTTTTACCCACCATGACTTATAGTGTAGTTAGTAAACTAATATGAATCTATTACTCAGTGTTATGTTTTTACTGTCTTCCTTCGCTTTCATGATCCACGTAACATATAATATTTTTTTTAAAAGGTCATATTTCAGTGCGCAATTCATCGTATATTAGCGAATATTCTTTGAATATTCACAATATATTTTGTAATTATGATAGATGTATATTTAAGGTAACTTAGGATTCTTATTGTATTAGGAATCAACCATTTAAGGTAAGTTATGATTATTATTGTATTATGAATCAACCTCTGTACAACTATATATATTATGATTAATGAAAGGAATCCTAAGAGAAATTATTCCAATCTTACATGGTATCAAGTGTCAAACCCTAATCCCTACCCTTTCTATTTTTTTCTCACGGTCGAAACCACCCAACTTCCCTTCCTCTCGGCCGGCGGCAACAAGGTTGCCACCATGTCTTCCCCTACTAATTCCGGTTCATCCATTGGCACACTTGACAACCCCTTTCAACGTTCATTGTCTTCTTTTCATCCGTCATTCTCCATTAACAACATCAAGAATTTTATCCCTATAATTCTTGACCAAAAAAACTTTCAATATTCCATGTGGATGGAACTATTCTATATTCATACATGTGCATATAATGTGCTTGACCATATTGATGATTTATTCCTCGTCCTACGATGTTGCAGACTCAATCTGGCATCGCCTTGACGCTATCGTCAAATAATGGATCTACAACACCATCTCTAAAGACTTGTTGTGCACTATCATGAAAACAGGTGCTACGATACGTGAACTTTGGGTCCGGTTAGAAGAAAATTTTTTAGGATAATAAAAATACTCGGCCGTGTATTTGGAAAAGCAGTTCAATAATACACGTCTTGAGAATTTTAACAACATGTCCGAATATTGTAAGCAATTGAAACTCATAACCGACCAACTGTCCAACGTAGGGACTTCTGTCTCAGAAACCAAGATGGTGCTTCAACTAGTTGCTAGTTTGCCGAAAGGTGAATATGATACACTCACAACGATGATTCAACAAGTCGACCCCCTCCCAAGTTTCAACAAAGCACGTTCACAACTTTTGTTAGAAGAGACACGTCGTGCCAAACAAGATGAGCATAATCACAAGGCATTAGTCGTTGACGACATGGCTCCACCGGCGGCCACCACCCATCCACCACTGCAAGACCACCACCAGCAGCAGTCCGCGGTGGAGGGCGTAGCGGCAGAGGCCGCGGTAACAACAATAAAGAGTAAGGGCCGCGGCAAAGGCAATCGTAACCAGCAGTCAGGCCCAACTACTGCCTATCTCCCGTGGCCTGGATAACAACCAATATGGCCAGTCAAGGGAACTGGGCCTCGCCTGCATGCCCATACCCAACTATAGGGTCCCAGTTCCAACAGCCTGCTTGGTCACCTGGCCTATTGGGCTCTGCCCCAACCAACAGGCAGGCCCACCCGCAGCAGCGAGAGCCCGCATGGTCTCGGTCCAAAGAAGAACCGCAAGGCAAAACCCGGCCCCCACCGATTTGGGCCAGGCCTTCAGCACCGTGAACCTTCAACGGCCAGAAGAAAATTGGTACATGGACACAGAGCCACATCTCACCTCACCCGGTCGTCAGGTAACTTATCTCAACTACTTCGACTAAAGTGTCATCAATTTATTACTGTCGGCAATGGTTATCACATTCCAATTGAAGGTTACGGTAACACACATACCAAACATCCCCACCCGTCTTTCTCCCTAAGTCACATCCTCTACACCCCTAACATCATTAAAATTTTAATCTCTGTTAGAAAATTCACTAGCAATAATTCTGTGTCTATCGAATTTGACCTTTTTGGTTTTTCTCTGAAGGATCTCAATACGAGGAAAATTCTTACGTGCTGCAATAGTGTGGGAGACCTCTACCCTTCACTCAATCATCCACTGCCAGCCGCAATCACATCTATCCCTTGCGGCTATCTCTCCTTCAACTTGGCACAACAGACTCGGACACCCCGTAGACCTTGTTTTTACTTTTCTTAGGACTACTAAGCGTATTCAATGTAATAATGAGAAACTTGCCCAACACTGTCTTTCTTGCCCGCTCGGCAAGCATACTCGTCTTCCATTTATGTCATCAAACAATATTACTTTTTCTCCTTTTGATATTGTTCATGTTGATTTGTGGACATCTCCGATTGTTAGCTCTTTGGGTCACAAATTTTATCTAGTATTTTTAGATGATTTTTCACATTTTGTCTGGATTTACCCACTGAAATTCAAATCTAAAGTTTTTGCCAAATTCCTTGAATTTCAAAAATTCATTAAAACACAGTTTGAAAATTCTGTCAAATCATTCTAATGTGATAATGAACGTGAATTTAATAACTCTATATTTCACAATTTCTGCTCTAAACAAGGCATGGTTTTCCATTTTTCATGTCCATATACTTCCTCCCAAAACGGAAAGGCTGAACGAATTATACGTACCATCAATAACATGGTTTGCACACCTTTCTATTTCATGCATGTCTTCCTCCGCTTTTTGGGTCTATGCTGTTAAAATGGTAGAATCTGTTCTTAATATTTTTCCAACTAGCACTTTCCAAAACAAGACCCGTACCGAAATCTTATACCGTAGGTTCCCATCCTATGACAATCTCCATATTTTCGGCTGCTTATACTACCCCAACATAGCCTCCACTACACCTCATAAACTTGCCCCTCGCACCTTGCCCTATGTTTTCGTTGGTCTCTCTCATACTCATCGGGGCTACCTGTGCTATGACATTTCCACTCGCAAAATCATCGTCTCCCGTCACGTCACCTTTGACGAGACGACCTTTCCTTTTTCAAATCTCCAAAAATTTCAGACCACCGATTACACCTTTCTCGATGAACCGAGTCTGTCCCCGACTATCCAATCTCTGTACCACCAGCAACCCACTATTCCGACAGAGCATACAGCCCCGTCCCCGCCACAGTCCGGCACCAATCAAACAACTCCCTGCTCTCGGTCGAACACCCCACCAATACCATTACTACCTCCAGTCGTGTCTCCTGCCCCCCAGCGAAACTGCTACCTCAAGAACCCGTAAGCCTGCAGCCTCCCAGTCCAACCTCCGACTGCTGCCTACCCATTGCATGGAGACTCGTGCACAACACGAGATCTTCAAACCCAAGGTACACTTCAACCTCTCCACACAAACCTTATCACCCATTCCAAAAAATCCAAAACTAGCCAAACTGGACCCTAATTGGAATGCGGCCATGTGGGAGGAGTTTATTGCTTTAACCAAGCAGAACACTTGGGATTTGGTACCTAGACTAGATGGTGTGAATGTTATCCGGTGTATGTGGCTATTTCATCACAAGTTCAGAGACAGTGGTAACTTGGAGCGGTATAAGGCAAGACTAGTTGCCAATGACACTAATCAGCAGGAGGGTATTGATTGTGGTGAGACATTCGATCCGATTGTTAAACCAACCACTATTCGGATTGTTCTCAGTATTGCTATGGGCATGCATTGGCCGATTCATCAGCTTGATGTCAAGAATGCATTTATTCATGGGGATTTGAAAGAAACTGTGTACATGCATCAACCCCCTGGCTTTGTTCATCCGGCAGTTCCGCAGTTTGTATGTCGTGTCAGAAAGTCATTTTATGGCTTGAAACATGCACCCCGCGCTTGGTATGATCGCTTTGCCAGGTATCTTATACAAATCGATTTTATATGTAGCAGGTGTGATAACTCTCTCTTCACTTTTCAACGAGGTAGCAGCACTGCTTATTTGCTATTATATGTGGATGGCATTGTTCTTACTGCCTCATCTGACAATTTGAAGAATGAAATCATTGCTCTACTCAAAACTGAATTCGCTATGACTGACTTGGGAAAGCTGAGTTATTTCTTGGGTATATCAGTGACCAGATCTGCAGCTACTATATTTTTGTGTCAACGTAAATATGCAGAAGAGATAGTGTATAGGGCTAAGATGGAAAATTGTAAAATTATGCTAACTCCGGTTGACTCTAAATCCAAGCTCTGTGCCAATGACGGTACGCCAGTTTCTGATCCCACTCTATATCGGAGTCTTGCAGGTGCCCTTCAGTATCTTACATTCACTAGGCCTGATATTGCATATGCCGTTCAACAGGTGTGTCTGTTTATGCACGACCCTTGAGAGTCCCATTTTTCCGCCCTCAAACGTATTATCAGATACGTTAAGGGCACACTGGACTTTGGACTACATCTCAACCCTTCTGCCCCAACCAAGTTACACTCCTACACGGATGCAGATTGAGCAGGATGCCCCGACACACGTCGCTCCACCTCAGGCTACGATGTATTTCTTGGGGATAATCTTATTTCATGGTCCGCCAAGCGGCAGGCCACGATATCCCATTTGAGTGCTGAAGCAGAATATTGCGGAGTTGCTAATGTCGTTGCTGAGTTCTGTTGGCTCCGAAATCTTCTTTTGGAGCTCCAGTTTCCACTACGAAAGGCGTCTATAGTCTATTGTGACAACATATCTGCCATCTATATGTCTCACAATCCGGTCCAACATCAGCGGACTAAGCATATTGAGATGGATATTCACTTTGTGCGAGAGAAGGTTGCCCTTGGTCAGGTCAAAATATTACACGTGTCTTCCTCCTATCAGTATGCAGACATTTTCACAAAGGGACTACCGAGACATGTCTTCACCATTTTTTGATCCAGCCTTAGCGTTCGGCCTCCTCCCGCTCCGACTGAGGGGGAGTATTAGCGAATATTCTCCGAATATTCACAGTATATTTTGTAATTATGATATATGTATATTTAAGGTAACTTAGAATTCTTATTGTATTAGGAATCAACCATTTAAGGTAAGTTAAGATTCTTATTGTATTATGAATTAATCTATGTATAATTATATATATTATGATTAATGAAAGGAATTCATATAGAAAATTATTCCAATCTTACTTTAGCTGATTTTGAAAGTAAAAAAAAAACTCTCCGACTCTCCGTAATGGTGAGCCTGACTATATTGAATACAAAAGTGCTTTCTCCTTTTCAGCTGGCCAGCATGTGGCATCTTAGTAGGTTTTTCACTCTTACTTTGTTACTCTAGACATTGACAGAACTGTGGAATATGTTATAGCTAAACCAATTGTGTTTTATATATGTATTCATCTAAACGAGACAACTTATAACAATTTCCAAAAATATTTTTATTTTATAAGTGAAGCTAACATTTTTACAAAACGATTGAAATAAAGTTACACAAGTTACGTGTTTAATCTCCGACAATTGTGTAGGTCCTTTAGGATTCCCATCACTAGAGAATAAGATGTTGAATTTACAAAATAGTTGAGCTGACTATAAAAGAACAGGATTGATCCTTAAGTAAGAGTAAAATCAATTATGTTTTGTTGATTTTTCATTTTTGGAGAGTGGATAGAAGAGCATAATAGAAGTCACATGGGATCGAAGATGGTTAATGATGTTAACTTCATTCACACACAAACATAACTTGAAAACACTAATTATGATTCCCAGGTGCTCATCATCTTCATGTCATGCGTATACCTATGTTTTGACTCATAGGCACACTTTCTTAGTTAATTCTTCTATTCATCCTAGGATACCATTCTATTCAAGAATTATTCTCTGAGTCTGAATTTTATGATGCATTTAATCCAACTGAAAAAAAGAATTCAAGATTTTTTTAAACTTGTGATTTAAACAAATTATTGACATTTATTAAGGACAAATTAAAAAATTTAAAATTAAATTATTTTTTAAGATAAGAATATACTCTTTCCGTCTCAATTTATGTGACACTTTTTACTTATTGAGATTCAAATGTATTTTGTTATCGTATTGACATGAGAAGAATTTATAGTACTATTCGTATAGTTTTTGAATATCTAAATTTTAATTATAAAATATTAATTTGATCTAATTCAATATTAAGTCAAATTGACTATCAATAGCAAAAAATATCATATAAATTGGGAAAATGAAAATATCATTTTCAGAACAAACTAAATAAAAAAAATCACATTACATAAATTGATGAGACAAAAACGGTACAATTCTATTTTATCTATTTCTCTCAATCTCTCTCTCGGTAGTTCGGAGGATTGAGGTCAATGATTAGGGAAGACATACCCAATAAGTATGCCTTTTGGAATATTAGTTACCTACCTTTGCTTGTAAAAGAATTCGAAGCTCGAAATCATCGCTAGCAGACAGAGCCATGCCCCAGTTAATCCAACTCTTACCTTTTCATGGTATTTAATCAAAACGATTTCTACAATCAACTCTGACTTCAATTTTTCTCTTGGTTTATCACTTCTTCAGCAACTTCAGAGAATTTCATAAGTATTGAGAAGAGGTTTTTGTAAGTATCATTTCGACTATATATATCTTAATATAAGCTCTTTTTCGCTTTGGTAGATTCTTAATTAAATATGATGTTCTCTATAGTAGTAGAGGACTAGAGGTAGGCAAGTATTATACAGTTGATACTCTATAATCTGCTCGTTTTCAAATTTCAAGTCTAGGAAGACTTGCATGCAACTGTTTTTTGGTAGTAAGCAAATATACTTTAGAAAAGATACTGAAGAGCAATAAGTTTCAGTTTGTTTATTACATCTGCATGTCTACATGTTGGAAATAGACCATCTCATAATAAGAGGTCTAAGAATGTGTTCATCTCAATTGTCTGTCGTCTCTCAAAAAAGAAAAGGAAACGCTTTCTGTTTTGAGACAAAAGCTTCTGTTGTTATTGTTGTTGGTCTTTTTTTTTCTTTATTGATTTAAGTGATATATACACTCACTTAAAGGTGCAAATATATTTTATGCATTGATATTGAAAAGAATATTTACATATTACTAGCAGTTTAGCAAGTTATATCAAGTTGTTACTTTATTTTCTCGGTTAACATATCAGAATTGCTACAAAAACTTACTTTGTTGTTATAGGTCAACTTTCCGTGACATTGTAAAAAATTATACGCTGGAACTTAAACTAGTTTTGAAGTAGTAATTTTGAGTATAAAGCCATGCTGAACCGTTAGTAAGTGCTATTTCTGCTATAAGTATGGAATTCATATATCGTGGCATGCATAACATAACATGGACTTTTGAGTCATGATCTTTCTTCCTCGTAAACATTTCAGCTATGTTGCGACTCTTCAAAATTGTCACCGGAAGCATGTTGGATTCTGCAAAATTAGTGTATTTTTGGACGATCCAACACGGATATGACAACATTTTTGGAAATTCTGAGCAACATAGCATTTTAGAGTATTGTTAGATTTTTTTTCTTTTCTGTGAAGACTGGAAAAATAAGAAGTCCTTAAGCAAAGCAATTACAGGTCCAAGGTTCCAAGTGTACTGATAAAAGACAGCAACAGGATAACTTTCAAAGTTACGTAATGTTCTTGCTTATGGAGAAAGACACACTTTTAACCAATAAGCAATGCATATTTGTATTTGCAACTGATTTAGTCATATATCAAATGGAATGCCATTAATTTTTTTTCTTAACAAATTTTTGTTTTGATATTTACTCAGTTCCAGCTGAACATGCCTCTGTTATCTTCTGATACAACAAATTAGAGGACATACACATTTTGAACCCTCAATTTCACAAATATTGTCCTTGTTATTTGAAAGTATTTATGGGTTTTTCTTTTGACACCATACTGTTAAGTTCATACTCATGCAGTGATCCAGTGTTTTCTGAATTTAGGTATGCATGGAGCTGTTCACTTTTGTAGCCCAATTAGCTGTGGATAAAATTATTATTTTTTTGAAAATGGAACCAAGAATCACTACAAGAAAGTATAGATTTGGGAACAATAAATATATTGTTGCTAAAAAACATTAATATATTGTTGCTAAAAATTATAAATGGCAACAAAAAATTATTGTTGGCAAATGCCTTTTTTCTTGTAGTAGTGACAGTGTGGATCTTAATCCTATTTAGGATCCTTTTGTAGTTCCTTTGTGTACCTGGATTAAAATAACTTCAGAAAATAAAACATGTACATATTCTTATTCTAATACATATCACTACATAATGTAACGTTTGAACAAATTCGAAATATCCACAGGTTTACATAACCAAATTAAGCAATAGCTATCATACCATAAACATTGATAGCCCTGCCTGACATAATGAAAATGCTTCAATTACAACTCAAGCAGATAAAAGTGGCTGCATAATTCACCTATGCTTCCATCATCAAGCAGTTAATTCATCTTCTCTTAACTTAATATTAGAAGGGTCATGTAGTTTTTTCTTAGAAGTATTATTATGTACAAATGATACTTATTATATAACTATATATTTAATCAACAAAGAAACTGTACTTTCCTATGATCAGTAGTATTTACTTATATTCCCCCTTTGCTTATAAGGAATTTTTCCTTCACTTCCACGGGTCAATCTGAGAACAGGAGGACGCCATGGAGGTATTTTCCGTGACTGTTTCTTGTTTCTTCAAACTTCGAACCAACAAATTCGAGTCATCGGTAGCACCATGCAAGGTGTTTGAGTAATCATTTTCCTTGGAGACCTCCTCTTGGATAAGTTGAGAAGCTACAAAATTATCGAGCACTCGCCAATCATTCACTTGATCAACAACTTGTTCATTAGTATTATTGTTGGGATGATGATGCACATGTTCTCGTGTGATCACGGAGGACTGCTGCAAATTAGAGCTACCACGGTTGTTGTTTATGTTAATGCCGAACAATGACATTGAGGTGCATGGTGGTGCTGGAAGAAATTTGGGACTTTCTAAAAAAGGAAGCTGAAGAAATTGATGAGGTGGGATTTGGTAATGCAAATTATCAAGTTCCTTCTTACAAGGGTAATTAGGATAGTGGTAATTAGTGAGGCTGGATTGAGAGTGTTGCTTTTGGGAGTCCATATTGTCTGGCATGAATGAAGCTTGATCATTATTATCGTACCAAATTGGTGAGTCGTGCTCACTTTCTTTCCTCGTGCTTGCCATTATCTTATTGAATACTCCACACACCACCCATCCTTCTTCCTGTTTTTAGTTTATCAAGAATCAATAAGTAGTTCAATTTGAAGAAAAAAAAGAGGATCAATTTGTTGAAGTTTCTAAATGAATAAAGAAATGAGTTTAGCTTCTATACTTTTGACAAAATAAATTTTAGCAATCACATCATCCAATGTGTTTGGTGTGAAGGAAAATATTTTCGTAAAAAATAAGTGATTTTTTTTTGTGTTTGGTAGTAGATACTCCTTCTGTCCCAGTTTATATGATATACTTTCTTTTTTAGTCAGTAAAAAAATGATACATTTTCTTATTTGACAACAATTTAACTTTAAACTTTATCTTTTACATTTAATGAGATGATCTATAACCACACAAATATTTTTGACTTGTTTTAGACCACTAGATTCAAAAATATTTTTTCATTTTTTAAACTTCGTGTCCAGTCAAACTACATCACATAAATTGAGACAGAAGGAGTAGGAAATATTGTCCCAAGAACATTTGTATATAATCTAGACTAAAACTATGAGATCCAATCGGATCTAATCGTAGCTTCGGGTTCAAGTGTCGCACATCGGATTAACCACTTAGAGTGAGAATTTCCCGTATTCCATTTCATTGGCAACTGAAATAGATCTAAACGGATTGTGCAGTATCCCATACCAAAGAAATTTTAAAATGAATTGAAAAGGTGGAGGTCAGAGTGAGTGTAGGTGAGAGTGGTGGGGGTGGGGTTGAGTGTGAGGCGGTGGGAAGGAACTTTCTTTTAATGCATGCAATTGAGCCTTGGGGTGGCGTGACCTCTTTTTTTTCAAATGAAATATCACTTGTGGAACTTATTTTCTTTATTAATATCAAGAAAATAATTTTTCTAATTTTATAAAATTTGTTTTCATAAAGAAAATATTTTGAAAAATATTTTTATGGGTTCAAGCCGTGGAAATAGCCTCTTGCAGAAATGTTTGGTAAGACTGTGTACAATAAACCCTTACGGTCTGACCCTTCCCTGAACCCCGCGCATAGCGAGATCTTAGTGCACGAACTGCCCTTTTTATTTTTACCAACTAAATATAAAATAATTTAAATGAAAAATATTTTCCTCCATACCAAACACACCCTAAAAGACAAACTATAAGTAATTGTCTATGATAGTGAAAACTTGCCTGACGGGCACCATGTGGATCAGTCTCAAGTCGATATTCATGCATAATCCAGTCAGATTTTAGACCATTAGGAGCTCTCCCTTTGTAAAAAACCAAGGTCTTCCTCATGCCAATCAAGTCATGCTTGCAATAAATAACCTTGTCTCTTCCTGTTGCTTTCCAGAATCCTGCTGCTGTGGCTCTATTGGTTCTTGTACCAGTTGGATATTTTTTATCTTTGTGGCTGAAGAAGTACCATTCATTTTTTTCTTCTGATCCTATTCTGAATAGTTCTAATTCAAAATATATGTTCTCCCCATCAGATCATCAATTATAGTTTGAGTATAGTACCTTGAAGATCCCATGGTTCAATCTTGTAGAGGTCGACCTCTTTGATAACATCTAGGTCAATCCTTCTGGAAGTTATTTTCTTCCTGAGGTAATAATCTACAAGTTCTTCATCAGTTGGATGGAACCGAAAGCCAGGAGGAACATGTGAAAAGGAATTCATCATCTTGCAAGCAAATGTATATATAACCTGTATATCCATAAGAAATATAGTAGAAAGAATATCAGCACACTCAAAATTTCTATCTACTTTTTTTATTCTTTTGTGTTAATTCCCATATTATGTGCTATTTAGTATAACACGAACATATGCATCGATCACCAAGTTTCTCGAATCGACTGAATGCTTGAGATCAACTACTGGCTAGCTACAAAATTTTGAAGTCAACTATATTTGTTTGAATTCATTCAATTTGGTAAAGCTTGCAATTAAATCCCATAAAAATGAGCTTAATCACCATATTCATGTCCTACCTCACGGTTTATATGTCTTTTGCATTGTAAATAATAGGTGTATGTGTTTTAAAAAGATCTTAACTGGGTATATTTGTCTATAAACATCATCAATATTATCTGGATTTGCAACTAATAAAGTTCTTGCAGAACCATTGACCAATTTAAAGACTTAAAGGGCAGCCCCATGCACAAAATATCTCGCGTTAGTAGGATACGGGGAAGAGCCCGCACCCCAAGGGGTGTGATATAAACAACCTAGCTACCCTAATACAAGCATTAATGACTGCTTCCACGATCAATTTAAAGACTTGCCAATGATATTTCACCAACAAAAACCATTTATTATACTAACCTAAATTTTGCCGCACAAAATAGTACTGTAGCTAACCTGATTAATAAACTCTAAAGCTTAACCTTAATTTGTTTTGTTATGATTTATATCATGTTTGGCCTACTAAAAGGAGGTAGGAGAAGATAATTAAATGTGGAAGAAAAGGATGTTCTTGGTCCGATTAAGTAATAAAATTGGTCTTAATTCCCCTTCAACTCTTATCCTTTCTACACATCTATATGTAACAAAAACTAAATGAAAAAGCATCTCTTTTACTTACTCGAGAATCATATAGAGGACATTATGAGGACAGATAAAGAAGTGAAGTCAATTAGCATTCATCTCACTTTTCTTTTCCCCTCCTTTTGTGAACCACACATGTTACATTTAGCCTACAGAAAATCTAGGCTCTATAAATGCCAAAGATGTGAATCTCTTTTTGAACTCTATAAATGCCAAAGACGTTTATCTCATTTTAGTTTATCTTCACATGGCTAACACACGCAGAGATACTTTTTTGTTAGTGAAGGGTAGATAACACTATTTTCATCAACACATTTCTTAGGACTAGATGTGCTTAAAATTTGCGCCATGGGGTAAATAAAAGTTTGCTAAGAAATTAGGGAACCAACCGAAAATTTACTAATGTGAAATTTAGTTTATCCCGTTATTTACTTCAATCTTGAACCAAATTATAAACTTTGATCAAAGTGCAGTGCTGTTAGACCCAGGATCTACTTACGCATTTCATCAACGCATAAAACGGGAAATTTTAGCTTGACGGATCCGATTAACTTACAGCAAATATTATTCAGATCTAAGACCATTTTACCTATCCTGTCACACTGCTTAGTGCTTGGACTGCACACTGACAATATTCAACAAAGACAAACAAGCAAGATAATGAAGAACATTGATAAAATGGAAATATAATACAAAAAAAATAGATAACTATTGGTAATGAAGTTATAATTCTTGCAGTTTCACACAAGGAGCATGATTGAAATAGATATGTTCATGGATCAATTCTTTGATTGTTGACATCGAGTCTATTCCACTTAAGGATAGTTATATTAATCTAATCCATGAAATGAACTAGTATTCGCATTTATGTCCACATTTAATTAGCAATTACTTACTTTATTTTACGTCAACAGGTCAGGAAAAGAAAGAAAAAGATAAATCTTTGGTTCATGGTACACAAGTGGCATTAATGCTATTCTTTAAGGATACAAATATCTAGTAGGATCAGTATTTCTTGAAATTGTGGAATATAAAAGAAAGGTCTTCAACTAAATCCATTTCAGGTAACGAGTCTTTGTCTCACTTTATATTAATCAACCAAAGAGAAATCGAGATTAAATCAGCTATTAATGTTTACCCCTATCTCTAAACGGATTATTACGAATCATATGATAGTGTTGGAGTAACAATCATAATGGTTGTCATCATTTAGCACGTAATATAACATCACGGAGACGCATGAAAATCAAAGAAATCACAAAAAATCAGTAATTTTCATCACACAAATTACTATTACTATATTGATTGCCGCATTCAACTCTGAAAAAATTCACAGAAATACAAAGACACGTCACTTACTAGAACTTATAACCTCATTAACTGAAACAAATTAGACTTATTACTCACAAGCCGCAGAGACGGATGCAACTTATCCTTTATAGTTTTAGCTGAACTCAATATTTTAAAATTTTGAATCCGCACTCATGAGCATAGTTTTTGTTATACTAATAAACAAGCACATAGAGAAAAGGAAAAGATCTCACAGATGGAGCAAACCTTAATTTCCAAGCGCACAGATCTGAATAATAGGGTTTTATCTTTTGCGCTATGAAAAAGTAATTAGCTCTCCAAGTCAAGAGAAGGGGTCCAAGAAGAGGTAAAAGACAAGAGACAAGACAGGACAAAAAGACAATAAAAGTAGAAAAAGGAAGAGAGTTGAATCCTCGGGAATTGTGGAACTCCTGGTAGTCGTTCGGACCAGATTCCGAGGAGAAGATGACGAAAATGGAAAGGGCTAAGAGAATGGAAGAACGATGAACAAATATGCTTTTATAAAGCCACCCCACCAAACACACACACACGGAGTGAGAAAAGCCCTAATGATGAAGGATAATGTAATATTCCCACCATTTCAATTTGTTTTTATTAGATAGAGAATTTAAAAAATAAAGAAGATTTTTGAATTTTTTATTTTTAAACTAAAGATTATTTGAGAATCAATTTGACTAATTATGAAAGCTAAATTAAATTAAATTAAATTAAATTAAATTAAATTAAATTAAATTAATATTTTAAAATTAAAATTTAGATATACAAATACGTAAAATATTATACGTTGCAATTCTTCTCATATTAATATGATGAAAAAATAAATCTTAATATGTTGGTTAAAAGTCCATATAGTTTGGCTCTGAAAAAGCAAAAACGTGACAAGTAAAAGTGAACGGAGGGAGTATATAAATAATGTACCAAAATATTTGTAATCTTAAACATTTAATGTAGAATGTTGAAATTAAAGAATTATCAAATTAGAAAAGTGTCCTTCATTCTTTATACGGATTAAAAAAAAATTAAGACAAACAAATTGAAATAGTGAAAATATTAGTACCTATAATAATTTAAAAATATAATATTACTCAATGTTTTTCAATCTATGTGTCTTATCTTTATTTGTTTGTTTAAGAAATGTTACTTTTTATATTTAATAACTTTTTTATTTACATTTGACATATTCTAAGATCACAAAATCCAGCTCATTTATATATAACATACATATTTAATTTAACATCATAAAATTTAATATATATTTTTTCACTTTTTGAAATTTCATGTCATATCAAATTATTATGATACACAAAATAAAATGGAGGGAGTAATAACTAGTAGAGCTTACAATTTAATTGATCATATATGATGTCATTTTCTGGTTGACATAACACGCAGAATTGTTGGGAAAGCTTTTGGGCAGGCGCGAATAAAGGTGGCGAAAAATTGGTATCAGCGTGTGGGCAACTGCCATCTCCACTCACCCACCATTGATTATGACTTTCTTCTCCTTTTACCTTTTATTTTCTTGGTTGTTTTTAGTTATAGTCAAATAGAGATCGGACAAGACGGAGGAGAATATTTTCTTTCTGTTTCAATGTCAAAAAAGAAGAGAAAATAATGAAACAATTTTATGACAAAGAAAGTATTAGTGAATATTACAATATATTCATCGTATATTTTGTAATTAATAGTAATGTATAATTATGATAAATATAAGATCCTTATTCTAATAGGATTCAATATTATACACACTATATATTTGTATTAATGACAAAGAATTGCTAAGAAAGATTAATACAATCTTACATGGTATGAAGAGTCAAACCCTAAAAAACACCTAAACCATTTTCTTTCCTACTTGCCCCCCCCCCCCCTCACTTCGGCCGACGGCATACCTTTGTTTTTCGATTTTTCTAGTTCTTCTTTTGTGACTACCATGTCTACTCCCACATCTCCTAAAGCTTCCGCCTCTCTACAGTCGTCTTTGACAACCCCCCTCCCTCATCTACCTCTTCTTTCCATCCGGCGTTCACCATCACGAATATCAAGAATTTCATTCCCTTAATTCGTGATAAAAAAGATGGTCAATATTCTTCGTGGGTTGAACTTTTTCATATTCACGCATGCGCGTACAACGTGCTTGACCATATTGATGACTCTATCCATCGCTCTATCGACGTTGTAGATTCGACATGGCATCGTCTTGACGCTATCGTCAAACAGTGGATTTATGGCATCATCTCTAAAGACTTGCTTCATACGATCATCAAAACAGGTGCATCGGCTCGTGAGTTATGTGTACGTTTAGAGGAAATATTTCAGGATAACAAGCATACACGTGCCGTGTATTTGGAGGAATAGTTCAACAATACACATCTCGATAATTTTGCCAACATGTCCGAGTATTGTAAACAATTGAAACTAATTGCGGACCAATTATCCAATGTGGGGACACTAGTTTCTGAAACTAAGATGGTCCCACAACTTGTTGCTAGCTTACCGAATGGTGAATACGATACTCTCGCAACTATGATTCAACAAGCCGACCCACCACTAAGTTTTAATAGGGCCAGGTCACAATTACTGTTGGAGGAAACCCGACGAGCCAAACGGGACAAACACAATTAAAAGGCGTTAGTGGTTGATAATCCGTCGACAAACGCCTCCCTCATCATCCAGTCGCCACCGTCGGACAACCAACAACCGTGGGACAACCGAGGTGGTGGCAGAGGCGGCAGAGACCACGACAATGGTAAAGGAGGAAAAGGTCGCGACAGAGGGGGTCGGTATGGCAAGCAGTCCCAGGCTGCCCAGAATTTCTAGTGGGCCGGCCCAGGCACCTGGTCCAACTCAGGAAATCGGGCCTAACCTCCTGCCCGTTTCCTACAGCTATAGCCCAATTCCAGCAGGCCTGGCAGCAAAGATGACATCTTGGGCTCGACACCAGGCTCACGCCAACAGTACCCGACGACACAACATGCCTATATAGTCTCGTCCCAGCAGCAACAAACTGGACACGGCCTAGCCCCCACTGATTTGGGCCAGGCCTTCAGCACATTAAATCTTCAGCAGCCCGATGAAAATTGGTACATGAATATGGGAGCCACATCTCATCTCACCCGCTCTTAAAGTAATCTCTCCCAACTGTTTCGATTAAAGTATCCTTAATTTATTACGGTCGATAATGGTCATCGCATTCCAATTGAAGGTTATGGAACCACCCACACAAAACCACCTGACCCACCCTTCTCCCTACATAACGTCCTCTATGCCCCTAACATCATTAAAAACTTAATATCTGTTAGGAAATTTACTCGTAACATATCTGTATCTATTGAGTTTGACCCCTTTGGTTTTTCTGTGAAGGATCTACTTACGGGGACACCTCTTACGTGATGCAATAGTATGGGGGACCTCTATCCTTTCTCATCCACTTTCGCTGTCAGAACCCGATCACATACCTCTCTAGCTGCAATCTCTCTATCAACTTGACACAATAGACTTGGACACCCAAGAGCTCTTGTTTTTAAATTTCTTAGAAGAAATAACTTTATTCGATGTAATAATGGGAAACTTGCCCAAAATTGTTTTTCTTGCCTGTTAGGCAAACATATTCGCCTTCTATTTCAGTCATTGATAAGTGTTACGTTTTCTCCATTTGATATTATTCATGCAGATTTATAGATATCTCTCATTACTAGCTCATTGGGTCATAAATATTATCTTGTTATATTAGATGACTTTTCTTACTTTACTTGGGTTTACCCACTAAAATTCAAGTCTGAAGTTTTTTCCAAGTTTCTTCAGTTTCACATGTTTGTCAAAACACAATTTGAAAAAGTCATCAAATTATTCAAATGTGATAATGACCGTGAGTTTAATAATTCCATATTTCATAAGTTTTGCAACAATAATGGCATGGTTTTTTATTTTTCGTGTCGCCACACCTCTCCCCAAAATGGTAAAGTTGAACAGATCATCCACACAATCAATAACATGGTTCGTACAATCATTTTTCATGCCTCCCTCCCTCATTCCTTTTGGGTCTATGCAGTCAAAATAGTAGAATATATCCTCAATATTTTACCCACCAACACTCTTCATAATAAGACCCACACCGAAATTTTATATCGTCGGATCGCCTTCTATGATCATCTACGGATCTTCGGTTGCATGTGCTACCCAAATCTTGCCTCCACTACCCCTCATAAATTGGTACCTCGCACTATTCCATGTGTTTTCGTAGGTTTCTCATCTAATCATAGGGGCTACTTGTGCTATGACTTGTCTACCCAAAAAATCCATGTCTCTCATCACGTTACGTTTGATGAAATAATCTTTCCATTTGCAAATGTCCAAAAATCCCGGAACACGGATTACACATTTCTAGACGAGTCCGACACATCCCCGCTTGTCCACTACGTTCTCCGTCGTACTACCATTATTCCGGTAGCGTTTGACATGCCCGCTGCCACCTCTACCCAGTCACATCCCAGTACTTCCATTATCACCATTGTTCGGCGACACGCATCCCTGCCGATGTCTACCCTGTTCCACCGGCTATCACCATGATCGAGTCAGTCCAACCCACCACCAACTCCACCACCCACTAGCCAACCTCCCCGATGAACCCACTGTCATCGTTTCCCACCAACCAGCCTCCTATCGATCTTCTCAACCCACCGACTGCCACTCTGCGAACCAATACCAATGCCTTCCACCATCACAATTGACCATACCCAACCCCTCCCTACTACCGGATCAGAACCTCGGTTCCCCATTTCCGTCGATCTATCCCACCACCCACCCTCCATTCCCACTGACCCGAGAATCCCCTAGACTATACCCCAATAGATCCCATTGACCTCTGACCTGAGAACCCACCAGACCACACCCCCACCCCCCTTGACCCCAATTGAAATGCGGCCATGCGTGAGAAATTTAATGTTTTAACGAAACAACACACATGGGATTTAGTTCCTAGACCGGATGAGGTGAATGTGATCTAATGCATGTGGCTATTGCATCACAAATTCAGAGACAGTAGTGACTTGGAGCGATATAAGGTAAGACTTTTGGCTAATGGTACTAATCAGCAGAAGGGTATTGATTGTGGTGAGACATTCAGTCTGGTGATTAAACCGACTACCATTCACACGGTTCTAAGCATAACTATGGGTAAGCATTGACTGATTCATTAGCTTGATGTGAAGAATGCATTTTTACACGAGGACTTGAAAGAAACATTTTACATGCACCAACCGCCAGGCTTTGTCCATCCGGAGGCTCCTCATTATGTCTGTCATCTACGTAAGTCACTATATGGTTTGAAACAGGCCCCAGAGCATGGTATGAACATTTTGCCAATTACATTATGCAGATTGGATTTGTATGCAGCAAGTGTGATCATTCTCTCTTTATTTTTCATCGAGGTAGTAACATTGCATACTTATTATTATATGTGGATGATATTGTTCTCACTGACTCTTCTGATGTGTTGAAAAATGAGATCATTGCTATGCTGGAATCTGAATTTGCTATGACTGACTTAGTGAAGTTGAAATATTTCTTGGGGATATCAATCACTAGATCTGCAGATACTATGTTCCTCTGTCAGCGTAAGTATGCATAAAAAATTATGTATAGGGATAAAATGGCAAACCGCAAGATCATGCTTACTCCGATTGACTCAAAATCGAAGCTCAGTGTTGTTGATGATGATCCAGTGTCCGATCTCACTCTTTATAGGAGCCTTGCAGGTGCACTTCAGTATCTTACTTTCACCAGAACTGATATTGCTTATGTTGTTCAACATGTGTGTTTGTTTATGCATACCCTAGGGAGCCTCATTTTACCACTCTTAAACGTATCATTTGATGGCACACTTGATTATGATTGCATCTCTAGCCCTCTACACCGACCACTTTGTTATCATATACGGACGCCGATTGGGCAAGCTGTCCGGACATGCGACGCTCCACCTCCGGCTATTGTGTGTTCCTAAGAGATAATCTCATTTCGTGGTCTGCGAAGAAGCAAGCCACCCTAACCTGATCGAGTGCAGAAGCAGAATATATAGGTGTTGCAAACGTTGTTTTTGAGATCTGCTGGCTCCGAAACCTTCTTCTGGAGCTTCAGTGTCCCTTGCGTAAGGCGTCTATTGTGTACTGTGATAACATATCCGCGATATACTTATCTCATTACTCAATGCAGCATCAGCGAACCAAACACATTGAGATGGATATACATTTTGTTCGTGAGAAGGTTTCTATAGGTCATGTTAAGGTGTTGCATATGCCTTCTTCGTATCAGTATGCGAATATCTTCACCAAATGACTTCCTGGACAACTATTCCTAGACTTTAGATCCAGTCTCAGCGTCCGGCCTCCTCCCGCTCTGACTGAGGGGGTGTATTAGTGAATATTACAATATATTCACCATATATTTTGTAATTAATAGTAGTGTTTAATTATGGTAAATATATGATCCTTTTTCTAGTGAGATTCAATATTGTACACACTATATATATTTTTATTAATAAGAATGAATCGCTAAAGGAGATTAATACAATCTTATAGAAATAAAGGAGGGTAAATGGGGGATGTCAAAGAGAGTAACAGCACAAACCAATCAGCTTAATTGAATTTTCACAGCTCTCCCGAAAGACAATACAAAAAGGAACCTTATTGAAATTCATTATTCTCTGTCCCAACACCCAAATTTCGGTGATGTTTTTTTTTTAGATTCAAATTATATAAAATTTGATTAATATTTTAAGATATATTTTTTTATCATCTTGTCATTAGAAGAATTGCAACTTATAGTATTTTTCCTACAATTTTTGAATATTTAAATTTTAATTTTAAATAATGACTTAATCTAATCCAATATAACTTCAAAGATTACTTAAACTTACTCTAAACAATGAAAAATATCATATAAATTGTGACGAAAGGAGTAATAAAATCTAATAGGGAAAATATTATCTTGTTGCAATCACGGAGTATGGTGAAATAATTGAAATCTTTCTATGTTTATACCAGAACTGTTTTCTTGGCAGGACACACTTTATCCCATTAATGACTTTACCTGATATAAATTTAAATTAATCGAAGATAGCGAAAAAAAATATTCTTATTTTGTTTGTGTTTGTCAAGGCAGTGACGTAATGGAACAGTATTGAGGCAAATAATTTCAGGATTGGACAATATTCTCCTGTCTTAAAAGAGGTAAGATGAAGGTAGTCCAAACAGTCCAGACCATGTCATTCTCCCTAGTCCTACCCTTTCTTGCTCACTACTGAAAATATTGTTGGATTTTGTAAAGTAGTACGGGAAGTAAATAAATATTACAAGTGTTCGAAAGGATAAACAAGTAGGCCAATCTTCAGAACTACCGCAAGCTTGTTGAGTCTTGAATTTTGATAACCTGAAATCAAGAAACATTAAATCTGGATTGTTACAACTGTGTGCTGAGTCGAGTGATTGCACTCTGTCCTTAAGACAAGATTGCCCCGTATATATGCTTTTACGTTAACGGGCAATAGTCTCCCAAGATAAAACAACACTTTAATCTCAACACTACAAAGCAAATAGGTTGAGTCTGACGAAGAAAACAAATACGAAACGCCTTGCTGAAGAAATGGAAAAGGAAGGAAGAGTTTCTGTTTTCGTCCCAACGTTTTGGACTGAATTTCAGTGTCTCTTCTGTTTGTCTCTGTGTATATAAATGTTGTCTCGTTTTTGCTGTCTGGTTGGGTGTTTATATTCTGTTTTGTGTAATTTTTTGTCTTCCACAATTGAGCAAAACAACTCCAATATATAGCATAAGGGAGGCTGCTCAACTGCCCAAGACATGGTTGTTTAAGGCCATTGAAAGAGGGAGTAAACTGCCAAGTAATGGTTGTTTATGACCATTGAAGGAGGGTGTAATTCAGCCAAGTAATGGAGGGAGTTAATAAGCCAAGTAATGGCTGGTTAATGCACACTAACGCCCCCAAAATCAACTCCAACGGTGTAATTCAGCCAAGTAATGGAGGGAGTTAATCAGCCAAGTAATGGCTGGTTAATGCACACTTTCTGCCTTCCGTCGTTCCCAAATTCAATTTTTCAGAAACTCTAGGGACCAAACTGTAAATATTAAGCAATTTGGGGGTCCAAATAGATAATATCATAAAGTCCCACGACCCACGATCGGACCGGACGGGCGGCGGCGGCGCGCGTGTGGGCTTAGCCTTGAACCCAAGCACATCTAGGTCCTCCTCCTTTAAACACATGGGATACCCCTTGGGGTCCCAAACCCTTAGCCAGTTATGAGCCTTATAAAGAGAACAATTCTTCCTCTTCCCACCGATGTGGTAGATTTGTCCCACACCATATTTCCATGCCTTAAACACCTTACTTCGTGGACCAATATCTCTTTCATTTCTTAACGAAATTTGACGATCCTTGGCCCTACGATCATCTACTCACTTAATAGATTATGCACGTGTGAAGAGACAACCTCCAACATGCGAAACACTAGTGTTTAATTCATTAAATATGGGTGGACGCACCTCCCTGTCAAAGACAAATTTCCAACAAATATAACAACTAATTAATCGGGACCAGCTGAACCAACAAGCTAACATTCATTCTATATTTCTATTCACCCCTTGTTCTCACTAAAGACAGTACATTTTCATGACATGAGGCATCATTTCACAGCAGTAACAAAAGAACGTGCATTTCACTATGTCTAAATTTGTTTTACTTTTCTCTTTTTCTAACCTTTTAGCTAGGTTTTCTCATGGATGGGGTTTTATAACTGAATGGTAAAGGTTGGGGACTTTTCTTGTTAAATTGAAGATTAATTTAGTTGTATGAACGAAAAGACAATGATTCGACTTAATAACCGATAAAGAATCATAACCATTAATGGGAATCTGCTAATTATGAAATTAAATCTCTACTCTTCCTTTTTCAAGTTTGAAGTTAAACACCTCAACTAATTTACTAATGAATTCCACCTTCCTAAAGAAATCATTTTAAGCTATAATTATCAAAGTGCACCGACAAAATGAAAATTGCTAATCCCTCTAGACATGTTTAGGAATCTTTTTAAGGATACGGTATTAGAGGGATTCAGAATTTAAAATTTATGAATTTTTATAACGATTTGAAATTAATACTACAATAATAATTGAGTTCACAGTTAAATATTTATAGATATCTAGTAAATATTCGACATATAAATACAACGTCTGAGTAAAGGTTATTGAGTTTACGTCATGAACAGGTAACCGGCCGGGCATCTAGATCCTCGATTACTTATTACGGCTTAAAGGAGGGTAATAAACTGATGGTACTTGGTGTAGAGGTTAATATGTTGGCTTGTAGAACTATTAACAATATGACTTTAAGGAACGAAAAAGAGAAAAGAAACAAAGTTAAAAACAGAAGAAGAGGTAGATATTGGGTTCCAAGTAGAATTACCACATGAGATATTAAAATGTACAAAGACATGATTGAAGTGTTGCTGATTGTTGCTGCCCGTAACGAATACGCTTCCTACACCACCACCGACTGTCATCATTATATAGCTCTATGTCACTACCTCCTTGTAAATATTTCCTACTTATGGCTATTTCAGCTGATGAAGAGTCGTGAAACGGAGCTTCAAGCCCGTTCCAACAGTTTGTTTGACCATTCCGTTCTGCCTCAGCTCACCCTAAATTTATATTAATAACTTTGTTTTTCAGTGAAAATGATTCCAATCAAAAGCACAGTTAGATATTTGTATTTTAGGGTTTAAAGACAAGTAGGTTATATCCGATCCGAAGACCCTTTTTATTGAGTCCGATATCACGAGCTAGGTTACGGGTGTACAGAATAAAAGGTTAAGAAAATATGAGAACAAACAAGTCAAGCTAGTTAAAATGAGTATAATAAATTAGATTCTGAACAATGGAAAAATAAAGAACAAGTGCTCTTTGAGGTATATTGCTTTTTGAGAGAGATATTGGTTACAAGGGTAAACTTAGAAAGAATACAATGTCCTCTTTCTTTTCTTATGAGTTTTGCATAGATAAGATAAAATTAGACTATTATGCCCCCCTAAAGTTGTGACGACGTGAGTGTGCTGATGTCACTATACCCACGCGCGCCGTGACGCTCTGATCTAGGAGAGTTGATTTGAGTCCGACTCAAGCGAGTGAGTGAAAGGCGTGGCAAGAGAGCGAGATAAAGATTTGTCCTAATTTGACGGAGGGATGAGTAGCCAAGAATGAACTGACTTCGTCCGATGTTTTCAGTATGACAGGGGTTGTTGGGAGTAGAGACAATTGCGTGAAGCTCCGGAACCATTAGGCTTCTCGAATACGGTAACGCTTCCGGAGGCGTTTCTACACAATACAAATAGTTCCCCACTTTTCGGGACCTTTGAACTCACAGGACCAGGAAGTGGAAGAGTCCTCCAATCGATAGTTTTTGCTTTTGTCGCGATGTTTCTTGAAACTGGTGCATAAATCCAACCGACTATTTTTTCTTTGCACTCCAATCCCTTCCATTAAATGTTCTGATATCCCTATATAGTCCACTTTACACATGTCACGCGTCTATCGATAGTTTTCCTCGAGAGTGGATGCCGTAATGATGACTCGATTTCATTCCTATTAAGCCAAACATTACCTCTCCCCTTACCTTTTACATACTACCCCTCGTACAAAGACTCTCTTTTATTTCCCCTAATTTTCCAGCAGTCTGCTCCCCGGCTCTTTCAAAAAGGACATCATCTCTTTCATTTTTTTATCAAATCTCATCACCATGTCTTCAGATTCTTCAGTTGTCGGCGGCTCCACTACCCAGGATCAGAGTCTTGCTCGTGGTGATTCCGTCATCTCTATTCACTAGGTTTCCATCGTAGATTATCGGAAGTCGGCCAGTAGGACGTTAAGAAAAAAGAAATCATCAACTTCTGCCTCTAATCTCCAGGCTAACGCATATCTCCCTAGCAATTGGTCTTTTTTAAAAGACCTCACGAAGCACCCAACTTCCACGGCTCTCGAGTATGAGTGGTCCTGGCTGGCTAGTAAGTACAAATATTCTATTAGCGCTCGTTATTTGAGTCGAGTAAAAGTGGAATATGGCTGAACTAGCATAGAGGTGTTCCTCCCTCGGGAAAGAGAGGACATCACTTCCAACCACAGGGATACTCTTTCCTATATACATACCCTTTTTATTGAGGGTGAGCAAACTCATTGATCCCATGATTCTGTAGTTTTTCCAAAAATACAAGGTATGGCTGGCCTAGATTAGTCCGGTTGCATGAAGGACGGTAACATCTCTTCATTATCTTTTTGCTCAAGTGGGAGAGGATCTTACCCTTGCCCGGTTAATATGTCTTTATTCCCTCAAAATTTTCAGGGTGGGGGCTATTCAATTGGCCCACCATGGCCATAATGCATTAATCGCCAGTATTGATAATGACTCCAACCGTGGGTGGAGGGAGCGATACGTCGTTATCGCGACCAGGGACCTAGTGAAGCCACCCGAGGCGCCCATCCCAGAGAAATAGAATTTCGACTGTAAGTATTTTGTCTACGCCTGCCTTCTCTGTTCCATCTTTTTGGGTTCTAAATGATGTATCTGAATTTTATTTTTCTTCTTTTTCCAGCCATTGCCTGGAAAACAGATCTAGTGTCAGGCTTGGCCCTATGGGTCCAAAATATTCTAGACTGCGTGCCTTCCACCCTTTGTACATGGTAGGAGATCGCATTGAAATACAATTAGAAGGGGAAAAATTATGGTCTTCTGAAGAGAGCATCAGTTTGGGCTTTTGCGGACGTTCTCGAAGAATTGAATGCAGCTCTGCAGCAAGTTGCGTCTCAAATAGGCCGGAATCCGAAGGCTACCATTTCGGCCAGATCCAAAAGGACACTGCCTCCTTCCTACCTGCTCTGGTCAAAAGAGTTAGATCGAGTGCTAGGGAGCAGGATAGCCACGGTCAACTTCGGCAGCTTTAGTCGTTCCTCTCGTGGCCATTAACTTGGCATCCGATATCAGCGAAGAGGAAGATGATTCTGCCATGAAAGATGCTCGTCAGAGGATTGCTATATCTGATGTTGTTACCACTGGTCTCTTTAGAGAAATGGATTTATCAGACAAGATGAACTCCTACACCCCTTTCTCTCTTGCTCCCACCAGAGTCAGAGGTGTGAGTTTGGCTCCTGTACCTATTCATTATGTTCTGTCATCGTCATGGGCAGCCCCTGCTCATGTTCCTCAAAGACGAGTTCCCTTGCCCAGGGTCCTGCACCCAAGGGGCGAACTGAGGATCCTAGCACCGGCGTGCACAGTGATGGTCCTTGAAGCTCATGCAGATCATGGCTAGTAGATACTTTTCTATCCCCAATCTGCAATCCTACGATTCATCGACAAGTCACCTTCTCTGTTTCTCACGAATCCAACGGCGGGGGTGGACCTCGGAACAGTGGCAGTGGGCCGCCTGGTCCAAGCCTTGGGCTCCTTGGCCCGATTTGCCCGGTATGCCACCCAATCGTGACATTGATTTCTGCATTGACTTAGAGCCGGACACGCGCCCTATTTCTATTGCACCTTACTGGATGACACCTGCTGAGTTGAGGGAGTTGAAAGAGTAGTTGCAGGACCTTTTGAACAAGGGGTTCATTAGACCGAGTGTCTCCCTTTGGGGTGCTCCCGTGTTATTTGTGAAGAAGAAAAATGGTACGATGAGGATGTGCATAGACAGTATTCCCATTTTGAGACCATGTATTATTCAGACTTGTAGTTTATTAGTAGTGGCTCTTGTGCTGTTTTAGACTAGTTTCATGGGGTTGTATTAGTATTGTACTTTTGCACTTATGTTAATTATGATTTAGACTTCCATTTATCTTGTTCTATTTATTTTGTTGTTGCTGGATTATCGATTAAAAGACATGTTCGCCTATCGAGGTGGAAAACGGTAGGTGCCCGCACGACTTAGCGATTTGGGGTCATGACACTTTAGGATCTTTTTTTTGTTTGAAAAACCTTAAAAGAGTTTGTTTTTTTAGTTTTTCTTATAAATTAGGTGACGACTCTAAAAATATATTAATCCAAGAGTCCACAAGTTATTCAGTAGGTTATCTACGCGTAAAAGTGAACCGTAACAACCAGTACAGAAATAACATGGGCAAGTGAGTAATGCTACTGAAGCACCTAAAGAACTGGGGAGGGAGACTAGTGCTCTTGTAACTACAGCGGAGTAGGGGAATAATGTGGTAGAAAATAAAGAGCATGAAGGAGGACAATGCAGTACACTAAATAGGCATTTCAGGAATAAAAATGGTACATATCAACAGGTGAAGCATAAACTAAAAGATGGGATGGGAACAAAGAATGCATTTGAGGCAGTGGAAGAAGGTATAGTTGCACAAACACAGTCTTTGGGAGTAATTGTTGGTACTCTATTGTATTTTATAAAGGAAGTACGGGAAGTAATAACTATTAAAGTGTTCGAAAGGATAAATAAATGGTCAATCTTCAAAATTACCGCAAGCGTGTTGTGTCTTGAATCTTGAGAACCATGCAAGGCCAATGTTGAGAATTGCCGCAAGCTTGTTGTGTCTTGAATCTTGATATCCTGAAATCAAGAAATAACAAAATCTGGATGGTTACAACGTTGTGTGTTGAGTCGAGTGATTGCACTCTGTCCTTAAGACAAGATTGTCCTGTATATATGCTTTTACGTTAGCGGGAAATAGTCTCTCAACATAAAACAACACTTTAATCTCAACACTACAAAGCCAATAGGTTGAGTCTGCCGAATAAAACAAATATGAATCGACTTGCTGAAGATATGAAAAAGGAAGGAAGAGTTTTCATCTACTTTTCTCGTTTTGTCTCTGTGTATATAGTGTGTCTCTGTAGTGTATATCTTGTGTATATATAAGGGTTTACTCACTGTTTTTCAGTCACGAATTGCACTGATTTTGACCACTGTTTTGGACAGATTTCGGCCACTGTTTTGTGCTCTTTTGTGACTGAAAAGTGCTGCTATTTTTGTGTGTTTTCAGTGCTGTTTTGCAGTGCATATTCGTCACTGCTTTGTCTCTAAAACTGTCACGAATTGAGAGAAAAAATAGCTCAATATATAGCAAGTAGGAGGGCAGCCCAACAGCCACAAACAAGGCTGTAATGGCCATTAAGTGAGGGCTGTTAATGGCATTAGAGAGGCTGATTTATGAGTGGTTTAAGGTCATGAATGTGGTTGCTCAATTGCCCCAAGTAATGGGCTGTTAATGGAGAGTTAATCAGCCAAGTATGGCTGGTTAATGCTCCAAAACGCAGTCCAACGGTAGGCAGAAAGTTTTCTGCCTACCGTCACCTTCCCAGAAACTCTGGGGACCAAATTGTAAATTATTAAACTTCAGGGACCAAACTGTACATAAGAAACTTTAGGGATCAAACTGTACATCTGGCAAAGTTCTTTGGTCCAAAAAGATAATATCAGAAAGTCCCCACATCCCATGACCCGAGCCCGAACGGGACGGGCGGGCCGCGGCGGCGCGCGTGTGGGCTTAGCCTTGAACCCAAGCACATCTAGGTCCTCCCTCCTTTAAACACATGTGATACCCCTTGGGGTCCCAAACCCTTTACCAATTAGAGACTTATATAGAGAGCAATTCTTCTTATTCCCACCGATGTGGTAGATTTGTCCCACACCACATTTTCATGCCTCAAACACCTTACTTCGTGGACCAATATCTCTTTCATTTCTCAACGAAATTTGACGATTCTTGGCCCTACGGTCATCTACTCACTTTGTAGATCATGCATGTGCGAAGAGACAAGGTCTCCAACATGCGGAACACTAGTGTTTAATTCATCAAAGATGGGTGGACGCATCTCCCCGCCAAAGGCAAATTTCCAACAGTAACAAGGCATGCGAGCGGAATGGAGACTGTCCCTAAATGGGATGGTTAATATCCTATGTTGGAATGTGAGAGGCCTTAATGACCTCTCTAAGCAGAAGGAGGTAAAGTTCCTTTGCAACCAGTTGGGAGTGGGATTAATTGGGTTTGTATAGACAAAAATAAAGAGTTATAGGATAGGTACTATTGCAGGAAATATGTTTGGGGGTTGGAAGTTTCACACCAACCATGCCTCACACTATAATGGGGGGTTTTGGATGATTTGGAGAGAAGATTTCTATGAAGTAGTTGTTAATGTTGTTAGTGAAACTGCACAAGCTGTCACATGTATGGTTCAGTCTATAGCTTTGCAAAAGATGTTCTATGTCACTTTTGTATATGCTTTAAATTTGAGGGAAGAAATGAAGGATATGTGGGGATATTTGTCTCAAGTAGGGGGTGGAATAGCTAGCCCTTGGTTGGTACTAGGGGACTTTAATTCAGTTCTGCATAGTAAGGACAGGATAGGGGGAAATCCAGTTACTAGGGCTGAAGTGGTGGATTTCCAAGGGTGCTTGCATTCTTGTCATATTGAAGAATTGCCAAATACTAGTTGTACTTACACCTGGAATGATAAGGGGGAAAATGGGAGAGTGTTTTCTAAAATTGATTGGTAATTTGTCAATGGTGAATGGGTGGATGAAATGCCAGCTTGTAGAGCTCATTTCTTGAATGAAGGGATCAGTGACCATTGTCCTATGCACATCAAATTGGTGAATGTTGCACCATGACAAAGGAAAGCATTTAGGTACTGTAACATGTGGAGTACTGACTCACAGTTTAAGGATATTGTGAGAGAAGGGTGGCAGATACAAATACAAGGGTACAATATGTTTAGAATAATGAAGAAATTAAAGCATCTCAAGCATAAACTGAGGGGGTTACACACTCAACATTTTAGTAATGTACTTACAGAGGTGGAGACATGTAGGGTGAAGTTGAGGGAAATACAACAACTGCAACTGAACCCTGTATGTAGACAGTTACAGGAAGATGAGAAGGAAGTTGGGAGAGAATTCAAAAGAGTAAGCTATTGGGCTGAGATGTTACTACTCCAGAAAAGTAAAGCAACATGGATTAGGATGGGAGATGACAACACACAAAATTTCCACTCTGTGATAAAGCAAAGAAAGTTGATCCAATCTGTCACACAGTTGAAAGATGATAACCAGCAGGTGCAGACTGAGCCTGGGGTAATAGTTGATATGTTTGTTCAGTATTATAAGAACCCATTGGGGGAAGTGAGGCATGAGACTAGAGGTGCTTCTGCTGAGGTGTTTCTATAGAATGGGAATACTCTCACATGTACTCAACAAGTTGGGTTACTGAGAGAGTACACAAGGAAGGAGGTCAAAGAGGCAATGATTAGTATTAAGACTGCTAAAATCCCAGGCCCTGATGGCTTTGGTAGTGGTTTTTTCAGAGATTCATGGGATATAGTTGGTGAGGAAGTCACAGATAATGTGATGGATTTCATGAGAAATGGTAGGATGTTAAAACAGCTTAATGCAACTATTATCACACTGATTCCTAAAGTTAGTAAGCCTGAAAATACAAGTCAATTTAGTCCAATTTCATGTTGCAATGTGGTGTATAAATGCATTTCCAAGTTGTTATGTGGGAGAATGAAACAAGTACTACCTCGGCTGGTCAATCCAACACAAGCAGCTTTTGTTCAGGGAGATCTTTGCTGCAAAATATTCTCATATGTCATGATTTACTGAGACATTATAATAGGAAAATCTCAGCTACGTGTATGATGACAATAGACTTGAGGAAAGCCTATGACATGGTAAGGTGGGAGTTTGTAGGGGAGATGTTAAAGGGATATGGATTTCCACCAAAATTTTGTCAACTGATTATGGCATGTGTAACAACAAGTTTCTCCATCAAAGTGAATGGTGACTGCCATGGTTATTTTGAGGGGAAAAGAGGGTTGAGACAGGGAGACCCAATTTCTCCCCTACTATTTGTCTTGGTGATGGAGTACTTATCAAAGATACTGGGGAAAATGGCACAACTTCCGAATTTTAGATTTCATCCTATGTGCAAGTCTCAAGAGCTGACTCATCTAATATTTGCAGATGACTTGATTTTATTCTGTAAAGGGCATGAAGCTTCAATGAAAATTGTGATGGAGGCACTGCAACATCTTTCCCAAGCTACTGGATTAGTGGCATACATAGACAAAATCAAATTTGTTTGTAGCTGGGGTGGATGAGGATTCAAAAATGAGGCTACTTCAGTTGACAGCGTATGCTTTTGGGTCTTTTCCCATGAGATATTTGGTGAAAGAAATAATCCCCTTGATTATTTTCATTGATTGAATAGATATATATACAAGTTACATATTTCCATAATAGGAAAATCCTTTTCCTATTCTACTTCTAAATCCTTATTCTACCATAATTCTAACTATACAATTATGGTAAGTGTATAACACTAATTAAGGTATCCTTTTCATTACAATATACTACAATATACATTCCTAATATACCATATATACTCCATTCCGTGATGGGCTGTTTAACACACCCCCGCAGTCATAGCGGGCGGTCTTCGAACGCTGAGACTGTCCCTAAAATCTTCAAAAAGTACCGCGGGTAGACCCTTGGTAAAAATGTCTGCAATTTGATAACGAGACGGGACATGGCATACGCGAACTTGACCTTTAGCAACCTTTTCACGGACAAAGTGAATGTCCATTTCGATATGTTTGGTGCGTTGGTGTTGAACCGGGTTACCTGAAAGGTAGATGGCACTAATGTTATCGCAATATACCAAGGTTGCCTTTTGAATGGGACAATGAAGCTCCAAAAGCAAATTACGTAGCCAACATGATTCAGAGACCACATTCGCCACCCCTCGATATTCTGCCTCTGCACTTGAGCGTGATAGAGTTGCCTGACGCTTTGCCGACCAGGATACCAAGTTGTTGCCAAGGAACATACAGTAGCCAGAAGTCGACCTTCTGGTGTCGGGACAACCACCCCAATCAGCATCCGTGTAGGAGACAAGTGTGGATGTAGATGAGGGATACAAGTGCAAACCATAATCCAGTGTCCCCTGAATATACCGAATGATGCGTTTGATTGCATTCATGTGCTCAACTACGGGATCATGCATGAATAAACACACTGCCTGCTGAACCGTATATGTAATATCCGGTCCGGTAAAGGTAAGATCTTTGGAGGGCCCCCGCAAGACTGCGATAGCGGGTCGGGTCCTCGTATGGTGCACTGTTTGTGGCACTTAGCTTTGGGTTTGCATCAACTCGGCGTGGAAGTGGACTTACGGGATGACATCCCGGCCCTCTCGATAATCTCGGCGAAATACTTCCGTTGAGACGAAACAACCCACCCGAATGACGTTTGACGGCAATTCCCAAAAAATAACTCAAAGGCCCTAAGTCTTTCATAGCAAATTCGAAGCGAGCATGGCCATGATAGATCGGCGCAAAGCATCGGAGGAAGCAATCAAGATGATATCATCCACATACAACGAGAATATAGGCCAATGACGAACCACGTCGGTAGATGAACAAGGAATTATCGACTGCTTTGTGAGTGAACCCAATTGTCGAAACAAAGTCGGCAAATCGTGTATACCAGGCCGGTGGAGACTGCTTAAGGCCGTATAATGATTTCTTCAACAAACGGACATGATTAGGGCGGTTGGGATCCCCGAAACCCAACGGCTGATGCATATAGATCTGTTTCCTTGAGGTCACCATGTAGAAAAGCATTCTTGACATCCAACGATGAATTGGCCAAGTCTTTGAAAGAGCCAAGCTAAGCACGGTGCGAATGGTAGCCGGTTTGACCACCGGACTAAACGTCTCACCACAATCAATTCCAACCCGCTTTGAGTCTTACCATCACCAACAAGTCGCGCCTTATGTCGAGCAAAGGACCCATCCGAATTCTCTTTGTGAGCAAAAATCCACATAGACACGATAACATTAATACCATATGGACGGGGCACCAACTCCCACGTCTTATTAGCAATAAGAGCATTATATTCATCGGTCATAGCAATTTTCCAATTAGGGTCATTTAATGCGGACACGGGATTGCGGGGCAAGGGGGATTTAGAGACATCCGAATGTAAATTAAAATGTCTTTTAGGTGTAAAAATACCCCGCCGACTACGAGTGACCGGTCTATGACTCGAGGAAGAACGAGTGAATTTTGGGAATTTTCTCGGGTTCGGGACGGACGGCCACGGGCGGTGGGCTGCTGCGGCCCAAATCGGTAAAATCGGGGCTCGGTTTGGACCGGTTCCGAATGGGCTGGACCGGAGTGGCCCAATAGCCGGAACTGTTCCGGTGGGGAACACAGGTGCGACGGTGCTTGTGGGACCGGCGGGCGGTGGGCCCGGAGGATTTTGGGTACGGGAGTTGTCCGAAAAATTCCGAATAATATACGGGGATATTTGGTCATCCAAAAAATTATACGACTTAGGTTCGGGAGTATGAACTTTCGTAAACGGGAATTGAGTTTCATCAAAAATGACATGGCGATTGATTATGATTTTCTTGGAGGATAAATCAAAACACTTATAACCACGATGATTTGACGGATAACCCAAAAACACACACGGGGTAGACCGAGCCTGGAGTTTGTTAATTGTGGTGGATGGGAATAACGGATAACACAAGCACCCAAAAATCCGAAGATGAGAATACGAATGATCCTTCTTATATAGGATTTTGAGGGGCGATGAATATGTCAGACCTTTGGAAGGAAGTATGTTAAGAAGATATGTGGCCATTTGTAGAGCATGATTCCAAAAATATGGAGGTATGGAGGCATGAATTAAGAGAGTTCGGACAATGTTATTGATGGAACGAATTTTGCGTTCGGCCTTACCATTTTGTGGAGATGTATGAGGACACGAAAACCTAAAATTGATCCCATTATTAGCACAGAAATCCCGAAACTCCCTATTGTCATATTCTTTCCCATTATCACATTGAATATTTTTTATGTCTCTTTCGAATTGAGTACGAATGAACGCTCTAAATTTGATGAAGATGGAAAATACTTGTGATTTATTTGCAATTGGAAACGTCCACAAAAATCTAGTATAATCATCTAAAAAGAGAACATAATATCGATGACCCACTGAACTTAGAACAGGAGACGTCCATAAGTCACTATGAATAATGTCAAATGGCATAGAAGTATGAGAATTGGAGTCTACAAATGGCAACTTAACAATTTTTCCTAATGAACAAGACTGACAAATTGGAGTACGACTCGTACCCTTACAAGAAATAAAGCTATTTTTATCTAAAGCTGATAAAATAGAAGATCCCGATGACCCGGACGAGCATGCCACATGGAAGGAGAGATGGCGCAAAAGCCGACGGCAAGGCCGGACTCGATGGACCGAAACCGGGCATGATAGGATACGATCCCCCTACTATCACACCTCATGAGATGACTCCCCGTCTTGAAATCCTTCACAGAGAAACCGAAAGGATCAAATTCAACAGAAACAGAATTGTCATTTGTGAACTTTCGGACAGACACTAAATTTTTAATCAATTTAGGAGCATGTAAAGTATTTTTCAAGAGGAGTGGTGGATTGGGAGGAGACAACGTTTTCTGACCATACCCTAGAATTGGAATAGAATTGCCATTACCAACAATTATCCCCCTAGGGGTGCTCAAATTGAATAAGATGAGAGAGTACCTGATTCGGAAGTCATGTGAGTAGTGGCCCCGGTGTCCATGTACCAATTTGGGTCCGGTTGGGTCAACCCCAACGTGTGCATCGCGACCTCGATATCAGTTTGAGTGGGGCCTGCTGCATGATGGGCTTGCGGAGGACGGGGCCCAAGGACTCCATTCCGTGATCTTCTTTGGGCCGTAGGTCTTGGAGGTCTTCTTGTTGGGCCACCGGCCGGTGGGCCGCCACTGCCGGGCGCCGGGCACTCGGACGTGGCCGGCCACGGCCGCCGGAAACTGCTGCTGGCTGCTGTGGATGGTATGGGTTCCACTGCCATTGGCCCCACTGCTGGGCCCATGGCGGTGGTGGGCCACTATACCCTGGCTGAGACCCACCGCCTATGTTTGTTGACCACCGGAACCGCCACTTGTACCGCCGCGTTTGCCCCCGCGATTTTTGTTATTATTTTTGCGATTATTCTTGCCGCCACCATTATTATGGTTTTGGCCCGAATTATTCACAAAACCTGAAGAACTAGGGGAGGACGCCACCATGACAACTGGGCTTGCTCCGGTAGCCGCCTTTTTAGCCAAACCTGCTTCTTCCAACGTAAGCATGGAGCGGGCTTGATGAAAGTCTGGAAGAGGGTTGCTTTGGCGAAGGAGAGTTCCAACACCATTATAGGTCTCCGAAAGACCGGCAACCAACTGTAGAACTAGACGATTATTTGTTACTGGGGCGCCAACATTACGGAGTTGATCCGCCAACTCCTTTAGTTTCTTGCAATATGCAGAAACGTTTGGAAATTCGTCCATTCGAACGAGAGAGAATTCCTGCTCGAGTGTGACGACACGTGAATGTTGGTTGTCTTGGAATATGTCACGCAATCTATTCCATGCAGCCATAGCCGTGGTATCCGGCTCCATAATCGTCTGTAGGAGATCCAACGAAATAGTGGCGTATATCCACCGAAGAACGGTAGCATCAAGTGTAATCCATACCTCAGGATCCTCCGCAGGAAGGGGTCTAGCGGGAGGAATGATGTGATGAAGAACTTGATAAGATATAGCGTGAATTTTAAACAACTCTGCCCACGTTGCATATTGAACGTTTTCCATCTCAAGAACAATAGGGATACTTAGCTTGATATTGGAAACCGTGAGGGCAGGGTGAAAATTGTTCTTAGACATATTGTAAGAACAAAGAAGGAGGGGAAATTTAAGAGAGGTTTTTGAGAGCGGAAGACGAAATTTTGGAAGAGAAAAACCCGAGGAGGGGGGGGGGGGTCTCGGCCAAAGGGAGGCAAAAGTTTGAGAGAAAAAACTTTTGTTTTAGACCTAGTCGCTTTGATACCATGAAAGAAATAATTCCCTTGATTATTTTCATTGATTGAATAGATATATATACAAGTTACATATTTCCATAATAGGAAAATCCTTTTCCTATTCTACTTCTAAATCCTTATTCTACCATAATTCTAACTATACAATTATGGTAAGTGTATAACACTAATTAAGGTATCCTTTTCATTACAATATACTACAATATACATTCCTAATATACCATATATACTCCATTCCGTGATGGGCTGTTTAACATTTGGGACTACCACTTTCTCCAAAGAAGTGGAGAAAACTGGATTGTCATCAGTTGTGTAATAAGGTTACTAAGAAGATAAGAGCTGTATCTACTAGGCATTTATTCTATGCTGGTAAGTTGCAGATTATCAACTCTGTACGTTTTTCTCTACATAATTTTTTGGGGATCAGTATTCTTGCTGCCTCAAAGTGTGCTCAAAGATGTGGACCAAAAATGCAGACAGTTCATATGGGGCAGTAAGGGTGAGAAGCAAAAGATATCCCTTGTGGCTTGGGAACAGATATGCAAACCTAGGCAAAAAGGAGGTTTAAATATAAAGGGGTGCAAGGTGTGGAACATGGCAACTGTGGGGAAACTTATTTGTTTTGTGATGGAGAAGAAGGATCTGTTATGGTTCAAGTGAGTAAGTTATATGAACAAAAATGAAACCTTTTGGGAGCATATTCGACCTACAGATTGTAGTTGGTACTTGGTACTGGAAGAGGCTTCATAAACTAAAATGGAGGATGCTTGGGTGGTATAACAATGATCACTATTATTTGACACTAAATGGGAGATATTCTGTGACAATGCGATATAGGAAGCTTATAGGAACTGCTCCAAAAGTTGAAATAGCAAATATAGCGTGGAATAGAGTTGCAATGCCAAAGCACAGGTTCATATTATGGCTGGCATCTCTTGAAAGATTGTTTACACAGAGGAGGATGCTAGAGATTGAAATTGGTAGTGAAGACACCACATGTGTTATGTGTGATACTGATGCTGAGGAAGATGCAACTCATCTATTCATTATTTGTCCATGGGCTAAGGCAGTCTGGGCTGAAATTCAAGGGTGGTTGGGGATGACAATTCAGCATAGGAGGGTCTCTGAAGATCTGCACTCCATCAAGCTCAAACACTGGAATAGATGAGTACGGATGCTCTCCTAGGTCTGTAAGTGTATAGCACCCTTCCTAGAAGGTGGTTATGACTATGGATGCTCTCTTAGGTGTATTGTTTTATTTTGTTGGTATAGTAATACTTCATAGTTTATTGCCAAAAAATAAATTTCACAAACTTCATGACATTGTTATGGAGGTTCATCTATGGAATTTAAAATTTATGATAATGACTATTTTTAAAGGACATGATCGAAATATGATCAGTGAACGTTGTTTTTATGATGAGACGTTAGAGCTGATAACTTTCAAATAAACATGGACGCAGACAAAAAAAAGCTGAGGAAAGATCAATAATAGTATCCATTTATGTGTCATAATGACATGACACGTACAAAAAAAATCAATGAAAAAATAAGAAGAAAAATAGCAATGCAAATAAATTAGTATAATAGTAACAATACTTCACAGCCCCGCAGTGAAAGGCACACCAGTAGAAGGCAACCACGCGCGGCCAGCAATAAGGCTTGCAACAGTATACTTGTTAGCAACATTCCCACTGGTTATGACATGATAACCAGGCCACTTCACCCTATACCTTGTCGAAGCCGCTGGTCCAATATTACCATATTCTGCATAGTACAAAGTACTCAATGCGAAATTAGAATCTAACCAAGTCAACCAACCTGCTCGATTCACCAAAGTGTCTAAATAAGTCTTCATGATAATTGTTCTCGAATATTGCTGCCACGGACGTCCCAAATATGTCTGAAACGACCCAATTACGGGCCGAAGATCGGGAGCTGCCATAATCCTAGAGTTGTGAATTGAAATTGCGGTGTTCTGAAAAGGATCGTTTCTTCCTTGTGCTGTGATTACGTTCACTTGACCCCATAAGGGTCTTCGCACGTAAATCATGCAATTTTGAAACACTACTGCCGCGTTGCCGAAGATGAAGTCTATGGTGCCGTAGATATAGCATGATTTGTAGAACTGTCGCTGTGATTGGACAAAGAGGGTGTCTTGGTATCCTTCGAAACCACAGGCGTAGAAAACTGAAAGATCTGATGCTGATCGTAGAGCTACTGCTTGGCCGTTTTGTGGCCCTGCTGTGTTTCGGAATGTGATGCCTCGAGCAATGAATCCAATCCCATCCACCCCTGAAGCATTACAATTACAAAAAAGAAGTCAATGATTAATGAGTATAGATAATGTAAAATAAATTCAGCGATCAACATATTCTACTACTGTAGCAAGTAACCTTAACTCTAAGTGAATTTAATTATATACCAACTTTAAAGAGTTTTAACACTTCCAAATTATTCCAAAGTCAACTATAAATACTTTAGTAAGTGTGGGTTGATCAATTAGGTACTTCAGTATTTCCAAGATCAATTATATCTTTAATTGAAAGACATTTTTTTAATATTAACTCTGTAATTATTGACACTGATAAAGGAAATATTGTGAGAAATATAATTATCCACAGTTCACATAATCTCAAATTTAAAAACCTTATAAAGTACCATATGCTTATAACTATTTTAGTTGTACTCAAATTTAAAAACCTTATAAAGTACCATATGCTTATAACTAGTTTAGTTCTGAAATATGTCAACTCCGTTTCTCACTCGGTGAACATGTTCATAGCAGAAGGATACTTTTTTTTTTTCATTTGGCACACTAAGATCTGGCAGGAAAAATTATATTTTAGTAGTCTGAAAATGCAGATTTGTTCCCTTTTTAGAACAAGCCCAAGAATGGTTGCACGTGAAAGGAATTGAATGCAACAAAATGATCTGCTAAAATAGATTTGACATATAGCTTTAAATTTTCACCCCTTTTTATAATTTTTAATTAATTAGTTTATCTAGCACAAAATTAAAGTAGACTACGATCCAGCCAGTATATATTAAGGAGGTAGTTCTCTTCCTATATTCGGATTTCTTTTAACAAATTTGGAGTTAATTAGCAATCTATATGTTAGCTAAATTCTTACATCTAATGGCGGGCCTCAACCATTACGCCATGTAGAAGACAAAGGAAACCTACATGATCTTCTAAGCAAAACCATCTACACATTTCCTAGAAGTGAAAATTTATCAATTTACAAAGGAAAAATCTGAGAAAGTTTCATATGGAATCCATACTGTTAAATATCCGGAGTAGAATAAGAATAAGATTTTCCTATTATAAAAATATGTGCATTGTATATATACTTTTTCAATTAATGAAAATAATCAAGAAATTATTTCTTTCACATGCGTTGTCAAACAAAATAACCTTATTAATCAAGTATTTGTTGCTTATTGCACTCCTCAATCTCAGTGAACATGTTCACAGCAGAAAGATGCTTCTGTAAAAATTGAAATCTGACATGAATAGTTATAGAGTATTTTTATTAGTAGTGTGAAATCAAATCGTTCCCTCGAGAACAAGCCCTAAGAATGATTGCACGTGAAAATTATTGAATGCAACAAAATGACCCGCTAAAATAGCATTTGACCTTTAATTGGCTTAACTTGTTTTGTTGTCCTTTGATCTTTAGACATTTAGTAATTTAATAAAAAGTAGGTTATGAATTTATGATCGTGCCAGTGATCACAGTATTAGGGAGTGGCTCACTCACACTCTTGTCTAATCTTTCCTAAATTCTATTTTGAACGTCAAGTAGAAAGAGATAACAAACCTGGGTCTTCTGATTCAGAGGCGGATCCAAGATTTATATTTAATGGATTCAATTTTTAAAATTCTTAATATTGTACTCATTGTACTATTAAAATTATGAGTTCAGATATAATATATTTTAATATTTTAGTAGGATTTTACTTATATAATTATACTTCATTAACGAAAGTTATGGGTTCACGTGAATTCGTACCCGAATGACTACATTTGCCCCTGCTTCTGAAGCATAGAGCTCAACCTTTTTTATGGAATTATGTAATATGATTCTCTCCCTTATTTTACTATGAATCGAATTCTGTATTAGATAAAAATGGGACGAAGTATAGTTGAGTGGTCGCATAGTCAATGTACTATGAATATTAGCTATATACTGTATAACATATTTTTGCAGGATCCATAGACATTTCCAAAAAATTTGTTCATTCTAAATGGAATTCCTCTATTTTTTGTAGTTTTACTTAATGTTAACGAACTAGAAGTAGATGAGTTCTAGCCTTAGTAGTTGCTCTAGTACCTCTTTACTAAGTCCCCCTTGTAATTACGCATTAATGTATTTTAATGCATGATACCTTGAGATATAGTAAAAGGAAAGAAAATTCAAAACTGAAAGAAACAGAGAGAGAATTACCAACAGTTGCAGTACTGTAAGTTGTGAAACCTGCAGCAACACTACGGCTGCCTGTGATTATAGTGTATCTCAATCCATCACCAATTAACATGATCTTCCCCATTGTAGGACCTACCAAAACATTCTCCCTATAAACACCCCTTTTCACATATATAACAATCCTCTGATTTCCAATTCTCCTCGAGGCCGCATAATTTATTGCGGCCTGGATGGACGAAAAATGACCTGATCTATCTTTAGCCACCACATAATTGGCCGTTGTAGCCATCAAACCTATCGACGAAGTTTGCAACAACTTTCTTTCACTAGTCGTAAGCCAATTAGGAAATCCACCAACTTGCGTTGTATTTTCCGCTTCCATGAACTCCCCGTTCACAGCTAAACAATTACTAATCAGGTGAGAAACGTTAGAGGATAAATTCGGCTGGAGGATGTTCGACACATTGAGGTCGTTTGACCCCGATAGACACGTCTCAATGTTCGTCAACGAGGCGCTTAGCCAAGTTTGTGCATCAAAATCAGAACAAGTAGTTGAATTCGATTTGATTCCATCAAGACTTCGGTTTAATTGGAGGATTGTGTCATCCATGAGCTTTTCACAATCCATCCATACTAACTTCTTTCGTTTTCCCCTGCAATTTTGGCTTACGTTCTTTGCATGGTTCTGCACCTCAATGACATGGTCCATAGCCACTTGGACCGTCATGGTTCGAAACTCGAATTTATTTTTAGGTTTGAAACTCTCTGCATCTAAGGACATGAAGTAATTACATGGCTCGGGATGAGGAGTTTTGCTACACCACCAGTTAATGTCGTGACTTGTTTCTTGATCATCGGTATTCGACAAGGATTGGTGTAGGAACAGAGAAAGAGAACAGAACATAAGGAGTAAAGAATTGAACTTATAAGTTGACATTATGTTGTTGAGGTAACGAGAGGAACTAGGAAATTACAACATTTAACGTTGATAGAGTTATAGTGACTTCTTATACTAGTAGTAGCTTAAGATAGATAAGGCAGAAAGAAACTGGAAGAGAAGTGCAATGTCAAATGAGAGCTGGCTTCTGAAATATTTGGGATTGGCAAATTCATAGTTATAAGAAAAATGAAACCACAAATGAGAAATCAAATTAATCAAAGTTCATATTCAAAATAGTACCTTCAAATTGAGATCCTTGTTTTGTGGATCACTAAAAATGCACTCAATATTTATAGAGTGTGACTAATGCTATCTCTGGTTTTAAGCTGAATTCATGAGTATTAATTAATGTTACAATTATGAGAGGGTACAATCTGTCAAGTAAAATATTAATTCTTCTGAGTTAGGTTGACCTTGTTGAGATGCTTAACGTGATTATATATGTGCCATCAAAATTAATTTCAATTAAAATTCAAATTACGAGATTTCATGTATTGGCGCTAAACAAGAATGATCAACATGTAAAAAGAGAATTCCCCACTTGATGATGATGATTAATGCTGGAGGGTATGTTTAATTTAAGAATTAACGTAAATATAGAGTGGACACAAAGAAAGCCACTAACATGTCTCGAGGTCCGTACATGTGATGCTTTAACTTGATGCTCAAGTATTATAATGTGCAATTTAAGGAAGAAGCTTAATATTCTCCTTAATCCCTTTAGCAAATGCTTAAACAGCTTATTTCTCAGGGGATGCCCATGTGCTCATAAGTTCTTCATACGCAATTTTAGTTGTGAATTCTTTGTAATTAAGATGAGAAAAATCTTAGTTCTTCAACCATTGATGGTGTTCTAGAGTTATTATTCGAAACTCACTCAACTAATAAAAATTGGACAGGAAAGTCACTTATTTTTTTATTTTAACAGAAGAGTCTTTGTTTTTATCATTTACACATAAAGTCACTCTCTTTATTTTCTAACAGAAAACTCATTATATTTTTGCGATTTCACACACAGAAGTCACTCACTACACTCAAGTGGTATTTTTTTTCCTTTTAAATTATTACATAGGGGGTAGGGGAAGGAGAAATGGGAGGGGATTACAACGTGTGAATTCGAACCCTCACCAATAAGGTGAAATTCAGGTAGTCAACCAACCGAGCTACTAGATCCCCACTCAAATGATATTTTTGACTATTTTGCTGACGTGCAATACTTTACCGTTACCAAAACCAACCATCTTACTTTACTAAAAGAACACCCCATTTGATGAATGAACCCAAAACTATAGATCCGACCGACGTGCTTTTTTTCTCTTAAATGGGTTATTTAATCCTATGATATGCGACTGATGGAATGTGTTTGAGCAATTTTCTGGATTAAAAAATGCTTTGTTATCAATTAATCTTATTCACAATCTTATTACTAATTATTTTTTCATTATATTCCATGTTCGTTCTGTCTGCGAACATATAACCTCTAAAATGTTTTATTCAACGTATTTTGTCTCCTACTTAAAAAATTAACGGTAACATTCACAAATAACTAGTTTGCCTAGTCCTTCCCGGCCCCCATCTTCCTTTTTCTCTGTCAAAAAGCGAGTAGGTCGAGTATTTTAGTTTATTGGATTCATAAGTCAGATGGGTGATTTTTCTTGATAAAGTGAGATGGGCGATTTTAATAACGGCAAAATATCATTCGAGTGTAGTGAGCTGTGTGAAATGACAAAAATATAGTAATATTTCTGTTACAAAACCAAAAAAAAATCGTGTATGAAATGACAAAATATAGTGATTATCCTCTTGTATTGGGTAGAAACGCCTCTGGAAGTATTAAGCGTACTCAAAAAGCTTGATAGTTCCGAAGCCTTTGCATAGTTGTCTTCCACTCCCAACGACTCCCATCACATCAGCCCTCCTAGATCAGAATGTCGCAGCCCTCGTGTGTGCGGTGACGTAGCGCGTGTGGGTGCGGTGACGTCATTACGCTCATATCGTCAAAACTTTAGGGGGCATAGTAGTCTAGTTTTGTCTGATATATGCAAGACTTAGTAGAGAAGGAAAAAATTGTATTCTCTCTAAGCCTACACTTGTAACCAAGATCTCTCTCGAGCAAATACACCATTCAAAGCTCTTGTTCTTACATTGTTCATTTTAGATCTAGCTTATTTATTTATTTATTTATTTTACTTGCTTATTCTTGTATTTACTTACTCTTTTTTCTTACACTCCGTAACCTAATTGGTAATCCCGAACTCGTTCAAGAGGGTCTTCGGATCGGATACAACCTACTTGTCTTTAAATCCTTGAATACAAATCTCTAACTGTATTTTTGGTTAGAATCATTTTCACCTAAAAATAGTTTGACGACGTCTGTGGGGATAGACAATTGTGGTGTTGTCTCGATCTATAGATGATCTTCTTGAAAAACCTAAAACGGAAACATTGCACTCAGAAAGAAGTATGTCAGGACAAAGCGACATCGCTCATGGATCACAGGGACTCAGAGAAGAACAGGTGCCCATCGAACATCAGGGCCCGATCGATCAGAAACATTACACACGGAGTCAGAGGAGTGTTCCAAACGAGAGCGGATCAAGGGAACCCCGAATAATGAGAAGACTGAAAGGACTTGGAAGAAGACACCTGAAGGAGGAAGCTCGGCCAAGTCTCAAACCGGCAAACCTAGACCCGCTGGTAAGAGAGGATCTTTCACCAAAGAAATGATCGCAATGTCCTAGAAGCGCAAAATGAGATGATGTTGTGCATGGAAGCAATAATGGCCACCATAACTACTCATTCCAGAATAGGGACTCCAACGTCAAACTAAAATATCGCGAAGACATCGGCCTCACCTGAAGCCAGCAAGAAGAGAGAAGAGGGGGGGGGGGGGGGGACCAGATGGACGCATTCACAAAGGGACTGTGTCGGGTGGAAAAAGAAATGAACGAGCGAATGAGCCAGATACCCGAAGCACCGCCTATCATAAAAAGTGCAGGAGCCACGAGGTTCGGTGTCTTGCCGTATCCAAAAATCGCGACCCCCATCCCTATCCAGAGGAAGTTCAAGATGTATGACATGCCAAAATATGATGGCACCATAGATCAGAGGAGCACATCGTGACCTTCGAAGCAACTGTCACCGGGCATGATCTCAAAAAATACGAGATCGAATTTGTCATGCTGAGGAAGTTCAGCCAGACTCTCATAAAGAGAGCACTCTCTTGATATACTCATTTACCGAAAACTCTATTGATTTATTTGCTACTCTTGCAAATAATTTTGTCAAGGCTCACACAGGGGCCAGAAGGGTAGAAACACACAAACATGACGTGTTCATAATAAAGAAGCGGGAAGATGAACTGCTGCGAGGATTTGTAGACAGGTTCTAGAGGGTGAGAATGTTGTTGCCAGCCATCTCGAAATATTGGGCAGCAGTCACATTTGCGGACGGGTTGAACCTGAACAATTCAAATGCCTTTAGAAAATTGAAGGAGAACCTAAACGAGTTTCCGGCAAAATGTGGGTGAAATAAATCTCAAATACACAGCCAAGATGCGGATTGAGGAAGACCAACGAGTGATGACATCGTCATACATGAGAGCTCGCCCCTCAAGAAGACTGGGTCACAAATACAACAATAATACTACAAATGAGGGATGATACGAGCCGTATGATGCCAGGAGATTCTCAGGCGCAGGAACAAGCCGGGGTAATACCCAGAATCATCAAGGTCTTATTGAACAAGGACCACATTGATAAGAATGGTCCACATCAAAAGGGATTGTCCCCCCAAAGCTATCTGATCATAATTTTAGCATAAACGCGACAGAGTTAGTGGCGGTAATGAAGACCATGAAAGAAGTTAGATTCCCGGATGACGTGCGTACCAATTCGGAGAAAGAAACACAGGGTTGTAGTGCTATTTTATAGAAAACACGATCACACCACGGAGGATTGCAGAAATTTAAGGATTGAAATGGCACAACTGCTACTTGCGGGGCACCTAAGGAAATACATCAATGATCGGGCGAAGCTCAACCTGAGCAAGAATGCGGGACAAAGGCCGAGCCAAGTGCCTCCGCTTACTCACACTATCAATATGATCTTCGACACAGAGGTGGTCAATAAGATCACATATACATCAATGAGGAAGTCCAAGATCTCTGTCATGGCCATGAGTCACGGACATAAACCCATGAAGGGTCAGGACATCACATTTTCTAGCAGCAACTGTGGATACTTCACTTCACCTCATAATGAGGCCCTAGTAATATCTTTAAAAATTAATAAATCTTTTACTAAGCGTATTTTGGTTGATCTAGAAAGCTCAGCTAACATTATCCAATTGTGGGTCCTGAAAGAAATGCAAATGGATGAGTTAATCACCCCCGTAACAAAAGTGTTGGCGGGATTCAAGATGTCCAGCGAGCTGACAAAGGGGGAAGTTGAATTAACGGTTTATGCTGATGGCATGAAGTAGGTCACGACCTTCGACGTCGTGTCTGGAGACATGATGTATAATGCAATACTTGAGAGGCCATGGATGCACGCAATGTAGGCAGTCCCTTCAACCTATCATCAGAAGGTCAAGTTCCCTACGCTTTTGGGAATTGGAGAAATCACAGGAAGTAACAGTTGTTCCAAATCGAAGAATACGTTAGCAGTGACGATTCCCTAGGAACAAAAGGTTGGTCAATAGCAATCACAATCACAAGGGTCAAGCAAGATGCTCAGAGGAGGGAGGGAACAACTTCGAAAGAAAGACATTTATTTATGGTCATCCCGAAAGGGTTTGTTTTGCCATCAAACAAGGATCCCGCAGATTTTACCATCGAAGAACTAGAAAGTGTGCTATTTTTTGAAGAACATCCCGAAAAAAGGTATACATAGTCTCGGAGCTCTCGCCCGGGATCAGGAGTACATTTTTATATTATTTAACAACTAACTTAGATTATTTTGCTTGGTCTCACCTTGACATAATAAGGATCCCCCCGAAGATAGCTATTCACCGGTTGAGCGCTGATCCTAACCATACCCTAGTGAGATAAATGAAGTAGTTGATATCTGCAGTTAGGGAACAATTTGTGAACGGAAGAGGTGACGCGCCTACTTAATATAGGGTCAGTAGGGAGGGTCGAGGACCCCGTATGGCTGGCTAACGTAGTGGTGGTCCCTAAAAGGCTCAACAAATTCAAAATGTGCGTGGATTTTAAGGACCTGAATGAGGCATGCCCTAAGGATTCATTTCCTTTGCCACATATTGATCAAACGATTGATGCTACGACTGGACATGAGCTGCTCAGCTTCCTGGATGCATACTCCGAATACAACTAGATCAGTTTGCACCTGGAAGATCAGGAAACAACTTCTTTCATGACCAATCACGGTAATTTGTGTTACAATGTGAGGTCGTTTGGTCTAAAGAATGCAGGGGACACTTACTAGAGATTGGTGAATAAAATATTCATAAAATAAATTGGCTATACTATGGAAGTATACATCGATCACATGTTGGTCAAATCCCAAGAAGCCGAGACCCACTTGACCTCCTTAGCCGAAACCTTTGACGTTCTGCGATGCCACGACATGAAGTTAAACCCAAAAAAATATGTCGTCGGGGCCAGGTATGGAAAGTTCTTGGGTTTCATTGTCTCTGTTGACACCCAATTTTGTCCCATCTTTTCTGATTTTATTTGCAATTTTAAATATTTTTGACGCATTAAAACAATTTTAAAATATAGGCATAATATATATATATATATATTATTTGCATTTTACTATCATTTGCATTTTTATATCACAAGCATACTTTTATCCTAATATTATATGTTATTTTTATTTTCACAAAAACGGCATCTCATTATTATTATTATTTTTTAAAACACCAAGCATTTCGCAAATATTATATTTTTATCATATTGTCATCTTTACAATTTATAAATTTTTGCAAAGCTTTATTTTTATATAATAAAACCCCTTTTTATATTTTTAAACTCATAACCCATTTATTTCCCAACCCAAAACAATTTCTACCTAATACTCCAATCCAAATCCCACAAAAATAGGGCCCAACCGGCCAGCCCACAAATGGGCCCAACCGGTCAAGCCCCAGGCCAACCCGCAAGCCCACCTGGACTGGCCCATTCGGCCAAACATCCATTTCCTTATCCTCCTTTAAACCCAACCCCTAATCCCAAAAACCTAAAATATTTTATTCCACACCCCAAGCCCAACCGGCGGCTCAACCGAACCCGGTGGCCCACAACCCCCAACCAAAGCCCAATACCCCATTTTCTTATACCTAACCTACCAAAAACTAACCCTAATTCCAAAAAAACTCTCCTCTCTTTCTCTCTCCCAACCAAACACACCCATCAGCCGACCCACCTAAATCCGCGACCACAAAACCCGCGACAATCACCTCGCCCAAATTCCGTCGGCCACCAAACCTGCTACCACCTACACCTGACACCACCATACCCTTATCCCCCAAAATTCGCCCTAAAATTCGGCTCCAAATCGTCACTTTTTACAGCTTTATTTTGAATTCAAGCTTGATTTTTCTAGCTATAAATATTCCCCTTGGTTCTTCATTTCGGGGGAGAAAACAAGGTTCGAAAATCACAAATCGAGGTCCTGTCTGAGGTCGAAAAGGGGCCGAATACAAGAACAGAAAACGAAGGTCGAAGTCGTCCCTTTTTTTTGTCCGAAATCAATCCGAAAAATACAAAGAAAAAGCATCAAAAACAAGAAGGAAATCCGAAAAAATTGAATGGAAGGTTGTTCGACGACACTCGTCGTCTCCGGTGCTGCTTGGCAAAAAGAGGGGAGTTTCAAACCTCAAATGATGTTGAACATTCGAGAAAACCACAAGATATTGCTCTAAAGGACAGCAGCCACATTTGAGAATTTCGAGTATGTTGTTGTTAGTTGCTATCTTAAAGAAATAGAGACCGTATTTGAGGTAAGTAACCGTATTTGAGGTTAAATATGCCGCTCTTTTAAGACGTGTTGGGATAAATAGTTGTTGCTACTTAGTTATCCCTTTGAGAGCAAACTATCGCTTATATTGTTGCTTGGCCATGGCAGCCATATTTTTGCTGTTGTAACATTGTTGAGCTGCTGCACCATAAACTGCTACACTTTTGGAGCAAATTTGTGGTTCTGTTTATGCAAAATGACTGCTGCAATCTTGGTCATTTACACCTGCTTTTGGGAGTGTTTTACTCCTGTAACTTGGTCATTTCGCTGCATTTTAAGGGTTGTTTTCCTGCATTTTAAGGGTTATTTTTACTGCATTTTAAGGGCCACTGCTGCTGCATTTTAAGGGTTGTTTTACTGCATTTAAGGGTTGTTTTTACTGCATTTTAAGGGTCACTGCTTGCTGCATTTTATGGGCTGTTTTACTGCATTTTAAGGGCTGTTTTTACCACATTTTAAGGGTCACTGCCGTTGTATTTTAAGGGTTGTTTTACTGCAGTTTAATGGCTGTTTTTACTGCATCTTAAGGGCCACTGCTGCTGCATTTTAAGGGCTGTTGTTGCTACCTTTTGAGAGCTGTTGTTGCTGCATTTTGAGTGTTGTGTTGCTGCATTTTTAATGCGATGACCTTTTGGACATCATGTCACTAAACTCGCTGAATAGTTGATGCCTTATATGTGCTCAGCTGCTGTATTTCAGATGCCCATTGATTTGAACATGATACTACACTTTGGGCTAATGAATTTGAATTCGAGGCCGCGTCCCTTCGGACATCATTTCTCGGTTTTTGGTTTTACTGCTTTACCGCTTTACCACTTTGAGTAAATACTGCATTTAGGCCGATGAAATTGAATTTGAGGCCGCGCTTTTTTTTCGTTTCTCTGTTTTCAGTTTACTATTTTAAACATCCGTGCAACGCAAATCTTATTGTTTTACTGTTTTGAACCAAATACCGCATTTAGGCCAATGAAATTGAATTCGAGGCCGCACCTTTCGGGCATTGCTTTCCTGTTTCAGTCCACTGTTTTATGCATTTAAATATCCATGCAACGGATATTTACTGTTTTACTGTTTTAAACTAAACATCGCGTCTTTTCGGAAATTGGCTCTCTGTTTTTTCTGCTTAGCTTTGATTTAATTTTGCTGATTTGAACACGATACTGCATTGGCCGGTGAAAAAATATCCGATGATTTTTTAGGCCTCCACGGTTGTAAAGTCGGAAAATAAAACTTCTGGGCAAGGATGAAACTTAAATCTTTTTCTTATTTCATCCGAGAGATCACCATGTTAGTAGGTGAGGCAATTAAAATGACCACCGAGTCATATGTTTGTAGCCACGACGTGATTAGAATGATCTTTCTTTTTCATCCGAGAGACCAACATGTTTAGTAGGCGAGGCAATTAAAATGACCACCGAGTCATATGTTTGCAGCCATGACGTGATTGGAATGGTCTTTTCAAAATTTAAGTCTGAGCCCTCCGTGATCAAAACATTCTTGTTTTGAATACGGATCCGAAGTATATTTATATTCAATTATTTCTAACCGTTTATTCTTGACAGCTTGCAAGGGATAAAGGCAAATACCCCTTGGAGATTATTTATTTTGTTGTTGTTTTTTTTACTTTCTTTAAATTCAGCTTTATTTCATTCTGTATTGGAATATTATTGTACTCGTGAAATTATTGAAATGTTTAGAATAGGTAGACATAGAATTATTAATAGGGTAGTCTAAAATTGGAAACCCATCGCTAGTTTATTTATTTTTAGGCTCGGTTAGTTTTAAAATCGAAAAATCGCTAGGTTATCTATTTTTAGGCTCGTCACCCATAAAATTTACATTGCATATGTTTTTATCAATTTTCATTCAAATGCATACTTTTTTTTTAGCTTTACATGTATATTAATGCCATACAAATGTATACTTGTACAAATGCATCATTTCATTAAATACTTGCAACATCATTTAAACTTTATATTTCTAAATATGCATTTTTCTTAGCATAACAATTAACCTGAGTTTGATCGGATAACCGCAAGTTAGCGGATCTTAAAGGATGCCTAACCCCTTCCCTTTAGGATAATAAAGAATCCTTACTTAGAATCTCATTAGTTTTGTAGACCATAAAATCAGAGTTATTTTGCATCTTTTAGTTAACATTCAGGTGCCCTAATTCACCTTAGAATAATTAGATGGCGATTCCTCAAAGCAAGCATTTTTAACCGATCCAGAGGGAATTGATGCCATCGCGTCGCGAAGCCCGTAGGTCAAAAACGGGTGCGACAATCTCTAGTCGCGGCATCGAGATGAACCCCAACAAAGTTAAGGCTATCCAAGAGATTCTAGACCATTAAACAACATCAAAATAGTGCAAAGGTTGACAGGGAAAGTTGCGGCCTTGGAAAGATTCATATCATGATCCATAGATCAGTATCATGAATTTTTCAAACTCACGAAAAAGGATCAACGTTTCAAATGGATGCAAGAGTGCAATCAGACCTCAAGGCTTACTTAGCTAACCCTCATATAATGGCCAAACCTGAAAAAAAAAAAAAGAAATTGCTAGCCCTCATGTAATGGACAAACTTGAAAAAAGAGAGAAATTGCTCACATACGTGACTGTCTCAGCTGTGTCAATTAGCATCGCCGTCGTACGGGAAGAAGGAGAAGCGCATCTCTCTATTTATTATGCAAGTAAGACATTAATCGGGGTCGAGTAACAATATCCGGATGCAGAGAAGCTGGCCCTAGCCCTCGTCATGGCTATACGGAAGCTACGACCATATTTCCAATGCCATTCGATAATTGTCGTGACAGATGCCCCGCCGCGCCTTATTGCAAGAGGAGAATCTCATGAGTCGGATATCAAAATGGTCAGTTGAGATAAGTGAATATGATTTGATAAATCAACCCCGACCAGCGATAAACGCCGAGCATGTCGAATTTCACGGTCGATTTTGTCCCCATAATACAACCCTGAAAATCAAAAGGAATGAATTCGTCCGCTTTTCTGATTTTTGTTTTCCATAACCTTTTGTGATCACTGGACTGAGACTTACATCAAGACTGGTACTGGTTGTGCAAATTTTATGCTAGAGGACGTCGAAGTGAAGACGTGAAAATACGTGTTGCACTCTTTTCCTTGACCAGTCTTTTCCTAAATGGGTTTTTATCGGTGAGGTTTTTAACGAGGCAACAACTGTAAAGCATATTACTTAGAATAACTCTCCATTGAAATGCAAAACACAAAGGAAGACGGTCTGCTCCTAGCTGAAGGGACCGAGGGCCTTCACCTTTTTTGCACTTTTAGTTTCATAAAAAACATACATGTACTCGGATCTGCATACTGAACGTAAAAAATAAAATAGGCTTGATTTAAGCTTCCTACACTCTAAAGTTGTTGGTACGAACGTGTCCTCCCGGATCTGATAATATCTACCTCGAACACACGACACGACCTATAGGCCTCAGAGTGTGAAGGAAACATAACTTTATGCCAATATAAGATTAGGCCGAGACGTCCTCCTCATCGGCACCGAACAAAGGGGTCCCCTCCTTTTATTATGAAATGGATGATTTAAATTCCCAATCATAAAATATGCGGCCAAAAGTTACATTCTCGGATTGGGGGAAGTGATTGCTCGGAATCCTACAGACATTGCGATGAAATAAAAATGTAAATTGTGGAACTTAAACACAAGCGTTCGAATTCTCTATATAGCATAGTCTTGATGAGGGGGTTCTTGGGTGGAAGGATCCCTATAGTTGAACCGATCCACTTCAAAGGATCGGGTAATTGCTACACCCGGCCACAAAGCATACCAACCTAATCAGAGTGATAAGTAATGACTAATGCCTCCATATGGGTCTTAGACAATTTGGCATAAAAACCCTACAATTCAGGAAATAAACAAATACGCGGTCGCGATAAGGCATTCAATGAAAAAGACCTGAAAACATAGGCCATACTGGCAGAACAAAACAAAGTATCTTCCAAAACACGAGCAGATATATACAAAACATTTTAAAAAAAAACTCTACGCATGAAGTATAGAGATTACGCATCAGCAACATGGGCTTCAAAGGTTCTGGTAGGGGCGTGTGTCTCTAAAGTCAAGGTGGACGGGGGATCCTTCGGTAGGGTTACTTCTATGTCATATTCTCCTGCCTCTGAAACTTTGGAATGGTTTTCGAGATAGGCCTCCTCTTCATTACCTTTCATGCTCCCACTCTCAACTGTGGGGATCTTTATCTCAGAAGAGTGTACCTCGCATCCTGCCGGGGTTTCACCTTCACCCTAGTGAGACCAACTTTCATAATAAGAAGACTGAACAAGGTCCACGGATGGGGCACGCACGGGCAAAGCCCTATGAGCCGTATCTTCTACCCTCAAAGTATCGGCCAAGGCTGCTTCAACATTTATCGAGCTCTCTTAAACCTCCTAGAGAACTTGCCGATGAGCCTGATACACAGTATGGGGTTTTTCAATGATAAAGTTCAATTTTAGCTGCTGAATTCGGGGATCCACATCAGACATTTCCACTTTCTACATAACCGCATAGAGAGAAGTGTTGCTCTTGATCAGATCCTAGTTGTTCTTGCCCTGTCTGTCATAACGAGTTGCCATACTATTATACCTCCCCTCGAGTGCATTCAAAGCCCTTTATGCAGAAGCCTTGTCCCTCTGGCAAGCCTCAAGTTCAATCCTCATAACCTAAATTGGCTCAACCATGTCCGTTTCTCTCTGAACCATATTGGCAAAATGCTCATGATATTTGGCCACTTCTTCTGAAGATCTAGGAGCTTCTTATGAAATTTAGCAACCTCTTCGCTGTAAATTTTCCTGTCCTGTTCCAATTGGGCGAACTTGGCCTCCAGGTCCTCTGCTGAAATCAGTTGACACTTTAAAATAGGGAGTCGCTCTTACAACTTCTGGTACTCCAGCATCCTCTCCCTCTCTTTGTCAAGATTTTGTTGAAAACCTTCTATGGTGAGAAGGCTCACCTAAGGAGAAGAGAAATACAAAAAACTAAATGTCATGATGAGAAAACAAACTTAAAGAGCAGACCAGGAAGAGAAAAGAAAGCATACATGCACAGCCGCATGAGCACCATCATTGAGCAAACAATCGCTAGAGACCCTCCTTATCACGCTCACAATAAAAGGGCCGCAAATAGCTGGCCACCCCTATCAACCATGAAAGAAGGCTACATTCTTGAGGGACGGAGAGGGTAACCTGTTGATGAACCATGGTATTATGGACTAGGGCAGGATAAATATCTACTAGCCACAATCCAAGGGAGCTCTGCAGGTCTTCACCACATGCGCCAGCGTTCGGACCCTCAGTTCGCCCCCTAGACATGAGACCTTGAGGGGTAGAGGCTCGTCTTTGAGGAACTGGAGCAGCTGTGGCCTATGATGACGATGGAACACAAGGAACGAGAATGGGGCCCAGAATCACATCCCCAACTCAGGTGGGAGTAAAAGAAAAAGTAACGCAAGAGTTCATCTTATCCGATAAATCATCTCCCTGAAAAAGACTGGTGGCAGCAGCGTCATACCTGTCAGTCATTTTACGAAAAAGTTATGGGAAAGAATCCTCTTCTTCATCACTAGTGTCAGACGCTAAGTTTATGGCCACGAAAGGAATGACTTTAGCATTTGGGGTCGGCCCCTAACTGTCTCGCCCCATAACACTCGGTCTTGTTCTTTTGGCCCGAGAATGGGAGGAAGAAGACAATGACCTTTTAGACCCAGCAGAGTTCATAACCTCCGGGTTTCAGCCCAGTTGAGATTTAATTTTTTCAATATGTTGAATAGTCGCATCCAGATATTCAGGAACCTCAGCGTATAACTGAACTGATGCTCCATTCGGAATACCATGATTTTTCCCCTTCTAGTTATGTTTCAGCGCAATCTCCCTTCACGTTCGTAAGGAAGAAGGTGAGTAATCCAGAATTTTTTGGACCCATAGGGATAGACCCAACACTGGTTTAGGTTTCCAGGCTATGACTGATAGACAAGAAGAATGAAAGTTAGAGGAATCGTTAAGAATTGATGAAGACAAAATAATAAGGGCGAGCCTGAACAGAATACTTACGGTCAAAATTCTATCGCTCCGGGGGAGGCGCCTCTGGTGGCTTGACTAGATCCCTTGTCGTGATAACAACATATATCTCCATCCACCCACGATCGGAGTTATCATCAATGCTAGCAATCAAAGCGTTTTGGCCACGGCAGGACAACTGAATAAACCCCGCTCTGAAAATTTTCGGAGAATAGAGGTGAATTAAGTGTGAGAGGGTAAAGTCCTCCCCCACTTGAGAAGAGAGGTATCGGAGACATGCTACTGTCCTCCAAAAGGCCGGGCCAATTTGGGTCAGGCACAATTTGTATTTCTGGTAGAATTCCAAATTCACGGGATCAATAAGTTTACCCAATCGCAAGGAAAAGGGGTATGTGTACACAAAGGAGTATCCATGCCGGTAAGAAGTGATATCCTCTCATTCTCTAGGGAGGAGCACTTATATATTGGTCCATCCGCAATCCACCTGCACCCAACTCAGATAACGAACACTGATAGAAGATTTATATGTACTGGCCGGTCGAGATTGCTCTGAATCCATGGAGATTGGGTGCTTAGGGAGATCTTTTAAAGAAGACCAGCTGCTAGAAAGGTAGGCATTGGTCTGCTGATAGGAAGAAGAAGTCTCCTACTAGTCGATGGTAAGGAATCTATGATAGAAACCTTATGAATAGGGACGCCTGAATTACCACGAGCTAGGCTCTGAGCCCGAGTGGTGGTACCGCCGGTGACTAAAGAATTCAAAGGCATGGTGAGAAGATTAAGCTAAGAAAGAAGGGACAACGTCTTTTTGTTCAATAATTTAGAAAAAATGAAGCGTTGGAAGATAAAAAAGAATGAAAGAGAACCCATATATAAGAGATGATACATAAAAAAGACAGAGAAGGGGTAATATTTGGTTTAAAAGAAAGGAAATCAAGCCATCATTACGACATCTCCTCTCGAGAAAAGATGTCGATAGGTATGTGACACGTGTAAAGTGAGTAATACAAAGATAGCAAAGCATTTAATGCGAAGGGATGGCATGTGTAGAGATGATAGTCGGCTGAATTGGTGCACCATTTCTGAGAGACGCCGTGTTAAAAGCAAAAATTGACGGTTGAAAGACTCTTCCATTTCCCGGCCCCATGAGTTCAAAGGTCTCAAAAAGTGGGGGACTATATGTATTGGGTAGAAATGCTTCCGGAAGTATTAAGCGTACTCAAGAAGCTTCATAGTTCTGGAGCCTTTACATAGCTGCCTTCCATTCCCAATGACTCCCGTAACATTTGCCTTCCTTGATCAGAGTGTCACGGCGCGCGTGGGTGCGGTGACATTATTACGCTCACGTCGTCATAACTTTAGGGGGACATAGTAGTCTAGTTTTGTCTTATATATGCAAGACTTAGAAGAGAAGAAAAAATATTGTATTCTCTCTAAGCCTACACTTATAACCAAGATCTCTCTCGAGCAAATACATCATTCACAACTCTTGTTCTTACATTATTCATTTTAGATCTAGCTTATTTATTTATTTATTTTACTTGCTTATTCTCGTATTTACTTACTCTTTTTTCTTACACATCCGTAACCTAACCGGTAATCCCAAACTCGTTCAAGAGGGTCTCTGGATCGGATACAACATACTTGTATTTAAACCCTTGAATACAAATCTCTAACTGTATTTTTGGTTAGAATCATTTTCAGCAGAAAATAATCCTATTAAAATGGACTCTTTAATACAATTTTTATTAGTTGAGTGACCATCTGAGTAATGTGTTCTAATCAAGTTGTGAAGTTTTTTACTGACCTAATTACACTTATTCTTTAATTTGTGAGGAACCTTGTTGCCTTATATTTGATGTGGGTTGTAGGGTACTAAATTAAAAGACATAAATATTGATACTTTGTTATCTCTCGATATTCATAACTCCTAAAGGTATAATTTCCACCATTATGTTTGTAACTTATACATCTTCATAACCTCCTTCATGATTGCAATGATTAATATCATGTTTGAGGCAACCTTTTATAATCTCCCTCTATATAATAGTAGTATAAATAAAAGCATGAGATGTGATGTATAACACACTTAAAAGAAATAAGAAAGTTCCCTTAACATGTTATCGACATGAAACTATAATCTCATTTCATCATCCAAAATTGAATTTCACAATATTATTTCAAATCTATATTTCATCTATTACTTTTCTTAATATGGTGAAGATTAAATTCCACACTTAATAGCGAAAACCTCCAAAATACCTTGCAATGAGATAACTTAATTATATCTTCTTATATTATAAGATGGCATATTTTATCTTAGTCCCCCGGGCAAGCTAGATTTCTGCATTGTCTGTTGGAATTTATTATATTATTGAATTATTAGCTCACTTAATTGGTTTCCAATTACTTTTTTAGACAAACATAAAAACTTAATTTCGTGAAAATTTCCATTTTTTGTTAAATAAAATGACCATCAAGGCAAAAAAGAAACAGAAATGACACATATGTACTCGTAGATATTGTAGGTTGTAACTTTTATCGATAAAAACAAATTCTATCATACTGTTAAACAACTGAAATGGTTAATATAATGTATACATGTTAGAGGTGGGCCTGTGAAGACTGGCCCAATACCACAATTTACACCGCCTTAGTATCATTTAATTTCGGGCCTCTGTATACCTGGCCCAGTATTATCTTAAGTTGTATAACACTTGGTCCTTTGTACAGATTACACTTTTGTAATACAGATGGCCAAATTGGTGTATCAGTGATCCCTCCATAAACCTTCTTGGTTGAATCTGTCACACATGGCTTGTCAAGTGTTGTTAATAGGCTGACGTGATTTGCAGATTATTGCGTCAGTCCGAGTTTAGTGGTGCCCTCGTGGGCACGTTCTTCTCTGGGGCGGTCTGGTCTAATCGAAGTCAACTGACTCATATGGAATACGGGGTTCGTTTTCACCGAGCTGATCGCTTGAGTCTATAGGCTACCTTTCCTATCCGCTTTTCTACAAGGTCTACTTTCAGACCGGGCCAAGACTTTAGGTTGTTTAAGTAGGTTTGGGCTAAGGTCGTTGCGCTCCTGCCACCTCTCGGCAAAGCTGTGCGCACGGATTCTTCGTCAAAAAAAAAAAAAATACACTTTTGTCATTTTGATTTTTCATACGAAATAAGATGACGTTTTATTTACCTTTTCCTCTCTATAATGTTCTTATGAACTAGGGTTTTCTATCATTTTTTTCATCGATTCCTCCGCATTTATGAAAGTTTTCATGATATCAGAGCATAGATCTTATCTTTCTCTCTCGAGCGATATTACCCTCGAGGTTTTTCTGGTTCGATTAGGTGTAGAACTTCGGAGTTTTCATTTTTACTGGTTGTTCTTTAGCTTCGAAGGTTTTCTCAGTTGATTTTTTGATAGATCTTTGTCTTCTCGTTGGAGCAGTGTTAACCCAAACTTTTTTTGTTTTTGGCGAGTCGGTGTTTTTCCAGTAACATTGATTTGTACTGTTCGCGTTCGCATTCACCGGTGGTTTGTTGAACAAGATTCTTTCTTCTTCAAGTTGTCAAGAAGCCTGGTAACATCTTTCCTTGTGTTCTACAAATTAGGGTTTTCTACTTCTATATTGTATTTATTGTCTTTGATAGCTACACAGTGTACTTCTCAGATTTCTTCTCAGATTACTCACACTCATCCACTTTACCTCCATCCACGGTAGTTGGAGGAGATGAATGCTTATTTCTTTGTCTGCTAAAGGTAAAGGGTTCATAAATGGAAAAGTAACTAAACCTGCTATCAATGATCCTCTCTACGATAATTGGGTAATGTGTAATGATGTGGTTATCGCATGGATCCTTAATAGCCTATACAAAGAAATTGCAGATATTGTTTTACATACAGAAACTGCAGGAAAAATATGGAAAGAAATTGAAAACACTATGGTCAAGCTAGTGGGACCAAGGTTTTCCAAATTAGGAAAGATATATCCTCCATATCTCAGGGATATTCTAGTATAGATTCCTATTTTAATAGGAATAAGAAACTACAGGATGAATTGACTATTTCAAATGTATATCCTCTCTGCACTTGTGATTGTAAAGATGAGTGGATCAAGTTAGAAGGGGATAAGAAGTTCATAAATTTATAGCAGGCTTAAATGAGTCTTATGTTGGTATTAAGAGAAATATCTTGATGATTAAGCCTCTCCCTGGCCTAGACAATGTTTATTCTATGTTGATTCATGATGAACAACAATCTGAGCTTCAAGCCGTTATGCCGTCATTTACTTCTGAGTCCACATCTTTCTCTGTGACTGGGGGTCAGAAATTCTATCCTCAAAAGGTCAATTTTGAGCCTAGAAGTTTAACAACAATGAGCCTAGAAAGTTCAATAATTATCCTCAGACCCAAGGTATTTTCTACAAATATTGCAAGAGGTCTGGGCATATTATGATAAAATTCCACAGACTGCATGGTTATCCACCCAATTTCCAGTTCTCTAAAGGCAAAAAGATTGTTGCCTGTGTTTAGAGAATGGAACCTTTTTCCAGGGTGATTTATCTACTATAGTTCCTTCTCTTGTTTAGTCCTCTCACTCAGAATATAGTCTACATGGCTTCAGTAAAGAGCAGCATGATCATATCGTAAATATGATGCAACAAGCTAAGCTACAAGATGCTGGTATGTGTGCTTCTACGAGTCTATGTTCTTCTGCAGAGTTTACAGGTCCTGTCACTACTCTTTCTGCTTATAATGTTTGTTGTTTATTTGCTTGTCACCTCTCCCAGTTGTATGTTAATCCTTGGATTTTAGACTCAGGAACAACTAATCATATGATACCTCACAAACACCTCCTAATCAATGTTAAACCTCTAACTACACCTTATCTCATTTCTCTTCCCAATGGATATAAAGTGAAAGTCACATGCACTGACTCACTACCTTTATATTCTAATCTCATCTTGCATCATGTTTTGTTAGTTCCTAGTTTTCAGTACAATCTCATTTCTCTTCACAAGCTTCTACTCCAATTCAATTATATTGCTTATTTTAGTGCTACTTCTTGTTTCCTACATGGCCATTCTCTGAAGAGGCCACTGGAAGTTGGTAAACTTTCCAATGGACTCTAGGTGCTTCAGCTTAGTGGTTCTCCTCTTTCTTCTATAAATCCCAAGATTTCTTCAATCCATTCTGCATGAATTGTACCTGTTAATTCCATTTCACCTATCAGCTCTTCTACAACATTTATTGTTTCTGATGTTGTTTCCCTTGTTATTTCTGCTTCATGTTATGGCATTGAAGGTGTTCCTACTTGTAATACAGATGTACCCACTGTTAATACCATTTTAAATAAGATTTCTAGTGTTTCTTGTTGTGCTACTGCTAATTCTTCTTCAGTTGTTCATCGTTTGGATTCCTGTTTTCCTATTGACAGTACTATCAACCCATATATGATTTGGCATCAAATACTTGGGCATATTCCATTTACTTTTCATTGTTCCATTTGTCCAATGGCCAAGCAACAGAGGTTTCCATTTTCTGAAAGTACTATACACTCTACCAAACCATTCCAGTTAATACACATAGATCTGTGGGGACCCTATCACACCCAAACCTTCAATGGTCACAAGTATTTTTTGATAATTGTAGATGATTATACCAGATGTACTTGGACTCATCTTTTATCCACTAAATCTAATGACTTTACCTTGATTAAAGAATTTTTCTTCTTTATTCAAACCCAATTCCATGTCTCCATCCAATTTATTAGGTCTGATAATGCCTTTGAATTGGGGTCCTTGAGGCTATTCAATTTTTCACTACCCATGACATTTTCCATCAAACTTCTTGTCCACACACCCCACAATAAAATGGGATTGTGGAAAGAAAATACAAACACTTACTTGAAACTTCTAGAGCTCTTCTTTTTCAATCTAAGTTGCCAATTTAAATATTGGGGTGAATGTGTCCTCCATGCAACTTTTCTCATTAATAGGTTTCCATCTTCTTTATTACACAACAAAACCCTTTTGAACTTCTCTATGGGACTATTCCATCTTATCAACATCTAAAGTCTTTTGGTTGTCTGTGTTATGCTACTGTACCTATTCCTCAAAGGGATAAGTTTCAATCTAGGTTTATTCTTTCTGTTTTTCTTGGCTATTGTTCTGGTAAAAAGGGTTATAAACTCTTATTACTATCTTCCCACAAAATAATTGCTTTCAGGGATGTGTTGTTTCATGAGTACGTTTTTCCCTATGCTTATACTCCTTCAGTTCATTTTTTTCCTTCCTCCCCTACTCCTCATCCTGATTCTGATCCTACTTCCCCAGAGCCTTCTCCACCTCCTATTTCCAGAAGATCTACTAGGAATATTCATACTCCATCATACTTCCAAGATTATGTTTGCTTTTCTGTCATAAATTCTCAGGTTTGTTCATCTTCTGTTGAGGTTGCCTTGCTTGAACCTCAATATTATCAGCAGGCTACTATTCATCTATCTTGGCAAGATGCTATGATGAAGGAGTTTCAGGCTCTAGAGGCTAACCAAACTTGGGATATTGTTCCCTTGCCTTCTAGTTAGAGGGTTATTCCTTCTAAATGGGTATACAAGATTAAACAGAGAGTAGATGATTCAATAGAGAGATATAAGGCAAGGCTAGTTATTAGATGGGATAGTCAACAAAAAGGGATAGATTACAATGAAACATTTTCTCCAGTTGTTAAAATGACCACTATAAAATGTCTTCTTATTGTTTTTGTTAAGAAGCACTGGAAAACATTCCAACTTGATGTTAATAATGCCTTTCTCTATGGGGATCTCCTGGAGGAAGTGTATATGAAGATTCCTCAAGGTTTAGAGGTTCCAGTGTCAACTTGGGGTTCTGCCCCTTTTGGTCTGCAAGTTGAGAGAATCTCTCTATGGGTTAAAACAGGCTTCTAGACAGTCGTATGCTAAATTGTCCGTATCTCTACAGTCTAAGGGTTTTATTCCCAGTAAATGAATATTCTTTATTCACCAAAGTTTCTGGTACTTCCATTACTATTGTAGCTGTTTATGTTGATGATATTCTACTTGTGATGACTGTTGTGAAATTGATTCCCTGAAGCAGATTCTTGATACAAGTTTCAAAATCAAAGACGGGTGAAGCTCATTATTTCCTTGTCTTAGAAATTGTGAAGCAGACTACTGGTCTTCTTGTTACCCAACATAATTTACTTCAGACCTTCTGGCATATTTTAATTGTTCTGATGTGACCCCAGTGGTATGTCCTTTGGAATGGTATAGCAAACTGAGTGTCGACTCTGGTGATCATTGTCCTGATCCAATTTTATATAGGAAGCTCGTGGGTAAGCTTAATTTTCTTCAGCACACTCACCCTGACATATCTTTTGCTGTTCAACACCTTAGCCAATTTCTCCACACTCCCCGTCTACCTCATTAGAGGCTGGTTTACATGTACTTCGATACTTATCTAGTTCTCCTGGTATAGGCATTTTCCTTAATGATAGTGCTGATTTTTCTTTGACTGGTTATTGCAATTCTAAGTGGGCTGGGTGTGTTCAGACTCGTCGATCAATCACTGGTTTCTACATGTTATTGGGTGGTTCTCCTGTGTCATGGAAAGCTAAGAAACAACCTACCATTGCCTTAACTTCCACAGAGGCTGAATATAGGGTTCTTTGCAAGATAGTTGCAGAATTTTTTTGGTTGGTTAGATTGTTTGTTGATTTTGATGTTTCTGATTTGCCTCCTGTCCAGATTCTTTGTGATAATCAGGCTGCTTTGCACATTGCCAGAAACCTTGTTTTTCACGAGCGTATGAAGCACAATGAGACCGACTGTCATTTGTACGAGAAAAGTTGAATGAGTGGCTGATATCTCTTCAATATGTTCCTACGTCTCTGCAATTAGCTGATATTCTTACCAAGTCCTTAACTGGAGTTCAACACAGAGTATTACTTTCCAAGATGGAATTGGCATCCAACTTGAAGGGGGCTGTTAGAAGTGGGCCTGTGAAGACTGGCCCAATGCCACAATTTACACCACCTTAGTATCCTTTAATTCCGGGCCTTTGTATACACGAACCAGTATTATCTTAAGTTGTATATAACACTTGGTCCTTTGTAAAGATTGCACTTTTGCCATTTTGTTTTTTCATATGAAATAAGATGAAGTTTTATTTATCTTTTCCTCTCTCTAAAATGTTCTTATGAACTAGGGTTTCCTATCACTTCTTTCATCGATTCCTCCGCATTTATGAAAGTTTTCAATACATTACAATATATTTCATATAATTCAAAAGCACCACATGAGGTTAACAGAATGCATAGGTATGAAATTACCTTGGAAATTGTTCGTCAATAGTGCTTGTATTTTTAGTATTCTTATTATTTATAACTTTATTATTTTATATGATAGTATTTTACTATGTTGAATTTGTCAAATATGAAGTTTGTGGCACATGATATCTTCAGAAAAAAATGTCTATAATGGGTTTTCAATGTTTGAAATTCACTTAGATGTTAAAAGGTCTTGGTGACAGTACTATTACTTAGACATCGAGTTAGGATAAAGCGAAGGCTATGACTTTCCTTTGTCATCATCTCGATAAAAGATGAAGACAATATTTAATAGTGAAAGATCGATCCTATCACGATTCCTATTCAGGAATCGTGGTGACACCTACATAATCTCACCATGTAGGTGAACCACTCCCAACTCTCTAAACAAGATAAGATATAAGTCAAAGTGGAAGAAACATAATACTACAAAAATTGTCTGATAATATAATGCGGAAGAAAAGATAAGTCTGTCACATCCAAAACACACCTCCTCCCCAAGCAATCTAGTTTGTGGGTACGAGAGCACTAATAAATTTGATACAAGTCTGAGAAATGGGCACGCAGGCCAAAACCAAATACATAGTCTAAAACAAGTCTCTCAAATGCAATAAAAATACCGTGATAAGGAAAGAGCATCCAAGGGTATGCTGGAGATAGCATCCTCACAATGAATATCGAGGATCAGCCACGTGGTCTCGAGCTTGTGGTCGGATCTATATCTGCATCATAAAAGATGCAGCAAGTATAGCATGAGTACCCACGTAACCCCATAGACATCATAGGCCGACAAAGACGGAAGGTACATAATAAAAAATAAATACCAATTTGACACCAAGTAATTCTATACTACACAGTTCAATAATCTAAGTAAAGTCACATAGTTCACATAAAGCTTCCTAGAGTTCACATGTTTCCTTATTTCAAAAAGAGTCCATATTTCTTATGTAACTAGTTCCAAGAATTCTACAACAGTTCAAGTATCAAGAAACAAGAATAAACCTTTCTTGTTCATAATTTAGTCAAGTCATCAACAATCACTTCGAATACAAGTTCATTCACAAGTAATCAATGATATGGCATGTACATGTATGATATGAATGCAATGCATATTCCAGGTATCTGTCCATCAATTGGTATACATACTTTACAGGGATTTGCCATATAAAAGTGTCCCATGGGGACTCGCGAAGTCCATATACCCCTCCGCTTCGGAATAACTCATCGGATTACGGAGCTCAGTTCTTGTTGTAATAATATCATATTGCAGGTGTGCAACTCTGCTCCCCGCGTATCAATATCATCTCAGTGTTGCCATAATATCAACAATGTTCTTACCTATTCCGGTCCCTTGGACCCACATCATAATCATACCACTCAAATACCAAAATCACAGATTCATGAGTGTACGAATGAAAATTATAGTTTAAGACAAAATATCATCATACAATGAGATGCGACCAAATAAGAGATGAAATATCACATGCTTCTAAGAATTCAATACACATATACAAATCCAAGTACAATTCAAGATATCATATAGAAAGCATGTGTGATGAATAAACATATCAAGCAATAATGGTGACAAGCCCACATATGGCGACAAGCTCAAATAATCAGCAGTCGAAACCAGCACGAGGTTGATTCCCTAAGCCCCATCATTACAGTTCAACACCAGTACCCACTTAGACGTTCATCACAACCACATGAGTGGGACCCTCCAAACACGCCCAATACCCCTCAGTATTTATAACTAATTATTCAGTTCTATTAAAGTCCCGAAAACTAAACTGTAGCCTACCTCAAAGTCGAGTAGGTGCGTCAACAATCAAACCCCAGTTATAACCTTACCCTTCCTTCGTTCCTCGTGATAATTGAAGTTTATCCACACATATATTACTCGTTAATATATAAGACTTACACAAAATAAGGACATCGCCTTTAACAAAGCAAGACCACAATACCGACCTCGGGCCAACTTCACCAAGACTCGAACTTTAATACCCAAAAACTATTATTGCATACTAGGTAATCATATTCTTAAGTTAATTTAAAATATATACACATTTAACCCTCAATTGAATAATAACTAAAAATCCCAAATTGAAACCCTGGAATTTTTATTGAAAACTGGGCTTCTACAATCAAACTAAGACTTAAAACATGATAATCTAGCACAATTCAATCCTAATTCATGCTATTAACACATTTTGATCAATAAACCTCAATTAAAATAAAAAACCTAGCTGTCTTATTCTCATATAAACTTACAAACATTTCCCCCCAACTTAATAACACACTACAACACCATTAATGGACTTAGAATCATACACTAAAGCCAGTAAATGAAAGAAACTCTTACCCAAAGATTAAAATTGCTCCTAGAGTTCTGAAATTACTCCAAGGCGGCACTGGTTTCGAGGTTTGCTATTTGGGAAAATAAAATTCTGACCTAAAGATTATATAGGGATACCTAAACAGTACTTCCGCCATAACGGAATCGACTCCGCTGGAGTGGACCCGCTGCGGTGAACAGAACCTCCGCTAAGGCGGTGTGACTTGACACCTCACCTCAGTGTCACGGCGAGCTCGACTCCGCATGAGCAGACTCACCCATGCGAACAGACGCTCCGCTAAGGCAAAAATCCCCACTTCCCAAACTCCCGCTTCGGCGAGCCAACCTATCGCCTAGGCGGACACGCCGTAGCGAAAACTGTTGCCGCTGAGGCAGATACCAGACACCAAATCATGAAAATAAGCCAAAATATCTACCAAACATCCAAAATACTCGCTCGTACCCTCAGATTTCATAAATAACCAATCTAAGGCATACTTTTCTAAAGAATCATCCAGAAAAACAAAATAATTAAACTTTATAAATAAAGCGACAAAACACATCCGCTAGCCTCGAAAAGTGAACTAATGACTCGACTAAGTCATAAGTGACCTTCGAAACTACTGGAAGCGACGTAATCCGGAAACGGATCCATCTAGCCAAAAGTCAACTTTGAGTCAAACTAACCAACTTTAAGTTTCTAGACTTTGGTTTTTTAAATGAAACTCATATAATGGACCTCAGGATCCGTACCACTCATCCATGCGCATCACAAACCCCACATAAAGATCACGAAAGGGTAAAATAGGCAGATAAAGATCCTTAGCTAAAAATAACTGGATCGATCGTTACAGATCCACTTGAATTGTGAACTGGTTTGAAGAAAAGGTATGACCATATTAAGGCAACGGTACTGCCAAGGGCTCAATGTGAGCGGATACACTTTCAGTTACAAGATTATAAGATTGTACGTGGGTATAACTCTGTTATACATAGAATAATTTTCCAATTAAAATTATATGGGGAAGTTATGAATGATGAGGACTTGTTGGAAAAGACTCTTACCACTTTTCATGCTTCAAATATGATGCTACAATAGCATGCAATACCGTGAAAGAGGTATTAAAAATATTCTACGTTGACTCATGTTTTCCTGTGGTTGAGCAATATACTACTCTTTTGATGAAAAATCATGAAGTCGGTCCCACTGTGATAATACATAGGTAAGCCTCTGATAACACTTGATAAGAATTGAATTATTTTCAAGAATGGAAGCATAAATATGGAACTTAAAGATAGAAGAACTTCATTTTCGGAGATATTGCTAAAAACCCTAATTGATTGTAGTAGATAAAATTAGCGGATTAAGACTAATTATGTTAGATTCAATTCAAGAACTTAGATAAAAAAAGTGATCAAGACCCATAATTAAAAAATTATAGATAATAATTGATATAAGATTAATTTCTTTCTATAATAAAAACAAAAAATATCTAGTAAAAGAATTAATTTTACTTCTAAGAATCATTGTTCTTATAAGACGGAAAGATAAATCCCAAATAGTCAAAACTTTATCTAAATCAGTGTTTAAATTATTTTATTATTCTCAAATGCACAAGGTATTAAAAACAGAAACGTGGTTCTAGATTCACACTGAAATATTAGAATGATTCTATTTTTTCGGATAAGAAAATCAGTCTATGACTCTGATACCAATAAAGGATTACATGTAATACACGTTAATATAAACTAATTATCATAATGTATAATCGTAAAACAAAAACTTACGGATTTTTCGTGTAGCGAAAGTGAAAGGATTGGACGAACTGCGACTGGTTTAACTGGACGGATTTTTCGTGTAGCGAAAGTGAAAGGATTGGACGAACTGCGACTGGTATTACTAGCCAGTGGTGGTTGTCACTAGGGATGGGCATTCAATATTCGATTCAGTATTTCAAAGTTAAGATCGATAATCGATAATTGAAAGTATATATCAAATATCGAATTTTCAAAGTTTGATTCGATTCGGTAAATAAAGTCGATTCAATAAATACCGGTACGATATTCAGGTTTTACCATTCAAGAGAACAACTATTAATAATAATTTTATAGCAATCCGAAAATCACATTTTATCAATTGCCCAGCCTATTCAACTGATCCATGGTTCACTCTCTATCAAAATATCCTCTACATTTTAGCTGAATAGAAAAATTAGCATGGGCTAGTAGTAAAACAATATTTCTGGAAGTTTGTATCATGAGAAATTCTGCATTAAATGGATAATGGGTAGCAACAGCTATGACCAAATTGGTTCAGGTGATAGCAAAAAGGGTGGCAATATGGAGAGCCGCAAATTCAAATCCAACTTTTTAAACCCCTCCAAAGATGTGCAGGAAAAGAAATGAAATTCATATCATAATCACAAAATAAAGGGCTGGAAATTGGTAGAAAATTCAAGAATTATAATGTAGAAAAGTAAGGTTCAATCAAATCCAACTTTTTAAACCCCTCCAAAGATGTGTAAGAAAAGAAGGGAAATTCATATCATAATAAAAATAAATAAAGGACTACAAATTTCTAGAAAATTCAAGAATTATAATTTAGAAAAGTAAGGTACAATAAAACAAATATACCTCCTGCATAATCATATATTCAGTGTGTGGGATTCTTTGGACTTGTACTGACTACCGATGGACCTATTAATATATGGGTTATAACTTATAATTGTTCTTTATTCAATAAATAATTTGATATTCAGTACATGTGGGATATGAATGCTAGTTGTATTAGGGAAGCGGCTAGAGAGGTGCTAGGGGTCTCGAGAGGTGGATTTGGTGGGCATCGAGGGGACTAGTGGTGGAATGGAAAATTCCAAGAGAAGGTGAAAGCAAAGAAGGTGGTGTATGCAAAGTGGGTGGAAAGTACGGACGACGAGGAGAAGCGGTCGAATATAGAAAGGTATTAGATGGTGAGGAAGGAGGCAAACTTGCGGTTACGACGACAAAAATGACAGCTTTTGAATGTTTGTATGTAGAATTAGAGGGAAAAGGTGGGCATAAGAAGTTGTACAGGTTAGCCAAGGAGAGAGAGAGGATGGCACGCAATTTGGACCAAGTGAAGTGCATCAAATATGAGGAAGGTAAAATACTGGTGGAGGAGACACTCATTAGATAGAGATGACAATCATACTTTCATAAACTCTTGAATGAGGAAGGGGACAAGGACACTGTGTTGGGAGACTTTGAGCAATCTGATAGGCGTCGAGATTTTAGGTATTGTAGTCGTATTAAGTTTGAGGAGGTTAAGGGTGTTATTCGTAGGATGTGTAGTGGAAGAGCGACGGGACCAGATGAGATCCCGGTAGACTTTTGGAAGTGTGAGGGCAGGGCAGGGCAGGGCAGGGCAAGGCAATATAGGTATGGAGTGACTGACCAGGTTGTTTAATGTCGTTCTAGGACGACGAAAATGTTCGAAAATTAGAGGTGGAGTACAATCATCACTTGTACAAGAAGAAGGATGACATTCAGAGTTGTAAGAACTATCGAGGTATCAAGTTGTTAAGCTACGCTATGAAAGTTTGAGAGAGGATTGTTGAGATGAGGTTGAGGCGGAGCGTGTCTATTTCGGAGAACCAGTTCATATTCATTTCGGGACGCTCGACCACATAAGCCATCCATATTGTAAAGAGATTGGTGTAATAGTATAAGGAGAGGAAGATGAACCTACATATGTTGTTCATCGATCTAGAAAAGGCATACGACAAAGTCTCAAGAGAGGTCATATGGAGATGCTTGGAGACTAGAGGTGTAACTTTGGCGTACATTAGGACAATAAATGACATGTATGATGGAGCCAAGATCAGGGTTAGGACAGTGGGAGAAAACTCGGAGCATTTCTCAATGGTGATGTGATTGCATTAGGGGTTAGCCCTTAGTTCATTTTTATTTGTCTTGATAATGAATGTATTGACGCAGAAAATTCAGGTGAAGTGTCATGATGTATGTTATTTACAGATGACATGGAGCTTATTGACGAGACTCACTGCGGGGTTAATGCTAAGATGAAGGTTTGGAGATAAACCCAAGAATTTAAAGGGTTCAGGTTGAGCAAGACAAAGACAAAATACTTGGAGTGAAAGTTCAGTGACGTAGCGCCTGAGGTTGGAGTGAAAGTGAGGCTTGTTAACCAGGCCATCAAGAAGAGAGGAAGTTTCAAGTATCTTGGGTCTATTATCCAAAGAAATGGGGAGATTGATAAAGATGTCACGCATTGTGTTGGTGCAGGGTGGATGAAATGAAGACTCGCATCCAGAGAGGTAGGTAATGAGTATAATTTAAGTATATTTTTAGGTATATATAAATTGAGTAAATAAATATTTTACTCCTATATATATAAAATCATTTCTTCATATTTGTACAAGTTTCTAATAAATATTGCAGGGAAACAAAAAAAAAAGAAACAGAGATACATAGACAAAAATGAATCAAGAATGACATTCGGGACACGAACCCAACAACAGACAGCCCTCGCAATATTTCAGCAAAGACTGTCACCACACGGATTTGAACCCGCGACGTCGAAGTGGTTGTACTCCAATCACCTTGCCACTTACCACTTACCTAATCTAGGGACGACATCTTCAATCCAAGGGTGACGTCCTTGGAAAGTTGGCTGACACATTTTTCTACGAAAATTAAGTTCTACTGCATTGGGACATCAGATCGGATTCAATCCAACTCAATTCGAGAATAAATTCATATTTGTTTGTTTTTTAGAGGAATAATATTCTTTTTAGTTTTTATCTTTTCTCCGTAATGGAGTAATTTTCTTTGGTTGGGATACTAGATGAAGCTTGATAAAGTTGTTATAATATGTCTTAATTTTATTATCTTCTTATGTTGGGAATTTTCTCTTTATCATCTTTATACACCAAAGTATTTGATATTAATTATATTTATTTATAAAATTCCTTATCTTGTTATTTTATTTCTTATTTCGGAGAAGAGAATGATTTAAACAAGTTTATTGATTTAGCAAGGGTTAATCAAAAGAGGCTTTTGTTCACTTGGTGCACTCAACTAAGATAATTCTTGTTTAAAGTCATTACTTTAATTAATAAACTATACTAATCAAAAGAGGTGTTATTAACTAATAATTATTTAAAGTCACTAACTGTCAATAAATTAATAGTAAACAAAAGTGGTGCTATTAATATAATATTGTTAGGTGGAGTGGTTGTATTAGAAATAAGCAATCATTCTTTAAATAAGGTTTTTGTTTCATTGTCAATCGATTAACTACACTAATCGAAAGAGGTGTTATTAATTGATTACTTTTATATGATTTGATTGTATTAGAAATAAGCGAACATTTCATTATACAATGGAATAAATGATAGAGTTTTGATTTTATTATAATGATTTTATCTTGCCAACTAAAAATATCCCAACCTCTATCTTTCATTAGAAAATTCAAAAATATTTCTTGTTTTGTTTTGTTTTTTTTTCAAGACTTTTGAACAATTCTCCTTTCATCAATTTGATTCTCTCAAATAGTAACATAGACAATACAAGTTTGTAGCCTAGGTGGTTCCAATATATGTGGGACGATATATTAAACTTTACTATAATTTGACAGAGAACGAGCAGAAAAACATATACGCCTAGAGCTCGTCAAATATTTGGCGCCGTTACCAGGGATTGGGAAACATCTACTTCAGATTAATTGTCTAACTACTACTTTGGAAATTATTCTTTTACTATTTCTTCAAGTACTTTATTTTCTAACACTTGACAAGTTTTAGGGAGAAAGACTTGCAGATATTATTAATTATTATTATTATTTTATTTTCTATTACCTAGCAAGTGCTAGGGAGCAATAAAGAAATTTTTTGAAAAGAATTACTGAATGTGAACTCACTTCAACCAACCAAGGGAAAGCCTTTTTCTATGCAGATTCTTTCATACTTATAGTCATAATATTACTCATGTAGTGTCTTGTTATATGATTTTTGTTGTTCCTTGTGCTTTGATGATTTAAACAAGTTTATTGATTTAGCAAGGGCTAATCGAAAGAGGCTTTTGTACACTTGGTGCACTCAATTAAGATAATTCTTGTTTGAAGTCATTACTTTAATTGATAAACAATACTAATCGAAAGAGGTGTTATTAACTAATGATTGTTTAACGTCACTAACTGTCAATAAATTAATAGTAAGCAAAAGTGGTGCTATTAATATATTATTGTTATGTGGATTGGTTGTATTAGAAATAAGCAATCATTCTTTAAATAAGATTTTTGTTTCATTATCAATCGATTAACTACACTAATCGAAAGAGGTGTTATTAATTGATTACTTTTATGTGATTTGATTATATTAGAAATAAGCGAACATTTCATTATACAAAGGAATAAATGATGGAGTTTTGATTTTATTATAATGATTTTATCTTGCCAACTCAAAATATCCCAACCTCTATCTTTTATTAGAAAATCCAAAAATATTTCTTCTTTTGTTATTATATTTTTCAAGGCTTTTGAACATATGTCCTTTCATCAATTTGATTCTCTCAAATAGTAACATAGACAATACAAGTTTGTAGCTTATGTGGTTCCAATATCTGTGGGACGATATATTAAACTTTATTATAATTTGACAGAGAACGAGCAGAAAAGCATATACGCCTAGAGCTCGTCAAATATTTGGCGCTGTTACCAGGGATTGGTAAACATCTACTTCAGATTAATTGTCTAACTACTACTTTGAAAATTATTCTTTTACTATTTCTTCAAGTACTTTATTGTAACACCCCGTCCTTTCGGGTAACGGTTTGAGTGCGTAACGTAGGCAGGTAGATCCGGGTCCCGGAAAGTTTAAGAATATTTACGTATGCTAATAAGGAAATTAGTATAGGAACAATTTTGGGTTTAACAAATGTGACGACGGGGATTAATAATAATAATTGTATATCACCAAAGAGGTTATGGACTAGTGTCATATTACAAGAATTATGACATTGATTAGAGGAAGGTTTTATAAGTCGTCAGGATTTAAGTGAATTGAGATCGGAAATTTAAGTGTGTGTGTAATTAATTAATAGTGGGTTTAATTAATTATAATTGGGGAGACAATAAATAGTGAGGATTTATACGTGTTACATTTTAAAACACCGTCTGAGTGATTAAGCCGTGTAATCGATCGGTGCAACACTGGGAGATTCACAAGTCTCCAACCTCTTCACCTTTCTCTATTATTAAAAGAGCTCCATCTACCTCTTAAGCTTCCGTAGAAGTTCACCATTGAAGAAAGAGTTGTTACATTTCAAGCAGAAGGAGTAATCTTAGTTGATGACTCTATGGAATTCTCGACCAAAATTTGGGGGATTGTCCGCATGTTTTCATTCAATCCAGAAGGGAGAATTCAAGGTGTTCTTGGATTTAATTCCAGTAGAACCAAAGCCTTAAACAAGCCTAGAAACTCAAAAGCTAAACAAGAATCTTGAATTCGAAAAGATTCTGGCGCGAATCAATTTTGGGTTTTGCTGTTTCTGCTAGTCGAAATTGATTTGGGCAAAAGGTTTTCAGATAGTTCTCGTCGCTATATCTAGCAAAGGTAATCTTTCTTGTTCCTAAATTTTGTACAATTACAGAACATGATTCTTACTAGTTTTAAGACGATTATCGAAAATGCTAAGTTTGGGTTGGGGGTTGTCGGGACTGCCGTAATTGTAAGTTGTTGGGGTTGCATGTGAAATGGTTATACTGTTTTGGATATTATAGCAGTAAGAAGAAGGATTAATAAGGGTGGATTGTGTGGTTATATGCATAGGGTTCGACATAGAAGGAGTATAGGTTCTACGCGTACAAAGTGTTCGCTAGAATGTCTCAATGAAGCAATTTCTAGTATATTGATCTGATTATGATGTAAATCGTTCATATGGTGTAGATAATCGTTCATAGAGCTTACAAGGATCCGCAGAACTTAGATAATTTCGACAACAAGGTATGCAAGGCTCTTTATTTCTTTTGGCATAATTTTATATGCGAATCATAACCATCGTGGTGCTACATAAATTACTCGACTATTAGTAGTTAGGAATGATCAAGTTATTGACTCCTATGTTGAAAGAATGTCCAAGTATGTTTCTAAGACCTTAATAAGACACACCAGAAAAGATGTTGATGTTCCCAATGTTAACCAAAGGTGTAAAGGATATTATGTCACTCCAGATATTTTATTATTATTCATGCATTTCATTTTCATTGCATTCATATGTTACCTTGGACCACTTGTGCTATGTACATTACTATAAGGTAAATATTATATATATATGTATGGGAGTTGGGGAAAGGGAAAATGCGTTATATACGCACACCACTGCAGCTGGTACAAACTATCACAAAAGAGCCCGAAGAGGCCAATATGATGTGATGCCCTTGTGTGGCGATATAACCTGATGCCCACAGAGGCACTTATGGGAGGATTCCTGTGTGGACATTAGTATACCACATTTGCATTTTGCATACATTCATTAATCATTATCTGGTATGATGCCCACATAGGCTCTTATGGTAAGGAAGATGCCCGACGAGGCTGATGTATATGGAAACTGCATTGTGCATAACATTTAGGTATATGTATTAGGGCCCCCAGAGGCATTTACTGATGTTCAACTATTTCTGTTTCAGACTATGATATATCTATGCTATGTTATTTCTTATGCCTGACATACTCAGTATATCAGTCGTACTGACGTCCCTTTTGTCGGGGGACATTGCGTTTTATGCCCGCAGGTTCATATCGAGAGAGTGACGGTTCGCATTAGTAGGTTGCTGGCTCAGCTGGTATTTGGAGCACTCTATTTCGCTTCGGAGTTGCGGTCTGGTCATGGTTGTTTTACTCTTTATATCCTTGTAGATAGGTGTCCTGTGGTTAGTTGTCATGTAAGGCCTTGGTATATAAATGGATGAGTTGGGGCTTTTATGTTGAAACTTTTTATAATCTATCACAACCAAATATATATTAAAATATGTTTAAGGGTGGAGTGTATCTGTGGTGTCCGGTGGGTAGGGTCCGGGTGCCCGTCGCGGCCCTCCGATTTAGGTCGTGACAAACTTGGTATCAGAGCATGTCTGTCCTAGGATCTACAAGTCATGTCTAGTAGAGTCTTGGTTATGGGTGTGTTGCACGCCACACTTATAAGTAGGAGTCTACAGTGCATTTAGAAATGTCTATGTCTTTCATAATCTAGATCGTTTGATAGAGTTGAGTCGTAAGAGTATTTGTTCCTAATCTAATTTTCTCATTTGAAACTGCAGTAACGTTTACAATGAGAAACACCTCAGATAATAAGGATGCGGCTACTGTCGTAAGACAAGATGTTAGACAGATACCACCCGCTGGCACGGGTCAGAGGGTTACGGAAATTGAAAGAAGAGATGTGTGTTATACTATATACCATCAGAAATCATGGAATCTATAGAGGAGGATCCATCTTAAGATCCCTATGAGTCACCCGCTCGAACTCCCTCGGTTCTTCCAGCGGGAAGTGAGGTGAGGGGAGTTCCGACTTCACCAAGGACATTAGTGTCAGTGTCGAGCCTCATTGACCATGAGATAGGTAAAACAACACAGGGACGGGTGCAATCGGATTTTCCTCAGACATCACACCATGACCGGGTATGCATGTCGCTCAATGACCCCTACCCTTCCGAGAATCCGGATAGTCCTCAATCTTGGGGGTCTGTTAATCAGGGCTCGCCGGTCCATGTTACTGGATACGCGGAGGCAGGAAGGAGGCAGGCTAGGATGAGGCGAAGTATTAGTAAGGATAAGAGAATTCCACCTCGAAGTGTGTCGGATCGAGATTCACATATAGGATCAAGATAGGACAGTGCAGAGACAAGGATATTTGAACCTATAAATCTTGCCACCCAAGGCTGAACTTAGTTTTCTCTGTATAAGAATAAGATATTTTATGTTTGATCTTGGTTAAAGTATGTGGTATAAGTGATGGTTGTGAATTATGAATATTATCTAAACGCTTCTTCTTAAAACTATTTTGAGTATGTTTTACTAATTCATGGGAGTTGGTATCTATTGTAACCTGGTTCAAATATGTTGTAGCTATGTTGTCTGTCTTAGAACCTTACTCATACTCATAAATGGAATGTCCTCTGTATGCCTTAACGTGACCCTGCCTTGGTTATGTTCTCTGCTCTTAAGTCGTGCTACATGTGTTGACCTCAAATGTTGGGTGTCTCATGTCTATCTACATCCAATCTAATGTTAAGTGAATACTGAGTCTTTTTTTTTGTGTTGTTAATTAACCTAAAGTTATGTTATGAATGTCTAGAAAAGAATTGTTTCTGCATCTATTCATGTGTCCATGTTACCATTGCCTATGTGTAAATCAATTCACCTAGTTTAAGTGCATGTGTAAGTTAAGAATAAAAGCTCAGAACCACTATGCTAGTTGACATATGTTCCCAACAAGTTAAAATGATAAAATTAGGCTAATTTCAGCATGCTAGTTTTGAAGAAATGATTCAGAAAGATCCTCTGGATCTCTACAAGATAGTCAAGTCTAAATACCCTGAAATTTTTGCTTCTGTGAACTGTTGATATGCATCCTCTTAATGTATCTGTTTTGACCCCTGGACATGGTGTGATCATGGGTTAGGTGCAGATATGGAAGCAAGATTAATTCAGCAGGTTCAGATGTTGCCTTTGTGATCTGGCTAAACATGTATAGGTAAGTGCATGGTTCCATACATCTGTTGTTTTGCTGTCACTGCTGCATCTTAATAAGAGATATTACCATGTTCAAACATATGTTGTGTAGTGTGTAATTAGTAAGGGACTGAATCTGTGCTAAGCATGAAACTAACACTTTGTGATTATATGTTAGTATTTATGGTTAGCCATCTCTGTTGAATAAGCATAGACTATGAATCATTCCTACTTGACTGCTTATTTGCATGAAGCATGTTCAAAGTAACTTGAACTTGTTATATCCAGCCTATATGAATGACAGAGTATGTGCCAGAAATAGAGGCTTACACTGTTTAGATTAGGCTAATGTGGAATGGATTGGAATAAATGCATTGTGTGTTAAAATGAGGATTGGACCATTGCCCCTTTCAAACTCTAAATGAGGTAACAAGTTGCACCGGTATGAATATACAGACCAGAACTGCATTTAGACACTATGAATTGTGTTTTACTTTGATCTGTATACTGATAACTGTTTTCCTTAGCTGCTCACTGTTATATTCAATGGTTGCTGCACATATTTGTTATTTTCTGAGACATTTAACTACCATACTTGCTGTTATGATGGCTGTTGTTTGATGTCACTGGTTACCATTATTTGGCTGCTGCTTTTGTTGTTACTTGCTGCTGTTGTCCCTACTACACTTTGATAACAAATGTGCCCATGTTCAACCACATGATGTTGTCCTCAGTTTGTGACAAATGCGGCTACAAATTTTGGGCAGGGGCACATTTGAACATGAGCAGTTGTAGTTACTGCACTTCAACTGCTACATTCCTTAAACCAAATGCTTACTTTAGCTACAGCCCTGCGAGGATTTGTTTGATACTGCTTGAGGCTGATGTTTGATGTCATCTTATGACTCCTGCTTCATACCACTTGTGGCTGTTCCACTTTCTCTAAATTGCTGCGGTTTGAGGTGATAAATGTTGTTGTGTTTGAAGCTGAAACCTGTCATATTTTGAGACAATTTTAGGGCTTGGGGACTGCTTTACCTTAGCCATTAACACCTCATTTTGGGTGTGACTTATTGTTGGATTTTGGCCATCCTATTGTGCTTGCTAGCTGCTGCATTTTATCAAATGTTGCTATGTTTTGATGAGCTGCTACTATTTATTTTTAAGGATAAAATAGATACTACACTATGAGATAATAAAACAGTTGAAGCATGATTAATTGCACTGATTTGTGTATTGTTTTAAATAACTGTGATGCATATAGGACTCTAAACTAGATGTTAGGATCCTCTACCTTCTTTGCCTGTTGTTTGAATTTAAAGAATGAATAAGATATACTACAGACCTAGGCAAAAATCCATCACCCTATTAACTTTCTATATAAATATTTAGCTAGATAAAGATTGCTTCACACAAGGTTACTAGAATTGGAAGGTATCACTATGTGTTTATTTTAGTTTGTATATGAAACTTGAGTCTATTCTTTAGAAGTGGTCATAGATTGATATGTATCTTCTCACTGTTTAAATGATAATCTGAATTAATCCATGAGTGTCTTATCCCCTATTTTTGATGAATTGAAGTGACAAATGTGATACTCCCTCTCTAGTTTTTACTAGACTTGGTCAACTGTGTGTTCATTTTTATTGTGACAAGAATTAGATATGTCATGCCGACATTCGAGGATGACTGTTTCTAAGGGGGAGATGATGTAACACCCCATCCTTTCGAGTAACGGTTTGAGTCGTCACGTAGGCAGGTAGACCCGGCACCCGGGAAGTTTAAGAATATTTACGTATGCTAATAAAGAAATTAGTATAGGAATGATGTGATCCCGAAATAATTTTAGGTTTAACAAATGTGACGACGGGGATTAATAATAATAATTGTATATCCCCAAAGAGGTTATGGACTAGTGTCATATTACAAGAATTATGACATTGAGTAGAAGAAAGTTTTATAAGTCGTCAGGATTGAATTAAGATCGGGAATTTAAGTGTGTGTATATTTAATTAATAGTGGGTTTAATTAATTATAATCGGGGAGACAATATATAGTGGGGATTTATACGTGTTACATTTTAAAACACTCTCTGAGTGATTAAGCCGTATAATCGATCGGTGGCAACACTGGGAGATTCACAAGTCTCCAACCTCTTCACCTTTCTCTATTATTAAAAGAGCTCCATCTACCTCTTAAGCTTCCGTAGAAGTTCACCATTGAAGAAATAATTGTTACATTTCAAGCAGAAGGAGTAATCTTAGTTGATGACTCTCTGGAATTCTCGACCAAAATTTGGGGCATTGTCCGCATGTTATCATTCAATCTAGAAGGGAGAATTCAAGGTGTTCTTGGCTTTAATTCCAGTAGAACCAAAGCCTTAAACAAGCCTAGAAACTCAAAAGCTAAACAAGAACCTTGAATTCGAAAAGATTCTGGCGCGAATCAATTTTGGGTTCTGCTGTTTCTGCTAGTCGGAAACTGATTTGGGCGAAAGGGTTTCAGATAATTCTCATCGCTATATCTAGCAGAGGTAATCTTTCTTGTTCCTAAATTTTGTACAATTACATAACATGATTCTTACTAGTTTTAAGACGATTATCGAAAATGCTAAGTTTAGGTTGGGGGTTGTCGGGACTGCCGTAATTGTAAGGTTTTGGAGTTGCATGTGAAATGGTTGTACTGTTTTGGATATTATAGCAGTAAGAAGAAGGATTAAGAAGGGCGGATTGTGTGGTTATATGCATAGGGTTCAACATAAAAGGAGTATAGGTTCTACGAGTACAAAGTGTTCGCTAGAATGTCTCAATGAAGCAATTTCTAGTATATTGATCTGATTATGATGTAAATCGTTCATATGGTGTAGATAATCGTTCATAGAGCTTACAAGGATCCGCAGAACTTAGATAATTTCGACAACAAGGTATGCAAGGCTCTTTATTTCTTTTGGCATAATTTTATATGCGAATCATAACCATCGTGGTGCTACATAAATTACTCTACTCTTAGTAGTTAGGAATGACCAAGTTATTGACTCCTATGTTGAAAGAATGTCCAAGTATGTTTCTAAGACCTTAATAAGGCACACCAGAAAAGATGTTAATGTTCCCAATGTTAACCAAAGGTGTAAAGGATATTATGTCACTCCGGATGTTTTATTATTATTCATGCATTTCATTTGCATTGCATTCATATGTTACCTTGGACCACTTGTGCTATGTACATTACTATATGGTAAATATTATATATATATATATATATATATATATGGGAGTTGGGGAAAGGGAAAAGGCGTTATATACACACACCACATGCAACTGGTACAGACTATCACAAAAGAGCCCGAAGAGGCCAATATGATGTGATGATGTGATTCCCTTGTGTAGCGATATAACCTGATGCCCACAGAGGCAGTTATGAGAGGATTCCTGTGTGGACATTAGTATACCGCATTTGCATTTTGCATACATTCGTTAATCATTATATGGTATGATGCCCACAGAGGCTCTTATGGTAAGGAAGATGCCCGACGAGGCTGATGAATATGGAAACTGCGTTGTGCATAACATTTAGGTATATGTATTAGGGCCCTCAGAGACATTTACTGATGTTCAACTGTTTCTATTTCAGACTATGGTATATCTCTGCTATGTTATTTCTTATGCCTGACATACTCAGTATATCAGTCGTACTGAGGTCCCTTTTGTCGGGGGACACTGCGTTTTATGCCCGCAGGTTCATATCGAGAGAGTGACGGTTCACATTAGTAGGTTGCTGGCTCAGCTGGTATTTGGAGCACTCTATTTCGCTTCGGAGTTACGGTCTGGTGATGGTATGTTTTACTTTTTATATGCTTGTAGATAGGTGTCCTGTCGTTAGTTGTCATGTAAGGCCTTGTCGGCCTTGGTATATAAATGGATGAGTTGGGGCTTTTGTGTTGAAACGTTTTATAATCTATCACATCTCAGTCCGTGTTTAAATATGTTTAAGGGTGGAGTGTATCTGTGGTGCTCGGCGGGTAGGGTCCGGGTGCCCGTCGCGGCTCTCCGGTTTTGATCGTGACATTTATTTTCTAACACTTGACAAGTTTTAGGGAGAAAGACTTGAAGATATTATTAATTGTTATTATTATTTTATTTTCTATTACCTAGCAAGTGCTAGGGAGCAATAAAGAAATTTTTTGAAAAGAATTCCTGAATGTGAACTCACTTCAACCAACCAAGTGAAAGCCTTTTTCTATGCAGATTCTTCCATACTTAAAGTCATAACATTACTCATGTAGTGACTTGTTCTGTGATTTCTGTTGTTCCTTGTGCTTTGATGATTTAAACTAGTTTATTGATTTAGCAAGGACTTAATCGAAAGAGGCTTTTGTTCACTTGGTGCACTCAACTAAGATAATTCTTGTTTGAAGTCATTACTTTAATTGATAAACTATACTAATTGAAAGAGGTGTTATTAACTAATGATTGTTTAATGTCACTAACTGTCAATAAATTAATAGTAAACAAGAGTGGTGCTATTAATATATTATTGTTATGTGGAGTGGTTGTATTTATTAATAAGCAATCATTCTTTAAATAAAGTTTTTGTTTCACTGTCAATCGATTAACTACACTAATCGAAAGAGGTGTTATTAATTGATTACTTTTATGTTATTTGATTATATTAGAAATAATCGAACATTTCATTATACAAAGGAAAAAATGATAGAGTTTTGATTTTATTATAATGATTTTATCTTGCCAACTCAAAATATCCCAACCTCTATCTTTTATTAGAAAATTCAAAAATATTTCTTGTTTTGTTATTTTATTTTTGAAGACTTTTGAACAATCCTCCTTTCATCAATTTGATTCTCTCAAATAGTAACATAGACAATACAAGTTTGTAGCCTATGTGGTTCCAATATCTATGGACGATATATTAAATTTTACTATAATTTGACAGAGAACGAGCAGAAAAACATATACGCCCAGAGCTCGTCAAATATTTGGCGCCGTTACCGGTGATTGGTAAACATCTACTTCAGATTAATTGTCTAACTACTACTTTGGAAATTATTCTTTTACTTTTTCTTCAAGTACTTTATTTTCTAACACTAGTTTTAGGGAGAAAGACTTGAATATATTATTAATTGTTATTATTATTTTATTTCTAGTACCTAGCAAGTGCTAGGGAGCATTAAAGAAAAATTTGAAAAGAATTCCTGAATGTGAACTCACATCAACCAACCAAGTGAAAGCCTTTTTCTATGTGGATTCTTCCATACTTATAGTCATAATATTACTCATGTAGTGTCATGTTATGTGATTTCTGTTGTTCCTTGTGCTTTGATTATCGTTTGATTTTTTTGATAGTTATGGTATTGTTCTTTTTTTTTAGCTTTGTCATGCTTTATATAGTATTTCGGGGTAGGAATAAGGTCTACATACACATGTGTACTTTTATAGAAAGCTATTAGGAATACAATAATTACTAAAATTAGTGTGTTTACCCTAATGGAATTTTAGGACAACCCTATGGATTGCCCATCTCAAAGTTAGCTCACGAGGGAAGTATTGTTCAAGTACTTATAAGGAGTCCATCCATCTCAATAACCACCAATGTGATACTTTTTTCATTCTTTAACAAAATTTCGATCATATTTAATTCCTTGTATATAAACACACGGGTAATAATATAAATTTCAAGAGTGAAAGATAAAATACAAAGAGACTATCAAACACTATGCTTCTAAGTTCTAACCTTTCTTTCTGTCCGAAGTTCCTATAAGGTACTAAAATTTTTGCAAAAGGAGAAAAGAAATTTCAATAATTTGTACATATTTGAGTTACTATGTCCACAAGTATTCAGGCCTATGGATGTGCTTTAAAATAAGCTAACAGGCCAACAAGTGGTGCATTTACATATGTAGCTGGTTCTGACTGGCCAGAATTAGGTCTATAATCAGCAAAATAATCTTTGATATCCGGTCCTCCAACCACTGCCCCTATATGCAAGTTGGGATTTGGGCTTTCACTGAGGAAATATTGTGTCCCTTCTTTACATCCTATGTTCTCCGGATGTTGATCAATAGATGGTAATGAAGCCCCTCTATGATGGATTCTTTGAGGAAATTTTGTTCCAAATCCAACCATGTATGACATATTCATTGGATTTCTCCCAAGAATATAATTTACCTGCAGGCATCAGATATTCCTCCATCAATCAGTTTAATTTTATTTCAAGTTTGTCACATTTTCATTTGTCATTTTAATATGACATACATGATCGATCATACCTGGCTTCTTGCAAAACGTATTAGCATCTTTTGAGTTACATCAATGTTGCCACAACGAATTACCCTGCTCTTCATGTAGCGCGCATAGGTAAGAAGTAGAAACGACAGAGCTGTTGGATTTTGCATATTACAAATCCCTGATTTGTACATGAGTCCACCTGCAAAAATTTGAGGATGAAAACAATTGTATGCGCATAATTCACAATTATTTTTTGTTTTTAAGTGGGAGATATGGGGGGAAAAACTATACCTGGAGTGTATATGACCGTATTGGTGGGAGATTCAGGCAGTACACTGCAGACGAATGTATCAGCGTATGGAAGGAAGGGGTTTGCATTTGAAGGTTTATCGAGAACGAACTGCAATAGTATCCAGAAATTTAAAAGATGTTACATTGAATCGAAGACATTCTGAAGTAATTATGTATGAAGAGAAAATCAGAGCCTGGTCTAGCTAGTGAATAAACCTTGGAGATCAGCACATTGATACCAGCATGCTTGGCATCCCATCCAAATTCTGATAAGCCACTTTCCATGTCTGATTTGAAGTTTATTATGTTTTGCTTTACATAATTCCAATACATAGGCTTTCTTGTAGCTTTGAGGAGCCATGCTGCCGCCCAAAGCAATTCATCCTGTTCAATTAATAAAAATAAATGTGGATAAATACCTTTTAGGACAGCTCTAAAAAATAATAGCCGGCAAATGTATGTGTGTATATTCAGTAAAAATATACATATAGTATACATAAATATACATAGTCAGTGTATATGTTATGTCTATTTTGGCTAGCGTCCGTCATTAATTTTGTCCGACGAGCCAAAAAGTGAAAAAACCCAAAATTCATCCTTATTAATTTGGACTAAGAACTTGCTGAATGTCAAAACCATTTGAAGATTATTAAGCCTTCATATATACTTACATTGTATCCATTGTAATTACAATAGAATGGGCACACCCAAGGTCCTATGCTATCATTGTAAGATCCCCTGTATTTATCCGCAAATTCAAAAACCTGAAATCCGGGCAAAAACAATAGCATTATTATCACCTCAACTGTTTGATGTACCAAAATGCAAACAGAATTCGTTTCAGAAGATTTGACGGTAAGTAGCATATTGTTACCTGGATGGCTCTGTTGACAAGCGATTTGGAATACGCAGGATCAGTAGGCTTAAAAACGATGGAGGTAGCAGCTAGAGCAGCGGCGATCTCAGCAGAAACTTCAGAACCAGGAGCTTGTGTAGTAACTGCAAAAGCAGTACGAGGAGTATCCATATCTTCAGGCCTTTCCCAACAGTTGTGATCGCCCTCCGCGTTACCTACTTGTGCATATACCACGTTGGGAATGTTTGTAGCCTTTAAAAAATAGTCCGTGGACCACTTAATAGCCTCCATGGCGTGTTTCAAGTCTGGTCCCATTGAATTTCTAAACTGCTCGACACTCCAAGCCAACATGGTCGTAGTAAAAGCCATTGGAAAGTGGAACTTCACATTGTCACCAGCATCATAGTACCCTCCTACCAAATCCACCTGAAAAAGATTCTTGTTAATTTCTTTAAAATTGAGGTAATATGTATTTGTACTAATAACAAGATTAAGAGCATGATCGGCGTATATTATACTCCATTCATTTCATTTTTATGTGTCTTAATTTGACTAGACACAATGTTTAAGAAATAAGAAAGATTTTGGAACATTGTAATTTTAAACTAAAGAGTATATAATATATGTCATTTCAGCAGAGGCGGAGCAAGGATATTGGTTTTGGACCACAATTTTTGCTTACTGGATTCTAAATAGATTATTTGTACATATTAAATGAATTTCTTAACCCAAATACAGAGTTTGACCGTTTGAGCCAAAGCTATTGGGTTCGGGAACCCATAACTAGCACTATGGCTCCACCATTGATCATTTGGATCATGTGCTCTTAAACATGTCACATAGATTATTGAAACTACATACTCCTTACTAAATATAGAAAATGAGATTGTTTAAAATAGACTAAAAAAAGTAAAACACATCAATTGAAAGAAGGGGAGTATCATATATTATGTATACTTACACCCTTGTCAGCTCCATCGTGAAGAGCAGAATCTTTTCTCCAAGTCATGAGCTGGTTAGGGGGTAATTTACCAGACCTTTGTCCCTCGAAGAAGAGAATACTCTTTGTTAAGGCATCAGCATAATTAGGATTAGGAACCTTAATTGCCACCACCGTTGCAGTCAAGAAAACAAATATTGCTGCTATTATTCTTAGCATTTGACAAGGAGATTTCATTTTTCTCAATATTGGTCTTGCTTGGTACGATGTTTGTTGTTTATCTGTTATAACCTGTAATTTGACATTATATATATACACTTGTCCAAACGAACATCTTCTATCCTTAGAATGCTTTTCCATAAAGATAGGAAAAGCAAGCCTTGTAAATACAAGTTCATTCTACAAAAGCAGATCAATGATCTCTGATTGAAGTCTTCAGGGGATAGCCAAAAATTTCTGTGGGTATAGACATTACAAGTTTACAACTTTTTGAACTCTATTCATATATTAATCACATTTTTATCATATCGTACACAAACATCGGTATTACGGCGTATCTCATATAATACGGAAGTATGAAGTTACCTTTATTTGTGTTGAGAGCAGGCGGCTAGCAGGCTACGACATGGGTGATTATATATTTAATTTCATCAACTTGGTGAGGTTACGGATAGCAACTTGCCATAGTATTTGAAAGAAATAATCCCCTTGATTATTTTCATTAATTGAAAGGCTATATATACAAGTTACATATTTTCATAATAGGAGAATCCTATTCCTATTCTATTTCTAAAACCTTATTCTACCATAATTCTAACTATACAATTATGGTAAGTGTACAAGACTAATTAAGGTAACCTTTACACGACAATATATCAACAACATACATTTCATATATACACCACTGTTTTCTGAAGCCACTGCCCGTGATGGGCTTCCGAATTGGGCCTACTGGCCACTGCTGTTGGGCCACTGCCCACTGCTTTGTTGGTCCACTGCTTTTGTATACCTGTGATATATACTTATGTATATTTAGTGTATATCACAGGTATATTGCTCTGTTTAACATACCCCCGCAATCATAGCGGGCGGTCTTCGAACGCTGAGACTGTCCCTAAAATCTTCAAAAAGTACCGCGGGTAGACCCTTTGTAAAAATGTCTGCAATTTGATAACGAGACGGGACATGGCATACACGAACTTGACCTTTAGCAACCTTTTCACGGACAAAGTGAATGTCCATTTCGATATGCTTGGTGCGTTGGTGTTGAACCGGGTTACCTGAAAGGTAGATGGCACTAATGTTATCGCAATATACCAAGGTTGCCTTCTGAATGGGACAATTAAGCTCCAAAAGCAAATTACGTAGCCAACATGATTCGGAGACCACATTCGCTACCCCTCGATATTCTGCCTCTGCACTTGAGCGTGATAGAGTTGCCTGACGCTTTGCCGACCAAGAGACCAAGTTGTTGCCAAGGAACATACAGTAGCCAGAAGTCGACCGTTTGGTGTCGGGACAACCACCCCAATCAGCATCTGTGTAGGAGACAAGTGTGGATGTAGATGAGGGATACAAGTGCAAACCATAATCCAGTGTCCCTTGAATATACCGAATGATGCATTTGATTGCATTCATGTGCTCAACTCTAGGATCATGCATGAATAAACACATCTGCTGAACAACATACATAATATCCGATCTGGTAAAGGTAAGATACTGGAGGGCCCCTGCAAGACTGCGATAGCGGGTTGGGTCCTCGTATGGTGCAACTACCGCGACACTAAGCTTGGGATTTGCATCAACTGGAGTGGAAGTGGACTTACAGGATGACATCCCAGCCCTCTCGATGATCTCAGCTGCATACTTTCGTTGGGACAAAAACAAACCACCTGAATGACGCTTGACGGCAATCCCCAAAAAGTAACTCAAGGGCCCTAAGTCTTTCATAGCAAACTCGGAACTGAGCATGACCAAGATAGACTGGCGCAAGGTATCGGAAGAAGCTGTCAAAATGATATCATCCACATACAACAGAATGTAGGCCAAGGACGACCCACGCCGATAGATGAACAAAGAATTATCTGACCTCCTGTGAGTGAACCCAATAGTCGAGACAAAGTCAGCAAACCTCGTATACCAGGCCCTTGGAGACTGCTTAAGCCCATATAAGGACTTCTTCAACAAACAGACATGATGAGGACGGTTTGGATCCCTGAAACCCAACGGCTACTGCATATAGACTGTTTCCTTGAGATCCCCATGTAAGAAAGCATTCTTGACATCTAACTGATGAATAGACCAAGTCTTCGAAAGAGCCAAGCTAAGCACAGTGCGAATAGTAGCAGTCTTGACCACCAGACTAAATGTCTCCCCACAATCTATCCCAACCTGCTGAGTCTTACCATCACCCACAAGCCGCGCCTTATGTCGAGCAAATGAACCATTTGAATTTTCCTTATGAGCAAAAATCCACATAGACCTGATAACATTAATACCATATGGACGGGGCACCAACTCCCACGTCTTATTATCGATAAAAGCATTATATTCATCAGTCATAGCAATTTTCCAATTAGGGTCATTTAATGCGGACACAGGATTGTGGGGCAAGGGGGAATTTAGAGACATCGAATGTAAATTAAAATGTCTTTTAGGTGTAAAAATACCCCGCTGACTACGAGTGACCGGTCTATGACTCGAGGAAGAATTGAGGGAATTTTGGGAATTTTCTCGGCTCGGGACGGACCGGCCGGCGGGCGGTGGGCTCTGCGCCGCCCAAATCGGAAAAACGACTCATCATCTGGACCGGTTCCGGGATTGGGTGGGATCCGCCCAATTGCTTGGGACCGATCCGGTTATTGGAACTGCCGGCGCGATCTTGTGGGTCCGGCGGGCGGTGGTCCGCTGGAGGATTTTGGGTGCGGGAGATGTCCGAAAAATTCCGAATAATACACGAGGATATTTGGTCATCCAAAAAATTATACGACTTAGGCTCGGGAGTATGAACTTTCGTAAAAGGGAATTGGGTTTCATAAAAAATGACATGGCGATTAATTATGATTTTCTTGGAGGATAAATCAAAACACTTATAACCACGATGATTCGACGGATAACCCAAAAATACACACGGGGTAGACCGAGCCTGAAGTTTGTTAATTGTGGTGGATGGGAATAACGGATAACACAAGCACCCAAAAATCCGAAGATGAGAATAAGAAGGGTTCTTATTATATAGGATTTTGAGGGGGGAGAATATGTCAGACCTTTAGAAGGAATTATGTTAAGAAGATATGTGGCCATTTGTAGAGCATGATGCCAAAAATATGGAGGTATGGAGGCATGAATTAAGAGAGTTCGGACAATGTTATTTATGGAACGAATTTTGCGTTCGGCTTTCCCATTTTGTGAAGATGTATGAGGACACGAAAAATGAAAATTTATCCCATTATTAGCACAGAATTCCCGAAACTCCCTATTGTCATAGACTTTCCCATTATCACATTGAATATTTTTTATTTCTCTTTCGAATTGAGTACGAATGAACGCTCTAAATTTGATGAAGACGGAAAACACTTGTGATTTATTCGCAATTGGAAACGTCCACAAAAATCTAGAATAATCATCTAAAAAGAGAACATAATATCAATGACCCAATGAACTAAGAATAGGAGACGTCCATAAGTCGCTATGAATAATATCAAATGGCATTGAAGTATGAGAATTGGAGTCTACAAATGGCAACTTAACAATTTTTCCTAATGAACAAGATTGACAAAGTGGAGTACGACTCGTACCCTTACAGAAATAAAGCTATTTTTATCTAAAACTGATAAAATAGAAGATCCCGGATGACCCAGACGAGCATGCCACATGGAGGGAGAGATGACTGCAAAAGCTGATGGCAAGGCTTGACTCGATGGACTGAAACTAGGAATGATAGGATACGAGATCCCCCTACTATCACACCTCATGAGATGACTCCCCGTCTTGAAATCCTTCATAGAGAAACCAAAAGGATCAAATTCAACGGAAACAGAATTGTCAGTAGTGAATTTTCGGACAGACACTAAATTTTTAATCAATTTAGGAGCATGTAAAGTATTTTTCAAGGGAAGGGGTGGATTGGGGGAAGACAACGTTTTCTGACCATAACCCTGAATTGGAATAGAGTTGCCATTACCAACAATTATACCCCGAGGGGTGCTCAAATTGGAATAAGAGGAGAGAGTACCTGATTCGGAAGTCATGTGAGTTGTGGCCCCGGTGTCCATATACCAATTTGGGTCCGGTTGAGTCAACCCCAACGTGTGCATCGCGGCCTCGATATCGGTCTGAGTGGGACCTGCTGCGTGATGGGCTTGCGGAGGTCGGGGCCCAAGAACTCCTGTCCGTGATGGAGCTGGGCCGTAGCTGCTAGAGCTGCTGCATTGGGGCCGATGGGCCGCCATCTGGCTGGGTGTTGGGCACGACCTCGTTGGCCGGCCCAATGGCCGCTGGAATTTCCCCGCCCGAGTAGAAGGGCTGCGGCCCACGGCCCACCGCCCCGCCCCCCCATGCTGGGACCAGGGGGGTGGTGGGCCACTGTTCCCTGGATGGGGCCCACCGCCTGCTTGCTGACCACCGGAACCGCCGCGTTTGCCCCCGCTATTTTTGTTATTATTCTTGCGATTATTCTTGCCGCCACCATGATTATGGTTTTGGCCCGAATTATTAACAAAACCCGAAGAACTAGGAGAGGACGCCACCATGACGACGGGGATTGCTCCGGTAGCTACCTTTTTAGCCAAACCGGCTTCTTCCAAAGTAAGCATGGAGCGGGCTTGATAGAAGTTGGGAAGAGGGTTGCTTTGGCGAAGGAGAGTTCCAACACCATTATAGGCCTCCGAAAGACCGAAAACCAACTGTAGAACGAGACGATTATTAGTTATCGATGCGCCAACATTACGGAGTTGATCGGCCAACTCCTTGAGTTTCTTGCAATATGCAGAAACTTTTGGAAATTCGTCCATTCGAACTAGAGAGAATTCCTGCTCGAGTGTGACGACACGTGAATGTTGGTTGTCTTGGAATATGTCGCGCAATCTATTCCATGCAGCCATAGCCGTGGTATCCGGCTCAATAATCGTCTGTAGAAGGTCCACCGAAATAGTGGCGTAGATCCACCGGAAAACGGTAGCATCAAGAGTAATCCATAACTCAGGATCCTCCGCAGGAAGGGGTCTAGCAGGAGGAATGATGTGATGAAGAACTTGATAAGAGATAGCGTGAATTTTAAACAACTCCGCCCACGTCGCATATTGGATGTTTTCCATCTCAAGGACAATAGGGATACAACTCTTGATATTGGAAACCATGAGGGGCAGGGTGATAATTGTTCTTAGACATATTGAAAGAACAAAGAAGGAAGGGAAATTTAAGAGATGTGTTTTTGAGAGCGGAAGACGAATTTTGGAAGAGAAACCCGAGGGGGGGTGGGGTGTCTCGGCCGAAATCAAAGAGAGGACAAAAGTTGAGAGAAAAACTTTTGTTTAGACCTAGTCTCTTGATACCATGAAAGAAATAATCCCCTTGATTATTTTCATTAATTGAAAGGCTATATATACAAGTTACATATTTCCATAATGGGAGAATCCTATTCCTATTCTATTTCTAAAACCTTATTCTACCATAATTCTAACTATACAATTATGGTAAGTGTACAAGACTAATTAAGGTAACCTTTACACTACAATATATCAACAACATACATTCCATATATACACCACTATTTTCTCAAGCCACTGCCCGTGATGGGCTTCCGAATTGGGCCTCATCGGCCACGCTCATTTGTTGGGCCACCGCCCACTGCTTTGTTGGTCCACTGCTTTTGTATACCTGTGATATATACTTCTGTATATTTAGTGTATATCACAGGTATATTACTCTGTTTAACGGTATTAGTTCATGAGGAAGAATATATCATAATACCCTCATTTTAAGTATTATAGTTTTGACTATGTGACGAGGGTCTATCGAAACAATCTATCTGCGTCTCAAGATAGGGATAAGGTCTACATAAACTCTACCCTCCCCGGACCCCACTTCGCGAATTTCACTGGGTATGTTGTTGTTGTTATAATCCAATTTATTGAATTCCAAATTAAATTTTAATATCGACGAATAGGATTTGATGCATTGCTTGGTATGCTGGTATATTGTGGTACATCAATCTTATAAATTTAAACTACTAATGGGCTGAAAAATTAAAAGAGAAATTACAGAGGATTTGACTAGAATATAATATGATTCAGATGGAAATTTTGTTTCTTGGAAACTGTATATCCGACGTCCTCTTTTACAAGGATTGCAAGATCCATTCCCAAATAAAAGTAATTCAGAACAAGTTACATTAGCGCTGACTATAGTTATTGTTTGACTTTCAAGTTTCTTTCTGTCTAAGTAGCTTTAATTTCATCTTTTTGTGGGCGTATATCGGTTCGGTTCGGTTTTGTATCCGAAAAATATGAACCGAATAAAAATTGGTTTTTTTTAAAAAAAAAATAAATACAACTTTTTTTTTTTAAAAAAAATCGATATGTTCGGTTTATATCGCCGAACGTATCGGATTATATCGATTTTTTCTAGTCGGGTCGGAGAATTTTTTATTTTTTAAAAAAAATTGAATTTCCAAAACTGAAATTGACATTCACACCTACACTACCATAAAATGTCGACGTTGAAATCTATTGTGTATCGTGAGATGTTTACTAAAAAAAAAGGAAATCGATTTGGGGGAAAACACAAATTGATCGGGAAAACGGATGTTTTCGTAAAAATTGGTTGCGCCAAACTGGGTCGGCCCTGTCTCGAAAAAATACCAAAAATCAAAAAAAAATAAAATCGGGTAAAACGGACATCCGAGCGCAGAGTTATGACTATTTAAAGTTTCACCAATTTACAACAACTTTCTCTCCTACATTTTATGTCAATGCTTTCGTGATATGTTAATCAAGTTCATGCCGCATTCGACTTCCATAAAAAGCTTCATAGATTGACTTCAATGGCTATGATTCAAGAGATAGTAGTAGCTTAAAATAAAAAATAAGAATAATTATATATTTAATTCGGTTTTTTTGGTTCCGTTCGTATCCAAAATTAACAAACCGAACCGAATCACTAAATCCTGATTCGGTTCGATTTTTCAAAAAATCGATTTTGTTTTTAAAAAAAACCGAGAAAAAACCGAACCGAATGAACCGAATTTCGGTTCGGTTCGGTTTTTTCGGTTCTCCTGGTTTTTTGCCCACCCCTATCCCCAACCATACCATTTGTAAGTTAATTTGCCGTACATGTATTTATTCTTCATATCTGAGTATCCGACTATCGCTTAGAGTACAATAAACTTTGGTTTATTGTAATACTAGACAGGATGCCCGTGCTGCGCACGGCCCCAACATTGTGGCTTAAATGTTCCAATTTTTTGTTAACACTAAGTAATTTACAACTCCAATATTCTATTCTAGAGAGAAAATGACATGTGTCAAGTATAAAATTGAAATCATTCAAGAATACAGATGGGCAACACACATGAAACAGAAGGAAAAAATAATAAAATTGACTCACTGATTGCCAATTCAATGGTAACATTGAAAAACATGAAATCACTACAAATTCTTCTCCTCAGTATGTGCCTAAATGGGAGCAGAATGCCGGAACATATTTTGCCATCAAGACTAATTTACACAAGAAATGCTGAAAGTTTCTCCAATGTCTCTCTCATTTTTGCTTTAGCTGAAGAAAGGTCTGATTACCCATGCAGGACCAAAAAGCACAATTAACTCACAAGTATCTTCCAAGACATGCTCCTAGTTAGTTCACTCTTTAATTTAATCTGGAGAAAGAAGACACAGTAATACGGATTGATAATTCCACTCTTCTTAAGCTAATGTTACAATCCTAGTTGGCTCATATGAGACCATTTTGAACCTTTTGTCATTAATATTGCAACTCGGACTTAATATTGATAAACATATCAGTTGTAACCCCTTATTGTGATGTTCTAAAACATTCTTTTAACTAATTGAATTGATTTGTCAGAAAAATACTACCCCCTTAGTCATATATGTAATGCTTAAAATTGAAAGATTGATTGAATGTTCATAGTACAATTTCCAGAAGAGGCATCTTGAAATATAGATGGAGTAGAATAAGAGTGCACATGAAAGAAGTAAGCAATTGCTTGTTATAGGCTCAGCTAAATGAGTCACTTTCTACTCCCATCAAGTACATAAAATGGTGTAATTTCTTTTTATTATTAGTCATTAGACCAACCATTGCAAAGTTCTTACTAAATACTTTGTGCAAATCTACAGGTTAAGATGTATACACTCTTAAAAACTTATATTAGCAATTCATTAAGTTAAATCAGCGTGCATTTAAAAATATAAAAATTGATAACACCTCGAAGGTAACACATTATTCTCATAATAGAAATCACTAAATTGCGAGCTCGAAAATAGAATGGTATAATACCTCAACATCAACTAAATTCATTTGTACGGAAAAGTTCTTTCCTTAAGCTATAGCCTACCTTCGTGCAGCCATTTCCTCAGAATAATATACCAATGTTCATGTGAAACAATAAGTATTAGTTAACCCCTTTCAATTTACTAACTTTAATATCCAATCAACGAAATATCATAACCACCCATAAGTAAAATTAAGTACCCACAAAACTTCCTATGATTTCCTAGGAAGTTTGAAGCTTATCCCTTACCTTTCAAATAGCTCGCCGACAAATCCATTAATGAAGATCTCTTATATCTTTAATAAAAGACCTTGCCTAGTCGACTGTTAACTTTGGAAGATACTAAATGTTTAAACAGATAGAATTGAATGAGTTAGCATAAATTGTTAAACACACAATATACACACAATATACAGGTGTATATTGTATAGTTAATGTCTCGGATTCTGCCCCATAAGTAGCTCTCGGTTTGTACAGATTTAGGTAATATATTTTATGGTAAATATTTAGTATCCTAGTTTAGGTAATGTTGTAATATAATTAGTAGTGTATTACCATAATTAGTATATTACCATAAATGTATAGAATAAAGTTTTAGGAATAGAATAGAAATAGGAATAGGATTCTCCTATTTTGTAACTTGTATATAAACCTTTCAATTAATGAAAATAATCAAGGGGATTATTTCTATCATGGTATCAAAAGTCTAGGTCACGCAAATTTTTTCTCTCCAAGTTTTGTGCCTCCCCTGTCGGCCGAGACCCCCCCCTCGGGTTTTACCAAAATTTTGTCTTCCGCTCTCAAAATCTCTCTTACAAATCCCTCTTTCACCTCTTGTTCTTTCGTTATGTCGACGTCAAAGAACTCGTTTCACCCTGCCCTTGTTGTTTCTAACATCAAGAATCATATCCCGTTAATTCTTGAAATAGAAAACGTCCAATACGCGACGTGGGCCGAGTTGTTCAAAATTCACGCTCGTTCGCATCAAGTCATCCATCACATCATCCCCGCGGCTCTTGATGATACAGAGGTGCCTAAACGCGAGGATGATCCTAAATTATGGACAACGCTTGATGCCATTGTCCTTCAGTGGATATATTCTACTATCTCCACTGACCTATTGCAGACGATTATCGAGCCAGACGCTACGGCGATGGCCGCATGGGATATACTGCGTGAAATATTCCAGGATAATCAAAATTCCAGAGCCGTTACCCTTGAACAGGATTTTTCCCACGTCAACATGGAAAATTTCCCAAACGTTTCAACATATTGCAAAAGGTTGAAGGAATTGGCGGACCAACTCCGCAACGTTGGTGCGCCTGTTAGTGACGATCGTCTTGTTCTACAGATGGTCGCTGGCCTATCTGAGGCCTATAGTGGTGTTGGAACTCTCCTCCGTCAAAGTAATCCTCTTCCAAGGTTCTATTAAGCCCGATCCATGCTTACCTTAGAAGAAGCCGGTTTGGCTAAAAAGGCGGCTACTAATGCTAGTCCCGTGGTCATGATGACTTCCTCCCCTAGTCCTCAAAATTTTGGCAACAATTCCAACCAAAACCAATCCCACGGGGGCAACAAGAATGGCTGGAAAAATAAAAATCGCGGGGGCAAACGCGGCGGTTCCGGCAGCAGTCGCGGTGGCCAAAGCAGTGGCAGTGGGTCCCATCCAAGTTCCAGTGGGCCACCGAACCCCTGGTCTTAGCCTTGGGCCTCTGGGCCGTGGGTTTGGACCAGTGGCCCTACGGTCCACCTCCACCACAGTTTTCAACAACTGGCCAGTGGGCTTTTCAGCAGCCCAGACGGCCCACTTCCCACTGGCCCAGTAACGGCAGCAGTTCCAGCAGTTTCAGCCCACGACAACCCAGTTATGGAATACTTGGGCCCTGGCCTCCGCAAGCTCACCACGCAGCAGGCCCCACTCAGACCGATATCAAGGTCGCGATGCACACACTAGGGTTGACACAACTGGACCCGAATTGGTATATGTATACCGGTGCCACTACCCACATGACATCCGATTCAGCTACTCTCTCATCTTATTCCAATTTGAGCAACCCTCGCGGTATAATTATTGGTAATAGCAACTGTATTCCAATTCAGGGTTATGGTCAGAAAACGTTGTCTCCCCCCAATCCACCCCTTATCTTGAAAAATACTTTACATGCTCCCAAATTGATTAAAAACTTAGTGTCTGTCCGAAAGTTCACCACTGACAATTCTGTTTCTGTTGAATTTGATCCTTTTGGTTTCTCTGTGAAGGATTTCAAGACGGGGAGTCATCTCATGAGGTGTGATAGTAGGGGGGATCTGTATCCTATCATTCCTAGTTTCAGTCCATCGAGTCAAGCCTTGCCATCAGCTTTTGCAGCCATCTCTCCCTCCATGTGGCATGCTCGTCTGGGTCATCCGGGATCTTCTATTTTATCAGTTTTAGATAAAAATAGCTTTATTTCTTGTAAGGGTACGAGTCGTACCCCAATTTGTCAATCTTGTTCGTTAGGAAAAAGTGTTAAGTTGTCATTTGTAGATTCAAATTATCATACTTCAATGACATTCGATATTATTCATAGCGACCTATGCACGTCTCCTACTCTAAGTTCGTTGGGTCATCGGTATTATGTTCTTTTTTTGGATGATTATTCTAAATTTTTGTGGACGTTTCCAATTGAAAATAAATCTCAAGTGTTTTCCGTCTTCCTAAAATTTAGAGCATTCATTAGAACACAATTCGAAAGAGAAATAAAAAATATTCAGTGTGATAATGGAAAAGAGTATGACAATAGGGAGTTTCGGGAGTTCAGTGCTAATAATGGGATCAATTTTCATTATTCTTGTCCTCATACCTCTTCACAAAATGGAAAAGCCAAACGCAAAATTCGTTCCATAAATAACATTGCCCGCACTCTCTTAATTCATGCTTCCGTACACCTATATTTTTGGCATCATGCTCTTCAAATGGCAACATATCTCCTTAACATAATTCCTTCCAAAGGTCTGACATATTCTTCCCCCCTCCAAATTTTATATAATAAGAATCCTTCTTATTCTCATCTTCGGGTTTTTGGGTGCTTGTGTTATCAGTTATTCCCATCCACCACAATTAACAAACTTCAGGCCCGGTCTACTCCGTGTGTGTTTTTGGGTTATCCGTCTAATCATCGTGGTTACAAATGCTTTGATTTATCCTCCAAGAAAATTATCATTAATTGCCATGTAATTTTTTATGAAACCCAATTTCCATTTACTAAAGTTCATACTCCCGAGCCTAGTTCGTATAATTTTTTGGATGAACAAATATCCTCGTTTATTATTCAACATTTTTCGGACATCTCCCGCACCCGAAATTCTCCAGCGGACCCACTGCCTGCTGGTCCCACTAGCCCATCTCGGTCGTCACTGCCCAGTCTTTTCATCGGGCTGGTTCCGCGATTGGGCCGAGTCCCGGCCCAACACCGGAACGGTCCATTCCGTTCTCGGCCCGGTTCGCTTCCAATTTTGGGCCGGCGAGCCCACCGCTCGCTTTCGCCATCCATCCCGAGCCCACCAAATTCCCAAAATCCACTCACTTCTTCCTCAAGTCATAGACCGGTCACTCGTAGTCAGCAGGGTATTTTTACACCTAAACGACATTTTAATTTACATTCAAATGTCTCTAAATCCCCCTTGCTCCGTAATCCTATGTCTGGCTTAAATGACCCGAATTGTAAAATTGTTGTGACTGATGAATATAATGCTCTTATTGATAATAAGACGTGGGAGTTGGTGCCCCGTCCCTCTGGTATTAATGTCATCAGGTCTATGTGGATTTTTGCTCATAAGGAAAATTCAGATGGGTCATTTGCTCGACATAAGGCGCGGCTTGTGGGTGATGGTAAGACTCAGCAGGTTGTGATAGATTATGGTGAGACGTTTAGTCCGGTGGTCAAGCCGGCTACCATTCGCAATGTGCTTAGTTTGGCTCTTTCGAAGGCATGGTCTATTCATCAGTTGGATGTCAAGAACGATTTCCTACATGGTGATCTCAAGGAAACGGTCTTTATGCATCAGCCGTTGGGGTTCAGGGATTCCAACCGTCCTCATCATGTCTGTTTATTGAAGAAGTCCTTATATGTGCTTAAGCAGTCACCACGGGCCTGGTATACAAGGTTTGCGGACTATGTGTCGACTATTGGGTTCAATCACAGCCGGTCAGATAATTCATTGTTCATCTACCATCGTGGTTCATCCTTAGCCTACGTTCTGTTGTATGTGGATGATATCATTTTGACTGCCTCTTCCGATGCCTTACGCCAGTCTATCATGACCATGCTCAGCTCTGACTTTGCTATGAAAGATTTAGGACCCTTGAGTTATTTTTTGGGGATTGCCGTCAAGCGTCATTCAGATGGATTATTTTTGTCTCAAAGAAAGTATGCAGCTGAGATTATCGAGAGAGCCGGTATGTCATCTTGTAAGTCCACTTCCACTCCAGTTGATACTAAGCCCAAGCTTGGTGTCGCGGCCGGCGTCCCTTACGAGGATCCGACCCGCTATCGCAGTCTTACAGGGGCCCTTCGGTAACTTACCTTTACCAGACCGGATATTACGTATGCGGTTCAGCAGGTGTGTTTATTCATGCATGATCCCAGAGTTGAGCACATGAATGCAATCAAACGCATCATCCCGTATATTCAGGGTACACTGGACTATGGTTTGCATTTGTATCCTTCATCGACATCCACACTTGTCTCATACATAAATGCTGATTGGGGTAGTTGTCCAGACACCAGACGATCTACGTCTGGCTACTGTATGTTCCTTGGCAACAACTTGGTCTCCTGGTCTGCGAAGCGTCAGACGACTCTATCCCGCTCAAGTGCCGAGGCTGAATATCGAGGGGTAGCCAATGTGGTCTCAGAATCATGTTGGTTACGTAATTTGCTTTTAGAGCTTCATTGTCCAATTCAAAAGGCAACCTTAGTAAATTGCGATAATATTAGTGCCATCTACCTTTTAGGTAATCCGGTTCAGCACCAACGCACTAAACATATCGAAATGGACATTCACTTTGTCCGTAAAAAGGTTGCTCGGGGTTACGTTCGCGTATGCCATGTCCCGTCAAGATATCAAATTGCCGACATCTTTACAAAGGGTCTTCCCTCGGTCCTTTTTAAAGATTTTAGGGACAGTCTCAGCGTTCGAAGACCGCCCGCTATGACTGCGGGTGTGTGTTAAATATACAATATACACACAATAGTTAATGTCTCGGATTCTGCCCCATAAGTAGCTCTCGGTTTGTACAGATTTAGGTAATATATTTTATGGTAAATATTTAGTATCCTAGTTTAGGTAATGTTGTAATATAATTAGTAGTGTATTACCATAATTAGTATATTACCATAAATGTATAGAATAAGGTTTTAGGAATAGAATAGGAATAAAATTCTCCTATTTTGTAACTTGTATATAAACTTTTCAATTAATGAAAATAATCAAGGGGATTATTTCTATCATAAATTAAGAAGATGGCTTTAATTCGCACAAATTAGTAATCATATGTTTTTCCTTGCCTCTGGAAAGCATTTGTTTCTTGTCCATATTACATTCATGGTCATATACTTGTTTTTTTTAAAAGAGAAAGCAAAAAAGGTATGGCTTTAAACATATCTCGCCAATAATGTAATTTGCTTTACCTGTACTCAACATTCTAATAAAATTATATTGGCCCTCCATCATGTAATAGTTATCTCAAGCATCAAGCTATAGGCTTTAACAATGCACTCCATGTCGTGTATGGCATATAAGGAGCAGGCACTCTCAACTAAGAGAACAATTCCTACACCCCCATTTGTTGCAATCCATCAGCCAGAAACACACAACATTAAGAGCTTAGACGACATCTCTCTTTTTCAGCATTTATGCACCTTACTTTTCAAATTCCTTAGACATTTGATGCATTGACTCATATCAAACTTTGAACACGTCTAGGAATTAGCATACTGTAATCAGGAACATAGAGTAAGTCGCAAACAATAATCATGTATCTGAGGGATTCTAGACGAAGTACATGTGCTATTAAAGTACACATTAGTATATGTATTCAAGAAATAGCACACTTAAGCTGAAGGATGTGCTTCTTTTGAATAAATGAACAAATACTATCATGTACCAAAATCTTTGGGCATTTCAAGTGAATTGGGAATAACATAGATATCTTGACAAAAAATAACCATTTTGATCTTATGCCTAGTAGCTTCCTTTCTCAGGATTTCAGTTTCCTCCAGAGGGACGTATGGTACAAACCCGGAAATGAGGCACATAATAATGTGGAATAGTAACTCCAAATAAAAGATGGCCTGTGATATAAAATGAAGCGTACAATGAGTAGCACACTGGTAGTTGCATAAAAAAGTAGAAGAAAACTTATATACGTGTGATTTCTTAGAGGGTGTTTGGATTCGCTTATTATTAAGTATTTTTTTTTTAACTTTTAAGCTCTTTTATACTTTTTGAGGTGTTTGAGTGAGATAAAAAGTGTTTTAAAACATTTATTTTTAGTCGAAAAAGGTACAAAAATAAGGAGTCGTTTGGACATGATTTGAAATCATATGGTTTAAGTTGAAGTTTTGTTTGGACATGCAATTTGAGTTTCTTAAGTTGTATCTTTCTCATTGATATAAAAATCCACAAGTTGTGAAAACCATCAAAACTTTCCTAACTCCTATGCGATCTTACCAAATGATCAAGTCATAGTTCATAACAAAATTAATATGCGGCTCAAAATTGTACACTTTTAAGTCATGACATATTCATACCTTTGTATATATATATACAATATAAATTATGTATTGGACAATTATATCCAATACAATATAAAGTCGATCAATTGATATATATCTACTAATTTATTTATCTTTTTTTACAAAATATAAAATTATATTGTACACTTTTTAGTCATGTCATAGTCATACTTTTGTATATATATACAATATAAATTTTATATTGGACAATTATATCCAATATAATATAAAGTTGATCAATTGGTATATATCCACTAATTTATGAATCTTTTTGTACAAAATATAAACTTATGAGTCAAGTTCTATATTTAAAAATTTTGAAATCGTGATTTGGAATCTCAAATCACACCTTTTTGGATGATTTGAGATTTCAAACCATGACATGAAGTTGAAGTTCAAGTTATGTCCAAATTGCATAAACAAATATGATTTGAAATCAAATTATAAAAATATGGTTTGAAAATGCATAGTCAAACACCTATTAAGTCAAAAGCCAAAAGTTGGGTAGGACCAACTTATGACTTTTAGCTTTTAGTATAAGTCATTTTTAAAAAGTCAATCAAAACATCCTTAATCTACTTCCTGCTAATCAATAAACTCTATTCACACCAATCGCCAGTTCAGTGGCCGAGTCAAGAATTCAACGGCGGGTGTGCATATTTTCTTTTCAATTATGATAAAGGCGTGCAAAATTAAATATACACTCATTATAACTAACATTTAACCTTTGTACACCACATAATTTTCTGACGAAGTGTGTGCATCAAACCACCCTTCGCCTAAGTGGCTCCGTCCATGATTACCACTGGTCCATCAAATGTCTCGTCTCCACCAAAAAGATAGTAAAGGCTGGAGTGCCGATCTCACATAAATTGCGGCTTCCCGTTACTGTTGTGAATTAATAGGTTTCATCAAGCGGATAATACCTGTTAAATCAAGGTTTTAGTTCATAATACATCCAGAGTAAAGTAATATAGGATGCACTACCAGATTATTGACATTACGGATGGCAATTGGACGGGCGGGTGCGGGTACCCCCTCCCCGCACCCGTACTCGCCAGAAAATTTTATACCCGTCATCTATCCGCTATCCGTGGCGGGTACAATTTCAACATTCATACCGTCCTAGGCGGATATATTCTTAAATACACACCTGCTCCACCATCCAAGTGGATATCCGCCACCCGCCAATACCCGCCTGTACCCGTTAGCCATATCAGCCTATTCTCCTTCTCTTCTCTATTGAAACCTCACCTGCTGTGTATTTTCTCTGCAAACCAAAACAGTAAACTCCCAAAAATTAAAAACTTCTTCACTTAAGACATTAAAATAAGAAAATTCACAGAATTACAATACTTTTCCTCGACTAAAAGAACACGAAAAAAATTAGGAACTTTAATTAAACATCAAAATAAAGAAAAACTCATAATTTACAGTAGTCTTCCTTGACCAGATAACGGATCTCACAAAAATAACATCAAACACATTAGGAACTTCCGCCCTTGAACTTCAAAATAAGAAATACTCTTAATTGAAAATAATAAATGCTTACATTGGAAGGAGTTGAAAAATTAGGAAGAGGCGGCTTGTTCTGGTTCTTCGGAGCCATTTGAAATTATTATGCTATGTAACAAAATGATCTTTTGTAAGGATATTGCAGTGAAGGACAAAGAGCGGGGCGAGAACAGGGAGAGTAATGATCTTTTGTAAGGATATTGCAGTGAGAGCAAATAGCAAGACGAAGGTGGCGAGCAACAAGAAAATTAGCCCGACGAACCTTAGCATCACATGAAAAACAGAGAAAAGCCGAATCAGATGGGCAAAATAGTGCGGCTTCGTGCGTCTATGGATTCCACGCCTTTTGAAGGGAAAAGAACAAATGGGCATTTTACCCTTCTCTTCTTTGCCTTTGACGAATTGATATTGGGCTTGGGCTTAATCGGCTTGGGCTCAATTTAAAATGACTTGAAATAAAAAATGAAAAATCAATTTGTACTGGGCTTACGGGGCGGGTAGGCGGACGGTTGGATGCGGGGCGGGGAAGGCGGTTATAACTGCAAATTCACCACCTACCCGCCTATCCGTGGCGGGTACATTTTCAATACTTATACCCGTCTATTACCTGTCAAAGTTATACTCATACCCGTCCCAACTGAGACGAGGTGCGATGCGGAATCCGCAAAATTATATCCACCTGATATCCCTAATTGACATATCTACAAAGTTGAATAATCAAAATATTTTTATATGATGAAGTTAAGGGAGGTATAATTGGATATTATATTGTAAATGGATGTTTCTCTATACTTAACAGTACTATTCTTCTACTGTAAATAGATAAAGAAGAAAGGAAAAAATAATGAGTTCTCTATAAAAAAATTCTACATCATCAGATAACTTTGAGGTTACTAAGTTATTCTTAATTTTCCTCTTTATTTCTTTTTGTTTTTGGTAAAAGAAATTAAACACTGCTTTTTTTTTCTTTCTTCTCTATCTCCCTTTCTCTAACCACCATCTGTTGTGTCTTTCTCCTTTTTCTACACACATACAAACTCATTTTTTTCTGACTTTGTCCCTCGAAATTCCCCTTCACAAATGCAATTTTTTGTGCATTCTTTTATCAGTCCAGAACAATTGCACTTTTCCAATTCTTGTTTTTCTTTTGTTCCATGTTTCTAGGATTTATTGGTATTATTCCATGAAAATTAAGTGTTTTCCGTTGTGAAGTGTTCATCTCATTTTCCACTGTTGTATGCCCCATAGAACATGGGAAATTTCTTGGATCTCTTTCAACCTCTTCTTCATATCATCTAATTCCAACTGCTTACACATTATTATTCTTATCAATGCGAATATCGAATTAGGTTTTCTTGAAACATAAAAATGATAGATAAACAGAATAATTTAAGAAATCAGAAAGAATAAAAAGAGGAAAATAAAAGAACTTCAACATCGCCATTTTCTATCGCTGCCATGGCAATACCAACGAGAAGGAGAGAAGAGTGCTGGACTGGGAAAGTACATAGTTTTAAAACTAGGAATTAGTGTTGAGCAAGTGGTCCTTGGTCTCATGGCTTGGACGATACTCGTTTCTTTAAGCTAGTTTTTGAGTTGAATTACGCCAAGTGGTATTAGAGTCAAATCCGTCTCAATTCATTATTTTCGATGTTGGTCCTCTTATATTATCCATGCTCCAGATGTCCAGTCCTGGACGTGAGGCGGAGTGTTGAATTCTCCACATCGATGAAATAAGTGGTGTCTCATTATATAGCTTGGACAATCCTCCTTATTTTAAATTAGTTTTTGAGGTTGAGTTAGACCAAAATCTATTCTTTACAAAATTTGATTACCGTATAATTAGGAAAGATAATTATCTTTAGTGTTTTTTAATTTATAATTGAGTAATTTCTAAGAAAGGTACTAATATTACTTAAGAAAATTATAATAATTATCTTTAAAGTTACTTGATGGTGTAATTTTTTGTGCACAGACAGTAACCAAACTTAATCTCAAAAATAATTATTCACTGTTCCACGCATACCATCAAACATCATGGGTACATCAGTATGCAAAAGGAGTCAGTTGCTTACCCAAAAAATCAGATTTTATATCTCATCAAATATACAGAATCATGCACGTATATACTCCTATCTATTTCAAAACATTCATGAGAAAAAGAGGTAAAAATAGTGACCAGCATATGAAAATCCACCAAAAAATTCAAATTGAGAAGGAAATTAATTAACAAATATCTATCAAAATCCCATCGAAAACTAGTAATAAATCCGTAGTCAAGTACAGAACAGGCGCCATTGAGATCGAGAAAGAGGAATAGTAAGAACGGTTAATGTTGGATTTGATATTGTGACATTTCACCCAACATATCTCCAAAAGTATTGATTTGAATGTATAAGAATGTTGGGACAAATGTTGCACAACATTTTCAGAACCGATTTTGCCTTACTTCACGTAATGATTACTATGTAGTAAATATGACTTGACAAGGTAAAAAGGAGTTGGTAAACACGTGTGAAGAACGAGTCAAGATTGTTGCTTTTCGTGAGGAACAAGTCAAAGTTGTTAGAGGTTTTTTCTCCTTGATCGTCTCCAACGCATCCTACCAGCTGCTCACCTTTCCCTCAACCTCGACAACCGATTGATGAGCTTTTTAAGGAAGACTCTCTACTATAAATAGAGAGACTACTACAATGAATCGATATCCAGAATCAGAAAGTAAAAATACCAAGAGAGCTATCGGGATTTCATCTCAGAAATCTGGATCACTAGTGTTGCTTGAGTGTGTTGACAACATTCTGTCAAACATTACAATTGTTGTTTAGATTCTAGATTAGTTTTGTATGGAGCGATTGTAATGAGAGATTGTCTATGTCTACTTAGTTAGATTTTTCAGGCAGAAGTCATCTGCGACTTCAACTTTTAATTCCTTTCTGTTTTATCTTGTAAATCTGTAAAGAAAGAAATTTATATATTTGTATATAATATATATACAATACATTTGGTCATTGACCATCATAAGTTATATATATTATATAACTTATGAAAATTTAAACCTTTGTGTTCTTTAAATTCCGCTGCATTTACTATTTAAAGTTTATGTTTTGCTAAGTGTTGTTACTTGTGTCGGATGACATAATTGCCGACATTCGGAAATAGAATTGACATTCGATTTATTTCATATCTTGTTTTTATTTTCCATAGCATTTGATACCCTTCAAGTGGTATCAGAGCCGACACTTAACACAATAAGTGCTTGGTCCTGTTGTCATAAGCTATGGATTCGGCAAATCCAACTATTGGTAGGCTTCCTATTTTAGATGGATCAAACTATGGCTATTGGAAGATTCGCTTACATTCTCATATCAAATCAATTGATGTTAGGGCATGGAGATCTATAACCAATGTGTATGTTGTTCCAATGTTGCCACCGATGAGGAAGGTGACATTCTTATTAAACTTGAATTCGAATGTACTACAGAAGAAACCAATAACGTTAGCTTTAATGAAAAAGCCTTAAATGCAATTTTTGGATGAGTTGATATGTATATGTTCAAACTCATTCAAAATTGCCCCACGGCTAAGGATGCATGAGATACTTTACAAATTCATTGTGAAGGTAGCTCAAGTGTTCGTCGAACAAAGCTACGCATGCTCATGAGTAAATATGAATGTTTAAGGATGGAAGAAGCGGATGTCTTATTTTAAAAAGTTGGTTGACATCTCAAATGAATGTCAAGTGCTTTGTGAACCATTAACCAACACTCAACTTGTTGAAAAGGCTTTCTGTTCTCTTTCTGAAAAGTTTAATTTAAAGATATGTGCTATTGAAGAAGCTCACAATCTTGCCACAATGGACCTTCATACCTTGATGAACATTCTCAAAACTTATGAGATGAACATTGAGAATAAAAAGGAATTGTATAAAAGCTAGAATGTGGCACTTCAAGTTCCTCAGAGAGTCAAATCGAAGAAGAGGATGAGAATCTTGAAGAAATTGGTGATGGTGCAAATGTTGCCTTACTCACTCGAAAATACAATTCGATGGTGATGAAGTTCAACAATGAGAGAAATCAATCTAAATCTAAAGAGCACCAAAACCAAGTCTTCAATCAAAAGGCCACTAGATTCCTTCCTAATGTACAAAAAGGAAATCAACTAAGAAGAAACAACTCAAATCGTAACAAATTTGATCCCAAACAACTTGAGTCCGTGCAGTGTCATGCATGCTCGGGTTGGGGTCACTATGCTAACAAACATTTGTTAAAACACTCTTAGAAAATTTGGTAAGAACATATGGGTTTCTCTTAGTGATGATGAAAGAGAAGATGAAGGAGATCATGAAATTGAAACACAAGCAATGCTGGCTACTGTTTTCGAACAGTCTCTGTCGGAGAATGAAGATGTCATATACAATGTTGTCTCAGATGCCACGACATTTTCTCCAACATCAGTAGCGACATCAACATCCACAGCAACATTCAAAAAGTATGAATTCTTTAATTATTCTGATGTTAACTGCTTTAGTGGTTCCATTTCTGTTAGTAAGGCTGATTGTATGTATCAAGTTGAATGCAAAGATAATATGATTAATGAATTACAAAGTAAATGTAAAGGCTTAATCATAGAATCCAAGCAACTTGACAAAAAGGTAAAATCTTTAACTCATGATAATTTAGTATCAAAAGGCACGATAACCCGACTTGAGGTTGCACTTACCAAAAAGGTTATTGAATTTGGTAAGATCCGTGCAAAATTGGATTTAGCTGAAGCAACCTTCCGTAAGCTCAACACGGGGACTTCAAAATTGAATAAGATACTCAACTTTAGTAAACCTTCACATGCAGGAATTGGGTACGAAAACTCTCTTAAAAGTTAAAACCATATGATCTAATCTCTTTGATAAAAATGAGAAAATATGTTTTGTAAAACAAAAATGGATGAATAATAGGTTCTCATATATGTCAAAGAATATGAAGTTTTTGTGTTATCACTGTAACTCCCCTGGACACTTAAAATCATAATGTTTCAAACTTTAAAATTCTGTGAGAAAAATATTGCCTAAAATATTATCCAACATTCCGAATAACAATCGAAACAACATTTCTGAACCAAAAGGTAAAAAATGTTTTAAGAGAGTTTGGATTCCTAAAAAGAATGTAACATGTAATGTTGCTATAACTGCATTAAGAACTAACATTTCAGGTTTTTGGTACTTTGATAGTGGATGTTCTCACCACATGACAGGTATAAAAGGTTTTCTAAAGAACTATGAGTCATTCAATGGAGGAACGTGACTTATGGAGGTGGCAGTAAAAGCAAAATAATTGGAAAGGGATCTTGGATGTTCCTGGATTTCCAGCCTTAAAAAACATCTTACACGTTGGGGGCTTACTAGCTAATTTGATTAGTAAAAGTCAACTGTGTGATGACGATCTTGAGGTAAAATTTAATAAGAATGCCTGTAAAGTTATGAATGAAGCAAATATATGTGTCATGACAGGTACAAGAACAGGTGACAATTGCTATCTTGTTGTAAGACAAGAAACATGCAATAATGCTAAGGTCGATGACATAACACTATGGCATCAAAAGTTGAGGCATGTGAACTACCGCAATTTAGAAAAATTGGTCTCATATGAAGTAGTTAGAGTCATACCCAAACTTAGCTATAAAGGTAAAACTGTCTGTGAAGATTGTTTGAAAGGTAAGCAAACCCGTATCTCTCATAATGTTGTCCAACACGACGGACATCATTCAGGTACGTCTTACTGTTTTTAATTGCTACATATGAATTTAATGAGTCCAATTGAAGTAGACAGTCTAGGAGGTATGAGCTATTCCTTTGTGATAGTAGATGATTTTTCTAGATATTATTGGATATATTTTTTGAAAGAAAAATCACAAACGTTTGATATGTTTAAAATCTTGCACTCTAGAATTAGAAATTTATTCTATTCTCCTATTATTTGGATTAGATCCGACCATGGAAAAGAATTTGAAAATAGTTCATTCACAAACTTTTGTGAGAAAAAGGGAATTTTCCATGAGTTTTCTGCCCCCAAAACTCCCCAACAGAATGGAGTTGCAGAACGGAAGAATAGGACATTACAAGAAACGGCTAGAGTGATGCTTAGTTCTAAACATTTGTCAAAACGTTTATGGGCATAAGCCTTGAATACTGCTAATCATATAGATAATATAGTCTATCTAAGGTCAGGAACAAAGATGACACCCTATGAGATTATAAATGGAAAGAAACCAAACATGCGCTACTTTCATATTTTTGGGTGTATTTGTTATATTTTAAATGACAGGGATCATTTGGCAAAATTTGACTCTAAGAGTGATAAAGGAATTTTTGTTGGCTATTCACGAAATAGTCATGCTTATCGAGTATACAATCTAAGATCCATAACTGTACAAGAGTCTCTAAATGTTATCTTTGATGATCTTTCTAATGTTTCAGGAAAAACTATTAAAAATAACATTATAGATACAGTGGAAAGTCCACAGATTGTAGAAGAATTGGATGTTGCCACAAATGTTGCCATACCTGAAGCAACATCCGAAACAACAATAGAGACCACAGAGGCCACATATGAGGAGTCAAGTGCTGAATTGTTAAACCAAGTTCGTAGGGATCCCCCGTCAAGAATTAGGAAGAATCATCCAACGGGCCAAATGATAGGGAGAGTTTTTGAAGGAATTAGAACAAGAGGCAAAGAACCACTCAACTATAGAGAAATGGTAAGGTATGTGTGTATGTCAACCATATACCAAGAGGTTAGTCCTTTTTGTTTTATATCTACATTAGAACCAAAGAATGTTGTAGAAGCACTTAAAGATAATTTCTGGATAAAAGCAATGCAAGAAGAGCTTGAACAATTTTCTCGAGATGAAGTCTGGGACTTAGTTCTACGTTAAAATAATACAAATGTAATTGGAACTAAGTTGATTTTTAAAAATAAAACAGACAAAATCGGGAACAGTTGTTAGAAACAAAGCACGTCTAGTTGCCCAAGGTTATACTCAGGTTGAAGGAATTGATTTTGATGAAACCTTCGCACTTGTAGCTAGAATCGAGTCGATTAGACTTTTACTTGTTATTGTTTGTTGTCTAAAAATTACTTTACACCAAATGGATGTAAAATGTGCTTTCTTAAATGGTTATCTAGACAATGAGGTATATGTTGAACAACCAAAAGGATTTGAATATCCTTACGATCCACACTATGTGTACAAACTTAAAAAGGCTTTGTATGGGTTGAAATAAGCACATTGTGCTTGGTATGGTCGTTTAACTAACTTTCTTCTTAAATTTGGTTCTAATCGTGGCTAAGCTGATCGTACTTTGTTTATTAAACGACACGGTGTAGATATTATAATTGCTCAAATCTACGTGGATGACATAGTCTTTGGATCGACTTCACAGTCGTACCTAAATTCATTCATTGAAGCTATGTCATCGACATTTGAAATGAGCATGATTGTGGAATTAACTTTTTTCTTAGGCTTGCAGATAAAGCAAAGTGAAGATGAAATTTTCATCTCACAGAGTAAATATGTCAAGAATCTAGTTAAAAGATTTGGTTTGGAGAACGCTAAACAGATTAAATCGCCAATGAGTTCATCGCAAAAGGTATGTAAGGATAATGTTGGTGAAAATGTTGATCCAACATTATATCGATCTATGATAGGTAGCCTTCTTTATCTTACTGCTAATCGCCCAGATATTATGTTTAGTGTTTGTGTTTGTGCACATTTTCAAGACTATCCCAAAATGTCCCACTTAAATGCCGTGAAACGTATTATTCGATATGTTGCTGGCACATGTGAGTTGGGAATCTGGTATTCCAAAGACACTAATCCTAACTTAATAGGATTTAGTGATTCGGATTAGGTTGGAGATGTGGATGATAGAAAAAGTACAAGTGGATGATATTTTTATCTTGGCAATAACCCTGTTTCATGGTATAGTCGTAAACAATACTGTGTCTCACTTTCAACTGCTGAATCTGAATATGTAGCAGCTGAAAGTTGTTGTTCTCAATTAATATAGCTATGACACATGTTAGACAACTATGAATTTACTAGCCACATTTTGATTTTGCACTGTGATAATTTGAGTGCTATAATTATTTCTAAAAATCCAGTTCAGCACTCACGTACAAAACATATTGATATTAGACATCACTTTTTAAGAGATTTAGTTGAAAACAGCTAGTTCAAATTGAACATGTTGACACTCTTCATCAACTAGCTGATATTTTTACAAAAGCTTTGGACCATGAGAGATTATCTAGTTTAAAGAAATCTCTTGATCTTTGTAATCTTTAAAAAAACATTTTTGGTGAATGTCAGCTGAAATGTTGTCTAATATTTCAGGTGACATTTACCTATGTTATATCACAACTGATTATTGTTGTTGTATGGTACATAACTTTTGGTCACTCAAGCATGATCCTTCAATAAGAATATTTTATCAAAGTGATACCGTTCTCTGCGATGATATATACTAAAATAAAATTATATATATCATAAAAGGGAGTATCAAAATAAGGCAAAGCCTTTACAAATATTTAACAACTGTGAAAAATGGGCAAAGCCCGTGAAAAGATACTGTTCCTATTCTATAGGAGTATCGAGTGATTCAAAAGAGATTTGAGGATACCATAAAAGTATTCTTATTTTTGACACGAAAAATTCTTTTATATGTGTTATATGATTAGACCAAGGACATGATGGAAAAATGTTACATTGGTCCAGTGGTCAAATTCATAAAGTGCATATAAAACGTGTCTTGGTTTGTTGCCAAATATGAAAATTCTTGTGGGATCAAAATACTTGTGTCGTCCAAAATGTTGCTGACATTGTTGTTGACATCTTCAGAATGTGATAGGTGTTGGGATGTTGTGCTTATCTGATCGTTGAAATATCAGATCTTACTCCCTATTATATGCCTTGTTTATAGGAATTTCAAAATTTAAATGATAAGATCAAATTTTATTCCTACCGTGATGTTTATTTTTTTTATCCCAATATTTTAGGTGTAAGTTATTGTGTAAAATTGAAACACCTAATACTAAGGGATTCTTGTTGCTAAGAAAATGTTTGCCATGTATATAAATATTCCTCTCATTTGTTATTTTTTTTTACAAAAATAAAAACTCAGCGGGTGTATATCTTCCTACCTACCCGATGGAAACACTAAATCAAACTCCAATCTCTATCAGAAACCCTAACTTCTCAAAACCCTCTCCCAAAATTTCACCAATGAAAACATCACCAATGTCAGAACAAATGTCATCCAATATCCACTCCAACACTCCAATGACCACGAGCCCTCCAATGAATATGGAGGCTTTCGAGCACAATGATCCCCAACAAACTAACAACCATGTTTTCCACCCTCCACAAAATTGCTATTCACAATTGACTTCCTTCTATGAATGAGTCAATTGTGACATATGAACAAACTACCCTGTTGTATAAAGTTGGGAAATGTTTGAAAGTTGATTTGGGAAAATTGATATTTCATCAAATTGCCAACTTGGCTGAGAAATAATCAACTTTAATCCTTCATTTTCCTTCTCTGATCTACAAAGTATTAACCACCCAAGGCTTTGAGCCTAAGAGAGAAGACACTTTAGGAAAGGCTCCTAAACTTTACACTATAAATAAAGCAATTTTGAAGAGCAAGGACAGAGTTATCGACTTGCCCTAGAAGAAGGAAACTGAAAGTGAAAATATTGCCAGAAATGTCACCAACATTCTGGGCAACACTGGTCCAATACAATCTGCACTATCTACAAAATGGCTTGGATCAAATTGCAAAAATCAACCAACAAATTGCAGAAGTTGATGCTGCAAGGAATGCCCTGATACAACTTAGATATCATTTCATGATGCTACTTTCTTCACAAAAAGGGGGAGATGATGCTGATGTAGGGGGAGGAAGCTAAAACTGTTATGCTGCAGAGGAAGTTGAAGCTGTTATGCAGGGGTAGAAAGTTGCTGCTGCTGTATGATGAACAATGAGGAAGCTGAATGATGTTGCTGAACCTAAGCTGTAAATGTTTGTTCAATATTTTGATGGATTGATATGGATATTTGTTGATATTGGTTTATTTATATTCGTGTTTGTATATATTGGATGATATGGGTATATATGTGCTCATAGTTTTTTTCTCTAATCTTATGAATTGGTATACACATGTTTGCTTGTATGGCATCACAAGTTAAGGGGGAGCATGACCTTTAAATTATTGATCATAGATGTTGGACAACATTTGTGACAACACCATAAGTCAACTTTACATTTTAACGAGTTTTGTGAAGAAAGGCAAAAATGAGGAGATTGTTAATGTTGGATTTGATGTTGTGACATTTGACCCAACATATCTCCAGAAGTATTGATTTGAATGTATAAGAATGTTAGGACAAATGTTGCACAACATTCGGACCAACATTTTCTGAACTGATTTTTCCTTACTTCATGTAATGATTACTATGTAGTAAATATGACTTGGCAAGGTAAAAAGGAGTTGGTAAACACGTGTGAAGAACGAGTCAAGGCTGCTGCTTTTCATAGGAACAAATCAAAGTTGTTACAGGTTTTTGCTTCTTGATCGTCTCCAACAAATCCTACCAGCTGCCCACCTTTCCCTCACCTCCACAACCGATCGACGAACTTTTCAAGGAAGACTCTCTACTATAAATAGAGAGGCTACTACAGTGAATCGATATCTAGAACCAAAAAGTAAAAATACCAAGAGAGCTCTCAAGATTTCATCTCAGAAATCTGGATCACTAGAGTTGCCCGAGTGTGTTGACAACATTCTATCCAAAATTACAATTGTTGTTTAGATTCTAAATTAGTTTTATATGGAGCGATTGTAATGAGAGGTTGTCTATGTCTACTTAGTTAAATTTTTTAGATAGAAGTCATCTACGACTTCAACTTTTAATTTCTTTCTGTTTTATCGTGTAAATCTGTAAAGAGAGAAAATTGTATATTTGTATATAACATATATGCAATACATTTGATTATATAACTTATGAAAATTTAAATATTTGTGTTCTTCATATTTCGCTGCATTTACTGTTTAAAGTTTTATTTTGCTAAGTGTTGTTACTTATCGGACGACATAATTATCGACATTCAGAAATAAAATTGACATTCAATTTATTTAATTTCTTATTTTTATTTTTCATAATATTTGACACCCTTCGACAACGACCAAAGTGAAAAATCAATGATAAATTCTGAAAGAAAAAACAAAAGCGTTCGAAATGGAAGTGAAAAGTGGACACCAGCGGTTAAGCACAAATAAAAAGTGCAGTACACGTGTCAGCAAGAACTACACTTGTTGAATCCACTGAGTGTACAACCAAGAATACTACTTTTGTTGCATTTTGTACAAGTGACTATAGCATGTTTTCGTCCCTCAGACTCTCGTTTCTAAATAATATATAAGAAAAAGAAATGATAAAATAAAAAATAATTTTACTTTTTCCTGACTGCATCATATTCAATGTTTACCGTAAAATGTTTAAGTAGTGCATTATGGTAATTTGAACAAAAGATACAACAAAACTGTTAGGAAAAGCAATTAATGGAATGGAAAGGAAGGAAAAAAAAAAGGAGCCAACTCCAATGTTTTTGTTCATCTACCAATAGGGATGGCAATTGGGCGGGGCGGGTGTGGCTACCCCTCCCCGCATCCCGTATCCGTCAGAAAATTTTATACCCGCCAACAATTTTCAACATCCATACCCGTTTAGGCGGGTATATTCCTAAATCCACACCCGCTCTACCACCCAAATGGATATCCTTCACCCGCCAATACCCGCCTGCCATATTTTGTAATCAATTCATTTGTGATCAATTAGTGATCAACATGATCCCAAAAATTCAAATTCCAAAAATATCCCAAAAATTTGAGTTAAGAATCAATACTGTCACAGTCTCATTTTCTTTGGGAGAGAGGGAGGAGAATTCTGGATTTTTTCACCATCAGAATTCCCCATATTTTTTCACCTCTTCCCCCTTGCACAACAAAGAATCAAGAAAATAAAATTTTCAAGAAAACCCAAAAATTATCCACCCAAATAGCTATATATTACAAATGTAGACAAAACTCAGATATTATTTCAGCTATATAAGCTAAAGTTTTTCAACTTTTTCAATTGAACTCCACAAACCCAATAGGTAAAACTTAACAAATGCACAAAAATTGACCTCACCAAGACAACCCCAAATCACAAAGCAAAGACAACAATATTTTTCAATATTTTCCGATCAACATCTCTTTTAAAGAAAAAGTAGGAGACGTCGAGAATGAGAGAGGGAGGAGAGACGACGTGAATGGGGACGAGAGAGAGGGAGGTGTGAAGGCGTGAAGGACTGAAGAGGCGTAGGGTTTTGAGTTTTGTTGGAGAATGAGAGACTTGTCGTGACTTATGGGCTGAAGGCACGACTTATGGGTCGCTAATATTTTGGGGGTATAAGGGGAAATCCACCACTTACCCGCCTATCCGTGACGGGTACATTTTCAATACTCATACCCGCCTACTACCCGCCAAAGTTATATCCATACCCGTCCCAACTAGGACGAGTGCAGTGCGGAATCCGCAAAATTATACCCACCTGCCATCCCTATCTACCAACTCCACCCTAGTTTCTAGATCGTCATATGAACTTTGATAAAATGTTTTGTTAGAAAATTTTAGGCCTGGCCAGTGGGCCGGGCTTAGGTCTGGCGGGGTCGGGGCGGGACGGGCGAAGGGGGCGGGGTCGGGTCTGGCGGGACTTGCTCCAGTCCCGTCCCGATCCCAATCCCAATCCCGTCGGAATCGGGGGTGGGTTCGGGATCGGTTTCCGGGTTTTTTTTTTTTTTTTAATAACATATGTATAAAAAAAAACTCAATAAGCAAGACAAGATAGTGTAATAAAAACATCCCAAGGCTGTTTTTGTGCCTCTTATATTATTTAATAGACATATGATTTTTTTGTAATACAAATACAATTGTCTAAATTGCAACTTTGTGGTATTGTCCAAAAGTTGCAAATTACATAATAAAATTGTAATTAAAAAAATTACATTCTCAAAAAAACTTGTTCTAATTGCTTGATAATTTCCTGTGGTTCTTCGGTTGGAATTGGTATTTGTTGGTCAAATTGATCCATGTCGCTTCCACTACCTTCAGATAAGATTTCATTGTAGTTTTCGTCTTCTTCTTCATTGATCTCCGATTGACCGCACCTTCTCCGCTCCGCTCGTATCCAATCTCTGAATAATACCGCAATTTTCAAGTCGTCTCCGGCTAATGAGTGTCTCGTGGTCTCCTATTTGATATCTCCGTGAGAAAAAGCGCTTTCGACGCGATTGATGACGCTTGAATGTTCAAAACATCTCGGGTCATCATTGAAAGTGTCGGAAAGGTCTTCTCATTCCCCTCCAAAGATTTCGCAAGTCTTCATGTCCATCTTCATTGATAACTTCGTGGCACGGTACAAAATCCTGCAAAACAAAAATATCCAACTCGCTAATTTGGTTAGTAGCGGTACGACCGCACATTCTATTTCTGAGGCTTTCAATACTAGCCGCAGAAACAGCATGTCTTTTGTGAGGTTGTGTTGAAGATGAAGAAGATGATATGGAAGTCGGCAAGTTACTAGCATTTTCTTGCTGATAAAACCTATATATTTTTTTGCATTGGTCTTCTACGCTAGACAACACTTCTTCTTTAGTTTGTTCAATAGGTGGTGGGTGATTTAGATTTTTGGGACTTGGAGGTGGTAGTACTTCTATACAAAAGTAAATAGTTTCAATTAGTGATTTAGTACCGTCTATTTTAATAGTCGAATTTAATACATCACCAATAATATAAATAGTGGGAATAGGAATAAAATATTTTTTTATTTTGATAAACATTTTTTAATAGCTGCCATATAAGCTGGGTTTTCCATATATTCACTAAGTAATAAAAATATTAGAGTTATATAAAACAACATAGTTGAAATAGTAGGATAATATATACCGAAAAATTCTTTTGTTGCTTGAAAAAATTTCTCTAAAAATACAATAAGTTCGAAATTTTTACCCAATCACTATCTACAACTATATCAATTTGGATTTTGATTATGAGAGTTAAAAAATAAAGTTATAGGTTTTCTATAGTCATAAGCAACAAGTAGTTGCTCGTATAAAGAATTCCACCTAGTGGATACTTCTTCTGCAATTTTTCTATAAGGTAGTCCACAATCGTAACAAATTTTTTTATATTCTTTTCTTCGTTGTACTCTATTACTTTTAAAAGTAAAGTTTATAGCAAATTGTATTTTACTAAGAATGTCTTGAAAAAGTGATAGACCATCCTGTACAATTAAGTTATATATATGGCACGCGCATTTTATATGAAAATGATATGGAAAAGATGGAGTTAAACTATTTTTTAAAATTGTAATAGCGTAATTGTTAGAAGAAGCGTTATCTAATGTAATAGTCATAATTTTATCGGTTATTCCATAATAATGGCACACTTGATAAATATTATCTGCAATAAAAGTACCAGTGTGCCTATCATCTATATATCTATACGCTAAGATACGTTTTTGCATAGACCATTTATAATCTATCCAATGACAAGTTACCGTTAAATAATCATGGCCGTTAGTACTACGACCTATATCAGACGTGATAGATACTTTGCCATTAAAATGATATAATGAATAACGTAAATATTGTTGATATTCATGTGCGAATTTAAATACATCTCTCTTAACAGTTGATCTAGGAAAACCGTTAAAAGCAGGATTATATATATCTCTAATGTAATGAATAAAACCGAGAGATGAAGGAAATGAAAAAGGCAAACCCTCCACAACAACTAATTTTGATATTGCTTCCCTATCTCTATGTTTATTGTATTTAGGGCCTACAATTCCCCCCGTCATAGGGTTAATTTGACCCTGTACTTGGTCCGGGATAGTATCAGTATGTGAACCTTGTCCCGATGGAGCGGGCATTTGCGCACCCGGGTTTGAAGCCTGGTATTGGGCTTACCTAGCTGGACGAGCACTTACTACGTGTCTAATTAAACCCCACGTCCTACCGTGACCTTTTCCAGTTTTAAATTTTAAAACATTTTTACAAATTTTACATATAGCTACTTGATTCTCTATGTCCCTATCAAAAAATATCCACGCATATGATTTTAATGGTCGTTTTGCTGGACCTCGTCTCATACTAGGGGGAATAGGAGGCATTTCAGTTGAAGGTGCACTAGTGGGTGTGTTGTCATCAACATTAGTGGGTATATCATCTAGATCATCATCTAAATTAAAGTCTTCTTGAGTTCCAGAAAATAGCTCCTCGTCTAAATCTAATGGTATTGTAGGAAAATGTTGAGTATCAACAAAATCATCATGTGTAGGAATAAGATGACTAGAAGAAGTACCCTTGCCCTGGTTTCCCCTACTAGAAGAAGCACCCTTACCCTTAAACATACCTCTTAATCCATTCATTTTAATTATGATAATAAATAATTAAAGACAATAAAATTAAGTGCGCTAAATAAAATAAGCAGACAATAATAATTTAATGAAGGAACGAATGTACCAAACGCCGACGTAACGTCGACGTGTAATCGAGAGGTTGAAAATTGAAACTTTGCTCGATGGAAGATCCTCAAACTAGTTGCCAACTTCACTCCCAATTCCCAAATGAATAAATAAAATTGAATATTTAGTAAACAATGTAGACTTGTAGAGAGATAAATTGAGAGATTGTAGGAAGATTTGTGAGATAGATGAAGAGAAAATGAGTTATTTATAGTTGAAAAATTGGGTTAAAGTGTAAATATAATAATTTATGGGTTAAAAATAAATATTAAGGGGTAGGGGGGGTTGGGGGAGGAGGGGGAGGCCAAAAATGGCCATTGCCCAACGGCCAAAATCTAAAATGGCCGTTGGTGCAACGTTTATATTTGCAAAGGGGGTCTTTCGGGCGGGATCGGGGGCGGGCTCGGGACGGGCGGGACGAGACATTGTCCCGTCCTGAGTTCGAGTCCCACTACCATTTTTTTTATACTCGGGGTCGGGGCAGGCTCAGGACGGGGTCGGGCCGTCCCGGCCCACTGGCCAGCCTTAAAAAATTACAACTAGTACTTGTAACTATTTGGCTCCACTTGAAAATCTTTGTGCTCTTGAAGGACCTACTATTTTTATTACTAATTTCTAATTTTAATAGTATTTCCTATGTTACCAAAAGAAAAGCAATGAAAAGGAATAAAAGCTAGAGTTTGCAACTACCAATTTTCATAGCGGGGATGAAGCTGATACAGAGTGGTAAAGCCTCTTATATTTAACTCGTTTGAGATATTCAATTAATCCCCACAGCTTACACAAACAGGCTAACATTTCTTCACTTTTTCCATTGATAGTAAGTGTAAGATATAATAATTTTCGTCAGAGATTCCTTTAATTATTCACAATATATATAGTTGTACAAATGTTGATTTCTAATACAATACGAATCCTAAGTTACCTTAAATGGTTGATTCCTAATACAATAAGAATCCTAAGTTACCTTAAATATACATCTATCATAATTACAAAATATACGGTGAATATTCTCTAATACTCCCCCTCAAACGGAGAGGGAGGAGGCCAAACGCTAAGGCTAGATCGAAAGTCGGTGAAGAGCTGTCTCGATAGTCCCTTTGTGAAAATATCTGCATACTGATAGGAGGAAGACACATGTAATATTTTGACCTAACCAATGACGACCTTATCTCGTACAAAGTGGATATCCATCTCAATATGCTTAGTCCGCTGATGTTGGACTGGGTTGTGAGACATGTAGATGGCAGATATGTTGTCACAATAGACTATAGACGCATTTCACATCGGATGCTGGAGCTCCAAAAGTAGATTTCGAAGCCAACAGATCTCAGCAACGACATTAGCAACTTCGCGATACTCTGCTTCAGCGCTCGAACGGGATAGCGTGGCCTGCCGCTTGGCGGACCATGAGATAAGATTGTCCCCAAGAAATACACAGTAGCCTGAGGTGGAGCGACGTGTGTCGGGCATCCTGCCCAATCTGCATCCGTGTAGGAGAGCAATTTGGTTGGGGCAGAGGGGTAGAGATGTAATTCAAAGTCCAGTGTGCCCTTAACGTATCTGATAATTCATTTGAGGGCCGCAAAATGAGACTCTCGGGGGTCGTGCATAAACATGTACACCTGCTGAACAACATATGCAATATCAGGCCTAGTGAATGTAACATACTGAAGGGCACCTGTAAGGCTCCGATATAGAGTAGGATCAGAAACTGGCGCACCGTCATTTGTACTGAGCTTGGATTTCGAGTCAACCGGAGTTGGTATAATTTTATAATTTTCCATCTTAGCCCTATAGACTATTTCTTCTGCATATTTACGCTGACACAAAAACATAGTGGTTGCAGATCTGGTCACTGATATACCCAAAAAATAGCTCAACTTGCCCAAGTCAGTCATAGCAAATTCAGTTTTGAGTAGAGCAATGATTTCATTCTTCAAACCGTCAGATGAGGCAGTAAGAACAATGTCATCAACATATAATAGCAAATAAGCAGTGCTGCTACCTCGATGAAAAGTGAAGAGAGAGTTATCACACCTGCTACATATAAACCCGATCTGCAGAAGATACATGGCAAAGCGATCATACCAAGCGCGGGGTGCCTGTTTCAAGCCATACAATGACTTTCTGAGACGACATACAAACTGCAGAACTGCCGGATGAACAAAGCCAGGAGGCTGATGCATGTACACAATATCTTTCAAATCCCCATAAAGAAATGCATTCTTGACATCAAGCTGATGAATCGGCCAATGCATGCCCATAGCAATACTGAGAACAGTCCGAATAGTGGCCGGTTTAACAACCGGACTGAATATCTCACCACAATCAATACCCTCCTACTGATTGGTGCCATTTGCAACTAGTCTTGCCTTATACCGCTCTAAGTCACCACTATCTCTGAACTTGTGGCAAAATAGCCACATACACCGGATAATATTCATAATATCTGGTCTAGGTACCAAATCCCAAGTGTTCTGCTTGGTTAAAGCGTTGAACTCCTCGCACATGGCCGCATTCCAATTAGGGTCCAGTTTTGCTAGTTTTGGATTTTTAGGAATGAGTGATAAGGTTTGTGTGGAGAGGTTGAAGTGAACCTTGGGTTTGAAGATCCCGTGTTGTGCACGAGTCTCCATGCGATGGGTAGGCAGCAGTGGGAGGTCTGGACTGAGAGGTTGCAAGGCTGTTATTTCTGGATTGGGAGGCAGCAGTACTGCCGGACTAGGAAGCTGTAGGTTTGTGGGTTCTGGACTGGGAGAGGTTTGCGGGTTTTGCAGTTCTGGACTGTTTCTGGCTGGAGGCAGCAGGGTGTTTGTGTGGTGTTCGACCGAGAGCAGGGATCAGTTTGGTCGGAGATGGTGCCAGACAGTGGTGGTGATGAAGATGTAAGCTCTGACTGAACAACGGAATGTCGGTGGTACAGAGATTGGATAGCCGGGGATAGACTCGATTCATCGAGAAAGGTCTAATCGTTAGTCTAAAATTTTTTGAGATTGGAAAATGGAAAGGTCATCTCGTCAAAGGTGACGTGACGGGAGATGATAATTTTGCGAGTGTCAATATCATAGCACAGGTAGCCCCGATGATTGGGAGAGAGACTAAGGAAAACACATAGTAGGGTGCGAGGGGCAAGTTTGTGAGGTGCAATGGAGGCTATGTTGGGGTAACATAAGCAGCCGAAAATACGGAGATAGTCATAGGATGGGAACCTACGATATATTATTTCGGTAGGGGTCTTGTTTTGGAGAGTGCTAGTTGGTAAAATATTAAGGAGAGATTCTACCATTTTAACAGCATAGACCCAAAAAGGTAGTGGAAGACAGGCATGAAACAAAAGGGTGCAAACCATGTTATTGATGGTACGTATAATTCGTTTAGCCTTTCCATTTTGGGAGGAGGTATAGGGACATGAAAAATGGAAAACCATGCCTTGCTTAGAGCAGAAATTGTGAAATGCCGAGTTATTAAATTCACGTTCATTATCACATTGGAAAGATTTGATAGATTTTTCAAACTGTATTTTAATGTATTTTTGAAATTCAAGGAATTTGGCAAACACTTCAGATTTGAATTTCAGTGGGTAAATTCAGACAAAGTGTGAAAAATCATCTAAAAATACAAGATAAAATTTGTGACCCAAAGAGCTAACAACCGGAGATGTCCACAAATCAACATGAACATTATCAAAAGGAGAAAAAGTAATACTTTTGGATGACATAAATGGAAGACGAGTATGTTTGCCGAGCGGGCAAGATAAACAGTGTTGGGCAAGTTTCCCATTATTACATTGAATACGCTTAGTAGACCTAAGAAAAGTAAAATCAGGGTGTCCGGGGTGTCCGAGTCTGTTGTGCCAAGTTCAGGGAGAGATAGCCGCAAGGGATAGAGGTGCTTACGGTCTGACAGCGGAAGATTGAGTGAATGGGTAGAGGTCTCCCACACTATTGCAAAATACGAAGAATTTTCCCCGTATTGAGTTCCTTCACAGAAAAACCAAAAGGGTCAAATTTGACAGACACAGAAAATTATTGCGAGTGAATTTTCTAACAGAGATTAAGTTGTTAATGATGTTATGGGTGTATAGGACGTGGTTTAGGGAGAAAGGTGGATGGGGATGTTTGGTGTGTGTGTTTCCGTAACCTTCAATTGGAATGCGATGACCATTGCCGACAGTAATAAATTGATGATACTTTAACTGAAGTAGTTGAGATAAGTTACCTGACGATCGGGTGAGGTGAGATGTGGCACCGGTGTCCATGTACCAATTTTCATCTGGTTGTTGAAGGTTTATGGTGTTGTAGGCCTGACCCAAATCAGTGGGGGCCAGGCTGTCTAGTTGCGGTTGCTGCTGGACAGTGATCAGGTGGGCCTACTGCTGCTGCTGGTGGGCTGCCTGTTAGCTGGGTCAGAGCCCAACAGGCCAGGCGACCAAGGCTGTTGGAACTGGGCCCCTGCAGTTGGGTATGCAGGCGAGGCCCAGTTCTGCTGATTGGGCCACATTGGCTGCTGTCCAGGCCACGGTAAATAGGCAGTGGTTGGGCCTGGCTGCTGGTTGCGGTTGCCTTTGCTGCGTCCCTTCCCTTTGTTGTTGTTACCGCGGCCTCTGCCGCCACTCCCTTCGCCGCGGGACTGCTGCTGTTGGTGGTCTTGCGGTGGTGGTGGCCGCCGGTGGAGTCATGCCGTCAACGGCTAGTGCCTTGTGATTTGTGCTCGTCTTGTTTAGCACGACATTTTTATTCTAGCAAAAGTTGGGAACGTGCTTTGTTGAAACTTGGGAGAGGTCGGCTTGTTGAATCATCGTTGCGAGTGTGTCATATTCACCTTTCGGTAAACCAGCAACAAGTTGAAGAACCATCTTGGTTTCTGAAACAGAAGTCCCTACGTTGGACAGTTGGTCGGTTATGAGTTTCAGTTGCTTACAATATTCGGACATGTTAAAATTCTCGAGACGTGTATTGTTGAACTGCTCTTCCAAATACACGGCCCGAGTATTTTTATTATCCTGAAAAATTTTTTCTAGTCGAACCCAAAGTTCACGTGCCGCAACACCTGTTTTCATGATAGTGCACAACAAGCCTTTGGTGGTGCCGTAGATCCATTGTTTGACGATGACGTCAAGGCGATGCCGGATTGAGTCTGCAACATCGGTGGGACGAGGAACAGATTCATCAATATGATCGAGCACATTATATGCACATGCATGAATGTAGAATAGTTCCATCGACATGGATTATTGACAGTTTTCTTGGTCAAGAATTATAGGGATAAAATTCTTGATGTTGTTAACGGCAAATGCCGGATGAAAAGAAGATAATGAACGTTGAGAGAGGTTATCAAGTGTGCCACTGGATGAACCGGAATTAGTGGGAGAAGACATGGTGGCAACCGTGTAGCCGCCGACCGAGAGGAAGGGAGGGTGAGTGGGTGGTTTCGGCCGAAAAAGAAAGAGAAGAGTAGGGATTAGGTTTAGGCTCTTGATACCATGTAAGATATAACAATTTCCCTTAGGGATTCCTTTCATTATTCACAATATATATAGTTGTACAAATGTTGATTCCTAATACAATACGAATCCTAAGTTACCTTAAATGGTTGATTCCTAATACAATAAGAATCCTAAGTTACCTTAAATATACATCTATTATAATTACAAAATATACGGTGAATATTCGCTAATAGTAAGTCCACAATCCTTCTAATTTGTAAATTATTTCATTTTTTTATGGAGTAATTTACAAAAGTTAGAAAAAAATAAATCTACTATCTTTTTTTTAAAAATAATCTAAAATTAAATAAAAATAAATAGGAGATTAAAAATAAGAATATCTTTCTTAGATCTATTCTTTATCACACTATTGAACAAAAACAAAAATATTGAATGCAACAATATTAAAATATTTGATACATGAAGACACATATGAAGATATATATAGAAATCTACAATCTACTTAATATAATATAGATATATAATCTAAAAAATAATATATGAAGATATACATCGAAATCTACGCTGTGTGCCTAGGGCGAATTGTGTGCGCTGGTTGGATTTTTTAGGAGCATCGGGCAAAAGAGCCATGCAGGAGGCAACAATCATGGCCTAAGAATGTCGAAGGAGTTTAGCAAGGACTTGAGGTGAATCCTAGGGGTTTAGCCTATGGGTGGCGATTGCGTGTGTGCCAGGATTGTTAGTGCTGCATGTTCTCGAGCTGTTGTAGAAGTCTTGGGATTTTGGGTGGAAGCCTTCTTCGTAGGATGTCCTTGAATATGCTTACTAATTTTGGTGTCTTTTCAAGATCGTTTACAATGGGCTTGACTTAGCCAAAGAGAAGTGATATTGTTGTAATTAGTTGAAGCTTTCGAAGGAAATACCTCTCTCTTCGGGTATGGGAATGGAATGAAATTTCATGGAGGTGTGAAGGAAGTAAAAAATGACTTTAGGAACAAACGACACCTTATATGGAGATCGGAGTAGAGAGAAACATCTATCATGATAGTCGTGTTAAAACATATTGAGTTAGTTGGGCTTTTCTTTTTAGAGCATATATAACAGGAAGGAGATGGGAGTATGAACGGTGATAGCCTATCACCCCTTCCCAGTGAAAGTCGCGCCAAGTGATTTGCCTTGGTGCATCCTTACGAGCCTGATGGGCATCTCAAAAAAGTGTCCAACGTATCATACGAGTTAGAGAACTCTAAGGGCACAACCTCAAGGATGGCTTTGGGCACACAACAAATGTCGAAGGTTTTTTTACCGAATGATTATGCCCTGCGGGCTATCTTTGGGAAGGGTAAAAACCTCTATGCCGATTGAGCACTCGAGGCACCACTTTTAAGAGTCTCATGTGTTGACTTGTGAGCATGAATTGGGTTCAACCTTCAAGCAAGAGTCCTTTTGGCCTAGGACGTGCAGTCGTGGGGCGACGTTGCCATATGCAAGATAAGTATGTTGCAAAGGCAATGTTAGGAAATGTCTTGAGATAATTGTCAACATTATATAAAAGACGCACATGACAAAGACCTACAGAGTTGCCCAACCGGGGCAAAGCCTAGGTTAATTGTGTGCGCAAGCACAAGACAAATGTCAAGATTGAGGATTTGATTGTGCATCCGAGAGCAATGCCTAGTGTCCGTTGAACATGGACTGAGATGTCCTTAGTCAATTTTGAGTGTGCGCATTGACAAAACACAGCATATAACTGTGCCACAGTAGTATGACAACAAGTCAAGGTTGAAGCCTTGACATCAAACGAGTTGCACCTTTGAAGCCAATCCTCTGAGGCAAAGCTTCGCCATAGGCACACGGTTGTGCCAAAACTTGTGATAAGAAACGGTTGGCTTGTAGTCAGGTGGTATTACGGGCATCTCACGGACTATTGGTGTGCCGCGACACTAAGGAAGAATCAGCTACTACTACAACATACCTAGTGTAATCCCACAAAGTGGGGTCTGGGGAGACCTTACCTCTATTTTTGTGGGATAGAGAGACTGTTTTCGATAGACCCTCGGCTCAAAACGATGCAGGATTGTCAGGCAAATAAGACAGCAAAAATATCCAGATACAAGCTAAGGAAGAATCGGTGCGTTACATTGATCATGCTATGATTACTTTTTAAAAAAATTGTTGAATTGATTTTGGGCTGTTTTTTTAAGCCTCAGATCATATAAATATGTCCCTGTTGTAGGCTTTGAAGAACATTCTTCGTCGGGCCACTCATTTTGCATGATGTTCTAGGCGGCCTGGTCAGTGGTCACAAAAGTTCAACTGAATAAGTAGCCATGTAAATTTATTAGCAGCCAATGCATGCACGTTATACACTATACTTTGCCGACTAGATATATATAGCCGGCATCAAGACAGCGGGGTTTGTTCCGTTGAAGTCTTTTTCTAAATGGCAAGATTATACTACAGTTGAAGACGAAGAAATCTTCGTGATTTGACAGTCATAAATGGGGATTAAACTTTGATAAAAAAATTTGTTGCTTGTGGAAACTATTAGCGAATATTGATCGAATATTCTCTGTATATTTTATAATTATGATAGCTGTATATTTAAGGTAACTTATGATTCTAATTATATTAAGAATCAACATTTGTAAGGTAAGTTAGGATTCGTACCATATTAGGAATCAACCTTTGTACAGCTATATATATATATGTGAATAATGAAAGCAATCCCTAAGGAAATTATTCTATCTTTCATGGTATCAAGAGCCTAAAACCTAAACCCTACTCTTCTTCTTCATCTCTCTCTTTTCTCGGCCAAGGCAGCAGATTTTTCTTGGCCAAACCAGAAATTTCCCTTCAACAATGTCTTCCCCCACAAATTCCGGTTCATCCACTGGCACACTTGACAACCCCTCTCAACGTTCAGTATCTTCTTTTCATCCGGCATTCGCCGTTAACAACATCAAGAATTTTATCCCTATAATTCTTGACCAAGAAGACTGTCAATATTCCATGTGGATGGAACTATTCTACATTCATGCATGTGCATACAACATGCTCGATCATATTGACGAATCTATTCCTCGTCCCCTCGATGTTACAGACTCAATCTGGCCTCGTCTTGACGCCATCGTCAAACAATGGATCTACGACACCATCTCCAAAGACTTGTTGTGCACTATCATGAAAACATGTGCTACGACACGTGAGCTTTGGGTCCGGCTAGAAGAAATCTTTCAGGACAATAAAAATACTCGGGCCATATATTTGGAAGAGCAATTCAATAATACCCGCCTCGAGAATTTTAACAACATGTCTGAATATTGTAAGCAACTGAAACTCATAATCGATCAACTATCCAACATCGGGACTTCTGTTTCAGAAACCAAGATGGTGCTTCAACTTGTTGCGGGTTTACCAAAAGGTGAATATGACACACTCGCAACAATGATTCAACAAGCCGACCCTCTCCCAAGTTTCAACAAGGCACGTTCACAACTATTATTGGAAGAAACTAGACGTGCTAAACAAGAGGAACATAATCAAAAGGCGTTAGCCGTTGACGGGATGGCAACACTGCGGGCCGGCGGCAACCGACCACCACAAGCATGTCCAAGCAGCGGCGAGCGAGCCGGTGGTGGAGGTCGTGGTGGAAGAGGTCGCAACAACAAAGGCAAGGGCCGAGGAAAGGGCCAACGCAACCAGTGGGCTAGACAACAGCCAATCACTGGACAACAACAACTCTAGAACCAACAGAAATGGGCCTCGCCTGCATGCCCGTACCCGACTGCAGGAGCCCAGTTCCAGCAGCCTTGGTCGACTGGCCTCTTGTGGCCCGCCCCGGCCACCAGCGACCCACCATGCAGCGACGAGGCCCACCCGATTGCGGTCCGGCAACGAATAGCAACTACGGCGGCGACAGAATTGCAATTGCGACCCGGCGGCTGGCCCCGATTGATTTGGGCCAGGCCTACACCACCGTGAACCCTCAACAGCCCGATAACAATTGGTACATGGACACCGGAGCCACATCTCACCTCACCCGGTCGTCAGGTAACCTATCTCAACTACGTCGGTTAAAGTGTCCTCAATTTATTACTGTCGGCAATGGTCATCGCATTCCAATTGAAGGCTACGGTAACACACACACCAAACATCCACACCCACATTCCTCCATAAACCACATCCTATACACACCTAACATCATTAAAAACTTAATCTCTGTTAGAAAATTGACTAGCAATAATTCTGTGTCTGTCGAATTTGAACCTTTTGGTTTTTCTGTGAAGGAACTCAATAAGGGGAAAATTCTTACACGCTGCAATAGTGTGGGAGATCTCTACCCATTCACTCAATCTTCCACTGTCAGACCGCAAGCACCTCTATCCCTTGCGGTGATCTCTCCCTCAACTTGGCACAACAGACTCGGACACCCCGGAGACCCAGTTTTTACTTTTCTTAGAACTTCTAAGCGTATTCAATGTAATAATGGGAAAATTGGCCAACACTATTTTACTTGTCCACTAGGCAAACATACTCGTCTTCCATTTATGTCATCAAACAATGTTACTTTTTCTCCCTTTGATATTGTTCATGCTGATTTGTGGACATCTCCGATTGTTAGCGATTTGGGGCATAAATTCTATCTAGTATTCTTGGATGATTTTTCACACTTTGTCTGGATTTACCCACTGAAATTCAAATATGAAGTTTTTGCAAAATTCCTCGAGTTTCAAAAATTCATTAAAACACAATTTGAAAAATCTATCAAATCATTCCAATGCGATAATGGACGAGAATTTAATAACTCAGCATTTCACAACTTCTGTTCTAAATAGGCCTGGCCAGTGGGCCGGGCTCGGATTTGGCGGGCCGGATTTTGGCGAGGTCGGGGCGGGACGGACGAAGGGGAAGGGGTCGGGTCTGGCGGGGTCGGGGTCGGGGCGGGACGGGAGAAGGGGTGTCGGGTCTGGCGGGACTTGCTCCAGTCCCGTCCCGATCCTGATCCCATCGGAATCGGGTCGGGGTCGGGGTCGGGATCGGGGCGGGTTCCGGCGGGTTTTCCTTTTTTTTATAATAACATATGAATAAAAAAACTCAATAAACAAGACAAGATAGTGTAATAAAAACATCCCAAGGCTATTTTTGTGTCTATTATATTATTTAATAGACATATGATTTTTTTGTAATACAAATACAATTGTCTAAATTGCAACTTTGTGGTGTTGTCCAAAAGTTGCAAATTACATAATAAAATTGCAATTAAAAAAATTACATTCTCAAAAAAACCTGTTCTAATTGCTTGATAATTTCCTGTGGTTCTTCGGTTGGAATTGGTATTTGTTGGTCAAATTGATCCATGTCGCTTCCACTACCTTCGGATAAGATTTCGTTGTAGTTTTCATCTTCTTCTTCGTTGATCTCCGGTTGACCGCACCTTCTCCACTCCGCTCGTATCCAATCTCTGAATAATACTGCAATTTCCAAGTCGTCTCCGGCTAATGAGTGTCTCGTGGTCTCCTATTTGATATCTCGCGTGCGAAAAAGCGCTTTCGGACGCAGTTGATGACGCTTGAATGTTCAAAGCATCTCGGGCCATCATTGAAGGTGTCGGAAAGGTCTTATCATTCCCCCTCCAGTATTTCTGCAAGTCTTCATGTCCATCTTCATTGATAACTTCGTGGCACGGTACAAAACCCTGCAAAACAAAAATATCCAACTCGCTAATTTGGTTAGTAGCGGTACGACCGCACATTCTATTTCTGAGGCTTTTAATACTAGCCGCAGAAACAGCATTTCTTTTGTGAGGTTGTGTTGAAGATGAAGAAGATGGTATGAAAGCCGGTAAGTTACTAGCATTTTCTTGTTGGTAAAACCTATATATTTTTTTGCATTGGTCTTCTACGCTAGACAACACTTCTTCTTTAGTTTGTTCAATAGGTGGTGGGTGATTTAGATTTTTGGGACTTGGAGGTGGTAGTACTGCTATACAATAGTAAATAGTTTCAATTAGTGATTTAGTACCGTCTATTTTAATAGTCGGATTTAATACAGCACCAATAATATAAATAGTGGGAATAGGAATAAAATATTTTTTTATTTTGATAAACATTTTTTAATAGCTGTCATATAAGCTGGTTTTTCCATATATTCACTAAGTAATAAAAATATTAGAGTTATATAAAACAACATAGTTGAAATAGTAGGATAATATATACCGGAAAAATTCTTTTGTTGCTTGAAAAAATTTCTCTAAAAATACAATAAGTTCAAAATTTTTTACCCAATCAGTATCTACAACCATATCAGCTGGATTTTGATTATGAGAGTTAAGAAATAAAGTTATAGGTTTACTATAGTCATAAGCAACAAGTAGTTGCTCGTATAAAGAATTCCACCTAGTGGATACTTCTTCTGCAATTTTTTCTATAAGGTAGTCCACAATCGTGACAATTTTTTTTATATTCTTTTCTTCGTTGTACTCTATTACTTTTAAAAATAAAGTTTATAGCAAATTGTATTTCACTAAGAATGTCTTGAAAAAGTGATAGACCATCCTTTACAATTAGGTTATATATATGGCACGCGCATTTTATATGAAAATGATCTGGAAAAGATGGAGTTAAACTATTTTTTAAAATTGTAATAGCGTAATTGTTAGAAGAAGCGTTATCTAATGTAATAGTCATAATTTTATCGGTTATTCCATAATAATGGCACACCTAATAAATATTATCTGCAATAAAAGTACCAGTGTGCCTATCATCTATATATCTATACGCTAAGATACGTTTTTGCATAGACCATTTATAATCTATTCAATGACAAGTTACCGTTAAATAATCATGGCCGTTAGTACTACGACCTATATCAGACGTGATAGATACTTTGCCATTAAAATGATATAATGAATAACGTAAATATTGTTGATATTCATGTGCGAATTTAAATACATCTCTCTTAACAGTTGATCTAGGAAAACCGTTAAAAGCAGGATTATATATATCTCTAATGTAATGAATAAAATCGGGTGATGAAGGAAATGAAAAAGGCAAACCCTCCACAGCAACTAATTTTGATATTGCTTCCCTATCTCTATGTTTATTGTATTTAGGGCCTACAATTCCCCCCGTCATAGGGTTAATTTGACCACATGCTTGGTCCGGACGATGTCGGTATGTGAACCTTGTCCCGATGGAGCGGGCGTTTGCGCACCCGGTTTTGAAGCCTGGTATTGGGCATACCTAGCATGATGAGAATTTACTACGTGTCTAATTAAACCCCCCGTCCCACCGTGACTTTTCTAGTTTTAAATTTTAAAACATTTTTACAAATTTTACATATAGTTACTTGATTCTCTACGTCTCTATCAAAAAATGTCCATGCATCTAATTTTAATGATCGTTTTGCTGGACCTCGTCTCATACTAGGGGGAATATGAGGCATTTCAGTTGAAGGTGCACTAGTGGGTGTGTTGTCATCAACATTAGTGGGTATATCATCTAGATCATCATCTAAATTAAAGTCTTCTTGAGTTCCAGAAAATAGCTCCTCGTCTAAATCTAATGGTATTGTAGGATATTGTTGGGTATCAACCAAATCATCATGTGTAGGAATAAGATGACTAGAAGAAGTACCCTTGTCCTGGTTGCCTCTACTAGAAGAAGCACCCTTACCCTTAAACATACCTCTTAATCCTTTCATTTTAACTATGATAATAAATAATTAAAGATAATAAAATTAAGTGCGATAAATAAAATAAACAGACAATAATAATTTAATGAAGGAACGAATGTACCAAACGCCGACGTAACGTCGACGGGTAATCGAGAGGTTGAAAATTGAAACTTTGCTCGATGGAAGATCCTCAAGCTAGTTGCCAACTTCACTCCCAATTCCCAAATGAATAAATAAAATTGAATATTTAGTAAACAATGTAGACTTGTAGAGAGATATATTGAGATATTAGAGAGATTGTAGGAAGATTTGTGAGAAAGATGAAGAGAAAATGAGTTATTTATAGTTGGAAAATTGGGTTAAAGTGTAAATATAATAACTTATGGGTTACAAATAAATATTAAGGGGTAGGGAGGGTTGGGGGGGTTGGGGGAGGAGGGGGAGGCCAAAAATGTCCGTTGCCCAACGGCCAAAATCTAAAATGGTCGTTGGTGCAATCGTTATATTTGCAAAGGAAGGACTAGGGGCGGGATCGGGACGGGCTCGGGTCGGGTCTGGCGGGCCTGGGGCGGGCTCGGGACAGGTCAGGACGAGACATTGTCCCATCCCGGTTTGATTCCCGCTACTGATTTTTTTTTTACTAAGCGGGGTCGGGGCGGGGTCGGGACGGGGTCGGGCCGTCCCGACCCACTGGCCAGCCTTAGTTCTAAACAAGGCGTGGTTTTCTGTTTTTCTTGTCCCTATACTTCTTTCCAAAATGGAAAGGCTGAACGAATTATACGTACCATCAATAACATGGTTCGCACACTCCTGTTTCATGCCTCCCTACCACCGCCTTTCTGGGTCTATGCTGTCAAAATGGTAGAATCCCTTCTTAATATTTTACCAACTAGCACACTCCAAAACAAGACCCCTACCAAAATCTTATACCGTAGGCTACCATCATATGATCACCTACGTATTTTTGAATGCTTATGCCACCCCAACATAGCCTCCACTGCACCTCACAAACTTGCCCCTCGCACTCTGTCATGTGTATTCCTTGGTCTATCTCCTAATCATCCGGGCTACTTGTGCTATGACATTTCTACTCGCAAAATCATCATCTCCCGTCACGTCACCTTTGACGAGACAACCTTTCATTTTTCCAATCTCCGGAAATTTCAGACAACCGATTACTTCTTTCTCGATGAACCAAGTATGTCCTCGGTTATCCAAAATCTGTACCAACAGCAATCCACTATCCCGACAGCATCGTCCTCACCATTACTGCCTCCAGCCACTTGCTCTCGGTCGACAACAACACTGCTGCCTTCAGCAATGCTGTCTGGCCCTCCAGCAGCAATGCTGCCACCCAGTCCAGCTCCATGCTCTCGATCTAATACCCATACTGCCTCCAGTCGAGTCTCCTGCACCTCCAGCACCACTGTTGCCCCTCAGCCCAGCAACCAGTCCCGCAGCCATGCTGCCTCCCAACCCAGCAACCTTTGTCCCGCAGCTATGGAGCATCACAGTCCCGACCTCCCACTGCTGCCCTCTCACCGCATGGAGACTCGTGCACAACACGAGATCTTCAAACCCAAGGTTCACTTCAATCTCTCCACACAAACCTTATTACCCATTCCAAAGAATCCAAAACTAGCTAAACTGGACCCTAATTAGAATGCGGCCATGTGCGAGGAATTTAACGCTTTAACCAAGCAGAACACTTGGGATTTGGTACCTAGACCAGCTGGTGTGAATGTTATCCAGTGTATGTGGCTATTTCATCACAAGTTCAGAGACAGTGGTGACTTAGAGAGGTATAAGGCAAGACTAGTTGCCAATGGCACTAATCAGCAGGAGGGTATTGATTGTGGTGAGACATTCAGTCCGGTTGTTAAACCGACTACTATTCGGACTGTTCTCAATATTGCTATGGGCTGCATTGGCCGATTCATCAGCTTGATGTCAAGAATGCATTTCTTCATGGGGATTTGAAAGAGACTATGTACATGCATCAGCCTCCTGGCTTTGTTCATCCGGCAGCTCCGCAGTTTGTGTGTCATCTCAGGAAGTCAATGTATGGATTGAAACAGGCACCCCGCGCTTGGTATGATCGGTTCGCCAGGTATCTTTTGCAGATTGGTTTTTTATGTAGCAGGTGTGATACCTCTCTCTTCACTTTTCACCGAGGTAGCAGCACTGCATATTTGCTATTATATGTCGATGACATTGTTCTTACTGCCTCATCTGACGGGTTGAAGAATGAAATCATTGCTCTACTCAAAACTGAATTTGCAATGACTGACTTGGGCAAGCTAAGTTATTTTTTGGGTATATCGGCCACCAGATCTGCAGCCGCTATATTCCTGTGTCAGCGTAAGTATGTAGAAGAGATAGTGTACAGGGCCAAGATGGCAAATTGTAAAATTATGCCAACTCCGGTGGACTCAAAATCCAAGCTTAGTGCCAATGACGGTGCGCTAGTTTCTGACCCCACTCTATATCTGAGTCTAGCAGGTGCTCTTCAGTATCTTACATTCACTAGGCCTGATATTGCATATGTCGTTCAGCATGTGTGTCTGTTCATGCACGACCCCCGAGAGTCCCATTTTGCCGCCCTCAAACGTATTATCAGATACATTAAGGGCATACTAGACTTCGGATTACATCTATACCCCTCTGTCCCAACGAAGCTACTTGCCTACACGGATGCAGATTGTGCAGGATGCCCCGACACACGTCGCTCCACCTCAGGGTACTGTGTATTTCTTGGGATAATCTTATCTCATGGTCCGCCAAGCGGCATACCACACTTTCCCGTTCTATTGCTGAAGCAGAATATCACGGTGTTGCTAACGTAGTTGCGGAGATTTGTTGGCTCCGAAATCTTCTTTTGGAACTCCAATGTCCACTCCGCAAGGGGTCTATAGTCTATTGTGACAACATATCTGCCATCTATATGTCTCATAATCCGGTCCAACATTAGCAGACTAAGCATATTGAGATGGATATCCACTTTGTGCGAGAGAAGGTTTCCCGTGGTCAGGTCAAAATATTACACGTGCCTTCCTCTTATCAGTATGCAGACATCTTCACAAAGGGACTACCGCGACAGCTCTTCACCGACTTCCGATCCAGCCTTAGCGTTCGGCCTCCTCCCGCTCCGTCTGAGGGGGAGTATTAACGAATATTCTCAAAATATTCTCTGTATAATTTTGTAATTATGATAGATGTATATTTAAAGTAACTTAGGATTCTAATTATATTAGGAATCAATCTTTGTAAGGTGAGTTAGGATTCGTACCATATTAAGAATCAACCTTTGTACAGCTATATATATTGTGAATAATGAAAGGAATCCCTAAGGGAAATTATTCTATCTTTCGGAAATGATCTAGGTCCTGGATAATGAGACGAGGAAAAATCTCATGTCTCTTTTTCATCTAAATCTTTTGTCGTTTAATAAGTTGTGCAAAATATCTAAACTATATTTGAAAAGAAATATCTAAACTGAATTTGAAAAGAAAAATCTAAACTGCAATTGGGAAAAATATCTAAACTTTTAGTGGTACACATGCATCAGGAAAGTAATCACGAGTCAAATTTGAAGCTTCAAAGCATGTGCATGGAGCCCCCAGTATGAACATTATTGATCACAAATAATGAAAAACCATGTGGCGCTTAAAGATAACCGTGGCACTTTGTACTTTAGATAATTTTATGTTGCTTGTACATAAGTGGATAAAGTTTAAAATTTTAAAGTACTTCTACGTTTAAAGAACAGTTGGATTCTAACCGTTGTTATCTCATTCATTTGACGTTTTGCTTTCTCAGCAAGAGGAAGTGCTCTATCATGTTCACTATTTTGCTGAATAAAGCTCCACAATGAGCGGAGTCAAGTGCGAGCAAGGGTTCATCTGAACATTTTTCGGCAGAAAATTATACTGTATATTCAAAATTAAAATCTTATATATATATATATATATATATATATTAGATGTTAAATGCTTAGCTATGAATTTGTGTATTTCATCTTTATAATTTAAATCATCTTAGTAAAATTTTTAGCTCCGTCATATATCGTTAAATATGATAAAGAGCGGAAAAAGAGGAGAATTCCGAGTAGACAAGTTGATGAAAGCCACACCAGCCGGCATCGAAGAGCCATGTCGGCCAAGATGCCTAGTTGATAACTATTAAACAAATTAAAACGGGTAACGATTTGCACAATTTGTGTGGGTTTGTTTTTGGGGGCCAGAGTTTCTATTATTTCAAATTAGTGTTGGCAAGTGGAAGTATTATAATTTATATATATAAAGTGTTTGACAAGAATTTAATCTTTTCTACCAGAATTTGTGAACTTATACTATGCTAATATATTTGTTGGGGGATCCCACTTGTTGTAAAGACCTTCATACGCAGGGGAGCTATAGAGCTTCACATACATATTTGACAAAATCCAATAATTTCAAATCTTGTATTTACATTTAAGAGTTCACTTAATATGTATAAAAATTTATTAAGAATCCAATAAACTATGTTTTTTTAAATCAAGATCAACCCATAAACTCAAAATCTAGCTCCTTGTCTGTTTAAATGACATAAGAGGGGTTGGATTGGACTGTGACAAATTTTAACTATTACATACTCCGATTTTAAGCAGCTGTTTCTAATTTAGTGGAATAGTTGCAATGATTAGGTTCAGTGGATGTTTGAGTAGACAATAAGGAAGTTAAAAACATAAAACCAAAACACATACAACACTGTATTGGGGGAAAGCACATCCGGGAGGACTCAGCGTATTCGGAGGCTCAAATGATTCGGGGACCCACAACTGTTCTCCACTCTCACCAACTTCTATCAGATCCGTCAGTCTCCATCAGAGCGCTGCGGCGCGCATGGTTATCTGGACGTCAGCATAGTCACGTCATAATAACTTTAGGGCTAAAACAGTCTAGTCTTGGCTTATACATGTAAAACTTAGGAAGCAAGAAAGATCTATCTTGTTGTTCACTTTGTAACACTAACATTATTTTTCTCTCAAAGCAATATACACGGAGATACATTGACTATTCACTTATTTTTTGCTTGAATCTTAGCTTGTATATTATTTTTGCCTTACTAATCCGTCTTACATATTTTTTCTACTTAAACCGGACTCGTCAAAGAGTTTCCCGGATCGGATACAACTCACTTGTCTTCAAACCCTAGAAAAAAATCTCTAACTGAATTTAGAGTTAGAATCATTTTCACCAGAGAACAGTTTGGCGTCGTCTGTGGGGATAGACAGTTGTGGTGTTGTCCTGATTCATCGCCCGAAATTCTCAAACTTACGTCGGTACAAAATTATCCCGTTATATAACTCCCAATCATGGTGGAGCAAACTCACGGCATATCGGGGAGCAGCACTCCACTCGAAATAAGGGACCTGTATGGGTCACGACCAACAGATCTGCGGAGCTCCAACAGGGAGAACCGCCTGGAGTTGGATGCACGAAAAGAAAGGGAAGAGGCAGTAATGCCCCCAGGGAATGTCCCAACAACCTCCCGAATGAGGAAAAAGAACAAAGTCATTCGGCGAAAAGCAGGGAGATATGGCACCAAAGGGCGTTACTCCAAGAAAAGAAAGAGACGCCCACACTCTAAGGTAAAGGGAATGTTTAAAGAAGAAAGATTTCATTCGGAAATGACTTTGGCCGCGATCTTCGCATCAAACAACGCAATGATGGAGCGCATGAAAAGCCTCATAAACTCCTTATCCGGGGCAGCGCTGGATAGCCGGCCATCAAACTACCCGAAAGTTGTCGAAGCCCGCGGGACTTCCGTAATAGATGCAGGGAAGGTAGAGCCGGAACCAATCGTACCGAATGTGGACTTGGAAATGATTGCCACGCTAGAAAAAGAGCTCCACGAGCAAATGAGCCAGATACTAGGGCCCTCTATCTTGAAGGGAGCCAAAGTGGGGAAGTATGGAAAAATACCCTACAAGTTGGATGCGGTTCCCGAACCCATCCTAAAAAAGTTTAAAATGCCAGACATACCCAAATACGATGGAACCACGGATCCGGAGGAGCACATTGTAACTTTCAAAGCAACCGTCACCGGACACGACCTATGAAATCTAATCTGTCATGTTGAAGAAATTCAGTCAAAAGCTCACAAAGGGTGCACTTTCATGGTATACTCTTTGTTACACCTCGTAAGATTAAGACGATAATTAAGAACGTCATTAAGGAAGTAAGATTCAGCTATTGAATATAAAGAGCACTTACATATGTTAGTACGGGAAATTAGTGTATAAACGGATGTTATCCCGGAATAGTTTTCTTTAGTGCTATACATGTGACGACGAGAATTAATCCTAGTAGTTGAATGTATTCCAATGGAGTTATGGAATAGTTTTGTATTATAAAATTATGACATTGAGGATACGAGGCTTTATGAAATTCTCGGAAATTAAAAGAGGTGGGTTTAAGATTTATTAATTGATGAACTTGGGGGCCAAAGTGTAATATTAAAAATCCATTTTTTTTTATATTTAACCTACATTCTTTCATCTTCTTCATTCCAAACTTAAAAAAACTCTCCTCTCCTCTCCCTCCCATACCCAGTCGAGAACCCCCAACCCCATAGCCAAATTTGAGGTTTTTATCTTCTCTTCATAGACTACATTTTTCACCAAAAATTAGAAGCAAAACAACACCAAAAACAGTGGCAAAAACAACCACTGCTGCCGAGACTTTAGCCCAGAAATTTTGAGATTTTTGGATGAAATTTTTGAAGAAAATCGTGTAGGGATGATGGCTTAACATTATAGAACACTTGCATGTCAATTGGAGTTGAAGAAGTGAGCAAAAAAGGGAAAGAAATAAGAAAACAGTGGGGATTTTCGGACAAGCAGTGGACAGAAAAATTGTGGACTGTTTTGGATGAATTTGAGGTATAAAATTCTTCTTTCTACGATATAATTGGAATGCATGTTGTTAGACTTAAGGTAATGAATTTGTGTTAAGAAAAAAATGGAATTTAAGCGTTGCATGTGACAATTTTGGGCTAGTTGCCGATTTGGAACATATTTTGGTGTTATTGGATTCGTTGGATATTGTTGTTATTATTGTCACTAATTGCATGATGAAATTGAAAGGAAACATTGATATTTAGTTGGAATTAGTTATATGGAAAGTATTGAAATACGAAATTGGATTTTAGGAATTAAGATAAGAGTTATGGAATTATGACATGTTGTGGCCAAGAACTTGCATGAAATTGTTGGACATGTTGTGATGTATATGTACTGTTTTAGGAACTGTTTTGTGGTGTTATAATGCTGAAAAATTAGTTACCATTATGCATGTTTAGGTGTGGTAATTGCTAATGTAAGTCCTAAAGGAATAAGGGTGTAGAAAGGCGTAGAAAGGCTTCACATTCTACCTCGTTGTTGTTGGAACATGGACTGTTTTGTGGGCTGCTTTTAATGTGGATTAAGAGGCTAAATTTACATAAGAAGTGGGTGTGTAAATCCCCTTTGTTGTTGTTTTGGTTGTGCCCTTAATTGGTGCTTGGTTATTGATGTTATTAGCCTCGTTTGGAAGTTGTGGAAACATGTATAAACAAGGGAAGTGCTGCCCGAATTTTTATAGAATAGGAAGTCGTTATTCGATATAAAGTATGCTAGTGATCATAGAATTGACGAACGTATTACCATTATTATAGGTTGAAGTTCTAAAACGAGACGTACTCTAATATTGAGTTGATTAGTTCGTCTAAGAGGTATGTGAACTATTCCTTCTTTCTTTGGCATGATTTTTATTTAATGAAAGTACGACGGACGTACATGATTCTTATACAGTTTAATTCCTAAAGACGTTAGTTATGAGAAGTGCCTATGATTTTTCAGCAAAGAGTTTATTATGACATTATTATAATGATTTTATTGAGAGTCAAATGAAAATTTTAATTGCATATGGTTACTCATGAAATCTACTCGTGCTAAGTGTTATTACTTCACTTCACCGAGTCCCGGGCAGGGTCTATGTTCGTGCACAGCCTTGCATTTTTCACCGAGACCCTCACTAGAGGGCCGGGTTACGTAGGATGGATCCATAGATGAGATATGACTTTACCGAGTCCCAGCGTGGGCCGGGTTATGATATGACTTCACCGAGTCCCAATATGGGCCGGGTTATGATATGATTCCACCGAGTCCCGCATTAATGGGCCGGGTTATGTTACGGTATATATATATGTATATGGACAGGGCATTCATGTTTTCTTGACTTGACTCTCATTTTTATAAGGCACAACTGACTTTTATTGTTTATGGCACAGTTGGATTTGAATCCTGATTTTTATACTGACCTCTTGTTATCCATTGGCTACTTATGATCTCATTTGCAGTATTTCATGTTTACATACTCAGTACATTATTTCGTCCTGACCCCCTTTCCTCGGGGGGCTGCGTTCATGCCCGCAGGTACAGGTGCTTAGTTTGGTGACCCTCCGGTTTAGGTTCCTACTCAGCAGGTTGGGAAGCTCCTTTGATCTAGAGCTTTGTCATTTTGGTACCGAACCTCTTTTAGACTTATGTTTGTATTTAGGGGCACGACGGGGCCCTGTCCCCTCATTTGTCGTTGTCCTTCTTATAGAGGTCTGTAGACAGTTGTGGGTTGTACTTATGTAAGGGTTATGACTCTATTTTGGTCAGTCATGTTATTGTATTCTGTGTTGGGGCGTTCCCATGTATATACGTTACTATCTGGTGGCAGCCTTGTCCGCTCGCTTGTTATGTTATATTGGCTAGTTGTGACTCCTCGGGAGACATGTACATTCGGGGGTAAAGGCAGCCTTATCGGCTTGCCTACCCTGACTTATGTTGTTGTTGTAGTGTTATGCTGCCGGATTTCAGACTCATTAAGTGTTAGTTGGATTATGTGTGACAGGTTAGTATAATGACGTCATTAGGACGGTTAGTCGCGGCCCTGCGGGTCGGGTCGTGACACTCTTTTACCTTAAAATTCTATTGACTTTTTTGCCACTCTTGCAGATACATTCGTGAAGGCTTATGTAGGGTCCCGAAGGGTCGAAACCCACAAACAAGACAGCTTCACAATAAAACAACAGAAAGATGAGCTGCTCTGCAGCTGTGTGGAACGATTCCAGTGGGAAAGGATGATACTGCCCGCTATCCTTGAGGATTGGGCCGCCGCAGTGTTTGCAGATGGTCTGAATGTCAGTAGCTCAAATGCCTCAAGAAAGTTGAAACAAAGCTTGAGTGAGTTCCCGGCCAAGTCCTAGAATGAAGTGAACAACATGTAAACAACCAAAATGAGGATAGAAGATGACCTCAGGGCTGACACCCGAGCAGAGGTTAGAGAAGGACCGCAAGATAAGCCCAGGAATAATCCCCCATTCAGGCAGCGAGACCTAAGGGGTTGGTATGAGCCATACTCAACTTATGCATTGGTAATAATCCCGAAAAGATAGGGAGATGGCACAAAGGAAATTGATAAATGAGTCGGGTCCACTGAGCATCACATCTTATAATTTCAATGTGGAGGTTGCAGAATTGATCATGGCAATGAAAACACATAAATGAAGTAAGATTTCCAGTGGCCGCACGATTTTACCCAAATAAGAGAGACATAGAATTTTGGTGTGAGTTTCACAGGATTCTGGGGCATTCGATCGAATATTGCAAGCATTTGCGCTACGAGGTGGCAGACCTTTTAAGAAGAGGACACCTGAAGGAATTATTTAATAGACGGTCCAAATATGCTCAAGAAAATGGAACTGAGACTTCACGGGAGCACCCAGCACAACCGGGCTTCATCAACATGATCACCGAAGGGGAAATAATCGGAGTAGTATCTCAGGGGCCGCGATACGGAGAACCTTCCCCCTCCATAAAAAGAGGAAGAGATGATCTTAAAGACCCCATTAAGTTTAACGGAATGAAGAAGAAAAGTATTGAGGGCCCGTACGCTGATGCATTGGTAATATCTATCCAAATGTTTTACTTTAATGTTAAGTGTACGCTTGTCGATCCATGTAGTGCTATAAATGTAGTGCACCTTCGCGTACTCAAGGAGATGTAGCTGACAAAATGAGTGATTGAGGTGATCAAAATCTTGATCTGATTCAACTTGTCCAACAAACCAACCGGGAGACAAATCGAGCTAACCACTCATGTGGAATGGTCTCTTTGAAAGTCTTGTTTGACGTCCTCAAGGGAGAATTGCCTTACAATCTCCTGATCGAGAGGCCTTGGCTTCATGCCATGAATCCAGTCCCGTCCACCCTTCATCAGGTTATGAAGTCGCCAACCTCGTAGGGGATCACTGAAATCTGGGAAGACTTGGAGCTCAGGGGAGTATGACCCTGGTCGCCACAGGGGACGAACAAGTTGAAAATGACAGCTAGCAATTACAGATTTCCAGCTCCAGTATCAAACTAGTGATTGGATACAGAGAAGAGCAACTGAAAAATCCATCATCGGAGGAGTAATTGGATCGGATACCCAGGGGATATGTCATGTTAGAAGAATTGGATACAGGGAGAACAACGACAGAAGACCTTGAGTTGACCACTGATCACCCGAACCTTCCCAAGGAGCAGATATACCTGGGCTCGGGCCTAGACCTCAAGTTTTAAGGAAAATTACTTAAATTTCTAACTAATAACATGAATAGCTTCACTTGGTCAGGGTTTGATATTACAGGTGTTCCTCCAGAATTAGCCATTCACAAGCTAAGCGTAAACCTGGACTGTCAGCCCATTAAGTTGAAGAGGCATTCAGTATCAACCGAACGAAGCTAATTTGTCAAAGAAAAAGTGGCCCGACTCATCGAATTAGGAACAGTTCTAGAGGTAAAATATTCGGACTGGCTAGCAAATGTAGTGGTACTTCCTAAAAGCCCTGATACTTTTTAAATATGGTTAGATTTGAAAGACTTGAATAAGTCGAGTTTGAGGCACTCGTACCCCATGCCCCGTCTAGATAAGGTTGTCGATGCGGTGGCTGGGAATGAATTACTCAGTTTCCTAGATATTTTCTCAAGGTTCGATCAAATACCGTTAGACCCGACGGACTAGGAAAAGACTTCATTCATCACAGAGCATGGAACTTATTGTTATACTGTCATTCCCTTTGGCTTGAAGAATGCTTGGACCACCTTCCACCAACTGACCAAACAGATGTTCTAATATTAGTTGGGTCAGAGTGTGGATATTTATTTAGATGACATAATTATTAAGTCCCCGAAAACAAAGGAACACATAAGACATTTGTAGGAAACATTCAAGATTCTCTGCAAGTATAACCTTAAGTTGAACCCATAGAAATGCATCTTTGGAGTAGGCTCAGGGAAATTCTTGGGGTTCATAGTATCAAACAGAGGAATCCAGGCCAATCTGGATCATATCTGGGCGATCGAACAAATTCCAAACATGCTCAATAACGCCAAAGAGGTACAATGATTGACTGGGAGAGTAACCTTACTAGGGAGGTTTATATCGAGATTATCCGAACGATGCCAAAAATCTTCATTGTGCTAAAGAAGAAAAAAGACTTCGAGTGGACCCCAGAATGTTAGCTGGCGCCGAGAGACTTGACAAAATAGTTGTCAAACCCGCCACTACTCGTGAGGACAGAGATGAAGAGACCTTGCTGGTTTACTTGGCTATCTCCGAGACCGCGGTAAGTGTTGTGCTTGTTCGAGAAGAAAAAGGTACGTAATCGCGTGTCTATTATACTACAAGGCCATATCTAAGATGAAACCCGTTACCCTAACCTTAAAAAATTGGCCCTGGCTTTAGTAGTCGCGACCCGAAAACTGAGGCCCTACTTTCAATGGTATCCCATATGTGTATTAACAACTCCCCCGGAGGAACATCATGCATAAACCTGAACTCTCGGGAAGGTTGGCAAATTGGTCAATCGAAATATGCGGGTATGATATTAATTATCGATCTCAGATTTCCATCAAGTCACAAGCCTTGACAGACATCATGGCTAACGATAGTCCGAAAAACCGAGACCGCCTCCAAAGAAGGGGTCCTGTAAGCAGATAGGGCCAGGAGCATGAAGGGCACTGGGTTAGGGATTGTTCTGGTTACCCCATCGGGAAACAATCAGGCAAGTTATCAAATGTGTCTTTGACTAATAATGAAGTAGAGTATAAGGCCGTAATTGCAAGTTTAGAACTAGCTCAAGGGCTCAGAGCTGAAAATATAGAGCTAAAAAGTGAATCCTAACTAGTCATCAATCAAATCCTCGACAAATTCGAGGCCAAAGATAGTCGGATGCAAGAGTACTTAAACAAAGTCATGGCTTTGTTGGTTCACTTCAGACAATTAAAGGTTGTGTAGATTCCTCGAGAAATGAATATCGAAGCGGATGCTCTGGCTAATTTAGGTTCTTCGTCAGGGATGATAGAGGGGGAATGAAATCCATAGTCCACCTCATGTGTTCCGTCCTGAACCCCATCTTGCACGAAGTAATCTCCACCAGTATGATATGGGACTGGCGGAGCGACATCATTAATTATTTGCAGAACGAGACTTTTCTCGAAGACAGCAAAGATGCGCGAGCCTTAAGAATAAAAGCCGCATGATACTGCATGCATAAAGAAGAGCTGTATCAAAGATCTTACCTCAATCCCATTGCTAAGTGCTTAGGACCGAAGAAGGCTGAATACATGATGAGGGAAATACATGAACCTATCTATCCTCTGGTTAGAAAGATAATAAGGATCGGGTACTACTAGTCCCGGATGGAGGAAGATGCCAAAACCTACATTCAATATTGTGACAAATGTCAATGACACCCCCTCATGATATATCAACCCGCCGAACTACTTCACTCGGTGGTGGCCCCGTGTCCATTCCTAAAATGGGGAATGGATATCCTGGGACCACTATAAGGATCTATGGGGAAGTAAGCTTCCTATTGGTCTTAATAGACTATTTCTCAAAATGGGTAGAGGCAAATGCATACAAAAAGATCCGAGAGAAGCAGATGATAAATTTCATTTGGGATCACATCATCTGCCAGTTTGTGGTACCAAAAGAGATAGCTGTGATATATGGTCGGCAATTCGTGGGGGCAAAGGTTACCAAGTTCCTGGAAGGGCTAAAACTCAAAAGAACTACTTCTTCACTATATCACTCGTGCACAAACGGGCAGGCCAAATCAACCAACAAAATACTGATCTAGAACATTAAGAAAAAGCTAGAAGATACCAAAGGCAATTTGTCAGAAGAACTACCGAGAGTCATGTGGGCCTACAGAACTACGACCAAGAAAAGCACCGGAGAAATCACATTTTCCCTAGTATACGGGGATGAAACCCTTAGAGATTGGCGAACCTAGCCTCTGATATACCCGGACCACAGAGGAGTCCAATAACGAAGCAATGATAGTAGGACTGGAGCTGTTAGAAGAGCACAAAGAGCTGGCCCTCATACGGCTCGTGGCACAAAAATGAAAAATTAAAAGGTATTTCAATAGAAAAATAAACTTACAGCATTTTAAACTCGGGGATTACGTCCTCCGGAAGGTCTCGCTCGCAACCCGGGATGATTGCACAGGTAAACTAGGGCTAACTGGGAAGGTCTGTATCAGATAGTGGGGATCGTAGGTAAGGGTACCAGATCAAGGACGAGCGCGGAAAAGAGCTACAGAATAGCTAGAATGTCAGCCACTTGAAGTGATTCTACCTCTAAAGGAGTGACACATATGATCATATATTTTTACACTATCTACCTCAGGTTAACTTGTTTTCTCTCCCTGATAGGGACTGTCCCTAGAAACATAATCTCCTTATCCCTAGGGAGAATCCAAAGATATGTGTTGCACTCTTTGTCATGGCCAAGGTTGTGTCCCAAATGAGCTTTCCTGACAAAGTTTTTAATGAGGCAACAATTTAAAAGCATCCTGCATATGTCGTATCAGAAGGTTGTAGCCTGACACTAGTCTTCTCAGGACCTCGCATCCAAGTACTGGAGGGAGAAGAGTGGATCCACACAAAATAGTGAGGTCGTCAAAACACGAGATCTTCCTGAGGACGCACTCATACAGATTGGGACTGATGGCAGTCAATGCACTCGCCTGGTTTCCTTTCATCGACATCTTATGAAGATTCCGTAAAACCCACAAGGGAATTATGTATTAATACAATGAGTTATCCCTCAAAATTTCAAAGATGAAATAAGAATCCCTACTTATTTCTCGACTGTTGTCAGCAAGGCATCCTTTGCCTGTTAATTAAAAACGTCCGATGCAAAACCGGACTCGAAAAGCCATATGTCTCCGAAAACCTCTTCTAACACACGACATGACCTTAGAGCCTCTGAATGTGCAGGTTCCATGAACATTTATGTCATTAAATGATCCCGAGACGACCTCCTCATCAACACCAAAATGAAATGGCCTTCATTTATTGCGAATTGGATGTTTAATTTCCGATAACGCAAAAGTGTTTTCGGTAGTGACATTCAAGGATTGGGTTAGGAATTATGACCTCAAACTGAAAATGCAAAAATAAAACAAGCGTGCACCGATCATCATACCTTAACTCAAACACCGAACACTCAAATATGAATATAGTTCCGGTAGATGGGAATAGCGGTCACGCCTCGACGGTTAAGTGTTAAATAAAAATCTAACAAGTCATTTATGACCACAATTGTTGCAAAAATAAAGCGCATGTCAAAGCGTAGAAATAAGAAGTCAAGGTTGGAAATTAATTGGCGAATACTAATAAACCAAAAGCAGGGAGAGCACAAAGGCTCATACAAAAATATTAGAAGTGCACACAATCCCTAAAGATCCAACAAAAAGAGCAAAAATGATCAAAACAAAAGAAGTCAAAAAGGTACACAGGTCCTAAAATATCCACCAAACGAAACGGCCCACCGACCGAAGCAAAACATCCAGAAAGGGAATACAAGCCCATAAAAAATTTAACTTAGCAAGTAGAGGGAGACATCTTCACCACCTAAGGAGTAGGTAGAGGCATCAGAGGAGGGAGACGTCTCATCGCTGAGGTCATCCATATCTTTATCGGTAGCACCCAAGTCTACCTCTACATCAATCAAGGCTGAGGAAATATCTATCTGTCCCTTATTCATACATTGCAGAACTTCGTGGCGGGTGTAGAGAACAACATAATCCTAGAGCAATATGGACCTCCGCTGGTCAGCCATTCAATGAAGCCATAGGTGATGGTTGTGGGCCCTAAGTCAGGCACGAGAAGCCGTCAGCGCTTGCACCCGTCCCCGGTCAGTATCATGATCAGCTAACACCCGGGCGAGTCTCTCTTGCGGTAATTGGCGACTCGATGTCATATGCTTGAAAGTGTTTTCCCTGGCTGCCACAACCTGCTAGGCCTCCTCCCATTTCCGTTCTAAAGTGGCCCTCAAGGCCTAAAGATCTCAATTCTTGGACCGGAGCGTGGAGATGTCATCCTAGAGGCGCTGGTTCTCAGCCCCCAATCTCTCCACCTCACGGGAGGAAGATGATGGAATTCTCCTAAACAACTTAATAGCGGAAGAAGCGGAAACATGGCCCTAATAAATCAAACGAGTAATATTAGTACATCTGCTCACTATAAAGAAGTAAATATATCAAGAAAAAGGGAATTCAATTTACCTGAAGAAACATATCCGCCAGGTGGGACGGGAAGCCTTTAGGTCAAGGACAGGACTAGCAGCAGGTGGCAGTGGAACTGAAGGGCCAGTGCCCGCATTTTCAAGTGGAGCATCGCCACCACTCGCGCTCCCGGGTCGGTCCTCACTACTTCTAGAGGAAGCAGGCACCGGAAGGCCCCCCAAACCCACAACAACCTCAGTAGAGGGGACCCTCGTATCCCCGGCCTTAGCAACCCCTCCATCATCGTCCTCAACATTAACCACTCCTTACATCGCCTCCCTCCAATATTCATTGAATTGGTGATGCATTCTCATACACGAACCTATTCCTTCGGAGGAGGATGCACCCACATCATCTGGGGGCCCATGCTTTCAATTACTCCTAGCCTTAACAGTCGGTTGGGCAATATGAGCCCGAGCTTCCTCCCTAGAGTGCGTCTTCCTAGCAGAAACCCCTCGAGCGGAAAGGCCTTATAGGTACAAAATGAGTAAACCTAGTCTTTGTGTAATCCTAACATTATTTTTCTCTCAAAGCAATATATACGGAGATCCATCGGCTATTCACTTATTTTTTGCTTGAATCATAGCTTGTTTATTATTTTTGTCTTACTAATTAGTCTTACATATTTATTTTACGCTACTTAAACCGGACTCGTCAAGAAATTTGCCGGATCGGATACAACCCACTTGTCTTCAAACCCCAGAAAACAAATCTCTAACTGAATTTCTGGTTAGAATCATTTTTACCGAAAACAAACAACTTTTTAAGTTTTAAGGTGGAAAATCACTGTGGCTCAAAGGTGTGAAAATCATGACCCAAACCCTTGTGGGATTTAACTAACCCTTCGATCTAGCAATTATTTCAATAAGCCAAATTGAATCAAGAAGAAATTACCCCTAAGCCATTCACCCCAACAATTGAAGATTGTTGCTAACCCTTCAAGGTACCTCTAGGTTGAATCAAATAATACAAACTAAACAGATTACACCATTGAAATGCTTCTCTAATACTCCCCGTCGCAATTTATGTGGCACCGTTCATATTTTGATAGTCAAACGAGTTTTTCTTTGACAACAATTTTTTCATATGCATTTTAGATATTTTAAAATTTCAATTATTGTGACTTATAATATTTTTAGGTAGATTCTAAATAATGTAAATTTTATTTCATGAAACTTAAAGATTTTATGTATGAATTTACAGTCAAAATTTAAAAATTTGACTCTTGAAATGTGCCACATAAATTTGGACTGAGGGAGTAAAATGATAAAGGTTATAACGAAAATCCTTTACATCTATAACAAGACTGGAGATAATTACTCAATGTGACTCAAGTGAAGAACAATCCACCAGCCTGTTTTAGAGTATGTTTCACGGGTTTCTTAGACCTTTGAATGATTGGCAAATATCTCTAGGGTTGAAGTTTTGCACTTTCTTCTCCAATGATTTCCTAGACCCTTTATAGGCAAAGCATGATAGTAATATCATATTAATTCCAAGTAAATCTTTCTGACACAAAGAAACAAATTGTCAAGAAATAATTTTCAAAAAGGGTATTTATTAACAAGATCTTTTAATATCTGCAGCTATCAATTCATGTTGTAAAAGATTCCTATATGATATTTTTCTTTGAATAGCACAATCCAAAACAAGAGTCCTTGGGCACTAGAAAAATAATTTTTAAATAGACTAAGAATCACAAAATATTTTTCACAAGATGTTCCAATTAAAATATTTGCCCGATATTCATCAAAGAAAATATTTCATGTGTACTATGACTCATCTTCCTAGGGCTCTCCCACTCTGCTAGTTAATTTACTGTCTGATATACGTTTTCAAATTGCCATGAATTGATCTTTACTACAACTACGAGCAAAGAATATGAATAAAGTTGCGCTTCGATAATGCCTCAAGTGGCACATATTCGAACAAGAATAGACAGTTGAGAATGATGAATGGATCATTATGTGGATATATATTTCCTAATTGGATGCACTTTTCAGTTGAACTGTAAACATGGACCTATGCCCTTCTAACATCACAATCAACTTATGCAAAGAGGGCATGCACACAGCAAGTTGGAATGTGAAATGTTTAGAGAAAAAAACGAAGCGGAAGTTGCAGATTTTGGCCGACGGCCAAAAGTATTTATAATCGTTATCCAATATACATAAATATTATACATTTATTGATTATTCTTTTGGCCGGGCAGTTATTTGAGTTAATTTTCAAAAGGGTATATTCACACACGCACTTCAAAAGTTTGAGCGAGTAATTTTACAAAGAATGTATCAATATATAATGACGGTCATTGCCGTTAAAGGAACTTAATTGTTGTAGTAAAATATTATTATATAAAATGACTGTATTGAGAGGTAAAATTGTATATATTTCCTAATTGGATGCACTTTTCAGTTGAACTGTAAACATGGACCTATGCCCTTCTAACATCACAATCAACTTATGCAAAGAGGGCATGCACACAGCAAGTTGGCATGTGAAATGTTTAGAGAAAAAAAGGAAGCGGAAGTTGCACATTTTGGCCGACGGCCAAAAGTTTATAATCGTTATCCAATATACATAAATATTATACATTTATTGATTATTCTTTTGGCCGGGCAGTTATTTGAGTTAATTTTCAAAAGGGTATATTCACGCATGCACTTCAAAAGTTTGAGCGAGTAATTTTACAAAGAATGTATCAATATATAATGACGGTCATTGCCGTTAAAGGAACTTAATTGTTGTAGTAAAGTATTATTATATAAAATGACTGTATACAGAGGTAAAACTGTATATATTTCCAGAACTTGCTTTTTTGGGGAAATTTAATTTATAAGTTAATAATGGTATAGAAGTATTGATACAATAGATCTTAAGGTATTACTTATAGTGATCAAGATTATTAACTTTAATCTGAAATCATGAAAGATAACTTGTGAAATTATTTTACACTATCAACTCACTTAAAATATAATTATTCATAATTACTACAAATAATAACTTGAAAATAATAATTTTTGTGTCCCAATTTATATGTAAATGTGTTTGATTAGGCACAAAGTTTAAGAATGAAAAGGAATATTTTGAAATTTATGATCTAAAATAAGTCGTATATCTTTTTGTTACTATAAATGCCACTATAAATTATCTCATTAAGAATAAAATAAAATTTTTATAATTAAATTATTTTTAAATATAAAATTGCTACTACTCCCTCCGGATAAAAAAATGTCCACTTAGTCAATTGTACACCCCTTAAGAAAATACTAATTCTTAGGCAAAAATAAATAATTTGACTAAAATTCTCCTAATTAAATATGTATTGGAATTTGGTCAGCTAACACTTAATAAAAATAAATATGAAAAAATAAAATTAATTCTTTTTTAATTTGATAAATAAATACTTTTTAATATCTTTTTAACACGAATAAAAAAAATGTCACATAAATCTTAAAAACCTACTGAATTTAGGTAAATTATAGTATACTAGCGCATTGAATTCATTTAGTAGTTGAATATTTATTTTTTTATAACGGCTCCGTACTCACTTTCACCCGACGGGACCGTGCAAACCTAATCATTGGCGTTTGCACTTTTTCACTTTTAGGTCACAGCTTTTTGATCGATATCGCTCACTCCTTGTTGCGCAGCGCAAACGCCTACCGCTCGGTTCAAAATACGGTTGTCCAGTGGGCCGGATCGATCCGTCCTGATTATTGTCTCGCCCCGCCTCGTCCCGTCCCCCCAAAAAATGGAATCCAATTGTAGGTAGCGGGGTTCGATCTTAGGATGGGATTAGCACTCGTCCCGCCCATCCTGATCACGCCCCCGTCCCGTCTCGACCCGGTCCCCCCTTGCGAAAATAACCGCTGCAACAACGGTCAAATTTAGATTTTGGCCGTTGTGCAACGACTATAACTGTCATTTTTGGCCCCTCACCCCATAAACCCCCTACCTCCTTAATATTTATTTTTAATCTCTAAGTTAATGTATTTACATTTTAATCATATTTTCAACTATAACTACCTCATTTTCTCACAAATCTTCCTATCATCTCTCTAATTTCTCAATCTAACTCTGTACAAGTCTACATTGCCTATTAAATATTATATTTTATTTGCTTATTTATATCAAAGTTCAAAAATTGGGAGTGAAGTTGACAACTAGCTTGAGGATTATACATCAAGCAAAGTTTCAAATTTTAACCTTGATTACATGTCGACGTTACGTCGGCGTTTCATACCTTCGTTCCTTCTTTAAATTATTATTATTACTTAATTTTAATTATCGTACTTAATTTTATTTACTTTAATTATTTATTTTCATAATCATAATTGAACGACTTGAACGTTTGATTTCTGGTAGAGGTACTAGGGGTAAGAGTGCATCTTCTAGTAATCCTATTCCTAATTCAGATTATTTCAGTCATATAGATGAAACTGATTTTTTAATGATATTAATATACCCTTAGATCATGAGGTATATTCTGCATATGAACCAGACTTTAATTTTGAAAATGAATTAGACGATAATGTAGATAACATACCCACTAGTGCACCTCCACCTCAGGCTCAGACTGAGTCTCAGCCTGAAACTGAAACTGGAATGCCTCATATTCCCCCTAGTATGAGTCGAGGCCCCAAACAACGAAATAAAATCATCCGCCTGAGATATTTTTGATAGGAACAGTGAGAATCAACTAGCTAGATGTAAAATTTGTCAAGAAGTTTATAAATTTAAAACTAGAAAAGGTCATGGTGGGAGAGGTTTATTAAGACATGTACAAAGCATGAGACATGTACAAAGCATGCACAAAGCTAGGTATAACAAATATCAACAATATTTACGTTATGCATTATATCTTTTTAATGGCAAAGTGACTATCACTTCTGATATAGGTCGTAGTACTAATGGTAATGATTATTTAACCGTTACATGTCATTGGATAGATCAGACTTGGTCTATGCAAAAACATATTTTAGCATATAGATATATTGATGATACACACATTGGATTAGATAATGCTATTGCTAATGATTATGCTACTTCTAATAATTATGCTGATAAAATTATGACTGTTACATTAGATAATGCTACTGCTAATGATTATGTTGTAAACCTTTTAAAAACTCGATTTACTCCATCTTTTCCTGATATTTTTCATATTAGATGTGCATGCCATATTTATAACTTAGTTGTAAAGGATGACCTAAAACTTTTTAAAAACATTCTTGATAAAGTATAATTTGCTATAAACTTTATTTTTAAAGGTAATAAAATACAAAGACGTCATGATTGTGGACTACCTTATAGAAAAATTTCAGAAGAAGTTTCGACTAGGTGGAATTCTTTATATGAACAACTACTTGTTGCTCACGAGTATAAAAGACCTATAACTTTATTATTTAACGCCCATAATCAAAGTCCAACGGATATGATGGTAGATGACGATTGGGAAAAAAATTCGGAACTTATTGCATTTTTAGAGAATTTTTTTCTAGCTACTAAAGAATTTTCTGGAATTTATTATCCTACTATTTGAACTATGTTATTTTATATAGCTCTAATATTTTTGTTACTTAATGAATATATGAAAAAATAAGCTTGCGCTCCAGCTATTAAATATGTTTATAAAATTAAAAAAATACTTTTTTCCTATTCCCACTATATATTTTATTGATGTTATATTAAATTTGACTATTAAAGTAAACGGTTGTAAAGCACTTGTTGAAACGATTTATGAAAGCTTAGAAATAATTCCAACAGACCCAACAAACCCAACTAAAGAACCAACTAAAGAAGAAGTTATGTCTAGCATACACAATGAATGCAAAAAAATATATGTATTACCAACAAGAAAGTGCAAATAATCAACTGGTTTCGATACCATCTTCTTCTACTTCACTGCAACAATATAAAAGACATGCGGTTTCTGCTGCTAGTGTTCAAGGCCTTAGAAATAGAATGTTTAGTGGTTCAACTTCTTCACAAGTTAGCGAATTTGATGTTTATGTTTTGCAGGGTATTGTACCGTACGAATCAATTGTCAATGAATATGGATGTGAAGACTTGCTGAGATACTGGAGGGAGAATGTGAAGACATTTCCAACACTATCAAAGATAGCCCGAGATGTGTTGAACATTCAAGCGTCATCAACAACGTCTGAAAGCACTTTTTCTGCTGGAAGATTTCAAATAGGAGAGCACAGACACTCATTGGTGGGAGACAACTTGGAGATTGCAGTTTTATTCACAGATTGGATTAGAGCGGAGCGTAGAAGGTGCGGTCAACCGGAGATCAACGAAGAAGACTACAATTAGAACGAAATCTTGTCTGAGGGAGCAGGAAGCGATATCGAACAATTTGACCAACAACTTCCAATTCCGACCGAAGATCCTCAAGACATTGTGAGGAAATTAGAAAAAGTATGGTTAACTATATAATATTTTAATGTCAATTTTACTATGTGATGTGCAACTTTTGAACAATGAAATAAAGTTGCAATTTTGAAATTGTATTACAAAAAAAAAAAAAAATTTATTAAATAATATAAGAGGCACAAAAACAGTCTTGAGATATTTTTATTACACTATCTTGTTCAATTAAATAAGTGTTTACATATATATTTTTTTAAATTAAGTGTCTAAAAAAAAACCCAAATCCCGCAACCCGACCTGACCTGTCCTGCCAAATCTCGGCCCCTCTTTCGGCCGGATGTGGGACGGGACGAGACCTCATCCCGTCCCACCTATCCCGGCCCGCCAGTCCCATCGGATCCTGATCCCGACCCACCCCCCGTCCCGTCGGAACCCGTCCCAGCCCGCCCTGACCCGCCCCGTTGGCCACCCCTAGTTCAGACTTTAGAGCATGAAGGTTAAATTAATTGTATAATTTTTTATACTACTATGAATTTAGATATATATTATTTAAGTTTTAAAAAATAAAAATTACCTAGATAGCGTTTGTATAAAAATATATACGTTACAATAGTTAATACTTCAAAATAATTAAAATATACTCCATTACAATTTTTTTTTGGTAAAAACACTCATTTACTCTATAATAAATATTCCCTCTATCCCATTTTAAGTGTCTTAGTTTGACTTGATACGGAATTTAAAAAATAAATGAAGATTTTTGAATCTTGTGGTCTTAAATTAAAGATGTGTGTAGTCCTTTAAATCTCATGGTCTTAAATTTTCCATGTAGGATGTTGAAATTGAAAATTTTACTAAATATAGAAAGAGTCACTCTTTTTGGAACAACCCAAAAAGGAAGATAAGATACTTAAATTGGGACGGAGGGAGTACCATTTTCTCCATCCATTTTTACTTATCCACTATACTAAAAACAGATATCCACTTTACTTTCAATTTAAAAATCAACAGATGATTTACCATTTTTCATACTTCACCATCATTTTTAACTATGTAGTAGTAATTATTTTCAATGTATATCTCAATGAGTGTGTTGACTTATAATAATTAGGGACGATATAATAAAATTATGATTTTATCTATTGCTTCTTAAGGGGTGTGCCGAGTCAAACATGGACAAGTAAACAAGGACGAACAGAGCAGTATTCACTTTGTTTCAGTCTAAATGTTTTACTTTTCTTTTTTAGTTTGTTTTAAAAAGAAAGTCACTTTCTATTTGATAACTCTTTAATTTAAACATTTTACGTGACTTGTTTTAGATCATAAGATACAAATATATATTATTATATTATACGCATATTTAGTTTAAGATTACAAGATTTAAAATTTTCATATTTTTATAAGTTTCATAAATTATCATACTAAGATGCTTAAATTGAAACGAATGAATTACTTATGTCATATAAAGTGGAACATAGAGAGTAATAGATCGTCAAAGATACTCTTGATGTATCCTTTAGGAAATTGGAGTAACGCCATCGCAACCCAACCCCATGCATAGCTAGCCCTAATCTCCACTAGTACCCCATGCATAGTATGAAGGAAAATGTTTTCTTACTATTTGGTAAGTTAGCAAAAATATTATATCTCACAAAAATTTATATAAAATTTAGAAAAACACTATGAAGGTGGGGTAGGAGCATGGGATAGTGCAGATTAGGGCTAGCTAGCTATATGTTATTGGAAATTTGCCTTTGGCGGGGAGGTGCGTCCACCCATATTTAATGAATTAAACACTAGTGTTCCGCATGTTGGAGGCTTTGTCTCTTCTCACATGCATAATCTACTAAGTGAGTAGATGACCGTAGGGCCAAGAATCGTCAAATTTCGTTGAGAAATGAAAGAGATATTGGTCCACGAAGTAAGGTGTTTGAGGCATGAAAATATGGTGTGGGACAAATCTACCACATCGGTGGGAAAATGAAGAATTGCTCTCTTTATAAGTCTCTAAAGTGGTAAAGAGTTTGGAACCCCAAGGAGTATCCCATGTGTTTAAAGGAGTGAGGACCTAGATGTGCTTGGGTTCAAGGCTAAGCCCACACGCGCGTCGCCGCCACCCGCCCGTCCGTTCGGTTGTGGGCTGTTTCTGATATAATCTTTTTGGACCCCAAATTTATTAATATTTACAGTTTGGTCCCTAGAGTTTCTGGAAAGTTGATTTTGGGAGTGACGGAATCCTTTGGACTGTTTTTTGAAGCATTAACCAGCCATTACTTGGCTGATTAACTCCTCCATAATCACCCTCCTTCAATGGACATGAACAACCTCACTTATAGCCTTAAACATGCCACACAAATGGCCTTAAACCAGCCATTAACAGCGCTCACTAATGGCTATTAACAACCTTGTTTGTGGCAGTTGAGGAGTCCCTCCTCCATGCTATATATTGATGCCTCTTTGGCTCAATAACGTGATTGAAACACAAGACATACAGACAGCAAAATAGCACGAAACAGTCACGAAAAACAGTGAGCAAAGACCCTCATATACACAAGATATACACAACAGAGACACCCTATATATACAGAGACAAAACAGAAGAGAAAACAGAAACTCTTCCTTCCTTTTCCATATCTTCAGCAAGTCGATTCATATTTGTTTTCTTCGTCAGGCTCAACCTATTGGCTTTGTAGCGTTGAGATTAAAGTGTTGTTTTATCTTGGGAGACTATTGCCCGCTAACGTAAAAGCATATATACGGGGCAATCTTGTCTTAAGGACATAGGGCAATCACTCGACTCAACACACAACGTTGTAACCATCCAGATTTAGTTGTTTCTTAATTTCAGGTTATCAAGATTCAAGACACAACAAGCTTGCGGCAGTTTTGAAGATTGACCTATTTGTTCAACAAGATTCAATTTCTGAATATTGAATATTTGTTTTGTCCTTTCGAACACTTGTAATAGTTATTTACTGCTTTATAAAGTACAATAGAGTACCAACATATGCGTGGGATTGGGGTGTGATGGAGTGTGTTAGAGGATGGAGAGTAATGAAATTCCACTTATGGAACTCATTTTCCTAGAGAAAATAGTTTTTAAAATTTTTAACCAATCAAACATGAAAAAATTATCTATCGAAAACAACTTTTCTACCTTGTAAGATAGGGTTAAGGTATACATACACTCTTCCCTCTCGAGATCTCACTTGTGTGATTAGACTGAATATGTTGTTATTGTAAACATGAAAAAATTAAATTCGTACCAGATACACCCCAAACGTAGACAGATTTACGAGAGTGGAGTTATGGCAGTATGAACGTGATGTGAATTATTTAACTTGTGGAGAATAATATCTGAACGCTTAAGAGCAGCAACTGGAGGACTACAATAGTAGCAAATCACCGTAATGTACGAACTTCCATTCCCATATGAAAATTCCAAATCGAATCTGTCCCAAACAATTGATTGATGCTAAAGTCATAGTATTTCCCAGTAAGGACAATTAACATGCTTCCGTTCGTATCAGTGCCACAACTCCTCAAATAACAATAAAAAATATTTTACAACCAACAATGAATGCATCTCAATTTGCACAAATCCAGTAGCCTAATCGATTGTATTGACTGATTAGTAGGGTATTGAACTTAGTATTGAATGTATATGCTTATGTTTAGTGGGTAGGGATACATATGTGGTATAAAATTCTGATTGTTGGGATATTGAAAATCTTAAGTTTCAAATCCAAAAATCATTTGCAATTAAAAAATTTTACAAATAATTTCGAAATCCAATCCGTAATCTGAAAATCAAATTAAAAAGTCCCAAAAATAAAAAAAAAATCTTTGGATTTTGGGTTTGCCCAATTTATGGCCACCCTTAGCTACCCCACCATGCAAACAAGAGCCTAGGTCCTACAAGGGATGTCCTTCTCAGCACGCCAGAGGCGCACACATACATGAAGTAAGGCGAAATACCGGAGGAAAATTATGTTTTTTGTAATTTAATTTAAACTGTACAAGCTCATTCCCCTAGCCCTCTTACCCTCAAAGCTTATCTATAAATTCAGAATCCTGCATCCCCAGAATTCATTATCACTCAACTAACTTTAGTTATTAAGAGACAAACAAAAAAAGGAAAAAGCTTAGAAATATTAAGAGAGATGGAAGGTGCTTATAATATCCATAGTCATTTTCTCACTTTGTTTCTTATTTTAGTAGCCTTCACTTCTACTTCAGCTGCAAGGCCAGCTGTGGGAGAAACAAATACAGAGTTTATAAGAACATCTTGTAAGTCAACAACTTATCCAAATCTTTGTTTCAGCTCATTATCAAGCCGTTCAACTGCTATTGGAGTTTCCCCTCAACTTCTAGCTCATGAATCCCTAACCGTTAGCCTTGAAACAACCCAATCAACATCCGCGATGATGCTAAAATTGGCACACGGCCAAGGCATGACGCCGAGAGAGGTCGGCGCCATGCGTGACTGCGTCGAGGAACTAAGCGACGCAGTCGATGGACTGAGGAAGTCTTTAGGGGAAATGAAGGAGCTAAAGGGGAAAGAATTTGGGCTTAAAATGAATGATATTGAAACGTGGGTAAGTGGTGCCTTGACGGATGAGGATACATGCACCGAGGGGTTTGGCGGAAAAGTGATGAATGGGAAAGTTAAGAAAGTAGTAAGGGGAAAGATTCTGGAAGTTGCACATATGACAAGCAATGCCTTGGCTTTGATCAACAGCCTTTGTGCCCTTCACGGTTAAACTAAAAAGGACAATTATATATATATATATGGTGTTAATATTCTTTTAGACAAAAGTACACTTAGTTCCTTCTTAGTTTTTCTTTTATTTTTCCCACTTGATGTTCGGTATCCGCATTAAAGTCCGACTATAGTTGATTGTTGTATTATAGATAAGATATGTGTCACGACCCAAACCGGAGGGCCATGACGGGCACCCGGACCTTACTTGCCGAGCACCACTAATTATATATTTACCACCTAACCGTAATTAAGCATGAGCCACGAGGTAACCTGCTGACACATAGAAATAATAAACTGAAAAGGAGCTACGTAAAACCCTACAAACAGAAGAACCCAACCTATGCATATATACATACTAAGACCGACAAGGCCATACACGACTAATATACACATGACAACTGTCTACAAGCTTCTAAAGAGTACGTGACATCATAAGGTCAGGACAAGGCCCCGCCATACCCCTATGCATATCAAAAATATCGTACCACGACTAAACTGCAACTCTGAAACAAGTAGAGTTCTCTAATATTAGCTGAACCAGCAACCTACTAGTGCGGATCGTCACCCTGTCTACCTGAGCTTGTGGGCATGAAACGCAGTGTACCCCGACAAAAGGGACGTTAGTACGACTGATATACTGAGTATGTCAGGAATGAAGAATAGCATAATAGAGACCTGAAAGTAACATGAGACAAAAAACAACCAACCAGTGGAGAATGCCTCTGAGGGCCATAATATGCCTAAGTGTCATGCACAATGCTGTCATACACATACATATGCGTATATAATGTCGTCAAGCCTTTGTGGGCATCCCATCATATCATACAGGCCTCTGTGGGCATAATCATCATCATATACCAGCTGATCAGGTGGTGGTGAGTATAAATACCGTATCCCTTTTCCCATCCCCACACATATATAATGCATACATATAGTAGCATATATAACGCCTTTGAGTTAAAGGTATATACATGAATATAATGCATAAATGATACTAAGACACTTTGAGTTTATCAGAGTGACGTATGTCGCTTCACCTCCAATTAACATTATGAATATTTACATCTTTCCCATATACCTCAATAGCGATTTAGGAACATATTTTGACATGCTTTGAAAATAGGAATGAATAACATGAACATCCTTAACTACTAAGAGTAGAATCATTTATGAGACAGTATTACGTTTGTATTTCGTACCTAGAACATGCCAAAATAAGGAAGGATTTGCATTAACATACCTTTATAGTCGATCACTATATGTGATGTTAAATTCAACCTTTTTGACTCGTCAAGTTTAAATAATGATGTAACCAACCCACTATGCCCCGAGCTTACGAGAACATGAAATTGAAATCACGAAATGACAATTGGCCGAGAGTGTCTCTCTCTACACTAATTTATCCCAAATTGCTCGAACATTTGCTTTTCAAAATATTACTGGAACGTTTTGCTCTTCCAAAATATTGCTAGAACACTTACTTTGCTTTCTTCAAATGAACCTCAATTGTTTAGAACATACATTTTCTCTATTCCCAAAATGAACAATCTTGCTGGTCATATATATATATATATATATATGTACAAAGTGTAAAGTTTATCTCCCAAATGAAATGTTAAGTTATTGGCGACAATTAAATACTAATTACTATGCATGAGATACGTTAGCAAACCTTGTGAGTCATTATTGTCATCATTGTTAATGTCTCTTAGTGTGTACATGGTTTGTACACATAATCAATTGTTCACACCATAATCCTTATCCGAAAAGTTACTAATAATAGCCACCTCCTTGCTGGGACCTACTTAATGGAAAATTAAAAAAATCTTCTTAATCCCCTTTTCTTCCTAATTAAATGACTTAGCTCCTACTACAATTGGTATTTGATTTTGTTCCCAATTCACTTAAATAGTAATCATTTTATCACACTTCATATATTCATTATCATAGTCATGTGATATAACACTAGTTCGTAGCCTCTGTTGGTTCACACGAAAACAATAATTCCGATCATCGTCGTCACACTTTAAAAATCTTAAATTATTTTGGGACCGCATCCTTTTATATAATATGCTCTTAATGTGAATACCTAAATATAACAAAATTTGCCCAGGACTCAGGTCTACTTACATATGTCTGGCGATTCAAGTACGGGATGTTTCATTTTCCCCCCTTAGAAACATTCATCCTCGAATGTTGGAGTTTCCACGTCCAGCTTTCTCATGATCACACTTGTCCTCATACAAATGCCCTTTACATACAGACCAACCAATGTCTACTACTTCCATGCCGATATTCAATTTTTTGGGTTTAAAACTAGGTAATTCATTCTAGCCTCACTTAATATATATTAATCGGGCTCCGTCTTGGCTCTCAACGCGAAATATATCTCTTGTCATTTCCTACCAGCCACTCTAGTCACCTCCAGGTTCCTCGTCTGGATTGCCGGTTGTCTTTGTCTCCGTTGCATTTACACAAAATATTATTATATATTCTCCCATAAAGAGTTGAACAACACATCTAACCTACCCTCAACCAGTTAACTCTGCTTTGCATAAGGTGAGTCTGGGGATTCTGAATACAAGGTCACAAAGGATTTGAATCACGTATTAATCGCCCATCAGTGAAATCTCATATCTTTCTTAGCCTGCTAGAATAGGGTTGTAGTCATGTTACTTCTACTCTGTTCTCTTCTTTACAATCTCTACCCATTACTACTAGAATATCATTCGTTCCCTTATAACAAATAATAAGTTGGTTAAGGATATTTGTGCTTCATCTCCTCTTCCGCCTCTCATGTCATCTCTCATACATTCTTATTCTGTCATAGAACCTTCACAGGGCTACTTATTTAGTCCCCAACTTACAGATTTGACAATCTAAGATGGCAATAGAACCTTTTCATATGATAAGTCCTCTATAATCTTCACATCGTCAATTGGTATAACTTGGGAAGGATCCCCAACACACGCTCTTAATATAGAAACATGGAAAACTGGATGAACAACTCTAACTCCAAAAGCAAGTCTAATTCGTAAGCCACTTGGCCATTCATCAAATTATGCGATATGGCCCAATATACCTTGGGCTAAACTTTCCCTTTTTCCCAAATCTCATTACACCTTTCATATGATAAATCTTCAATAAGACCCAATCATTAACATGGAACTCTAAGTCCCGCTGTCGCACATTTGAATACGACTTCTAACGACTCTGAGCAGTTAATAGTCGTTCCTAGATAAGCTTCACTTTCTCTATGGCTTGGTGCACTAGGTTAGGCCCAAATAATTCCGATTCGCCTATTTCAAACCATTCGATAGGAGATCTATATTTCTGTCCATACAAAGCTTCATATGGAGCCATTTTATTACTAGTATGATAATTGTCATTGTACGCAAATTCAATAAGGGGTAGATGATCATCCCAACTTCCCTTGAAGTACAATACGCGAGCTCATAGCATGTCTTCGAGTGTTTGAATCGTACGCTCAGCCTGCCCATATGTCTAAGGGTGGAAAGTTGTGATAAGATTAACTTGAGTGCCCAAACTCTTTTGAAATGATCTCCAAAAATTAACTGTGAACTGTGCACCTCGGTCAGGTATAATAGAAATAGGCATACTATGAAGGCGCACAATCTCCTTAACGTACAACTTTGCGTAGTCCTCGGCTGTGTAGGTAGTTTTGACCGCCAAGAATTGAGCTGATTTGGTCAGTCTATCAACAATCACCCAAATATAATCAAACTTATGATAAAGGCGAGGTAAACCCGTAATGAAATCCATATTAATCATCTCATATTTCCATATCGGGATCTCAATGTTCTGAGTCAAGCCATCGGGCTTTTGGTGCTCTACTTTTACTGGCTGACAATTAAGACACTGAGCTACAAACTCCACAATGTTCCTCTTCATGTCATTCCACCAATACATACCTTGGAGATCATGATACATCTTAGTAGATCCCGGGTGAATAGAATATCGTAAGCAGTTGACCTCCGTCATAATCTTATCTCGTAATCCTGCTACATTAGGAATACACAAATGGACCTTCCACCTAAGGGTTCCTCTTCCATTATACTCGAAGGTTGCGGTTCTCTTTTGTTAAATATCCTTCATGATCTTCTCTAATAATGGGATCTTCATCATGACATTTCTTTTCTTCCAGTATAAGGGATGACCCTGCTGTATTCTGAGTCATAGGGCTATCACTATCTGAATTCTCCAATCGGGCTCCCACTTAGCTAACTGACGCGTTCCCTCAGGTCAACTTCTCTCATTAGTCCTCACATTAGTCAAGCCGCTTATGGGTGAATGATCATATTGTCAACTTAGCTTTGTTTACTAACTCGTGTGTTGAAAACTCTTATATTTGTAGTATCTCAACTATGAACACTTTATGGATAATGTCATCGAACCTGAAGTGTGCGTATCCTCGCAGTTAACTCTCATTCATAGTCTGAAAGGAATTTTTTTCCGTACCTTCTCACTGCTCGTAATTATAAACAACTTCCTTTCTTTACTTATTTTGACACTTGTTCACTCATTTTCTTACTTGTCGTACTCTTCTTAATTCTAAAATATTCTGGTATACATACGTAATCTCAAACATTTCTCCTTATTACAATCCTTGGCGTTACTACCGCTTAAAGGATGAGCTGTTAACGTATTCCCTCATTTAGCACGTGGAAGATTCTGAAGAATTTGCATTACCTGATGTTGGCCTACTATATCCAAAACTGGTCATTATACTTAGATTCAAATTCCTTCAATTGCCTCATGGCTAAGACTTTCTGTCAACGGCGCTTTGGAAAATGATTTCATCGATCTTGTTAAGTTGTAAACCCATTACTTTATCTATCTCGTAGAACATTTGGTCAGTTAAAAATGCTAATAGACATCTGTATTTGCCTGACATTTTATCTTCATTATAATGTCATTATCTCTTGACAGATATCTTTAATGTCTACCGTGTATCCATAGGCGTCATTGGCCCCTTTTCACATATTTAGGTGCTTATCTCGAGCTTTACTCTCTGTTACTTCTGTTTACATACTTTCTGAGAAGTATGACTGCATATGTTGTGGAACCAATGCTTCATATGTTTAGATCCAATTCACGGTGTTACATCATCCAATGACTTGTCAAGCTTTCTTGTCTTATCATTATTAGATCTCCTATCGACCGAGTGCTCATTTGTCTTACCTTTACATTTCCATTTCAAGTTGCCTCGGAGGGTCTCTCATCTCAAAGTATTTCTCATACTTTCTTCCTGAACATCAAAGGTTCATTACCTTTGGTCGAAGATTTCTTACTGTCCTTCCTCTACCATTGGTCCTTATGTTGTTTTAGGGTAATCATACCTTTGTGAAACCTGCATAACTATAATCTCATTCACCTTTATCCTTTTTTTGTAATCCTTCCTTCTACTCTTCATTAAATGAAAAATATTCCTGCCTTGATACTTGATCATACCATTCCATTCATACTTATTAATTGTCTTTATATTTCTTACAACCATTCTTCGATTATTCCATAGTTCTAGTCCTCAATTGCCTCTAACAAGCTATTGTTATCCAGAGGTTATTTAGAATTGTAACATGCTGCACAATGAAGCCGAAGACCTTACTAGTCTAATACCTATAGCATGCCTTAGCTTACTAACATTGATACATGTAATTCTCAATAATACGTGGTATTGCCCTTTACGCACGAATGAGAGGCTTATGTCCCCTTCCACTACCGTGGATAACTCAATCCTTATATATGACTTGGGCTCACTATTCTGGGTACGTCACTTTACATGATCTTCTTAAATTTACTGATGGTCACTCTTCACACGATTTGATTGTGGAAATCCATTCTCATTAATGATATCCTGGGACAATTCCCAATCTATTCTAGGTAAGACATTACAATTTAGGTCGCACGTACATAACATATTCCCTCATTATAATCAGCAAGAGTCACTGTAAAACGTGTAGATTTTCATAACCTACTAAACCTTCCAATGATGTCTTCTTCTTTTCATATGTACAACTCATAATCATCTTATCCATACCTTTGCGCATCAACTTGGGACACTTTGGAACTTGTGGCCATGGCTACCACACTAAACCAACCCCTATACCTTTGCGGCATAATCCGGCATGCGCTCGACCATATTGACTACAAGATGGTCGGGCGTGATCACTCCACCTTTTCAACTTTGACCTTGACATATTGACATTTTTGAATCCTTTAAATGTCGGCGATCCCTGACTAATAAACTCCCTAGGTTATGAGCTCCCTGACCCCTCAAGGGGCCTATATCTATCAGACACTCTAGGATGAAGTCGTGCCTGGGAAAGCAACTTACTTATATCCTCAGACGGATCTATCTCAATAAAGAGCATACTACTCGCATTTGCACTCAATCCAACCTCAATCTCCATGCTAATCATAGCCCTACTGGAAGAAGGCATTGTTGTAATCATAAAAATGATAAGGTTTACAGAGATAATTCTTACAATTAAGCTCTATAGCACGATTCTATATCAAGAAGGAAGGTAATCATCATCTTAAATGCCATGTATCCTGATGTCTATAAGTGTGATGCACAACACACCCATAAATAGGACTGTACTAGACACGACTTGTAGACTCCATAGGAAAGACCTTCTCTAATACCAAGTTTGTCATGACCCAAATCGGGGGGCCATGACGGGCACCCGACCTTACTTGCCGAGCACCACTAATCATATATTTACCACCTAACCGTAATTAAGTATGGGCGATGAGGTAACTTGCTGACACATATAAATAATAAACTGGAAATGAGCTACGTAAAACCCTGCAAACAGAAGAATCCAACCTATGCATATATACAACTAAGGCCGACAAGGCCATACACGACTACTATACACAGGAAAACTGTCTACAAGTCTCTAAAGAGTACGTGACATCATAAGGTCGGGACAGGGCCCCGCCATACCCCTATGCATATAAAAAATATCTTACCACGACTAAACTGCAACTTTAGAACAAGTAGAGTGCTCTAATATTAGCTGAACCAACAACCTACTAGTGCAGATCGTCACCTTGTCTACCTAAGCCTGTGGGTATGAAACACAGTGTCCCCCGACAAAAGGGACACAGTACTACTGATGTACCGAGTATGTCAGGCATGAATAGAGACCTGAAAGTAACATGAGATAGGAAAAAACCGACCAGTGGAGAATGCCTCTGAGTGCCATAATATGCCTAAGTGTCATACCGGTGCAGATGCCTCTGAGGGCCATAATATGCCTAAGTGTCATGCACAATGCGGTCATACATATACATATGCGAATATAACGTCATTAAGCCTTTGTGGGCATCCCATCATATCATACAGGCCTCTGTGGGCATAATCATCATCATATACCAGCTGATCAGGTGGTGGTGCGTATATAACGTCGTATCCCTTTTCTCATCCCCATACATATATAATGCATACATATAGTTGCGTATATAACGCCTTTGAGGTCAAGGTATATACATGAATATAATGCATGAATGATACTAAGACACTTTGAGTTTATCGGAGTGACGTAATGTCGCTTCACCTCTAATTAACATTATGAATATTAACATCTTTCTCATATACCTCAATAGGGATTTAGGAACATATTTAGACATGCTTTAAAAATAAGAATGAATAACATGAACATCCTTAACTACTAAGAGTAGAATCATTTATGGGATAGTATTACATTTGCATTTCGTACTTAGAATATGTCAAAAGAAGGAAGGATTTTCCTTATCATACCTTTATAGTCGATCCCTATCAGTGATGCTAAATTCCACATTTTTTACTCGTCAAGCTTAAATAATGATGGAACCAACCAGCTATGCCCCGAGCTTACAAGAATATGAAATTGAAATCCCGAAATGAGAATTGGTCAAGAGTGTCTCTCTACACTAATTTATCTCAAATTGCTCAGAACATTTTCTTTTCAAAATATTACTGGAACGTTTTGCTCTTCCAAAATATTGCTAGAGCACTTACTTTGCTTCCTTCAAATGAACCTCAATTGTTAGAACGTACATTTTTTCTATTTCTAAAAATGAACAATCTTGCTGGTCATATATATATGTATATATGTGTATATATGTACAAAGTGTAAAGTTTATCTCCCAAATGAAATGTTAAGTTATTGGCGACAATTAAATACTAATTACTATGCATGAGATACGTTAGCAAACCTTGTGAGTCATTATTGTCATCATTGTCAATGTCTCTTAGTGTGTGTACATGGTTTGTACACGTAATCAATTGTTCACACCATAGTCCTTATCCAAAAAGTTACTAATAATAACCACCTCCTTGGTGGGACCTACTTAATGGAAAATTAAAATAAAATCTTCTTAATCCCCTTTTGTTCCTAATTAAGTGACTTAGCTCCTACTATGATTGGTAATTGATTTTGTTCCCAATTCACTTAAATAGTAATCATTTTAGCACCATTCATATATGCATTATCATAGTCATGTGATATAACACTAGTCTGTAACCTCTGTTGGCTCACACGAAAACAATATTTCCGATCATCATCGTCACACTTTGAAAATCTTAAATTATTTTGGGACCACTTCCTTTTATACACTAAGCTCTTGATGTGAATACCTAAATATAACAAAATTTTCTAAGGACTCGGGTCTACTTACATATGTCTGGCGATTCAACCATAGCTTGAAAGTACGGGATGTTACAATATGTGCCTTAGATGGATTTCTTAAAGTGTTCCATATGCATTTGTAAACTATTTTTTCTAAGAAAATAATTTTCTTAAAAATGAGAGAAATTACTTTCATAGTGAAAGTAATTAAGGAAAATAATTTCGATAAGTGGCATTTCATTCTCCATCCGCCAACACACGCCATCTGACCCCAACTCCATGCATAGCTAGCCCTCATCACCATTACTCCCATGCTCCTACCCCATCTTCATAATGTTTGCCTAAATTTTATATAATTTTAATAAGTAAGTCTTCAAGAAAATATTTTCCTTCGTACCAAACACGTTCGGCTGAGGGACTGATTTGGAGTGGACAAAAGCGAATTTGGGCCACTAAATTCTGTTTTGAAAATGTGGCCCTTTTTTGCTGAATTAAAACAAGAATGGCCCAAATCCCTTTCCCCCTAATTAATCTAAATAATTAATTATCAAACCAATTAACTAAATAACTAATATATATATATATATATATATATATATATATATATATATATATATATATAATATATATATTGGTTATTTTAAAAATGAATATAAATGTTAGTTAATCAAAATATTCTTTAAATATTAAACGATTTTTATATCCTTGACCCATTGAATTTAACTTCACTAGGACAGTATACAATTGTCATTATGAAAAAGATCAGTTCTATTATAATAAGGAGTTACCGGAGAAAAAAATAAAAATGTGAATAAAACGTTAAAAGAGAAGACCAAGGACGAGAAAGACGATGTACTAATTAAAATAGGAGAAGAAAATTAAAGAACAAGCTAAGGCTGACATGGAAAAGGAAGCCATACAGCCAAATATTTACGTAATGCAAAGTAACTAAGGAGATATTAGTTATACATAGTTATTTCATCATTGGCAGGCGGCAACTATTATAGTCACCTTAAATTTCGCACAAGGTTTCCTCTTTATTGATATATTTTATCTGGCCAAAGTTTAGGAAGCTAAAAATACTTTTATTATTTAAAAAAATTATTTTAGAGAGTTAAGATATTTGATCAAGTTTTTAAAAATAAAATAAGCATTTTGAATAGTAGTAAAAGTTAATTTTCATACACTCTGAAAATAGTGCTTTTTCCCTAAAATCACTTTTGGAATCACAAACATAAATTAATGCTTTAGTCTACTCTTCAAAAGTATTTATTTGAAAAAACACTTTTGACAAAAAATATTTTTCTAAACAAGTAGATTTTAAAAGTTTTGTCAAATAGACTATTATTTTGATAGTGTGCTACTTAATTAACCAGAATTAGAGTTCTTAATAAACACTATCGTGAATCATGATGATGATTTCGAGCCAAAACAAGCTTACAACTATTAGGTGCTTCTTTAGTTTCATTCTTATCGATCACAAATTTCAGGTTCTCTCTTATTAACACTTATGTATCTATTTATATTCCTAAGAATATACCAAAAACAACATCTTAATAGTAAGTATTAAGTAGATACGATCAAATAATAGTTTTATCTCGTAAAATAAATAATATGTCATTTTAAATAATATTACTTATTATTTTGTTGACGAAGGAACCCGCAGCCGCTACTTTCTCAAGTGCGCACAGGGTAAACCCCGGACTGACGCAATAGCCTGCAAACCACGTCAGCCGATTAACTACACTTGGCAAGCCATGTGTGACAGACTCAACCAAAAATGTTTATGCAGGGGATCGAACTCGTGATCTTACGGTCCCGCGCTCTACTGCTACACCAACTTGGCTACCCTTGTGGGTAATATTACTTATTATTTGTTATGATTAACATGGGATAACGTGCGAAACATGTTCATAGAGACTAGTTATTCTAAAAACATGAATATAAATGTGGTTGAACAAAATACATAATGTGATTTTTGTATGGTAAAATTGTCCATTCCTAATTTTCTTAATACTAACTAGGATTCTGAGGTCAATCAATATTAAACGAATTCCACTTGGATAAAAACATTAGCTAGACAACGTAATATGAAAATCTTCTATACTTTAAAGTCAGTCTATTATTTGTATTTCATTCCAATCCAAATACTTCTCTAAGAACATAGTCCTAATCCAATATTAATTCACTAGAAACTTAATATTCATATTCAGAGCAACACCAAAGTAATTGATCTCCGGTAATTGTAGGAGACAAAAAAATAGTATCATATTTATAGCAATTTGTAGTAGGCTATAAGCATGCATGTCAAAACTATTAAGGAGTATTTCTTTTGAGCTTTGGTACTGCTTTAGAAAGAAAATAACAAAGTTCGACAAACTTCTCAAAAGGTATTATTTCTACCCAGTTAACCATAAATAAAAGAATCATAAACATCTGACATAATTACTTTATTGATTTCAATTTATTTTTAAGAAGATGATATGTTTAAGTGGTTAACTAATCTACGTAATGGGCGTTTGAGAATACGTGCGTGCAAAAGTTATTTCAAAATTTTGAATCAGAATTATTTATTATGAATACTTTTTCATATGTACAGGTGCTCAATCGACACATATCGTAGTTAGAATGTTAATTAAAATTTACTGGCAAATCTAACGGGTTATCGATGTATTCGGTCTTAAACCGTGGAAGAATAGTTAGTTTTTAGTTAAAAAATTATAAATTAGTTGAGACAGTTCTAAAAATGAAATCTTAATATTATAAATGGGGAGTTACGTGCGAGGCATGTACATAGAAACTAGTTATTTTAAAAGCATGAATATAAATGTTGGTTGACCAAAATATCCCCTAAATGTTGATCGACTTTTATATCCTTAAATATTTGTATAATTTAAAGATATAATTGTAAATCATCCAAGGATGAAATTCTTTTCTGATTTAAACTACACATACCCGACCCTAAAAAGTTGATATTAGGTATAATTCTTTTCGGACTTAATGTTAGGATTTGAGTCCCAAATCCGACCTAATAAAAAAACAGTAAATAAGTGAAGAACAAATAACACTAACAAATTTATAGTGGTTCACCCTCAATGCGAGAGCTACGTCGACTTTGTCATTGCAGATTTTCACTATTATCAAAGTAGGGATTTTGTGTTTACTATTCTCTCTACCAAAAAAAAAAAAAAAAAAAAAAAAAAACGGCGCTTAAGTGTTTTGGACGGCTACTCACGTTAGAAATCACCATCCTTCTTTCAAGAGTTCATCTAAAAGAGCAATTGTCCGAATGAAATTAGAATTAATCCTCAACTTCAACATGCTCAGAGACTATTAAATTGGTTAACTATTTTGTTTCTACAAAGATATAATAAAATTATAAGATATCGTATTAGATAATAAAAATTAATTTGTAATTAGAGTAGAAACTGTTTTGCAACTTTTTCTTAGTTGTTACAGGTGCTTTGAAAATAACAATGGATTATACCTCATATAATAAATAATATGTAATTTTAATGTAATTTTGAATAATATTATTTAATATTTGTTATGTTTGACAGAGAATAACGTGTGAGGTACGTTTATAGAGAGTCATTATTATAAAAGCATGAATATAAGTGTTAGTAGACCAAAATATCATTTAAATATTGATTACTTTTAAGCCCTTTAAGTTAAATAATTTTTAAGAAAGCAATTTCATGTTGGATAAATTGTGATTTTACCTGATATTTAAAGTTTTAAAATAACTTAACTTTGAAACTTCTAAATTTGTGTTGGTATGGACTTACACTTCCAATTCAAAGCTAATGCAAAATCCAATTCAGTGTCTAAATAATTTTTTTTAAAAAAGAGACCCGCCGATTCAGAAGTCTTTTTTTTTTTTGGTTAAAAGAAGTCTAGGTATTAAAGAGTAACAACTTTGTAAATTATAACCTAAGGTAAATTAATGCACGTTCTAACTTTAAATTCAACTTAAAGTTTGATATCTAATTTAACTCCAATTATGAAATTAACATTATATAATTAGTCATACTTAACTTTCCTCTGAAACGTGCATAAAATTAGAATCCAACATCCAATTTGTTTGTTTTGTAGATTTCCTACTGAAATTAAATTCTAAAAGCTAAAAACTTGGATCTTGATGGGTATTACTCAATTAGTACATACAAATTTCCGTAATAGATTCAAATTTCATAATTGGAGTCAAATAACAAATTAAGTCTAGATAATGAGAGTAATCAGAATGTTATTTTCAAAGAGACAAGGATCAATCTAGACTAGGTACATTAACCATAAATAAAAGAATCATAAACACCTAACATTGTTGATTGTATCGATTTCAATTTATCCTTAAGGAAGGTGATATATTTAAGTGGTTAACTAATCTATGTAATGGACGCTTGAGAACATGCGCGTGCAAAATGTTTTTCCAATTTTTGAGTCGGAAGTATCTATTATGAATACTTTTCATATGTTCAGATGTTGAATCGGAACACATCGTAGTTCGAATGTTTAAATGTATTTTACTGGCAAATCTAATAGGTTATCAATGTATTCGGCCCTAAACCGTTTGAAGAATAGTTAGTTTCAGTGAAGAAATATAAATTTGTTGACACAATTCTAAAACTAAAATCTTAATATTATAGATGGGGAGTTACGTGTGAGGCACGTACATAGATACTAATTATATTAAAAGCATGAACTTCCTAACTTGAAAGTTAAATTATTAAAATACCTTTTCTTTAAAACTTAATTACCTTATTTATACTTATAAATATATATAAAAAAACCTCATCATCTGAAAAGGTGCCTTTTCATTCCAACAAAAGTGTCATTTAAAGAATGACTCTGGAATTTAAATTTTCAATTTTTTTAAATGGTGCAAACATGAAAAACAGTAAATGCTAAATTTATTTGCCTCAGAAATTTCCCTATTATTCTAGCCAAAGATATAATTGTCCTATAAGATTGTGGTGTTCTTTGAGACTTAATGATTTTGAAGATCATATTATTTTCATACAATATGACAAACGGTGTAGAGTTTTTTAAATGGTGCAAACATGAAAAAGAGTAAACGCTAAATTTATTTGCCTCAGAAATCTCCATATTATTCTAACCAAAGATATAATTGTCCTATAAGACTGACTTAGTGATTTTAAAGATCATATTATTTTCATACTGATAGAATATATGCAAATATATTCTTTTGATATAATTAGTGATTTTGTATATCTGTAATTATTGTAGCAATATTTTGTATTAGTTAGGTGAATATTTGATTTCCGTAATTATAGCCTAGGATGACTATTGTATACCATGTATATAAGCTAATTACATTAATGAAATCATTAAGAGATTATTCTCTTTCATGAAATCAGAAGTCTAGGACAAACTTTTCCTAAACCCTACCTCTTCCGCCGCCGACCTCCTTAGAAACCCTACCTTTTCCGCCGCCAACCTCCTCGGCAATCCCTTCCGCCGCCCAAAATTTTCTTTTCTTTCTCAATCATGTCTAACACAGAGAATACCTTCCATCCTACTCTTGTAGTCTCTAACATCAAGAACAACATCCCTATCATCCTTGAAATGGAGAACGTCCAATATGCGACGTGGGCGAAATTTTTTAAAATTCACGTAAGGTCTCATAGAGTCCTCCATCACATCGTCAAACCGAAAAAAGGCAAGGAAAAGCTACCTTCCACCGATGATGAAATAGAGTTATGGGAATCTCTTGATGCTAAGGTCCTCCACTGGATTTATTCCACCAACTCTACGGACCTCTTGCATACAATTATTGAACCAGACGACATGACAATGGAAGCTTGGAATAGGTTGCGTGATATATTCCAAGATAACAAAAATTCTCGTGACGTAACCCTTGAGCAAGAATTATCTCACACAATAATGGAGGATTTTCCGAATGCCTCCGCATATTGTCAGAGGCTCAAGGAATTGCCGGATCAACTCAAGAACGTCGGAGGCGCCGGTCACAAATGATCTTCTCGTTATTCAAATGGTTGCGGGCCTCTCTGAAGCGTATAATGGGGTTGAAACTCTTCTTCGCCAAAGCAATCCTATCCCACAGTTCTACCAAGCACTTTCCATGCTCACCCTAGAAAAAGCGGGGTTGGATAAAAAGATCGCAGTCGGAGCACATTTCGTCATGATGGTGGCCATGTCCCGAGACACCGATGACTCTCAATCATTCTCCAAAAATTATAGTCAAAATCGTAACAACGGTGGTAGCAAAAAGGGTCAAAACTGAAACAACGGTGGAAAAAACTGTGGCAGCGGCCGCGGCGGTGGCAAAGGTGGTGGCTGCGGTGGCAGTGGTGGCAGCAGTGGCGGCTAGCAGGGGTCCGGGACACAACACCCATGGCAGCAGGCTTAGGCCAGTGGGTAGTGGTCTTGGGGCTTGCCTTGGGCTAGTGGGCAGTGGCTTATGTCGCCCTGCCCTTACCCTACACAAAACTGGGCCAGGCAGCAGCATCAGACATCCCTTGTTGGGCCTCGATAACATTTGGCCTGGCAGGAGCTTGGCTTGCTTGGGCCTCGGCCATAGCAGGCTTTCGCTGTTGCAAGTCCAAATGCCTCCCCGACCCACACGGATATCGAGGTAGCGATGCATACGCTCGGGCTCAATCCTTCGGATACAAATTGGTACATAGATAAAATGTCCTTCATGCTCCTCAATTAATTAAAAATTTGGTGTTTATTTGGAAAATTAACTCATAACTCAATTTCTATTGAATTTGATCCGTTTGGATTTTCTGTGAAGGATTTCTGGACAGGGATACATCTAATGAGTTGTGATAGTCAGGTCGAGTTCTATCCCACCACCATCACCATCACCACAAAATAAGCCACACCATCAACGTTTGTACATTTAGCACATTCTTTATGGCATGCACGTTTGGGTCATCCGGGAGCGTCTGTTTTTACTTCCTTAAAAATAATAAATTTATTGAGTGTAATAACACTCGTAGTGCTAGTGTTTTTCCTTATTGTCTGCTTGGGAAACATGTTAAATTACTCTTTGTTGCCTCTAATTCTGTTACTATGTTTCCTTTTGATATTATTTATAGTGATCTTTGGACGTCTCCTGTTTTGAGCTCTTCAGGCCACCGTTATTATGTTTTATTATTGGATGATTACTCTAATTTTTGTGGATATTTCCGTTATCTAAAAAGTCTCAGGTTTATTCCACATTCCTATCATTTAGAGCATTCATCCGTACTCAAGTTGAACGGGAGGTTAAGAACATTCAATGTGATAATGGAAGGAAATTTGATAATGGGTCATTTAGGGAATTTTGTAAGGTTAATGGTATATCTTTTTGGTTTTCATGTCCACATACATCATCACAAAATGAGAAAGCGAGAAAAAATCCGCACCATTAATAATTTTATTCGTATATTACTAGCCCATACATCATTACCACCTTCATTTTGGCATTATGCATTATAAATAACAACTTACCTTCTCAACATACTCCCTAGAAAAGGATTAGCCTACCACTCTCCACTCAAAATTCTTTATCAAAAAGACCCTTCGTATTCTCATCTTAGGGTATTTTGCTGTTTATATTATCCTCTATTCCCCTCACTATCATAAACAAACTTCAAGACTGTTCTACCGCTTGTATGTTTTTGGGTTACCCATCGAATCATCGTGGTTACAAATGTTATGATTTATACTCTAACAAGATCATCATTAGTCGCCATGTCATTTTCGATGAAACCCAATTTCCATTTGCCAAGTTGCATAGTTCAACATTCCATTCATATAAATTTTGGATGATGGGGTCCCACCGTATGTGGTCTATCATTTGACACAGTCATGCCCACTGCCTACTGGCCCAAATGCTTCACGCTGCAGCTTCTGCCAGCAGGCCCACTGCCTACTGGCCCAAATTCTTCTTGCCCGCAGCTTCTGCTAGTAGGCCCACTGCCTGCTGGCCCAACACATTCCGGCTAACACCTAACCCACCTAGACCCTCGGCCTACGCTGCCTTTACAACCCCAAACCAATACGATCCAGTCCATTTCGATTCCGGGAGGGCCGTTACTTACAGCCAACAAGGTATTTTTAGACCAAAGCAACAATTTAATCACAACTCTAATGGTACTAAATCTCCTCTACCCCGTAACTCTGTGTCTGCCCTTCATGACCCAAATTGGAAAATAGCTATGGATGATGAATATAATGCTTTTATTGAAAATAAGACGTGAGAGTTGGTGCCTCGTCCACCTAGTGTTAATGTGATTCGTTTTATGTAGATTTTTACTCATAAGGAAAAATCTGATGGTTGTTTTGAGAGACATAAGGCCCGTTTTGTAGGTGATGGCAAAACTCAACAGGTTGGCGTGGATTATGGGGAGACATTTAGTCTGATGGTCAAACCAACGACTATTTGTACTGTTCCCAGTCTAGCTCTCTCCAAAGTATGGCCCGTTCATCAACTAGATGTGAAACATGCGTTCTTACACAGATAACTCAAGGAAACAGTTACCATGCATCAACCCTTGGATTTCAAGGACCCCGCTCATCCTAATCATGCGTGCTTGCTGAAGAAATCTTTGTATGGGCTAAAGCAGGCTCCTCGGGCCTAGTATAAAAGATTTGCAGATTATGTGTCTACTCTTGGATTTTCTCACAGTAAGTCTGACCATTCTCTATTCATATACTGTCACGGTACTTCTATAGCCTACATTCTATTATATGTGGATGATATTATATTAATTGCTTCCTCTGATGCACTTCGCAAGTCTATCATATCTTTTCTCAGCTTAGAATTTGCTATGAAAGACTTGAGACCATTGAGTTATTTTCTGGGTATAGCTGTCACTAGTCATGCAAGTGGTCTATTTCTATCTTAGAGGAAGTATGCACAGAGATCATTGAACGGGTTGGCATGTCAGCTTGTAAGTCATCTCCTACTCCGGTTGACACTATATCGAAGCTGAGTGCTACTTCTAGCACACCATATAAGGATCCCTCCCACTATCGTAGTCTTGCGGGGGCTCTTCAATATCTCATATTTACGAGGTCCAATATTACTTATGCAGTGCAATATGTGTGTTTATTCATGCATGATCTGATGGAAGAACACATGCACGCTCTCAAACGCATTGTGCGTTGTACTCTTGATCATGGCTTACACCTATATCCTTCATCAGTATCTACTCTCATTTCGTATACAGATGCTGATTGGGGTGGATGTCCAGATACCAAGTGTTCGACATCTGGTTATTGTGTGTTTCTTGGTCATAACTTGGTCTCTTGTCGGCTAAACGCCAGGCTACGTTGTCACGCTCTAGCGCGGAGGCCGAATATCGAGGTGTCGCCAATGTGGTGTCTGAGTCTTGTTGGTTGTGTTACCTTCTCTTAGAGCTTCATTGTCCTATTTGGAAAGCTACATTAGTCTACTGCGATATTTTTAGTACGATATATATCTCGGGGAATCCTGTACAACATTAGCGCACTAAATATATCGAGATGGATATTCACTTTGTTCACGAAAAGGTTGCTCGTGGACAAGTACTTGTCTTGCATGTCCCGTCATGTTATCAGATTACTGACATCTTTACTAAGGGTCTTCCCTTGGTTCTGTTTGAGGATATTTGGGACGGTCTCAGCGTACGACGATCGCCCGCTACGATCGCGGGGGTGTATAGAATATATGCAAAATATATTCTTTGGATATAATTAGTGATTTTGTATATCTGTAATTATTGTAATAATATTTTGTATTAGTTATATGAATATTTGATTTCCGTAATTATAGTCTAGGATAACTATTGTAATCCGAATTAATATCAAAGAATCCCACATTGAGGGCAAGACACTCCCTACCAAAAGGCGAAAGACTATGTACGGAGATAAGAAAGCAAATCAATGATCAAGTCGTTCACACATTGAGTATTTTGTTTTGACTGGTAAGTTGGTTTTCTCCAATACAACAGTGTAATTTTTTTTAGCGTGTTCGTAACTTTGTATTATTATCATTTTTTTGACAATACTTTGTATTATTATCATTATTGAGTACTTTTAGTTTGTAATAGATAGAAGAATCTTCGTTATTGGTATACGCTAAAATAAAACTTTGATTATTTACTTTTAACCTTGCATATATGTTGGTAGTATCTACCGTCACAATAATAAGTTTATGATTTAGTTTTTTTCGTTGGTTTATTTTAAAGATTAAAACATAGAGGAAACTTTTTTCATGTATTTATTTATGGAGGAAAGATAGATCAACATTATCCTTTAATATTAGATTTGTTTAAGAATGAAAAGACAATGAAAAAGTTAAAAAATTTAAAGGTAGACCCCTGATAGAATACGATAATTAATACCAGGTGAAATATCTTTGTAGGCAATTCTAAAGGTAGGAGATCAAAATTTTAATTATATTTGTATATTATTTATAAATGAAATTGATTTTATTAAAAGATAAAATTAAGTTATTACAAAATGATAATAAAAATTATAATTTAAAATTGAGTTGATTAGCAAATTATCATATTATAAATTAGTGATGAAATCTATATAATATCGAAGCATATGCCATTTTAAATGAAAATAAAATAGTAAAAATAAATCTAATTAGAAAGTAAAAATTATAACAAAATAAATTTTATGAAGCCAATATATTAGAAATAAACAAGCAGAGTATTTTTGTAAAAGTTTTAGGTTAAAAATGTTTTTAGAAATTAGAAAGAACTAAGATATTTTCGAATTAAACCAGACTTACTCTTCAGAAGTCCTAATTTAATTTGTAACTGATTATTGACGCATACGAAAACTATAACACCAAATTTGTGGAAATTGATTGAAAGACTATATTCTAAATTTGATATTAACATATTTTTCATATATTCACTTCTTTTGGGATAATTTTTACTTGTTCTTCACAATCTATCAATTGAAAGTAATTTAATAACAATTATAGACTTTTGCTTTCATAAAAATATAATATACGAATATATGATTGGGAAAATTTCAGAAATATACAATTCGGTGACTTACATTGCAAAAATATCGCCCAAAACTTACATTACAAAATATAGCCCAAAACATATTTATACAATATTATACACTTATATACAAAAGACATGTACATTAGGTATGTAGGTGTATGAAAGTGTATAATGTGTAGGTATATACACAAAAAATATATAGGTATACAATATTATACACAAAAATATGTATTTATACATATTTATACACAATTATATAGATCTGGACAATTTTGAACAAGAATTACATTTTTATACAAAATATATACTGTTGTATAAAAATGTATAATAGTGTATAAGAGGTGTGTATACATCCATGTACACTATTATAAAATAATATACAAACTGAAGTTTATACATGTACTGCAATTTGTTTCACTTTTTATCAAAAACCCCATTTTCTGGGGATATACAATATTCTTAAACAAGAATATATAAATTGCAGGGTTACTCTTTATACATGTACGGCAAATTGTTTCACCATTTTTAACTTAATATACAATATTATACAAGAAAATACATACTGCAGTGTATATATGTACTGCATGTTGTTTCACTTTTCACCAGAAACCCTCTTTTTAGTGGATATACAAGAATATATATTATTATACAAAAATCAACACCACCAACAGACCATCAACAACCATCATCATCGTCGGAGTTTCGTTCTCCGACGAATTCACGACCTTGATGAGGATAGATATGAGAATGAAGATGAAAAAAAGTCATACCCAAACATCTGCCATTTACTCTTCTTATTTAGCTCCACAAATTAATTTGATGAAAAATGAGGATTTTTGGTGATTAATGTGCTTTCTTTTATATTTTTTGATGCAATACACAACAAGCAACGAATTGGAGCAAAATACAATTTCAATTTTGGAGCCGAGGTAATGATCTACTTTGGCGTCGGAGCAATTGGGTGTGTCTCACTCGGAATTTTGTTCTCCGGCGAACTCACCACCACCATATCTGAGTGGATTTTGTTCTTCGCTGAACTCCAACACCAGATCTGAGTAAATTTATTTTTCGGCGAACTCCAACGCCAGATCTAAGTGGATTTCATTTTTCGGAGAACTCACCGCCACCAAATGTGAGTGAAATTTTCGGCGATCAGAGAGAGAGGTTGGACCATTTTTTGTAAGACTTTAAAAAGTGGGTTAATTTTGATAGCACTATTGTCCTAAATTTTATACAGTGTAATTATCTCTATATGATTATGTACATAGATAGAGAAAGAAACTCCCTAAAATGAGGAAAAAATAGGTTAATTAAAATGAAGTCGTTGAATTTCATTTGGCTGATACTGTTTTTTTCCTTCTATATGTGAAAAAGCAATTCTTATAGTATTTTTTTATAGATTAAAGAAGTAGAACAATTTGCATTTTGTGCTTTTTTATCCTAGGAGAACAAATCTCCTGTCAGTTATCTGAGCATTTCTGTATTTAAAAGCCTTCCAAAAAAAATATTCAAGAAATATGTATTCTTACTAATATTTAAAGAAAAACAAATATGGTAACTTATGAAATGAAAATAATGAAATTATAAATCTTGAACAAATTTTAAGTTGAATATATCGTTGGGGTGATTGAGGACTTACTCGGTGGAATTTCTTTCATTATTAAGTTGTCTATATAAAATCAACAATTATCATTTCTTGTACTTACATTGTTGTCTTTAACTTTTACCTATGACAAAAATATAATAACTTTTAATTATATTTATGTGATTTTTTTAATAAAAAATATATATTGAGATGGAATACACACACAACAAAATTTTAAAAATGAAAAATCATCTTGGTATATCTCTATAATTACTGCATAATCAATAAAAACACAAATTTGAGAAAACATATTTGAAATTGAACTAAAATTGATGGAAAAAATATTTCCTTTAGGAGTAATTGAAGAGGGTAAAATTATGTATTAACGAGATTGAATATCATTTGCACATATCTTCTGAAAATAGATAGCGAAAATTTATATCTTCATTTGTTATTGATCTTCCTGTTTAAATTTATATATATATCTCACAAAATTATGAGATTTATATATTATTTTGCTATTTGAAAGCAATCTTGTATTTGTTCATGAAATAGTAATATCTTAAATTCTTAAATTATACTACTGATAAATTTTTATGGATTATTTAATTTTAGGGATGTAATAAAGTATAGTATGATAACATTTTTTAAGAAATTGTGATTTTAAATTGGTTGAAAGTTAATTAGGATAATGTAGTTGATTTGTATTTCATAATAATTAACTTAACACTGTTGCATTGTTTTAGATATTTTATTTTCTATAAGTTTCTTAAATTCCATATCTCAAGTGTACGGCTCACTTGTATTAAGTAAAATATCTCACTTCACGTTCGCTCCTTTTAAAATACTGGTCCCATCCATTAGGAATAGGGTGATGTTATGTCAAGCATGTTAAAGAGTGGAGACTTCAAAGTATACAAGTTGGAAAGTTAAACTAGGCACCATTGAAGGGCTTGCTCTGTCGGCCACAACAGCAACAAAAAAGAAGATAAGGATAGCCCACAGGTGGGGTGGGGGGGGGGGGTCTTTAGTTAGGAAGAAGGTCTCTTATTTTCCAATTTTCATCTAGCAAGTAGTACTGGTATGAAAACGTTGCATTGTTGTGCCAAAATCAATAAATTTGTATTAAGCCTCTCAATTTTAGGGCTCTTCGATATGGCTTAGTGCTCAAATTACGTGTCAATTCGCCATGAAAAAACTACATATAGTTATTTTCTTGTATACTTTAGTTAACAATCCTATTAAATAATGGGGGAATATGCTAAAAAGTTGAACAGGAGAAATTAAATACTAGATTATAATATCGGAGAATCATGACTATCAGTAATATAGAATTTTTTTTATAGAAGAGTATTAAAAAAATACTACAGTGTCATATCTAGAATTTGAATCTGTAATCTAAAATAATATTTTAACACTAAAGGAATATGTTCCTTGATTCATTCATCAATAATGTACAATATATATAGTAGTACAAGAATATTTAAACTAGATAACTAATCAACCTAATTACAATAAGAAATATAATTCTACCTAAAATAGGAGACGATAGGAGACTTAATTACAATAGGAATACAATTCTACCTAAAATAAGATATATACAATTAATGAAAGAATATTTGGAAAATATTCTATTACACTCCAAAAGTCGAAGCGGGAGGTTCACGAACACTAAGACTAGCCCGAAAATCATCAAATAGTATGCACGAAAGTCCTTTGGTGAAGATGTCGGCAATCTGATATCTGGAAGGAACATGAAGGAAACGAACTTGACCACAAGCCACTTTTTCGCGAACGAAATGGATGTCCATCTCAATGTGTTTAGTGAGATGATGTTGGACGGGATTATCGGAAAGATATATCGCACTAATATTATAAATGTGAGGTACTGTAGGGCCCCAGCCAGACTACGATAGTGAGTTGGGTCTGAACATGGGGGACTGGAATCAGCCCTGATCTTGGAATTTGTGTCTACTGGCGTGTGGGATGGTTTGCAAGATGTCATGCCTGCACGGTCAAGGATCTCTTCGGCGTACTTCTTCTGACATAGAAATAGGCCGCAGAATGTCTAGTGACAGAGATGCCTAAGAAATAAATCAGGGCCCCCAGATCCTTGCAAATTCAGAGGAAATGAGAGACATAATGGACCGGCGGAGAGCATCAGATGATGTGGTGAGGATGATGTCATCAACATATAATAATAGGTAAGCCATGTATGTACCCTTGTTGTAGATGAACAGGGAATTATCGGTTCTGCTGTGTGAAAGACCGATAGAGGAGACATAATCGGTGAACCGTTGGTACCATGCTCGAGGAGCCCGTTTCAGTCCATAGAGCAATTTTTGCAACAGACATGCATAATCCGGATGAATAGGATCCCTGAAACCTATAGGCTGATGCATATTTAATGTTTCATGAAGATCCCCATATAAGAAGGCATTCTTGACATCAAGCTAATGAGTGGGCCAAGACTTGGATAGAGCAATGCTGAGGACGGTCTAGATGGTTGCGGGCTTTACGACCAGACTGAACGTTTCATTATAGTCCACTCCCACTTGTTGGGACCTGCTATCATCTACAAGACTAGCCTTGTACCTCTCAAAAGAACCATCAGATTTTTTTATGTCTAAAAATCAACATAGAACAAATAATGTTAGCATCAGGTGGATGGGGTACTAGGTCCCAAGTCTTATTATCAATAAGAACATTATATTCATCAATCATTGCGGCTTTCAAATTAGGGTCGAACAAGGCATCCTTCGAATTTCGAGGGATAGGGGAAGGGACAACTGAAATAGATAGGTTAAACAGTCGTTTAGGTTTATGAATTTCGTGCATGGCATGGGTTTCCATGGTCCGAGAGCGTGTCTCGGGAGTGGGATGGGAGAGTGGTGTGCCGCAGGATTGCCGGGAGGAGGTTGAATGGCAGGGGTGGCGGAACCGGATGGCCGATGCTCGGTTTGCCGATAGGTGGCTGTGGAATAACCCTGAGGCGGGTTGTTTCGGGCCACCGTCGGCAGAACTGGGTAGGCAGTGTGTCCCGGACTGTCCGAGGTTAGGTTGTTTATGGTTCAGATTTTCTGTTTGGCCTTACCATTTTGGGAGGAGGTGTGAGGACAGGAAAAATGAAAGGTAAGGCCGTTATTGGAGCAAACCTGTTTGAATTGATTATTATTGAATTACCTGCCATTGTCAGATTGAAAACATTTAATGCTCTTTTCAAATTGTGTTTTTACAAGAGCACTAAATGAGGGGAAAATGAGGTAGACCTGAGATTTATTGCCAATTGGAAAAGTTCATAGAAAGTTGGAATAATCGTCCAAAAAGAACACATAATATCGATGGCCAGCCATACTTAAAATAGGAGACGTCCACAAATCACTATGTATGATATCAAAAGGTAGTAAAGTACAATTTGTCGATGCGAAAAATGGTAATTTAACATGTTTCCCAAAAATACATGATTCACATATAGGAGTCCTAGAAATACGGCTGCAATTAATAAAATTATTTTTCCTAAGGGAGTGTAAAACAGAATCTCTCGGATGTTCTAATCTAGAGTGCCATAAGGAAGATGAAAGAGCACCAAATGTTGATGGAACTAAAGCTGGATTGCTGACAGCATTTGAAATAGGGTAGAGATCTCTGGTGTTGTCACATCTCATTATTCGTCTCCCTGTCGTAAAATTCTTCACAGAAAAACAAAAAGGATCAAAGTTAAGGAAACATTATTATCAGTTGTGAAACGTCACACATATATTAAATTCTTAATGAGTTTAGGGGCATAGAGGACATTTTTTAATATTAGTGGTGGATGTGGTGGTGATAAGGATGAATGACCAAAACCGCGAATGAAAATGCCTTGTCCACTACCAATAATAATATTTTGATTTAAATTACTCAAATTGAAATAAGACGAGAGAGTACCTTGTGATGCCGTCATGTGAGATGTGGCGCCTGTGTCCATATACCAATTTTCGTCTAGAGCGTTGAGTGACATTGTGTTCATAGCTGCCTCAATGTCAGTCGGTGCATAAGTTGAGGGCAGGGGGGCCTGTTCTGTGTGGACCTGTTGGGGACGTGGGCCGATTATGCCAGGGTGGGCCTGTCGGTTCTGAGGTGGAGTCCACGAGGATGTCGGATACGGGCTAGGAGGAGAGGCCCATGACGGTGGGGGCTACGCGACCCACGACGGGTAGGCAGCTCACGGCGGAGGTTGCTTCCACTGCCACTGCTGCGGTTGTTGTTGTCTATTTAAAATAGGAGACATAATTATAATAGGAATACAATTCTACCTAAAATAAGATATATACAATTAATGAAAGAATATTTAAGAAATATTATATTAAACACCTTTTACCATTAAACTAAAAAATTTCTTATATCAAAGGGGATCCAATATTTTATGTATAACCAGAAATTGTTTTCCCTTAATTTTGCAATATGATTTTCTGACGAACGAGATTCAGTTTGAAGTTTTTCACCGAATTATGTTCACGACGAATGTCACAGTTGAAAGTTACTAGAACACAGACTAAATGACAGTGACACTGAAGGTCCTTGTGCCGCCTTTGACTACAAGTTCAAACTTGTTAGACTCAAATTATTGTTAGTTAATGGGCTATTCAAGTGACCTAATTTGACTTTGGTAAACCAAAATGGCTACTAAAGTTAATTTGGCTGGTTTCCCAATTAAAGAAGAATACACGTCGGCTGTCGCTTAAGTCGATAATAGAATGCCCCTAGTGGCAGATGGAACAAAGAAAGCCCTTTAATATAATCAGCTCGGACTGATGAATGGATCTACAATTTACAAATTCAATTCAAATGGATGTTTTTTGTTCGTTGGGTAACTGCGTGAAATTTGGAATCCTTCTACTATCTTCTATGTCTCTTAATACTTCTTTATGTTAAATTTGTGGTAGAGTGTATGTTTATCTCAAAAAAGGTATGATTGAATTTGTAACTGATTTTAAGAATATGTGAATTGATTTGTAATGAGAGATATTAAGATAATTCGTTAATAATAAGTAAGCAAATGAAATAAACAAGTAAATAAATTATCCTGAAATGCTGTAAATTTGGATGAATCTTCTCAGCAAGATTGGTCCGGACCTTAGCTAGATTGCTTCGGTTACGAGCCAAAAGTGAGAGCTAGTGAGTGTATTTTCTATCAGATTGAGTGTACAAATGTAAATAATGAGAACTGGATCCCCTTCCAACATGAAGGTTGGACTCCTTTTATAGTTATGAAATAAGACATTAATACCCGAGATTGCCTCTCAAATTAAATGTAATTAAAGCTAATAAATCCTCCTTAATGATAGAGGAGTAATGACTGATGTCATATCCGAAATAGATATACGCTGGACACCACTGGTTCTTCATCCGGTATCAACTGACTCGGTCGCTATCCGGTCTCGGGCCGACTTTCGATTTATCCCGATGCTATTCGTATCAAGTTTAGAACTATACCGTCCACTCCGATTCACACTAAAACCCTGCCACATATCATGCCCGTTTTCACCGTATACAGATAGTCCCCACACTTTCCGGATCAAAGTTTACAGAAGTGATAGGAAGTGGAAATGATTTCTTCGCTATCTTCTCTCTTAAGTTTTCTTTTTCGAACTACTTCGAAACAAACGGGAAAATGAAATGTTCCTCTTCTCCAAACTCCGACTCATGTCCCATCTTCCTGCACATCCGGACATGTGTCACCTCCTGATTGAACCGTCTCTTCGGTTCATCTATCGAAACGCCTCACAATGATGACTAAGGCACTATAAATCCATCCTTTTCTTTTTCATTCCAACATTCCATGAAATATCATTCTAAAGCTTCTTCATTTGCTCATCTGCTATACCCTTTTTCCATTCAAATCTTCAAACCTTCATATCTTTAACTCTTTTTCCGTTCAAAACGACCATTACACACTTCTTATTTCTTCATCACTATGGCAAAAACCAACACACATTCTTCTTCAAGACATTCTTCACCGTCACCTTAGTCTCCGCCAGACACCGCCGAGGCCACCAACGCTGGTGATTCTCCAGAGGCTCAGGCTGCTCCTGAGCCTTTGAAATAATCCCATCTATTTTCCATTTTGATAACGAGTTCACCGTTCATGCCGTCACTTAGAAATATGACCGAGGTGAAATGGCTAAGAACTACCTGACCTCCATAAATCCTTATGTACTTGACACAGTTCGCAATGATTGCGGCTAGGACTGGTCTCTCCGGTATTATTATACCCGACCCTACCGATGATGTCACCACCTATAGGTCTGGGTACTCCAACGTTTACACCTATCCATTCACCTTGAAGCTTGACCCTCTAATCGATAATGTGATCCTCAAAATGTGCAGGACATACAACCTATGTCTTGCACAAATTGGTCCATCCGCTTGGAGGGTCTTTACTTGCCTCCTATTTTTTGTCAAGGAGGTCGATGAAATTTTTACTTTGGATCATTTGATCCGATTATACGTCCCGAGGTTCTTCCATGGAGGGATCGTTCAGATATTCAAATGAGGAAAATTCTTTATCCTTTTCAATATCGATATAGATCGAGATCGATGTTGGATGGAGTGCTTCATAGCGGTTCCTACCATTGAGATCATTCCGGAGAGGTTTATGCCATTCCCGGAGAAATGAAATTTAAACCGTAAGTATCAAAGCCCTTTTCCTTACTTTTGTATAATATATTAACTGGATGATTTAACCTAAACTTTATTTCGTCACCTTTTCAGCTACCCGTTCGACTTTGGCCCATATCGAGACCCTTCATGGTTGGGTAAAAAAATCATAACTATTTATCCACACAAAGATCGGACATGGAAAATACTTTCAAAAACTGATGGAAAATTCAAAACCATTGTTTGAATCTTCTGAACTCCGTCTTTACTATCATTTCTTCGTGCATACAAATTTTCACCACTATTGTTTTTATAACTAGGTCTGCCAAAAGGCACCTCGCTCCCAAGGATAACTCTTTCGGCCATCCTGGCACTCAATACGGCCGCATTCGCTTGTCGTATCACCAAAGTACCGAAGAAAAAGAAATCCTCCAAATCTCTGAAGTCTCCCTCGGCTTCTTCGAAGAGGAAACGAACTCCAGAAGTAGGTGGCTCTTCCGGAGTAAAGAACACAACAATTGCAGAAGAAGGGGGTTCTTCCGGAATCAAAAAAACCACAACTGCAGAAGCTACCATGCCTCCCTCTGATCTCCGTGCCAACTTCTGCCACCGTGCCACCACCGGCTGAACAAATGCCCATCATCATTGAAGATGAAGATAAAGAACAGATGAGGAACCGTTGGTGAAGAGGCAAAGGACTTCAACTCCTCTTCTTGAACCATCACTGAACCCAACTGCGAGATTCGGGCAAGAAGACTTTGACCTCCCCTTTGGTGATGCTGGAACCTCTTCAAATCCGGCACCAATGAATACCTCCGAATTTGCACACTTAGCCATCCCCCAATGGCTCAACAACTCATATCGTCCTCCAATAAATCACGCCACCTCCCGATCCAAGCTTGTGGAGTGTTCCCAGCTCTGAGCATGGATCCGAATAGGATGAGAATTGCAACCCTCTCCTTTCTCGAAAACACTAATTTCTTATCTCAGCCAGTCGGGGTCGTGAGCTACCTGAAGCCCTTGGTGTTTGAGTCAGATAAGGACAAGATAAAGGGCATTTCGTGGAAATACCTCATCAACGAGGGGATGCACGCATCCAACCGAGTAAGCTTTTTGACTTGCCTTTAATTGAATTTATATCTTTCCCCTTTTTTTCTTTCGATACGTTTTAATTTGAACATAAAACAACTTTATCTTGTAGGCATCCATTTTGGTCGGAGATGGCTTCCTCCATTGTCTTGAGGAAAATGAAGATCTTAAGGGCCAAATGGATGCACAAGATAGAGAAATCAAGCACCTCAAGAAACTCCTCCGGCAAAAACAAACACAAATAGATGGTGACCTGCCTATTGTTAGGGCAGAGTTAGACCGGATACGGGGCGATTTTCTCCGGGCCATGAACGACCTCGAACTCATCAATGAGGAAAACAAGTCATTGAATAAGGAAAATGATGATTTCTACAACAACCTCCAGATCCTTACCCAGGAACTTGAAGAATAAGAAGAGGTCCGACATTACCAAGTGCAGAAGGAAGACTTTCTTAATGCCGAGATCGAATGCCTTACCACTGAGCTCACCATAATTGATGCAGAGTGAGTTGCTGAGTAGGAAGCTGCCAAGGAAAGGTTCGATTGAGACTTAAAGGTGACTCAAGATTAAGTCCATCAACAAAATCAAAGCACCAAATACTTGAGAGCCAAGCTCGAGGCCACTTATTAGAGGAACAATGATATATCGGACTAAGTGAACCAAGACTTGTCTGAATGAGATCAAGTTCTTGCTGATGTAGAGGCTGAAGTGGTTCTGACAGTGCTTAAAATTGAGCACATAACCTAGAACATTCGAAGGTATACCCTGGAGCAAGCTCAAAATGTGATTCTAGAGTTGGATGACAAGATTACTAAGGCGAAAGACCTCGAGCTCAGAGCCCTCCACAAGCTAAATGGTGATAGCTCCGAAGAAGATCCCGAGGACTCCGACCCCAAATTTGACTAATCTGTAGGCTTACATGCCTTTGTGTTTTTCGTTTCTTTTCCTTCCATATATGTTTTGTACTTTCCTTCTATTGTAACTTTTATTGGGCCACCGACCTCAACTATGAATGTGAATATATGAACTTCCCTTATGACTTGATCAATTTTTTCTTAATTTCCTGCATCCGTTAATGTCTTGCCTTAGATAACTTCAGCAAAAATAAAGTTAATTCAGTCAGATCTAATTGCTTTAGACTTTGGATCTTAACTTAAAACAAAGCACAATTGTATTTGATTTGAACTGGGTAAAAGTTCTTCCGATTTTATAAAATAACTTAATAAATTTTGAATACAAACCTTTATTTTAGTTTGTTTCATACCGGGCAAAAAATCTTCCGATTTTGGGTCGTTTGATGACTAGTTATAAGGAACTTATTTTTATGCTTATAAACAAGACATCTCCTATTCATTTCAGGCATGAATGTTGTAATTTTGTTTACTCTCAACTTTTTAGATAATTCAAGTGTCTTTAAAATAGGCTGGATTCGTTTGATCTGGTGCCTTTAGAAGCATGCTTTAGAACATTATTCATTTTATTCTAGATGCTTTTTTTTTATTATTATTACAGTCCCTAGTTAAGGACTTAACAATTTTTTGGCTCTTAAGCTATATTTATTTTGACAATAATTTGGAGAAAAAAATGAAGTCGAATCTTCAAGACAAAATTGTGGAACAAAATCTTAGAAGAAGAATATTCTTATTCATGCTTTGTTAGGACAAACAATTGGGCAATATTCAATCGATCTTTTTTCCTTTACATTACTTCTTTGCAAACACTAACACTACTTTGGCAAGATTCATTCGATCTTCAATCCTTACAAAACTTCAAACTAAAAGGAAATCCAAAAAATTCGAACCTTTGAATTCCTTCACTTTCTATCCGAGCATCCAATGGTACGACAACCTCCTAGTGTTTGCGTTTGAAGTATGATAACTCAAACACTATATTTAGCCTTCAACTGCCGGAGAATCCTCAGTGCTTTTATCCGATTCTCATTCATTTAGTAACACGCTTTACATTTTTGCCTAGTTAAAAACCTTGCTGGAAAATCTTTTTCGGGATAAAAAACCAGGCTAAGGAAAAAAGAGTATAACACGTGTTTTCAGACCTAATTATATTTCTCTGAATACCGCCTCGTAACTTCGATTTCCTCCTGCACAATTTAGTAAACCCAAAACAAATGTAACTTAAATAAATGACAAATATGTACCTCAACAATAGTACTGCTTCAAGTGGCTTATGTTCCAATTGTTCGACAGTTTCTTCCCATCTTCCGCTTCCAATTGGTACGAGCCTTTACCGCTTATACCTAACACTTTGTAGGGTTCCTCCCAATTTGCACCCAACTTTCCTTCATTGGGGGTTCTAGTGTTGGGGTTACTTTTCATAGAACCAAGTCCCCTACTTTAAAGTGCCTCAGATTTGTCCGTCGATTGTAAATATCTTCCCATCCTTTGCTTCTACGCCACTAGCCGTAGCAATGCCAGCTCCTTGTGTTCCTCCGTTAAGTTACCTTTTCGAGTGCTTATGGAAGTGGTTCCATAATGTCCATTCCATATTTCATGAATGGCCATGGTGACAAGACCGGATGTATTAACTCAGCCAGTTAGTGAATCATAGATTCATGCCTTTGACATTCATCACATTTATGAATAAAATATTTGGCATCTTCTTCTATTTGTATCCAGTAGTACCCGACTCTAATCAATTTTTGGACCAATAATTCTACTCCTGAGTGATTGCCACAAGTTTCTTCATGAACTTCACGCATCACATAATCCGTCTCTCTGGGCCATAAACACCTCGCCAAAGGACCATAGAAGGATCTCCTATACAATTGGCCATCAACCATGAAATATCTAGTTGTCTTCATACGAAGGGCCCTAGATTCCTTCAAATCACTTGGTAACTTGATGTCTCGAAGATAATCGATAAATTTATTCCGCCAATCCCAATTTAGGATCATGGAGTTTACCTCGCCATGGCCACCGTCGATCGCAAAATTTAAGAGTTTTACCATTGTTCCTAAATTGAACTCCTCATCTTCCACGGAAGACCCCAAGTTTTCCAATGCATTCACTTTATTATTTTGCTCACGCGATACATGTTCCATAATCCATTCTTTGAACCGATGCAATAATACTTGAATTTTCTCTAAGTATCTCTGCATTTTTTCCTCTTTCACAACGAACACGCCGTTCACTTGATTAACAACCAGAAGCGATTCCTCTTTCACAACGAACACACTCTTCACTTGATTAACAACCAGAAGCGAGTCATACTTTGCCTCGGTGACTTCTACTCCCAAACTCCTTGCCAATTCTAGACCTGTAATCATAGGCTCAAACTCGTCTTGATTGTTAGTCAATTTCATAGTTTTTATCGATTTCCTAATAACATCCCCTGCATGTGTTTTTAACAACACCCTAGTCTGGACCCTTTTACGTTCAAAGCTTCATCCGTATATAAGGTCCAAACTCCCAAAGTTGTTCCTGAGGTTATTATAAGTTTTCTTTCTACCTCGGGAATCATTTCGAGAGTGAAATCTGCTACGAAGTCCGCTAATACTTGAGACTTCATAGCAGTTCTTAGTTTATACGCTAATTTCTACCGCCCATTTGGCTAACCTATCGGACAACTCTGGTTTATGCATTACATTCCTTAGTGGATAAGTTGTTACTATGCATATAAGATGGCATTGAAAGTACGGTCTCAATTTTCTGGCAGTCTTTATCAAAGCTAATGCCAATTTTTCTAAGTGAGGGTGTCTTGTTTCTTCACTAGCTAAGGTTCTACTTACATAATAAATAGTAAATTGTGTACCTTTCTCTTCTTGAACCAAATCAACACTTACATCTACTTCAGATACCGCCAGGTACAAGAACATTCATTCATCCGCCTTTGATTTGTGCAGCAATGCCAGACTGGACATGTAATTCTTCAAATCCCTCAGTGGTTGTTGATATTTTGGGGTCCACTCAAAGTCATTCTTCTTTTTTAACAAAGAAAAGAACCTATGACTCTTTTTCGATGACCGAGATATGAATCTGTTCAAGGCGGCCAGCCTTCTGGTGAGTCTTTACACCACCTTCATATCTTTAAGAACCTCTAAAATTTCCTCGATAGCCTTGATTTTATCCGGATTGATCTCTATTCCCCTATTTGAAACTAAAAAGCCCAGAAACTTGCATGAGCCAACTCTAAAAGTGCACTTCTCTATATTCAACGTCATGTTGTACTTCCGGAGTATGTCGAATGTTTCTTGCAAATAATTTAAATGCTCATCTGTCTCCAGGAACTTAACTAACATGTCATCAATGTAAACTTCTATCGTATTACCTATTTGGTTTTTGAACATGTGATTAACTAGGTGTTGATATGTTGCTCCGACATTCTTTAAACCAAACGACATTACGTATAATAGTAAGTCCCATATCTAGTTATAAAAAAAAGTTTTTTCTTGATCTTCCGGATTCATCCTGATTTGGTTGTATCCGGAGTAAGCGTCAAGAAAACTTAGCATCTCGTGCCCTGCCATAGCATCGATCATCCGATCAATGTGCGGTAAGGGAAAATAATCTTTTGGATAAGCTTTATTTAAATCCTTAAAATCTATGCACGTTCTTAATTTATTATCTTTTTAGGCACGAAAACTATATTTGCTAGTCGATCCGGATACTCTACTTCACGGATTTAACCTATATTTAATAATTATGTTACCTCTTCCTTGACAAACCTATTCTTATAGTCAGCCATAAACCTCATTTTCTACCTTACTGGAGGGAAATTTGGATTCAAACTCAATTTGTTGGCTGTAATCTCCGATGGGATACCAGTCATGTCTAAATAGGACAAAGTAAAATAATCAGTGTTAGATTTAATAAATTTAATTAATTTAAGCCTGAGATACAGGGATAACTCGTTGCCCAAGTATACCTTTTTATTCGACAGATGCATGAATAAGATAACTTGCTCTAGTTCTTCTATCATTGACTTTGTGGCATCTGAATCATCCGGCAGCACAAACGACCTCAGGATACGATAGTAATCCTCTTATTCCACATAATTTTATTTCTCTCCTTCTTTTTCTGGACTCGATGTGCCTGAATCATATAATTGCTATTTAACTTTTTACCCTTCTTCTCGTCCTTTACTTATTTTTGTGTCTCCACCGACATTTCTACTTCAAATATTTCCCTTGCAGCCAGTTGCTCACATCGAATTGTTTTAATCCCCTCTAGAGTTGGGAATTTTTACATCATGTATAATATCGAAGGAATGACCTTTATATCATATATCCATGGCCTGCCGAACAACGCATTGTACCTCATTTTCCCTTCGATAAGATAAAACTTCGTCTGTTGAATTATCCTGGCTACATTGACTGGAAGTGTAACAACCTGTACTTTTGGGCGATGGTTTGAATAGCTAGACGTATGAAAATAGACCTGGGCCCTGGGGAAATTTTGTTATAATTAGGTATTCACATCAAAAGCTTAGTATATAAAAGGATGCGGTCCCGAAATTATTTAGATTTTAAAAGTGTGACAACGCTGACTAGAAATGATATTTTGTGTATGACAAAAGCGGCTACAGACTAGTGTTATAGCACATGACGATGATAATGGAGATATATGAAATGTGTTAAAATGATTATTATTTGATAGTGAGAGACTGTCAAGCTAATTAATGGATTATGGATAAACAATTATTGTGGATATTATCCACCCATATGGCAGCAACTAAAGTGAATAAGTAAGTTAAGTAGTGTAGGTGGCATCGTTAGGCTTTAGGTGGAATATTTAGGCATTAGGTGGCATCTTTAGGCTCTAGGTGGCAATTGTAGGAGAATGTACTTTAAGGGTGGTCATTAATCTGATTCAAGTCTTGTAATAAAAGGAAGGTAGTAGCAAGTGATACATAGTACGAACATACATTTCTATATTTGGAGGAAACTAACGTGACTTTCCATTCTTAGCATCAACGTGAGATTTCATGTATAATTTTGAATAGTCTATTGGAAGGTATTGCTTACGGGTTGTGGTTTAGTCGGAAGTTTTCGGTCCATTTCTCATTTGAACGAGAGTTTAGGAACTTTAAAGTGTAAACGAAGGTATGTTAAGGCAAATCGTTCTTTCTTTTGTCATGTTCTAAGTATGAAACGTAAACGTAATATTATCCCATAAATTATTCTACTCTTAGTAGTTAAGAATGTTTATGTTATTCATTCCAATTGTCAAAGCATATCTAAATATGTTCCTAAATCCCTATTTATATATATGGGAAAGATTAAATATTCATAATATTAATCGGAGGTGAAACGATATTATGTCACTCCGATAAACTCAGAATGTTTTATTATCATTCATGCATTATATTCATGTATTACCCTTGACCCACATGTATTATATACTCTACTATATGGTATGCATTATATATATATATAGGGAATGGGAAAAGGGATATGGTGTTATATACGCACACCACCTGATCAGTTGGTATATTATGATGATTATGCCCACAGAGGCTGAAATGATATGATGGGAGACGGCGAATTTAGGCAAATTATGGCCCTTAGAGGCATTCTGCGCAGACATGGTACTTGGGCATATTATGGCCCTCAGAGGCATTTACTACTGGTTGGCTGTTTCGTGTCTCAGTTTATTTTTATGTCCCTGTTATGCTATTTTTCATGCCTGACATACTCGGTACATCAGTCGTACTGACGTCCCTTTTGTCGAGGGACACTGCGTTTCATGCCCACAGGCTCACGTAGGCAAGGCGATGATCCGCATTAGTAGGTTGCTGACTCAACGGATATTGTAGCACTCTCCTTGTTTTGGAGTGTCAGTCTAATCTCGATACGGTATTTTTGCTTGAGCATATGGGTATGGCGGGGCCCTGTCCCGACCTTATATTGTTGCATACTCTTTAGAGGCTTGTAGACAATGTCTTGTGTATAGCAGCTAGGTATGGCCTTGTCGGCCTTAGTATGAGTCCTTCTGTTGGTAAGATTTTACATGACTTCTTTCCAGTTTATCATCTCTATGTGTCAGCAGGATACTTTGTGATGGCACTTGGGGCCTATGATTAATTATGGTTAGATGTTAACCGTATGATTAGTGGTACTCTGCAGGTGAGGTCCGGATGCCCATCATAACCCTCCGATTTGGGTCGTGAAAAAATTGGTATCAGAGCAGGTCTGTCCTAGGGAGTCTACAAGTCGTGTCTAGTAGAGTATTGTTTATGGGTGTGTTGTGCACCACACTTATAGACATGAGGCTACAGGGCATTTAGGATGATGGTTACTTTCCTTCTTGATCTAGAATCGTGCTATAGAACTGAGCTATAACCATTCCACTTCTAATTTGTCTCGTGTTTACTATTCCAGCAATGCCTATAGCAAGAAAGAAGTTCAAGAGTATGAGGGTATTGGATACGGCTGCAGGCGAAGGTACTAGCCGAGCGCCACCCGCTAGCGAGGGCCAGAGTGGGACCCACAGTGTGACCCCTTCGTATGATTCCCTGACTTCACCACCTCCAGAAGAGATTAGTAGGGATGTAGTACCCCCAGTTCCTCCACTTGATACTCTAGATGAGGATCTAGATATGCGAAGTGACGTATAGTTATTGACTCGATTAGTAGACGCTCAATCCCAACGTCAGATTCCCAGTGCTTCTGATAGAGCTGCTAGCGCGAGAGCTCGAGATTTCATCTTTGACCCTCCGGTATTCACAGGATCAGACCTGAACGCGGACCCGTAGAATTTTCTAGATCAGATACATCGTACATTACGGGTAATGGATGCTACCGATACTTAGTCGGTAAAGTTTGCTTCTTATAGACGGCAGGATGTCGCGGTGACCTGGTATGAGACATAGGAGCATTCTAAGGGATCTCGTGCTCTACTAGAAGGATGGAAAGAATTTTCAGAGGCCTTCTTACAACATTTTCTGTCGGTCGAGCTTCGATGGGCCAGGCAGGACAAATTTCTACGTCTTGAGCAGGGCAATATGAGTGTTCAAGAATATAGGTTGCACTTTATAGATGATATTCTAGTTTACTCTCACTCAGAGGTAGAGCATGCAGATCATTTGAGATTGACGAACATGGGGTTCTGAGGCACCATGGTCGTTTATGTGTTCCAAATGTAGCGGGATTACGAGATAAAATTATGACGGAAGTCCATTGCTCACGATATTCCATTCACCATGGATCTACTAAGATGTATCATGATCTCAAGGGTATATATTGGTGGAATGACATGAAGAGAAGCATTAAGGAGTTCATAGCTCAGTTTCTTAATTGTCAGCAAGTAAAAATAGAGCACCAAAAGCCTAGCGGCTTGACTCATAACATTGAGATTTCGATGTGGAAATGGGAAATAATTAATATGGATTTTGTTATTGGTTTACCTCGCTCTTATCATAAGTTGATTCTATTTGGGTAATTGTTGATAGACTGACCAAATCAACTCATTTCCTGGCGGTCAAAACTACCTACACAGACGAGAACTACGCGAAGTTGTATGTTAAGTAGATTGTTCGCCTTCATGGTGTGCTTATTTATATTATATCTGACCAGATGCACAGTTCACAGCTAACTTCTGGAAATCATTTCAAAAAGGTTTAGGCACCCAAGTTAATATTAGCACAACTTTCCACCCTTAGACCGATGGGCAGGCCGATCGTACGATTCAAACGCTCGAGGACATGCTACGAGCTTGTGTATTGGACTTTAAGGAAAGTTGGGATGATCATTTACCCCTTATTGAATTTACATACAATAACAGTTATCATGCTAGCATTAAAATGGCTCCATACGAGGCTTTATATGGACGGAAATGTAGATTTCCTATTGGATGGTTCGAAGTAGGCGAATCAGAATTATTTGGACATGACTTAGTGCACCAAGACATAGAGAAGGTGAAGCTTATCCAAGAAGGGTTGTTAACCGCTCAGAGTCATCAGAAGTTTATTCAGATGTGCGACGACGAGACTTAGAGTTTCAGGTAGATGATTGGGTCTTTTTGAAGATTTCGCCTATGAAGGGGGTAATGAGATTTGGGAAAAAGAGAAAGCTCAGCCCAAGGTATATTAGGCCATATCGCATAATTAGATGAATCAGCCAAGTAGCTTATGAATTAGACTTGCCTTCGGAGTTAGAGTTTGTTCATCCGGTTTTCCATGTTTCTATGTTAAGAGCGTGTGTTGGGGATCCTTCCCGAATTATACCGATTGATGATGTGAAGGTTACAGAGGACCTATCATATGAAGAGGTTCCTATTACTATCTTAGATCTACAAGTCCGCAAGTTGAGGATTAAAGAAGTAGCCTCCGTGAAGGTTCTATGATAGAATATAAACGTTGAAGAAATGACATGGGAGGCGGAAGAGGAAATGAAACACAAATATCCATACCTATTTCAGACCAACGCTTAAGTTCCACGAGAAGCATAAGGTGAGTTCCAATTCCTCATATTATAAGCAATGCTTGCGGACCATGTGCGGTCTTATGTAATGATGTATGTTATATTATATGGCCCCGTGAAAAAGTAGTGGTAGTTTCTGGTTACGTGACGGGGATTAGATATGTCACCCCAACATTCGAGGATGAATGTTTCTAAGGGGGAAAGGATATACCAACCCGTACTTTTGGGCGATGGTTTGAACAGCTAGACGTATGTAAATAGACCTGGGCCTTGGGGAAATTTTGTTATAATTAGGTATTCGCATCAAGAGCTTAGAATATAAAAGGATGCAGTCCCAAAATAATTTAGATTTTAAAAGTGTGAACAACGCTGACTAGACATGATATTTTGTGTATGGCAAAAGAGGCTACGGACTAGTGTTATAGTACATGACGATGTTAATGGAGATTAATGAAGTGTGTTAAAATGATTATTATTTGATAGTGTGAGACTGTCAAACTAATTAATGGATTATGGATAAACAATTATTGTGGATATTATCCACCCATATGGCATCAACTAAAGTGAATAAGTAAGTTAAGTAGTGTAGGTGGCATCGTTAGGCTTTAAGTGGAATATTTAGGCATTAGGTGACATCTTTAGGCTCTAGGTGGCAATTGTAGGAGAATGTAATTTAAGGGTGATCATTAATCTGATTCAAGTCTTGTAATAAGAGGAAGGTAGTAGCAAGTGATACATAGTACGAACATACATTTCTATGTTTGGAGGAAACTAACGTGACTTTCCATTCTTAACATCAACGTGAGATTTCATGTATAATTTTGAATAGTCTACTGGAAGGTATTGCTTACGGGTTGTGGTTCAGTCGGAAGTTCTCGGTCCATTTCTCATTTCAACGAGAGTTTTAGGAACTTTAAAGTGTAAACGAAGGTATGTTAAGGAAAATCCTTCTTTCTTTTGGTATGTTCTAAGTACGAAACGTAAACATAATATTATCCCATAAATTATTCTACTCTTAGTAGTTAAGAATGTTCATGTTATTCATTCCTATTGTTAAAGCATGTCTAAATATGTTCCTAAATCCTTATTTAGATATATGGGAAAGATGTTAATATTCACAATATTAATCGGAGGTGAAGCGATATTATGTCACTCCGATAAACTCAGAATGTTTTATTATCATTCATGAATTATATTCATGTATTATCCTTGACCCACATGTGTTATATATTACACTACTATATGGTATGCATTATATATATGTAGGGGATGGGAAAAGGGATATTGCGTTATATACACACACCACCTGATCAACTGGTATATGATGATGATTATGCCCACAGAGGCCGAAATGATATGATGGGAGATGGAGTTAAATACGTATATATATATATATATATATATATATATATATATATATATATATGTATGTATGTATGTATGACCGCATTGTGCATGGAATTTAGGCATATTATGGCCCTTAGAGGCATTCTGCATAGACATGGTACTTAGGCATATTATGACCCTCAGAGGCATTCACTACTGGTTGGCTGTTTCTTGTCTCAATTTATTTTTATGTCTCTGTTATGCTATTTTTCATGCCTGACATACTCGGTACATCAGTCGTCCTGACGTCCCTTTTTTCAGGGAACACTGCGTTTCATGTCCACAGGCTCACGTAGGCAAGGCGACAATCTGCATTAGTAGGTTGTTGACTCAACGGATATTGTAGCACTCCCTTTGTTTCAGAGTGTCGGTCTAATCTCTATATGGTATTTTTACATATACATATGGGTATGGCGGGGCCCTGTCCCGACCTTATAATGTTGCGTACTTTTTAGAGGCTTGTAGATAGTGTCTTGTGTATAACAGTTAGGTATGACCTTGTCAGCCTTAGTATGTATATATGCATGGGTTGAGTCCTTCTATTGGTAAGATTTTACATGACTTATTTTCAGTTTATCATCTCTATGTGTTAGCAGGGTACTTTGTGATGGCCTTTAGGGCCCATGATTAATTATGGTTAGATGTTAACTGTATGATTAGTGGTACTCGGCAAGTGAGGTCCGGGTGCCCGCCATGGCCCTCTAGTTTGGGTCATGACAGGTAGAATAATTTCCCCTTCATAGTCTCTCTTTCTATATTGAACCTGTTAAGAACTCGGGCAGCAATCCCAATTATTTCACTACCTTCCATCAGATGATGTTGGCCGAGCTACCTGGATCAATTAAAATATCCTTAATCTGAAATTTATTAATAAAGACTGAGATTACCAGCGCATCATTGTGAGGTTGAATGATTCCCTCCGCGTCTTCATCGCTGAATGATATTGCTTCCTCCGACAAGAAATACCAGGACTTTTTTCTCGTGTTATCGATAATTTCATCTTCTTTGCGATCACGACAGATCCTTTCAGAACGTCCATTCCTCCGATTATCATAATTATTATATGTTGAGGTATAATTGGATCCTCTTATTTATTTGCTTCTCTATTTCTGAAGTTTTCCTTTGCTCGATCACTCAAAAATTCACGCAGATGACCATTCTTCAACAACCGGGCTAGTCCATCCCTCAAATGCCGACAATCCTCCATTCAGTGACCATGTGTCCTTTGATAATCACATAGTAAGCTCGGATCTCTCTGAGCTAGATCTATCCGGAGTGGTCTTGGCCTTCTTGTTTCCTTGATGTGCCCAATAGCTGACACAAATCTAGTTGCATCAACATTAAAATTGTATTCGGAGAGCCTTGGGCTTTCCACACTGTTAGAGTCCATACCACATGTGTCATTTTTATATTGCAAGCCCCTACTAGTAGACCCACGATCATTGCGCCTATCTCCACCTCCTCTGTCCGATGAGAAGTTATGATTGTTACACCCTCGATCCAATTTAAAATTTGACCTTTTAGGTTGTCCATAGGGTTGGTACCTGTCCTTAAGAGATCATAACTCCGACTCAGCTACCCTCTTCGATTTATCAAAATTTTTTATCCGTCCTACTAACCTTGGTGGAAGTTCGGACTGATTTTCTTCTACCCGTATCTTAGATTAGTACATATTATGTACCTCTACCCATGTTAGTTCCAAGAATTCCAAAAAGTTCTCTTTTAATTTCAACGACACATTGGAACTCCTATGATTTTAACCCCTTAGTAGAAGCTTCAAAGTGATGATTATAAGGGAACTGCTACCCAATTTTCTATAAATGGGCTAGTAGCTTAGAAGCTTGTCTTAAACCATTTAGTGGCATTATTTATAGATTCAATCATTCTTGTTGTAAATCAAAAGGCTTCAGAGGATAGGTGCTGAGTTGATAAGTTAACGGCAAAGATTTGTAAGGCTAATTTCCTTTTACAACATGATTTAACATAAGTGCATTCCTTGAAATAATTCTTTACGAAGAAATCCTAAGTGTCTTTGCTTCTATTTGAGCAAGTTATTCGCATCCCTTGAGTATTCCTTGTTGATCATATTATTCATATTTGTTAGATCTTCTAAGAATTAGTTAAGGTTAAAGAATATAGCGACAATAATGATAGTCGGTGGATAACGACAATATGTCACTCCAACTTTGATTGTAGTGACTCTTGAGCTTGGTCTTGCATTACACACGCACACACACACACACACACACACACACACACACACACATATATATATATATATATATATATATATATATATATATATATATATATATATATATCACACTATGTCGCGCTATAGTCGGCCTCTGTAGGTACTTATATGTGCACACCACTGATCAGTTAGACAGATACCACATCATCCTATATGACAGGGTAGTTTATTATGAGCTTACCCTATAGAGGGATTTGATATGATACTTTATGATATGGCCCTATAAAGTAGCCTGATTGTTACATGCATGCATATATTCATGGTTGTACCAATTGTGAGCCCTCTGAGGCTTGTTTCTGAGTTCCAGGTTGATTTTTGTACCTTTACCTCCCGTATTATATTTTGTTTTATATATGTTATCCGCCTTATATATTTAGTATATTTTTCATATTGATGCCCTTTTCTGGGGCACTGTGTTCATGCCCGTAATTGCAGGTAGATAGGGTGACATACCTCCTAAGTAGGGTGCCCACTCTAAGCTATTGATAGTCGTAGTCTACTTCTCCGGAGTTGTTGTTTGGAGTCTCTAGGTATATATATATATATATATCTTTTGGTATTTTGGGTATGGCGGGGACCTATCCCGACAAGCTATTGTATTATAGTACTCTTAGAGGCTTGCAGACTACTTTCAGTGTGTATTCATCTTGTTTGTCCTTTTCGGTCTTCTTGATAGTTGTCTATACTCTTGATATATACTCATTTATGTATATATATTGTTGGGTATTTTATTTTTGCAGGTGGTACCGTTTTACCTAATTATGATTATTTGGAGGCCTTATCAGCCCCATGTTCATGTTTGAGCTTCCAAGTACCACAATTGGTTTGCTCGGACCTTCGAGTGTCGAGTGCCGGCCACACCCCCCAAGGTTGGGGTGTGAAAAACTTGGTATCAAAGCAGGTCTGTCATATGTGGTCTGTAAGCCGTATCTAGTAGAGTCTTGTTTACGAGTGTGTTATGCACCACACTTATAAATATGAGGTTACATGACATTTAGTATTATTACATTTCTTCTTGATCTAGATCGTGCGATAGCGATGAATCGTAAGGTTCACTTCTAACCTTCATTTTGTTTACTTTCTCAGTGATGCCTGCTACTATTAGATGATAGAAGGCTCTGCGAAGGTTAGATAAGGAGTCGAGAGAGGTGTCAGTCAGGTACAACCCACTAACTTAGAGAGACAGGAGCATCAGGATGAAGCTGTATCTCTGGCCTCTAGGACTCCATCCCCACTACCCCAAAGGGGCATAGAGGAGCTGATGTACCTCTAGTTCCTCCTCCGCTAACTCCTGACCAGGATCTAGACATGCGGACTATTGTACAACTATTGACTCGACCAGTGGCCTCTCAGGCCCAATATCAGACCCCCGGTATTGATGGTAGAGTTGTTAGCACGAAAGTTCAGGATTTAATCATCTTGTACACTCCAGTATTCACAGAGACCGATCTTAATATGGACCCCTAGAATTTTCTAGATCGGATGCAGTGGACCTTGCGAGTTATGCATGCCACTGACACAGAGTCAGTGAAATTTTCCTCATGTATGTTGCAGGTTGTTTATGCCATATGGTATGGGACTTGGGAGTAGTCTAGGGGGCATCATTCCCCATCAGAAAGATAGAGGGAGTTTTCTGAGGCATATTTGCAGCAGTACCTATCTATTGAGCTTCGTCGGGCTAGGCAAGACAGGTTTCTACATTTGGAGTAGTGCAACATGAGCGTCCGAGAGTATAGAATGCAGTTTAATTCCTTTGCTAAATATGTTCCTACATTCGTGGTGGAGATAAGTGACCGAGTACCTCAATTTGTGGGCAGTTTGGGACCACACTTGGTAATAAGTGTACTATGGCTTCTTTAAATCCGAATATGGATATTTCTCGCATTCATGCCTTTACACAGAATCTGGAGGATCATAAGAGGCAACAACGAGTCAATAGAGAGCGAGATAGGGGTCAGCATAAAAGGGCCCAGTCCGCATGTGATACAGGAGACTTTAGAGATGGGTTTAGGACACGGTTCTCTAGGCGCCCATCTTATCCAATAGTTAGTTCACCACCACAGTTCCAGGCACAACATCGTGATCGGACCACTTATTCTAGTCAAGGTCAGAGTTCGCATACATCAGGCCTACAATATAGAGGCGAGTCTAGCCAAATGAGGCCTTCATTTCCCTATTATGGTCGGTGCGGTAGATCTCATGTCGGGCAGTGTCGTCAGGGTTCGAATGTATGTAGTTCGTGTGGGCAGCCCAATCATATTATAAGATTCTATCCATTAAGAGGCGGGGGAGGTATGACACAACCGTCAGGGTCCGTAGCATATTCTTATTTATCAGTACGCCCTCTTGGGCAAGGTATGCAGACATCGGCTGGTAGAGATAGAGGCAGAGGTGGAGTGTCTAGCTTAGGCGGTCATCATAATCACATTTATGCATTGTCAGGTTAACAGGACCTAGAGTCATTGCCGGATGTGGTTACAGGTATATTATTCATATTCTCTCTTGATGTGTATAGTTTGATAGATCCAGGTTCTATTTTGTCATATATTACTCCTTTTGTTACTGGTAAGTGTGGAAAAGAACCTGAATTGTTGCCTAAGTCATTTAAGGTGTCTATGCCTATAGGTGAGTCTGTGATTATTTGGCGAGTATATCGGGGTTGTGATGTGATGATTTATGATCGTCACACTTTAGCTGATTTAAATGAACTAGAAATGGTGGAATTTAATATTATGATGGGTATGGATTGGTTAGCTTTTTGTTAGGCTAATTTGGGTTGTTAGACGACAATTGTTTGTTTTAATTTTCTAGGGGAACCCGTTATTGAATGGAAGGGAATGTTATAGCACCTAAAGGGAGGTTTATTTCCTACCTTAAGGCTCGAAAAATGATTTCAAAAGGGTATATCTATTATCTAGTTCGAGTACATGATGCGGAGGCTGAACCTCCAACTCTTCAATCTATTCCCGTTAATGAATTTCCTGACATATTTCTCGATAAATTTCTTGGCATTCCTCCAAAAAGTGAAATCAATTTTTCCATTGATGAGCTACCTAACACTCAGCCTATATCTATTCCTCTATACCGAATGGCCCCTGCCGAGTTGAAAGAAATGAAGGTGCAACTAAAGGATTTGTTAGAAAAAGGCTTTATTAGGCCTAGTACTTCATCGTGGGGTGCACCTGTATTGTTTTTTTGTAAGAAAGATGATACGCTGAGGACGTGTATTGAATACCGTCAGCTGAATAAGGTCACTATCAAGAATAAATATACGCTTCCCAAGATCGACACCTTGTTTGATCAAATGCAGGGGGCCAAATATTTCTAAAAAATCAATCTTAGATCCGGGTACCATTAGCTAAGGGTTAAGGAGAAAGATATTCTGAAGACTACTTTCAAGACCAGATACGGTCATTATGAGTTTCTTATTATGTCTTTTGGTCTTACTAACGCACCATCAACTTTTATGTACCTGATGAATCGGGTTTTCAAGCTATTTTTGGACATCTTTGTGATTGTGTTTATTGATGATATTCTAGTATATTCTTGATTAGAAACAGAGCACACATATCATTTGCGAGCGGTACTACAGATGCTCCAAGATCGTAAGTTGTATGCTAACTTCTCCATATATGAGTTCTAGTTGAACTCGGTGGCCTTCCTTGGGCATATAGTATTGAATGAAGGCATTAAAGTTGATAATCAGAAGATTGAAGCTGTTAAAAATTGGCCAAGGCCCAAAACACCTATTGAGGTATGTCGTTTCTTGGGCTTAGCTAGTTATTATCGGAGATTCGTAGAGAATTTCTCTTCCATTACCGCTCTATTGACAAAGTTAACTCATAAGGCAGGTAAGTTCCAATGGTCCGATGCTTGTGAGAATAGTTTCCAGGAATTGAAGGGTAGGTTGACCTCAGCACCCTTCTTAGCACTCCCAGAAGGTTCAGAGGGTTATGTTGTGTATTGTGAAACTTCCAGAGTCAGTTTGAGATGTGTTGTAATGCAGCATGACAAGGTTATCTCATATGCTTCGAGGCAGCTGAGGAAGCATGATCAAAATTTCCCGACTCGTAATTTGGACCTAGAAGTTGTTATATTTTCCATGAAGATATGGAACTACTATTTATATGGGGTTCACATTGACTTGTATATAGATCACAAAAGTTTACAATATATCTTCATATAGAAGGAGTTGAATCTAAGGCAGTGGAGATGGCTCGAATTCCTGAAGGACTATGATGTTGATATCTTGTACCATCCCGACAAAACAAATATGGTAGCCAACTCATTGAGTCATAAGTCTATGGATAGACTAAGGCATGTGGGAGTTGACAAGCTTGAAATGACTAAAGATCTATATCGATTGGCGAGTCTGAGTGTACGATTGCTAGAAATAGGAGACGCAGGTGCTATAGTTCAGAACGCCGCCAAGTCCTCTTTAGTGGCAAAAGTAAAAGTGTGGCAATTCGATGATCTAGATTTAGTTAAGATCAGAGAGGGCATTTCTTTTCAGAAGCAACATTTCTCCAAGCTATCAATTGATGGAGTCCTTAAGTATAAAGGTCGATTGTTCATCCTATATCTACCAAGATATATCATGACCTTCGGCAAATATACTAGTGGAATGATATGAAGAAGAATATTGCGAAATTCGTCGCCCAGTGTCCGAATTGTCACAAGTTAAGGTTGAGCACCAAAAACATAAATGGTTACTTTTAAATATAGAGATTCCAACCTAGAAATAGGAGACAATCAATATGGACTTTATTATGATTATACCTAATTCCCGTCGGAAATTCAATTCTATTTGGGTTATCGTGGACAAACTTACAAAGTCAACTCATTTTCTCCATGTCAGAACTACCTATTCAGCTGAAGACTATGCCAGACTATATATCAAGGAGATAGTTCGACTTCATGTAGTTCCGATTTCTATTATATCTGACAGAGGTGCCCAATTTAAAGCTAACTTATAGAGGTCCTTTAAGAAAGAATTGGGCACACAGATCAGTCTTAGCACAACTTTCCATCCGCAGATAGACGGACATGCTAAGCGTAATATTCAGATGCTCGAGGACATGTTGCGAGCTTGTTTCTAGACTTCAAGGGAAGTTGTAAAGATCATCTGCCACTCATTGAGTTCGCCTATAACAACATCTACCATTCCAGCATACAGATGGCACCATATGAAGCCTTATACGAGTGGAAGTGTAGGTCTCCTATCGGCTAGTTCGATGTTGGCAAAATGAAGTTACTAGGGCTTGATTTGGTGCAGCAAGTTATAGAAAAGGTGAAATTAATTCAGTAATGGTTGTTAACAGCTCAGAGCCGACAAAGGTCCTATTCAAATAACAGGAGTTTGGAATTAGAGTTTACCGTGAGAGATTGGGTATTCCTAATGGTGTCGCCTATGAAAGGTGTGATGAGGTTCGACAAGAAAGGCAAGCTTAGCCCCAGGTATGTTGGACCATATTAGATTATTCAGAGAATCGGTCAAGTAGCTTATAAGCTTGAGTTACCCCCGGAGTTATAAGCAGTTTATCCAGTATTCCACGTATCCATGCTTCATAAATGATTAGGTTATCCTTCTCGCATAACCCCCATTGAAGATGTTCAAGTTACAAAAGACCTATCATACGAAGAAATTCCTATTGATATATTATATCGCCAAGTAAGTAAGTTATGGAAAAAAGAGGTAGCCTCGGTGAAAGTACTTTGGAGGAATAATAATGTGGAGGAAATGACATGGGAGGCTGAGGAATATATGAAGTCTAGATACCCTCATTTGATTCAGGCTTCAGGTTTATAATGACACTCGTGGGATATGGTTATTTTACTCTTATTCTATTCATTAAGCTTAATCCATGTACCTTATTTAGGCAATATTGGTGAGACAAATATGGCAGGTGCAGCCCAAGTATTAGCAGGAGAAAGTTGAGGTGATTTATGGACAAATCTTTTTGATTATTTCATTCATACACGGTCGTATGAGGCCGATTGATGTTGTTTTGTTATTTTGTCACCCTATGTGACATTAGTTATGTGTTTGGGCTATTTAACAGGTTTTGGATAGTCCTGTCTATAAGGGAAACTCTACTGAAATTTTAAAAAATCTTAAACTAAATAACTATGATCAATGATAAATACCTTTACGAGACTTAAAAGGGAGATAGGTACTATTATGTTGTATGAATGAAGTTGGGATACTAAGGAAAGGATTTATCTAAATGCTCCAAGATTGCTCAGAGTTGGCTATGCCCTTATACGTCTCAACATTCAAGGGTGAATGTTCTTAAGGGGGGAAGGATGTAACACCTCAAAAAACTTTGTGTCATTCATGTCGTAAATAAACTAATGTGATCCCGGAGAATTTATGAAACTCTTACTAGGGTTAAGAAAGGTTGGAAGCAAGTGTTACGCATGTACAAAGGGTTTTGGCGTTAAACGAATCAAAGATGTTATAGCTCGTAATTTTAGGGTAAAACTAAGAGTGATTAAGATGTTAAGGAGGTATTGTTTTATGTTATTTGAATCATATAATATTTGTATGTTCAGTTTTGAAGTCTATCAAGTTGTAAAACAAAAGTCGGCAAAAGTTATTGCTAGTTACGTTCATATTTTTGCTGAAATTTGGGTATAATGTTGCTGCGCTTTTATTCAAATGTACTCCGAATTGCGGAGTGATCCACCCACCAAATTGAAGGTCTACGAGTCTAGTTTTCAACACATTAAACCTTTTATCAATATGACATTGTAGTACAGAGATATTCACGTTTTTACGAGATTGCACATATAACCCCTTATTGAGACCCACTATGACGGTGGCCGACCTTACTTTTATAAAACGATTTGGGAACTCATTTATCATCATTTTCAACAAAATTTCGTCCCAGGCTACTTATAAACCCTCAGATTCTTAAGGCTTCAAGGTGAATCCAAGGTGATTTAACTTAGACCCAACATCAAAGTTAGCCAAAGGTGAAGAATAACACTTCTATGGTGTTGTGATGTGAATAAGGATGATGGTGAGCTAAGTTAAGCTTAGGGTTCGAATTGTATTTTCTACCTAAGGTATGTTTAATATCTTTTTGGTTGTTTTTAAGGTTAATTACATGTTCGTTGTGGTGTTTGAGTAAAAGATTTTAAGATAGCACTTGAAAGGGGAAGATATATTGTTATATTTTTGTTGGACTGTTTTAAGGCTATATAAGTTGTTATGGCTTGAAATTGTGGAAACAAACTTGATTATGATATGGTTGTTGTTGTTATGCATGTCTATATGTTTATCAAGTGAATTGATGAAAGAAACATACTCACCCCGTCCCAATTTATATAATTTAGTTTGATTCGGCACAAAGTTTAAGCAATAAAGGGAGACTTTTGAATTTTATGGTCTATAATAAGTTAAAGATATTTGTATGGTTATAGATCATCTCGTTAACGTAAAAGGTAAAGTTTAAAGTTAAATTATTATCAAAAAAGGAAATGTGTCATTCTTTTTTGGACTAACTAAAAAGAAAAGTGTGTCATATATATTGGGACAGAGGGAGTATGAAACTTGAGATTGAAAGTGAAGATTAAGGTGTTGTGCGAGTGGAATTTTTTAAAAGGGCTTTAGGCTGTGTTTTAGTTGGTTCTTGATGTATTAACTTGGCTATGTTGTTGTCCTTGTTGTTTGTGGTGTTGTTTTGGATTGGATTAAAGTGACGATTATTGGGGACGTGTTGTCCAACTTTTTATAAATGGGCTAGTAGATTAGAAGCTTATTTTTAACCCTTTAGTGGCATTTATTATATATTCAATCATTCTTATTGTAGATCAAAAGGCTTCGGAGGATAGATGCTGAGTTAAATGAAACTTTGACGAATAACTAATTGATTGCCTTTCTTTCAGTTATTCTTTTCCCCCTCCCTAGTCTATTAATAACAAAACGGATTTTTCCAATGTATAAAATCAAAATTCCAATGGCTTTGGCTTTGGCTACTCTAACCTTCCCGACCACGATTTTTTTTTTTTTTTTTTTTTTTTTTAGGTATTTCACTCCGAAATAAGAAAGAAATAATAAATTGTATTTTCCTAGGTATCAAAAATCTAGTATGATACGTTAACAGCAAAGGTATGTAAGACTAATTTCCTTCTTTGACATGATTTACCATAAGTGCGTTCCTCGAAATAATTCTTTACGAAGAAATCCTAAGTTTTTGTTCTTATCTTTGAGCAAGTTATTCGCATCCCTTGAGTATTCCTGGTTGTTCATATTCGATAGATCTCCTGAAAATTAGTTAATATTGAAGAACATAACGATAATACCGATAGTCGGTGGATAACGATAATAGGTCACTCCAACTCTGACTGTAGTGACTCTTTATCTTGGTCTTGCATTGCATGTATGTATATATATATATATATATATATATTATCACACTATATGGCGCTATAGTCGGCCGGACAAACACTTATATATGCACACCATTGATCAGTTGGGCAGATACCACCGCGTCCTATATGGCCGAACAGTTTATTATGGGCTCACCCCACAGAGGGATTTGATATGATACTATAAGATATGGCCCTATGCCCAATTTTCACTGACACATATTCATGGTTGTACCAGTTGTGAGCCCTCTGAGGCCTGTTTCTGAGTTCTATGTTGATTTATGTACCTTTACCTCCCGTAGTACATTCTGTTTTACATATGTTATCCGCCTTACATATTCAGTATATTTTTTTATACTAATTCCCTTTTCTTGGGCACTATGTTCACGCCTGCAGGTGTAGGTAGACATGGTGACATACCTCCTCAATAGAGTGCTCTCTCTCAGTTGTTGATAGTCGCGATATTTATATTTTGGTATTTTGGGTATTGCGCGAGACCTGTCCTGATCAGCTATTGTATTATAGTACTCTTGTCGGCCTTCTTGACAGTTGTCTATACTCTTGATATAGACTCATTTATGTATACATACTGTTGGGTCTTTTATTTTTGCAGGTGGTACCTTTTTATCTTGTTATAATTATTTGGAGGCCTTGTCGGCCCAGTTGCATTTTTGAGCTTCCAGCTACTACAATTGATTTGCTCGGACCTTCGGGTGTTGAGTGTCGGCCACCCCTCAAGGTTAGGGTGTGACAGTTATGGATAGAACGAGCTTCATCTGCAGCACTTGCTTCGGTACTCTTTTTCTGCAGCTGAGTAATTGCCTCCTCCTGTTTCTTTAGCATGCTCAGAATTCAAGCCAAACTCGATCCGAGTATACGCACTCTGTCGTCTGCTCCATCATCATCATTTGGTGTTTTCTCACTACTTATTCTAGATGCCCGGGGTGAAATCGCTGGGTTATTCTGATGCTCGCCAGTTATTGGATCGACGAGCGGGACGTTGTTGTTAATGAAATTGTTATTACCGTTGTCACCGTCGTTTATGTTCTTGTTGTTGCTAACCTCAACATAGATTTCACTAACCATCTTGCAAGTATTTGGTATTGACCTGCTTTATGAAATTTCAAAAGAAATAAGTAAAATTTGAGTTTGAACAAATCACCACAATTGTCGTTGGCCCCACGGTGGGCGTCAAACTATTTACCACAAAAAAAGTACAGTTGAATTTGTAAGTAATTTTAAAGATACATGAATTGATTTGTAATGCGAGATATGACGATAATAAGTTAATAATAAGTAAGCAAATGAAATAAACAAGTAAATTAGCTTAAAATGCTGTAAATTTGGATAAATCTTTTCAACAAGATTGGTCCGAATATTAGCTAGATTGCTTCGGTTACTAGCCAAAAGTAAGAGCTATTGAGTGTATTATTTTAGAACAATATTTATGAGCTAAAGTGACCATTCATTTGGAACAGAGGGAGTATGATTTTACCATCAATCAATTGTTTGAGACAGATTCGAATTTGGAACTTTATGGGAATCAAATTTCGTACATCACGGATTTTTCTACTATCGAAGTCCTCCCTATTGTTGCCCTTAAGCGTTCAGATACCATTCTCCACAAGTTAATACTTCAGTCTTCACATTACGTTCACATTGGATCTCCAAATTCCACTTTGGGAAATCTGTCTTCATTTGTCACGTTCACAAACAGAAACAAGTTTTGTCTACATGCAGATGGAGACAACCAGATATATAGCTAAGTTAAGCACAAAGCATAATTTCTTGATCCAACAAATCTTTTAATGCTGTTCAAATTGAAATCGCTCCTTGTTCTACTTTGAAGTTTAAACTAGTAATCTTTTAATGCTGTTCAAATTGAAATCGCTCCTTGTTCTACTTTGAAGTTTAAACTAGTTTCTGGACACGTACTTTGTACGTGTATCTTATGTTAATTATTACGATGTTAAACATAAATAAAAATTAAAAGATAATACACTACCGTTAGTCATTTAAAGTTAGAATACAGAGTTTTTCACAATCATTATCGTGCGATAAAACATATCATTTTGTGAATTTAGTTGATATAGAAGAGGTAAGAATACAATACCAACACCTTCAACACTAAATATACATATGAAAACTAAAACCAAATTTAAATAAACGAACTGTGTACCTTTCTGAAGAGCTAGAGATTGTCCTATCAATCGGAGAGTATATACTTAACACTCATTTTAGAAAGAATAAAAGTATCAAAAGCACTTTAGCCTCTGGTCCAACTTATTGTTGCTCATGAATAAAATTAATACTTACAAATAAAACTCCAATTTTTTTTAGTAATTGTATTTAGAGGTACATTTTATACATAATGTTTTGAAAAATAGTCATATGTATGTCCTCCCACCTTACATTCATTTGCAATTGTTTTTCATAAATAATACTCCGTTTATTAGTAACTGTATATTTAGATAAATTTGAGATTTTAAATAAGGTAAACAAAAAGATAAAATAACGACCAGAATTATATAAATGCAAATCATTATAGCAAGTAGCTTACATACTTGAAAAATATATCTACTCATGCTTTAAATCAGAATGGCTTTAACGTATTCATCAATTTCTTTTTGAAAAAGGAAACAATAAGAAAAGAAGAAGAAATATAGTTCTAAATTAAAATTGCAATTACCAGGAGATGACAATTAGATGGAAGAAATTGTTTGTAACTGTTTAATCAAAGACACGAACAATAATGTACTCGTCACTTCTGCCACACAATCAGCATAAGTTTGAAAGTTTAGAAATTGATGTTGTGCAAAATGAAAATTCTGCTTAAGAGAAATAATAAATTACTACAGACAAATACAACGAATCATGAAAGTTATCATCATATAATTGAAGTTGTATCTTGTCTTGTGATTTTGATACCACCAAAACTGAGAGAAATAAACGACAAACACAAATATATCAAATGTGATGATACATAGATGGGATAAACAGAAGAAGGAATCAAATAAAAGTAAAGAATCTGCAATTAAAAATTGTGCGATTTACCTTTCGTTGTGTGTGTCTGATCATATCATTGAGGGTCTTAATTTATAGTTGTGCAAGACCATCCTATTTTATTAATTCAATATGAGAAAATGAAAAGACATGAAATTTAAAAATTAGTTTTTGGAAATGATGGTCTTGAAAACTGAGGTCTTTTCATCTTTCATTTTCCTTAATGTCTTTCTCATTTAATCTGGTAATGTATTTAAACATCTTTTTAAAACAATGTTAATGCTCCATGACTCTATGTTAAATGATTTAATATGACTTCTCAGATTCTCCACTTTTAAGAAATGATTTAATTTGACATAACTTAATTATTCAATATTAACATTAAATTTTTTTTGGTGAAGGGCAAAACATTTTGTTAACTTTTGAGGGATATTTTCGTGATTCAACTTTTCATTTTGAGCTTCCAACTTTTAGTATAATATGATATGATGTGCAATGTAAATCTAACAGCTCAAATTTTTAATTTGTCTGAATTAAAGAAGAAAAATGTAGTGCCGTGATTTATTGATAAAGAAACAATCGGTTACGGTATCGTGTTTCCTAGAGATATTAATTGCCTTTCTTTCACCTTCTGTTTTCTCATTATTCTAGAAGGAAAATGACAAAAAACACTCTTATGTTATAAAATAATAGCAATAGCAATATAAGACCAGAGAGGTAGATAAAGAAGTAGAGGGGATGAAGAGACTTTCTTGTTATTTCAAATGTATGTTTTTCTATCTTCAAAAGTGAATAACATCCCAATTTATAGGATGAAACCACCCAATGGAGGTTACAAATATTAAGTGCCAAAATTAATAGGTACATGTAACATACAAAAGATTAGTGAATGTGTATGGACATCCATGCAAAGGATATGTATTTCATAACACTCCCCCTTGGATGTCTATAGATAATGTGCCTCGTTAAAACTTTACTAGAAAAAAATCCAGTGGGAAAAAAATTCTAGTGAAGGAAAAAGAGTACACATTTTTAATAATATATATTTTGGTTGCCTCATTAAAAACCTTATAAGGAAAACTCAGTGGGACAAAACCTTATACGGAAAAGAGTACAACATGTATTAACTCCCCTGATGAGAACTTCAGGCCAAGTGCTTGAGTCTTCGCATTACAATCTTGTGTACCATCTTCTCGAAAGTTGTAGTTGGCATAGACTTAGTGAACAAATCCTCCATATTATCACTTGAACGAATCTGTTACACGTTGATATCACCATTTATTTGGAGCTCGTGTGTGAAGAATAACTTTGGTGAAATGTGTTTTGTCCTATCTCCTTTTATGAATCCTCCCTTCAATTGAGCAATGCATGTTGCATTATCTTCATATAAGATTGTGGGTATTTTGTCACATTTCAAACCACATTTTTCTCGAATGAGATGTGTCATTGACCTCAGCCACACAACTTCTCGGCTTGCTTCATGAATTGCTATTATCTCAACATGATTTGAAGTGGTCGCCACGATAGACTGCTTTGTAAATCGCCAAGATATGAAAGCACCCCCACATATAAATACATAGCCTGTTTGAGATCTAGATTTGTGTGGATCAGATAAATATCCTGCATCAACATAATAACAAGATCGGGACTGTAATTGTTAGAGTAAAATAAGCCTAAATCGACAGTCCCTTTTAGATACCGCAATATGTGTTTAATTCCATTCCAGTGTCTTCTTGTAGGAGCATAACTATATCTTGCTAACACATTAACTGAAAATTCTGTGTCAGGCCTTGTGGTATTGGCAAGATACATTAGTGCAACGATTGCACTAAGATATGGTACTTCAGGACCAAGAATTTCCTCATTCTTTTCTTGTGGTCAGAACGGATCTTTATTCAATTCAAGTGATCTAACGGCATTGGAGTACTTAATGGATGTGCTTCATCTATATAAAATTGTTTCAACACTTTTTCTGTATGTGTAGATTGATGGACAAAGATATCATTTGTCAAATATTCAATTTGTAAACCAAGACATAATTTTGTATTTCCAAGATCTTTCATCTCAAATTCCTTCTTTAAATAATCAATTGCCCTTTTGAGCTCTGCAGAAGTTCCAATGAGGTTTATGTCGTCAACATATACAACAAGTACTACAAACTCCGATATTGCTTTCTTTATAAAAACACATGGGCAAATGACATCATTTGTATAGCCTTCCTTTAACAAATACTCACTAAGGCGGTTATACCACATGCGTCCGGATTGCTTTAAACTACCAGGACCCGAGCCCGCCCCGACCCCGCCAAAAAAAAAAAAAAAAAAAAAAAAAAATTTACGGGGGCGGGACTCGAACTCGGGACGGGACGAGGTCTCGTCCCGCGAGACCCGAGCCCGCCCCAGGCCCGCGAGACCCGAGCCCGCCCCGACCCCGACCCGACCTCGCCTTTGCAAAAATGGCCGTTGCACCAACGGCCATTTTAGATTATGGCCGTTGGCCAACGGCCATTTTAGCCCCCCCCCCCCCCCCCTACCCCTTAATATTTATTTTTAACCCATAAGTTATTATATTTACACTTTAACCCAATTTTTCAACTATAAATAACTCATTTTCTCTTCATCTTTCTCACAAATCTTCCTACAATCTCTCTAATTTCTCAATATATCTCTCTACAATTCTACATTGTTTGCTAAATATTCAATTTTATTTATTCATTTGGGAATTGGTAGTGAAGTTGGCAACTAGCTTGAGGATCTTCCATCGAGCAAAGTTTCAATTTTCAACCTCTCGATTACACGTCGACGTTACGTCGGCGTTTGGTACATTCGTTCCTTCATTAAATTATTATTGTCTGTTTATTTAGTTTAGATCACTTAATTTTATTGTCTCTAATTATTTATTTATTATCATAATTAAAATGGAAGGATTAAAAGGTATGTTTAAGGGTAAAGGTAAGGGTGTTTCTTCTAGTAGGGGCAACCAGGGCAAGGGTACTTCTTCTAGTCATCTTATTCCTACACAGATGATTTTGTTGATACTCAACATTTTCCTACAATACCATTAGATTTAGACCAGAGCTATTTTCTGGAACTCAAGAAGACTTTAATTTAGACGATGATCTAGATGATATACCCACTAATGTTGATGACAACACACCCACTAGTGCACCTTCAACCGAAATACCTCATATTCCCCCTAGTATGAGACGAGGTCCAAGAAACGACCATTAAAATCGATGCATGGACATTTTTTGATAGGGACGTAGAGAATCAAGTAGCCATATGTAAAATTTATAAAAATGTTTTAAAATTTAAAACTGGAAAAGGTCACGGTGGGACGGGGGTTTAATTAGACACGTAGTAAGTGCTCATCCAGCTAGGTATGCCCAATACCAGCTTCAAAACCGGGTGCGCAAACGCCGCTCCATCGGGACAAGGTTCACATACGATATCGTCCCGGACCAAGTACGAGGTCAAATTAACCCTATGACGGGGGGATTGTAGGCTCTAAATACAATAAACATAGAGATAGGGAAGCAATATCAAAATTAGTTGCTTTGTGGAGGGTTTGCCTTTTTCATTTCCTTCATCTCCCGGTTTTATTCATTACATTAGAGATATATATAATCCTCGCTTTTAACGGTTTTCCTAGATCAACTCGTTAAGAGAGATGTATTTAAATTCGCGCATGAATATCAACAATATTTACGTTTTTCATTATATCATTTTAATGGCAAAGTATCCATCACGTCGATATAGGTCGTAGTACTAACGGCCATGATTATTTAACGTAACTTGTCATTGGATAGATTATAAATGGTCTATGCAAAAACGTATTTTAGCGTATAGATATATAGATGATAGGCACACCGGTACTTTTATTGCGTAAAAATATTTATCAAGTGTGCGATTATTACTAATTACCGATAAAATTATGACTATTACATTAGATAACGCTTCTAGTAACAATTACGCAATTACAATTTTAAAAAATAGTTTAACTCCGTCTTTTCCGGACCATTTTCATATAAAATGCGCGTGCCATATATATAACTTAATTGTAAAGGATGGTCTATCACTTTTTGAAGACATTCTTAGTAAAATACAATTTGCTATAAACTTTATTTTTAAAAGTAATAAAGTACAACGTAGAAAAGAATATAAAAAAGTTTGTCATGATTGTGGACTACCTTTTAGAAAAATTCCACAAGAAGTATCCACTAGGTGGAATTCTTTATACGAGCAACTACTTGTTGCTTATGACTATAAATTACCTATAACTTTATTTTTTAACTCTCATAATAAAAAGTCACCGATATGATTTTAGATAGTGATTGGGAAAAAATTTCCGAACTTATTGTATTTTTAGAGAAATTTTTTCAAGCAACAAAAGAATTTTCCGGTATATATTATCCTACTATTTCAACTATGTTATTTTATATAACTCTAATATTTTTATTACTTAGTGAATATATGGAAAAACCAAATTATAAGGCAGCTATTAAAAAAATGTTTCTCAAAATAAAAAAATATTTTATTCCTATTCCCTCTATTTATATTATTGGTTCTCAGTATTAAATCCTACTATTAAAATAGACGGTACTAAATCACTAATTGAAACTATTTACGATTGTATAGAAGTACTACCACCTCCAAGTCCCAAAAATCTAAATCACCCACCACATATTGAACAAACTAAAGAAGAAGTATTGTCTAGCGTAGAACACCAATGCAAAAATATATATAGATTTTATCAACAAGAAAATGCTAGTAACTTACCAGCTTCCATACCATCTTCTTCATCTTCAACGCAACCTCACAAAAGACATGTCGTTTCTGCGCTAGTATTGAAAGCCTCGAAATAGAATGTGCGGTTGTACCTCTACTACTAACCAAATTAGCGAGTTGGATATTTTTGTTTTGCGGGGTTCTGTACCGTATCAAGAAGTTATCAATGAAGATGGACATGAAGACTTGTCAAATACTTTGGAGGAGAATGAGAAGACCTTTCCGACACTTTCAATGATGGCTCGAGATGTTTTGAACATTCAAGCATCGTCAATTGCGTCGAAAGCGCTTTTTCTGCAGCGAGATATCAAAGGAGACCACAGAGACACTCATTAGCCGGAGACGACTTGAAATTGCGTATTATTCGAGAGATTGGATACGAGCGGAGCGGAGAAGGTGCGGTCAACCGGAGATCAACGAAGAAGATGATGAAAACTACAACGAAATCTTAACCGAAGGTAGTGGAAGCGACGTGGATCAATTCACTCCTACTTTAAACCATACAATAATCTTTGCAATCTGATTGAGTGCATTTCTTGAGACTTTGAACTACATACTTAAGGCATCTTAAATCCTTCAGGAATTTTTATGTATATTTCATTTCAAGTGTTTCATAAGATAGGTTGTAACCACATCCATTAAGTGCATCTCAAGTCTCTCATGGACATCAAAACTAATGAGATAACGAAATGTTATTACGTCCATAACAGGTGAGTACGTCTCTTGATAATCGACGCCAGTCCTTTGTGAAAATCCTTGTGCAACAAGGCATGCCTTATATCTTTGTATCTCATTTTTCTCATTTTTTTTGGCACAAAAACCCATGTGTTTGGACTACAGGTCCAAAAACTTCCCGTTTGGTAAGTGAGTTTAACTCTGATTGAATTGCCTCTTGCCATTTTGTCCAATCACATCTTTCTTGACATTCTTTAACAGATTGGGGTTCAAGATTCTCACTATCTTGCATAATTCTAGTTGTAACATTATAAGAAAAAACATAATCAATGTTTATTTCCAAGCGATTCAAATTAGTCCTAACCTCACTTGGATTTATTGATATTTCTTCATTTTCTTGAGGTTGAGGCTCATTGATTTCTTCAAGAATATCAGGATTGATCAAATCTTGCATTTCTTTATGAGATTCTTTTTTAGTGTCATCTTGACCATTTATTTTTATTTTTCTAGGATTTCGATCCTTAGAACCCAATGGTCTACCACGCTTCAGGCGTGCTTTGGACTCATTTACCATGAAATTAGTCGATGGTCCTACAGGGACATCAATCCGAATTGGGACATTCTCTACAGGGATATGTGATTTGATAATCCTTTTCAAATCTATAAATGTGTCTGGCAATTGATTTGCTATTTTCTGCAAGTGAATAATCTTTTGGACCTCTTCTCACAAATAGAAGCACGTGGATCAAGATGAGACAATGATGGACTAATCCACAAAAATTCCCTTTTTATTTAACTATTCTCTCTCCCTAATTTTGGGGAAATTGTCTCATCAAATTGACAATCAAAATCGAGTAGTGAACATATCTCATTTTAATGATTCAAGATAGTGAACAATGGAGGGGGATTCAAATCCAACATATATTCCTAATTTTCTTTGGGGGTCCATCTTGGTGCGATGTGATGGTGCTACATGCACATATATGGCGCATTCAAATTTTTTTAGATGAGATATATTAGATTCTTGACCCAAAACCAATTGCAACAGAGAAAATTTATGATAATTTGTCGGTATGAGACGCACAAGTATTGCTGCATACAAAATAGCGTGACCCCAAATAGATGTGGGTAACCTTGTTTTCATAAGTAATGGTCCTGCTATCAACTGCAAACACTTAATTAATGACTCTGCAAGGCCATTTTGATTATGAACATGAGCTACAACATGTCAACTTTTATCCCAATTGATAAACAATAATCCTTAAATGCTTGGGATGAAAACTCTGCAGCATTATCAAGCCGAATAAACTTTATCGGATTATCAAGAAACTGTGCCCGTAATCGAATTATTTGTGCCAGTAATTTTGCACACATGAAATCATCTAGAAGAAGCATCTATTAGGACCAAAAATAACTAAATGATCCACTAGGTGGGTGATTAGGTCCACAAATATCCTCATGTATACGTTCCAAAAATTCAGGGGATTCAAACCCACCCTTTGTAGGTGATGACCTAATAATTAACTTGCCTTGATAACAAGAAGGACAAGAAAATTCATTGTTTAAAAGAATCTTTAGGTTCTTTAATGGATGAGCATTGAAATTTTCTATAATTCGTCACATCATTATAGATCCAAGGTGTCTCCGGTCGATCATGCCAAAGTACAAACATATTGGAGTCAGTAAAATTCTGGTTTACGACAGAGTGTGCCTTAATCACACCATTTTTTGTCCAATATAAGTTAGTAGACAAGGCAGGAAACTTTTCTATAACAACTTCTTGGCCAGAGACATCCTTGGTGATACCAATATATTCAAGATTCATATCATCCATTGTTTTAATATGGTATCCATTTTGACGGATATCTTTAAAATTTAATAAGTTCCTCCGGAATTTAGGAGAGAACATGACATTATTTATAATGAATTTTGTTCCCTTAGGCAAAATTATGGTGGCTCTTCCGGAGCCTTCAATCAAGTTGGTACTACTAGAAATGGTATTAACATTTTCCTTACCCATAAGTAGATGAGAAAAATATTTCTTGTCTTTAAATATCGTATATGTAGTAGCAGAATAAATCATACAAATATCTTCATTATTGAATTGTAATCCTAACTTACTTTGAGAAGTATCCATATCTTCAAATAGAATGACATACATAAAGTAAAACAAATACACATTAACTACTAACATTGTCATAAAATATAAAGTGAAAACTAAGTAATATAAAGAAGTAATCGTTACTGAATGAACTACATGACATATTACTGAATGAACATAGTAAGAAATTCTAAAATTGATTCTTATTCTTTTTGAGATATTAGTAATATTTTATTAAAGGCCATAAAGGCATTGACCATAAAAAACATTCAGAAGAAATATAACCACAAATATGGATACATACCAATGCAAAAACTCTCGGCAAGCCATGATCTGTATAATTATTATCATTCTTTAAGAGTTTTTGTGTCTGTCTTTAATTGTTACCTTAATATTTTACAAAAATTAAACCCATTTAATTCTCATTAATTACCCCTTCAAATGTAACGTCCATACCTTTAAACCCATTTATCAACTACTACAAATTAAATTCATTAATTTACATCAAATCATTCTCACCACATATCAAATATATACTTCATACATAATATTTTCATATGCCAAACAAACTAGCGTTAAAAAATAGTAATACAAATTATAAACATAGAACTATATATAAGCCAACGTTTTATTTTGAAATAAAATATAAGCCAATGATGACTATTTAATAGGTCAAATACGTTATCAATTGAATTGCAACAAATTCAAATGATATGTTAGAAACGGATAATATACTGTTTATTAAAAATAATTTATGATATTCAATTATTTGAAAAAAATCATCTGACAAACGGATCAAATATTCTCATAATAAATGTCATTAAGACAATTCAGTATTTGTATCAATTCAATTAAATACAAGGACTTAATGGAGGAATATTAAGACTCATAATTGTATGATATTAGAATAAAGAACATGTTTAACTTATTTTGAGATATAATAATTATTTTATTAACAATTCCCCATTCAGTTTAAGCAGTAAGTAACATATGACTTCAATTCAACAAAATTATACACACGAAATAGAGCATCAGCAGTACAGATTTCAATAGGAGATTACAAGCACAATTTTAAGTAATCACATAAACAACTATTGTTATATAATATTTTATTCATTAACTAATGTGACTAGCAAAAATATTGCATAAAAAATTAACTTAATCATCTCTAACCACAGAACCATCACCAATCAAGTGATCTATCTTTCCTTCAGGGTGCTCAAATAAATCAGCTACATCCAAGTGTGTGATGTCAAATTGATTTTCAGAGATAAAAATTGCTTCAGAATTTTTCTCTTTCTTTTTCATTGATGCTTGTTAAAGCTCAATCAAGTGCTTTGTCATACGACATGTACGCGACCAATATCCTCTTCCACCACATCGATAGCCTTCACACTTCATGCCTCTCATTTTTTTTTCCTTTTGATAGTGATTTTTCTTTGATGAATGATTAACACCAAGGAAATAATTTCTTCCTTGACCATTATCACGACCACTGTCACGACCGCGGTCACTATCACAACTAAGACCATGACCACGAATGGGGCCACGACATTTTCCAAGCGTAGAGTGGGCGTACACCTCATTCACTTCGGGGAGTGGTGCAGCGCCAGTAGGTCGATATCATAATTTTTCATCAGCAAATCGTTATTTTGTTCAACCACTAGAAGGCGAGCAATCAAATCACAATACTTTGTGAAACCTTTCTCTCGATATTGTTGCTACATGAGCACATTCAAGGCATGAAAGGTGGAGAACGTCTTTTCCAGCATATCAGAATAACTAATATTTTCTCCACATAGTGTCAATATAGAAGTAATTCTGAACATATCAAAATTGTGCTTCATAACTGACTTGAAATCTTGTAGCCTTAGATTGATCCATTCGTATCGTGCTTTTGGGAGGAAGACCATCTTCAGGTGGTCATACCTTTCTTTCAAGTTTTTCCATAAAACGAGCGGATCTTTATTAGTAAGAGATCTTCAGGGTCTCATCAAGGTGATGGCGTATGAATGTCATAGCATTGGCATTTTCTTGGTTGTATGCTTCATTATTTTCTTTAATGGTGTCTCCAAGACCCATAGCATCCAAATGCATTTCAACATCTAGCACCATGATAGGTAGTTCTTGCCCGAAATATCGAGGGCAGCGTACTCAAGTTTTGTAAGGTTAGCCATAAAATAGAGAGAAAAAAATAGTACATTAGCCTCTGAAAATTTCTTGAGTCGGTAGAGTCTCGTGCTGATAACGTGTTATAAAATGATAGCAATAGCAATATAAGACAAGAGATGTAGACAGAAATAGAGAGGAGGAGGAGACTTTTCTTCTTCTTTCAAGTGTATGTTTTTCTACCTTCAAAGTGAATAACATCCAATTTATAGGATGAAACGACTCAATGAAGGTTACAAATATTAAGTGCCCAAATTAAAAGGTACATATAACAAAGTAATGGATGTTACAAGTGCCCAAATTAATAGATACATGTAATATACAAAAAAGGTTAGTAAATGTGTATGGACATATTCATACAAATGATATGTATTTCATAACATCTTTCATATTCGAAATAGATCAACTTTATTATTTATTATGTTTGCTCAAAAAAGCCCTTGCCATTTGTTAATTAATAGCTCAAAAATACTCTTTAACTAGTAAAATAACTTAAAAATATTCTTACTACTGACCGTTGTTCCAAAACAAGATAAAAGGGCCAATTTTGCTTTAGTTTTAATAATTCAGATCTATTTTTTAATAGACATTTGGGATGAGAAATTGAGAAAATTAATTCATTCAAAGCCGTCCACTTCAAGCTCCCCGTGCTTATATCTACTTTTTGTTTTTTTGCTTTTTGCTTTTTGCTTTTTATAAGAACAATCAACATGTCCAACCAAAAACCCGTGATTTTAAAATGAGCCCCATAAAGTGGATATGCCCAACACGTATTAAAATATTTTAATTTATATGAATCATTTACTATTCTGAGATTCTATAGGTGGTTCTTTAATTATTTTTTTTTTAAATTATAAATTATTATGATTTATAATATTTTTAATTTGGTTCTAAATATATTATTTTATTTTTATAAATTTAAAAAATTTAAGGTCAAAATTATAAAATTTGACCCTCGTACTACGAAAATGTCTCACGTCAATTGAAACTTAGTGAGTATAACAAACATTGAATTCTTATAAGAAAGTACAAGAACCTTTTCCTCACCATTCATCACAAATCCTTTTTGCCCCATCATTGAATATGGATTCCTCCACTCTTTCATTTCTCTACTTCATTGCAATATCCACATTAATATGTTCATCAATAGCAACAAGAGACCTTCACAAAAATTCAGAAATCAATACATCTGAGTTCATTAAAACCTCTTGTGGTACAACATTGTACCCAAAATTATGCATTGAAACACTCTCACCTTACTCAAACTCCATCCAAACAAGCCCTATGGAATTAGCCAATTCAGCACTCACAGTGAGTTTAAAAGGTGCTAAGTCAACCACAACTAAAATCTCAAAAATGTCCAAAGAACAAAACTTAGGTCCAGAAGAAGCACATGCCTTGATGGACTGCGTGGAGAACATGGAAGACTCTGTAGATGACCTTCAAAAATCATTGTTGGAGATGAAGAATTTGAATGGACCAGATTTTGAAGAGAAAATGGGAAATGTAATGACTTGGGTAAGTGCTGCTTTGACAGATGAAGATACTTGTATGGATGGATTTGAAGGCAATAATGGGGAAGTTAAGGCCACTATTAGGACTTACATTGTTAATGTGGCTCAATTAACTAGCAATGCTCTAGCTCTTACTAAAAATTTATCTTCCTCTTAGTAGATTAATTCACCTGTGTATTTTTCTTCTGTATTTTTCGCTTTCAAGAAGAAAAATTGTGGATGCAAAGGTCGAAGATATTCTTGATGTTGGGAGTTTTGCTCTATGGTACTTTATAAAGCAGTACGGGAAGTATTTAACTATTACAAGTATTCGAAAGGATAAACAAAGATTTCAATAATTCAACATGGAATCTGAAATTACAATCGTTACACAAGTAAAAACTGGAAATTCCAGTTTTGTAGAAGACGGAAAAATGTAAATTGTTTTTGCTGAGTCAAGTGTAGCACTCTGTCCTTAAGACAATATTGCCCCGTATGTATCCTTTATACGTCCTGGACAATTTGTCTCCCAAGATAAAACAACAATGGAACCCTTGAGCAAAGGAAACTCAAGAGCTACCGTGAAGAATATTGAGTAACGAAATGATGCTTGGAAGTTGTAGGAAGAAAACTATTTTGGTTCGTGCAATCGTTTTGCTTGCCTCTCTTCATCGTTAACTCTTGTGCTCAACAATGGTGTAAGGGGGTGTTTATATAGGAGAGGGATGGACTGTTTTCTTCGCTGAAAATCGCCTCCATAATAGCCAAATAATGGCCATTATGGAGGTAGTAAAGTCACCAACATAAATGGGAGAAAGACCAACGGATTTGGCCATTATAGGAGGAATAATTCACCAAAATAAATGGTCCGAATTGAGTGCTTGGCATTTCTGTTTTTGACCGTCGAAATTCGATGTTCGGAAACTTCGGGACCAAATCGTACATCTTGAAACTTCAGGGACCAAACTGTACATCCGAAAGAATTCTAGTCCAAACAAGACATCCGAAACTTCTGGGATCAATCAAACCGTACTTCCGGCAAAGTTTTCGGCCCAAAAAGATAATATCGAAGACCCACGCGCCACGACCCACAAACGGCCCGTGACCGAGAACCCGAACCCGAAACTCGGAACCGGAATCGGAACGAAATTTCCAACACTTGATTCAAAGTTCATATCAACAGGGGTGACTTGATAAATGTATAAATATTTATGAATAATGATAATTTTTGAAATGGTCATCGAACTTACAATTTTTCTATAGAAGTTACCATAAAGAATGGATCTTGAGCCTAACTCAACCCCAAAAGCTAGCTTGTAGGTTCGATATCCGATAAGGGACTCTCAACACTCCTCTGCACGCCCAGACCTTGTTAACTGGAGCGTGGATAATATAATTTGGTGGCTCAACATCGGTGAACAAACATTAGAATGGGTCTGGCTCGGATACCATATAAAGAATGGATCTTGGGCCTCATTCAACCCCAAAACCTAGCTTGTAGAGTGAGGATTGTTCAACTCCATATAAGAAGTCCATGTTCCCATTTCATATCCGATGTGTGACTCTTAACATGTAAAGAATGAATTTTGGGCCTAACTCAACCCCAAAAACTAGCTTGTAGGGTGAGGATTGTCCAAGTCCATATAAGGAGTCCATGTTCCCATTCCATATTTGATGTGAGACTCTTAACCGTTACTAAACTAATTTTTGTAACTATAGAAATAAAATCACTCAATTCAGAAAATATATATTGCTGGAAAGTCGCATAAGCAAGTCACATCAGAATAAGAAGGCAAACAATACCATTTTTGTCTATGAATTCAATTTGAACTTGGCACATTTCAAGCTGCATTCATATAATTAACAACTTTACAATAAAAATCAATTTGAAACTGACACTGGATTCAGTCTTCGCAGCAAGTTTAGCTATGCCACCAAATGATATGAATTATTAATTTCAAGCAGTTGAAAGCACCATATAACAAAGGCAAGTCTGAAGAGTAAAAGTAAAAGTTCAATTTTCGAGAAGATTAACACCTCATCTTAGATTCTACCCTCAAAGTTATGCAGATTGGAAGTGTATGAAGCTCATTCTGGAAAATTTTACTGAAGAATACATATCTTTTCCTGAGAAAAAAGCAAGGTACTTTCATTACTGGGGGCACCAATGTTTCAAGGGGCAATATTAAAATTAAGCAGCACATCAATAGGCTACTCTACCGGCTATAAAGGAAGGTAATGAAGTCTAATATTTATTCTATGCTATTAATGTTTTCAGACTTGCCAATAGAAATATACAAAAGATAAAGACAAAAGTATATTGGTCAAGAGAGCCTCCTCTGTTAGAAATGAAGCACAAGACAGGGAAGTAGCCATATATCCTAAGCCTTGTAACGCTGTGTTTGGGCCTCAGACAAAAAGCCCAACAAATTCTCACTCGGATACAATACACACAGCCCAGTTGCAAATAATGGTCCAACTAATAATGATTCACAGCCGGCTGGTTTGAAGAATTTCTAATACAAATCCTTATTAGTGAATATTAGAAGATATTCACCATATATTTAGTAATTATGAGTGTTGTATAATTATGGTAGAATCTAGTGATTCTTCATTTTTGCTTTCTACACCATCTTAAGGTATGCTCTACAGTTTTTTTAACCACTAGGCAAGGCACCTAGGGCTAGTTTTTATTTATTTATATATTGAAATCGAAACTCAAAGATAAAAGTACAAGGGGGGCTATGCCTTACCTTACTAATCCTAAGGAGGCGTAGCAAAACCTCTACTAATTAACATGCGTGTAAAAAAACGAAGAAGAAAGAACTAAATATTATATGATCATCACAGAGTTCATAACACTCTCTATGATGATATTACAAATGATAATACTTATACAGTGAAGAACTAAAATAAGCATGAATATAGAGCCAAACCCTTGTTTCTGTGAATCTTCAAGGAGATGTAGGCCGATAAAAAATTGTTTTTTCACCTTGTCTTCTTCCTCCAATCGCTTCAAAATCTCTTGATACTTCATCAATTCTTCTTGTATCTATTAGATCTTGTTGATGTAGTTGAACCTTGTATCCTTCTGTTTTGACACTCTCATTGGTAATTGCCTTAGAACAACCTCCTCAGACACTTTACCATCCCAACTATGCTTTCTTCCATGAGTCTTCTTTGTTTTGAATCCACTCCTTTGTTGTCTAGGTGAAAGGTCTCCATCCCTAGACACCTCAGCAAAGCATTCATTCAAAACTTCATTCTCATCTTCTTCATCAAATATGTCAATGCCCAAATCATCACCAAAAGCTTCCAATGAATCTTTCACTAAAGCTCCTGGCTCATACATCTTGGCTACTATTCCAATAGGCTTCTTTTTAGTATGATTATCCATACCATAAAAAGTGCAAGCTGCCCCGCTGATAAAAATGGAAGAACTATGGAACGACTTGGCATAAATGCTGGGGATACTGGACTTATCTTGCTACGCGTTGGAGGGGATGAGACACACCCCTCCTCCTCTGCCATATCCACCCAAGTCTTCACACTCGTGCCACCTTTTTTACCACTCTTATTGTCAAAATTGATGGTTGGACGCACTGGAGTTGAGCCCACCATTTTATCCATATTTTGATCATTATCCATATTCATTAGTTATTGTCCAGAGTCATCTTATTTCTCACCAAATGACTTCATAGTTTGTATTGACACCTCATACACCGAAGTGTTCAAATTATCCATTAGAGGCTTCAAATTTTGTAAGGGACAAACTAAACTAGCAACATGTTGTTGCATTAACATGATTTTCTAGTTCTAGATGTGCACCTTGAGGACTGCTCATAGTACGCTATTGTTCCTCTCTAACAGAAAGAGCATCAAAAGGGTTAGGATCAATAATTTCCTTTAAGGAATTTGACCGACTCATTATCACGAACCAAAGTGTCAACTATGGTGCCTATGCCTTTCTAGTGAGTTACCACGGTCCAATCATCATCACCAACTTTATCTTTACCTTTTCTTAACTTCTTGGATTTCATGGAAACCCCAACATCATCCACAACTCTTCATGAATCCACATCCACCGTGACTTCCATCTCTTTAGCTCGTTGCCCATCTTCTTCAAGTTTATTATCCAAAACCTCATTAGTATCCTTAGTATTATGCAAATTCTCAACTTTTTTCTCAGTCATGATCGATTGTACACCATCAGGCTGCTTCCTAGCATTCAAAAAATTCCTTGCATCACCTTGAAGTTTTCAACTGAGACTCCATTAACTGCTTATATCCCGTCTTGAATCATGTCTACTTTCTTTCCCCATAGCAAGCGAAACTTACTCTCATTGTGTCCTTGATTCTTGCAATGGCTGCCATATGATGGTAAGTTATTATAGATAAACTCTTGGAATTGAAGCCTCAATCTGTCCAACAATGTGTCCATTAAATCAAAAATCACTTTAACTCTAGTTGTACTAGGTCTTGAATTTGTTTTCGTGGATTTGTCAATGGAATTGGGTTTCCCAACTACCGAAGCTATGGACAACAACGACGTCTTTGCAAACAACTCCGGAGACAAGTTCGGGAGAGAAACCTAAACACCGACTTTGTAATTTCCTCCTTAGGGTTAAAACCAATCGACCATGGAAAAATCCTATTTTAATGCTCCTTCCCCATGTGTGTAAAGTAGGGACTAACCTTATTAGAGCATTTACAAAGTCATCATAGTGATTAACCCTAATAAGTAATTTTATAGGGGCAAGTAATCCGATTAAACAATGTCCCCAGTTGTCAAACACTTTTAGAAGCAAAGTTCTCATAGTTGGCAAATACGACGCTCCTGGAGAAATCTTTGCCACTATGGCTTGATGAAGCCCTTCCTCCTTAGCAAGTTCTTGTCATTCATCCGTTGTAAACTGAAGTGTGGGAATTCCATGAATAACTGCAATAGGTTTTATGTTTATTTTCGAAAAAGGTGACTCAATTGGTTTAGGATTTAGAGATGTGTCATAATAAACTTGAGGGTTAGGGTTTGAAATGTGTTCGGTAACATTTTGAGAAGGCTCTCCCGCAGCTAAAGGCTGGGGAGAGACGGTGGCAGCCATGGAGATGGCTAGGTCGCCACCATGTTTCCGCCGAAAGAGAGGAGGGAGCCATAGGGTTTCGTTATTAGTGTGTTGGTTACTCTACAGGGTTGAATATAGGAACTACAATAACATACCCAGTGTAATCCTATACAGTGGGGTCTGGGAGGGTAAGATGTACGCAGACCTTAACTCTATTTTTGTGGAGTAGAGAGACTGTTTCCGATTGACCCTCGGCTCAAAAGAGTTGAATATAGGAACTAAACAATTTTAATGTTTTGGTTTGTTTTCACAAAGCAAAAATATTTTTGCGACTAAGAAATTTGTTTAGAAATCTAAAAAAAAAAATTATTCTGCCAAACGTGACAGAAGGTTCACAAGTTCGTCCTGATTGCTTCACTATCTGTAGATTTTTGTAATATAAAGAATTGACAGGAGAATGAATTTTCTCATCCAAGTATATATTTAATAGGAGCTAACAAAGGGAAAGATCGACCTGTTTTACTCATATGCATGCCAAAAATTTCCCCATGAATGAGCGCCAAACAAAAACGCTAATCAACACCAAAAGAGACAAAATTAACTGATGCGGCTCACCTCCAGTGAGCCTTCTCTCCATTTCCTCCAGTTGCCCTCTAGAGTTTCGACACCTGTCACTGACTAAATCTAATGGCAAATATTTATTCTTACCTTCACTCACACAAACTAACTCAGCCCCCTTTCTCCTTTTCCACCCAACTAATCCAGTGAACATGCCTACTAAACCTCTGGTGAGCATCTAATTTTTCTTCGTATGTGTTAAATATACAATAGGTATACCGTGTATACCTATTGTATATTCCCGAATAGGTAGTCTCGGATATGTACATAGAGGCCCACGGATTGTGTATATTTGGTATGTATATGGTTGTAATAGTTTAGGATACACATTACATTAATTAGTCTTATAGTTAGTGTATACTTGTATAGTTAGTGTCCAAGTAGAATAAGGTTTTAGAAATAGAATAAGAATAGAATCTCCTATTATGAAAATATGTAAATTGTATATATTCTCTTTCAATCAATGAAAATAATCAAAGGATTATTTCTTTCATGGTATTAGAAGTCTAGGACTCAAATACTTCCGCTCCTCTCCCACAAGAAATTCCTCTCTGTTTCTTCCTCAAAACCGAGGCCTCCCTTCCAAATTTCTTGTTCTATTTACTATGACTGATAGGAACATGTTTCATCCTGCCCTCACAGTTTCTAACATCAAGAGCGTTCTTCCTATTGTTCTTGACATAGAAAACGTCCAATATATGACGTGGGCAGAGTTGTTCAAAATTCATGCACTTGCACATCAAGTCCTCCACCACATAATTCCTCCGGCTCCTGGCACGCAGGATGTACCCACCATGGAGGACAAGACAATCCTAAATTATGGATTATGCTTGATGCTACCGTTCTCCAATGGATTTATGTCACTATCTCCGTCGACCTCTTACAAACGATAATTGAACCCAACTCTACGGCTATGGTTGCTTGGGATAGATTGCGTGACATATTCCAGGATAACAGACATTCCCGTATTGTCACCCTTAAACAGGAATTTTCCAAAGTCACTATGGAGGATTTTCTGAACGTTTTCTCATATTGCAAACGACTCAAGGAATTGGCGGACCAACATCGCAACGTTGATGCTCCTGTTAGCAATGATCGTCTCATTCTACAGATGGTTGCAGTCATGTTTGAGGCCTATAACGGTGTTGCTTAGATACTTCGTCAAAGTAACCCTCTACCGCAATTTTATCAAGCCACGTCTATGCTTACACTAGAGGAGGTTAGTTTGGCTAAAAAGGCGACTACTGGCGCTAACTCCGTCTTGATGGCCACGTCCAATGGTTCTCCTGCATTTTATGACAATTCAGGCCAAAATCGTAACAATGGTGGCGGCAAAAAAGGTCAGAATCGCAAGAATAAAAATAAAGGTGGTGGTTGTGGTGACAATGGCGGCAGCAGACGAAAACTGGGGGGTCACGGCCTGCTGGACCACTAGCGAACTGGCCTTGGGTCAACTGCTAGTGGCCCGCGGTCTCCTCTCCATAATCAGGCACTGGATACGGTAATTGGGCCACTTCCAGTCCAGGCCCAATTTCCAGCAGCAGTCCCGCAATCCAGCCTAGTTTCAGCAGCAGCAGTCTTGCCCAGTTGGGCCTTAGCCAGCCCCAGGTCTGCTTGGGCCTCGGCCAGAGCAGGCCTTTGCGGCTGAGGGGCCTAATTCCATCCCTTCTCCGACAGATATTGAAGCCGCAATGCACACGTTGGGATTAACTCCTCTGGACCCAAATAGGTACATGGACACAAGCGCCACAACCCACTTGACATCCGATTCAGATACTCTCTCATCTTATTCCAATTTGAACAACCCTCGTAGCATAATAGTTGGTAATGGTAATACTATTCTGATTTGTGGTTATGGTCTTAAAATTTTGTCTCCCTCCTCATCCACCCCTTGTCTTGAAAAATACCCTTCATGCCCCTAACTTGATTAAAATTTGGTGTCTGTCAGTAAATTCACCACTGATAATTCCGTTTCAATTGAATTTGATCTGTTTGGATTTTCTATGAAGGATTTCAAGATGGAGAGTCCTCTCATGAGGTGTGATAGTATGGGCGATCTGTATCCTATCACACCAAGTTTCGGTTTCTCGCGTCAAGCCTTGCCATCAACCTTTGCAGCTCTTGCACCTTCCTTGTGGCATGCTCGTCTAGGTCATCCGGGGTCGTCTATTTTGTCTTCCTTAGATAAAAATAAATTTATTTCATATAAGGGTATGCGTAGTTCTCTGAATTGTCAATCTTGTTCTTTAGGGAAAATTGTTAGGTTACCATTTGTAGACTCTAATTCTCATACTTCAATGCCATTTGATATTATTCATAGCGATTTATGGACATCTCCTGTTCTCAGTTCTTTGGGTCATCGGTACTATGTTCTATTTTTGGATGATTATTCTAAGTTTTTATGGACTTTTCTGATAGCAAAAAAATCTCACGTTTTTTCCACCTTCTTAAAATTTAGAGCATTCATTAGAACCCAATTCGAACAGGAAATAAAAATATTCAATGTGATAATGGCAAAGAATATGATAATGGGGTGTTTAGGGAGTTTTGTGCTAATAATGGGATCAATTTTCATTTTTATTGTCCTCATACGTCTTCACAAAATGGGAACGTCGAACGTAAAATTCGTACCATTAATAACATTATCAGAACTTTATTGATTCATGCTTCAATACCCCCGTCTTTTTGGCATCATGCTCTACAAATGACTACATATCTCCTTAACATTATTCCTTCCAAAGGTTTGACATATTCGTCCCCCCTTCAAATTTTTTATAATAAGACCCCTTCGTATTCACATCTTCGGGTCTTTGGGTGCTTGTGTTATCCACTTTTACCGTCCACCACAATTAACAAACTTTAGGCTCGGTCTACCCCTTGTGTGTTGTTGGGCTATCCGTCTAATCATCGTGGTTACAAATGTTTTGATTTGTCATCTAATAAAATCATCATTAGTTGCCATGTAATATTTGATGAATCTCAATTTCCGTTTGCTAAGGTTAGTAATCTCGTGCCTAGTTCGTATAATTTGTTGGATGATGGCATATCCCCGTATATTATTCACTATTTTTTAGACGTATCCCGCACTCCGAATCCGCTAGCGGGCCCACTGCCCGCTGGTTCTACAGTTCACTCGTTGTCTCCCGTCGTGGGTCCAGAAACTGAGCCGCCTCCCCAGCCCAGTTCTGGCCCAATTTTTGTTCCCATTTCTTCATCAGAAATAGTAGCCCGTTACCGTGTTGGGCCAGCAGGCCCACTGCCTGCTGGCCAGTCCGTAACTATTCCCAAAACATAGGATTGTGGGACCCTGCGGATTGATATTACATAAACAACTCCTCGCACTTAAGGAGCTTTCATCTAAAGAATTCATCAATAAAGAGATTGCTACCGTGATTAATATTCATGATTTGGTGCATACACCAGCCAGATGTAGATGTGGGTGAGTATTTTCCCTTTAATAAGCAGTGTTCTCTATTTTAATTTAGGAGAACACAAGTTTGAGATCTATATTTTTGTGATTGCATTATGCTTTGCATAATCTGTTAACATGCTTCTTGCGGACACAATCTGTTTCTTTGGGTGTTAATAAGTAACGGGTTTGAGACAACTGTGGCATTTTGGTGAGTTTTTGAATATTTATTTTCTGATAAACTATAGATAACTGGAGTGATTTTATATATACTCCCTTTTTTGGTGCTCTTTTTACTTTTCAAAATTTAAACTATGTAAACTTTGATCACTATTTTAAAATATATTTTTTTCATAGTATTGGCATGAGTCGAATTATAATTTATAAGTAATTTTTAATGTAATTTTATAAATTTTAAATTATTAAGTTGCTCTAATCTAATTTAACTTCAAAAATTAGTCAAAATAATTCTCAAAAAATGAAAATTACCATATAAATTAGGAGTAATAGAGTACAAAAGTTAGTTCACTGACTTTTATAGAAAAAATGATATATTTGAGAAATTAACTTGTTTACCCCAAAAAAGGTATAGTTGAATTTGTACGTGGTTTTAAGGATACATAGATTGATTCATAAGAAAACGTAATAAATAATTAGAGATAAATATGCAAATGTAAATAATAAGCAATAGAAATAGCTTGAATCGATAAAATCTTGATTGAAACTTATCTCTGAGATTGGTTCGGTCCTTAGCTGAATTGCTTTAAACCCAAGCCAATATGGAGAGCTTGAGTATGTTAAGTTTACAATGAAATCGTGCAAGTGAATGTAATGAAAATCAGATGTCCTTCCAACATGAAGGTTGGGCTCTTTATATAACTAACAATACAAGACATTTATGCCCAAGAATCACTCCCTCATTAAATGTTGTTTAATGATAAAAATGGTCACTTAATGGCTAAAATGTAACGACTGGCACCGTATACACAACGGATACATTTTGAGCCTCTTCGGTATCTTGATCCCTCGATCTCCTGGCTCGGTCTCTACCCGATCTTGCTCAAACACCCGAACTCACTCTAACACCTAGTCTTACCCCGAGGTAAATCACATCGGGTGCACACCATTATTACTCCCTTCGACTTCACACATAAACCATGCCACGTATCTTGCTGGTTTTCACCGTATAAGATAGTCCTTACACTTCCCGGATAAAAAATTACCATACTGATGGAAGTGGAAATGATCCCTCTGATGTGTTCTCTTGTAAACTTTCTTTCAAATTACCCTGAAATAAGCGGGAAAATGAACAGTTTAACCTTCCACATGATCTAACTCACGTCTTGTCACTCTGCCACTTCGGATATGTGTCTCTCCCTAATTGAACCGCCATAGGTTCACGAACCGAAATGGTTTGCAATGATGACTTCGCCACTATAAAACCCCCTCCTTTTTCACTTCCTAGATTTTACCTTTTGGTAAATCTCTTTTCATTCTTCGATGAGTCAACTTTCAATTCTCCAGAATTTCTTCAAATCTTTAAATTTTCACTCCTTCTAACCTTCAAACTTTCAAAACTTCAAACCTTCAAACCTTCAAATCTTCAAATTCTCAAATTCATGACGAAATCTACCAGATCGTCTTCCAGGAAATCATCTCCAACAACTTTTCCACCATCGGTTTTCGATGAAACCACTAGCGCCGGTGACCCTTCTGAAGCTCAGGCCACCATTGAACCCAAATCCTTCGATATGCTTCCATTAGCTTTCACATTCGGCAGTGGATTCGCCATTCAAACGGCCTCCAAAAAATCCGACCGGGGGAAAGATGCAAAAAACTTGTCATCCGATCTCAAGAGAGTCCAAGATGATTGCGATTGAAAAGATCTCTTCGGGATCATTGTTCCTGGTCCGGACAAAGACATCACCACCTTCAGGTTCAGATACTCTAACATTTACACCTACCCCTTCACTTTCAAACTTGTGCCTCCAATCGACGACGTGATCCTTGTAATGTGTAGGACTTACAATCCGTGTCTTGCATAAATTGGTCCATCTATATGGAGGATCGTTACTTGCCTCCGGTTCTTAGCCAATTTAGTCAAAGAACTTTTCACATTAGATCATTTGATCAGTTTATACTTGCCTCAATTTATTCATGGCCGGGTCGTGCAACTATCCAAATGAGGGAAATTCCCTATCCTCTCGAGCGTCGATGAAAACCGAGATCAAGGTTGGTTGGAATGCTTTGTTGCGGTCCCTACCACAGAAATTATCCCCGCTAGGTTCATGTCTTTCCCAGAGGAATGGAACAAGCACCGTAAGTACTCAAAAACTCCTTATTGTCTTTTTTTAGTAAATTAAGATAACTTGCCTTTTAATCTTCTCTTTCTTTTTAGCAGTTCAATGGATTCTGGCCCGTGTGGACAATCTCCATACTTGGTTGAGAGAATAATCATCAATCATACACATAAGAAGTTGACATTGAAAGAACTCTCCGATAAACGATGGGTAGCCTGTAATCAGTCTGTGCTCGACCAACTCCTTTTTTCTTACATAATAACCTTGTGCACCTTTTCATTTTTTTTGAACTAGCAGGTCTACCAAAGGGCTCCTCAATTCTGAGGTCCAACCCCTCTGCCGCTCCAACTGTTCCCAATTCGGTAGCTTATCCGACCTCATCGGTTCAGCGCATCACCGAAGTGCGAGAAGAGAATGCTGCTACTAAGACAACCGAACCAATTTTGCTTCCAACCGAGGTGCCTACTCCTGCTCCCACACCCCTGGTTGTTGAATATGTCATCTTTGCAGATGGCGATGAAGCCACGGATGAGGAGCCGTTGGCTAAAAAAACAAAGACTTTTACTTCAACTCCTCATCCACCATCACAATCGACCTAAACCTTTGGGAAAGAATATTTTGACCTCCTCTTCGAAGGGGCTGACACCCTTGCAAGTCGGGTTGAGCGGGGCTCATACCGCCGGGTTCTCCCATCTGGTCATTCTTCAGAAACTGACCAAGTCTTCTAAAACTCTGAGGAACCATGCAAGATCTCAGCCCTAATTGCAAATTTGAGAAATATGAGGACAACCACAATTTCCTTTCCCGAGGATACAAATTTCTTGTCCCTTCTGGTAGGGGTTGCCAATTACATGAGGCCACTCATCTCGGTTCCAACAAGGAGAAAATGCAAAATGTATCTTGGAAATGCCTCTTTAATGAGGGTATGAATGCTGCTAACCGGGTACGTATTCTTCATATTGATTACCTAAGTTGAAAATTGTTTTATCTCTCGTTTTAAAACTTTTCCTTGATTTTTTATTTTGCAGTCCTCCGTTCTTTCTGGTGAGGGCCTCATCCGGTGTTTGGATGAAAATGAACACCTTCAAGGGCAGCTGGATTCCAAAGAAAAAGAAATCCAACACCTCAAAGGGCTTCTTCAAGAAAAGGATGACCAACTGCAGCAAGCCGGTGACTTGTCCGTTGTCTGGGTTGAAATGGATCATGTCAAAGGCAACTACCTTCGAGCTATGAATGACCTCGAGCTTGTCATCTAGGAAGATAATATTTTTGAGGAAAAGAATGAAAAACTCTTCCAATATGTCGAATTCCTCACTCAACAGTTCAGAGAGTAGGAAGAAGTTCGGTATTATCAAGCTCAACAAGTAGAATTTCTGAATGCTGAACTCGGCCGCCTTGGTGCCGAACTTGCTATAATGGTCACTGACAGGGCTGGCTACCTTTCTGCCCCAAAGATGGATTAGGATCAAGCCGATCAACAAGTCCAAACCAACAAAGAATTGAGAAACGAGCTTGAGGACTCAAACCAGAGGTATGCTGAGATCTTTGCCCAACTTGCTCAAGTTTTGGCTGAACGAGACCAAGATTTGGCTGAAGTGGAGGCCGAGGTGACCCGGACAATACTAAAAACTGAGCACATCAAATGGAAGGTTTGGAGGTACACTTTGGAGTAGGCTCGGGATGGGATCTCAGACATCGATATCAATTAGTTTTCTCTACATCAGGTAATTACCTCCGATTTGAGTCATTCGATGACTTAAATGTAAGGCCCTTACTTTTACGCTTGTGAATAAGACATCTCTTATTCACTTCGGGCATGAATATTTGATTTTTAGTTATTTCCATTTTTTAGACAACTTTAAGTATCTTTACAAATAGGTGGGTTCATTCTGACCTGGTGCCTTCAGAACTTTAATTATTTTTGTTCCAAGTATTTTTATGACAATAGTCCCCAGTTAAGGACTTTTAAGAAATCGTTAGCTCGTAAGACTAAAGATTTCAATGATTACCCGAAGATAAAGGTATGCAAAGAAATATAATAGAAATAAGTTTTGGTCAAAGCATTCTCTTATTCAAAATAGTTATTTCAGGCTAACAACGGGGCAAGATTCATTCGATCTTTCTTCCTTTACATGCTTTGTCGTAACAAACAAACTATTCGGACAAGATTCATTATATCTTTTAACCCTTACAATGACAATCCTAAAAAATAATAATTAAAAAACCTTCAAACTTATTGAACTTGCCTCGAACTTCCTTGTCGAGTGTATGGCAGGTTCCTAGTGTTTGTGTTCGAAGTATGAGAACTTAAATACTATTTGCTTCTTCAATACTGGGTTGTCCCCAGTCCCCAATACTTGGTCGGTCTTCAACTCCAAAATCAGTAACACGCTTTACATTGTTGCCTTATTAAAAACCTTACCGGAAAAACCCTTTTTCGGGATAAAAACCGTGACAAGGGAAAAAAAGTACAACACGTGTTTTCAGACCTAATTCTAACTCGGCTCGTCCTTGGAATGATTACTCTGAGTTGGACCTGCATGGGTTAACCATAACATAGTAATTAATACAAAATAGAAACGGTTAATAAAAACATACCTTAGCAATAATATTGCTTCAAGTGAGCGATGTTCCAGTTATTCGACAGTTTTTTTACCATATTCGGCTTCCAACTGGTACGAACCTTTACCGGTGATTTCTGACACTTTGTAGGGACCTTCCCAGTTCAGACCCAATTTTCCTTCATTAGGATTTTTGGTGTTAAGGGTCACTTTTTGTAGAACTAGGTCTACTACTTGAAAGTGTCGAAGATTAGTCTTACGGTTGTAATAATTTCTCATCCTTTGCTTTTGAGAAACTAGACGAACTAAATCCAATTCACGATGTACATCCATCAAGTCGAGCTTTATGGTCATCGCTTTATTATTTGAATCTTTTGTTGCATGGATGAACCTTAAGCTCGGCTCGTCCACTTCCACCAGAATTAAAGCTTTCGCACCATAAACCAAATAAAATAGAGTCTCCCCAGTGCTAGATTTTGGCGTTGTCCTGTATTCCCACAACACCTCGGGTAAAATTTATTTCCATTTGCCTTTTAACTCTTTCAATCTTTTCCTCAGATTTTGAATAATTGTCTTATTTGTTGACTTCGCTTGTCCATTTTCACTTGGGTGGTACGGAGTCGTCACAATCTACTTAATTTTCAACCCTTCAAGGAAGTTATTCACCTTCTTCCCAATGAATTATCTCCCATTATCGTAAGTGATCTCCATCGGATGCCGAACCGACAAATGATATGATCCCATATAAAATCAATGACTTATTTTTCTTTGACTTTCTTAAAGGCCTTCGCTTCAACTCACTTAGAAAAATAATCAGTCTTAAACAAGATAATACGTACCTTTTCGGGTGCCCATGGGAGTCGCCCCATGATATCCATCCCCCATTTCATGAATGGATATGAAGATAAAACTGGATGCATTAATTTTGCCAGTTGGTGTATCATAGGAGCATACCTTTGACACTCATCACTTTTTCAGACGAAGTTTTCGCATCTCTTCCATCTGAACCCAATAATATATGGCCCTAATTAATTTTCAGACCAAAATGTTTTCTTCTGAATGATTACTGCAAGTCCCCTCGTGCACCTCACATATCATCATAATCAGTTTCTCTGGTCCCTAAGCACCTTGCTAAAGGACCATAAAAACACCTTCGGTACAACTGATCATCAACCAGAAAAAACTTGGCCGCCTTAGTCCGAAGTGCTCTTAAATCCTTTGAATCCGTAGGCAACTTCCCATCTCAAACGTAGTCGATAAACTTGCTATGCCAATCTAGGGGTGAGCGGGTGTGGGTACCCTAACATTTTTGAACTACCCGGACCCTACCCGGTAAAAGATCGGTTAAATTTACTACTCGGAACCTACCTGTAGCAATCATTACCGGAACCTACCCAGACGCTGCCATTTCGGGTAGGTTCCCGGGTACCCTGTAAATAAAAAAACACAGATTAAGCAACAGTTTTTTAGCCTATGAGAATAAAAAAATGTTCTAAAATAATTTCATCCAGTAGTTTTTTAGCCTGCAATCGGAGTTTTTAGTACCCTTATAAGAAGTTTTAGAAAACTTATTCATTGTAGAAAAGCTAATTCTGTAACCAAAGCCTAAAATTGTAAGCCAAATTTGACACTCAATTAATTGAACGTGTTGATTTCAAAATAAATTTGGAAATATCTAAATTAAACTTATTTTTGTGTTCATAAGCTCTTCGATACAAAAGAAAAGCTTTATTATACTAGTACATCCCTAAATTTCATCTTCACAACTATAAAAATATACACAAATTTGAAAAATAGATTTATATTTCAAATCAAAAAGTAATACAGATTGAAGATGAGTATCGCCTGAAATAGAACAACAACATAGGATATTAAAAATAAATTGACGAGTTAGATATGAACCCAGACACATTTTATGAACGATGTGAACACAACCAAGGGAGAGAAAAAAGGCAAAGGTGAAGCTTCAATGATGACAACGATCAAAGTATCTGAGAGAAAGCTTCAACGACAATGACGATGAAGCTCAGTGGTGTAGATAAAACTCCATTGTTATTGAGAGAGTTTTGGGTATTTTCTCTTAGGCCACAAAGAGCATTCTAGAATAAAGTGGTGAAAAAGTTGAAATATTTGCGTCTTGGGGTGGGGAAAATCAATGTACAGGCGTGCAACAAACAATTTTGGAGAAAGTTAAAAGTGGTCCAAATGTTTCTCAAAAAAGTAAAAATATTTAATATTTTATAGGTTTCGGGTATCGGTTTCGGGTCCGGGTACCCTGTCACTATTAGCCGGAACCGGACCCGACATTGATCGGTTCCTAATTTTACTACCCGGACCCTACCCATTATTATAATATATCTACTCAGAACCTACCCGTTAGTGTCGGTTCCGGTCAGGTAACTGGGTACCCTGTACCCGTGCTCACCTCTATGCTAATCTCAAGTTAAGCTCATTGTGTTTACTTCCGCATGACCACCATCAATCGCAGAATTTAGCACTTGCACAACTGGTGCCGAATTAAATTCTTCCGCATCTACAGATGACCCTAAATTAGCCAAGGCATCCGTTTCGTTATTTTGCTCCCGAGATACATGTTTCATGGTCCATTCTTTGAACTGATGAAATATCACTTGAATATTCTCTAAGTATTTTTGCATCCTTTCCTCCGTTACTTCAAACACGAAATTGACTTGATTAACGATTAGAAGCGAGTCACATTTTGCTTCGATAACCTCGGCTCCCAAGCTCATTGCTAATTCTAAACCTGCAATCATAGCCTCATACTCGGCTTCATTGTTAATCAATTTCACAGTTCTTATCGACTGCCAAATAATATCTCATATAGGTGCCTTAAGAACTACCCCGAGCCCGGACCCTTTCATGTTCGAAGCTCCATCCGTGTACAAGGTCCAGACCCCAAAAGTTTTTCCTAAGGTTACCAGAAGTTCTTTTTCTACTTCAGGAATTATTCTTAGTGTAAAGTCTGCTACGAAGTCCGCTAAAAGCTAAGACTTTATAGTTGTTCTCGGTTTATAATCTATGTCATACCCACTAATTTCTACCGCCCATTTGTCTAGCCTACCAGACAGGTCTGGTTTATGCATCATATTTTTTAGTTGATAAGTTATTACTATACATATGGGATGTCATTGAATATACGGTCTAAATTTTCTAGAAGTCGTTACTACTGCTAAAGACAATTTTTCTAAGTGAGGATACCTAGTACCTACACTAGACAAAGTCCTACTCACATAATAAATCAAAAATTGCATACCTTTTTCTTCTGGAACCAGCACTGTGCTTACCGCTACTTCGGATACTGCTAGGTAGAAGAATAAATGCTCGTCTTCCTTTGATTTATGCAGTAACAATGGACTGGTCAAGTATTTATTCAAATACCTAAAGGCCTGCTGACACTCTAGCGTCCACTCGAAGTCATTCTTCCTTTCCAACAAAGTGAAGAACCGATGACTTTTCTCCGATGATCGGGAGATAAATCTACTTAAAGCGGCTATCCTCCCAGTGAGTCTTTGCACTTCTTTTACATTAACTAGAACCTCCGGTATTTCTTCGATGGCTTTGATCTTATCCGGATTAATCTCTATTCCCCAAATTAAGACCAAGAACCTAAGAACTTGCCCGAACCCACTCCAAAAGCACACTTTTCAGCATTCAACTTCATGTTGTATTTTCGGAGCACGTCAAATGTTTCCTACAAATGCTTTAAATGGTCATATGCTTCTAGGGACTTAACTAACATATCATCAATGTAAACTTCCATTGTTTTTCCTATTTGATCTTTGAATACGCAGTTAACTAAGCGTTGATATGTCACCTCAGAATTTTTAAAACTAAATGGCATCATATTATAGCAATAAGTCTCATACCTAGTTATGAAAGAAGTTTTCTCTTGATCCTCCGGGTTCATCCGAATTTGGTTGTACCCAGAGTAAGCATTAAGAATACTTCTCATTTCATGCCCCGTCGTAGCATCAATCATTCGATCGATGTACGACAAGGGAAACGAGTCCTTCGTGCATGCTTTGTTCAAATCTTTAAAATCTATGCACATTCTCAATTTATTACCTTTCTTAGGTATGACCACTACATTAGCTAGCCTATCAGGGTACTCTACTTTCCGGATGGAACCTATATTTAAAAGCATTGTTACCTCCTTCTTGACGAATTTATGCTTGAATTCGGCCATTGGCCTCCTCTTTTGCTTTATCGGGGGAAAACTCAAATCCAAACTCAGTTTGTGAGTCATGATCTCCGGTGGAATACATGTCATATCTATATAGGATCAGGAAAAACAATCAGAGTTAACTTTAAGAAATTCAATTAACTTAAGCATGAGCTCTAGGGTTAACCCGGTGTCCGGGTATACCTTCCTATTCGATAGATGCACGACCAATATGACATAATCCAATTTCTCTACGGTTGACATCGTGACATTTGAGTCATCTGGCAGCACAAATGACCTCAGGACACAGAAATAATCTTCTTCGTCCTCGAAGTTAATCTTGTCTTCATTCGGACTCATAGGGCCTGAATCATGTGATGGCTATTTAACCTCTTTGCCTTTACTTGAATCCTTCGCTTCTCTCGGTGTTTGCATCGCTTCTTCTACGGTGAACATTTCTCTTACTGCCTGTTGCTTACCACGAACTATTTTTCTTTCCTCCGGGGTCGAGAAATTTAGCATCATGTGTAACGTCGAAGGCACGACCCTCATTTCATATATCCAAGGCCTTCCAAACAGCGCGTTTTACCTCATTTTGCCTTCGATAACATAGAACTTTATTTGCTGAACTGTTTTGGCTATATTGACTGGAAGAATAATTTTCCCCTTCGTAATCTCGATTTCTATGTTGAATCCATTGAGAACTCGGGCCACCGGCACAAATTGATCCAACAGCCCTAACTGCTCCACAATTTTCCAACGGATAATGTTGGCTGAGCTACTTAGATCAATCAAAATACGCTTAATGTAAAATTTATTGACAAAGACAGAAATTACCAAAGCATCATTGTGAGGCTAAATGATGCCCTATGTGTCTTCATCATTAAAGGAAATTGTTCCCTCTAGCACATAATATCTGGATCTTTCTCCCGAGTAATTAACACTTTCATCTTGTTTTCCGTCATGACCGCTCCCTTTGGAACATCCATTACTCCAATAATCATGTTGATAATATGTTGGGGCTCAACTAGATCTATTTGTTTGCTTGCTTTTCTGTTTATGTAGTTCCCCTTTGCTCGATCACTTAAAACTCACGCATGTGACCATTTTTCAACAACCGAGCTACTTCATCCCTCAATTGACAATAGACCTTGGTTCGATAACCATAAGTTCTATGATAATCATAAACTAAACTTAGACCCCTTTGAGCCGGATCTGACTGGAGTGGTCTTGGCCATCTTGTTTTCTTAATATGCCAAATCGCTGAAATGAGTCCGACAACATCGATGTTGAAATTATATTCATATAACCTTGGGTTCTCAACATTATTGGAAGAAGGCCCGCTGGTATCATTCTTGAATTACAAGCCTCTGCTGGTGGACTCTTGATCATTTCGCCTATCACCTCTGTCCGACTGCAAATTGCGATTGTTTCGACTTGTATCTGACCTAAAATTAAACCTCTCTAGTTTCCTTTAGGGTCGATATCTATCCTTTGAAGATTTTGATTCCGACTCAACTACCCTCTTTAATTTATCAAAATTCTTATTCCGACCTGCTGACTCCGATGGAAGCTCGAGTTGATCATCCTCCACCCTAATTTTAGATTCGTACCGGTTATGTACGTCTGCCAAAGTTACTGTCGGAAATTCCAACAAGTTCTCCTTCAACTTTAAAGAGGCATTAGAGCTCTTGGGATTCAAGCCCTTAGTGAAAGCTTCGGCTGCACATTCATCTTGCACATGTGGAAGAAATATCTGTTCCTTTTAAAACTGTGACATGAACTCCACCAACAACTCCGTATCCTTCTGAGCAATTTTGAATATATCTGCCTTTCTTGCTTGAACCTTCTTCGCTCCAGCATGTGCCTTTATAAAAGCATCAAACTTCTTTAGCAACACCGATTCAATCTCATTCGGATGCATGTCATTGCCATTTATTGCACAAGTATACGATGTCACATGCTCTTGTGGATCTGTTATCCCATCGTACTTCATAGGTCAGACATCTTAAACCTCATCGGGATCAGTTTCGGTGCCGCACTCGGTGGAAATGGCATCTGGATATATCTCTTCAAGTTCGGTCCCTTCAAGATCGGAAGGGCTCCCAGAATCTGGTCTACACATGAGTTGTAAGTTTCCACCCTCTTTTCATTTGTGTCAATCTGTTTGGTTAAGGCCTTGAGTGTCACGACCCAAACAGGAGTGTGGCGACGGGCACTCGGACCCCACATGTCGGGTACCACTACCCATACAATCCACATCTAATCATAATTAATTAATCACGGCCACAAGGGCTGTCCCCCAATATTTTGCCGACATATGAAAATAGTAAATACGTAAAATCTTAATCAGAAAACCAACTTATACATATATACATCCCAAAGGCCGACAAGGCCATACAAGATTACTAAACACACAAAACATCATCTACAAGCCTCTAAGAAAGTATATGACATCAAAAGGTCGGGACAGGGCCCAACCATACCCATATAGACATGTAAAAATATACCGTACCAAGATAGACCGACACTCCGAAACAAGGGGAGTGCTCCAAAATCCACTGAATCGGCAACCTACTAATGTGGATCGTCTCCTTGCCTACGTGAACCTGCGGACATGAAACGCAGCATCCCATGACAAAAGGGACGTCAATACGACTGATGTACTGAGTATGTCATGCATGAATAATAGTATAACAGGGATATAACAACAACTGAAATAGAACCAGCTCACCAACAGAACAAATGCCTTTGAGGGTACTAATACATATGCCTAAATGTTATGCACAATGCAAATGCGGTATACATATAAATATTGGCCACACAAGGGCATCTTCCTGTCTATAACCGCCTCTGTGGGCATCAGATTATATCGTATTGGCCATACAAGAACATCAATATTGGCCTCTTCGGGCTCTTTCATGATAGTCTGTACCAACTGCAGGTGGTGTGCGTATATAACGCCTTCCCTTTTCCCATCCCCTACATATATATAATATTTACCATATAGTAGTGTGCTTAGCACAAGTTGGTCCAGAGTAATACATGAATATAATGCAAATGAAAATGCATGAGTGACATTAAAATATTCTGAATTTACTGGATAACATAATATCCTTGTAGCTTCGGTTAACATTGGAAATATTAACATATTTAACATATTTTCCATATACCTCAATAAGGATTTAGGAACATATTAGACATGCTTTTAATATAGGAACCAATAACATGAATATTCTTAACTACTAGGAGTAGAATAATTTATGAAACAATATCACGGTTATATTTCGTTACATGAAACATGCAAAAAGAAAGAAATAATTTGCCTTAACATATCTCGAATGCGCTCTCCGAGCTAACGATGGTTCTACAAATTGAAATTGCTTGAGTAGTCACGTTCTCACTATATTGTTTTCCAGAGAATTAGCTACTGCTTCATACGTTTTCAAATCAAAGGTAAAATGGTTGTTGTATCTCTTCCTCTTTAACTGAAATATATTACCATCTAATTCCTAGTTCTAATTCCTAAATGACTAATGTTGCCGAATTGTTTCTTTTGGGTCTTAAGAAATTCTCCAAAGCAATGTACTGTTTTCTAAATGAAATGTCTTGAACTTATTCCTAAATACCATTTAATGGACTCATAATTTTATCTCCCACTTGTCAATTCTTGGCGGTGGATCATTCCCCATCGATTCCACATGCACATTAACGTGCCATCCTACTCCATTAATTAAGTGACTTGTCTCCGTATAATTTATTAATCACACACATAATTAATTTCGTGATCCAAGTTCACTTTAATCTTGATGACTTATAATACCTTCATATCCTCAATGTCATAATTTTGTAATATGACGCTAGTCCATAACCTCTTTGGGGATATGCACCTATTATTATTAATCCCCATCGTCACACTTGTTACGTCCAAAATTATTTCGGAGTTTTATCCTTTTATATACTAATATCTTTATTAGAATACGTAAATATGACATAAATTTCCCGAAGATCGGGTCTACTTACACACGCCTAGCGATTTAAACCGTGACCGAAAGTACGGATGTTACATTGAGCATCTTCAAATCCCCCGAGGACTTAATGCCCGAACCGTTGGCATTCTCATTGACCCGATCCTCTTCCCAGCCCAGATCATCATTGCGGACTGGTCGATGCTCATCCGCCGCACTCGCTCTGCTGCTTTTCTTTTGCAACTGAATTATTGCCTCATGTTGCTCCTTCAGTATGTGAAAGGTCTGAGCCAAACTAATTTCTTCCTCTGCGTCGTTCAATGTTTTTTGGCGTGACCTCCTAGACCCTTAGGGTGAAATCACAGGTTGGGATTCAACGGATCAACGGGCGTAACGTCCTTCATTGGATCAACGGGTGAAACGTCGTTTTTGTTGTTGATGTTGTTAACATCATTGTCCATGTTGTTGTTGTCATCGTGGTTGCTAACCTCAACTTGAATGTCACTAGCCATTCTGTAGCACTTAGTTTTAACCTAAAATCACAAAATCTCGAAAGAAACAAGAGAAATTTTAGTTTGAACAAATCACCACTATTATCCTCAGCCCCACGGTGGGCGCCACACTGTTTACCCCAGAAAAAAGGTATAATTTAATTTGTAATTATTTTTAATGATACGTGGATTGATTCGTAAGCAAACGTAATAAATAATTAGAGATAAATAAGCAAATGTAAATAATAAGCAATAGAAATAGCTTGAATCGATAAAATCTTGATTGAAACTTGTCCCTGAGATTGGGTCGGTCCTTAGCTGAATTGATTTAAACTCCCGAGCCAATATGAAGAGCTTGAGTATCTTAAGTTTATAATGAAATCGTTCAAGTGAATGTAATGAAAATCAGATGCCCTTCCAACATGAAGGTTGGACTCTTTATATAACTAACAATACAAGACATTTATGTCCAAGAATCACTCTCTCATTAAATAATGTTTAAAGATAAAAACAATCACTTATGGCTAAAACATAACGGCTGGCACTGTATCCGCAACGGATACATGCTTATCCTCTTCGGCATCTTTATCCCTTGATCTCCTGGCTCGATCGCTACCCGATCTTGCTCAATCACCCGAACTCACTCTGACACCTAGTCTTACCCCGAGGCAACTCACATCGGATGCACACCATCATTACTCCCTTCGACCTCACACCTAAACCATGCCACGTGTTGTGCTGGTTTTCACCATATACATACTCTTAGCTAGCATAACCGGTCCACAACAAATGGATACCCAAGCAAAGTTGGGACTGTTTCAAGACTCGGCCACGTTAACGGCCAAGGCCACTACTGGTTGAATGCCTAATGCAATGCACTTTATCCCTACGCTTCAACTGGAAAAAAACGTGTCAATGCCCGATGTTTACAATGTATTCCCTCTTTCGCATTTGGTATGAGACGATTCCGAGTATGAAAGGGTAAAATTATCTAAAAGAAAATTGTGTGATTTAAGATATAAAATAAATTACATAAAAAATATTATAAGTCAAAATAATTCACAATTCAAAATATTTACATATTTAAAAAAATCCGGTCAAAGAAAAAAATATTACTCTCTCTGTTTCAATATATGTGGCACAGTTCGGATTTCAAAAGTCAACATTTAATTCTGACCCCGAATTCGGGCATGAAATCTTTAAGTTTTTTTAAAAATAAAATTTACATATTTGAAAACTACGTAAAAGATACTATAAGTAAGAATAATTTATAATTTAAAAGATATATGAAAAACATACGGTAAAAAAAAGACTTGTTTGAATCTCAAAATTCAAAAGATATCACATAAATTGAGGCGTAAGGAATATAAATTAAAATAATTTACAATTCAACATATTTACATATTCGGTCAAAAAAAAGTTATGTGGCTCGCCAAATAATAATTGCATCACATAAAGCGGACAAAAGGAGTACTAAAAAGCACATGACATATGTTCAGTAGATTAATAAACATCGATAATTTGAATAATTTTTTTCGGCTTCAACTTGGGCGAGCTCAAATTGGAAGCACAGCATATTTTTTTTCCCTATCGAACAACTATTGTTAACCACCTCCTAAGAAAGGAACTTTTTTTCATTTTGAATGAAATGGAATATTTAAATCACTATATATCATGAATTCATGATACTTAAAAATCCACATGATGAAGTTTCATTAAACGCAAGCTTTCTCGTTACAAGACGTCTTGCTTAAGGCATATATAATTATTGAAGTTCATCATAAAAGAAAGCAAAGCAGCCATGCAAATGTTTTGGGCAAGTTTAAGTAATTTCCACTAACTTCTAGAGAAATCGCCTTCTCTTCCGCATTGTTATGTGCTGTCATTTTAAGTTTAGATTCTGACCACATTCACGCATTAATTCTTTTAGTTGAATAAACTTTAAGTATTGGCCATGCTTTCTTCACGTCTCGTATGTACCCTATAGATAAATATATATGATCAATTGCCTATGTGCAATAGTTGAATATAGGTGTGTATATACGTAAATTAGAAGTCATAGATCCGCCGGCCTTCTCAGATCTTGATAAGTTGACTTTGTTTACGAACTTCAGATGCTTAAATATAATTTCCATGTGACTGCCGTAGTTTGTGACGGCGTGGAATTAGCTGATACCGTACAGTCACAACTCATTTTAATGTTATTCATAATCATTATCAGACTTGGAACAATTAAGGAAGATTGTCCCTCCTGCCAATTTGATCACTATAAATATATTCACAACTTCTCTCTATATTCACAAATTCTCACTATATTCACCACACATTCAACTACACAACATTTCCCAACACTATATAGCACGAGAAATGGAGGTGTCTACTAGCAAAAGCTTAATGTTGCCCCTTTTGGCCGTTCTTTTATTCATCTCTCAAACACAGCCGCTAGCCAGAGCTGCCAAATCCTCTCGACTAGCCAACACAAACTTCGTCAAAACTAAATGCAACATCACCACATACCCTTCACTTTGCCTGAAAACACTAACTCCCTATGCGTCTTCGGTGAAAATCAACTCTACAAAACTTTGCGTAGCAGCCCTTAACGTAGCCATAAAAGGCGCACGCGATGCTTTTGTCATTGTCTTGAATCTGAAAAAACAGAAGGGGGTTTCCCGATATGAAGCCGCCGCTATTAAAGACTGCATTGAAGATGTGAAGGATGGTGTGTACGAACTCAAACTGGCTGTTGAGGCAATGGGACATTTGGGTGATGAAGATAAGGAATTTCAGTTGTCTAATGCTAAAACGTACGCAAGTGCTGTAATAACAGACGCGGACTCGTGCACCGATGGGTTCAACGACCGTAAGGTAAATCCGAAAGTGAAGGACGTGATAGATAGAAGCATGGCAGTTATTATCAGACTTGGCAGCAATGCCTTGTCACTCATTAACCATCTCTATGATTATTGAAATTCAGCTAGATCTGATTAGTTGAAATTAATGCACATGATGACTTTCTTCTGGATATGTGATCAAATTGTTAAATCTCTGCTTAAAGATACGACCGCAAATATAGTTAATTTGATGAGACTTCACGTGCACGCAATACACCTAATGATATCCACCTGCACATACCAAAAGCAAAATGGGTAACAATTCAAACGTAAAAATAGCAACAAACAAGTGCAAAAATCAAGCTGTTGACTTGGAGAATGTGGCTGCTACAATCTGTGCACGTAATACTTTGAATGCTTCAATTTCCATGTGACTGCTATATATACCGTTTGGGACGGCGAGATAAGTTGACATCACAACTCATTTTGTGAAGCAATTTTATCATTATTTCATAGTAATCCTTATCAATATACTTGGATCCGGCCCCTCTTCATTTCTCTTTTCTCCGTATATTTGCTTCCAAAAGTTTTAGTAATTCTATAATTCTAACTATACATTATTTTATCCATAAATATACTTCATCCTTTCCAATTTATATGATATAGTTTGATTGGACACAAAATTTAAGAAATAAAAGAAATTTTTTGAATCTTGTGGTCTAAAACAAGTCAAATATATTTATATGATTATAGATCATCTCGTTAAGCGTAAAATGTAAAGTTTAAAGTTAAATTATTTTCAAATAAGGAAATATGTCATCCTTTCTGAGATTGACTAAAAAGTAAAGTGTGTCATATAAATTGTGACAAGATGGAGTATTAAATACATCTCTCTTTTTCCAATTTTGTTACTGTTGGAAACCTAACTATGTGAGATTGAGTTTTTCCCGTCTTTAGTGACTTAAACACTTGGGCACTGCATCTCAGAAATATTATTTCTTCGCACATGCCTAATCTACTAAATGAGTGGATGATATTAGTGCCAAGTATCATCAAAATTCGTTAAGAAATGAAAGAGATATTAGTACACAAAGTAAGGTATTTGAGACATGAATAGATGGATGGTTTTTGGTCAAATAACAGATCTCCCACATAGGTAGAAGATGGAAGGATTGAGCAATATATAAGCTCTATTTTTGAGTAAGGGTTTGGGACTCCAAGGGGTAACCCATGTGTTAAGAAGAGGGAGGACATAGGTTAGCTTGGGTTCGGGGCTATTCCCCACGCGTGCGCCGCAGCCGCCAGTTCGGTCATGGCTCGGGTCACGGGTTCTCGGGCTGTGGGCTGTCTTCCGAAATTTTCTTTTTGGTCCCTAAAATATTTCTTATTTACATTTTATTCCTGAAAGTTTCGGAGATAACCAAACGTTGAAACTAATCTGAAAAGTTGCAACTAACTTCCTCCTCTTCCTATAAATTAAAACCTTTCGGTTCTGTTCTAAAGATACAACACAGAAAATGAAAAACACTTCCTCTTATGTTCTGTTTCAAATACAGAGAACACAGAATATAGTAACACATAATTATGTTTTGTTCGAATAGAAACAGAAACACGAATTTCTGGCAGAAATTCTATCCTCTATTCAGCAGTCTTCTATATTTATTTTCTTCACTATAATCAACATTATTTATTTTGTATTGTTGATTGTTGTTGTTTTATCTTGGGAGACTATTGGCCATTACTGTAAAAGCATCTATACGGGGCAATTTTATCTTAAAGACAGAGAGTCATCTCTCGACTCAGCCTTTCTTCTTGTTTAACCTTTCTGACACTATTTTTACCTACAATTTAAGACAAATTTTTACAGTATTGTGTTATAGAAAGATGATGACTACGTAATATGGGTAATTTGACAGAGCACGAATGCAAAACTGAGTTCGATATTTTGTCCTAGTGAAGTCAGTGCAGAGAATGTTTATGACTCTGTCCTAGTAGTTGAAGTCAGGCTATGATGTTTATGATAATTTGAAGATTCACCATGGTACTCCAACATGGAGTATCATTTTGCAACCATAATTAAAAGTGAAGGGTTGCACCTCTAAGAAGATCAGAAGCGGACATGTGGAGTATTGGTGTAATTGCCTATATTCTTATTTTATGGAACCATCTACAAGACATAGGAAACAGTATCTGAATGAGCAAAGATTTTCTTTTTATTCTGTGTCAACAATGAAAACATCAGAATCATAGAAAACGCAAACTTTTCATGAACGAAATAAAATGCTCACATCTTATCGAAGTTGGAAAACAGAAATCAGCAGAAACGACATTTCATGCAAAGAGGGCATCTAAAGAAAGTAAATATTTAAAGGGTGGAATCGACCTTGATTAAAAATCAGGTTTTGTGCAAAAGTGATTGTGTCTCAATCTCAATTTCTTTCTGGGGTTACAGGATTTAAGTGTGTTTTCCTACTCTTACTACATTACGTTTCTTCTTGACATTGTTGCCATTGCTTTGTGTAGCATAATCTCCTATAGTATGGAGGAGGAAACCAATAGTTGACTGCATCCGTCCAGAGGATTTCATTTATGTATATACGGTTGTAAGGAATCTTAGATCGAACTGGATAAAAAGTAAGTTTTGCATCCCTGCATCTAAAGGGTCACACATGCTGATTATATATCTTTGATTAAACCGCTTCTTATCATGATTTTATGGTGGTTTAAACCTATTGAATATGTTTAATAGGGTCACACGGATTGATTACATATTCAGTAGACCTATTGAATATGTTTAACAATCTCTTTAAAGCATCTTGTATGTTAGGAAGGGACTTGAATCCTCTAATTTATGGCATCATATATTCGGACACGTTAACGACAAATCTATTCAAAAGTTAATAAAATTGGAATTGTGTCCTTCCTTCGACATAAACCCTCAACATAAATGTGAGGTGTACGTAGAGGCTAAATTAACCAAATCATCTTTCCATTCAATCGAAAGAAACACCACTCTTCTAGAACTTATTCACAACGACTTATGTGATTTAAAGTTTGTACAAACTAGAGGGGGAACAAGTACTTTGTGACTTTCATTGATGATAGTACAAGGTATTGTTATGTTTACTTGTTGAAAAGTAAATATGAAGTGTTTGAAGCATTTAAACGTTACAAATCAAAAGTTGAAAATCAACTGAACCTACGGATTAAGGCAATTCGTAGTGATAGAGGGGGAGAATACGTAGCACCTTTTAAAGAATACTATGCTCAATTCGGCATTATTCATCAAACGACAACTCCTTACTCGCCTCAGTCTAACGGTATTGCCGAGCACGAAAACCGTACGTTAAAGGAAATGATGAATAATTTACTTATCAATTCTGGTTTAGCCCAAAACATGTGGGGCGAAGCAATTCTTACCGCTAATACAATTCTCAATAGAGTTCTGCATAAGCGTAAGGATAAAACTCCATATGTATTATGAAAAGGGAAGAAAACCATTTACAAATATTTGAAAGTGTGGGGCTGTTTGGCAAAGGTCGAAGTACCTAAACCAAAACAAGTCAAAATTGGACTTAAGACTATAGATTGCATATTCATCGGATATGCAAATAACAGTAGTTCTTGTCATTTATTAGTGTATAAATTGAAGATACCTAATATCCACGAGGGTACGATCATGGAATTAAGGAATGATGAATTCTTTGAACAGATATTTCCTAGAAAGTAAAAAGAAATAATTTCGCGCAAATGAAGTAATGAACAAAATGCTCAAAATCAACAAGACTCGGGAGTTTCTGATTATCCGAAACAAGACATTCCAGATCTACAGGACTCGACTACGATATCCGGAACTTAATGTTCCGTACCTACAGAACTTAGGGGTTCCAGAGGTTGAACCAAGACGGAGCAAAAGGGCCAAAAAGGACAAAACCTTTGGTCCAGACTTTCTAACCTATATGGTTGAAAATGAACAAAGGACAATTAAGGAAGCATTGTCAACTCTAGAAGCACCACTTTGGAAAGAAGCTATAGAAAGCGAAATAGATTCCATCATGTAAAACCATACTTGGGAAATGGTTGATCTTCCTCAAGGAAGCAAACCTCTGGGTTGTAAGTGGATACTCAAAATAAAGTACAAAGCAGATGGAACTATTGACAAGTATAAGGCCAAATTAGTAGTCAAAGGCTACAGACAAAAGGAAGGCCTCGATTACTTCGACACATACTCCCATGTGTCTAGACTAACGTCGATAAGGGTATTCATAGCCATTGCAGCTTTGCGTGACCTTGAGATACATCAAATGGATGTTAAGACAACCTTCGTAAACAAAGAGTTGGAAGAGGAAATATACATAGAATAACCCGAGGAGTATGTGGTTCCAGGACAAGAAAAGAAAGTATGTCGACTTGTTAAGTCTCTATACGGACTTAACCAAGCCCCGAACAATGGCATAAAAATTTTGATAATACTTTATTATCAAAAGATTTCTCCATAAATGAATGTGATAAATGTATATATATCTAAGGGAACTCTGACTCATTTGTCATGATATGCATGTATGTAGATGACATGCTCATCACCGGAAGTAGTCTAAACTTGATCCTAGAAATCAAGAATATGCTGAAATAATGTTTTGAAATGAAAGATATGGGTATTGCAGATGTAATCTTAGGAATAAAGATTTCTAAGACATCTGACGGGCTGGTCTTATCTCAAACTCATTACATTGAAGAAGTTGAGGAAATTTGATGTATTTAACAGTCTCCCTATGAAATCACTAATAGATATGAATCATAGAAATTGATAAGAATCGTGGTGCACCCATATTCCAAGAGCGATATGCGTAGGTCATTGGTAGCTTAATATACATTACAAACTGCACACGACTCGATATCGCTTATCCAGTCAATAAGTTGACTAAGTTTACTCGTAATCCTGGAAATGAACACTGGAAGACGCTAAATCAAATACTACGATATCTGAAATATTCACTGACTTACTAATTACATTATTCAAGATATCCAGTCATATTGGAAGGATACAGTGATGCAAACTGGATATCGGTCATAAAGAACACCAAATCCACCAGTGAGTATGTTTTCACAATTGGTGGTGAAGCTGTGTCTTGGAAGTCCTCTAAGCAAACATGAATTGCCATATCCATGATGGGATCAAAGTTTATTGCTTTGGATAAAGCAGGAGAAGAAGCAGAATGGTTTCACGACTTCTTAGAGGATATTCTTTGTTGGGGTAAACCCGTATCTTTGGTGATGATTCACTGTGACAGCCAATCGTCTTTAGGAAGGGCACAGAACAATATGTACAACGGCAAGTCTAGACATATTCGTCGGAGACATAAGACCGTTAGGCAGTTCATCACTACGGGTGTCATTTCCATTGATTACGTCAAATCAAAGGATAATATAGAGAATCCATTTACTAAAGGCCTACCTAAAGATCAAATATTCTGCATGTCTAGGGGAATGGGCTTAAAACCCAAACAATAAGAATCTTTATGGTGGTAACCCAACCTTACTGACTGGAGATCCCAAGAATTTGATTCAATGGGACAACTAAACTATAGAGGTTCAGTGTTAGCGCTTCACTTGAAGTAAGAGCACTTCGGATTATTATTCTTTAAAGAAATATAATTCCAAAGTTGTTCCCGCGATAGACATTAAGTGTTACTTGCATAATGGGTAAAGGATAAATTTCTAAAACTTTTAATGATTCCTAAGACTTGCGAGTGGGGTATAGCAGAATACCTTATAGGAGATCACCTATTTAAGTGCAAAGACAGGCCGCTTCAAATGTACGCACTTAAGAATCCAAGAGTTGTCCATGGCCACAATGGACAAAACTATAAGAAGAAATGAATAAAGGGAGTTATTGCGATGAGTAACATTGTCTTGGTTTACAATAAACACTGACGGTTCAAGACATTACATTCATCACGCAGTAAGTAAATTCGATGGTAATCGACTAAGGAAGGTTCAAAGTCGAAAGCTACCTTTCCTGATGCAATATCTTTCCGCTGAAAGATTGTTGAACTTTGGCACCCTGTGTGCACCAATTATCTTTCAAGAGGGGATTTTTGGAAATTTAACTATGTGGGATTGAGTTTTTTCCGTCTTTACTGACTTAAATATGTGGGTCCCGCATGTCAGAAACATCGTTTCTTCGCACATGCCTAATATACTAAATGAGTAGATGAAATTAGTGTCAAGTATCATCAAATTTTGTTAAGAAATGAAAGAGATATTGTTACACTAGTAAGGTGTTTGAGACATAAATAGATGGATGGGTTTTGGCCAAATAACAAATCTGCCACATAGGTAGATGATGGAAGGATTGAGCAATATATAAGCTCTATTGTTGAGTAAGAGTTTGATACCCCAAGGAGTAACCCATATGTTAAGAAGAGGGAGTACCTAGGTGAGCTTAGGTTCGGGGCTAAGACCCACACGCGCGCAACCGCCACCCGCCCGTCGGGTCGGGTCCGAGCTCGAGTCACGGGTCCCGATTTCTCATAATCACTTAATTGATGCAGGATTCAAATTATTTGATAAAATCATTGATCAATGGCTAAGTATTCAGCCTATGTAGTAAATAGAGAGACAAGTCCTTATTTCTTGCTATTCCAAGAAATTAAAAAAAATCCAACGAGTTGACAAGAACCGCTAGTACTTTTTCTATCATCCTTGTCACATGTAAAGTCAGCATCTGAAAAACCTTGTAGGGTAAACGAGTTAGTATGAGGGTACCATAGACCATATAAAGTAGTTCCAACAAGAGATCGAATTATTCACTTGATTGCAATCAAATGCGATTTCTTAGGAGTTGACTGAAAGTGTGCACCTCTGCATATACTAAATATGATATACGGTCGACTAGAAGTGAGATAAAGTAAAGAGTCAATCATATCTCAATACTTAGTTTCATCTACTGTTTTACATTCATCAACCTTATCAAGGGAACAAGTTGGACTCATAGGAGTCCCTGAAGCTTTTGCATTATTAAATCCAAATTTCTGGATAAGCTCCTTTGTATATTTACTTTGACATATGAAGATACCCTTATCTGATTGATAGATTTGAAGTCCCAAAAAGATTGTTATCTCATCCATCATGCTCATTTCAAACTCACTTTGCATAAGATCAGAGAACTCTTTCCATAAAGTGGGATTAGTACTTCCAAAAATAATATCATCAACATAAATTTGAATAATGAGATTTCATGACGAAGAGTTCTTGATGAAAAGAGTTGTACCAATTTTTCTTTGTAAAAATCCATGATCAATTAAAAAGAGCTTAATTGTTCATACTATGATCTAGGAGCTTGTTTAAGACCATATAAGGCTTTAGTCAACTTTAAAACATGATAGGAAAATGTTTTATTCTCAAAACCTAGGGGTTGTTTCACAAAAAACTTCTTCTATAAAATCATTTAGAAAAACACTTTTAACATTCATTTGAAATAATTTAAAACCTGTATAGATGCATATGCAAGTAAAATGCGAATAGATTCTAACCGTGCGACTGGAGAAAAAGTCTTATCATAGTCGACTCCTTTCTGCTGAGAGTAACCTTGAGCGACTAGTCGAGATTTGTTTCGAATAATTTCTCCAGCTTCATTTAGCTTATTTCTAAATATCCATTTTGTCATTTATCTTATTTCTAAATACCCATTTGTATCAATAACTGATACCTTTTCAAGTCTAGGGATCAAGTTTCATACTTTGTTCTTTTCAAATTGATCATATTCTTCTTGCATGGCCTTAACCCAATGAGTATCTTTTAGAGCTTCATCAACCTTTTTAGGTTCGAGTTAGGAGATGAGGTCTATATTTTCTTTGGCTTTGTTTGATGTTGTGGTTTTCATTCACTCATTTATATCTTTGAATAAAAAATATCTTTGGATAGTCAAGTTCACTTCTCCATTCATTTAGTACTAGCTCAGTGAGTTAAATAGTCAGCTTAGGTTGTGCCTTAGTTGACTTTGTATGATTTGTTGTTCCAGTTGAGATAGTGATGACTACTTATTGCTCTTATTCTTCATCTGCAGATTTACCTTTCTTGATCATTCGATTAGTATAATCAAATATGACATGAATGGATTTCTCAATAGTTGAGGTACATTTATTAAAGATTCTATAGAACCTACTAGTGGTAAAGTAACCAAGAAATATACCTTCATCACTACGAGGATCAAACTTACCAATATTATCTTTTCCATTGTTGTACACAAAATATTTACATCCAAAGGGATGGAAGTAGCTAACATTTGGTTTCTTACCTTTCCATAGCTCCTAGGGGGTTTTCTTTAGGACTGGCCTTATTAAGCACCTGTTTAAAACATGACATGCAGTATTGACAACTTTTGCCCAAAATTTATGAGGAAGAGAATGTTCTACAATCATGGTTCTAGCCAGATTTTGTAGTGTTCTACTTTTCTTTTCAACTACTCCATTTTATTGAGGGAATGTAGTTCATGAGAAGTTGTGAGTGTAACCTTGTTCATCACAAAATTCTTCAAAGACTTTATTTTTGAATTCTTCTCCATGATTACTTCTTATTTCAGTGATATATTAGTTTTTTTCTCATTGTACTTTCTCACATAAGAACTTAAAATTCTTTAGAGTATCTTCCTTTTGAGCAAGAAATATTACCCAAGTAAAACGAGAGTAATCATCAACAATAACAAAAGTGTATCTTTTTCCACCAATGCTTGCGGTTCTAGTAAGACCAACAAGATCCATGTGAAGTAGTTGCAAAGGTTTGTTAGTAGACTCAATATCTTTTGTTGTGAATGAGTTTTTAGTTTGCTTACCTTGTTGACATGCATCACATATGTGATATTTTGTAAAATTTAGTTTTGTTAAGCCTAGAACCAAATCATGCTTAAATAATTTTTCTATCAGGTGTATGCTAGCATGTTCTAATTTCTTATGCCATGTCCAAGGATCTTCAGTCATTGAGGCTAGGCATATATGTCCAACAAAACTCTTAATAGATTCTGGAACATATACATTCATATTTCTGCTTCCAGGGAGAATAACTTTTCCAGAGTTGTCTCCAATAACAAAACTCGTCTTTTTATACCTTACCTCATGATCACACACCTGGCTTATGTTGAGTAGGTTGTAGTTCAATCCCTTCATTAGATAAACATTAGTAATATCAACATAATTATTGAAATCAACAATTCCTATACCTATAACAGTTCCTTTTGAATTGTCACCAAATGTGACCAATCCACCATCAAAGTCAGCAACAGATTTGAACAATCTTTTGTTGCTTGTCATATGAATTGAACATGCACTGTTAAGATATCATTTTCATTTTGTTCTCTTCTTGTGGTGTTTCTGCAAAAAAAAGCAATTTCTTTTTTCTAGATACCCAAACTTTCTTTGGTCCTTTTTTAGTTTATTCTAATATTCTTGGGTCTCTATACCCAACCTGGTTCAGATGCATATCGAAATATGCATTTATAATATTTAGGACCAGTTCTATCACAACAAAAACAGGTTCGATGAGAAGATTAGTTAGAATTAAGCAGAGATTTACTAGAAGTATTTTTTTCTAGACTTACTTTCAATTGACTTGAGTGAATGAGTCGACTGATCTGTCTTAAAGATTGAAACAGATTTATCAGTTGACTTACTAGAAGCAGATCTGTTACTAATTGGTTCTTTACCAGTTGAGTTGTAGTTACGAGTCGACTAATTTGACCTAACAGAACTGTGATTGATGGATTTTCATAATCCATTAAGCTGTAACTGTAAATCCCGGGCTTCTTCTTGAACACTCATTCAATTTCACATACTTCTACTTTGATCTCCCAATCTTTCTTTTATCTTTATAGTTTTCTTAATTTATTAAAAACTTTATTTAAATTTTCTAAAGCTTGATCTAAGAGTTCTTGAGTTTCATAGCATTGACGACAAGGACTAGATCTTACCTCACTTTTTTCACCTATTGCCATGAAACACACATTGTTTTCTCCTTCACCTTCATTTTCTAAGATCTCATCTTCACTCCAACTGTTGAAGGATCTGTTCCTTTGATATCCTCTACATGACCTTCTTTTGATTCCGGGCATTCAGAAGCAATATGCCAATATTTTTACATTCGTAGAATTTACCATCATTTTTGTTTGAGTCATTTGATGATTTACTTTTTCTGAAGTTGGAGATTCCCTTTCTGTTGTTTATGGATCTTCTCATGGCTTCCTTAACAGATCTGAAAATTATAGCAACTTTATATTCCCCTATATCATCATTCTCATGTTCTTCTACCTGGGATGTAAAGGTTACCACCTTTTTCTTGTTGTCATATTGTCCAGACTTTTTGAGATATGTCTTCTCGAAAGCAATTATATCTTCTCTTACTTTATCATATGTAAGTGTCTTAAGATTTATGCTTTCAATAGCAACAATCTTTGCGTTCCTTTGTGGGGGCAAACATTTGAGAATTGTTCTTATGTTGTCCACATAAGGAAAAACCTTTCCTGAAGCTTTGAGTTCTCCTAGAATTTTGTTGGGCCATGAAACGATATCTTCAATTGTTTATCCTTCCTTCATTCTGAAAGTCTCATATTCATAGACAAGAAGACTGATGATTATCTCTTTTATTTTGTCAGTGCCTTCATATGAAACCTCAAGTTTATCCTACATCTATTTAGTTGTTTCACATGTAGAGATCTTTTTATATTCTTCTCCACTGATAGAAATGTATAGTAGATTTCTGGCCTTTAAATTTTATTTGAATTATCTCCATTTTTTCAGCAGTGTAATTAGCCAAAGAAGCTAATTCATCCGTTGAAGTGACTCCTTCTTTTTTCTTTTCATCAGCCTTGGACTTTGGCATAAGCATGTCTCATAACTTGATAACTCTCCAGAACTTCACATCATATAACTGGATGTAGGTTTCCATCCTTACCTTCTAATAAAAGAAATGTTTTTCATTGAAATAGGGTAGTTTGATTTGGGAAGTGCCCTCTCGAAACAAAGCTCCAACGGTAACGTGATTTGACATAATCGTTTCTCACTTGCTATTAGGCAAACACAAGTGAGACCTCTCCATGACACAAATTAAAAGTGAAAGAGGGAGGGTGGTGAATTGTAACTTTTTTATTCCTTAGTGGACTAGAAGTGAAGGATAGTCGACTACCTGAAACTTGTGTTTAGAACAAAACTTTATTGGAAGTAAATGCTGAAAATAGATTGACACAAGATGTTTTATACTGGTTGGGATCCAATGTGGATCCTAGTTCAGTCTCCTTGGGTTGTAAGGATTTTCTCTATAAGCTCTTGTAATGGTTCTTTGGTATAATCGTAACGAAGTTTAACTCCTATGTCTACACTCAAATCACTCGTAATCTTTTGATACAATGCCTCACCAACTATATTTTTTTTCTCCTCTCCTTTTTAGTACATAATAAAACTCTTAGAATTACAATGTTTATTAAAAGTATAGCAAAGAACAAGAGATGTTGAGATCAAAGTATGTCGTCCTTTGTAGATGAAAAGCCTTTAAATACTTTTGATGCTTGATCCGTTTGTCTTGTGAACAGAGATGACAACCAAATAGAACTAATTCTTGGAAAGAGGAGTAATTGATCTTGTTTTCAAGAAAAAGGATAAAGCTTTTATTTCAACGATCTTCTTCCCATGAGAGATTAAGCCGTCTAGGGTTTATTTGAATTCTTGGTACTTCCTTCCTTGAATGAGCTTTTCCGTGAATCCTTGTTGATTGTGTTGGCATTAATTGTTGATTTGTTATTGATCTGTTACTCCTTAATTGTTGATGCGAGAATCCCTTGTAGTACCTGATTTTATTATTTCCCCAAATTTGATAGATCTTCTCCATTTTGTTCCAACACATAAGTTTAAATAACTTATGTATTCTCTCATAAGTCAAACTTTCCTTGTGAGTCATTACTGCACAGTAAAAACATAATACATTAGTTTTGTTATCATTAAAACTTAACACTAACACATTTTCCCCCTAATTTGTTCATCTGTTCTCTTCTTTAGTTATCCACATCGCTTACGAAAAATTAAGTGTATGTCATTGGTTATACTACCTAATTGAATTTGATTTTATACGGAAAAAATGTGTTAGTGTTAACCAACATCTTATCATGAAATGTAGTATAGTCAAACCTTTCTACAATTGTCTTTCGCTATAACAACATTTTACTATAACAGCCTAATTTTCTTTAGAACTGATTTTTCATGTTATATTTTATTTCTCTATAACAACATTCTACCTATAACAACAATGACATTCATTATAGCAATACACTCTTTATAAAATTACCTCTCTATAACAACTATACTCAAATGTTGTGTAATAATATTTGTAATTAGTATATTATGTATAAAAAAAAAAAATATCAAAATATTTATGATAATAATCATTAATGTCATGCACATAGTAAATTTCAAGTATGAATATCTAAAAGAAAAAAAATATTTTTCATAGTGAGATAGAAGAATCAAGCTATTGAATTCTCTTTTGCTGAAAGTTTGGACAAAATTCTTTGTCAATTCAAGCGTTATATTATCGCTAAAGGTTGAAATTTATGAAACAACCTACAATTGTAGAATCATAACGTCAAACTTGAAATTGTATTTAAATTCTCAATTAATTTTAAATGCATATGTTCCTTAGATTTCAATTCTTTATCCGTATGGTACAACTAGTGATGAATTTATTTGTAATTTATTAGTCTTTTTACTTTTTAGTTAATGAGATATGAAAATCAATTGAGACTTTAAAATTAACAGGTATATTATTTTCGTTTATAACATAAAAAGTACAGAAAAATAATTCTTTGCGTACTTTCATTTATAACAGCTAAATGAGATCTAAACATCAAATGACAGTATATATATACAACAACACCTCACTATAGCGGCCTTGAACTTCTCGGATAAACGTTGTCATTGTAGAGAGGTTTTGACTGTATTATCTTCTGCCTCAGGCCTAAATAGATCAACGTCGGGTACCTCCAAATGACTCTCAATTTCACACTATTAAAAAATTATTATTTTCCCACTGAAAAATATTCAGTAGCTATTTCCATTTAATGTCAGTGAAAAAAATCTAAAAAGTAATATTTTCACACGGAAAAAGTAGGAGCTTTTCAACGTTTCAAAGAAAACCTGTTTTCCACCATGCATTTTCCGAGTGAGTTGATCGGTGGGAATAATGTGAAAAAATCATATTTTGTAACATAATTCTTTTCACTGAATGTCAATGCAAAAAACCTCTATTTTTATAGTTTCACTTGTTGATAGCTTAGAAATTAAATCGCGGGGTTTCGATACATTTCTCAGAAGATTCCACAACTTCTATCGATAAAACACTTCCACATTTCTGACTGGACTTGTTCCTTAGAATCTTGAAAAAATGGATTGACATACTATAGCCCTTTCAATGGCAGCGGCCTTAGTAACTAACAACAAATTAAGTCCCACACTCGACATTCTTTGTTGCAAATAAGTCACACCCACTAATTTCAGATTTTTTGATCTATTGGACTAATGTTGCTAGCTCAGGGTTTTTTCTTGGAACTTATTGTGTATCCAATCAGAGATATTAAAAACTCCTGTTCTTGATAAAATTTCAAGCTCTTTGCACTTTTCTAAATATCTATTAAGGGTGTGTATGGTATGAAGGTCCTAACCATAAGTAATATACCATATATTTGCTTCCAAAAGTTTTTGCAATCTTATTATAATTCTAGCTACAAATTGTTTTATCCAAAAATATATTACTCCTTCCGTTCCAATTTATGTGATACAATTTTCTTTTTAGTCCCTTAAAAAAATGATACATTTCATTATTTAGCAACAATTTAACTTTAAACTTTATCTTTTATGGTTAACGAGATGATTTATAGCCACACAAATATCTTTAACTTGTTTTAGACCACAAGATATAAAAAATTTCCTTTATTTTTTAAACTTCGTGCTCAGTCAAACTATATCACATAAATTGTGGGACGGATGGAGTATTATATTACGAGCTCTTCTTCTTTCTTTACTTAACAGATTTTTACTGTCTGAATAGTTATGAGTTGAGAATATTTTAGATATCTAATTCTTAGTGGGAGTAATTCAGTAAGACTATTAAATTAATGTTTGATATTAAAAAGAATAAAAGTTAATATTTTAAAATAAATATCATCTCTCTAATGTTAAAATTCAAGTAGACCTTTGTCAATTGTTAAAAGGAAAAAAGAAAAGAAGAACTGAACTATTTTTTGAAAAAAAAGGAGGAGGAGAAGGAGAGGAATACAAATAACCAAGTAAAAATTAACTCAAAAATCAATAATCAAAATGCAGAAGTCTAGAAATCTAGAAAAAGGGGGAATTATCGGAAAGTTAACAAATTGATAAGGAAATATGTTTTCCGGTTAAATCGGTTCTAACCAGAAATTCAGTTAGAGATTTGCATTTTAAAGTTTAAAGACAAGTGATTCGTATTCAATCGGAGAAACTCTTTGATGAGTCCGGTCACAGATGATAAGGATAAATATATGAGATAAATTAATAAAGCAACTAAGTAAGCTGAGATTCAATATAAGTAGTAAATAAAATGGACATGGTTCTTCGAATATATTTCTTTGAGAGAGATTGAGATAGGTTTAGGATATGAGCAAGACGATAAAAGATATCGTTGCTTCCTTTCTAAGCTTTACATATATAAGCCAAAACTAGACCATTTTGAACCTAAAAGTTATAACGGCGTGACCATGCTACCGTCACGTCGTCCCCGCGCGCCGCGATGCTCTGATCGAGACTGATGGATGTGACAGGAGTTGTTGGGAGTCGGGAACAATTGTAGGGCGTTCTCGGGTCATCGGAACATCCGCATACATTGATTCCCTCGGATGCGCTTTTCTCCCAATATAGATAGTCCCCCACTTTCCAAGACCTTCATTTCATGAGCTCGGAAAGTGGAAGAGTTTGTTTGTTTTTTAACTTTTCACGGAACTTAGCCGAAACGTCGTCACTTTTCCCACGATCAGATGTTTTTTCAGAACGACATTTAATACACCCATTTACTCATATGGCAGCGCCCTTTCAGAGACACTGATTGACATTTTCTAATAGGGCACGCCGCTTCGGTTTCCATGACTAATGATTACTTCCGTCGGCTATTTAAGCGGATGACCCCCACTTTTCCTCATTCTCACTCTCACCTTTTTCCTTGCTCGAACTCAATCTCTATCTGCTTGACCCAACTTTAAGCACTGTTTTCATCATCTACTTCTACTTCTTTTTCTTTGAACCTTACCATCGCTAGTATGTGAGAGAAATTGGGTAATACCTTTACGGTCTCCACTTATCATGGGCCCTCGTCCTCATTGATTACTCAAGAAATAGACTTAGATTCCATAGAATCTGATAACATCCCCTCCAACTTTAACTATGAGAGGGACTTCCATGGTAATTATCAATGCGAGTCGCTTGAGGGGATCACCTCTATGATTGATGATTCTACAATTCCCCAAGTTCGACATGACTGTCAATGGGGTCCTGAAGTTGAGATATTCCCCCTCCTGTCAATGCTAGCATTACCCAGCACATCCCAAGTATGTCAATGATTTATATCTATTATTTTACCATCAGGTTTGACCTCCTGGTTCATGATGTTATAGAGGCCTTCTATCACCATTATGGCATTTTTCTGGGGCAACTGGCCCCCCATATATGTATAGTAGTCTACTTCTTACAGTTCCTGTAGGAACTCACAAATCATCCTTTTACCCTGGATCATATGATCCATCTTTACTACTCTCGTGTGTTTCATAGGGGAATGATAAATCATTTTTCTGAGGCTCCCGAGGCCCCATTATCAGTGTCGAGGATGATCACAACCGGGGGTGGTGTGATCGGTTTATGATGATCTGCACCAACTTCTTCACAATGCCGCCCTTGGTCCTCTCCTGGAATAATGGAACAGTGCCTTAAGTATCTGCATCTTTTCTTCCTACATTATCTCTTTGTGTCTCTCCGAGCATCATCTCTAACTTTGTCTTATATGTTTTCCAGTGGCCTCGGTTAGACTTGAACTCTTGGCTGATATCTTCGACTGGGTAATCAGCATTCTACGTGCCTCTCGAAGAATTAAGAGGACTTAGAGAGGCATTTCCACCAATCGGTGGAAGGGAAAAAGCCACAGTAAGTATTTTTTTCTTATCTTCGTTCCTTTGCTAATTGAATCTTTTGATATAATTTTGACTTCTTTCATATTTGCAAGGCCTTTCCGCTCGAGGGGCTTTTGCTAGGAAGGCGCCCTCTTGGAGGAAGCCTAAGATCATATTGCCCAAGCAACTGCGGAGGCGAGGAATAGTAAGAAGTGTGGGCTTTCAGATGATGTCGGGGCATCTTTCTCTAGAGGGATCAGTTTGCGTGTGAGAATGCGTCACCGATTTAATGAGTATGTAAAGGAGGAAATACAAGGGTTAGTTCATGTGGATGATGATGATAGAGGGGCTGCTGAGGTCGGGGGCACGAGGGTTCCCTCAACCAAGGTTGTGGTGCTTCTGAGATGTAGTTAAGGCCAAGTCAGGAGCGTGGTGCTTCTGAGATGTAGTTAAGGCTTCCTGTGCCCAACGAAAAGCCCAAACCAACGCCTTATGCATCACCGAATGGACGAACAGTTGAGGGCCACATTGCTTCAGGATTATACCATTCTTCAGACCCGCCACGAGGTCCTACAAGGTATTTATGTGGGAAGAATTAACGTCTCCTCAGCTCTGATTGATGCAGTAGTGGACCTGGGTGCTGCCGAGGTAGACATGGATGACCTTCGTGATGAAACGACCCTTCCTCCGATGCCTCAGCTGGTTTCTCAGGCGGTGAAAATGATCCCCCCTGCTTAGCTTTGAGAATTTATTGTGGGCCTATGTGCCTTTTCTAAATATTTTTATTTTGACCTACGTGTCATTTTTGTTGGATGGATATTTTAGGGCCTGTGTTCCCTTTTGACTTTGTTTTGAGCGTTTATGCTTTATTTTGTTGGATTTCTAGGGCCCGTGTGCCCTCAAGTGTTTTGTGTGCAAGTTTTGCGCTCTCTTTGCCCCAATTTTAATGATAAATATTTATTTACTTCCAACCTTGGCTTCTTGTTTCTACGCTTTGACATGTGCTTTGTGTTTGCAATAATTGTGATCATAAATGACCCGTTGGCTTTTCATTTTGCACTTAACTGTCGAGGCATGACCGCTATGCTAGTCTACATGAACTATGCTAATATTCAAATGTTTGGTTTTTAAGTTGAGGTATGATGACAGGTGCACAGTTGTTTCATTTTTGCATTTTATGTTTATGGTCGTCATTCCTAACCCAATTTGGGAATATCACTTCCAGAAACACTTTTATGATATTGGGAATCAAACATACAATTCTCAATAAAGGAGGGCCCTCTGATTTCGGTGTTGATGGAGAGGATGTATCGATCTCATTTAATGGAACAAAGGTTCATGGAACCTCTACGCTCGGAGGCTCTATGGTCGTGTAATGTATTAGAAGCGGTTTGCAGAGCTATGTGGCTTCATAGTTCGGTTTTGCCCCAAATATTTTTAAGTGTCAAGCGAAGGATGCCTTGCTAACAATAGTTGAAAATAAGTGGGGATTCTTATTTCAATTTTGAGATTCTGAGGACGACTCACCCTATTGGTACATAATCCCCTTCCGGGGTTTTTACAATTTTTTCACAAGATAATAACAATAGGAAACCAGGCTAGTGCAATGACTGCCAGCATTCCAGTCTGTGTGAGTACGTACGTCCTCAAAGAGATCTCATATTTTGACAACCTTTTCATTTCGTGTGGATCCATTCTTCTCCCCTGCTACTCGAATGCGTGGTCTCGAGGAGAATACTGTGGGGATATGATCCGACATGATATGTATGGTATGCTTTTGAATTGTCGCCTCGTTAAAAACCTTGTCAGGAAAACCCAATTGGGAAAAAACCTTGGCCAAGAAAATGAGTGCAACACATATCTTTAATTTTCCCCTAGTGGCAAGGAGATTGCGTTTCCAGGGGCAGTCCCTATCAGGGAGGGAAATCAAATTAACCGAGGATAGATAAAGAATAAAAACATACTTGTCATGCTTTCAAAGGTAAAATCTTTTCAGGTGGCTAACGTTTCAGGTATTCTTCCGCTCTTTTTCAAGATCAACTTTGAGCTGGTAGGATCTTTTTTCTGCAATCCCTACTATCTGATATAGACCCTCCCACTTCATTCCTAACTTGCCTGTGCAGGGATCCCGGGTTGCGAGCGTGACCTTTCGAAGGACATAGCCTCAAATTTTGAAATGTCGCAAATTCATTTTCCTATTGAAATACCTCTCAATTTTCTGCTTTTGTGCTGCCAGTGGTATGAGGGCCAACTCTTTGTGTTCTTCCAACAGTTCCAATCCCACTGCCATGGCTTCATTATTGGATTCTTATGTGGGTTGGCTATATCGGAGGTTGGGTTCCCCGATCTCCATGGGTATTAGGGCTTTAGGCCCGTATATCAGGGAAAATGGGGTTTCCCCGGTACTTATTTTGGTCGTGGTCTTGTAGGCCCATAGTACTCCTGGTACCTCTTCTGTCCAGTTACCATTAGTGTCCTCTAACTTTTTCTTTATGTATTGGATCAATATTTTGTTAGTCGATTCGGCTTGCCCATTCGCGCACGGATAATATGGCGAAGAAGGGATCCTTTTGATATTCAACCCTTCTAGGAATTTGGTAACCTTTGCTCCTATGAACTGTCGACCGTTGTCACAGGCTATCTCTTTCGGCACCCCGAATCAACAGATGATGTGATCCCAGATGAAGTATATTACCTCATTCTCCAATGTTTTTGTATGCTTTAGCCTACACCTATTTGAGATATAATTTGTTAAGACCAGCATGAACCTTACATTTCATACGACTGCCGATAGCGGTCCTATGATGTTCATTCCCCATTTGAGGAATGGCCATAGGGCCACCACTTAGTAGAGTGGCTGGCCAGCGGATGCACCATAGGTGAGTGGTGGTGGCATTTCTCACACTTTTTAACGTAGGAGTTGGCATCTTCCTCCATTTGAGACCAGTAGTATTCGTCCCTTACTATATTCTTCACCAGTGAGTCATAAACAGAATGGTTTCTGCAACTACCTTCATGTATTTCCTTCATTACGTACTCAACTTCTGTTAGTCCTAAGCACTTGGCCAGGGGGCCAAGGTAAGATTTTCGGTGCAGTTCTCCTTCGTGCATGCAATATCGTGCGACTTTGATCCTCAAGGCTCGCGCAACCTTACTGTCTTTGGGAAGAGTCCCAATCTGCAAATAGTTAAAGATATCATTCCGCCAGTCTTATGTCAAACTGGTGGAATTTACTTCGTGCAGGCTAGAATCCAAGAGGTGGATTATGGATTTTGAGTCCCTTCTAGTCACTTAGAATGAAAAAACTAGGTTACACAGAGCATCCGCTTCGACGTTCATTTCTTGAGAAATCTGCACAACCTTCCACTGTCTAAAGTGAGCCAACAAAATTGTGACTTTGTTTAAGTACTCCTGCATCCAGTTGTATTTGGCCTTGTATTTGCTGAGGATTTGATAGATGACTAGCTGGGAGTCACTTTTTAGTTCTATAATCTCGGCTTTGAGCCCTCGAGCTAATTCCAAACATACAATTGCAGCTTCATACTCGGCCTCATTATTAGTCAAATACATACATTTAATAGTTTTCCTGATTATTATCCCCGACGGTGTAACCATGACAATCCCTAAACCAATGCCCTTCATACTTATGGCTTCGTCCGTGTATAGGACCCACTCTCTGGAGGCGATCTCAATTTCTCGACCGTTTCTATTTGGGCATTGGGCGTGTTGCCCAGACCGTAGTTATCCATGATTTCATCTAAGGCTTATGACTTGATGGCAGTCCGAGGTCGATAAGTGATATTGTACCCACAAACTTCTATTGACCAATTGGCCAACTTGCCTGAGAGTTCATGCTTGTGCAAGATTTTTCTCAAGGGGACAGTTGTTATCACACATACGGAGTGACATTGAAAGTATGACCTTATCTTACGGGACACGATTACCAGAGCCAAAGCTAACTTTTCAAGATTGAGGTAACAGGTTTCGACCTCAGATAAGGCCTTGATAGTATAATAAATAGGGGATTGCGTACCTTTTTCTTCCCGGACGAGCGCAACATTTACCGTGGGCTCAGAGACAGCCAGGTAAATCAACAAGGGCTCCCCTACCTTTGGTCTTGCGAGTAGTGGTAGGTTTGTCAAGTACCTTTTCAGGTCTCTTAGCGCATGCTGTCATTCTGTGTCCACTTGGAGTCTTTTTTCTTCTTCAACACACTGAAAACTTTCTGGCATCACTCGGATGACCTCGATATGAACCTCCCTAGTGTGGTTATTCTCCAGTCAGTAATTATACATCTCGGGCATTATTAAGCACATCCAATTTGCTTAATCACTCAGATATAATCTGGGTTGGCCTCGATTCCTCTGCTTGATACTATGAAACCCAAGAACTTCCCTGAGCCTACCCTAAAGGCACAATTCTCTGGGTTCAACTTAAGGTTGTATTTGCAGAGAATCTCGAATGTTTTCTGCAAAGGTCTTATGTGTTCCTCTATTTCCAAGGATATAACAATTATATCATCTAAATAAATCTTTATGCTCTGACCCAACTGATGTTGAAACATCTGGTTAGTCAATCGATGAAAGGTGGTCCCCGCATTCTTCAAGACAAAGGGCATGGCATTATAGCAGTGGGTTCCGTGCTCTATGATGAACGACGTCTTTTCCTGATCTACCAGGTTCAACTGTATTCGGTCGAACCTTGAGAAGGCATCTAGGATATTGAGCAACTTATTCCTGACCACTGCGTCGATAACCTTGTCCATACGGGGCATAGGGTACGATTTCCTTAGACATGACTTACTTTTAAATCTAAGTATATTTGAAAGGTATCGGGGTTTTTAGGGAGTGCTACCACATTGGCTAGCCCGTCGGGATTCTTTACCTCTCGAACATCTCCCAATTTGATTAACCAAGCCACTTTTTCTTTGACGAATTGACTTCATTCGGCGGACACCGTATGCCTTTTCTATTTGATGGGCTGACAATCTGGGTTTATGCTCAGTTTATGAATGCCTAACTCTAGAGGGATACCTGTAATATCCAACCCTAACCAAGTGAAGCTACTCAGGTTATCTATTAGGAATTTAAGAAATTTTCCTCGAACCTTAAGATCTAAACCCGAGCCCAAGTATACTTGTTCCTTAGGATGGTTCGGATGATAGGATGTTAGCTTGAGATATTCTTCAATGCCCCCCCCCCATCATTTGTTCAATTCCTCTGGCACGACGAATCACCTAGGTATCAGATCTAACAGATTATTCGGGTTGGGTTTTTTTCTTCTCTTCTTTACGCCCAACTTCTAGTTTGGCACCAAGGTCGGACATCTGTAATTACTAGTTGTCGCTTTCAATCTGATTGTCCTTTGCCACCACCAATGTCACAGCCGTCTGATCGGGTTCCGAGTCTCCCTAGATTTCATCTATCCTCCATGGTGTTGGGAATTTCATGACCTGGTAGAAGGTGGATGGGACTGCCTTCATAGCATGTATCTAAGGCCTCCCACTTACCAAATTATATGGCATTTCTCCCTCTAGAACATCAAACAAAGCCTTCAAAGAGACCCCCTCCACGTGAGTGGTTAAGTTGTTATCCTCAGGTTATTTCATTGGACAGGTTAAATCCGATCAAGTTCTTGATTACCGGGATCATCTATTCAGTTAACTGCATCTCCTTGAGTACTCGGAGTTGCACTACGTTTACAGTGCTACCTAGATCGAAAAGCATACACTTAATGTTAAACTTAAAGATTTTGATAGATATTACTAGTGCATCGGCGAGCGGGCCCTCGATGCTCCTTCTCTCCATTCAGCCAAATGTAATGGGGTCTTCAAGCTCGACTATTCCTCTCTTACTAGAGGGGGAAAGTTCTTTGCTTCGCAGCCTCTGAGACACCGCTCCAATTATCTCCTTTTTTTATCACATTGATTACGCCAAACTGTGTTGGATGCTCCCGCGAAGTCCAAGTTCCATTTTCTCATGCATATTTAGATCGACAGCTGAAGAATTCAATGTTTGTAGTCCTCCGTCTAGTACCCTGGAATCCCATCAAATCCAGTTCTTTATTTGGGTTGGATTGTGTTGCTATCAGAAACCGATCTTCTTTTATATTTTTCATTGCCATGACCAACTCTACAACCTCCACATTGAAGTTATAGAAGGCCATGCTTGGTGGACCCGAGTCATTCACTGGCTTTCTTTGCGACGCCTTCTTATCCCATCTAGGCTGACCTTGATCATATCATGGCCTATTTGTTCTTCCCTCATTTTTCAGAGGTGGATGAGCTAAATATGGCTCATACCAGCCCCTCAGGTCTCACTTCCTGGACGGTGGAGTGTTCCTCAGTTTACCTTGTGGTCCTCCTCTGGCCTCCAATTGGGTGTCAGCCCTGAGCTCATCATTTATCCTCATTTTGGTTGTGTATCTGTTGTTCACTTCGTTTCAGGACTTGGCCGGGAACTCCCTCAAGTTTTCTTTCAACTTTCTTGAGGTATCTGAACTGTTGATATTAAGACCGTCTGTAAACGTTGCGGCAGCCCAATCCTCAGGAATAACTGGCAACAACATCCTTTCCCGCTGGAATCGCTCCACGTAACTGCGACGCAACTCATCCTTCCTTTATTTTATTGTCAAGATGTCTTCTTTTTGTGTTTAGACCCTTTGGGCCTCTACATGGGCCTTCACGAATGCATCTGCAAGAGAAACAAAAGAGTCAATAGAAGTTTTCGGTAAAAGAGTATACTAAGAAAGTGCTCCCTTTATGAGCGTTTGGCTGAATTTCTTCAACATGATCGATTCGATTTCGTGCTGCTTTAGGTCTTATCCGGTGACGCCTGCTTCGAAGGTCACAATGTGCTCCTCCGGATCCGTGGTGCCATCATACTTAGGCATGTCAATCATATTGAACTTCTTTAGGATGGGCTTGGGAGCCACATCCAACCTGTAAGGTATCTTTATGTACTTTCTCTCTCCAACTCCCTCCAAAATAGGAGGGGCTCCTGGTATCTGGATCATTTGATTGTGGAGCTCCTTCTCTAGCGCGACGAGTATTTCCAAGTCTGCTTCTAGTATAGCTGGCTCCGGCTTTGCCTTCCCGCGTCTACTACGAAAGTCTCAGTTACTTCAATAACTTTCGGGTTATATGACGGGTAGATACCTGGTGTTGCCTCGGATAACGAGTTTATGAGCTTTTCCATACGCTCTATCATTGCGTTGTTCGATGCCAAGACCACTGCCAAGGCCATATCTGAAGGAGATCTTTCTTGTTTGAACATTCCCTCCACCCTAAAGTATGGGTATCTCTTTCTTTTCTTGGAGTAACGCCTGGGGAGTCCACCTTAAAATCGTCTGCCCTGCACCCCCCCTCAAGTATATACTTTAACAGGAATCACACAAAGGTAGATTAGAAACCTCTGATAAAATGTCTGCCCGTAACCCAACAGATAAAGTACATTACATAGTCGAGGGATTGGCGACTTACCCATTCAGTGACTTTGGCACTAGACGTTCCCAAAATGGAGATTATCGGGTAAATTCAATATAATAGACGTATGTTGGTATTCCAGCCTTCATTCTCCTTTCAGGGCCTATCCGAAAGAGAATTCAGTACTTCTTGGTCGCTTTAGGTCGTACCTCCTTGCTTTCCGTCGAATGACTTCGTTCGTCCTCTTTATTATAGAGGTTGTTGGGGACCTCTCCTAGGGGCATTATTGCCTCTTCCCTTTCTTTTCCAGCCTCCAACTCCGGGCAGTTCTCCCTGTTAGAACTCTGTAGATTTGTTGGTCGTGACCCTTGCGTTTCCTTTGTTTTAGGCGGAACACTGCTTTCCTATACGTTTTTAGTTTTCTCAGCCATGACCGAGAGTTATGCAACCGGATGGTTCTATACTAACATACGTCTGGGAGTGCCAAAAATCAGGACGACATCACAACTGTATATCCCCACAGACGACGCAAACTATTTTCCGGTAAAATCAATTTTTTACCAAAAATCTAGTTAGAGATTTGTATTTTATGATTTAAAGAGAAGTGAGTCGTATCCAATCCGGAAAACTCCTTGACAAATCCGATCACAAATGATAAAGATAAATATATGAGATATATTAATAAAGGAACTAAGTAAGCTGGGATTCAACAAAAGTAGTAAATAAAAATGGTCAAATGGTTCTTCGAATATATTTCTTTGAGAGAGATTAAGTTAGGTTTACAAAATTAGCAAGATGATAAAAGATATCGTTGCTTCCTTCCTACGCTTTACATATATAAGTCCAAACTAGACCATTTTTATCCTAAAAGTTATGATGATGTGACCCTACTAGTGTCACCTCACCCCCGCACTGCGGCGCTCTGACCGAGATTGAAGGATGTGACAGTAGTTGATGGAAATGGGGAACAAATGTAGGGCGTTCTCGATCCATCTGAACCTCCGTATACACTGATTCCCCCAAATGTGCTTTCCCCAATATAAAATATTTGTTATCCTAATTATGATTAAGATTTTGCTTTAATTAATTTTTTTTTTCATTTAACTCATGTCTTCCGTCAACATAAGAACTTAGGGAAATGTGGAGGAGCCCAAAAATTGAACTACTGAACCTTTATGTTTGAATTGTTTATGTTTAGCATTGGCACCACTCTCACTTACCTTTGTTCTTATTATGGGAATACGGAGTTCAGGGACAAGTTATCTCCCATAAATGAAATTGAGTGGGGATAAGATGAGATAATTTATCCTATCATAGGATAATTTATTCCATCTTTTATTCCATATAAATAGAATTGGATGAAATATCAAAAAAGTTATCGCATCAATCAAACATAAAATAATTACAGTCTATGGGACTAAGTTATTCCGGAATTATAGTCGTAGAATTATAATCACTGGACTAACTTATCTCATCTGGGAGACATGATAAAATAATAAGTACCAATCTTGATTGGATAAGTTGGATTATCAAGACTAAAAGTTTGAGATAAAATTTATGTCTTATTTAGTTGAATGTATAAATTTTATTCCAAGAAATATCTCACCTTATCATTCGTACCAAACGACCCCTTAATAATCATATCTCATCCTCTCCCTTATATCATACAATCCTAGAGATCAATAAATAATACTCCCTTCATACTAATTTAAGTATCTTATTTTCTTTTTTTATTTATCCTAAAAATAGTATCTTTTAATATTTAGTAAGTTTTGACAAGTTTTAGAACAAAAAATTTGAAGAACACACGTCTTTAATTTAGGATCATAAAATTTAAAAATCTTTTTTTTTTTTTTAATTCTATGTTAATTAAATTACGACACTTAAAATGAAACGGATGGATTATGAGTATTACTGCGTTTGATTTTCCAACACTTTATTATGAATTGCAGACTATTGAATGACAAATTAACCCTGAAGATTAATTGAAGGGTGTGGTGAATTCTTGGGAATCCAAAACCCAGACATTTAAGTTTAAATTTGTCTTTTCTTGGAAAGCGGAATTACATTTCTCCAAGCCTTCCTATCATAAATTTTGTTATCTCTAGCCATTTCAGGCAATAAATGCAGCTCGGCCTTCTCAAATTTTCAAATGTTCTCAATTACTTTAGATGTATTGATAATAATACTCCTTCCTATTTATTTTACTTGTTATATTTTTAATTTATACGTCTCTTAACAAATTGCATATTTTTACTGTGATATCTTTATTTATTATCTTTAGTCATTTAGAATGATAACCTTTTTTCATAAATATTCTCTCTTCAACCTCTCTTCACTTAGTTCTATGTTAATTAATTAATATTTATTACTTTTAAAAATAATTATTACTAAAAATAAAATGGGAAAAATTTACTGAATTATATTTTGATTTTCTAAATAGAATTTAAGTTAGTAAAATGCAATGACACGTAAAGGATCTTTATACCATCAACACAATTTAGTCGGTTATTTTCTTGTCAGGTTACATACTATTTTTTATTGTGAAATGGTACTTATTGTTGTAGATCAACTTAATTTATGCACCTTCACTGTACAAAACATAAATTGATTATAGTAAATTTAAGTTATACAATTTAAAGTTTTAAATACCGTCATTTTAAGAAACTGCGCGCACTTAATGTCTTACATTACATGTGGCCCTAAGACGTGAAGCAAGAAAAAAAAAACCTGACCTCTATATAAACCAGTGGGTTATAAGCAACAAAATTCACTACACATAGAGATCGAAAAGCAATAATATATTCTTAGAACACAAATTAGCAAAGATTTGAAAGAGAAGATGAACAAATTATCAGTGGTATGCATGTTAGTGGTGACACTAGCAGTAGGAGCAATGACAACTATGGAAGAGGACGAGAAAGACTGTGCAGACCAACTCGGAAACCTAGCAGCATGCATTCCATATGTGAGTGGCACTGCAAAAAAACCTACTCCTGAATGTTGTGAGGATACTAAGAAAGTTAGAGCTGCTAAGCCTAAATGTCTTTGTGTTCTTATCAAAGAGAGCACTGATCCCTCCTTAGGTCTCCCTATCAACACTACTTTGGCTCTTCAAATGTCCTCTGCTTGCAACATTGATGCCAAAGTATCTGATTGTCCATGTAAGCTTCTTTCTATTCAAACAATAATTTATTTCCTTTACTTCACGTTTTATGGAAAATTGGTCAACTGGACGGGATTGAGCTGAACTTGGGTAGAGCTGAGTTATTAAGTGGGCCGAGTCATGATCCGTCCAAAAATTATTTGAGCTGAAATGGGTTGAGTCATGCCCCGTCCAACTTGACCCAATTATGTTTTACCTTTTTTTTCAAACAAATTAATTAGTTTCCTGTCGTATTTCTTAATTTATTATGTCTTACTAAACATTAGAAAAAACTATAATATAAACTGAATAAGCCCATTACTGTCAACTATTTAGGTGAATTTTTCAATCATAGGCATTGTTCAATTTTGTTCATTTTTGTTCATTTTTGTTCGAGGAACATTTAGACAAACTCGAAAGTTTGAAATATACATATAGTGGACTTTATCCAAAGTCTACGAGTTACCCAAAAGAGAAAAAAAAACTAGTTTAAAATTGGGCAATTCTTCAGGTTATTTACTGGTTAAAATTAAAACTGGTTGTGTTGGACGGACTAAAAATCAGCCCAATACTAAATTATTTTATTCCCAATCCATAAGAATTTTGGACAGGTTGGGCAGATGATTAATTTTTTAGCTATATTTGATACCTTAATAATTTCTATTTTGCAGCGATATTGAAGATCCCAGCAGATTCACCAGATGCAAAGATCTTTAAAATAGCTGATGGAGATTCTAACACAAGTTCATCCCCAGCTTCTGGTTCTAGTACTTCATCTGGAACCTCAACTCCAGCTTCGTCCTCTACTAATTCAGACACCAAGAGTACTACAGGCAACAGTGGAGTTGCACAGCAGAGCACCAGCATCATCTTGACTATGGCACTCACAGTAATTGCACTCATCTTCATTTAGAATTTGACCACTGATGAAAGGCAGGGATCATCAATTCTATAGTTAGTTTGGTTTCTTTTTTAGCTTGTTTCCCTTTTAGGTCCAAATAAAAATAATAAAATATCAATTTGCTATAGTATTTCTTTGGCTAGCTACTGCTTAATTTTTATCGAATGGAAATTAATAAATTTGGTTTAAGGAGCCTTTAGAGTTTGTGTTTCTGATATTTCAACAAAGTTCTCCATGTTAGTTTGGTGCACCTTTACGACTCAAGAAGAGGATAAATTGGGTCGTACAAAATTTTCGTTACCTTTCAAAATTTGTCTAACTCGACTACAGAATCTGGTCATAATAATGAGTTTTCACTTTAACAGTTTAATAACGACTTAAGGCGAAAAGACTGGAAATGAGCATTCTACCCTTACATGTTACATACTTAACACATTTGTCCATGATAATTTGATGATGCATGTGTACTGTATAGATCCTTGTCTGAAAATGAGCACAGTTTTAGATGCATAAACCAACTTGGCTCCCAGAATCCATTGAGAGGCTAGTACTTAAATATATGACTTAATTTAATACATTATTTCTTTTTAGTTTTGTACAATTTATATGTATATTCATAGCATTATCTATTTTTAATTTTATTTAAACAATAATGAGTTACACCCTTTTCCTTGTATTTAAAGTTGTGCTTAATGAAACTTAAAACATGGCGTACCGGTACTACGTTCGTGCCATTAAAAACACCCATATCGTCTCTTGCAGATAAAATTTAATTACATATATATTTTGAAAATACCAGTACCCCACATTAATTTGAGATGGGAAGTAAAGCCTTAGGACTTCAATACCCTGTACCCAAACTTGTGTACAACTCGAACGCTAACAATATAGTTCGACATCAATGGCACAAAGTTAAATCATATTTACGCATATTAAATATACTAGTTCAAAAGTAAACAAATATAAGGTAAGTAAAAGAAGCGCTAGCCATAGTCATGGAGGACCAGCCAATGGAGGTGGATGATGAGGCGCTGTTAGTGGTGGTTCTAGGGCGAGCACGAGCTAATGGGATCGAAGTGGTGGTTGCAGTTCCACTACCACCAGATCCGGTACTAGTCTTGGTCCCATGACTCACGCCCTTTGCAACGGTAGGTGTCAGAAGTGTGCACATCTCAGCTCCTGCTTGCTATACTAGATAATTGGACCTAACGTTATATGCACTGATAGTGTAAAAAAAGAATAAAAATTCTTGACACTATCAAGATTCTCTTTGTTCTTGACGTTCTTTAATCTTGTTATTATCTCTCATTGGGTGTAAGAGAATAAGTTTGGATATGCAGAAGCAACAAGCACATGTATATTTATACGGAACAAGAGAAGTCCATAATATATTGGAATAGGCACCGGTCATTTCTCATTACAAGAAAGGCAATTTGGCTAGATATAATAAACACTTTCTTTGACACGGTCTGAAAATTCGTCCAGTGTCCAACTTGAGAAGTAGAAAAGTCAACAGGAATTTGGAAAACAAAAAATTTGTTAGGAGTAGTTTGATTTCGTGAATAGATTTAAAAAATTAATATTGACATGTGACAAAAACTGAATCCGGAAACCGATCCTTGAACTAGATTTATATTTGATAATGATGTTTTCATCAGATTTGATATCCTTAATTTTTTGTTATTACATGTGTGTTGAAAATCTCAACGTGAAAATATTTGATAGGAGTGATGTAAAAGAACTAGTATCACTAAAAAGGTATATTATTAAAAAATTGAATGGTGAATTACTTAAAAGAATATATAGGGGGGGGGGAAATACTACTAGTTTGAAAACTCGTCCAATATTTCTAACAAAAAAATGTTGTCGACCCACTTCCAAACTTGTCAAATTAGAATTGATGTTTCCTGCTTATTGTTTCCAAATAAAAAAAATACTAGTGTTTTGGCCGGCGTTGGATATTGAAAGTCAAAGTGGGATGTAGGACGACGTTTATCCAATTTTACAAGTGGGAGGGACACTCAAGCTGGCAGACATGGATAGAATACCATTTGGGATTTTGAATTATTTTGTCACGTCGGTAATCCATAAATGAATTGAAAAGATCATAATTACATATTGATCAGAGCTGTCATATGAGTGAGTAAAATTGAATTTGGGCAAACTAAAATAGATAGAATCGATAAATAAGCGGGTTAATAGTTGTTTGAACGAAAATGAATTGGGTCAAAATGGATTAAATAATAAGTCATAATTAGGGATGGCAACGGATAGGATCTGGACCGGATACTACTAGATCCAAATCCAGATCCATTTTTCATACCTGTATTCAGATCCGGATCCAGATCCATAGGGTCCATAAAAATCATATTCAAATTCAGATCCATCGGATCCAAGGATCGGACCTGGATCCACACGTAAAAAATTTTGACTTGAATAATATTCAAACATTCAGCATACAACCATTCCAGGATAGTACGATACTGAATCAACAAAACACAATAACATTCATATCTAATATTAAAGCCAATGCATTCAGTTTCCAGTAACTAGCAAACTGGAAAGTTCTAATGCATTCAATTTCCAAAGGATGCATTCGATCTCGAATCAACAAAACACAACAACATTCATATCCAATGCATTCAATTTCCAGTTTCCAATTTCAAAATTGAGATACTGGAAAGTTCTTTTTCTCATAAATAATAGATGTGTGTGCAAATATGAATTGTATCGACGCTTCAATTTGCTGCAGAAATTTATAAGCAAAAAATAGTCTTTGTTCTCTGCTCTTGTTGGATTGATAAAATCGTACACGTATTTTCTTTTTTCTGTTTGTGTTTGACTGTTAATATATCTTTCAAAATTTCAAAACAACAAATATTATATAAATGAAAAACTGTTAATATGGACTTTCCTCCATATTAAGTATTTGCAGGACTAATTTAGAAAACTGATTTACTCTTGATTTTATGCTTTCTTTTTCTTCTCAAGCAAATACATGCAACAAATGATATTTCGTTTATTTACTTTTACTAGCTACAATTTTCTAAAATCCACATTCATAGCAAATTTCTTGACATTCAACAAACCTTAACTTTAACAGATGTATCCAGGACAGTCTTGATAAACCATCACAATACCAAGACTACTTAACTTTTGAATGTGTTCATACTCAAAAAAATCCTTAAACAAGAAAGATGTATTAAAGAGATGCTATAACCCAGATCAAACAACTTCGTCTAAAATAAATGGTTAACCAATCTTCTTTTAGTTATATTTTTTTTTTGTGTGTAGATTATGAAAACAACAGAAGTTAAAAGAGCCAAAAAACAAAAATCGAACTCACCTTTCGTTGTGTAGGGACGACAAGTAGAGACGAAGGATAGGATTTGTCTTACAGAAGGAAACGAAATGAATGAGGAGGTCTTTGCCCTTTCGTTGGCTTAAAGACAGGCAGATGGGCTATGCTTCGGTCCTTAAAGGACTTGGGCCTGGCCGAGAAAAATAAAAGAAGTTCTAGGTTATGGATTGGTCTTACTTATGGATGTATAAATGTATAATGTATTTAATAAAAAATGGATCCACGGGTCGGATCTGGACCGGATACAGATCTCAAAGACAAGATTAATATCTAGATTCGATCCATCATAAACGGATCCGGGTCCGATCTGGATTCATCGGGTCTAAATTTTGAAGATCCATATCCTATAAAACGAATCTGGATCCACCGGATCCGGACCGGGTCAAGGATCCGTTCCCATCTCTAATCATAACCCAGTCAATTCACTCTTACTAAGTTTTTTATTTGGTTACTTATAATTTATTTAATTACTTAATATAACTATTTTACTCATATTATAGTTATATGAATACACGGCAATGAGTGTTGAGTAGGATTCAAGTAAGCTTTCAGTACTACCGATTGCGTAGGAGTAGCACCGGGGGTACCAGAAGGTCGCAGGTACCGAAAAGTAAGAGGATCAGAGGGTTAGTTCGAATTCCAACGGGCGATCGTTAGTTATCTAATTTTACACCTTCCAAGGGTATGTTAATGATATTTATGAAGATACTAATTGTCTAATTATTACAGCATTCATGTATTTATTTTAATAAGGGCATAAATCGTGGAATGTGTACCCATGAGTCCAAGTGTAAATAATACATGTTAACTCATTTTAAAGGCATCATATTTAAGATACTAAAATAGCACTTTTCAATTCATAATGTTTGTCTCATTACCTGTGCTTTCAGACTGTCGAAATACTCAATCCAAAGGCCTTGTCAAGAAGCTTCTTTCAGGCTCAGACTAATTATGCTCTAATTCTACTTTGTCGCTCCTTATTTTATTATAATTATCTGCTAATAATTTTGCTAACTCAGTCACTTGAGATTCACGTGTCCTTGATTATCACGTATACAAATTCAACTATACCGATTTATGGGTAAATAATTTGACGCCCAACGTAGGGCCTGGATAGTAGTGGTGTCACAAGTGACTCCTTCTTTTGTAATCTAATCCTTTCTTTAGTCTTATTTCATTTAAGCAACAAATAACATGTATGGAAGGACTTGGAGGAAATTGTATCCCGGGGAATGATGCCGATAATAACCGAATCGGACTAGATGACCTTCCGGTTGTAGACCAAGTGCTAGAGGATCTGACGGTCGCACAAGGAGCCACTTCAGGAGATGAACTGTCACGACCCAAACCGGAGGGCCATGATGGGCACCTGGGCCCTACCTTCTGAGCACCACTCTTCACATATTTATCAGCTAACCGTAATCAATCATGGCAACAAGGACCGTCACCAAATATCCTACTGACACACACATCAAGGCCGACATGGCCATACACGACTACTATACACACGACAACTGTCTACAAACCTTTAAAGAGTACATGACATCACAAGGTCGGGACAGGGCCCCGTCATACCCATATGCATATGCAAAACATCATACCAAGATCAGATTGCAACTCTGAAATAAGTAGAGTGCTCCAATATCAGCTGAACCAGCAACCTATTAGTATGAACCGTCCCCTTATCTACCTGAGCCTGCGAACATGAAACGCAACATCCCCCGACAAAAGGGACATCAGTACAACTGATGTACTGAGTATGTCAGGCATGAAGAAATAGTATAACAGAGATACAAAAATAACAGAAACAAAAACAACCGACAGAAATAAACGATAGCACCAGCTAGGGCTGACAATGGATCGGAGGTGGATCGGGTGGAGCTCAATCCGCCTCCACCCGCCAATCATCCATACACCACCCGACCCATCCATCACCCTATTTTATCTTCATCCACATCCGATCCACCCATCATCCACGGGTGAATCGGGTGCTTCGCGGATGAAATTTGTTATACGTTTAACCATTTGTTCTAGTTTAAAATCAGTGATAATGTTAATAATTAGTGTTCTTAAATATTTTTTTTAAATTCACAACAAAAATGGAGTGACCAAAACCAATATAAATACTCTTAATTCCAACGTAGCAATGTTTCATCTGACTAGCACCTTAAATATTTTTATTCATATTTCATTTTTATGTTAGCTCAAACAAATCATACTTTACATTGCAAAATATATAATAAAATTAATCAGACCTAACAATGAATAATTTTTTATATTTTCATAAATGATCACTAGCTAAGAACATTATAAAACTTTACTGTTATGGAAGTGAACTCTGGGCTAAAATTATGTTATTCTTGATTTACCAAGTTTCATTATAATTTTTATTTTTAAAATATACACATTTTAATGATAAAAAGTATTATCTAACTATTTATAAATGGGTGGATGGATGGGTCGGGTGATGGGTCGGGTGGTGGGTTGGATGTATGTCCACCCGAATCCGACCCGATCCATCACCAGATTAAAATATGTGTTTTGTCGGATTTTAGTCTATAAATTCAGGTCGGGTGGATCGGATATTTATTGGGTCAGAGTGAAATTTCCCTAGCAACAGCCAACAGAAACAGCCGACCAGTAGTGAATGCTTCTGAGGGCCCTAATATGCCTAAATGTCATCCACAATGCGGTATACATATATATATATGGCCTCATCGGGCATCTTCATTCCCATAACAACCTCTATGGGCATCATTTAATTTTAGCCTCTGTGGGCATAATCATCATCATATCCCAGTTGATCAGGTGGTCTGCGTATCCCGTTTCCCATCCCCAATATATGGTCCAAAGTAATACATGAATAAAATGCATGAATGACAATAAAACATCTTTGAGTTTTTCTGACTGACATAATATGTTTGTACCTTCGGCTAACATTGGGAACATTAACATCTTTTCCATATACCTCAATAAGGATTTAGGAACATATTTAGACATGTTTTTAACATAGGAATCAATAACATGAACATTCTTAACTACTACGAGTAGAATAATTTATGGAATAATATTACGGTTACATTTCGTTACATGAAACATGCCATAAAAAAGAAGAATTTGCCTTAATACCTTGAATATCGACCCTTTAACAACCACAACAAAATCAATTCGTACTTCACCGAGCTTTTAAGAAACATGAGACTATGGCCAATTTAAAGGAGCACAACGGTTGCTCCCTACAACCTTGTTGCTACCTTAATAATTTTGGGAGGATAATTGATTTAGGATGATCTATCTATGAAGAATGTTGTTGGATTATTTGGGTAGTGTAACTGCTTTTGTATATGTCTCCCACTACTCACAAGAAGGTTATTAACATATATGAGATCTCTTGTTAGTAGAATTCATTTATTTCCTAAGTATGTGTCATACTTTACTTACCTCCCACGACAAGGTGCCGCCTACTTAACTTCACTTTACCATGTGTCACCACCTAAACACCCTAAACAAATAGTCACTTAGGTAATTCATTAGAATGTTACATGTAAATATCCCTACTTAAACTTGTCCCCCACCATCAATTATCAATCAACCGATCCTCATTGTCCCCCACTATACTTTATAACTTAGCCGATCGTTGTTGTTAATTAGCCGATCCTTGTTGTCAATTAACCGATCATTGTTGTCCCATTTGGTAAGTCCTAAGTTAGTTCGGGACCGCATCATTTTATATACTAAGCTCTTTATTGGCATATGTGAATATGACATAAATTCCCCAAAGCTCGGGTCTACTTGTATATGTCTAGATGCTCCAACCATCACCCAAAAGTACTGGGTGTTACATCATTTCCCCCTTAGAAACATTCGTCCTCGAATGTTGGGTGACATATCTAATCCCCATCACGTAACATTATGCTTTTCTCGAAACCTCGGCGTTGGTCTAGAATATGTATGGATATTTGTGCTTCATCTCCTCTTCCGCCTCCCATGTCACTTCTTCTACATTCTTACTCCACCAAAGAACTTTCACTGAGGCTACTTCTTTAGTCCTCAACTTGCGGACTTGTCGATCTTAGGATAGCAATAGGAACCTCTTCATATGATAGATCTTCTGTAATCTTCACATCATCAATCGGTACAATCCGTGAAGGATCTCCAACACACGCTCTTAACATGGAAACATGGAAAACCGGATGAACAAACTCTAACTTCGAAGGTAAGTCCAACTCGTAGGCTACTTGACCGATTCTTCGAATTATGCGATATGGCCCAATATACCTTGGGCTGAGCTTTCGCTTTTTCCTAAATTTCATTACACATTTCATCGGATAGATTTTCAAGAAGACCCTATCATTTACCTAAAACTCTAAGTCTCGTCGTCGCACATCTGAATACGACTTCTGATGACTCTAAGTGGTTAACAACCATTTTTGGATAATTCTTCACTTTCTCTATGTCTTGGTGTACTAAGTCAGGCCCAAATAACTCTGATTCGACTACTTCGAACCATCCGATAGGAGATCTACATCTCCGTCCACACAAAGCCTCATATGGAGCCATTTTACTGCTAGCATGATCACTGTTAGCATACACAAATTCAATAATGGGTAAATGATCATCTCAACTTCCTTTAAATTCCAATACGCAAGCTCGTAGCATATCTTCGAGCATTTGAATCGTATGCTCTTCCTGCCCATCTATCTGAGGGTGGAAAGTTGTGCTAAGATTAACTTGAGTGTCCAAACCCTTTTTGAAATGATCTCTAAAAGTTCACTGTGAACTGCATACCTCGGTCAGATATAATATAAATAGGCGTACCATGAAGGCGTATAACTTTGTGTAGTCCTCGACTATGTAGGTAGTCTCGACTGCCAGGAATTGAGTTGATTTGGTCAGTCCAGCAACAATCACCCAAATAGAATCAAACTTATAATAAGAGCAAGGTAAACGCGTAATGAGATCCATATTAATTATTCCATATTTCCACATTAGGATGTCAATGTTCTGAGTCAAGCCGTCGGGCTTTTGGCGCTCCGCTTTTACTTGCTGACAATTAAGACACTAAGCTACAAACTCCACAATATTCCTCGTCATGTCATTCCATCAATGCATACCCTTAAGATCATAACACATCTTAGTAAATTCAGGGTGAATGGAATATCGTGGGCAATAGACCTATGTCATAATCTTGTCTCGTAATCCTGCTACATTGGGAAATACACAAATGGACCTTCCACCTGGGGTCACTCTCTCATTATGCTCGAAAGTTGCGATTTTCTTTTGTTAAATATCTTTCCTGATCTTCTCTAAAAATGGGATCTTCATCATGACATTCTTTTTCGTCCAGTACGAGGGATGACCTTGCTGTATTTTGAGTCATAGGGCTATCACTATATGAATCCTCCAATTGAACTCCCACTTAGCTAACTGATGTGTTCCCTCAGGTCAACTTTTCTCATTCGTCCTCACATTAGTCAAACCTTCTTATAGGTGAATGATTCTATTGTCAACTTAGCTTTGTTTACTAACTTGTGTGCTAAAACTCTTACATTTGTAGTATCTCAATCGTAAACACTTTATGGACAGTATTATCGAATTTGAAGTGCGCGTATCATCACAGTTAACTCTCATTCATGGTCTGAAATGAGTCTTTTTTTTGTACTTTCTCACTACTCATAATTATAAACAACTTCCTTTCTTTACTACTTGTTCACTCATTTTCTTACTTGTTGCTCTCCTCTTAGTTCTAATATATTCTAGTATACATACATAATCTTAAACATTGCTCTTGATTCCAATCTTTGGCGTTACCAACCCTTAAAAGATGAGTTGTTAACTTATTCCCTCATTCAGTACGTGGAAGATTCTAAAGAATTTACATTACCTGACGTTGGCCTACTATATCCAAACCTTGTCATTATACTTAGATTCAAACTCCCTCACATGCCTCATGGTTAAGACTTTTTGTCAATGACGCTTCGAAAAGATTCCCTCAATCTTGTTAAGCTGTAAATCCATTACTTTATCTATCTCGTAGAATCTTTGGTCAGTTCATAAATACTCATAGACATCTGTATTTTCTTGACATTTTGTCTTCATTATAATGTCATTATCTCTTGACATATATCTTTAATGTCTACCTTGTATCCATAGGCGTCATTGGCCCCTTTTCACCTGTTTAGGTGCTAATCTCGAGCTTTACTCATTGTTACTTCCGTTTACATACTTTCTGAGAGGTATAATTGCATATGTTGTGGAACCGATGCTTCGTATGTTTAGGTCCAATCACAGTATTACCTGATCCCATGACTTGTGAAGCTTTCTTGTCTTATCATTATTAGATCTTCCATCGACTGAGTGTTAATTCGTCTTATCTTTACATTTCCATCTCAAGTTGCCTCGGTGGTCTCTTATCTCAAAGTATTTCTCATACTATCTTCCTGAACCTCAGAGGTTCGTCACCTTTGGCCAAAGAGTTCGTAATGTCCCTTCTCCACCATTGATCCTTACGCTATTCTGGAGTAATCATACCTTTGTGAAACATGCATAACTATAATCTCATTCACATTTATCTTTCTTGTCGTAATCCTTCTTCTATTCGTCGAAAAACATTTCTTCCTTGATACTTGATCATACCATTCCATTCATACTTATTAACTGTTTTCATATTTCCTACCACCATTCTTTGATGGTTCCATAATTTTCATCCTTAATTGCCCTTATTGTTATGCAGAGATTATTTAGAATTGTAATACGGTGCACAATGGTGTTGAAGACCTTACCAGTCCAATACATATAGCATACCTTAACTTACTAACATTAATACCTATTAGTTCTCAATAATACGCGATCTTCTTAAATTCAGTGATGGTCACTCTTCACACAATCCGGTTGTGGCAATCCATTCTCGTTAATGATATCATAGGACAATTCCCGATCTACTCTGGGTAAGACATCATAATTTAGGCCGCACGTACATAACATATTCTCATATTCTAATCAACGAGTCACTGTAAAACATGTAGATTTTCATAACCTACTAAACCTTCCAATGATGTCTTCTGCTTTTCATCTGTACCACTCATAATCATCTTATCCTTACCCTTGCGCATCAACTTGGGATACTTCAAAATGTTGTGGCCATAGCTGCCACCCTAAACCAATCCCTTGTACCTTTGCGGCATAATCCAACATGCATTTTATCACACTGACTACAAGATGCTCTAGGCTAAAGTCGTGCCTGGGAAAGCAACTTACTCATATCCTCTGACAGATCTGTCTCAATAGAGAGCATACTACTCGTATTTACACTTAATCCAACTTCAATCTCCCTACTAATCGTAACCCTACTGGAATAAGGCATTGTTGTAATCATAAACACAATAAGGTCTACAGAGAGAATCCTTACAATCTTCTGCATTCAGGTGCTTAGTACTTCCTTTACTTACTCTTTTTTTTTCTGTATCCCAAATCAAACATTTTGCTTTCCAGACTTGCATTATCTCTTCCGTATATGAGTGAGATAATTTATCACAATCTCAAAAATCTTTAACATAATACTGCCCTTCTAGCGTATCAATCGTCTGATAGAAGTCTCTCATTAACTGGCTACGAATATGAACTAACTGAAGTCTTTTTGGTAATCGTCATTACTGAAACAGTATCAGGCACGAGTTAAACTTGAGTTTTTAAGACTCAGCTCTACTGCATGATTTATGATATGAAAGAATGGAAACCATCTCTAAATGCCTTGCAACCTCTTGTTCATAAGTGTGGCGCGCAACACACCCATAAACAAGACTCTACTAGACACGGCTTGCAGACTCCCTAGGACAGACTTGCTCTGATACCAAGTTTGTCACGACACAAACCGGAGGGCCATGACGGGCACCCGGGCCATACCTGCCAAGCACCACTCTTCAAATATTTATTAGCTAACCGTAATCAATCATGGCCACAAGGACAGTCACCAAATAACCTGTTGACACATACATCAAGGCTGACATGGCCATACACGACTACTACATATAGGACAACTGTCTACAAACCTCTAAAGAGTATATGATATCACAAGGTCGGGACAGGGCCCCGCCATACCCATATGCATATGCAAAACATCATACCACAATCAGATTGAAACTCTGAAACAAGTAGAGTGTCCAATATTAGCTGAACGAGCAACCTAATAGTGTGAACCATCCCCTTGTCTACCTGAGCCTACGGGCATGAAATGCAACATCCCCTAACAAAAGGGACATCAGTATGACTGATGTACTGAGTATGTCAGACATGAAGAAATATCATAACAGAGATACAAAAATAACCTGAAACAGAAACAACCGACAGAAATAGCCGATAGCATCAGCCAATAAAAACAATAAACACAGCCGACCAATAGTGAATGCCTCTGAGGGCCCTAATATGCCTAAATGTCATGCACAATGTTGTATACATATATATATATATTGGCCTCATCGGGCAACTTCCTTCCCATAACAACCTCTGTGGGCATCATTTCATTTTGGCCTCTGTGGGCATAATCATCATCATATCCCAGCTAATCAGGTGGTCTGCTTATCCCGTTTCCCATCCCTAATATATGGCCCAGGGTAATACATGAATAAAATGCATGAATGACAATAAAACATCTTTGAGTTTTTTTGAGCGACATAATATCCTTGTACCTTCGGCTAACATTGGAAACATTAAATTCTTTCTCATATACCTCAATAATGATTTAAGAACATATTTAGACATGTTTTTAACATAGGAATCAATAACATGAACATTCTTAACTACTAAGAGAAGAATAATTTATGAAATAATATTACGGTTACGTTTCGTTACATGGAACATGCCAAAAGAAATAAGAATTTGCCTTAACATACCTTGAATATCGACCCTTCAATAACCACAACAAAATCAATTTGTACTTCACCGAGCTTTTAAGAAACATGAGACTATGTCCAATTTAAAGGAGCACAACGGTTGTTGCCTACAACCTTGTTGCTACCTTAATAATTTTGGGAGGATAATTGGTTTAGGATGAACTATCTATGAACAATGTTGTTGGATTACTTGGGTAGTGTCACTGCTTTCGTATATGTCTCCCACTACTCACAAGAAGGCTATTAATAAATATGAGACCTCTTGTTAGTAGAATTCATTTATTTCCTAAGTATGTGTCATACTTTACTTACCTCCCACGACAAGGTGTCGCCTACTTAACTTCACTTTACCATGTGTCACCACCTAAACACCCTAAACAAATAGTTACTTAGGTAATTCATTAGAATGTTACATGTAAATATCCCCACTTAAACTTGTCCCCCACCATAAATTATCAATCAGTCGTTCCTCATTGTCCCCTACTATACTTTATAACTTAGCCGATTCTTGTTGTCAATTAACCGATCATTGTAGTCTCATTTTGTAAGTCCTAAGTTAGTTCGGGATCGCATCCTTTTATATACTAAGCTCTTTATTGGCATACGTAAATATGACATAAATTCCCCAAAGCTCGGGTCTACTTGCATACGTTTAGATGCTCCAACCATCGCCCGAAAGTACGGGGTGTTACACGAAACAATTCTTTGACATATGCATAACGAATGAACAATAGGGGATTAGGAAGAAAATTTGGGCAAGATGGAACATGTTCTTTGACGTAGACATAACGAAAGTACAATAGGGGATTAGGAAGAAAATTTGGGAATAGAGAGGAAGAAGTGCACGGAATCCGAGGAGGACATAAATTGAGGCAGCGGAAAGTTAATTTCGGACGAAGTGGTTGAAAATCTAGACTTCTGATACCATGAAAGAAATAATCCCTTCATTATTTTCATTAATATAAGAGTAAATATACAATTTACAATTTTCATAATAGGAAAATCTTATTCCTATTCTACTCCTAAAACCTTAATCTACTTGTACAATAATTATACAATTATGGTAAGTGTACAACTTTAATTTAATTACAATAAATCATAACCTAAAATAGATTACTAAACCGTGATATACATGTATATACCGTGTATATCATAAGATTTAACAACCGATTATAACAGCCGACAACCAATTATATCACGGGTATTTATCATTGAATATCATACTAACTAAACATAAATAAACTAGCCTTAAACTAATCATATGTACCATAAAAACACAATGTTTTTAATCCATATCAAGCATTATCAGTTATCCAACATGTATAGCCACATTATGAATCATAACTTGACCTAAATGAACCCTAACATCATAAAACCAACAAAAATATACTAGCAATCACATAGTTATAGGTTTTTCAACATAATTAAAGTAATAAATTAAAAGGATCAAGCATTACCTTGTGTGGAGGCAGTCTAGGGTCGAGGTTGAGCTTGAATCTTCACTCCCGAACCTCCAAAGCTCACAAAAACACAAAAAAGGGAAGGGTTTAGATTGTAAATGAGAGGGGAGAACTCACCTTGTGGGAGTGGTGTACTTAGTTTCGCCACTTTCGGCAAGTTGACAAAGATGAAGGCAACGACTACAGTTTCACAAGGCCTCTCATCGTGGAAGCCAAATGTGATTTGGGCCTTTTGCCCTTTGTCTCTTGTTTTGTTGTGACCTGGGCCGGGTTTGGATTAATTGGACATGGGCTCGGCCTATTAAAACGAATAGTAGGCACAAAACAAAATTTAAAACCAACTTTAAATAGTAATGATCATATTTTGCAAATGTGACCATCTTTTAAGTTAAAAGATGAGCGAATAAAATTTCAAAAATTGCATAATTAGATTAAAAGCTTCATTTTAAGCTCAAATTTGATACTAATTAAAATTTAAGAAATTTAAATCATGCAAAGTCTTTTTTATTTTAAAGCATGCTTTGAAATTGAGGTGTAATTTCATTATCATATTCAATTTAGACAAATTTTCCGATTTTGACGGAGTAAAAAATTAATTCTTTTAAGTTGAATTTTTTTTAAATAATTAGATTTATAATTGTCTGTTAAAATTTCAAAATTATGTAAAAATTAGGACTTGATATACAATATATATACCAGATGATATTTTGTCAAATGAAATGACAAAATACTTCCCGAAATAATTTTGTAAAATCATATTCGTCTTATAAAAAGTATTTTTACTCTGTTTGTGACTCAAAATTCCGTGAATAATTAAATAAAATTATTGGAGTATAAAAATTAGGTGTCAGCAGTACAGAGGCTAACTGAGTGGATAACAGCTCTAGTAGATTTATTTCTCGATCTTCATAGAAATGCCACAAATTCTTTTTGCTCCTCAAAAAGAAGAATGACTTCAAATGGACGCCTGAATGTCAACAGACCCTTCGAGACCTAAAATCTTACTTATCCAGTCCTTCACTCATGTTAAATCCAAAGGACGGAGAGCAACTTCTTATATATTTAGCAATCTCGGAGGTAGCAATAAGCGCAATATTAGTACGAGAAGAAAAAGGTACATAATTTCCTATTTAATATGTAAGTAGAGTCATGTGAAGGGCCAAAATTCTGTACCCGCTTCTTGAAAGGTTGGAATTTGCTCTAGTTATGTCATCGTGGAAGCTTCTGTCATATTTCCAATGCCACCCGATAGTTGTGGTGACTACATTTCCTCTAAGAAACATGTTGCATAAGCCCAAACTTTCAGGGTGATTGGATAAATAGGTGGTGGAGTTAAGTGAATTTGATATTGAGTATAAACCACGAACTGCAATAAAGTCGCAGGTCCTCACGAATTTCATGGATATTTCACTCAGGGCGTAACCTCTCAGGTGGAAAAAGAAACCGTTTTGGTCTCAGGGACTATCCCCGGGGTTTGGATGCTCCACAATGATGGAGAATCTAATGTTAAGGAGACATGATTGGGAATAGTATTACACACTCCCATCGGGGAAATCTTAAGGCGGGAAATTAATAGTTCACCTTCGACTAACAATGAAGCCGAGTATGAGGCTCTGATTGTAGGTTTGGAATTAGCTCAGTGTCTAGGGTAAAAAATGATCGAAGTCAAATATGATTCCTTGCTGGTGGTGAACCAAGTTCATAAAGTGTTTAAAGCTAGGGATGAGCGTATGTCAAGGTACCTCGAGAAGGTCTTGAAGCTGCTTTCATGGTTCTAAGAGTGAATGGTGGTACATATACCCCGAGAGGAAAATATAGAGGATGATGCACTTGCAAATTTAAGTTCCAGCACGGAAGCAGAAGGCTCCAAAGCTAATCGGTTGTTCAGCTCCTACACTCGATCTTGGATCTGGTAGGGTATGATGAAGTGAACTAAATGAGTATGAGTTAGTATTGGAGGAATGAACTCATAGACTACCTTGTGAATGGAAGGCTTCTAAAAGACCCAAAAGCATCTAGAGCCTTAAGGACTAAGGCAACTCGGTACTACATTATCGATGGAAAACTTTATTGGCACTGTTATTATAATCCCCTGGCTCGATGTATAGGTCCTAAAGAAGCCAATTACGTGATGAAGAAAGTATATGAATGAATTTGTGGAAACCATTCAGGAGCAGAATCCCTGATGAGGAAACTTATAAGGGTCGAATATTATTAGTCGTGGACCGAAGAAGACACGAAGGCATTTGTCAGAAAGTGTGATAAATGCCAGCATCATGAGCAGTTTATGCACCAGTTGGGAGAGGAATTGCATCCGGTTGTATCTCCATGGCCATTCATGAAATAGGGAATGGATATAGTTGGACCTTTACCTTCTACTCCGGGTCAGGTATCTCAAATATAATTTATGACTGATTATTTCTCTAAATTGGTTGAAGATGCAGCCTATACAAAGCTTTGGGAGAAAGAGGTGATTGATTTCATCTGGCAACACATCATTTGCCACTTTGGCATCCCAAAAGAGATAACATGTGACAATGGCCGAAACTTTATTGGGGCTAAAGTCACAAAATTATTGGATGACTTGAACATCAAACGCATCACATCCACTCCCTATCATCCTAGTGCAAATGGTCAGTCAGAGTCCATAAATAAGACTATAATACATAATTTTAAGAAGATGTAAGTTGCTAAGGGGAAGTGATCTTCCATGTTACCCGAGATATTATGGGCATATATAACTATGGAAAAAATGAGTACCGGAGAAATTTATTTTCCCTAATTTATGGCACCGAGGCACCGATCCTGACCAAAGTAGAACTCCAAGCTTATGATACCTCCGGTCATAGGAACAAGATAACTCAGAGTCAATATCGGTACAACTAGACTTTCTCGAAAAACATCAAGATCTCGCGTACGTCCGAATGGTGGCACAGAAATAATGAATTGAGCGTTACTATAACTGCCATGCAAATCTCCGGCACTTCAAACTAAGGGACATAATACTCCGAAGGGTGAATCAGAGTACTCGGGAGCCTAATTCAGGAAAATTAGGTCTGAATTAGGAATGACCATACACAGTCACCGGGATTGTCGACAAAGGATCTTACCAATTGAGAGATTAAGAAGGAAACAAGCTTCACTAGCAATTGGAATGTAAGTAACTTGAAGAAATATTATATTTAGCGAGAAAAATGTGCACTGCACTTTTTTTTCATTCATCCGATTTTTATCCCAATTGGATTTTTTCGGCAAAGTTCTTAATGAGACAACACCAATGAAATCGTGTTAGAATTATTGCTACAAGAGTATTATCCAATGTCCGGGTCTCCACTGAATGAACACCCAAACACTAGGGGCTATATACACTCTTGCCAAGGATGGGGTAATTTTTTCAAAAATAAGAGAGCAAATGTCGGCACTATTAAAGCTTCAAGGAAAAAACAAATGCCGGTACTATCAAAGCTTCAAGGAAAAACCACTCATCACCGGGGACTTTCCGGATCGCAAAATATTGCATATGTGTAACCGGACTGACCACACTAGATGGCCACCGTACTATTCTTGCATTTGTCTTTACAATTGTAAGTTAAAGGAATCAATAAAATTTTCCTTTTATGATAAAATTATTGCCATTAAAAGCATAAAAAATTACTAAAACGTGTGTTGTTATAAACATATCAAAATGTTTGTGCCATAATAAATGAGAGACGTCCTCTTTTATAGCACCATTAAAAATAAGGGTCCTCTCTTACTAAAAACCTTAGAGAAAAGAAAAGGTTAAAATTTCATCCACTCAAAGCGCCTGAATAAAAAGTCGACCGGGATCAATGTTAGTCTGCGATAAACTACAAGGCCATGAAAAGCCCGAATAAAAACACATCTTTTTGTGAATAAATGCAAGTCTTGTTAAAAGTAATCAAGAGACTTTAAGGCTTAAAGTTTAAAAGGCAGTTCAAAAGCCTTAGACTTTACTTAGCCAATAAAAATGCAGAAAACTAAAACTATGGCTTAGTTTATAAGAGGAATATAAGTGTTCTTTTATAAATAAAAGTCATGAAATAAAGTCTTGAGAAAACATTGGAAATGATGGAGACCGAAAAAAGGTACTTCATTCATTCAAAGGAAGTACCGGGACCAAAAGTGATCTAGTTACAAGACAAAGATAAAAACAACAAAAAACCTGCGTGAAAGTATACGATACGCTCATTCCATGGTCCGCCAAGGGTGTTTCTAAAAAATCATAAAATAACAAATCAAAGGATAAACAGGAGAGGCATCATCAACCTCCACATCCGAATCGTTCCTATCTTTACCTCGTAGTTCCTCCAGGGTTAACTCAACTTCATGAAGGTTAACCTATGCATTAAGAAGTTCTGAGGGGATGTATATTCTTGGATTGTTGGCCTCTTCAAGTGTATATCTATGTGTTTTTAGGATGGCCAGATTTCTGCGGAGCTTCTATCTTTGACATTTGGTTTGAAGCTCAGTTACATTTTTCTCAGAGGAAATAAACTTTTCCCGAGTTGTTGCCAAATCGGCCTCTAACCTAGCGGTCTTTCCCTGAAGGTTCATGTACGAGGAAGTTAGGATTTGAAGATAATTCTCTCGGTACCTCAATGAGTCAATGGAATCCTGCGTAATCGAAGGGAGGCTTGAAAAGAGCTAGCGTCCCAGACCTCGGCTCTAATATTCTTTACCTCGGTTCGTAAGTGTTAATTTTCTTCTGACAACTTATTTTCCTCCTACGAGAGTGCCATAGCCTCAGACAAATCCATTGTAGAGAGTGTAGTGGCATGCTCCTGAACAAGGAGAAGTATGCCAGCAAGAAGTCGTGCTTTTAAATGTTACAAAAGAGGAAACAAGATTTTACCTAAAGGAGTAAATCCGCTAGGTGTGAAAGATAAGCTTTCAAGGTTTCACTCGGGAACTTCCGAGTGGAAGAAACATATGTTTTGGATTCAGTACAGGAGGAAGGAATAGATCTTTCCTTGGAAGGATGTTATGTAGAGATTGCCATTTTATTTTCAGGAGTATCGGACGAGAGGTTTCCGGTATTCACGTCTTTCCAGTTTCCTTATCCTCATCGTCAATGTGGATAACTCATGCTTGCACTTCTCTCTACAGTCTTGTGAGCCTACGACGGGTTCTCACCCTAGAGCCAATCCCCCGGGATCGCGAGGGTACCTTCTGAGCTACAGGTATTCTCGTTGGGAGTCATGTAAGAAATACGTGGGTGATGAGAAGGAATCTCAAAAAGTCATGTCAGGATCAATTTAAAATGTAGGGTCTTACTGTGGTATTTTCCCTTCTACCACTTAGAGGATATGATCTTCCATGTCCGAGTTATATTGGGGGACGCACGGAGGAGACTAACCACCCATTGAAAGATCCCTTCGATCAGTTGTGGTTAAATGGGAATGACTGTAAAAGAAAATTATTTATGCGTCGTGAGGTTCCTTATTTTCAAAGAATGGATGGGGTAGAGATTGAAAAAGTCAAAATTACGAGCATTGTTCCATTTTTTCGAGAAAGGTTCAGAAGAGGACTGGTGAATTTGGTCTGTGTGGATCATGAAGAATATGGTTAGCCAGCCCCAGACGAAGTTGTCTTCAACATTAACGAGACTTCAACTTCCATGAGGGTATAAATGAATGATGCCACCCCAGAACAACCGAGGATAGTAAAGGAGAAAAAGATGGTTGATGATGAATGACGCGTTGCCATGGTCTGCTAGCATCTGAATGCAATAAACCAATCGCAAAATTTTAGGGGCGACCTACCCTAAGAATACGCAATATCAACGGCATATGTCGTCGATAATATTCTGGATTGGGAGGCGGAAGCCGATGGTGAACGGATACGTATGAACCATCGAAAACCTTTTTGCGTGATGATTCATTATTGATGTTGCACTTACTATACTAACATCAATGTTGGAATAAAAATTACAGTCCTTAATGACTTCTGGGAGAACCTCTACAGTTATTAGTGATTCTATATCCTCCACAGATTCAAAGTGTTCTTCAACACGAAAGTCTCCTAGGTAATCAAATCCTACAAGGAGAATTTTTGTGGCAAGGGAGTTCAGGTCAATTTCGTGACTCTTAAGGGAAGCTGGTTATTTCTCTGCATGGTGGATCACGAGAGAGTTATCATTGTTCTTGGGAGAATGTGAAAGGAAAGATTTGGAAGATGACATTGTAACAAAAGGTAATCAAAAAGAAGGAAAGGGACCTTAAAGGGTTTATAGTTTTTCTAAAAAGGAAGGATATCTTGGTTGCAATTTGTGAAGAACTCCGGGCTCCTATTTAAGCAAGGAAAAAGTAATGATCGAGTAGTGAAAAGACACCACTCATCATGATCATGCATCTTTATGTTAATCAATACAATTAGACGATTGTCGCCGTTTCAAAAGTATTAAATGGGGTTGCGATATTTGATATTTGAAATCAAGTAATCATTACATTTTCAGTTTTCTCACCAAGGAATAGGGTTTTCGATTTGTTCGGTAATTAAATCCACTTTCCGGCCATGCGGAAGATGCACTCGAAAAGTACGGGGACTATCTGTATAGAGAAAAATTCTTATTATACAGGTGAATGAATTATGTCATGACACATGTCAAGGAGTGATGATTCAGATCCGAGTCAACCTTTAGTATTATCAGTTGCATAGGAATAGCACTGAGGGTACCACAAGGTCGTAGGTACCGAAAAGTAAGAAGATCAACACGTTAGTTCAAATTCTAACGGGCGGCCGTTACTTGTCTGATTTTACACCTTCCAAGGGTGCGTTAATGGCATATATGAAGACACTAATTGTCTAATTATTACAACATTCATGTATTTGTATTAATAGATACATAAATCATGAAATGTGTACCCATGAGTCTAAGTATAAATAGGACATGTTAACTCAATGTAAATGCATCATATTCAAGATACTAAAATAGCCCTTTTCAATTCATATTGTTTGTCTCATTACCTGTGCTTTCATACTTTGAATACTCAATCTAAAGGCCTCATCAAGAAGCTTCTTTCAGGCTCAGGCTAATTATACTCTAATCCTACTTGGTTGTTCCTTATTTTGTTATAATTATCTGCTAATCATTTTGTTAACTCAATCACTTGAGATCCACGTGTCCTTGACCACGTATACAAATTCAACTGTACCGATTTACGGGTAAACAAAATCTTTTGAAAATATTTTAAAAAGATACATCATTGATCAATTTAGATTAAATATAAACCTAACTTTTAGATGAACTAAATTGAATGGGTTAAAATAGACTAATTTAATAAATGGACGAATTGAAAGGGACATATTTTTCTAAGCTAATTTTGAATCTGGATTACAACCGTGATAATCTTCAAGTACTTTCAAAACCCAGCTAGATTAGAACCACGTGTTTCCCCTAAAATTAAAGGCTTGGATTAAAAATCACTTCTTGTCCATTTTTGACCTGTTCACCTGGTTCGCTGTTACCTACTCACTTGCCATCAACTCTCACCCCTTTCAAAACCATTATTTCAATAGACACTATCTTGCTTCAACAGCCCGACCCCGAACACTTTAACCCAATTTTTCAACTATAAATAACTCATTTTCTCTTCATCTTTCTCACAAATCTTCCTACAATCTCTCTAAGTTCTCAATATATCTCTCTACAAGTCTACATTGTTTGCTAAATATTCAATTTTATTTATTCATTTGGGAATTGGTAGTGAAGTTGGCAACTAGCTTGAGGATCTTCCATCGAGCAAAGTTTCAATTTTCAACCTCTCGATTACACGTCGACGTTACGTCGGCGTTTGGTACATTCGTTCCTTCATTAAATTATTATTGTCTGTTTATTTAGTTTAGATCACTTAATTTTATTGTCTTTATTTATTTATTTATTTATTTATTATCATAATTAAAATGGAAGGATTAAAAGGTATGTTTAAGGGTAAGGGTAAGGGTGCTTCTTCTAGTAGGGGCAACCAGGGCAAGGGTACTTCTTCTAGTCATCTTATTCCTACACAGGATGATTTTGTTGATACTCAACATTTTCCTACAATACCATTAGATTTAGACCAGAGCAATTTTCGGAACTCAAGAAGACTTTAATTTAGACGATGATCTAGATGATATACCCACTAATGTTGATGACAACACACCCACTAGTGCACCTTCAACCGAAATACCTCCTATTCCCCCTAGTATGAGACGAGGTCCAAAAAACGACCATTAAAATCGGATGCATGGACATTTTTTGATAGGGACGTAGAGAATCAAGTAGCCATATGTAAAATTTGTAAAAATGTTTTAAAATTTAAAACTGGAAAAGGTCACGGTGGGACGGGGGTTTAATTAGACACGTAGTAAGTGCTCATCCAGCTAGGTATGCCCAATACCGAGGCTTCAAAACCGGGTGCGCAAACGCCGCTCCATCGGGACAAGGTTCACATACGATACTGTCCCGGACCAAGTACAGGTCAAATTAACCCTATGACGGGGGGAATTGTAGGCTCTAAATACAATAAACATAGAGATAGGGAAGCAATATCAAAATTAGTTGCTTTGTGGAGGGTTTGCCTTTTTCATTTCCTTCATCTCCCGGTTTTATTCATTACATTAGAGATATATATAATCCTATTTTTAACGGTTTTCCTAGATCAACTCGTTAACGAGAGATGTATTTAAATTCGCGCATGAATATCAACAATATTTACGTTTTTCATTATATCATTTTAATGGAAAAGTATCAATCACGTCTCGATATAGGTCGTAGTACTAACGGCCATGATTATTTAACCGTAACTTGTCATTGGATAGATTATAAATGGTCTATGCAAAAACGTATTTTAGCGTATAGATATATAGATGATAGGCACACTTGGTACTTTTATTGCGTAAAAATATTTATCAAGTGTGCGATTATTACGGAATTACCGATAAAATTATGACTATTACATTAGATAACGCTTCTAATAACAATTACGCAATTACAATTTTAAAAAATAGTTTAACTCCTTCTTTTCCGCACCATTTTCATATAAAATGTGCATGCCATATATATAACTTAATTGTAAAGGATGGTCTATCACTTTTTGAAGACATTCTTAGTAAAATACAATTTGCTATAAACTTTATTTTTAAAAGTAATAAAGTACAACGTAGAAAAGAATATAAAAAAATTTGTCATGATTGTGGACTACCTTTTAGAAAAATTCCACAAGAAGTATCCACTAGGTGGAATTCTTTATACGAGCAACTACTTGTTGCTTATGACTATAAATTACCTATAACTTTATTTTTTAACTCTCATAATAAAAAGCCACCGATATGATTTTAGCTAGTGATTGGGAAAAAATCTCCGAACTTATTGTATTTTTAGAGAAATTTTTTCAAGCAACAAAAGAATTTTCCGGTATATAGTATCCTACTATTTCAACTATGTTATTTTATATAACTCTAATATTTTTATTACTTAGTGAATATATGGAAAAACCAAATTATATAAGGCGACTATTAAAAAAATGTTTCTCAAAATAAAAAAATATTTTATTCCTATTCCCTCTATTTATATTATTGGTTCTGTATTAAATCCTACTATTAAAATAGACGGTACTAAATCACTAATTGAAACTATTTACGATTGTATAGAAGTACTACCACCTCCAAGTCCCAAAAATCTAAATCACCCACCACCTATTGAACAAACTAAAGAAGAAGTATTGTCTAGCGTAGAACACCAATGCAAAAATATATATAGATTTTATCAACAAGAAAATGCTAGTAACTTACCAAATTTCCATACCATCTTCTTTATCTTCAACACAACCTCACAAAAGACATGTCTTTTCTGCGCTAGTATTGAAAGCCTCGAAATAGAATGTGTGGTCGTACCTCTACTACTAACCAAATTAGCGAGTTGGATATTTTTGTTTTACAGGGGTTCGTACCGTATCAAGAAGTTATCAATGAAGATGGACATGAAGACTTGTTTGAAATACTTGGAGGGGGAATGCGAAGACCTTTCCGACACTTTCATTGATGGCTCGAGATGTTTTGAACATTCAATACATTTAGGGTCAAAGAAAATCGACAACCACAAAAAATTAAATAAAAACTAATAGTTTGGTTTGATGATCTAATTTGGTATTGACAAAACAATTGGTCATATTTGTTTGATTTTAACTAAAACAAAAAGTCAAATCAAAATCAAACCAAATCAATACTATATTTATACAAATATTATAAATCCTTTAAAGTTTATTATATTTTTTATAATATAACCTTTAGGTATTTCTTTTTTTAATTAAATATTTCCGCCGTATGGTGGCTTTACTTAGCATATCATCAAAACTATAGTTAAAGGGGGATTAAATGTCCTTACTTCAATTACAAAGCTGAGGAAATTTCAATCCTAGATACTAAATACAGACACTCAAAAAAATAATCTCTTGATTATTTTCATTGATTGAAAGAGTTTATATACAATTTACATATTTCCATAATAGGAGAATCATATTCCTATTCTACTCCTAAAACATTATTCTACTTGTACACTAACTATACAATTATGGTAACTATACAATACTAATTACACTCAAATTCTACCTAAACTAATATACAAAATCCGAAATATACATATGATATATTGTATATTTAACAGACCCCCGCAGTCATAGCGGGCGGTCTTCGAACATTGAGACTGTTCCTAAAATCATCAAAAATGACCAAGGGAAGACCCTTTGTAAAGATATCGGCAATTTGATACCTGGACGGGACATGGCAGACGCGAACTTGACAATGAGCAACCTTTTCGCGAACAAAGTGAATGTCCATCTCGATATGCTTAGTGCGCTGGTGCTGAACCGGATTACCAGAAAGGTAGATGGCACTAATATTATCACAATAAACAAAGGTCGCTTTCTGAATGGGACAATGAAGCTCTAACAGTAAATTACGTAACCAAAATGATTCAGCGATCACATTAGCTACCCCTCGATACTCGGTCTCTACACTGGAACGGGATAAAGTCGAATGGCGCTTCGCAGAACATGAGACCAAGTTATTACCAAGAAACATACAATAGACATACATAGACCGTCTGGTTTTCAGACAGCCACCCCAATCAGTATCTGTATACGAGACAAGTGTCGACATGGATGAAGGATATAAATGCAAGCCATAGTCAAGCGTACCCTAGATATACCGAATGATGCGTTTGAGCGCATTCATGTGCTCAACTCTGAGATCATACATAAACAAACACACATGTTGTATGGCATACGTAATAGCAGGTCTCGTGAATGTAAGATATTGAAGGGCCCCTACAAGACTGCGATAGCGGGTCGGATCCTCATATGGTACGTCGGTCGCGACACTAAGCTTGGGTTTAGTATCAACTGGAGTAGAAGTGGACTTACATGATGACATCTCAACCCTCTCAATGATCTCAGTTGCATATTTTCTTGGGGATAAGAACAACCCACCGGCATGACGAGTGACAACAATCCCTAAAAAATAACTCAAGGGCCCCAAGTCTTTCATAGTAAACTCAGAGTTGAGCATTATCATGATAGACTAGCGTAAGGCATTGGAAGAGGCAGTCAAAATAATATCATCCACATATAACAAAATATAGGCCAAGGACGAACTACGACGGTAGATGAACAAGGAATTATCCGACCTGTTGTGAGTGAACCCAATAGTTGAAACATAGTCGGCAAACCGCGTATACCAGGCCCGTGGAGACTGTTTAAGCCCATATAAGGACTTCTTCAACAAACAAACATGATGAGGATGTTTGGGATCCCTAAATCCAAAAGGCTGATGCATATAGACTGTTTCCTTGAGATCACCATGTAGGAAAGCATTCTTTACATCTAACTGATGAATAGGACATGCTTTCGAAAGAGCCAAGCTAAGCACATTGCGAATGGTAGCCGACTTGACCACCGGATTAAACGTCTCACCACAATCCACACTAACCTGCTGAGTCTTACCATCACCCACAAGTCGCGCCTTATGTCGGGCAAATGAACTATCTGAATTGTCCTTATGAGCAAAAATCCACATAGACCTAATAATATTTAATACCAGATGGAGGGGGTACCAACTCCCACGTCTTATTATCAATAAGAGCATTATATTCATCGGTCATAGCAATTTTCTAATTCGGGTCATTTAATGCAGACATAGGATTACGGGGTAAGAGTGATTTAAGAACATTAGAATGTAAATTAAAATGTCTTTTTGGTTTAAAAACACCCCATTGACTACGAGTAACTGGTCTATGACTCGAGGAAGAATTGGGCGGATTTTGGGAATTTATGGACTTGCGACGGACTGGCCAGCAGGCAGTGGGCCTGCTTCCTATTACGGTAAACAGGTGTATGAACTGGACCAGTTTCAGATTTAGGTTGGATTGGCCCTGAAACTGGCCCAGTGACTATACTGGACACTGTAGCTCGTGACGGGGCAATGGGGCCAGCTGACAGTAGGCCCGCTGGAGAATTTTGGGTGCGGGAGACGTTTAAAAAATGGTGAATAATATACGGGATATACCATCATCCAAAAAATTATACGAACTAGGCACGGGAGTACTAACCTTAGCAAACGGGAATTGGGATTCATAAAAAATTACATGGTGACTAATGATGATTTTATCAGAAGATAAATCAAAACATTTGTAACCATGATGATTGGACGGATAACCCAAGAACACACACGGGGTAAAATGGGCCTGAAGTTTGTTAATTATGGTGACGGAAATAGTAGATAATACAAGCACCCAAAGACCCTAAGATGTGAATACGAATGAGTCTTATTATATAAAATTTGAAGGGGAGACGAATATGTCAAACCTTTGGAAGGAATAATGTTAAGAAGATATGTAGCCAGTGTAGAGCATGATACCAAAAAGAGGGGGTATGGAAGCATGAATTAGTAAATTGCGGACATATTATTAATGGTACGAATTTTGCGTACGGCTTTCCCATTTTGTGAAGACGTATGAGGGCAAGAAAAATAATTATTGATCCCATTATTTGCACAAAATTCCCGAAACACCCCATTGTCATATTCTTTGCCATTATCACATTGGATATTTTTTATTTCACGTTCCAATTGGGTTATAATGAATGCTCTAAATTTTAAGAAAATGGAAAAAACTTGAGATTTTTTTGCTATTGGAAAAGTCCACAAAAATTTAGAATAATCATCCAAAAAGAGAACATAATATCGATGACCCAAAGAACTAAGAACAGGAGACATCCATAGATCACTATGAATAATATCAAATGACATTAAAGTATGAGAATTAGAGTCTACAAATGGCAACTTAACTATTTTCCCTAAAGAACAAGATTGACAATTCGGAATGCTACGCTCACCTTTACAAGAAATAAAATTGTTTTTCTCTAAGGAAGACAAAATAGACGATCCCGGATGACCTAGACGAGCATGCCACAAGGAAGGAACAAGGGCTGCAAATGCTGACGGCAAGGCTTGACTCGATGGACCGAAATATGGCGTGATAGGATAAAGATCTCCCCTACTATCACACCTCATGAGAGGACTCCCCATTTTGAAATACTTCACAGAGAACCCAAATGGATCAAAGTATATGGACACGGAATTATCAGTGGTGAATTTTCGGACAAATACCAAATTTTTAATCAATTTTGGAGCGTGAAGGGTATTTTTCAAAATAAGGGGTGGATGAGGGGGAGACAATGTTTGATGACCATAACCACGAATTGGAATTGAATTACCATTACCAATAATTATACCACAATTGTTGTTCAAATTGGAATAAGACGAGAGAGTACCTGAATCGGATGTCATGTGAGTAGTGGCGTCGGTGTTCATGTACCAATTCGGGTTCAAAAGATTTATTCCAAGCGTGTGCATCGAGGCTTTGATGTCGGTAGAAGTGGAGCCCGCTGCATGATGGGCCTGGTGGGGCCCAGGCCTGCCTCCCTGCTGACCTGGTACCCCACTGGATTGCTAGACCGAGCTTGGGCTGGAGTAGCTGGGCCTAAAAGAAGGCTGAAATTGGGCCCAATTACCATGGGCTGGAGGTGCTAGAAAGCCGAGATTGTTGGGCCACTGCCTACTGGTCCAGGCCCATATCCAGGGGGCCCAAGGTTGGGACCAGTGGGGCTAAGGCCCACTGTTGATGGGGTGGGGCCTACTGCCGCCGGTACTACTGACGTTACCACAACGTTTGCCACCGCGGTTTCTTCCATTATTTTTCCTAGTTGCTTGCCTCCACCGTGAGCACGGTTTTGCTCCGAATTATCAACACACCCAGGAGAATTTGTGGAGGACGTCATCATGACCACGGGACTTGCCCCGGTAGCCGCCTTCTTAGCCAATCCGGCTTTCTTCCAAAGTAAGCATGGAGCGGGCTTGATAGAACGTTGGGAGAGGGTTACTTTGACGAAGTAGGGTCCCAACGCCACTAAATGCCTCGGAGAGGCCAGCTACCATCTGTAGAACCAGACGATCTTCACTAACGGGCGCACCAGCGTTGTAGAATTTGTCCACCAATTCCTTCAACCTTTTGCAATACGCTAAAACATTCGGGAAATTTTCCATGTTGACGTGGGAAAAGTCCTACTCAAGATTAACTGCTCTGAAATTCTGATTATCTTGGAATATGTCACGCAACCTATCCCAAGCAGCTATTGCCGTAGCGTCTGGCTCAATAATCGTCTGCAACAGGTCAGTAGAGATAGTGGAATAAATCCACTGAAGGACGGTGGCATCAAGCGTTGTCCATAACTTAGGATCATCCTCACGTTGAGGCACCTCCGTATCCTCAGGATCCGCGGAAATTATGTGATGGATGACTTGATGCGAGCGAGCGTGAATTTTAAACAACTCAGCCCACGTCGCGTATTGGACGTTTTCTATTTCAAGAATGAGAGGTATGTGATTCTTGATGTTAGAAACAACACGGGCAGGATAAAACGTGCTCTCTATCGTCGACATAACGAAAGAACAATAGGTAACACGAAATCCGAGGAAGGGGCACTGAAATCAATACAGTTTTTGGCCGAGAAGGGGCACGAAAAATAGAGAGAAATTTTAGAGAAGAGCGGAAACAATTTAGTCCTAGACTTCTGATACCATGAAAGAAATAATCCCTTGATTATTTTCATTGATTGAAAGAGTTTATATACAATTTACATATTTCCATAATAGGAGAATCATATTCTCATTCTACTCCTAAAACCTTATTCTACTTGGACACTAACTATACAATTATGGTAATACAATTATGGTAAATATACAATACTAATTACACTCAAATACTACCTAAACTAATATACAAAATCCGAAATATACATATGATATATTGTATATCATATGTATATTTAACACACTTAACTATTCAAATGTTAATAAACTAAACTCTTCTTCAGAAAGCAAACTTGGATTTCATCTTTTACTGCAAAAATTGTTCTTTCTCTGTTTATGCCTAAAACAAGCCATCTGAATATGGTCCAGCCGATAAGGCACAATAGCTATAGAGGGTAACTCAGAATCACATAAGATCGTCAAATCGCAATTGATAATACTCCATTTAGCAAGTGAATCTGTGACTTGGTTAGCTTCATGATAGCAATGTTGAACCTTGCATTGTATGTTCATAACCATATCCTCAATCTGATTTATAATAACTTTCATCTTCCAAGGTATGTTGAAATTTCCATTGATCATTTCCACCACAATTTGAGAATCACATTCAAGGATAATGCTGTTATAACCATTCTGCTTAGCCCAATTCATTCTATTTAGTGCAGCCATTGCTTCAACAATATTGCTCGAATTATACCCAAACAAAGCAGCAAAGGCCATGATCATTTTTCCCATCTCTGCATATACCTCAATGCCAGCTTCACCAGGAGAATTTCTACTACCATCAGTGTTAATCTTTATTCGATTATCAAGACCTTTAATCCATTTAACCACGATAAACTCAATCTGAGGGGTAAGTAACATAATTTGATCACACATCTCATGTCATTTAGTCCTCAATTGCAAGTTACAGTTTGCCTTTGAGATCACCCAATTTAAATGGTACCTTATCTGGTATATAATTCTTTTCACTGAGCTCTTCTTTTCTCCATAAATCACTGCACACCTAGCTTTCCAAATCTCCCAACAAATGATCACAGGTGTGATTTTTAAGATAGTTTGATAAATGGAATTTTTGGGCTTGATATTCCACCACTTCTGGATCATGGATCTGATAGAGATGTCTTCCCAAGCTATGCCCAAAGGATTACCAAATTATTTCCAACTCAGCTTTGCAAAAATATAAGAAAAAACGCTACTTTCGACCCCCTAAGGCCTGATGACCTCAGATAGACAACCCGCGTTAAAACGAGGAATTGAGGCCATCTAGCCCTTCTTTAATTGTTATCCCTCTGATGAAGGTGTGGTGTAGATTAACTGTTTGAGGGTTAGTACAACATATACGTCTAGATACAACAACCTTTTTGAATTTAACTATAATGAACTCATGAAATGGTAATTTCATTTTCAAAATTCTCCACAACAAAAAGGACATTCCCGAGGTCCATTCATATGAGTTTTGGATGAAAAACCCAAAGGCTAGAAACTTAGAGTTGATTAGTTTGACTCAAAGTTCACTTTTGACTAAATGGATTTGTTTTCGGGTTCCGCTGCTTTCGGAGGGTCATTTATGACTTAGTCGAGTCATTGTTTTGCTTCCCGAGGCAATCAGATGTGTTTTGTGGCTTTATTTGTAAAGTTTGGATATTTGGTTTTCCCGGACGACTCTTTAGAAAAGTATGCCTTAGCTCGGTTAAATGTGAAATCCGAGGGTACAAGCGAGTTCGTAACCTGTTTATCATAGACGAGCATGTTTGGTTTGTGTTTGAGGGGTCTCGGGAGTGTTTCGGGTGTTTGAAGGGAGTTTGGGTTGTTTTCCAATGTTTTGGTGTCTGGTGTCCACTTCGGTAGTAACTATTTTTGCTCTGGCATGTCCGCCTCGGTGGTAGGTTGGCTCATCGAAGTGAGGGTTTGGGAAGTGGTAAGTTTTGCCTTGGCGGAGGGTCTGTCCGCTGGGGCGAGTCCGCTCATGCGGAGTCGTGTTCATCGTGACGCTGAGGTGAGGTATCAAGTGACACCGCCTCAGCGGGGTCTTTGCCCACCGTAGCGGGTCTGCTCTAACGGAATCGATTCGGCCCTAGGCGGTATCACTGTATTAGATGTTTATAAATTCTCCTATGTCATATTTTTTACCCAAAATAACAAGTCTAGAACCTAGCGCCGCCAGTACAGTAGGTTATTTCTGAAGAACAAGAGTAATTTCATCCTTAGGGGTAAGATTTCCTTCCTTCTTGAGTTGAGTTTATGTTTCTAAGCTCTTAAATGGTGATTTAGTATGTTTCTAAGTTGGGGAAAATGAATTGCAAGTTCCTATGAGAATAAGAGAGTTATGTTATTAATTTTAATGGAGGTTTATGGGTTAGATTGTATTAATATTATGAATTAGGATTGAAATACGTTAGATTATCATGTTACAATAAACAACGTTAACGTACCTAGTGAAATCCCACAACGTGGAGTCTGGATGTTAGATTATCATGTTGTAAGCCTTAATTTGAGTATAGAAACCTATTTCAATTGGGGAAAATTTTTAGGGTTTCCAATTTGGGGCTTTTGTATATTGTTCAATTGAGGGTTCAAATGTGTATATTTTTTAAATTAACTTAAGGATATGACTACTTAATATGTATTTGTGGTTTTCAGGTATTAAAGTTTGAGTCTTGGTGACGTGGGCCCGAGTTGGTATTTTAAAGTCTTGTTTGTAAGGTTTATATCATTGTATGTTGCGTAAGCTTTATATTAATGAATAGTATGTACGTGGATAGACTTCGACTATCACAAGACGCAACGAAAGGGTAAGGAAATCACTGAGGCTTTATTGATTAGCACTCCTGTTTGGCTTAGAGGTAGGCTACGACTTAGTTTTTCAGGACATCGATAGAAGTGCATAATTAGTTATAAATATTGAGGGGTATTGAACGTGTTTGGGGGTCCCACTCAGACAATTATGATGAATGTCTGAGTAGGTACCAGTGTTGAACTGTGATGATGGGGTTTGGAGAATCAACCTTGTGTTGGTTCCGACTGTTGTTTATTTGGGCTTGTCGCCATATATGGACTTGTCACCATAGTTTCTTGATATGTTTACTCATCACACGTGTTTTAGATATGATATCCTGATTTGTACCTGGACTATATATGTGTTTTGGTTCTTAAAAGCATGTGATATACATCTCTATACTTGGTTGCATCTCATCTTATCATGATATCTTGCCTTATATTGTCATTTGCATTTATACACTCATGGTTTTGTGACATTGATATGAGAGTGGTATGGATATGTTGTGGGCCCAAGAGGCCAAAGAGTTAAGAACACTTATGCGATTGTAGAAACATTGAGATGATATTGATACGTGGGGAGCGGAGTTTGCACGCCTACAATATGATATTATTACACATTTCGATATATGGACTTCGCAGATCCTCCATAGGTGTACGGATTATAATTAAACCTTGACGTACTATATACCAGATTGATAAAGGTACCCGGCATATGTATTGTATTCATATCATACATACATATGCCATTGCATTGATTAATTGGGGAGGACTTGTATTTGCAGTGATTATTGATGACTTGACTTGATTCTGGACATGAAAGGATTATACTTGTTACTTGGATTACTGTTTAAAACTCCTTGGCGTTGGATGACGTAATTGATTATGGACTCTTAATTGAATAAGGAAATATGTGAACTCTTTGAATCATTCTATGGACTATGTGACACTACTTGGATTATTGAACTTTTTAGTATAGGATTACTTGGTGTCAACTTGGTATTTATCTCTTTTTGCTCATCTTCCGTCATTGTCGGCTTATGGTGTCTATGGGGTACGTTGTGTACTCATACTACACTAGCTGCATCTTTTGTTTATGAGGTTACAGATCTGACTACTAGCTCGAGACCATGTGGCTGAGTTCGAGCAGCTGATCTTCAGTATTTAGGGTGATGATGCTATCTCCAACATACCCTTGGATGCTCCATCTCTATCATAGTCTTTTATTTGCATTTGAGAGACATGTTCAGACTATGTTTTTAGTTTTGGCACTTCGTTGCCCATTTCAGACTTGTATCGTATTTTAGTACTCTTGTATTTACAGACCAGATCTTTTGGGGGTTCACTTGTTGTTCAGACTATTTCCACCTTTATATTATCAAACTTATGTTGTAGTAACTTGTTATCTTGCACTTTTTTTTGTTATCATGTGAATTATTTGGGAGTGGTTCACCGACCAGTGGAATTGGGTAGGTGCCACCACGATTCCTTAAAAGGGGTCGTGACAAAATTATTATCAGAGCCCTAGGTTAAACGGTCTTAAATATAAGAGCAATGTCTAGTAGTGTCTGGCGGATTGGTGCGGAGACGTCCGTACTTATCTTCAAGAGGCTATGGGACATTTAGTAAATTTCACTTTCTTCATTCCTTTCATGCTAAGATAAATCAAATTGGTATCTAAACTCTTTTTTCTATTTTTTCACAGATGGTAAGGACTCGTGCCGAGGTAGAGCCAGACGACATACTCGCTGAGGTAGAGCCAGACGAGCAGCGCCAGTTCATGGCGGAGCATAGAGATTCGGTTAGGCTCGTGCTAGATAAGAGTTCCCAGAGCCATATATTGAGCCTCAAGATGATATACTAGAGGAAGAGATGGGGCCAACCTAGGATCAGCCTAAATTTATTGCTACTCTGATTCTATAGGACACACTGGTCAGGTTAATGAATGTTCTTGATTATTTTACTCAGATAGGAATACATCCTACTACTCCATGTGGTTCTCATACCCGTACGGGAGGGGGAAGACTCAGACCACCCGAGTTTCGTACTCCCGATATTCAGCATGCGGCGATGTTAGTACCCGTATCGATGAGGTTCATGCTTTAGAGTTTGGTCCTCAGCTTATTGGTGGGACAACTATGACCCACGATGAGCGAAATATTTAGGAGCTCTTTTCGAACATGAAGCCTCTTGAGTTATTTGGATAGCCCGTGGAGGATGCATATGAGTTAATTGTGAGTAGCCATGAAAGGTTGCATACCTTGGGTATTGTGGAATTGGTGAGTAGCCATGAGAGGTTTCTTATAGGAAAGGCCAAGCAGTGGTGGCGGGCATATATTGATTGCTTACCCGCAGGGTCACCTCCATTGACATAGGTTAGGTTCTATCGAGTGTTCCTTAAGAAGTATGTGCCATTGAGCTTACATTTTGGCAAAGGTGATGAGTTTCAGAAGATTGGCAGGGCAATTCTAGGGTTGCACAGTATGGGACTCACTTCCATGCCTTGTCACGTTATGCAGCACCGCTATTACCTACTAAGGTTGAGAGGGTGAGATATTTTGTTATAGGCTTGTGTATTCTGCTCTATTTGGCCACGTTATAATTGGTGGCTTCGGGAGATTATTTTGAGACTGTAGCTGAGCATGCTAGGATGGTGGAGTCTGAGATAGGCAAGGTGTATAGACATGAGCCCGATAAGAGGGTGAGGCGACATGGATAGTTCAGTGGTTCTACTTCCCCTGGTTATGGGTATCAGGGTAGATATCAGTAGTCATAGCCCAATCGACTGGTTCTGGTAGCTCTATAAATTACTCATGGTTATAGTAGGGGTCAGTCATCCAAGGGTTCTCAGTCTAGTTATTCAGACCATGGTGGTTTAGTTTCTTCTATCTCTATTCAGCAACCCTCAGCAGCCAAGACTTGTTACAACAGTGGATAGGTCAGGCACATCAGGAGATATTGCCCCATATTTGTATCGAGTACATCTCGTGCACCTAGGATCCTAGAATAACCATCTAGGGGTGGTAGTTAGATTAGCCAGAGAGGATCTCAGTCAGGCCATAGTGGCCATCAGTCTGGTCTTGGTGGATCCTAGTCAGAGAGAGATGTAGCTTGTTTATGCCGAGGTAGCTAGTAGGGTACTTAGTCCGAGGTAGGACACAGTAAACACAGGTATCATCTCAGTCAATCATCGGTCTACTACTTTGTTATTTGATCCAGGGTCTACATTCTCTTATCTGTTTGTCTACTTTTCTACTAAATTGGAGATGTGGTGTGATATGCTTGATGTTTCTATTCATGTGTCTACACCACTCAGTGATTCTATTATTGTAGATAGAGTTTATCGCATGTGTGTAGTTACTTTCATAGGTTATGATACTTGGGTAGATTTGGTTATCTTATATATGGTGGATTTTGATGTTATCTTGGGTATGGATTGACTATCACCATATCATGTGATTCTGGACTACTATTCCAAGATGGTCACGTTAGTTATGCCCGGTCTTCCGAGGTTAGAGTGGAGAGGCGCTCCCAGCCCTGCTCCTAGGAAGGTCATTTCTTACATTCGGGCTAGGAAGTTGGTAAACTAGGGTTGTGTGGCTTAACTTGCTCATATTCAGGTTATGAGTGTGGAGACTCATTCCTTGGATTCCATTCTAGTAGTTAGTGGGTTTACGGATGTATTTCCTTCAGATTTACCAGGTATGCCGCTAGATAGAGACATTGACTTTCGTATTGATCTTAAGTCGGGCACTCGACCAATTTCTATTCCTTTGTACCGTATGGCTCCAGCAGAGTTACAATACTTGAAGGAGAAGCTTCAGGATTTGTTGAGTAAGGGCTTCATTCGACCGAGTGTATCTCCATGGGGTGCTCATATCATGTTCATAAAGAAGAAGGATGTCACTGTGCGTATGTACATTGATTATAGAAAGTTGAACAAAGTCACCATCAAAAATAAATATCAGATTCTGCGTATTAATGACATGTTCGATCAACTTCAGGGTGCTTCTATGTTTTCGAAGATTAACTTGAGGTCCGGGTATCATAAACTAATGATTTGGGCTGAGGATGTTCCTAAGATGACTTTCTGGACTCGTTATGGGCTTTATGAGTTCTTAGTGATGTCATTTGGGCTTACTAATGCCCCTGCAACATACATGGACTTGATAACTGGGATACTTAAGTCGTATCTGGATTCTTTTGTGATTGTGTTTATTGATGACATCCTGATATATTCGAAGAGTCAGGAGGACTATGAGCATCATCTAAGAGTGGTTCTTGGGATATTGAAGGAGAAGAAGCTATACGCTAAGTTTTTGAACTGTGAATTTTGGTTGAGTTATGTGGAATTCTTGGAACACGTGGTATACAAGGACGGGATTATGGTTAACCCAAAGAAAATAGAGGCAGTCCAGGACTAGCCTAGATCGACTTCTGTGATGGATATTCGAAGTTTCCTGGTTCTTGCCAGCTACTATCATTGGTTCATGAAGGGTTTCTCTTCTATTGCTTTACATCTAACATGTTTGACTCAGAAGGAGGTTCCCTTCCAGTGTCCAACGAGTGTGAGCAGAGCTTTCAAAAGCTTAAGACTATTTTGACCACAACCCTGATTTTATCCCTTCCGGTAGAGGGGAAGGACTTTACTGTGTGTTGTGATGCTTTTAGGATTGGGTTGGGTTGTGTGTTAATGCAGAAGGGTAAATTATTATGTATGCATCGAGGCAGTCGAAGGTGCATGAGAAGAACTACCCTGTTCATCATTTGGAGTTAGCTGCTATTGTGTTTGCCTTGAACATTTGGAGACATTACTTGTATGGAGTTTATTGTGAGGTGTATACCGATCACAACAGTCTTCAACACATATTTAATTAGAGGGATTTAAATTCTAGGTAGCGTCAATGGATGGAGTTGTTGAAGGATTATGACATGACCATTCTATACCATCCAGGCAAGGCCAATGTGGTAGTGGATGCCTTGACCTGAAAGGCAGTCAACATAGAGAGTCTAGCTCGATTGATTGCTTCTGAGCGTCCTTTGGAATTGGAGGTCCAGTCTCTACCCAATTATTTCGTGAGACTTGATATTTCGAATCCGGGTAGGATTCTGGCTTGTGTGAAGGAGAGGTCATCTTTTTTTATTAGATTTAGACTCACCAGTATGATGATGTGAAGTTGTGCAAAATTCAAAATAAGGTGATGAGTGCTGAGGAAAAGGAGGCCATGATTGATGGTGAGGGAGTGTTATGGATCAAAGGTAGAATATGTATTCCTAGAGTTAGTGATTTGACTCGACTGATTATGGAGGAGGCTCATAGCTCCAGGTATTCGATTCATCCAGGTGCTACTAAGAAGTACCATGATTTGAGGCAGTACTATTAGTGGTGTAAGATGAAGAGATACATTGTTGATTTTATGTCTCGATGTCAGAATTGCCAGCAGGTTAAGTATGAGCACTAGCGACCCGATGGTGTATCTTAGAGGATGCCCATTTCTGAGTTAAAGTGGGAGAGGATTGCCATAGATTTCATTGTGGGATTGCCTAAGACTTTGGGCAAGTTTGATGTAATTTGGGTCATTGTTGATAGATTGACCAAGTCCGCTCTTTTCATTCTAGTGTAAATGACTTATGATGCAGAGAAGTTGGCTAAGATCTACATCCATGAGATTGTTCGTCTACACGGGGTTCCTATTTCTATCATCTTGGATTGGGGTACTCAGTTTACTTCGCATTTCTGGCGGACTTTGTAGAGAGAGTTGGGTACTCATTTGGATATAAGTACATCATTTCACCCTCAGACCGACTGTCAGTCCGAGCAGACTATTCAGGTATTGGAGGACATGTTACAAGCCTACGCGATTGATTTTGTTGGTAATTGGGACCAGTTCTTATCGTTGGCAGAGTTTACGTACAACAACAGTTATCACTACAGTATTGATATGACACCGTTCGGGATTTATAGGATAGGAGATGTCGATCTCCGATTGGTTGGTTTGATACGTTTGAGGTTTGACCTTGGGATACTGATTTATTGAGAGATTTCTTAGAGAATGTGAAGATGATCCAGGATAAGCTCCTGGCAGCTCAAAGAAAGCAGAATAAGTATGCAGACTAGAAGGTCCGAGACTTAGAGTTTATGGATGATGATAAGGTTCTTCTAAAGGTCTTACACATGAAGGGTGTTAAGAGGTTCGGTAAGAGAGAGAAGTTGAGTCTGAGGTATATCGAACCATTTGAGGTTCTTTAGAGAGTTGGGGAGGTGGCATATGAGTTGGCTCTGCCACCAGGTCTCTCAGGCATCCATTCGATTTTCCATGTGTCTATGCTGAAGAAGTATCATATCGATGTCTCTTATATCATTCAGTGGAACTTTTTATTGCTTGATCAGAATTTGGAGTTTGAGGAGGAGCCTATGGCTATTTTAGACAGGTAGGTGAGGAAGTTGAGATCGAAGGAGATACTTTGGTGAAGGTTCAGTAAAGACATTATCCTGTTGTGAGGTGACTTGAGAGACCGAGTCTAATATGTGGAGCAGATATATTGGTTTGTTCACAACTTCTGGTACGTTTCCCTCAGTTCATTACTCTCCGTAGAGGATGAATGTTGTTTTAATTGGTATCAAATGTAATGACTCATCTGATCATTTTTAGCTAAAGACCCTTATTTACTTATTTGACCCTTCTAGTATACACTATGTGGGGTTTGTGATGCGCGGGGATAGGTGGCACAGATCCCGAGGTCCATTTATATGACTTTTGGATTAAAAACCCAAAGGCTAAAATATTAGAGTTGATTAGTTTGATTCAAAGTTGACTTTTGACTAAATGGGTTCATTTATGGGTTTCGTCGCTTTTGATAGTTCTTAAAGGTCATTTATAACTTAGTCAAGTCATTGGTTCGCTTTTCGAGGCAATCAGATGTGTATTGCGGCTTTATATGTAAAGTTTGGATATTTGGTTTTCCCGGATGATTCTTTAGAAAAGAATGCCTTAACTCGGTTAATTGCAAAATCCGAGGGTACAAGCAAGTTTGTAGCACTGTTTACAATAGATGAGCATGTTTGGTTTATGTCCGGAGGGTCTCGGGAGTGTTTCGTGTGTTTAAAGGGAGTTTGGGTTATTTTCTAATATTCTGGTGTCTAGAGTCCGCATAGGTGGTACCTTTATCCGCTCCGGCATGTCCACCTCGATGGAAGGTTGGCTCGCCGAAGCAATGGTTTGGTAAGTGGTAAGTTCCACCTTGAGAGAGGGTCTGTCCGCATGGGCGAGTACGCTCATGTGGAGTCGTGTTCACCGTGGCGCTGAGGTGAGGTGTCAAGTGACACCACCTCAGCGAGGTCTTTGTCCGTCGTAGCGGATGACGTAATTCTTTAAAACTCCTTGGCGCTGGATGATGTAATTGATTATGGACTCTTAATTGAATAAGGAAATATGTGAACTCTCTGAATCATTCTATGGACTATGTGACACTACTTAGATTATTGGACTATTTAGTATAGGATTACTTGGTGTCAACTTGGTATTTATCTCTTTTTTCTCATCTTTCATCTTTGTCAGCCTATGATATCTACGGGGGTACGTTGTGTACTTATGCTACACTTGCTGCATCTTTTCTTAATGCAGTTACAGATCCGACTACTAGCTCGAGACCACATCTTAGGACTTAATACATAGTTTGAAAAACCCTAAATGAGCTGGTAGTCATGAGTACAAAGCTCTAAATAGAGTACAAGTCTGAAAGTGAACAATAAATATTGTCTGGAAGTAGCAATGACAGAAACATAAATATAGAAAAGAGTTCCAGTGCCGAGAATGCATCAACGGCTCACCCTGGACTCTCCAAGCAATCTACAAGAAAGATAAGCTCTACATATTCCTCCCTCTTCCAGCTCGGTACCTGTACATAGAATGCAACAAGCATAGAGTGAGTATGGGAAATAAATGTACTCAGTAGAATCGTCGACCGACCCTAGCTATAACGGTAGCGAGGGTTGGTACTATCCGATATCTCTTTACTAATTAGTCAGTTAAGCATAATAAGAGTTCAATTAACCAAACCTATTAATAGTTATATAGTTCAACAATGTACAAGTGTTATCACAATTCTCAATATCATTATCAAATCAGCCTAAAACCCATAATCGGGCGTCTAGTCCCATCAAGTCTCACAACTCAAACTCACAGCAATTATAAGTCTCAAGTATCAGTATAGTCATAAGATTATATAGTTTATCAAAAATCAACACCAAGTACACATAACATCAAGTACATATCAAAATGATAATGAATGCAATACACATGATATATATGTATGCAACGACCATATATACCCGGTATACACACGTTGTTGCAGTAGCTATCACATGACCCATGGAGGACTCATAAGGTCCATATATCCATACGATGAAGTGTTATCATCAATCATCACTCTCGTATCATATACCATATCCAATAACCGGCTTGTCACGCCTCTTTCAGCAGCAACTCAACAGTTCAAATGCCAATATAATATGTATGAATTAGATGGATATGTGCACACCATGCAATCAACATAATCAATACAATCAGTATATAAGTTTCTTTTGAAGTATTAGATGAGATATAGAGTGATGAATGCATGAAAAATCAAATCAAGGATATAAGTATCAAACATGGCTACAAGCCCAAATAATCAGCAATCATACCAAACCTAAGTGAATTTATACACCGCGCTCACGACCCAAAGTCTAAACACATAATCTCTTTCTAGTATATCATAACAGTTTATTAATTACCCAAGTTAAGTTCATCAGTGCATGTATTAGTTCTTGTCACCTCACTAATACGGAGCCCCTATTCCCCATTACTCCCTTTAGTTCATTATTAGCATACCAACACATAATGCTATACTAGACTCTAGTAAGTCTCAACTTGCCTAAATCAAAGCCGAAGAACTCATGCAATAGCCTTTCCTTTCCTCAGAGCCTCTTGACGAGCCCACTCTGGTCAATCATATCAATTATATAAGAGTACGGATCTAACGGTACTCATATCTATAGGCGAAACTAGAATCCCCAAGTTAAACTATAAAGGAATCTCGGGTCCACATTATCAAGACTCAAACTTTATTACCCAATTAGTACCATAACATGCTAGATAGTCCAAATCTCATGTTAATTTAACAACAAAGCCCAATTGGATCCTCAATTTCATGAATTGGCAAAAAGCCCCAATTTTAACCCTAGAAAAATCCTCAATTCCCAAAAGGGTTTATAACATGCAATTGGTTAATTAAATACCATCCACTAGTCTAATACATCACTAGTTTACAATATCAATAACAATAATCCAATTCCAATTACTAAATCCCCAAATATAACTCTATTATTCTCAACAAGGTTCTCCTCTTATTTTCCCCTATATAATGTAATGACCCGCCCGATCTAATTTTAGCTAAAGACCCTTATTTGACTATTTTACCATTCTCGTAGGCTCTATATGGGGTTAGTGATGCACAGGATGGATGTCACGGGTACCGACGTTTATATGAGTTTCAGATAAAAAAACTAAAATAAGGACCTTTGAGTTAGATAGCTTTGACTCTAGGTTGACTTTTGAGTATATGGGTTCATTTCCAGGTTTCGTCACTTCCAGTAGTTCTGAAGGGTCAATTATGACTTACTCGAGTCGTTGGTTTACTTCCGAAGGAAATCAGATGTACTTAGTGGTCTTAATTGTGAAATTATGATATTTGGCTAATTTGGGTGATTCTTTAGAAAAGTATGTCTTAGCTCGGTTAAATGGAAAATCCGAGGGTGTGAGCGAGTTTGTAGCACTGTTTACCTGACATATTAGGACGATAAATAGGACACAACATTGGACTAAACTAAGTTGGACTCTACTCAAAGAAAATTTTGAATGTGTCTTGGTCCAAAAATGAAGTGACCATTTTGATCATATATGTACTTTTTTCAAAGAGAAACTCGAACTCTCTTTTAAATAGAAGGATTTTCGCCAAATATTTTAAAACAAAAATGATATGCTATGACTCTATTTTTACAAGAATTCAAACAATCTTTTTAGCAATTAATCACAATAAAACATACTATGAAACTCGAAGGTCAACCGTATTCTACGAATCCTTAATACCGGGGTGTCTAATACCTTCCCAGGGGATCACCAGAACCCTTACCTCGAACTTTGATTTTTAAAGAATTTTTCATTAGTTTTTAATAAACCCTTTTAACTTGGTTTTCCTAATTTTTCTATAAATTAGGTGGCGACTCTAAAGAATAAATATCCGAATAGAGTCCAACAAACTCTTAGTAGCTTTAATGTCTCGCGTAAAAGTAAACTGTAACACACAAGGCCGTTTGTAATGACAATGGTAAAATTTGGGTTTTCTGGAGCAGTGACATTGATTGTGTTTTGCTAGACTCAGATGAGTAGTAGGTAAATTGTGAGTTCGGACATGTTTAGTGTGCAGAGGTTCTCATGATTACTTGTTTTTATGCAAAGTGCAGAGATAGGCTCAGAGTTCCACTTTGGAACAATCTCATACATAGATCTACCAATTCTAGTCCATGGTGTACTATCGGTGACTTCTATGTTATCTCTAACATTGATGAGAAGCTTGGAGGTGTTTCTTACATAATGAGGAAGAGCTATGAGTTTTTTCATATGATAGAGCACTGTGGGTTGATCGACCTGGGGTATCATGGTTCAAAATTCACTTGATCCAATGGGAGGGGTCAGGATGCAGTTATATGGATGAGACTTGACAAAGCTATGGTTAATGATGATTAGCTCTGTAAACTACCTTTTACTATATTTACTCATTTGCCTATTGTCCTTTGTTTGTGGATATGAGTGCTAGACAGGAGACAACCAACAGATATTTCAAATTTCTACATTGTTGAGTGAATAATTCTTCTTTCATGGATACTCTCAGACATTGTTGGAGTAGAGATATTCAGGGGCATCCTAAGTGGGATTTTCATCAGAAAATGAAGAGGCTAAGTTCTACACTTAATTAGTGGTCTAAGACAGAGTTTGGTGACATATTTGCCAGAGTTAAGGAGTTCGAAGAAGCAGCCAAAATTATAGAGGAGAGATACATACAGACAAACAATGATCGGATAGAGCTACACTTCATGCAACTAATGTTGAATACACTAGATTTCTAAAGTTGGAAGAATCTATTTTGAAGCAAAAGACTCGATTACAGTGGTTCAAGAAGGAGATGCTAACACTAGTTACTTTCATGCTCTTATGAGGGGTCGAATGAGGAGACTTTTCATTCACAAAGTTACAGATGATAATGGTAACTGCATTCAATGGAACGAAAATATTGCGAAGGCAGCTTGTGATCATTTTCAACATCTTTTTATCGAGCAGCCTCACAATGTTAGAAGAGGGGATCTCATTGCCCAAATTTTGAGATTGGTTACTGATAAGCAGAATGAAATCATGATTACTATACCAAACCTGGATGAGTTGAAGACAGTGGGTTTCTCTATGAATCTGAATTCAACAGCAGGGCCTAATCGGATGAATGTAAAGTTCTTTCAAGCTTGTTGAGATATTATCAAAGTGGACCTTCTTGTAGTGGTTTAGTCCTTCTTCTGTGGTTCTTCTCTACCAAAGTACTTCTCCCATGTTTGCCTAATTTTGATACCAAAAGTGGAATTCCCAAACCACTTGTCAGAATTTAGGCCGATCAATTTGATTAACTTTGTCAACAAGATTATTTCGAAGCTTATTTGTCCCAGACTTGATCCAATCCTTCCTGGCCTTATTTCTCTAAGTAAGTCGGGGTTTGATAAGGGGAGAAGCATCTCAGAAAACATTATGTTGGCTCAATAAGTGGTACAAGGCATCAAAAACCAAATGTTGGAGAAAATGTGGTCATCCAGCTAGATATGACAAAGGCTTATGACAGGGTATCATAGGCTTATACTTGCCTTGTTCTCAGAAAGATGGGCTTCTGTGAGCTCATTATCGACATGATATGGAGGACTATGGCAGATAATTGGTATTTTGTTGTAATCAACGACGCTAGACATGGTTTTTTCCACTCTCTAGAGGTTTGAAACAAGGTGATCCACTTGCCTCTGCCCTATTTATTTTAGGTGCAGAGGTACTTTCTAGGCTAATGAACTAGCTGAATGAAGACCAACTTTTCCATGGTTTTTATATGGAGAGGAGAGAGCCTCAGGTTATCCATCTCAGTTTTGCAGATGATGTCATCATTTCACTTCATGAAGGAGTAGATGACTTGATCGGGTTATGAAAACTCTTAGTGATTATGAAGAATGATCAGGTCAACTCATCAACAAAAACAAAAGTCACTTTATGGTCGCTAAAGGTGTGTTTCCATCTACCATTGATACTATCAAAGAGGTTACGGGATTTTCTCATAAAGATTCATCGATTACATACCTTGGTTGTCCTCTCATCATCGACAGACAAAAAATTGTTCACTTCTCGGATATGATCACTAAAGTGGTTAGGACGATTAGAGGTTGGCAAACAAAGATGTTTAGTTTTTGGGTCAAAGATACTCTTATCAAATATGTTCTCCAGTCCCTTCCGATTCATCTCCTCAGTGTTGTCTCACCTCTCAAAAGCCCTCTTGATAAAATTGAGAAGTTGACATCTGATTTTTTCTAGGGCATGGTTGAAGACAAATGGAAGTATCATTGGTCATCCTTGGAGAATTTGTCGTATCTTTGTGAAGAAGGCGATGTTGGGTTTAGAATTATACATGATGTTTGCAGATCCCTTCAATTCAAGCAATTGTAGAACTTCATAATGAAAGATTCTCTTTGGAGAGATTTTCTATTGGTTAAGTATTGTCAGAGATCCCACCTGGTCTCCAGACAATGGGATTCAAGTCAGTCTTATATCTAGAAGAGTCTCTTGATTAACAGGAAGAAAGCGGAATAACATATCCTTTAAAAGATATACTCGGGCACTTCTATTTTCTGGTGGGATAACTGGTTGGGTATTGACCCTCTTTCTCCATACAGGTTGGTGATTGATAGACATGGCAGAGCAATAGTTTATGATTTATTAGATATCCATGGTCATAGGAGGTTTGGTGTTATTCAGCATACAACAGCTTCCGCATCAGTTGGGGCTTAAGATTCTTATCGTCCAGTTCCACTATCAGTCGGGTAGGCCGGATTAGCCTTATTGGGAGGCCAATCCTTTGGGTTTATTCACATGTTCTTCAGCATGGGGTGTTATTAGGAGTTCCAGACAAGTTTCTCCCATCAACAAGCACATTTGGCAAACCCGTGTGCCTTTTAAATATTATTTCCTGCTTTGGAGGGCTTTGAGGAATAAGCTTCCTACCGTCGATAGAGTTCTTACTTTTGATCCTGATGGTGGTACTAACTGTGTGTGTTGTCGAGTTTTTAGGTATGAGGATGTCCATCATCTTTTCATCTTGGGTTTATTTGCAAATGTAATTTGAAAGTTTTTCTCTTTGGTTATGGGTATCAGGCATGATCCGAAACCACTACGACCTCTTCGTTGTGTACCCAAAAGTCAAAAACTGAGCCACATAAGATTCTCCTTTGCACCCTCCCTATTCCTATTTGCTGGCATCTATGGAAGAATCATTGTACAGTGAAGCATAGTTCTAAATAGTCTAATCTGGCAAGGGTTAAATTCAACATAGCTAGTGATGTTTACAAGCTGATGAAGATTCCGTTTCCCTGTGTTCATTGGCCTTATGGTTGGGTAGACATCTGTTCTAGAATGGAGGTATGCTCTCATGAGGTCAAGATCACTAGAGTTTGCTAAACTAGGCCTGATCCTGGGATTGCTAAACTCAACACTGACGGAAGCACTTTTGGTAACCCTAGGCATGATAGGTGCAGGTGGTATTCTCAGAGATAGTTATGGGCAACTCATCTATGCTTTTGCTGGTCCCCCCTAGGTGCTGGTACTAATAACCAAGCTGAGTTAGAATCCGCATGCATTGGATTAGCTTGGTGCATAGCTAATGGCTATTCAGGAGTTACTCTCAAGGTTGATTCTGAGTTGTTGGTTCGTTGGAATGAGGGCTTGATTGCTTCCATCTTGGCATCTTAACCATGATTTCACCAGACTTTAGGACATCATACGACTGCTTCACACCTTTTCTTTCACACACATATTTAGAGAGGGCAATGCAGTGGCACATGTATTATCCAAACATAGTCACACTCTTGTTGCTCAAGGTACGTACTCTGTTCTCCAGGAATTGCTTGCTCATATTAGAGGACTTGTTTGGTAGACACACTTGGGTTGTCTAGCTTCAGACGGAGGAAGACTAAGAAGATTAAATAACTACCTTGATCATATTTGGTGCCTGGGTTATGTGATGGGGAGCAAACCATACTACCCCAGGGTCGCACTCATGTATCTTTTGACACATTTGTATCTCTCTTCATTGGTGCTATTTCTTGCTTGCGGATCAAAGCTGTTTTGAACATGAATCGTATATAAAGCATAAGACTTTTCTTTTCTTTACTTTGTAAAGGGAGAGTCTCCTTTGTTTATTTTCCTAGTTTTCTATTGTATTGAGATGAATCCTCTCTTTTAGGTGCATAGATGACTAGGTTTTCTTTTTCTTAGAATATGGGGATGAGTTGGCTGACCTTAGTATGATGGCCAACTTATGAACCAGTGTATGATCGGAGGTAAGGTTTATGTCCCCCTCCTTGTACTTTTCTTGCTTTCTTTAATTATGCTAAGGCCTGGGGTGCTGCTCAGTCCTTGACAGACACTAGCCCCGTCGTTAAAATAAAAAAAATACCAAACATTAGAAATAGATCTTTTAACCCTGTCAATCCATTTTTCAGGAAAACCAAACCTTTTCAGAGCATTGGTTAAAAAAATTCAATTAATTTTATTATAAGCTTTAGCCATATCTAGTTTGATGATAGTGCTACCACCAAAGTACTTTGTTTAAATACCATGGATAATTTCTTGTGCTAGTAGAATATTTTTAGTGATAGATCTTCTTTGAGGAAACCAGTTTGATTCTCAAAAATAATTTTGGGAAGTAAAGTATTTAATCTGAAATTCATAATTTTAGAAATAATTTTATTGGGGCAATTACTAAGGCTAATAAGCCTCATATCATTGAAAGAACTAGGATTTTCAACGTTAGGAAGGAGAATAAGACAAGAACTAGTGTAAAATCTAGTCAGACCTGTACCACCAATCATATTTGGTTATATGATATCCCAGCAGCTTTTGTAAAAGACTCCACCAAAGCCATCTGATCCAGGAGAACTGCCAGGGTTAAGATAAAAAATTGCATCCTTAATTTCTTCTTCATTAGGGATAACATCAAGCATAATATTGCCCTCCTGAGTAGCTCTATGATTAATATAGTCTAAGTGAATTAATTTAGAATCATGGTCTTCCTTGAACATATCAAAAAATATTTCACCGCTTCATTAGCAATCTCCTCTTCATCGAAAATTCAATGACCACTATCAAGTTGTATTTTTGTATAGTAGCTCTTCTTCTCTTTTCATTAATAACTACATGAAAATATTTGGTATTTGAATCTCTATCTTCCAACAATCTAATATTAGCATTCTGCTTGTGAATAAAATGTTCATATTTAAGCAATCTGGTATGCTCAGTTTGAGCTTGAGGTCTCAGATCTTCATTATCATTTGTCAATATGATCATATTCCAATTCTTGCTTTGGTACTTCTAAATTATTGTCTTGGACTTCAGTTTGAACTGGTTTGGGACTTCCTGTTGTCTTTTTTACAGAAACATTACCCCTAGGACGACTTTATTGAGTTTCAGGTACCAGTTGATCATCATCTTGAACATCCTCTTCAAGATGTTGAAATGAATTAGATACAGTCACATGATTGATGGCAGGGTCGAGAGTTTCAGCTTGCACATTGCCAACAATATTGTTATTGCTATGTTCTTTCCCTTTAGGGCCTGTTTCGAAAGTAACCCAGGTAATTGAAATTGGGTGTAATTACACAGTTTGATTTGTTTGTATGACCAAGTAATTACTTGAGGCGGGCATTGGGTGTAATTACACCCTAATTCTAAGCGAAGGTTGAGAATTGGGCGTAATTACATCCTGTAGTTACACGGTTACTTTTTAGTTTATTTCTTTTTATATTATTTTAATTTTTTTTTTAAAAATTTATTTTTATTTTTATTTCTATTATTTTATTTTGTTTTTCTTTTTTACTTTTTAATTATTTTTATTTTAAAAATATATTTTTCTTTTATATTATTAATCTTTCATTTCTTTTCTTCTCATTCCCAACCTTTACTTCTTGTAATTTCATGTAATTACTCGTATTTTATTTATTTTATTCATTTAACATAATTGTGTTATTATTATAATTTTTGAAACTACAACTTCTAACATTAGAAAGAATGAGTCATTAACAAACTTGACATATAATGAGTGATGTTATTAAAGTATAATTTTATTGTGAATGATGTTATAGACTTATATTTTTCTTTTTGAATTATATTTACTTAAGTTACGTATAACTTACTTATATAATGTTGGAATTTAACATAAGAACATTGTGTTAATTTTTTTATTTATTTTTTTGGATTTTGAATTTAGGTTATATTTTCTTTATTAATTTATTTGCTTTAGTAATATTGACTTATTTTTTCACATTGCATATTGTTTTCACTTATAGTTGATACATTTTTTTTAATCAAATATTTGAATAAGTTATGGCATTATATTTATAAATATAATTTTTTCTGTCAAACATCCAATCCATTATGTTCTCACAACAGAGTATGCTTTTAATTTTTATAATTAATTAAAATTAAAATATTATTAATTTGAAAAATATATGTCAATTATTTTTTACAATATTAGTTACAAATATATGGTTATTAATTTATATATTTCAAGAAATAATGTGTTGGTAAATACCTAATTTGATACTCCTATCATTTATAAAGACATATTTTTTTAAAAATATAATTTTAATTTTTGATAATTAAATTTTATTTTTAAATAAAATCAACGGTGTAATTACACTTGTGCAATCAAACAGTACACTTGTAATTACATTGTAATTACGTTATGATAAACAAATAAATCGTTATAATTACAAAACCGTGTAATTACTAGGCTGTAATTACACCAATTCCAATTATCAGGTGGCTTTCCAAACAAACCCTTAGAGTTCACTATAACTGCTTTCTTCCCATGAAGAAGATTTTGAACTATTTCTTTAGCTTGCTCAATCTTTTGTTGCTGGCATTTATCAGTAGCAGGTCTAGCCACCCACTTCATAATGGTCTTTCTCCCTAACTTATTACTTATACCTTGTTGAATCCTCTGTCTATGCAAATAGGATCCTTGTTATTGGTAATAGGAGCTTTACCTTGTTGAGAAGGAGACTTGAAGCTAGTGTTAGGGATGTGATTAGAGGCAGATACAGTAGCAAGAGCTTTTCCATAATTTACATTAGCTGCCCCCCTGCTTTGTGTTCGTAATTTGTTTATCTTAATCTATCTTTATCTTATCTTATTTTATTTACCTACGTTAGTTACTGCTTCTTTTTAAGAATGCGCTATCATGACTTACTCGCTTTTGATACCAACATTTTCATACTGCTTTAAATTTCATGTCCTGATCTGTCCGTTTCACTTGCTTTGCTTGTGTTTTATCTTGAATTGAGGGTTTCTCGGAAACAACCGCTCTACCTACTAAGATTGAGGTAAGGTCTACGTACATTCCACCCTTTCCAGACCCACGTTGTGAGATTTCATTGAGTAAGTTGTTGTTTTCGTTGTCGTCCCCCTAATGATTACCATAAACTCCCTTGATCCCTTAGCTAGTAGAAGCAATATTGATAGGTGCAACAATCTTCTTATTATCTTTTTTCACATTAGCCATACACACTTCTTCAATATGACCTTGATGCTTACAGCTATAACAATAATCAGGAACAAAGTCATATTCAATATCTTGCCAGAACCCTCCTTTCTCATTACCATCCACCTCCTTGATCCCTATCCAGACAGAATTCCTTCTTTGAATAGCCAAATCGATTTCTACCATAACCTTCGCAGAGTTAGGCCTTGATATAATATCAGTTGCTTTATCGATTTTTAACAGAGTACCAATAGGAGCAGTAATCCTTCGCAAAGCATCCCAATTAAAATAGTGCCATTTAAGGCTAGGAAGAGAAATCCAGATGGGTGCTAAGGATGTTTCGTCGTCTGGATTAAAATCCGTAGTCCCAGTAACCATACGTATAAGGCATCCCAACATCCAAATACTCCTTTTTGAGTAGATATTCAAGTAGTCATCTTCAATTGAGAAATTTTAAAAAAATATGCTTGTGGTTGTAATGGCCGATTTTAACCGTATCTAGAAGAGGGAATCTTGCTGCAAAATCTCGCCTGATGTCATCCAAAGATGGTTTGTCGTGGGAGAATTTTCCGATGATGGTGAATTTGCAGTCCTTGGCTAGTTCTTCCTCTACCTGCGGTGTAAAGAAAGCTGCTGGTTTTCCTTTGTATAACTCAGGAGCCCTAAATTGCAGCTTTGTTTTCTTCGATGGTGCTACGGGAGTGGTCGCATTAGAGTTCTTGTCAGTGTTAGGGTTAGGAGTCTCGCCCAAATTCTCCCCAGGAGGTCGGATCTGGCTTACAGGTTGGAGGCGCGTTCATTTTTTTTTTTTTTGTTTGACGAAGGAACCCGCAGCCGCTACTCTCTCGAGTGCGCACAGGGTAAACCCTGGACTGACGCAATAGCGTGCAAACCACGTCAGCCGATTAACCACACTTGACAAGCCATGTGTGACAGGCTCAACCAAGAAGGTTTATGCAGGGGATCGAACTCGTGACCTTGCGGTCCCGCGCTCTACTGCTACATCAACTTGGCTATCCTTGCGGGTTATGAGGCGCGTTCATTTTGAGTGAGCGAATTTGGGGATTTTTTCAATGAGCGTGATGGATGCCCATTCTCTAGAGCATAACGACTCTTTTTTCTCAATTTAGGTATTTCTTGAACTTATCATAATTGTTATAAAATATAGCAATATCAATATAAGGTAGAGAGAAAGTGGAGTTTCTTCTTATTTTAAGTGTATATTTTGTTTTCTTCAAAGGTGGATAACATCCCAATTTATAGGATGAAACCACACTCAATAGAGGTTACAAATACTAAGTACCCAAATTAATAGGTATATGTAACATACAAAATGTTAGTAAATGTGTATCGACATCCATACAAATGATATGTATTTCATAACACTCCTCATTGGATGTCCATAGATAATGTGTCTCGTTAAAACCTAACTAGAAAAAAATCCAGTGGAAAAAATTTTTAGTAAAGAAAAAAGAGTACACATTTCTAATAATACATATTTTGGTTGCCTCATTAAAAACCTTACAAGGAAAACCCAGTGGGACAAAACCTTATACGGAAAAAAGAGTACAACATGTATTAACTCCCCCTGATGAGAACTTCATGCCAAATGTTTGAGTCTTCGTATTCCAATCTTGTGCATCATCTTCTAAAAAATTGCAGTTGGTAGAGACTTAATAAACAAATCAGTCATATTATCACTTGAATGAATCTGTTGCACGTTGATATCACCATTCTTTTGGAGCTCGTGTGTGAAGAACAACTTTGGTGAAATGTGTTTTTGTCCTATCTCCTTTTCTGAATCTTCCCTTCAATTGAGCAATGCATGCTGCATTATCTTTATACAAAGTTGTGGGTATTTCAAACCACATTTACTTCCAAGCGATTCAAATAGTCATAATATCAATTAGATTTATTGATATTTCTTCATTTTCTTGAGTTTGCGGCTCATTGATTTCTTCAAGAATATCAGGACTGATCAAATCTTGCATTTCTTTATGAGATTCTTTCTTAGTGTCACCTTGACCATTTATTTTTATTTTTCTAGGATTCTGATCCTTAGAACCCAATGGTCTATCACGCTTCAGGCATGCTTTTGGACTCATTTGCTATGACACTAGTAGATGGTCCTACATGTACATCAATCCGAATTGGGACATTCTCTGCAGGGATATGTGATTCGGTAATCCTTTTCAAATCTGTAAATGAGTCTGGCATTTAATTTGTTATTTTATGCAAGTGAATAATCTTTTGGACCTCTTGCTCACTAATAGAAGCACGTAGATCAAGATGAGACGATGATGGATTTTTCGACAAATTTTTCCTTTTTATTTCATTATTCTCTCCCCCTAATTTTGGAAAAATCCTCTCATCAAATCGACAATATGCAATTGATCTTATTTCAGTATCTCCGTGTAAGGAAGAAATTATATCATGCTCATAGTTATAGCAAGATAAATAAACGCATCAATTGAACAAATATATGATACTTCAGGACCACTCTAATTTTCTCATTTCAACTTCTTTTAGCAGGTAGTCTAATGTTTTTCGAAAAGCTCCAATAATATTCAAGTCAGTAACTTGCACAACATTATAGAAGATTTTGAATATCGTGAATAGACCTGTCTACCGGGTCGGGGACCCGTCCGCCCGACCCGACCCGAAAAAACCAGGGACAGGGTCAGCTATAACCTGACCCGCGAGCCACTCGACCCGAAAAAAGCGGGGACCCGATCAGGGTCAGGGTCAGGTTCAGGCCAGGGTCAGAATATTTTACCCGTCTGACCCGGCCCGGCCCGACCCCGACCCGCATATTTTTAAATATAATTTATATTATGTTTCCTTCATTAATATTTATTTTGTACTTATATATATTTTTGTCATTAATAAGTTATATAATGCATGTTTTTATAATATATGTATTGCTCTAATCTATATTGAGCTCGACATAAAATAAGATAAAAAGGTAGATGATTATTAATTATATATTTATATTATTAGTCGTTCTGTTAATATCACGGAAGCATAATATAGGGAGAGAAATTAGTTGTAAATTGGTGAAACTTTAAATGGTCATAACTCTGCGCTCGGATATCCGTTTTACCCATTTTTTTTTATTTTGTGTATTTTTTCGAGACATGGCCGGTCAAACAGCCATAAGGCGGTTTGGCACAGCCAATTTTTAGAAAAACGTCTGTTTTCCCAATCAATTTGTGTTTTTCCCAAATTAGTTTATAATTTTCTTTTTCTTTAGTCAAGATCTCATAATATACAATACATTTCAACGTCGAAATTTTGTGGTAATTTAGGGGTGAATGTCAATTTCAGTTTTGGAAATTCAATTTTTTTTAAAAAAATTCCTCGACCCGACCTGACCCTGGCCCGCCAAAACTTCCGGCGGGTCAGGGCCAGGGTCGAATTTTTTTTTTAAAAAATAGGGTCAGGGTCGGGCAGGCAGAAAAAAAAGCCACCCAACCCGGCCCGACCCGACATTTGGACAGTCTAATCGTGAAGGGATAAGGATAAAGAGAGTCATCTTTTTACCTCTCGTCAATAAATATTTATTAAGGTGATTTCAGTACATCAACATTAGTTCATTTAATCCGTTTATGGATAACAAGCAAGTTTTTCAATAACTTATGTATGCTTCAGGCATTTTGAATCCTTCAAAAAAAATCATATTTATTTTGTCACGTAAGCCATATAGGCTGAGACAATTTTCATTTACATGACATCTTCTAATGTCAGGACTATGGATGGCAAAATTGACCCGACTCATGGGTTCCGACCCGTACCCAACCCGGTCAACGCGGGTAATTACCCACTTTGACCGACCCATGGGTCGGGTAGGGTGTTAACCCGACTGTCTGAGGGTGGGTTAGGGGCGGGTAAGGATATGGTTGAACCCTACCCGTACCCAACCCGTTACCCAATGGGTAGGATACCTAACCCTACCCTACCCTACCCGACCCATGTATATATAATTGTAATTAATTTTAATTATAAAGATAATATATATCCTATAAAGATAATATATATAATTGTAATTAATTGTAATTATATATATATATATATATTAGCTTATAAATTATAATTATAAAGATAATACATTGATGACCTTAATTTAATTATTTAAGTATCAATATAGATAATAGTAATATATAAAAATATATAATCCTTAACATACAATTAACATGAATAATTAAAATTATATTAGTTTGTGATGCTTATATTAGCTTATAAACTATAATTATAAAGATAATAATTGAGGACCTTAATTTAATTATTTAAGTATCAATATAGATAACAATAATAAACTATATAATAAAAATATATAATCCTTAACATACAATTAACATGAATAATTAAAATTATATTAGTTTGTGATGCTTATTAAAAATTATTAGTGTATATATATATATATGTGTGTGTGTGTGTGTTTTTTTTTTAAATAACTTCAGCTAAACTACATAGTTTAGTGTGTTAAGAACCCTAAATACATCACTTCTTCTTCTTTGAGATACTTCATTCTCCAAAAACATCCTCTCAGAGTTGGTTGTGGAATATTGTGAAAGGTAAATTGTGAATACATTTGTTTACAAATTTTAAAATTCTTTCAATTTGGAATTTTATATTCATGATTCATATTTTCTTTTAATTGTGTGATTTTATTTGTGGATGAAGCTCCTAGTACTATATCAAACTTAGTTGAATGTCCAACCATTTGTGTTGATGAAGATGTGGATGATGAAGGTATGAAATCTTACATATATTACTTATTAATAAATGAAGGTGTAATTTTTTTCTATTTGGTTAATTCAATTATTTTTTTACCAATATTGTAGATCCTTTGATAATACTTTGAAGATTTTCAATGGTCAATGCAGTGCTTTGTTGTTGCAAATGTATGACTTTATTGTTGTGTTTTTTCTTCCTTTATATTGAGATATAATTTTTTTCTATATAATCTCTTTTTTTTATCATTTTTATTTTGTCTATATATTGTTCCATTCGATCTTTTAGGTCACGACTTCACCTCGATGGTTTATTTTTCATAGATTTATGGAGAAGCACACTAAAAGTTTGAAGACCTTGAGGACATGTTTGATATAATTGCATTTTATTTTTGAGATGACATTAGTGTTTGGATAATTTTTTTCCATAAAACTTTGATTGTATTTGGTAATTATGAAACTTAGTTGGTAATATATTTTATGAAATTTGTAGAATTTTTGTATTTTATTAGAGGAAGTGTATAATCCGCGGGTACCAATACCCGAAAGGGGCAAATAAGGGTATGTAAATTATATACACAGTGGGTAATGGGTAGGGTATGGGTGGCACATTTGGGAGGGTGGATAGGGTACGGGAATCACAAAACCCGCCCCAAACCCGACCCACTGTCATCCCTAGTCAGGACTGCAAGTCCAGTAAATTTACCCTTACCAAGATACATTATGAATATTTTCAGAAACTATAAACATTGTGTTAAGAACGCTAGAACGGAAGAATATGAACTTCCGCAACAGCTTGATGCTTTAAACAAATGGACTATTCCATTTGTCGCCACAAAAGAAATTTATAATTTCGGTATCTTCGAAAACCTTCGAAATCGTCATATCATAAAGACGATCGAAGAGTCGGTCCAAATGGATAACCAAGAAAAAACTATTCAGTTATTTTCTGATTCTGATATTGATAGATATCAAAAAATGCATTATAAATTTCTGCATATTGGTTTAGTGCAAATTGCCTTTAAACCTTTAACCTTAGAAGGTTTGCCGGAAAGCTTTATGATTGTCCTAAGAGATGCCAGAAATCTAAACTGGAAGCAATCTCTTATGAGTGCTATGCAGTCAAGCTTAGCCTACGGCCCAGTATATTTTAATGTCAGACCAAATCTTACTTTGTCTTTGTCTGATCCAAATATATTGCATGCTTTGACTTTATATGTAAAAGCTAATGGGTATAATTACATGCCTGAAACAAAAGTTATGAGTATCTGTTATCGTGTTTATTTCCATGTGTTAGATACCATGAATCCTAACTGTAGAATCATGGACGACAAAAGAAATAGGCAGACAGTCTTGATCGAGACTAACTTAGCCAAAAGGTCTAAAATCACTACCAAAAGACCTATCAGCTGTGATGAAATTCATTATCCCAATGATTGGCTAATTGAAAAAGCTATCCCGGTTCACCCCACGATAGATTCCCAGATCACTCATGTGGTACAAACTACTGATGGTAGTATTCGCCTTCAGTTTTCTAAACAACCTAGAATATGTAGATCTTTGTCATCCCATTATTATTTATCTCCTTTGGATGACACTACTGGCACGTCTACTGCTAGAGCTTCAACATCTCAGGTAGACGAAGACCTTTACAGAATCAACAGCCCCTCAGAGATTTCTCGGGAGGAAAAGGTTGACAAAATAAAGGTTGAAAACCAGATTCTTGCAGAAATTCCAACAGAAAACAGTAATACTGATTATGCAGATTATTTCCGTGATGGTTAAATATCCTGTTAAATATCCTGATGAGGAATATTATTGCGGTCTGAATTATTGCCCGGATTCCGACTTACGCAAGCTCATTAAAGAAAATTTCGATGGGCCAGAATATCTGCTTTTTCGTAATTGGTTCTTTACCTTTTTTACAAAAGAAGAGCATGAAGAGATCACCGAACAATTTTATGGTGAGTTACAGACCAAGCAGGATTTTAAATATTTTGTAAATTGGTTTGTAGAAGATTATGCTTTGCCTAATATCAATGTTGTAGAAAGGCAGTGGCATTTAGACTCCAAGAAAGTCCTTAAAGAGTCTTTATCCTCGGATGAACCTTTTTCATTAAAAAAGGATAGTAGTAACCATGATTTACATGCTCAACCTTATTTGAAGATGTTACAGGGTGTTCTACAAGCAGATAATTGGAACAGCCTTTTCAAACAAGGTAATCACACTAATATGTGTCTTAAAGTTCTTGGAGAACATATGACTTTATTACATAATAAAGTTGGCAGAATCAGCTCTCTTATCGAAGAGCAGAGAAACAAGCTTATTGCAGAGGAGAAAGCTAGGAGACCTCCAAAGCTCTTGGAGACCAGTGCTAATATCCAACCCCTGCATCCATGGAAGGGATAAACCTGGCAAAAGATCAGATGAATCCTCTATCAAAAGATATCGAAAACTTAATATCTCAATTGAGTGATAAGATGAAAATATCACCTGATAAAACTTCAACCTCCAAGTCCGTTATTGGAATGGTCAATACCAAGGATACCGGAGCCTGCAGCGACGATCGCATTGCTGCCATGAAAAGAGGGAGTAATTGGACTCCAAAGAATACCTCGGAAAATTATTACTATCCGAGACCCACTCCCATGGACGTCTTGCTTGAAGAAGGAGCATGGAAGAATGATCCTGCCGCCTATACAGGAACTGAGATTATCAAGTGGAATATTGACGGTGGCGTAGAAAGTCAAATCTTCAGGACTTGCCACAAAATGCTTATGTATGCTGCAGCTGCAAAAGGTAATAACCAGACAGAGATTAGCATAACAAAGATGATCAATGTTGGATTTACAGGTCAGCTAAAAGCGTGGTGGGACAATTATCTCTCGCCAGAACAAAAAATCCAGATTACTAACTCTATAAAGTAGGAGGGTAATGTTCAAACCCCTAATTCGGTTTATACCCTTATTCTAACCATTTTAGATCATTTTACAGGGAATTATTCTACAAATTATGATAATACCATGACACTTCTCCAGAATCACAGATGTCCTACCCTAACCTCATTTAGGTGGTATAAGGATGTTTTCCTTAGCAGGGTTTATAATCTCCCTGAAGCAAGTGATCGCTTCTGGAAGGCCAGATTCATCGACGGCCTCCCTCCGCTTTTTTGCAGAAAGGGTCAAAAGAACCCTGAGAGTTGATTCTTCGGACTCACAGATCCCTTGGGATATGTTTTCCTATGGCATGCTTATTAGCAAGTGTATGGAAGAAGGCTTAGCCTTATGCAATGATCTTAAATTGCAGAGACAGCCGAAGAAGCAGAGACTCATTGAAAAAACCCAGTTAGGAGAATTCTGCTAGCAGTTCGCCATGGACGAACCTACCCCTTCCCACAATACGGGAAAAAAGAGGAAGCATGTGGTTAAACCACATAAGAAAGAGTACTATGAAAAGTACAAAGCAACCCCTTACAAAAAGAAAGCTGCTAAACAAAGAGCTAAGAATCAACGAAAGGGCTATGTCCCTAAAAAGAGAACTACCAAAACCACTACGTGCTATGCTTGTGGTGAAGTAGGCCATTACGCCAATAAGTGTAAGAAGAAGAAGATCGATAAGATCAAAGCGCTTAAAGTTGATGATAAGATCAAAGACGCCCTTATGAAGGTGATGGTCCCTTCAGACGATTCTGAAAGTTCGGAAGAACTCCTAAGTACGGATTCCGAGGATCCATACTCATCCTCCTCTGAGGAAAGAGACCCCTGTGTGTGCACCTCCAAGAAATGTCAGAAAGGAAAGGAGGAAGACACTGACGATGAGTTTTATAAACTCCAGGCCCAGTTCTCCAGCTTCAATGTAAGCGTTATCAATGGAGAAGAAATTAATGATCTTCTAAAAGACATTCCAGAAGATAGCCAGAAGGCCAAGATTCTTGATGCTTTGCTCAAAGCTCAGGAAAGGGATAGAATTCCCCGTAAGATCAAATGTCGTATTGATCCTCCGTATAATTTTTTGGAGATTTTAACTGATTTACAGAAGAAAAGGAGTGGTGGCAACCTCCTTACTACTCAGCAGTTGAAAGAAGAGATCCATGATCTCAAGCTTGAGATAGGTCATCTTCATAAAAACTATGGTGGGTTAGAAAATAGGATTGCTCTGTTAGAACAGATTTCCTATGAAGAGAAAGAACCGAGTATCTCGAACAATTAGGACATACTCCTATAATTGAAAAACCCAGCACTTCAGAGGGAATAACCGACGAAGAACCTGCATGAGCTATCAGCGTTATTACACGCCAGAGATGGATCACCCATATCAGTTTGATAATTGAAGGTGGAACCATATTCGGAGACGTTCCTACATTAATTGATTCAGGAGCAGATGTCAATTGCATCAGAGAGGGACTCATCCCTACGAAATACTTTACCAAAACTAACCGTAAAGTATCAGGAGCAGATAGAAGTAATTTCCAGGTTTCCTACAAATTATCTTGTGCATATATTTGCCATGACAAGGTTTGCATTAAACATTCCTTTACATTAGTTAAAAATCTTGCTAATGATATTATCTTAGGCATACCTTTTATTAATGGATTAATGCCTCTTAACAATGTTACAGAGAAGGGTTTTTCAGGAACTCATGAAGGGAAGAAAATTACTTTTCCATGGATAGAATCATACAAGACTATCAGTTTTATCAACCTTGTGCAGAATAAGAAACAACATCTGGACTATCTGTAGCAAGAGTTAATGGTTTACAATATTGAGAACCAACTTACTAATCCTAAATTGCAGGATAAGATTAAAGGAATAGGAAATGATTTTGCCATTTCTATCTGTGATGATTTGCCTACAGCTTTTTGGAATAGGAAAAAGCATATCGTCAAACTTCCATATGAGGAAGATTTTCAGGAACAAAACATTCCTACCAAGGCCAGGCCTTGCCAGATGAACATGGAATATCTGGAAATATGCAAGAAGGAGATTGCTTCTCTGATAGAGAAAAAGCTTATTCGCCCCTCAAACTCCCCATGGAGTTGCACAACTTTTTATGTTAATAAACATTTAGAATAGGAGCGGGGAGTTCCTAGACTTGTTATTAACTATAAACCCTTGAATAAGGTTTTGCAGTGGATCAGATATCCCATCCCCAATAAAAAAGATTTATTGGACAGATTGTATCAATCTAACCTCTTTTCTAAATTTGATTTGAAATCAGGTTTTTGGCAGATACAGGTTCATGAACCTGACAGGTACAAGACTGCCTTTACAGTCCCATTCGGCCATTATGAATGGAACGTTATGCCTTTCGGACTGAAGAATGCCCCGTCCGAATTCCAGCATGTCATGAATGACATCTTTACCCCTTATAGCGGTTTTATCATTGTCTATATTGATGATATATTGGTTTATTCAAAAACTATTCAAGATCATATTAAGCATCTTGATATTTTCAAGAAAATTATTATTTCAAATGGTTTAGTTATTTCAAAACCAAAAATGAGTATTTTCCAGACTAAGATCCGATTTCTTAGTCATAATATTGAAAAAGGGAATATTATCCCGATTCATAGAAGCATCGAATTTGCTTCCAAATTTCCTGATGAAATTCTTGATAGAACTCAGTTACAACGGTTCTTAGGAAGCCTTAATTATATTGCTCCCTATTATAAGAATTTATCTACTGATGCAGGTGTTTTATATGACAGACTGAAGAAATCTGCCAGTCCCTGGACCAATGTTCATACTGAAGCAGTCAGGAAGATTAAGAAGTTTGTTCAAGCTTTGCCATGTCTTATGCTTGCTAACCCAAATTGGGGAAAAATAATTGAGACTGATGCTTCTGATATTGGTTATGGTGGAATTCTAAAGCAGATTAATCCCCAAACTAAACAGGATTATCTAGTCAGATATTATTCTGGAAAATGGACTAATAGTCAAAAGAATTATGCTACTGTAGCCAAAGAAATTCTTGCTATAGTTAAGTGTGTTCTGAAATTTCAGGATGATCTTTATAATTCTAAGTTCTTAATAAGAACAGACTGCAATGCGGCTAAATTCATGTTTCAGAAAGATTTTAAACATGATGTTTCCAAACAAATGTTTGCTCGATGGCAGGCACATCTAGCCCCATTCGATTTTGAAATTCAATATCTGAAAGGTGAAGATAATTCACTACCTGACTTTCTTACTCGTGAATATTTGCAGGGTTAGAAATGTGTCCACAATGGACAAATCCTACTCCTAATAGGAGCAGAGGAAGAGGTCGCGGTGATCGTGGCCGAGGTCGAGGCAGAAATGACCCAAGGACAATTCCTAAGGTCAAGCTAGTTGAACAAGCTTCTTCTAGCCAGCAGGGCTCATATGCCCAAAAGCTGTTACAGTAAGAGGAAGATAGAAACCAATATTTGGTTCGTCCTCATGAGGAGACTATTCTCCTACTTACTCATGAAGATAAAAATTATCTGAATGATCCCTGGGTTCTCATGAACCGTTATGTAGAAAATTTCTACCACCATTTCCAAGAAGGGAGAAATAGGATGTACTATGAATATATCCTTACAGCCACTAGCACGGCTGATATTACTTCCTACCCAGAACATAAACCTGGAGTAGAAAAGAGTTATTCAAAGCTCTATCTCAAGAAGATTATATCTCCTTACGAATGGGGAATTAGTCCATTCCGATCCAAGAATTCATAATTCCTAGAACTGATATTAAATTGGCTTTCAATTATTATGATTATATTGATGCCTTCACTTATGTTTTTTATTATGAAAACAAAAGGCATGGACATATATGGTGGATTAAATTAAATCCAGACATTTTCAAGAACATCCAGAATGGACTGCTGCTGCCAGGTTGGATTTTCCCATGGTGGAATATTATTGGACCTGAAATTCAGATCCTACCAGCCCCTTATATGAATTATTATAAGGAATGGATTCAGATGACACCATGTGTCTCTCCAGAAAATCCTTCTGACTATGTCGAAGGATCAGCATCACTGATGTTTTTTATGCAGACCGGAACCCCATGGATCTGGAAGTGGATTCCTGGAGCAGGAAGAAACCAACAAGGTATATTATGCGTAAAGAGAAAATTTCTCTGCAAATTCTGGTCTAAATTATTAGACAAAGATCTAGAAAACCCAACCCGTACATATGGATGGGAATTGGAAGAAGAAATTACTTCTTTATTAGAAAGTCTAAAAACAATTCACAGAATTAAGACTGAAACTAAGGACGATGATATGACTCTACAGAAAAAGAAAAAGAATATGTGTAACACCTATAATGTAATACTGGGAAAATTTGAAGTTGTGATTGACAAGTATGTTATTTTCCCATCTCTGAGATAATTTTATCAACAAATATTCACCCTTTTTTAATCCTAGGCGAGGATAAATTGCTACATTTTAAAACAACTTGGCTACTTGAGTCAACATAATGTATATGAGGAGGTTTTATACAGTAACGGAGTTATTATTTGGATTAAATTAATCATTTGACCGCAAAGTTTGATGTTTGTTTTGAAGGAGATTTTAAATTTTGGCGTTTATTTGGGACAAACTTTAAAGCTTGGTATTTATTTACCACGAACTTTTAAATTTTAGTGTATATTTGAAACGAACTTTCATTTTGAAAATTGATTAGTCTTTTCTTTACACATTTAATATTGCAAAACGTAAATTTGTTTAACGTTTTTACAGAGTTTGAAAAGAAATTGCTCACCTATCAATATGTTTCTATTAAGTGTAATTAGCATATCACTATTATATAATTTTTAATAATATTCATATTGATCATTCACCAAAAGTTGTACTTTATTTATTTATGTATAATTATTTACTTAAAGCTTATTTTACAATAATAATATTAATATCATTTTACAGAATCGTGAACATACTAAATTACTAATTATTGAGTCCGGCAAAACACATGTAATTCACGTATCAAGGCTCTAGTATAATCAATCCTCGATACATTAAAGGGATGGGAACTCAAGCCTTGTACCCAAACTTGTGTACAAGTCGAACGGTGACAATATAGATCGACATCAATTGCACAAACTTGAATTATATTTCGCTAATTAATTATAGCTAGTTCAAATGTATGATAAGCAAACAAAGCCATAGCCATGGAGGACCAGCCAAAGGAGGTTGAGGATGAACTATTGCTTCTGATGTTGGTCCTAGGGCGAGCACGAGCTGATGGGATCCATGTGGTGGTTGCAGTTCCTCGCCACCAGACCCACTACTACCCTTGGTTTTGTCGGATATGTGTAAAGCATTACGGGAAGTAAATAAATATTACAAGTGTTCAAAAGGATAAACGAATTGCCAATATTCTGAACTGCCACAAAGTTGTTGAGTCTTGAATCTTGATAACCTGAAATCAAGAAACACTAAATCTGGATTGGTACAACTGTGTGCTGAGTCGAGTGATGGCACTCTGTATTTAAGACAAGATTGCCCCGTATATATGCTTTTACGTTAACGGGTAATAGTCTCCCAAGATAAAACAACACTTTAATCAACACTACAAAGCAAATAGGTTGACCCTGACGAAGAAAACAAACACGAAACGCCTTGCTGAAGAAATGGAAAAGGAAGGAAGAGTTTCTGTTTTCGTACAACGTTTTTGAACTGACTTTCTCTTCTGTTTTGTCTCTGTGTATATAGTGTGTCTCTGTTTCTGCTTTGTATCTTTTGTGTTTTTCGTGTTACACAATTGAGCCAAAAGGCATCAATATATAGCATGGAGGAGGGACTCCTCAACTGCCAAAATAAGGTTGTTAATAGCCATTAGTGGGGGTTGTTAATGGCCATTAGGGAGGGCTGTTAATGGCCACTAGAGAGGCTGTTTATCGCCATTGAAGGAGGGATGATTATGGAGGAGTTAATCAGCCAAGTAATGGCTGGTTAATGCATACTAACACCCCAAAAATCAACTCCAACGGTAGGCAGAAACTTTCTGCCTTCCGTCTTTCCCAAATTCAACTTCCTAGAAACTCTAGGGACCAAATTGTAAATATTAAACAATTTGGGGTCCAAAGAGATAATCTCAGAAGAAGCCCACAGCCCACGACCCGTGACCCGAGCCCGGACCGGACGGGCCGGGCGGGCGGCGATGGCGCGCGTGTGGGCTTAGCCTTGAACCCAAACACATCTAGGTCCTCCCTCCTTTAAACACATGGGATACCCCTTGGGGTCCCAAACCCTTAGCTAATTTAGAGACTTATAAAGAGAGCAATTCTTCCTTTTCCCACTGATGTGGTAGATTTGTCCCATAGATTTGTCCCACACCATATTTCCATGCCTCAAACACCTTAATTCGTGGACTAATATCTCTTTAATTTCTCAACGAAAATTGACGATTCTTGGCCCTACGGTCATCTACTCACTTAGTAGATTATGCACGTGAGAAGAGACAGAGCCTCCAACGTGCAGAACCCTAGTGTTTAATTCATTAAATATGGGTGGACGTACCTCCCCACCAAAGACAAATTTCCAACAGGTTTCACTGCCACCAGACCCACTACTACCCTTGGTTTCACTGCCACCAGACCCACTACTACCCTTGGTTTCACTGCCACCAGACCCACTATTACCCTTTGTTCCACTTCCACCAGACCCACTACTACTCTTGGTTTCACTACCACCAGACCCACTACTACCCTTGGTTCCACTGCCACTAGACCCACTACTACCATTGGTTCCACTGCCACCAGACCCCTTACTTCCACGACCGCGCCTTGCAACGGCAGGTCTTAGGAGTATGCACATGATGATAGAAATCACAAGCACAACTTTCATAATGCTCTTCATCTTTTTCTTTTCAGCTCCCGCTAATTATACTAGCTAAGTGAATTTAACTTTATATATGTACTATGTAAGAGTTAAGAAAGATAAAAGATCTCGACTCTATTAAGATTCTCTTTTATTTGTTCTTGATGTTCTTTGATCTTGTTATTTTCTCTCTTTGGGTGTAAGAGAGAAGTTTGGATATGCAGAGGTAACAAGCACATGTATTATTAGCGAATATTCTCCGAATATTCACAGTATATTTTGTAATTATGATAGATGTATATTTAAGGTAACTTAGGATTCCTATTGTATTAGGAATCAATCATTTAAGGTAAGTTAGGATTTTTATTGTATTAGGAATCAACCTCTGTACAACTATATATATTGTAATTAATGAAAGGAATCCCTAAGGGAGATTATTCCAATCTTACATGTTATCAAGAGTCAAACCCTAAATTCTACTCCCAAAGCCGCCGACCACCACCCTATCTCTTCTTCCTTCTCGGTCGACGGCCACCATGTCTTCCCCCACTAATTCTGGTTCCTCCACTGGTACGTTTGACAACCCCACCACGCTCATCGTCTTCTTTTCATCCGGTTTTCACTGTTACCAACATCAAGAATTTTATCCTTTTAATTCTTGACCAAGAAGACTATCAATATTCCATGTGGACAGAATTATTCTATATTCATACATGTGCGTACAATGTGCTCGACCATATTGTGATGACTTTGTTCCTCGTCCCATCGATATTGCCGACTCGACTTGGCGTCGCCGTGATGTCATCATCAAACAGTGGATATACGACACCATCTCAAAAAACTTATTGTGTACTATCATGAAAACAGGTGCTACGACACGTGACATTTGGGTACGGTTAGAAGAAATATTTCATGATAATAAAAATACTCGGGCCATGTATTTGGAAGAGCAATTCAACAATACGCGTCTCAAGAATTTTAACATGTCCGAATATTGCAAACAATTGAAACTCATAGCCGACCAACTTTCTAATGTCGGGACATCTGATTCAGAAACTAAGATAGTACTTCAATTGGTTGCTGGTTTACCGAAAGGTGAATACGATACACTTGCAACGATGATTCAACAAGCCGACCTACTATCAAGTTTCACCAAGGCATGTTCACAATTATTGTTAGAATAAACCCGTCATGCTAAACAAGAGGAGCACAAACAAAAGGCGTTAGACATTGACGGCATGACACCACCGGCGGCCAACACCACCCCTCCACCACCGCACCACCAGCAGCGGCAGTCCCGCAGCGGAGGGCGTAGAGGCAGAGGCCGCTGCAATAACAACAAAGGAAAAGGCCGCGCCAAGGGCCACCGAAACCAACAACCAGGCCCAAACCCTGCTCCCTACTTCCAGTGGGCTGGACCGTAACCCTAGCCTAATATCGGGAACTGGGCCTCGCCTGCCTGCTCTTACCCAACATCAGAGGCCCAGTTCCAACAGGCTGCTTGGACACTCGGTCTCTTGGGCTCCACCCCAGCCAACAGGCAAGCCCATCAGCAACAGCATTAGGCCCACATGGTCTTGGTCCAGCAACACCCGCAAGGCAGCAGCCTGGCCCCCACCGATTTGGGCCAGGCCTTCAGCACCGTGAACCTTCAACAACCCGATGATAATTGGTACATGGACACCGGAGCCACATCTCACCTCACCCGGTCATCATGTAACTTATCCCAAAAATTTCGGTTACAGTGTCCTCAATTTATTATTATTGGCAATGGTCATCGCATTCCAATTGAAGGTTATGGTAATACATATACCAAACATCCCACCATTCTTTCTCCCTAAATCATGTCCTTTACACACCCAACACCATTAAAAATTTAATCTCTGTTAGAAAATTCACTTGCAATAATTCTGTGTCTGTCGAATTTGACCCTTTTGGTTTTTCTGTGAAGGATCTCAATACGGGGAAAATTCTTACGCGCTGCAATAGTGTGGGAGACCTCTACCCCTTCACTCAATCTTCCGCTGTCAGAACACATTCACCTGTCTCCCTTGCTGATATCTCTCCGTCAACTTGGCATAACATACTCGGACACCCAGGAGATCCTGTTTTTAATAATCTTAGGACTAATAAGCGTATTCAATGTAATAATGAGAAATTTGCCCAACACTATTTTTCTTACCCGCTTGGCAAACATACTCGTATTCCATTTATGTCATCCAACAATGTTACTTTTTCTCCATTTGATGTTGTTCATGCTGATTTGTGGACATCTCTGGTTGTCAGTCTTGGGTCACAAATTCTATCTATTATTATTAGATGATTTTTCATACTTTGTATGGATCTACCCACTAAAGTTCAAATCTGAAGTGTTTGCAAAGTTCCTTGAATTTCAAAAATTCATTAAAACACAGTTTGAAAAATCTATAAAATCTTTTCAATGTGATAATGGATGTGAATTTAATAATTCGACATTTCACAATTTCTGCTCTAAACAAGGCATGGTTTTCCATTTTTCCTGTCCCTACACTTCCTCCCAAAATGGAAAAGCTGAACGAATCATCCGTACCATCAATAACATGGTTCGTACCCTTCTCTTTCATGTCAGTCTTCCACCGTCATTCTGGGTCTACGCTGTTAAAATGGTAGAATACCTCCTTAATATTTTACCAACCAGCACTCTCCAAAACAAGACCCCAACCAAAATCTTATACGATAGGTTCCCTTCCTATGACCCACTCCATATCTTTGTTTGCCTATGCTACTCCAACCTGGCCTCCACTGCATCTCACAAACTAGACCCACGCACCATGCCATGTGTCTTCGTCGGTTTCTCACCCAACCATCAGGGTTACCTGTGCTATGACATAGCCACTCGTAAGATCATTATCTCACGTCACATTCGACGAGGTGACATATCCATTTTCAAATCTCCAAAAATTCTAAACCACGGATTACACATTTCTCGGATGAGTCTCCTCCAGTCAATGTGTCACCGGCAGTTTCCTGGTCCAACAAAGACTGCACCAGCAGCTCCGTCACCAACAATGTCTGGTGTTGTCGCCGACCAAACACCCCTATCTCTCGGTCGAACCCCCCACTGCTCGACCCCCCTGTGTCACCTACCCCACCAACTGTTTCTCGACCAGCCATCGACCCGAGACCAGCCAACACCCCCAGAACCAGCAAGTCAGCAGCCATATATCGCAGTGCAACCACTGCTGCCTCCAGAACCCGTAAGCCAGCAGCCTCACACCCCAGTCCAAACACTGCTGCCTACCCACTGCATGGAGACTCATGCCCAATACGGGATTTTCAAACCCAAGGTTTACTTCAATATCTCCACACAAACCTTATCACCCATTCCAAAAAATCCAAAACTAGCCAAACTGGACCCTAATTGGAATGCGGCCATGTGCGAGGAATTTAATGTTTTAACCATACAGAACACTTGGGAGTTGGTACCTATACCGGACGGTGTGAATGTTATCCGGTGTATGTAGCTATACGTCACAAGTTCAGAGACTAGTGACTTAGAGCGGTATAAGGCAAGACTGGTTGTTAATGGCACTAATCAGCAGTAGAGTATTGATTGTGGTGAGATATTCAGTCCGGTTGTTAAACCGACCACTATTCTGACTGTTCTCAGTATTTCTATGGGCATGCATTGGCCGATTCAGCAGCTTGATGTCAAGAATGCATTTCTTCATGGGGATTTGAAAGAAATTGTGTACATGCAGAAGCCCCCTGGCTTTGTTCATCCGGCAGCCCCGCAGTATGTATGCCGTCTCATGAAGTCATTATATGGCTTGAAACAGGCACCCCGCGCTTGGTATGATCATTTTTACAGGTATATTATGCAGATCGGATTTATTTGTAGCAGGTGTGATAACTCTCTCTTCACTTTTCATCGAGGTAGAAGCACTGCTTATTTGCTATTATATGTGGATGATATTGTTCTTACTGCCTCCTCTGACTGTTTGAAGAATGAAATCATTACTCTACTCAAAATTGAATTTGCTATGACTGATTTGGGCATGTTGAGTTATTTCTTGGGTATATCCGTGGTCAGATCGGCCGCTACCATGTTTCTGTGTTAGTGCAAATATACGGAAGAGATCGTGTACAGGGCTAAAATGGCAAATTGTAAAAGTATGCCAACTCCGGTTGACTCAAAATCCAAGCTTAGTGCCAATGAGGGTGCTCCAGTTTCTGATCCCATCCTATATCTGAGTCTTGCAGGTGCCCTTCAGTATCTCACATTCACTAGGCCTGATATTGCATATGCCGTTCAGCATGTGTGTCTGTTTATGCACGCCCCTCGAGAGTCCCATTTTACGGCCCTCAAACGTATTATCAGATACGTTAAGGGCACACTTGACTTTGGACTGCATCTATACCCCCCTGCCCTAACCAAATTACTCTCATACACGGATGCAGATTGGGCAGGATGTCCGGACACACGTCGCTCCATCTCGGGCTACTGTGTATTTCTTGGGGATAATCTTATTTCATGCTCTGCCAAGCGGCAGGCCACGCTATCTCGTTCGAGTGCTGACGCAGAGTATCGCGGAGTTGCTAATGTCGTTGCTGAGATCTGTTGACTCCGAAATCTTTTTTTGGAGCTCCAGTGTCTACTGTGACAACATATCTGCCATCTATATGTCTCATAATCCGGTCCAACATCAGCGGACCAAACATATCGAGATGGATATTCACTTTGTGCGTGAGAAGGTTGCCTTTGGTCAGGTCAAGATATTACACGTGCCTTCCTCCTATCAGTATGCAGATATTTTCATATAGGGACTACCAAGACAGCTCTTCACCGACTTCCGATCTAGCCTTAGCGTTCGGCCTCCTCCCGCTCCGACTGAGGGGGAAGTATTAACGAATATTCTCCGAATATTCACAGTATATTTTGTAATTATGATAGATGTATATTTAAGGTAACTTAGAATTCTTATTGTATTAGGAATCAATCATTTAAGGTAAGTTAGGATTCTTATTGTATTAGGAATTAACCTCTGTACAACTATATATATTGTGATTAATGAAAGGAATCCCTAATGGAGATTATTTCAATCTTACATGTATATTTATATATAAGGAACAAAGGAAATCCATAATTGGAGTAGGTCCCGGTCATTTCTCATTAAATAGAAAGGCCATTTTGCTATAGAGGAACTATTAACTTTCTTTAACACAGTCTGAAAATTCGTCTCCTATCCAACGTGAGAAGTAGAAAAGTCAACTGGAATTTGCAAAACAAAGACTGTTAATTTGTTTCTGTGAACAGATTTAAAAGAAATTGACATGTAAAAAAAAACTGAACTAGATTTATATTTGGTAATGATGTTTTCATCAGATTACATGTGCGTTACAAGACTCAATATGAAAATAATTAACGGGAATGATCTACAAGAACTACTGTAGTAAATCATTAAATAAAGTACTAGTATATATTATTTCAAATTTGAGTGGTGATTAATTTTAAATGAATGTATAGGAAAAAAAGATACTACGTATGTTTTGGCTAGCGTTCTATATGAAAAGTCAAAGTTGGATATTTATCCAATTTTACAAGTGAGAGAGACCCAATGCAGACATGGACATAATTACTTCTACACGTAAACGAAGACCTTCGGAGACTTTAAATTATTTTGTCACGTTGGCAATCAGATAATGAATTTTCCTGAAAATATCACTATATACATACGGACCCAAATAACTGGTCCTCAATGGCTCAGTCAACTTTCAATGAATCGAACAAGCTATGACTATAGGTCGATTCACAAGGCTGTAAAATCGATTGAACTTGCTACAAGGGAGGTAAGAGCAGATAAAGGAGATAAGGTATGCCAAATCAACACCTAAAGTATTAATCGGGGTTGTCAAAGAAATAGAAGAAATGCCTTTGACTACATGATCAATGGAAAGTAAAAAAAACTTATCTCATGTCATATGTGCCGAGAGTTAATAACTGAAGTTTAGTTAGAGGTAAGCCTGTAAAGTGGGCCGGGTCAGATCGGGCTGGGCTATTTTAACATGGGTCATAGTGGGTCGGTTTGGGATTGGGACAGGCCGTTGTTAAGGGGCCGGGCTTGCGGAGAGAAAAGGGTATCCGGCTCAGCCCCTATCTAGATAGGGGTACATAGTGGACTTATCGGGCCAGGCTGAATTTTAGTTCGTGGGCCGGGCTGGGTTTTATTTGTCTTTTAAAAAAATTCTAATACTAAAATAGACATTTACATTTACTACTAATAATAAAATTAACATTTACATCTAATGATAAAATTGCTAAACTAATAAAAAATAGTGGTTGCCCAATGCAAAAAACTAGTTGTAAAATTTAAAAACTAGTCGTTGCCAATTTTATTTGAACCCCTAAATTTGTGAATAAACTACACTTTGACTCTATTTTCAAACTATAAATACCCCTCTATTATTCTTCATTTTCACACAGTTCTTCCACAATTCTCTCTTTATCTAAATTTAATGTTCAACTAGTGTACATTTCTACTTTCAACTTCCATTGATAATCCTCCCACCTTCTCCTCGAGTTCGAAGAACAACTTCAAGTGCGGTATGGATGCATTTTGAGCGAGTAGACTAGGAACATGTTAAATGTCAATATTGTGGTGACATATATTTCAATAAGTCCGGAGCGTCGGGTATTGGGGGGTACCGGTGTGTTGCGTAGGCACTTGGTGAAAAGGCATGAAGTTGAACTTTGAAGTTTATCTCTTCTTTAAATTTTTCAATCGATGTTAGTCGTTTAATTTGTATGTTTTAAACTTTTGATTTGCAATATTTTGCCGTTCAAGTTTGTGTGTTTTGAATTTGCAATGTTATCAATTTAGGTTTTAAGTTTTATTTTAAATTATTATGTAGTTGTTGATATGTCTATTTGACTGGACACGAGTTTAAGAAAGAAGAGAAAATTATAAACTTGTTGTGTTAAATGAGTCACATATATTTTGTGTGACTATAAATCATTGCATAAATGTAAATGGTTTTCAAATTAAATATTTCACTTTAATAATGAAGAAGGATGAAGGGGCATTTATAGTTTAAAGATAGGTTTAAAATATAATATATTAAAGTTTGGGGTTAAAAATAAGTTTGGGAGGGTAGAGGTTTTTGGGGGTGGGGGAGGGGTAAAAATGGATATATAGCCGTTTGGAGATTAATTGGACCGTTGGTGGCCCCACTCCCAACTGTTATTTTTTTTTAAAAAAACAAATTTATTTATATTGGTCATATATGATTGTTAATTGTTTTAGGTAACATATAAGGATGTAGCTCAATGGTTGAGAGCATGTTTTACATGTGAGAGAGGTATGAGGTTTGTACCCCTGCGTCTCCAAATGGAAATATTTTCTAGAATATGGACAATCTTCAAAGTGGGCCGAAACGGGCCATTAACTGGGCCATTAGTGGGTCGGACTATCGGGTTGTCCACCTTGTCCGGCCCAGCCACCTAATAAAACTCACCTAACCCAGCCCTCAAACCCTCATTAGCCATGCTGAATTTATCGGGCCGGGCTCGGGCTGGCCCAACCCACTTAACAGGCTTAGTTAGAGGTGAGTGGCTTAATTTGCGGTGATTATTAACTGAAGTTTAGTTAGAAGTAGAAAAGACTTATCTCAAGTGTGTATATTTTAGATCCTAAAATTAATCTGAAGTAGATCTTAAATATTAACATTTTTTGCAATTATTTAATGGGTCTGAATGGACTATGAATGATTAAGACCTATAATAAAGTCTTAATTAATATCATTAAGATGTTGTCCATCTAATGATATTTGCAAAGATGACATTTGATCACCACAACTCTATCATTATGAACTATATCACCACCCACCACCCATAACCATCATAATCATCATCACTAATCATCACAATCAGTCATCACCATCACTAGTCACTATTTATAATCATTGCTATCAATCACCTTTATCACAATAATTGTCAATTACTGTCGGCACGCACCATCATTAACTGCCATTATATATTGATATTCATCGTTATCAGTCACCACCACCATTAACTATCACTATTATCCACCATAATTTTCAACCATCACCACCAACTACCACCATTTACCAAGGTAGGGGTAAGGTCTGCGTACATCTTACCCTCCCTGGACCCACTTGTGGGACTACAATGGGTATGTTGTTGTTGTTGTTGTTGTTTTTACCACCAACTACCACTGTCAATCACCACCTTAACCACTACTTTCAGTGACCATCACTGGTAGCTACTACTCATGATCATCACCCCTAGTCGACACCCACAACCATTACTATTAGTTATCACCATCACTAATCACCATGTAATTTTTCTAAAATATTGTATTGATATAGTATTAGTTTAGTTAGTGTTTTATTTTAATTATATATGTATTAATTTTTTTAAAAAAATAAGTTTTAGAACAAACCGTCATAATTATTTAATATTTTAATCTTAATACAATATCTTAATATTCAAATATGTATCCAGATTCAAACTCCTTAATAGAATTTTATATAACCGCCTCCGAAGAAATAACTACGTATAATAACATGCATGCATTTTGAATGAAATACTCCAATATTCTTGAATCAAAAACCCACGCAAACTAATTTCAAGAAACGTAAGCTTTCTTGTTAGAGGATCACTTTCTTAAGGCACAGTGATTGAAGTTCATATAGTAAGCGAAAGCAACATACGTAGACAATGATCTCTTTTGGTTTTTCAGTTAAGGACCTACGTATGGGGACAACTCTTACGAGATGCAATAGTGTGGGGGACCTATATCCTTTCTCATCCAATTCCGTTGCAAGTGTAAATCCACCAACCTCTCTAGCTGCAATCTCTCCATCAACTTGGCACATTAGACTCGGGCACCAGGGAGCACCAGTTTTTAATTTTCTTAGAAGTCAGAATTTCATTCAATGTAATAAAGGGAAATTTACCCACGCGTGCTACTCTTGTCCTTTAGGAAAGCATGTTAGACTTCCTTTTCAATCTTCATTGAGTGTAACTTTTTCTCCTTTTGATATTATTCATGCAGATTTATGGACATCTTCCATTACTAGCAAACTGGATCACACGTATTATTTGGTATTTTTGGATGATTTCTCTCATTTTCTTTGGGTTTATCCTCTAAAATATAAGTCTCAAGTTTACTCAATTTTTCTTGAATTTCAAGCTATGTTAAAACCCAATTTGAGAAGACCATCAAAACGTTTCAATGTGATAATTGCCGTGAGTTTGACAATTTCTCCTTTCATAAATTATGTGTAGACAACGACATGATGTTTCGATTTTCTTGCCCCCATACCTCACCTCAAAATAGTAAAGCCGAAAGAATCATGCGCACCATCAACAATAAGATCCGCACTATGCTCTTCCACGCTTCCATCCCCCTTTCTTTTGGGTCTATGCATTGCACATGGCACTTACCTTCTTAATATATTACCAACGCGTACTCTTCAAAATAAAACTCCAACCGAAATTCTCTTCCTTTGGATCCCTTCTTATGATCACCTTCGAATTTTTGGTTGTCTATGCTACCCGAATCTCTCCTTCACGGCCCCTCACAAATTAGCACCTAGGACTACTCACTGTATTTTCTTGGGTTTCCTTCGAATCATAGGGGGTACTTATGTTATGATTTGTCCACAAATAAAATCCTAGTCTCTCACCACGTCACATTCGAGGAGAACATTTTCCCATTTACAAACGTCTAAAAATTTCAAGTCACTAAATATGGCTTCTTTGACAATTCAGACACTTCCCCTCTCATTAGAAATGTAATACATGGAGCTAGTAGTCTGGCTCATTGCCCACTTCCCCTGCCAGCTTTCCCGTCGACTGTCCCCCGCCCACTTCCCCTGCCAGCTTTCCCGTCGACTGTCCCCTGCCCACTTTCCCCATCGACTACCCCACTGCCCCGTTGACCACCCCCTGCCCCACAGCCCACTGCCCCCGATCCTTATTTCGACACACCGCATGGAAACTCGTGCCCAGCACGAGATTTTAAAATAGAAAGTCCACTTTAACTTATCCACTCAAACCATCTCACCTCTACCTAAAATCTCAAAAGTAGCCAAGCTTGACCCAAATTGGAATGCGGCCATGTGTGAGGAATTTGATGCGCTCACTACACATCACACTTGGGATCTTGTCCCAAAACCGTAGGGGGTCAATGTGATTTTGTAACATACCGTACTTTCGGGTCACGGTTTGAATCGCTAAGTATATGTAAAATCGCTAGGCGTATGTAAATAGACTCGAGCGTTGGAAAAAATTATGTTATATTTACGTATGCTAATAAAGAGATTAGTATATAAAAGGGATTAAACCCCAAAATAATTTTGGACGTAACAAGTGTGACGACGGAACCCGAAAATAAATTTGGTACGTGCATAAAGAGGTTATGGACTAGTGGCATATTAGGAAATTATGACATTCGAGTACATGGATGTCTTATAAGTTATCAAGGTTTAATTGAATTGGGGTCACAAAATTAGTTATGGGTGTGATTGATAAATTATACGGAGGCAAGTCACTTAATTAATATTAAGTGGAGGGGACAAGATTGGTGGGGGCCTGTACGTGTGGCTTTAAGGAAGGGATCCTAAATGACTAAGTATTCTAGATGTTAGGTGTCATTAGATAAATTGGGCTGACAACTCGTTTGACTAAATGGAAGACAAAATGATGAGATTCATTTAGTGGCATTTAATGAATAATTGGCCATAACTTTAAAAGGGAGTAAATAGTACAGCTTTTACAAAACAAAAAGGCTCCTCCAAATTCTTTTCTTTTATGAAACAAAAAGGCTCCTCCCTTTTATATCTAGTTCTAGTACAAATAAAAAGGGAAAAAGTTGCTCCTTTCTAAATTGGTCGGGATTAACTTATTAAGCTTGGATTCGAGGTATGTTAAGGAAAATTATTTCTTTCTTTTGGCATGTTCCACGTAATGAAACGTAACCGTGATATTGTTCCATAAATTGTTCAACTCTTAGAAGTTAAGAATATTCATGTTATTGATTCCTATGTTAAAAGCATGTCTAAATATGTTCCTAAGTCCTTATTGAGGCATACGAAAAAGATGTTGATATTTACAGTGTTAGCCGAAAGTACAAGGATATTGTGTTACCCAGGATGTGCTATTGTTATTCATGCATTTTCATTTGCATTGCATTCATGTTTTATCCAAGACCGTATATTGGGGACGGAAAATGGGAAATGCGGACCACCTGATCAGCAGGGATATGATAGTGATAAAACCTGTGTGGCTTAATGAAGGAAGATGCCTGATTAAGGGCCAATATTTATATATATATATATATATATATGTGTGTGTGGGGGGGGGGGGGAACATGCCCTTGTGTGGCCAGTATATATGTATTTACCACATTATGCATGACATTTAGACATATTATGCCCACAGAGGCCGATATGAAATGATGCCCACAAAGGCTGTTATGGTAATGAAGATGCCCAATAGGGCCGATGTATATGTATACCGCATTGTGCATGGCATTTAGGCATATGTATTAGGACCCTCAGAGATATGTACTATTGGTCAGTTATTTCTGTTTCAGTTGTTGTTATATCACTGTTATACTATTGTTCATGTCTGACATACTCAGTACATCAGTCGTACGTTTCCCTTTTATCGGGGACGCTACGTTTCATGCCCGCATGTTCAGTTAAAGAGGGTGACGGTTCACGCTAGTAGGTTGCTGGTTCAACTGATGTTGAAGAACTCTATTTGTTTCAGAGTTGCAGTTGGTCGTTGTACAATATTTTTGCATACGTATATGGGTATGGTGGGGTCATGTCCCATCCTTGTGGTGTCATATATTCTTTAGAGGCTTGTAGACATGTGTCATATAGTTTGTTGTCATGTATTGACTTGTCGGCCTTGGTATGGGTATGTATATATATAAGATGGTTACCTGATTTTTCATAATTTTCTTTCGGCTTAGTCCGTATTCAATTATGATTAGAAGTTGGTTGTACGAATAGGCGGTACCCGGCGGGTGGGATCCGGGTGCCCGTCGCGGCCCTCCGGTTTGGGTCGTGACAAACTTGGTATCAAAACGTGTCTGTCCTAGGGAGTCTACAAGCCGTGTCTAGTAGGGTCTTATTTATGGGTATGTTGTGCACCATACTTATAAACATGAGGCTATCTAACATTTAGGAATCGTTTCTATTCATTCATCTCATAAATCGTGCAGAAGAGATGAGTCGTAGGAATTCGAGTTTGACTCGTGCCTTATACCGTTTCAGTCCTGCCGATTACCAAAAAGACTTCGGTTAATTTGTACTCATAGCCAGTAAATGAGCGATTTCTACCAAGACGATGGATACGCCAGAAATGGCAGTATTATTGTTAAAATTCGAGATTATGAGAAGTTGTCTCACTCATATACGAAAGATGGAAGAGATAATGCAAGCTTGGAAAGCGAAATGTTTAGTAAGGTAAATGAATTACTAAGCATCGGAACGCAGAAGGTTGTAAGGACTTTTATTTGTAGATCTTATCATATTTATTATTACAGCAGTACCTTCTTCCAGAAGGATTATGATTAGCAGGGAGATTGAAGTTGGATTGAATGTAAATATGAGTGTTATGCTGACTATTGATGACGAGAAGTATGGAACAATCAAAGGATGGTGGTAGGGAATATGAAAACAATTAATAGAATGATATGATTAAGTATCAAGGCATAAATGTTTTCGCTTAGTGACGAATAGAATGAAGAAATACAACAAGAAAGACAAAGGAGAATGAGATTATGGTTATGCAGGTCTCACAAAGATAACAGCGTAAGGATCAATGGTGGAGGAGGGACAGAAGGAATCGGTCAAAGGTGGCAATTCTCGGGTGTTCAGGAAGGGAGTATGAGAGGTCTGATGTAGTGATGTATGAAGGTAGTTGTATTCACTGGGTACACGACAAGGATCAGATATGTCACCTAACATTCGAGTACGAATGTTTCTAATTGGGGAAAGGATGTAACATCCCGTACTTTCGGGTCACGGTTTGAATCGCTAAGCGTATGTAAAATCGCTAGGCGTATGTAAATAGACCCGAGCGTTGGGAAAATTTATGTTGTATTTACGTATGCTAATAAAGAGATTAGTATATAAAAGGGATTAAACCCCAAAATAATTTTGGACATAACAAGTGTGACGACGGAACCCGAAAATAAATTTGGTACGTGCATAAAGAGGTTATAGAGTAGTGGCGTATTAGAAAATTATGACATTGAGTACATGGAGGTCTTATAAGTTATCAAAGTTTAAGTGAATTGGGGTCACGAAATTAATTATGGGTGTGGTTGATAAATTATACGGAGGCAAGTCACTTAATTAATATTAAGTGGAGGGGACAAGATTGATAGGGGCGTGTACGTGTGGCTTTAAGGAAGGGATCCTAAATGACTAAGTATTCTAGATTTTAGGTTTCATTAGATAAAGTGGGCTGGCAACTCGTTTGACTAAATGGTAGACAAAATGATGAGATTCATTTAATGACTAATTGGCCATGACTTTAAAAGGGAGTAAATTGTACAGCTTTTACAAAACAAAAAGGCTCTTCCAAATTCTTTTCTTTTATGAAACAGCAACGCATACAATAGTAGTAGTACAAAGGAGGTGATTTGACTTGAAAAGGAAAAGAGATAGAGTACGAAAAAAGAGTAGTACAAGGAATCTTTTGTTTCATTTCAAAGGCATACCAATTGCCATTTCGTTCCAGTAAAACCTTTTCCATTTCAAAAAACATATATACCAAAAGTCCCTTTTTATATCTAGTTCCAGTACAAAGAAAAAGGGAAAAAGTTGCTCCTTTCTAAATTGGTCGGGATTAACTTATTAAGCTTGGATTCGAGGTATGTTAAGGCAAATTATTTCTTTCTTTTGGCATATTCCACGTAATGAAACGTAGCCGTGATATTGTTCCATAATTTGTTCTACCCTTAGAAGTTAAGAACATTAATGTTATTGATTCTATGTTAAAAACATGTCTAAATATGTTCCTAAGTCCTTATTGAGGCATACGGAAAAGATGTTGATATTTATAGTGTTAGCCGAAAGTACAAGGATATTGTGTCACCCAGGATGTGCTATTGTTATTCATGCATTTTCATTATATTGGGGACGGAAAATGGAAAACGCAGACCACCTGATCAGCTGGGATATGATAACGATAAAGCTTGTGTGGCTAGCCTTTGTGGCTTAATGAAAGAAGATGCCTGATTAAGGGCCAATATATATATATATATATATATATATATATATATATATATATATATAATGGAAAACACGACCACCCGATCGGTACCGGGATATGATAACGATAAAGCGACCACGATCGATCACCGGGATATGATAACGATAAAGCTTGTGTGGCTAGCCTTTGTGGCTTAATGAAGGAAGATGCCTGATTAAGGGCCAATATATATATATATATATATATTCCACATTAGATTTAATTTTATGTCACAAGTCCAACATCTTGCTAAAGCTAGAATATAAACAAAAACAACTTTGTAAGTTATTGCAAATTTCATGATTTAATCTTGTCGATATTGCAGTTTTGCAAAATGATTATAGTTGCACAATTAGTAACCTCGTAGCTAGAGCAGGGAACATGCCCTTGTGTGGCCAGTATATATGTATTTACCACATTATGCATGACATTTAGACATATTATGCCCACAAAGGCCGACATGAAATGATGCCCACAGAGGCTGTTATGGTAAGGAAGATGCCCAATGAGGCCGATGTATATGTATACCGCATTGTGCATGGCATTTAGGCATATGTATTAGGACCCTCAGAGATATGTACTATTGGTCAGTTATTTCTGTTTCAGTTGTTGTTATATCCCTGTTATACTATTATTCATGCCTGACATACTCAGTACATCAGTCGTACTAACGTCCCTTTTGTCGGGGGACACTGCGTTTCATGCCCGCAGATTCAGTTAAAGAGGGTGATGGTTCACGCTAGTAGGTTGTTAATTCAGCTGATGTTGAAGCACTCTATTTGTTTCAGAGTTGCAGTTGGTCGTGGTACAGTATTTTTGCATACGTATATGGGTATGGTGGGGTCATGTCCCGTCCTTATGGTGTCATGTATTCTTTAGAGGCTTGTAGACATGTGTCCTGTGGTTAGTTGTCATGTATGGCCTTGTCGGCCTTGGTATGGGTATGTATATATATAAGATGGTTACCTGATTTTTCATAATTTTCTTTCAGCTTAGTCTGTATTCAATTGTGATTAGAAATTGGTTGTACGAACGGCGGTACCCGGCGGGTGAGATCCTGGTGCCCGTCGCGGACCTCCTGTTTGGGACGTGATATATTGATTGTATGTAGCTATATCGTCATAAATTCAAGAATAGTGGTGAGCTTGAATGCCATAAGGCTTGTGGAAAATGGCATGGGACAACAAGAGGGAGTTGATTGCGGTGAGACCTTTAGTGTAGTGGTTAAACCAACCACCATTAGTACTAATTTGAGCATTGATATGGGGAAGCACTAGTTGATTCATCACCTTGATGTGAAAAATGCATTCTTACATGGGGATTTGAAAGAAACCGTCTATATGCATCAACCACTTGGCTTTGTGCATCCCTCGGCTCCTCAGCGTGTATGTCGTCTTCTAAAGTTACTCTATATCTTAAAACAAGCTCATCGGGCTTGATTTTCCACCTACATCATGCAGATCGGATTCATGTGCAACAAAAGTGATAATTCACTTTTTATTTTTCATCGAGGTAATGCCACTGCATACCTTTTGCTGAATATGGATGACATTGTCCTGACTGCCTCCTCTGATGTGTTGAAAAACGAGATCATAACCTTGCACAAATTCGAATTTTCCATGACTGACTTGGGTAAGTTGAGTTATTTCTTCGAGATTTTCGTGACCAGATCCGGAATGCAATGTTCCCTTGTCAACGTAAGTATGCCGAAGAGATTATTTACAGGGCTAAAATTGTAAACTGCAAGATCATGCCTACTCCAGTCGACTCAAAGTCGAAGCTCAGCGCCAATGATGGTGATCCGGTGCTTGATCATTCTCTTTATAGGAGTATATTACCTTCACTAGGCCCGATATTACCTATGTTGTTTAACAGGTGTGCTTGTTCATGCATGCTCCCAGGGAGCCTCACTTTATCGCTCTTAAACGTATCATTCGGTCCGTTAGGGTACTCTTGACTATGTATTACACCTTTATCCATCTGCACCAACCAGGCTGATATCCTATACGGACGCCGATTGGGGTGGTTGTCCCGACACACGTTGATATAATTTCGGCTATTGTGTATTTTTGGGTGATAACCTCATTTCATGGTCCGCAAAACCGCAAGCCACGCTTTCCATTCGAGTGCAGAAGCAAAATATAGAGGCGTTGCGAATGTTTTTGCCGAAACGTGTTGGCTTAGAAACCTCCTTCTAGAGCTTCATTGTCCCTTACGTAAGGCATCTATTGTCTATTGTGATAATGTATCTGCTGTCTACTTGTCTCATAACTCGGTTCAACATCAGCGAACCAAACATATTGAGATGGATATTCATTTTGTTCGTGAGAAAGTTGCCATGGGTCATATTCGGGTGTTACATGTTCCTTCTTCCTATCAGTACGCATATATATTTACTAAGGGATTTCCTCGACAACTATTCCTTAACTTCAAATCCAGTCTGAGCGTCCGGCCTCCTCCCGCTCCGACTGAGGGGGTGTGATAGAGAATACGTTTATATTCTCTATATATTTTGTAATAATTATTTTGGTATAATTATGTAAAGTAGATATTCTCATACAATTAGGATTGTAATTGTAAATAACTATATTTATTGCATTAATGAGAAGACTTCAAACAAGGAAAATTATACAATTCTACACTTTCGCAGTGTTACGTGCTGTCATGTTTCAATCTTTTTCTGGCCACGTTCAAGAAGTCGGATCAAGCTGAATATTGTTAGGCTCTTCTCGAGAATAAATAATAGCATAGGCCAAGTTATGCAACCTATATGGTGTGCAATAGTTCTAGATAGGTGTTAATGTATTTTATAGACACATACACACGTAAATTAAAAGGCATAAATCCGCCTTCTTACCCTTTGATAAGAATTGACTTTGCTTACAAATTAAACTTTCTATGCTTGAATTTCCATGCGACATTGTGACTGCTACCGTCTGTCACGGCGAAATAAGTTGATATCGCACATTCACAACTCATTTTTGTGCAGCTTACAGCAATTTTATTCCCATTTCATAATCATAATCAATATTGAACAATTAAGCAGAGAATCTCCCTCCTGCCAAATTGATCTCTATATATATATTCACATCTTTTTATTTCCAACACATTCAACTACACAACATTTCCCAACAACTAGCACGAGAAATGGAGGTGTCTATTTGCAGAAGCTTGATATTTCCCCTTTTGGCAATTGCTTTATTCATCTCACTAGCACAGCCAACCACATCTGCCAAAGTTTCTCGGCCAGCCTACACAAACTTCGTCACAACCAAATGCAACATCACCATGTACCCTTCACTTTGCCTGAAAACCTTAATTCCCTATGCCTCTTCCGTGAAAATCAACTCCACAAAGCTGTGCAAAGCAGCCCTTGATGTAACCATAAAAGGCGCAAAAAACGCCTCAGTCACTGTCTCGACACTCAAAAACAAAAGGGAATAACCCGAATCGAAGCCTCCATTTTTAAAGACTGCATAGAAGATGTTAAGGATGCAGTGTACGAACTTAAACTGGCTGTCGAAGCAATGGGACATACAGGTGATGAAGATAACGAATTTCAGTTGGCTAATGCTAAAACGTACGCAAGTGCTGTAATAACAGATGCAGATTCATGCACCGATGGGTTATCCGAACGGAAGGTAAATCCAACTGTGAAGAAAATGATAAATAGTAGCATGGCAAATATAACCAAACTTGCTAGCAATGCATTGGCGCTTATTAACCATCTTTATTAGAGACTGGATCTATGGAAAGGCTTCAGCTCTGATTTGTTGGAATTATTAATTGCACATGAGTTTCTTTCTTATAATATTCTGGATATGCAACTTTGTTTATTCTATGTTTAAAGCTACCACTATAAATATAGTCATTCTCATGAATCCATTTTCTTGAAGTTGCTAGTTATACTATAGATAAACTTAGTTCCAGTACTTTAATTTTCTCTACTAGTTTTTTGCTACCATTGGTCAGCTAGAAGAAATTAAAGGGGAAGAAAATTATACGGACGAAGCTTGTTTATGCGAGAAGGAAGTCAAAAACAGGAAAATATTAAAGTAAATAACAGATACTACTACAACAATAAAATCCGCTAACTATTTGGACAATAAAGAATAATTTAAAAAGCGTTATTTTTTCATCTCACGCGACTTAACTTACGTGCACAACTACGACAATAGAATCCGCTAATTAGACAATACAATAAAGAATAATTTAAAAAGCGTTATTTTTCCATCTCACGCGACAACTTACGGTAGGGATGATAACGGATCGGATTTGAACCGGATCCTACTAGATCCAGATTCGTTTTTCATACCTGAATCCAGATTCGGATCCAGATCCGTCGGGTCCATAAAAATTATATCAAAATCCGGATCCATCGGATCTGGATCCACATGTAAAAAAATTTGCCTTGCTAAGATTGTAACCTTGCTAAGAATATTTTTTTGAACTGACAAACGATTTTTACTTAGCTAACAGTTTACTGTGTTTTAATTTTGAAATGTTCATATGAGATATTTTGTTCGTTGTCTCGTTTTGATTGTGAGCTATTAATTGAAAATGTTGGACAATGACAATAGTTGTGGAAAATGCTTACTAGTATTTCCACAATGCAGAATTTGCATGTGCTTGGAATCTTCACAAATGAAGTGAATATAATTTTAACTACTTGTCTATGGAGATGTTAGTCATTCACTGATATAACATTGATTTTATTATTGAAGTTTCCTCTTTATTTTTTGGTTTTTGAGTTAACGCGGGGATAAATTAAACTTGTTTTGAGAATTAAACTTGCAAGGATGTGCTATGCAATTTTAAGAAAATACTTATAAAATTATATTCTAGGTTATGAATATATTTAATAAAAAACGGATCCACGGGTCGGATCAGGACCGGATACGGATCTCAAATACAAGATCCAGATCCGATCCGATCCGATCTGTCAGAAATGGATCCGGGTCTGATCCAGATCCGTCGGGTCCAAATTTTGAAGATCCATATCCTATAAAACGGATCTGGATCCACCGGATCCGGATTGGGTCCAGGATCCACTGCCATCTCTACTTACGTGCAATCAATGGACGTGTCATAGACGCAAAAGGTACTATTAATACTCCTTCAAAGTAGGGGTGGCCACTGGGCGGGCGGGGCAGGCCGAGACCAATCCCGGCAGGACGGGGGAGGGAGGGTTGGGACGCAGGTACTGGTGGGCCGGGAAGAGGTCCCGTCCCATCCCACGTCCCGCCGGAATGGGGATCGAGATTTGGGGGACGGGTCGGGTCGGGATTTGGATTTTTTTGTCACATAAAAAATAATATATATAAACACTTCAATAATTGAAAAAGATAGTGTAATAAAAATATCACAAAACTGTTTTTGTACCTCTTATATTATTTAATAGAAATATAATTTTTTTGTAATACAATTTCAAAATTTACAAATGACATAGTAAAACTGCAATTAAAAAAATTACATAGTTAACCAAACTTTTTTGAATTTCCTCACAATGTCTTGAGGATCTTCGGTTGGAATTGGAATTTGTTGATCAAATTGTTCTACGTCGCTTCCTGTTCCCTCGGACAAGATTACGTTGTAGTTGTAGTGTTCTTTTTCGTTGATCTCCGGTTGACCGCACCTTCTACGCTCCTCTCGAATCCAATCTATGAAAAGAACTGCAATCTCCAATGTGTCTCCCGTCAATGAATGTATGTGCTCTCCTATTTGAAATCTTCTAGCAGCAAAAGCGCTTTCTGACGTTGTTGATGATGCTTGAATGTTCAACACATCTCGGGCCATCTTTGCTAGTGTCGGAAATGTCTTCTCATTCTACCTCTAGTATTTCAGCAAGTCTTCATGTCCTTCATCATTGACAATTAATTTGTACGGTACAACACCCTGCAAAACATAAACATTAAATTCGCTAACTTGTGAAGAAGTTGAACCACTAAACATTTTATTTCTAAGGCCTTGAATACTAGCAGCAGAAACCGCATGTTTTTTATAAGTTTGCAGCGAAGTAGTAGAGGATGGTACATAAGTCGGTTGATTATTTGCACTTTGTTGTTGGTAATACATATATACTTGTTTGCATTCAGTGTGTATGCTAGACGTAACTTATTATTTAGTTGGTTTGTGAGTTGGTTCTTCAGTTGGGTCTGTTGGAAGTACTTCTATACAATCATAAATCCTTTCTATTAGTGTTTTACAACAGTCTACTTTAATAGTCGAATTTAATATCGCACCAATAATATAAATAGTGGGAATAAGAAAAAATATTTTTTAAAATTTTTTAAACATTTTTTCAATAGATGCCTTATAAGTTGATTTTTGCATTTATTCATTAAGTAACAAAAATATTAGAGCTATATAAAATAACATATTTAAAATAGTATGATAATAAATACCGGAAAATTCTTTAGTAACTTGAAAAAATTTCTCTAGAAATCCATTAAGTTCTAAAAACATTTCCAATCATTATCTACAAGCATATCCCTTGAATTTTTATTATGGCCGTTAAATAATAAAGTTATAGGTTGTCTATAATCGTAAGCAACAAGTAGTTTCTCATACAGAGAATTTTACCTAGTCGAAACTTCTTCTGGATGTTTTCTATAAGGTAATCCACAATCACGATAAGTTTTTTTTATATTCTTTGCATCTTTGTATTTTATTACGTTTAAAAATAAAATTTATAGCAAATTATATTTTATCAAGAATGCTTTCAAAAAGTTTTAGGTCATCATTTACAACTAAGTTATAAATATGACACGCACATCTTATATGAAAATGCTTAGGAAAATATGGAATTAATCAAACTTTTAAAAGTCTTATATCATAATCATTAGAAGTAGTATTATCTAATGTAATAGTCATAATTTTATCATTTATTTCATAATAATCACAATTTCATTAATATTTTGTGCAATAAAACTTCCAGTGTGCTTATCATCAATATATCTATATGCTAAAATACGTTTATGCAAAGACCAATTTTGATCTATCCAATGACATGTTACCGTAAATAATCATTACCGTTAGTACTATGGCCTATGTCAGAAGTGATAGTCGCTTTGTCATTAAAATGATACAATGCATAACGTAAATATTGTTGATATTCACTTGCAAATTTAAAAACATTCATTCGAACAGTTGATCTAGGAAATCTATTAAAAGCAGGATTATATGTTTCTCGAATGTAATGAATAAAATCAGCAGAGGAAGAAAATGAAAAAGGCAAACCTTCCATAAGAACTAATTTTGCTATATTTTTTGTATCTTTGTTTTTATCATATTTAGGACCAAAACCTTCCCCCATCGTAGGATTAATTTGACCCTGTACTTGGTCGGGGACACTATGTGAACCTTGTCCCGACTTAGATGGCATTGGCACACCCAATTTTTTAGCCTGGTATTGATTCCACCTAGATGTGTGCTCGCCTTGTACATGTCTCAATAAACCTCACGTCCCACCTTGACCTTTTCCGATTTTAAATTTACAAAAAAATTATAAATTTTACATCTAGCTAGTTGATTCTCTTGGTCTCTATCAAAAAAAATCTCATGCAGTTGATTTTAATTTTCGTTGTGTGGGGCATCGACTCATACTAGGGGGAATATGAGACATTCCAGTTTCAGTTTGAGGTTGAGACTCAGTCTGAGCCTGAGGTTGAGGTACACTAGTGGGGGTGTCATCTAGATTATCATCTAAATTAAAGTTTGGTTCATCTACCTCATCATCTAATGTTATATCATTAAGAAAAAACAGTTTCATCTATATGAGTGAAATCAATGAAATCATCGGGACTAGGAATATGATTACTAGAAGAAGTAACCCTGCCCTTGTTACCCCTACTAGAAGAAGCACCCTTACCCTTACCCTTACCCTTACCCTTAAACATACCTCTTAATCCTTTCATTTTAATTATGCAAATAAATAATTAAAGATAATGAAATTAAGTGCGATAATTAAAATAAAGTAACAATAATAATTTAAATAAGGAACGAAGGTACCAAATGCCGACGTAAAGTCGACGTGTAATCGAGGTTGAAAATTGAAACTTCGCTTGATGGATGATCCTCAAGCAAGTTGCCAACATTACTCCCAATTTTTTAACTTTGATATAAATGAGCAAAAAAAAAATAATATTTAGTAGGCATTGTAGAATTGTAGAGAGATAAATTGAGAGATTGTAGGAAGATTTGCGAGAAAAATGAAGAGGAAAATGAAGTATTTATAGTTGAGAAATAGGGTTAAAGTGTAAATATATTAACTTAGGGGTTAAAAATAAATATTAAGGGGGTAGGGGGTGGGGGGGAAAATGGTTGTTATAGCCCTTGCGCAATGGCCAAAATCAAAATTTGGTCATTTTTGCAATGGTTATTTTTGCAAAGGGGGAGGGGGCGGGACGGGGTCGAGATGGGGTGGGTCAGGTTGGGATCGGGATGGGCGGGATGATCCCAGGCCCCATCCCGAGTTCGAACCCTGACACCGATAAATATTTTTTTATTGGAGATCCGGGCGGGGCGGGTCGGGATCGGGCCGACCCCACCCACTGGACAACCTTACTTCAAAGTAGTTTAGGAAGGTAATAGGATAACTTTAACGTTTTTTTTTTGGAAATCAAAATCTACTTTAGGAGAATTTTATATATTTTCCCCGTAGAAAACAAAGAATGTATATTTTATATACTTTCCCCGTAGAAAACAAAGAATGTATATTTTATATACTTTCCCCGTAGAAAACAAAGAATGTATATTTTATATACTTTTCCCGTAGAAAACAAAGAGTGTATATTTTTATACAGAATAAAATTTGCGTAAAAATATAATCAAAATTGTAACAAATTTGTATTTTATTTTGAATATTATACTATTACAATCTCTATAATTTCTCTAATTCTTATTTACAAGAGATAAATACAAGATCATTCGAGCTTGATCTTGAATTTTATGTATTTTAATCTAAGGACATGCAATTTGATCTCAAGTTTTAAGTATTTTAATCCAAGGGTTTGAAGCTAAATTCTAAATTTTATGTATTTTAATCCAAGGGTGTGCTTCTTGATCTCAAATTTTATGTATTTTAATGCAAGAGCTTGAAGCTAGATGTTAGATATTATGGAAATAATCAATTATTATTTCCATCAAATCAAATATCTTAAGTAGGATATAAATATAATTAACATATTCTTAGGATAGTCTACCATAATTGTAGCCTAGATTGATTCTTGTATTAATGTATACATTATTGTATTCATGGAATGAAATAGACATGGGAGATATTTCCTTCATGGTATCAAGAGCAAAAAATTAACACACTCCCCCTAGCCCTAAAATCAAGTCACCCCCCTATTTGGATTCTTCCTAAACTACACCCTAATTAGGGTTTCTTTCTAAACCCTAACTGAAACCCTACCCTAGCCGAAACCCTTTGATAAATAGTGATGCCCACCTGCAGAGCGTAGTCCTCCCTGCAGCCTTGAAGTAGACTATTTCTCGAGTAACCCCCTATTTTTTCCCTTCTCCACTTTTATTGTTTGTTTGGGGTAACATCGGCTGACCAAAACAAATTCCATCTTGCTCTTGCCGTAAACAACTTCAAGAACTTCATTCCGGTGATTCTTGAGATGGAAAAAAGGGCAATATTCGTTTTGGGAGGAATTATTCAAAATCCATTGTCGTGCATACCAAGTAATAGACCATATTATTCCTCCCAAAACTCAATCTGATGTCACGGAGAAACACACTGATGTGGCATTAGGGTCTCGCTTGGATGCTATAGTCCTTCAATGAATTTATGACACTATATCAAATGATATTTTGCACACCATATTGGAACCGGATTCGACGGCGCAAAAGCATAGGAGCGTTTGAAAAATATTTTTCAATATAACGAAATTTCTAAGGCAGTTTATCTAGAAAATCAATTCACCAATGTCAAATTGGACAGTTTTTCAAACGTCTCCGCATATTGTCAAGAGTTGAAAATGCTTGTCGATCAACTATCAAATATCGGTGCACTAGTGACGAATGAAAGGTTAGTTCTCCAATTAATTATGGGTTGAATGAACAATATCATGGTGTTGCTACGTTTATTCAACAAAGCAACCGGTAACCACCGTTTTATGAGGCTCGTTCGAGATTGATTCTTGAAGAAACCCGGAAACAAAAATAGGTGATGACGGCGGCAAAGAATGCCAGCACCACCCTCCTTTCCACCAACACGTATACCAATGATTTTGGCTCTCAAAATTCTGGTTCGGGCAGTGGTACAAATCGACACAATAATTGACTAAAACAGGGTAAAAATAGCAACAATAACAAAGGGAAAAATAATGGTAGAAAGGGACGAAGTCGGGGTGGAGGACAAACTGCCGGTGGTGGCAACAGTCGCGGCCAGCAGGGCCAAAACAGACCCCACTGGCAGTAGCCCAACCATCCAGCCAGCGGATAGTGGGTGCAGTACCCACCGTGGGGCTGGCAGCCGCAGTAGTGGGCTGCCCTTCCCTACCTGTACTCCACGACTCAGTGGGCCGGCCTCCTCCTCTAATATCTCGGCAGCTCGGGGTTCTTAGTTCTCGTTTGCAACAAGCTTTTGCAGCCATGGACCATCTTCCGCAAGTTATGTTACAAAGAACATCGAGCAGACCATGCAAAATATGACTCTCAAAGTTCCCAATGACAACTGGTACATGGACACGAGGGCGACCTCTCACATGACGGCATCCACAGGTAATCTCTCGTCTTATTATAATATGAGTAGTAATAAAAATATTGTGGTTGACAGTTGAAAAGAAATTCCAATTCGTGGTATTGGGCAATCTAAAATACCACCCCCTTACCTACCTTTACAGTTAAAAAATGTCTTACATGCACCCAAACTTATTAAAAATTGGTATTTGTGCATCGTTTTACCATTGACAATAATGTTTACGTTAATTTTGATCCGTTTGGATTTTTTGTGAAGGATTTTCGAATGGGAATGCCAATAATGAGATGTCATAGCACTGGGATTTGTACCACATCACCACCACCACCAACAACCAAGCCACCTCTCCATCAACCTTTGCTGTTTTATCTCCTACTTTATGACATACTCGTTTAGGACACCCGAGAGCACCTGTGCTAAACTCCCTTCAGAAAACTATGCTCATTGATTGTAAACCATATTTGGGTTCTTATATTTGTCAATCTTACATTTTTGGGAAACATGTTAAATTGTCATATTCTTTATCTACTTCAAACACTATTATGCCATTTGATATCATGCATAGTGACTTAGGACATCCCCAGTTTTAAGTTTAGCAGATCATAAATATTACATGCTTATTTTTTATGATTACTATAATTTTCTTTGGAAATTTCCAATTGGGAAGAAATCACAGGTTCACAATATTTTCTTACAATTTAGTGTGTTCATCCAAACTCAATTTGAGAAATCAATTAAGTGTTTTCGATGTGACAATGACAGGGAATTTATAAATGACCAATTTAAGGAGTTTTGTCACAAAAATAGTATGGTCTTTCGTCTCTCTTGTCCACACACTTCTCCTCAAAATGGGAAAGCTGAACGAAAAATAAGAGCAATAAATAATTTAATCTGCACACTTCTTGCTCATGCGTCCATACCACCATCATTTTGGCACCATGTTCTTCAAATGGCTACATACCTCTTAAACATTCTTTCTAGCAAGATACTTTCAAACCACTCACCCACACAAATTCTCTATCATCGGGTCCCCTCCTACACACATTTGAGGGTTTTCAGGTGTTTGTGTTATCCCTTTTTTTCCTTCCACAAGGATAAACAAATGTCAAGACCGTTCCACTCCATGTGTATTTCAAGGATATTCACAAAACCATAGGGGTTATAAGTGCTATGATATGTCAAGTGGAAATATTATCATCTCTCGTCATGTTATTTTTTATGAGTCCAAATTCCCGTTTGCCGATATACAAACATCTTCCCCACCCTCGGCCCAGCAAACTGGCCAATTGGGCCAACCTAAATGAGGGAGCCCTCTGCTCCCTCACCCTCGATCTAGACCCCTACCCAAAATTGGCAACCCAAATGAGAGAGACCACTGCTCCCTCACCATTTTCCTCAGTCCATACCCCTACCCGAATAGGGATAACCCAACCCTCTGCCACGACCCAAAACATTAACCAACAAAAATCAGCCTAAATAAGGGATCACAATGCTCCCTCTCCCTTTTCACTAAAACGACAACCTGGCCCACTGCTTCCAACCCAACCCAAGAAGCCCACTGCTCCCACGGTCCAGTGGCAGGCCAAGCCCACTAAACCCTCGGTAGAAATTCCAGTAACCCAACAATCCATATTGGCCCCACCTTGGTCCATTGAAACTCGTGCCATGCATGGGATTTTTCAGCCTATGCATCAGTTTAATCTTTCGTCATCTGTCCAACCATCCCTAATTCCCCAAAATCTGAAAGCTACCTTATCGGACCCGAATTGGAAAGCTACCATGATAGATGAAATTAATGTTCTTATTAAAAATAAGACGTGGGAGTTGGTGCCCCGTCCATCTAATGTGAACATAATACGTTCTATGTGGGTTTTCTGTCATAAAAAGAAATCTAATGGTTCCTTTGAGAGGCACAAAGTCCATCTTGTTGGTGATGGCAGGTCTCAGCAGGTTGGAGTGGATTGTGGTGAAACTTTCAGCCCGGTGGTTAAACCACAATCAGGACAATTCTCAGTCTAGCTCTGTCAAAATCATGGTTTATCCATTAGTTGGACGTCAAAGATGTTTTTCTACACGGTCACCTATAGGAAACAGTTTACATGCATCGACCTTTGGGTTTATGAGATCCTATTCATCCTGATTATGTTTGCTTGTTGAAGAAATCATTATATGGTTTAAAACAGGCCCCCAAGGCATGGTGTAACATTTTTGAAGGGTTTGTCTCCACACTGGGGTTCTCACATAGCAAATTCGATCAATCTTTGTTCATTTATAAGAAAGAGAATGACATGGCATATATTCTTCTTTATGTGAACGACATCATCCGAGTCACTTCGCCAGTCTATTATGTCTCTCTTTGCTTCGGAATTTGCTATGAAGGATTTGAGCCCTTTAAACTATTTTTTGGGCACTACTATAACTCAATATGCAGGTGGTCTGTTTCTTTGTCAAAGAAAATATGCCAAGGAGATAATTGATAAAGCCGGTATGTCATTTTGCAAATCATCACACACGTCGGTAGATACCAAGGCAAAATTGAGTAATTGTTCATGTTCTCCATACGACGATCCAATACATTACCACAGTTTAGGAAATGCATTGCAATATCTCACCTTTACGAGACATGATATCTCATATGTAGTTCAACATGTCTGTTTACATATACATGACCCGAAGGAAAAACATATAGGGGCTCTCAAATGAATCCTGGGGTATGTTCAGGGTACTTTTGATTTTGGGTTACATCTGTATAAGTCAACCATTTCTGGTCTCACATCTTATACAGATGTTGATTTGGGTGGATGCCCAGACACAAGGCGTTCCACCTATGGCTATTGTGTGTTTCTCATAGACAATTTAATCTCGTGATCATCAAAATGCCAACGAAAACTATCTCGATCGAGTGCTGAAGCAGAATATCGTGGGGTAGCTAATGTTGTCTCCGAATCACGTTGGCTCCGTAATCTTCTATTGAACTTCATTGTCCAATATAAAAAGTAACTGTGGTCTATTGTGATAATTTGATTGCGATATATTTGTCAAGAAACCCTGTCCAATATCAATGCACAAAACACATAGAAATGGATATTTTATTTGTCCGTGAAAAGGTTGCACGTGAACAACTCCGTGTTCTCCATGTACCGTTCCGCTATCAGATTGCCGATATATTCACGAAAGGTCTTCCACGAATACTCTTTGATGATTTCAGGGATAGTCTTAACATACGATAACCTCCCGCTAAGACTGCGGTGGACTGTTAGATATTATGGAAATAATCCATTATTATTTCCATCAAATCGTATCAAATATCTTATAAGTAGAATGTAAATATAATTAGCATATTCTTAGAATAGTCTACCATAATTATAGCCTAGATTGATTCTTGTATTGATGTACATATTATTGTATTCATGGAATGAAATAGAAATGGGAGATATTTCCTTCACTAGATTCTAAATTTTACTCTCTTTGTCTCAATTTATATAACATACTTTCTGTTTTAGTCAGTCTTATAAAGAATGACACATTTCCTTATTTAACAATATTTTAACTTTAAACTTTACCTTTTACGCTTAACAAGATAATCTATAACCACACAAATCTCCTTGATTTGTTTTAGACAACAAGATTCAAAAATCTTACTTTATTTCTTAAACTTCATGCCCAATCAAACTACATCATATAAATTAGGACGGAGGGAATATGTATTTAAATCCAAGGACTTACAATTTAATCTCGAACTTTGTGTATTTTAGTCCAAAGACCTGAGGCTTGATCTGAACCACTATTTCAATCATTAGAACACTTGAATGCTAGTAGAGAAATTTGTGGTATGTGATCCACGAGCTCTCTTTCATTTTTTATTAGAAATTTTTGTCTTTTCTAAATTTATGAGAATTCCCATTTATAGTAGTAGAACAAAAAAGTTGTACTGACGAGGACACTCTTTTTCGACCATTGAAGAGACATGCTCACATTTAATCAGTTGGAATATGTCTTTGTACGTGTAATATATTGTTTCCCTCCGAAGTGTTTTCCGTTTTATCGGCTGACGAAATCTGATGACAAATTGATTCTTAACAAAGCGATTTGGGCTGAAAATGGAACTCTGAATTCCAGCAATGGATTTCCGAACTACTCCAGAAAGCGTTAGGATGGTGGTCGAGTAAACTAAGTGGTAAGAAACATAAATACAATTAGAATGCAATAAAGGCGATAAAGATAGAATGAAGATATGAAAAAAAATCAGATTTTTGATTGATTGTGTTGTGCTCTCTTCTGTACAAATGATTCCTATATTTATAACATGACCCCTTATGTTAGCCACCGAACTACCCACTAAATCCACTAGCCAACTATGAGGAAGTGGTGCCAATTTTTTCGCCTGGACCTCTAGCACGATCGACGACACTCCCTTCTGGCTGTTGTTGGTTGCTACCTTTTCTAGAAGGTCTGACTTGGTCTTCGAAGCATCCGAGTATGTGTGGGTCTCAGTCGTTCCTCAGAATTATGACTCGGCCAGACTACAATAATAGCCAATGATGTTTTTCTAGCCGAGGGTACGGACTAACAGATTTGGCTATGATTCCGCTCAGTTACCGACTTAGAATCCTTTTCCACCTTCGGCTGTCACTCTATTCGAATAAACACTTTTGAGTGTTAACAATTTCCCCTACATTAACTCGAGTGCAAGTGTCGAGTTGATTTATTCCAAAATGGTCGTCATTTAGTGTGGCAGCTGTAGGTGTCATTTCAATTACTTTTGCCTTAAATGCATGCAATGATGGTCTTTAAAAAGTTCTTTTTTCCTTCTATAGAAACGTCTCGGCTTCCACAATTAATTTCTGACGTATTTTTAGCCGCACATTTTGGATGAAAAGACTCCCAACAGAGTGTCAATCATTTCTCCAAGAAAAAGGAAATACTTAGGAGAGACATCCCTTATGTATATTTCAACAACCCCATCTCCTCCAGTGTTTGTTGATCTGGAGACCACTTTTGACACCGAGTCCCCATCACCCAGGAAACCAGTGCCCAAGCAACCCTGACGAAATGGAGGGGTTGTCTTTCGATATTATTGTGAGGAAGGCCCCCACAAACCCGGAGTTTCGGTTCTTGCTGAGGAGGAAATCGAGGTATACTAATCGGTTGGCTAAAACACCTTCTCATCGGCTATAAATATTTATGTTTTCTGTTTGCCCTCCAGGGACCATAACTGATAAGGCGCAGACGGCTACATAAAGCGTTTGATGCTCCCCTTCATATTGGCGAATCATCTTCCCTGGCTCATGCTCCCGTGCATTCGCAGGACCCATCATCAGTTGCCCTCAAAGCCACAGTTTCTCCTGCCATGGCTGCCGAGGCTACCTATGCTGGGGCAGCCGTAGAGATATACCCTTTTTCGTATGCTTGGTCTTTCACTGTCTCCTGGCTCTTGCCTCTATACTGAACCTATCCTTTCTGTATAGGAGACTACTAGATATAATCCTTCGGTTGAATCCCACCCAATTGACGACTCAGAGGTACCAGCCGAAATTATCCCGAAAGATATGCTTTTATGCTACTTTGGCTCAGTCGACATTGCATCTCCACTAGCTTCTCCTGTTGGCATCCATCGAGATCGAGTTGAGGAGTCTCTCGCCAGGGGAGTTCCAACCAACAAAGAAGAGTTTCATGCTCTGAGGGCCTCTTTGCTCCGATTATCAAAAGAAACCACGGATTCCCCGGTTCTAGCAACCACTTACAATAACATGGCTTTAGCTCTAAATGATTTATATTCTTTACATAGAATGGCCAAAGATAGCGATGATGAGGCTGTCGCTGCTCTGCAATACTTGGGGTCTCTTCGGTAAGAGAAGAACCATATTCATGCTTCTTTCAATGAGGTGAATGCAAAAAGGCATCAAAAATCCAGCTGAAAAATGACTTGCAGGAGCAGCTTTCCAAACTGCGAGTTGAGTTGGATTGAATCCAGGTGAAGATAAAGGCTATTACTCTGGCTATAAGCGTCTTAGACTCGGCTATTAGTGCCCACGACTCCTCCCATTCTTCTTTGTTTCGGTAGAGCCTTCAATTGGATAACAAAATCTGGGAACTTGGTAACCAGCAGGTGGTTTGGGAACTGGATCAGAAAGCGTGGACTGTGTGGAAAATCCGTCTAGTTCATGCAATGCCGACGATCACTACTCCCTTACCAGCTGATCATGTTGCTGAGTTGTCAGCCGATACCCTTATAGACTTGCATCCGAAGCCATCGCTGCTTCTGTTGTTCAAGAGGTATCGACTGATACTTAGGCTTTTACCGAGGCCCCATCGACTGTAGTGGTTGAGCCTTTGCTAGGTGCTGAAAGGGAGGTCCAAGCAGGAGCGGAAGCGGCTGAGGTAGTAGCTATTGTTATAGCTGAGAGAGAAAGGGAGATTGCGGGTACCCAAGATGCCTAAGCAGCTGTGGACTCGGCTAATCATGAGACTTCTGTTACTAGTGATATATTGCAACCTCTAGCTGATGGAATGCTGACCAACTCGGCTCCCTAGCTTTATCGACCCTAAAATCGAAGGGTTTGTTTTCGTGATTAAGCAGTCGGTCTGTGGCAGTTGTTTACTCTTGTCTTTCCCAAATCGAAGGGAAGTACTTTTGATGTGACTGTGACCAGGACATTTCTTGATCCCAAATCGAAGGGTCTATTTTTTGTGACTAGGCAGTCGGTCTGTGGCTATTGTTTACTCTTGCATACCCTAAATTGAGGGGTAAGTATTTTCCATTTACATTTCTGTCAAGATCTTCATCATGCATGTCTTTCTGTCGATAAGCGTTGCCAGTAATCCGTTGGCTTACTTTGAAGGGTCCTTCTAGTTTGGCGACCATTTGCCGAATTTATGATATTTCATTCCAAGTGGCAACACAGTTTTCCATCCTTCAGCGAACCTCTTAGGATTAACATGTTTGTTGTATGCTTTGGCCATTTTTCGTTTGCCGGCTTCGATACTTTCCAGGGCCATCAGTCGATCTTAATCTAGCTGATCTAACTCCATTAGCATGGCCTGCTGATATTCTTCTATGCTTAAAGAATTCTGCTTGGCCACCCGTAATGACTTGACATTAATCTCCAAGGGCAACACTGCATCTTAGCCATAGGTTAGCCGATAAGGTGTTGTCCTAGTAGTTGTAGACTTAGAGTTCCTGATTTCCTAAATAGATTCATCCAGAGTGAAATGCCATAATGCCGGTTTATCCTCCACATTTTTACTGATTATGTCCACAATAAGCTTGTTAGCTGCCTCGGCTTGCCCATTCGCCTGTGCATAATATGGCGATGATGTGATCATTTTGATCCCAAATTTCTCAGCAAAGGCTGCCACCTTAGAACCACTGAACACCGTCCCTTGATCAATTATAATCGTCTAAGGGATACCATATCTATATATGATCTGGTGTTGGATAAACTAAATGACATATGTTTGATGAACTCTCTATATCGGTTGTGCCTCTATCCATTTAGTGAAATAATCGGTAGCCACAATAATAAAATTATGTCATTTAGCCGATTATGGATGAATCTTGCTGATGAGGTCTATATCCCATCTTCTGAAAGGTCAGGGCTTCACGATCGGGTGCAATACCTCGATTGGTACCGCTTGGATTGGTCCATGTCTCTGACACTCTTCACAACCTTTTGCGTATTGAAAGTAATCAGTCGTGATGGTAGGCCAATAATAGCCATGGCGATAAATCAACCACTTTATCGTTGGCCCGACTTTGTGTGATCCACATATTTTTTCATGAACATCTCCCGTGACTCTTAAGGCCTTTGCTTTATCAATACACTTGAGTAGCACCCCATTTACACTCCTTTTGTAAAGATCACTATCAATGAGCACATACTTCAAGGCCCTCCTCTTAACCTTAAGGTCATTGCATGTGGAAGGATATTTTAAGTAGCTGATTAATACCTGCTTCCACGAGTCGATCTGGTCCATGGCTAACACTTTGGCTGGCAACTCATCATACTCTAGAGTGAGTAAAGACTTCCTAAAGCCAAAAGGTTCTTGTGCTAAGTCATTAGCCTCAACATTCATGCCTCTGGGAACAAAACTTAACGTAGAAGATGCGAATCTACTAAGTAACCTGCTAGCCGTTTCGTAATGGGCCAACAAATTTTGATCTTTGTAGTCATATTCCCCAATCAGTTGCTTGATAACCAACTGAGAGTCTCTGTGAATCTTGATGCACTTTGCTTTCATAGAAACTAGGAGTTTGAGTCCTATGATGAGAGCATCATATTCGGCTTGATTATTCGTCAAGTTAGAATCTAACCGATAAGAAAACCTCCATGTTTCATCTCTAGGATCGGTTATCGTTATTCTAGCTCCGACTCCCTTCTGGGATCTTGACCCATCAAAAGTTAGCGTCCAAGGGACAACGTACATACATGCAGTAGAGAGAGACACACGGGTCCTCCACATCTACACAAGGGTGGTCTGCAAAGAAATCAGCTACTGTCTGACCTTTGACAACCTTTAGTGGCCTATACTCGAGAGAAAACGCAGTGAGCTTGATTTCCTATTTCATTAGTCGTCCTTGTAAAACAGGTCTATTCAATTAGTCGATCTTACACAAAATGTGAACCACATGTGGCATTAAATAATGTTCAAGTTTTGTACAATCATAGAATAGGGACAAATAAAGCTTCTCTATAGGAGTATATCTAGTCTCAACTTCATTGAGCATTCGGCTAAGATAGTAAACTGCCCTTTCGGTTCCATCATCGACATCCTATGCTAACAGGCAACCGATAGACATATCTGCAGCGAGATGTACAATTTAAACGACATCCCTGGCATGAGAGGTACTAGCACGGGAGGAGTTGCTAGGGCCTTCTTAATTTGGTTGAATGCCTCTTGCTGTTCTTGGCCCCAAACTAGCTCTTCTGACTCTTTAAGCCTAAGCAAAGGTAAGAAAGCCTTCATTTTGCCACCTGAATTAGATATGAACCGTCTTAGGAAGTTGATATTCCCTAGCAGGCTTTATAACTTCTTTTTTGTTCTGGGTGGTGCCGACTCCATTACGGCCCGGGCTTTATTCTGATCTATCTCAATACCTTTCTTATGTACCAAGAAGCGGAGGAAGTTGCCATCGATACTCCGATCATGCACTTGGCTGGATTCATTTTAAGATTATGAATCCTCATTCTTTTTATTTCTTGTTCCAGATCGGCTAAATGATCTTTGAAGTCCTTAGACCTCACCACCATATCATCAATATAGACCTCCACAGTCTTGCCGATCAAATTATGGAAGATGGTGTTCATTGCCCTTTGATAAGTAGCACCAGCATTCTTCAGACCGAATGACATAACTACCCACTCGTAAATGCTCAAGGCTCCTGGACACCTAAAAGTAGTCTTGTGAGTATCCTCCTAGGCTACTGCTATCTATTATAGCCGGAGTATCCATCCATAAATGTCAGCACACCGTTAGCGGCCGCCAAATCGACTAGAATATCGGCTAGAATATCGGCTAGAATATCGGCTATGGGCATGAAGTACTCATCTTTGGGAGTGAATAGATTTAGGTTCCTGTAATCAACACATACCTGAACCTTGCCATTCTTTTTCTTGAATGGAATAATATTTTCCAACCATTCCACGTACCTAGCCGTTATGATAAACTCGACTTTCAGCAGTCTTTCAATCTCAGCTTTAATTTGAGGCATCAACTGAGAGTGATATCTTATGGGCAGTTGTTTATGAGGTGTGAAACCCTCCTTAATTGACAATATGTGCTCTACTAAAGTACGTGCCAGCCTAGACATCTCATGATAATCCCATGCGAAACAGTCCTTATATTGCAGTAGAAGAGCCGTTATGCTTTGTTTATCCTCCTCCTTTAGCAAACCACTAATATGTGTTAGCCGAGGGACTTACTCAGTACCCACGTTGATATCTTCCAATGGATCTTGAGACTCAAAACTAGGCATAGCCCTTCTTATAGGCGATTCAAGTTCCATTGTCAACTCAATGTCATCGGTCGCCAGTGTTGGTTCTCTGTTGTAGTCCTCTACCTGTGATGCCTCGGTTATCCTTTCTTCAGAATTAAAAGCAGTCAGCTGATGCCATAGATCATGTATGATTTGGGTCTCCTTAATCATTTAACTCTTTCAAGGTAAGCCGTGGTTCGGCTAATTATTTTATTTCAAAACCTCATGATGTAAGATTGCAGTATTCCCAATATCCTTCTTGGTACTGCTCCGCAACAGCTATGGGAGCCACATATGGTGAATATAAGATAACCTCCAAGTTCTTAACCCCTTCCTGAAATAGGTTATCATCGGTTGGGACGATTTTTATCTTGTCTCCTTCCTAAAAATGAGCTTTTGGTGTATGGTGGAAAGAAGGCATCGGCTTGTATGAATCCAGTCTTTGCCCAACAAGATGGCATTGGACGGTTTGCCATCTATCACAAAGAAGGCAGATCTGACCGTCTTAAGACCTACAGTGATTTTTGATACTAAGATCCCCAAAGATTCAGAGGCCTCTCCCATAAATCTAGCCATTTTCATGTTAGTTGGGATGAGATCCTCCTTGGTTTTGTTGAGGCTTTTCAAAGTAAGCAGCAGCATCACATTCAGCACAACCCCATTGTCGACGAACACTCGACTGAAAGCTTTGTCGTTAATGTAAGCCTTAACATAGAGGGGTTTGAGGTGTTTAACCATCTCATCTATAGGTGCACAAAATATAGTGCTCAAAGTGTCCCTAGCCGTGGTATCGGCTAATGTCGCCCATTCAGTGTCTTTCATACACACATCGCCTTCTAGGCTATCCAGCTTATAGCGGGCGGCCTAGAACTCGCATGGAATTAGGCTGCTAACCATTTCAATGGTTGCCCAAATCTCATCGACTGAATCTTTCTTAAATAAATTAAGGATGGAGTCTCCTACCTCGTCTAATTCGGTTGACGAAAAGTTAATATCTTCCATCTCCTAGAGGTATATAGGAACCGGCTAGGGCTCTAATTGCTAGATCCTTTGTGCGACCTGTGGAACCGTTACGGCTAGGTATTCCATTAGAATATTAGTCTCTCATCGAGGTTCCTCTATCGGGTTGTCATCGGGCTATATATTCAATTCTGGTTGGTCCAAAGCTTTTCCTTCATGCAACACTGTCTCTGAAGAGGTTGAGCCGAATACCCGCTCGATAGCCTCAGCTATGGCAGACTCAGGAATTTCCTACTTGTCGGTTGCCTCTGCCCTGGATATCATGTGCAATGTTAGCTTCATCTTGCGAAAAGTTTTGGCACGCTGCATCCTTCTTTTCTGCGTCCTGGATATGACACCCGGTGGTGCCTCTTTCTTTCCAGAAACCTGATTGATGAACAACTTTTGTTTCTCTATATTGGCGGTTGGCTTAATCATCCTCCGGGGTTTCAGCTGACCTTCATCCCTTAGTGTGATACGCAAGGAAGAAATGCCTTATTTTACGTTGAACTCAGCCACCCTCTGTTTAGTTATGGGGAGTGGTCCATCATCTATCTGGGGCCCACGTTCGGCTTACCCCTAACGATCTTGGCCACCATTGAGTCTACCGTGTAATTGGCTGACTCTGAGTCAGATTCATTTGCCTCAATAATGGATACCAAATGGGAACCTCAGTTTCGGTTAGCTCTTCTTTTATCCTTCTCCTGGATATACTGCTCTATTTGGCTAGCCTTCTCGGCTAACTTACTTAAGTCATAGCAGGATTGTCCCACTAATTTCTCCTTTAGCTGAGGATGCATGTTGTTGATTATCATCTGGGCGCATTCTGATTCAGGGAAGTGTACAATGCATTTCCCAACCTTCCTTCTGAATCTCTCAATATAATCAGTAGTCGATTCATCAACCTGTTTCTTGAGATTCGTCAAATCAGTCACAGTGACTTGAGGTTGGGGCTAATAAATTCTATCATGGAAATAATGCTATATGTCAGCCTAACTCTGCACGGAGTCGGGGGCCATGGATGAGTACCAGGCAAATGTCGTTCCGATTAGAGAAATGGGAAATAACTGCAGCTTGTGATACTCGTTCTGGCCAACTTGCCACATTGGGCGGTAAATTTTTCGATGTGCTCAATGGTAGATTTTTTTTTCATCACCCGAGAAGGTGGCAAAATCAGGCGTTTTAAAGCCTCTTGGCAGTGGTGCTACCCGATCTCCTCAATCGGGGTGGCTTCTTGTAAACAGGCCTATCCAAGGGTTTCAGTTGGATGCCAAAGTACCTTCTCATAGTATTTGCAGTGGTTTCGGGTTCATCAGTTGTGACGTCCCCTATCGATTCTCGACTGGAACTGGCTGGTAGGCGTTCTGAACTGGCGGCCTCCATTCTGTACCTTGTGGAACAGGGTTTTGAAAGTTATAAGTGTTTTGATATCCATTACCAATAGGTGGGGTATATCCCCATTAGTACTATTGGGAATAGCCACCAAAACCTGCAACCTGAGCTCCTGGAACAACCGACGAAGTCTGAAGATAAGGTGGAACAATGTTCCATGTCTGCTCTCCCCGGACATCAGCCGTTCTTGGAAAGTTTGCGCTTCCTGGATGGTATAGATTGGGTACCGACTGTGACTGCTAGAATGGTACCCTACTGTAGACAGTGTCACCAAATAGCCGAGCAGGGTCATAGCGGGGCCATCGGCCAACATTGGTTGCCTGCATCGTAGGGTCGTTCGCAAAAACGTATGGCATAACGGGTGGCAAACTAAGGTGTCCGGTTGCCTGAACTAGTATCCAAGCCATATTGATCTGTTCATACTGCAGATTCGCTTGGTCGAGTGGCACAACTTGCCCCCTAGTGTTTGGTGGAAACCATACGGTAGACTGATTGCCAAGTGACAGGGCTTGTGCTCCTAGGTGTGCTATCGGTTGTACCTGAGTAGGTACTGATTGATACACATTCGGCTGAGGAACAACACCTGGAGTCACAAATGCATGCTGCACAGTGCCATTCATTAGAGGGATGGCAGAACTAGCCAAACCTTCTCCTGAATACAGTCGATTGGCTTCCAATTCTATCGCCTGCTGAACCTCATTATGCATTATTTTCTTAACAATGTTAGCCAATTGTTTGGAAACCTGGTACATAATGTCGTGGATGCCTAAGTCAATCTATTGTCTAATGAATGACTTGGTCATAACAGTTGGACCTTCTGGTTGACTAAGTTCACCCACAACTTGGGTTGATGGAGGAAGTGGAGGGGTATCAACCGATGTAGGCATACCTGAAGAATATGGTGGCTCGTTGTTCCTTCTAGGAAGATTCTTTTTAGGATGAAGACTGGACTCTGGGTTCATTTTCTTACCAGACCTTAGGCGCATACGCCAAGTGTGATCCTGACCTAGAGAATCAAACTTCGCTATGAGATCACATATGGTCCCACTTGGCGTGCCAAATTTGTTTCCCTTCAAAGTGTTTACCATTTTATCGGCTGACGAAATTGGACGACAAATTGATTCCATAACTAAGCGATTTGGGTCGGAAGCGGAACTCTAACTTCCAGAAATGGGCTCCCAAACTACTCCAGCAAGCGTTAGGATGGTGGTCGAGTAAACTAAGTGGTAAGAAACATAAATACAGCTAGAGTGCAATAAAGGCTATAAAGCTAGAATGAAGATATGAAAAAATCAGATTTTGATGAATTGTGTTGTGTTCTCTTCTGTACAAATGATTCCTATATTTATAGTACAAGAAAAATAAACGTGACCATTGTGTTAGCCACCGAACTACCCACTAAATCCACTAGCAAACTATGAGGAGGTGGTGCCGATTTTTTCGCTTGGACCTCTAGCACGATCGACGACACTCCCTTCTAGTTGTTGCTGGTTGCTACCTTTTCAAGAAGGTCCTTTGACTTGGTCTTCGAAGCGTCCGAATATGTGTGGGTCTCAGCCGTTCCTCAGAATTATGACTCGGCCAGATTACTGTAATAGTCGATGATGTTTTTCTAGCCGAGAGTAAGGACTAATGGATTCAGCTATGATTCCACTCAGTTACCGACTTAGAATGCTTTTCCACCTTCGGCTGTCACTTGATTCGGCTAAACACTTTTGAGTAAGGGTGGCCAGTGGGCCAGGACGGCCCGACCCCGACCCGACCCCGTCCCGAGCCCGCCCCAGGCCCGCCCACCCTGATCCCCCCCCGAGCCCGTCCCGAGCCCGCCCCCGATCCCGCCCGAGAGCCTCCTTTGCAAATATAACCGTTGCACCAACGACCATTTTAGATTTTGGCCGTTGGGCAACGACCATTTTTGGCCTCCCCCTCCCCCACCCCCTACCCCTTAATATTTATTTTTAACCCGTAAGTTATTATATTTACACTTTAACCCAATTTTCCAACTATAAATAACTCATTTTCTCTTCATCTTTCTCACAAATCTTCCTACAATCTCTCTAATCTCTCAATATATCTCACTACAAGTCTACATTGTTTACTAAATATTCAATTTTATTTATTCATTTGGGAATTGGGAGTGAAGTTGGCAACTAGCTTGAGGATCTTCCATCGAGCAAAGTTTCAATTTTCAACCTCTCGATTATACGTCAACGTTACGTCGGCGTTTGGTACATTCGTTCCTTCATTAAATTATTATTGTCTGTTTATTTTAATTAGCGCACTTAATTTATTATCTTTAATTATTTATTATCATAATTAAAATGGAAGGATTAAGAGGTATGTTTAAGGGTAAGGGTAAGGGTATTTCTTCTAGTATGGGAAACCAGGGCAAGGGTACTTCTTCTAGTAGGGGCAACTTATTCTTCTAGTTATCTTATTCCTACACGGGATGATTTTGTTGATACTAAACATTTTCCTAGAATACCATTAGATTTAGATGATGAGCTATTTTCTGGAACTCAAGAAGACTTTAATTTAGACGATGATCTAGATGATACACCCACTAATGTTGATGACAACACACCCACTAGTGCACCTTCAACCGAAATACCTCCTATTCCCCAGTAGTATGAGACGAGGTCCAAAGAAAACGACCATTAAAATCGATGCATGGACATTTTTTGATAGGGACGTAGATAATCAAGTAGCTATATGTAAAATTTGTAAAAATGTTTTAAAATTTAAAACTGGAAAAGGTCACAGTGGGACGGGGGGTTTAATTAGATACGTAGTAAGTGCTCATCCAGCTAGGTATGCCCAATACCAGGCTTCAAAATCGGGTGCGCAAACGCCCGCTCCATCGGGACAAGGTTCACATACTGATACTGTCCCGGACCAAGTACAGGGTCAAATTAACCCTATGACGGGGGGAATTGTATGCCCTAAATACAATAAACATAGAGATAGGGAAGCAATATCAAAATTAGTTGTTGTGGAGGGTTTTCCTTTTTCATTTCCTTCATCTCCCGATTTTATTCATTACATTAGAGATATATGTAATCCTGCTTTTAACGGTTTTTCTAGATCAACTGTTAAGAGAGATGTATTTAAATTCGCGCATGAATATCAACAATATTTACGTTATTCATTATATCATTTTAATGGCAAAGTATCTATCACGTCTGATATAGGTCTTAGTACTAACGGCCATGATTATTTAACTGTAACTTGTCATTGGATAGATTATAAATGGTCTATGCAAAAACGTATCTTAGCGTATAGATATATAGATGATAGGCACACTGGTACTTTTATTGCAGATAATATTTATCAAGTGTGTCATTATTACGGAATAACCGATAAAATTATGACTATTACATTAGATAACACTTCTTCTAACAATTACGCAATTACAATTTTAAAAAATAGTTTAACTCCATCTTTTCCAGATCATTTTCATATAAAATGCGCGTGTCATATATATAACTTAATTGTAAATGATGGTCTATCACTTTTTGAAGACATTCTTAGTAAAATATAATTTGCTATAAACTTTATTTTTAAAAGTAATAAAGTACAACGAAGAAAAGAATATAAAAAAACTTGTCACAATTGTGGACTACCTTTTAGAAAAATTCCACAAGAAGTATCCACTAGGTGGAATTCTTTATACTAGCAACTACTTGTTGCTTATGACTATAGAAAACCTATAACTTTATTTTTTAACTCTCATAATCAAAATCCAGCTGATATGATTGTAGATAGTGATTGGGTAAAAATTTCCGAACTTATTGTATTTTTAGAGAAATTTTTTCAAGCAACAAAAGAATTTTCTGGTATATATTATCCTACTATTTCAACTATGTTGTTTTATATAACTCTAATATTTTTATTACGTAGTGAATATATGAAAAAACCAGCTTATATGGCAGCTATTAAATTTTTTTTATCAAAATAAAAAAATATTTTATTCCTATTCCCACTATTTATATTATTGGTTCTATATTAAATCCGACTATTAAAATAGACGATACTAAATCACTAATTGAAACTATTTACGATTGTATAGAAGTACTACCACCTCCAAGTCCCAAAAATCTAAATCACCCACCACCTATTGAACAAACTAAAGAAGAAGTGTTGTCTAGCGTAGAACACCAATGCAAAAAAATATATAGGTTTTATCAACAAGAAAATGCTAGTAACTTATCGGCTTCCATACCATCTTCTTCATCTTCAACACAACCTCACAAAAGACATGTTGTTTCTGCGGCTAGTATTGAAAGCCTCCGAAATAGAATGTGCGGCCGTACCTCTACTACTAACCAAATTAGCGAGTTAGATATTTTTGTTTTGCAGGGTTTTGTACCGTACCAAGAAGTTATCAATGAAGATGGACATGAAGACTTGCTGAAATACTGATGGGGGAATGAGAAGACATTTCCGACACTTTCATTGATGGCCCGAGATGTTTTGAACATTCAAGCGTCATCAACTGCGTCTGAAAGCGCTTTTTCTGCCGGCAGATATCAAATAGGAGACCACATACACTCATTAGCCGGGGACAGCTTGAAATTGCAGTATTATTCAGAGATTGGATACGAGCGGAGCGGAGAAGGTGCGGTCAACCGGAGATCAACGAAGAAGAAGACGAAAACTACAACGAAATCTTATCCGAAGGTGGTGGAAGAGACGTGGATCAATTTGACCAACAAATACCAATTCCAACCAAAGAACCACAGGAAATTATCAAGCAATTAGAACAGGTTTTTTTGAGAATGTAATTTTTTTAATTGCAATTTTATTATGTAATTTGCAACTTTTGGACAACACCACAAAGTTGCAATTTCGATAATTGTATTTGTATTACAAAAAAATCACGTCTATTAAATAATATAAGAGGCACAAAAACAGCCTTGGGATGTTTTTATTACACTATCTTGTCTTGTTTATTGAGTTTTTTTTTATACATATGTTATTTTAAAATTAAAAAAAAAAAGGAAAACCCGCCGGAACCCGATCCCGACCCCGACCCGACCCGATTCCGACGGGATCGGAATCGGGACGGGAATGGAGCAAGTGCCGCCAGACCCCGACCCCTTCGCCCGTCCCGCCTCGACCCCGACCCCGCCAAACCCGAGCCCGGCCCACTGGCCAGGCCTACTTTTGAGTGTTAACATATATCTTCATTGGTATTTTGATTTGACTTAATATACCATATCATTTTGGCATGTTGCATTAAAGAACTGGCTTTTTCAGTTGATGCCATGTCATTTGCTATGTCGCATATTATCCTATTGGCTTTTTTAATTAAGTTTGTGTGATATGTCATTTGATACCTAACACTAATTTAAACTTTGAGTTAGAATGAGATGATATCTTGAAATTTACAATCCAAGATGAACGGAAAAAATATGATATGCGATAGAACAAACAGGGATTCGTTTTTAATATTACAAAGTAGTTAGTGGATTTTAAACTAAGGAATTCTATCCTCACCGCTAAATTATCATATCTGAAGACTGAACGGATTGAGAATGCCCTAATTAAGTTGAGGAAGAAGAATTAGAAAGCAAGGTGAAGAGAGAAAGAATTGATCGTACATATTTTATATATCTCAATTTATGTGGCACATTGGAAATTTCGAGATTTAAAATTTTAAAATTTGATCATAAATTCGGACATAAAAGTTTTAATCTTTTAAAAATAAAATTTATATATTTGAAAACTACGTAAAAAGTATTATAAATAATAATAATAATTAATAAATTAAAATATTTAAAGCATATAATTAAAAAAATCGATTAAAGAAAAATCTGGTTGACTCTCAAAATTTTCTGCTACATAAATTGGGACAAAACTTCTAACCACCTGTCTGAACAATCTAAATCCTTCAAGTCTTTTAACTAATCCGCCTAACGAACAAAGATAAATAGACCATTCTTAATTCCCCTTACAGTACATAGGCTTATTTATTGAGATGAGACTTGAGTACTTTCCGTACTCGCTCACCTTTTTTCCTGCGTCCTATGTGCAGATTTTATTCGAATTTCGTGGAGTTTGGAAGTGAGCATTGAGTGGCTATTGATGTATCAATAGTGAATCAGTTGTCTAGTTTAACAGCGGCTCAGAGCTTTCTTTGAATTCTAATAAAATAATTGTTGGTTACTATTGGTTACAAAGGTGCAGAAAACGGGAATTACAAGTAACTATAAAGTAATACAAGAACTGAAAAATTACAATTCAACAAGGAAACTGAAAAACTGTTTTTGTTTGCTGAGTCGAGTGTGACGGTCTGTCTTTAAGACAATATTGCCCCGTATGTATCCTTTATACGTCCTGGATAATTTGTTTCCCAAGATAAAACAGCAATGGAACAATTGAGCAAAGGAAACTCAAATGCTACCGTGAAGAATATTGAGTAATGAAGTGATGCTTGGAAGTTGTAGGAAGAAACTGTTTTTTGCTTGTGTATTTTCGTGTAGTGTGAGATGCTCAACAATGGTGTAAGGGGGTGTTTATATAGGTGAGGGAGAAGCAGAGAAACTGCCTCCATAAGTGTCATTATGGAGGTAGTAATGTCACCAAAATAAATGGTGAGAAAGACCAACGGATTGACCATTATAGAAGGAGTAATTCAACCAAAATAAATGGTTGAATTGAGTGTTGTGGCGTTTCTGTTCTGTCTGTCCAAATTCTGAATTTCTGAAAACTTCAGGGACCAAACTGTACATCTTGAAACTTCAGGGACCAAACTGTATATCTGAAAGAATTATGGTCCAAACTGTACATATGAAACTTCTGGGATCAAACTGTACATCTGGCAAAGTTCTCTGGCCCAAAAAGATAATATCGAAGAACCACAACCCACGACCCACGACCCGACCCGAGAACCCGAACCGGACCGGGACGGACGGGCGAACGCGGCGCGCGCGTGTGGACTTTCCTCGAACCGAAGCACATCTAGGTCCTCCTCCTTTAAACACATGGGATACCCTTGGGGTCCCAAACCCCAAACCAATTTTGAGTCTTATATACACAACAATTCTTTCTTCCTCCACCGATGAGGGAGAATTGAACACAATACCACACTTTTCCATGCTTCAAACACCTCACTTCGTGGACTAATATCTCTTTCATTTCTCAATGAAATTTGACGATTCTTGGCCCTACGATTATCTACGTACTTAGTAGATCATGCATGTGTGAAGAACCGGATTCTCCAACATACGTAACACTAGTGTTTAAGCCGTTAAAGTTGGTCGGTCGCAACTCCCGCCAAAGGCAAATTTCCAACAATCCCCTCTTGAAAGAGATTTTGGCGCACTCACATGGTGCCTTTTCCATTTCCAGCAATATTTCAGCGGACCGATCTTGCATAAGGAGAGGTAGCTTCAGCTTTGAACCTTCCATAGTTGAATACCATCGGACTTACTTACTGCGCGGTGAACGTGATGTCTTGAACCGTCAGTGTTTAGTGTAAGCCAAGTCAATAGTACCAATACAACAAATTCTCTTACTCTCTTCTTCGTAATGTTTTGTCTGTTTTGGCCATGGACAACGTCTTGGATTCTTAAGTGCGTTCATTTGAGGCGGTCCGTCCTCACACTTAAATAGGTGGTCTCCTACAAGGTATCCTGCTATACCCCACTTCACAAGTGTTAGGAACCATTAAAAGTTTCCCAAAAACCTAACCTCAACTATTGAGGATCATTACAGGTTTTGAAAACTTAACCTTTACCCATACTACAGATAGCACTTAACGTCTATCGCGGGAAAGACTTTGGATTTGGTGTTTCTTTTCAGAAATCACTATCCGAAGTGCTCATTCTTCCACTGAAGCGATCAACTGAACCTTTACAGCTTAGTTTTCCCATTGAACCAAATTACTGGGATCTCCAGTTAGTAAGGTTGGGCTACCACTGTATTGGTCCTTATATTTTGTGTTTTAAGCCCATTCCCTTAGACAGGCAAGCCATCTGATCCTTGGGTAAGCCCTTTGTCAATGGGTCTGCTATATTATCCTTTGACTTAATGTAATCAATGGATATTATACCTGTGGTGATCAGTTGCCTAACGGTCTTATGCCTCCGTCGAATATGACGAGACTTGCCGTTGTACATAGAGTTTCGTGCCCTTCCTAGAGCCGACTGACTGTCACAGTGGATCATTACCGAAGGTATGGGTTTGTTCCAACACGAAACATCCTCTAAGAAGTCATGAAGCCACTCAGATTCTTCTCCTGCTTTGTCTAAAGCGATAAACTCCGATTCCATTGTGGATCGGGTGATGCAAGTTTGCTTAGAGGATTTCCAAGACACAGCCCCACCACCAATTGTAAATACATACCCACTGGTGGACTTGTTGTTCTCTATATCAGATATCCAGTTTGCATCACCGTACCCCTCTAGTACAGCTGGATATCTCGAGTAGTGTAACCCGTAATATAACGTGTATTTCAGGTATTGTAATACCCGATTCAACACCTTCTAGTGATTATCACTCGGATTACGGGTGAACCTAGCCAACTTATTGACTGCATAAGCAATATCAGGTCGGGTGCAGTTTGTTATATACATCAAACTACCGATCACCTATGCATACCACTCCTGGTATACAGGTGCACCAAGATTTTTATCTAACTTTTGATTTGTATCCATTGGTGACTTTATCGGTGAATTTTCTAACATCTCAAACTTTCTCAAAACATCCTCGATGTAGTGACACTGAGATAAGACCAGTCCGTCAGACGTCTTAGAGATTTTAATCCCTAGACATCTGCGATACCCATATCCTTCATGTCGAAGCATTGTTTCAACATGTTCTTAGTCTCTAGGATTACCCTAGGACTGCTTCATGTGATCAACATGTCATCTACATACAGGCATATCATAACAAATGAGTCAGAGTTACCTTTTGTGTAGACACATTTATTACACTCATTAATGGCGAATCCTTTTGATAGTAGAGTACTATCAAATTTTTTGTGCCATTGCTTCGGGGCTTGTTTCAGCCCGTACATAGATTTGACAAGTCGACAGACTTTCTTCTCTTGCCCTTGAACCACATACCCCTTGGGTTAGTCCATATAAATTTCTTCTTCCAAATCACCATTTAGGAAGGCTGTCTTGACATCCATTTGGTGTATCTCAAGGTCACGCAAAGCTGCGATCGCAATGAATACCCGTATGGATGTCATCCGAGACACCGGGGAGTAGGTGTCAAAGTAGTCAAAGCCTTCTGTCTGCCGATAGCCCTTGACTACCAACCTGGCCTTGTAATTGTCTATAGACCCATCTGCTTTGTATTTTCGTTTGAGTATCCATTTACAACCCAACGGTTTATTTCCCAGAGGAAGATCAACCAACTCCCACGTATGGTTATGCAGAATGGAGCCTATTTCACTCTCAATAGCTTCTTTCCAGAGCGGTGCTTCTGGAGTTGACAACGCCTTAGCAATTTTCCTTGGTTCATCATTAACCATATAAACTACAAAGTCAGGACCGAAGGATTTTTCCTTCCTGGCCCTTTTACTTAGCCTTAGATCCATCTCTGGAGTCTCCAAGTTCTGAGAATATGGACACTAGATTCCGGATGTTCAGCCACCTCGAGATTTGCTAGATCTGAACCATTCAGATCCGGGCAGTCAAGGACTTCCGGTTCTTGAGAGCTTTGTGCATAACTTCATTTGTGAAAGGTTATGTCTTTTTCCTTTCTAGGAAAGGTACCTTCAAAGAATAGAGCATTCCTTGATTCCATTATTGTACGCTGGTGGATATCTGGAATATCTGACTTATGCACTAAGAAGCGATAAGCACTACTGTTATTTGCATATCCGATGAATATGCAATCTACAGTCTTAGACCCAATCTTGACCTGCTTTGGCTTGGGTACTTCAACCTTTGCCAAACAACCCCACACCTTAAAGTATTTGTAGGTGGGTTTCTTTCCCTTCCATGATTCATATGGAGTTTTGTCCTTACCCTTATGTAGGACTCTGTTAAGAATCGTATTAGCGGTAAGGATGGCTTCTCCCCACATATTTTGGGGAAGACCGGAATTGATAAGCAAGGCATTCATCATTTCCTTTAATGTGCGGTTCTTATGTTCCGCCGCACCATTTGATTGAGGTGAGTATGGAGCCGTCGTTTGATAAATAATGCCTTTTTGGGCACAGTATTCCTCAAATGGCGCTACATATTCTCCCCCTCTATCGCTACGAATGGATTTAATCTGTAGGCTCAGTTGGTTCTCAACTTCTGCTTTGTAACATCGGAACGCTTCAAAGGCTTCATCCTTACTTTTCAACAAGTAAAGGTAACAATACCTTGTGCTATCATCTATAAAAGTCACAAAGTACTTGTTCCCCCTATAGTTTGTGCAAACTTCAAATCACATATATCTGTGTGAATAAGTTCTAGAGGAGCGGTATTCCTTTCGACGGATCGAAAAGGAAGCTTGGTGAGTTTTGCCTCTACGCACACCTCACACTTATGTTGAGGATTTACGTCGATAGACGGCAATAACTCCATCTTTACCAGCCTTTGAATAGACTTGTAGTTTACGTGTCCTAATCTATGATGTCATAAATTAGAAGACTCAAGCAAATAAGAAGAAGGTTCAACTTTATTACTTGGACGCAATACAGACATGGCATTCACTTTGATGAGGCCTTCACAGACGAAGCCTCTCCCCACAAATGTGCCATTTTTAGTGAGTACAAACTTATTGGATTCAAACACTTGCCTAAAACCAGCATTAACCAATAGAGGTCCAGAAATTAAATTTCTTCTAATCTCTGGGACGTGCATCACTTCCTTCAGAGTGAGTTCCTTGCCGGAAGTCATCTTCAGGACCGCCTTTCCAACCCCCAAAGACGTCGAAGAAACGTTGTTGCCCATGAACAGCTTCTTGTCAGTGACTGGTGTGTACGTGGAGAAGGCATCTTTGTTGGAACAGATGTGCCTAGTAGCACCTGTGTCCATCCACCACTGCATTGGATTCTCAACCAAGTTGGCTTCTAGCACCACTGCAGAGAATTCCTCGATCATGTCATCCAGGAGCGTGTCCTTGACGACGTTTGCTTGCGCCTTGCCTTTAGACTTGGCTTTCTGTTGTTGCTCAGTCTTGAGCTTGCGACATTCCTTGATCCTATGGCCAGGTTTCCCACAGTGGTGACAATTATCTCTGAACATCTCCGCTGCGGGGGCTATGCCGTCTTTCTGGAATTTCCTCTTCTTGCTTGAGTTCCCTTTGGCCTCAGCCAGATTCGCCTTCGCCTCAGCAGTTTGTCTACCCCTTGGCAAGGTCTTCTTATTATCTTCCTGGATTTGCAGTTTGATAATAAGCTCTTCAAAGGTCATCTCCTTTGTCTTGAGTTTCAAGTAACTCATAAACTCATTCCATGAAGGAGGTAACTTTTCAATCAGCGATGCAACCAAAAACTGCTCGTTTGGTTTCATTCCTTCCAAATTCAGGTGATGTAAAATCATTTGGAATTTCTGGACTTGGGACATCATCGTCTTCTTCGTCCACCGTTTGGAATTTTAGAAATTTCCCAACGATGAACTTCTTAGTACCCGCATCTTGTGCGTTGTACTTCTTTTGCAATTTATCCCACAGCTCTTTGGCAGTGCCAACGGTGCAATAGACCGTGTAGAGAGGGTCTGCCAAGCAGTTCAGTATGTAGTTCTTACACATGAAATCACTATGATTCCACGCATCACGAACCATCTTCATGCCGTTAACGACATGGATACCAAGGCCCCTTCACCCGTTTCGCGAGGCGAAGAGTCCATTTCATCTCCGAAACTTGTGGAGGATCTTCCGTAAGGAACCGGGCCATGCCCATAACTGTTAAGTAAAACAACATCTTTTGCTGCCATCTCTTAAATTCTGATCCCATGAATTTTTCATGGCGATCATGGTGGTGTGAAGAAGAAGGTGGAGCACCAGCAGTCGGGAAGGCAGCGGAGTTACTGCCTTGAACGATAGCAAACGAATAAAGCAGGTGAAGGCGGCAAGGTGTCACCGCCTTGGCCGAGCGGAAGTGGCGGGGAAGGCAGCAACGTTGCCTCGAGAGGCAGCAGCAATAGCAGCAACATCGGTCATATTTCCAGCCATGTTACATCAGCTACAGTAAGCGGATATTGTCTTAAACTTGTAGGTTACAAAGGTGCAGGAAACAGGAATTACAAGTAACTGCAAAGTAATACAAGAACTGAAAAAATACAATTCAACGAGGAAACTGAAAAACTATTTTTGTTTGCTGAGTCGAGTGTGGCACTCTGTCTTTAAGACAATATTGCCCCGTATGTATCATTTATACGTCTTGGACAATTTGTCTCCCAAGATAAAACAGCAATAGAACAATTGATCAAAGGAAACTCAAATGCTACCGTGAAGAATACTGAGTAATGAAGTGATGCTTGGAAGTTGTAGGAAGAAACTGTTTTCTGCTTGTGTATTTTTGTGTAGTGTGAGATGCTCAACAATGGTGTAAGGGGGTGTTTATATAGGTGAGGGAGGAGCAGTGAAACTGCCTCCATAAGTGCCATTACTGGCCAAATAATGTCCATTATGGAGGTAGTAATGTCACCAAAATAAATGGTGAGAAAGACCAACGGATTGGCCATTATAGGAGGAGTAATTCAGCCAAAATAAATGGCTGAATTGAGTGTTGTGGCGTTTCTGTTCTGTCTACCCAAATTATGACTTTTTGGAAACTTCAGGGACCAAACTGTACATCTTGAAAATTCAGGGACCAAACTGTACATCTGAAAGAATTCTGGTCCAAACTATACATATGAAACTTCTGGGATCAAACTGTACATCTGGCAAAGTTCTCTGGCCCAAAAAGATAATATCAGAAGAACCACAACCCACAGCCCATGACCCGAGACCCGAGACCCGAGAACTCAGAACCCGAACCGGACCGGACCGGACGGGACGGGCGGGCGACGGCGCGCGCGTGGGCTTTCCTCGAACTGAAGCACATCTAGGTCTTCCCTCCTTTAAACACATAGGATACCCCTTGGGGTCCCAAACCCCAAACCTCTTTTGAGTCTTATATACACCAATTCTTTCTTCCTCCACCGATGAGGGAGAATTGAACACAATACCACACTTTTCCATGCTTCAAACACCTCACTTCGTGGACCAATATCTCTTTCATTTCTCAATGAAATTTGACGATTCTTGGCCCTACGGTTATCTACGTACTTAGTAGATCATGCATGTGTGAAGAACCGGATTCTCCAACATACGTAACACTAGTGTTTAAGCCGTTAAAGTTGGTCGGTTGCAACTCCCGCCAAAGGCAAATTTCCAACAGTTACAATGTTGCAAGAAACAGAAATATATATAACTGTTAAATATTACAAGCAACTGAAATTACAATTTAGTTGAAGAATAAACTAGATCAGTTTTTGGTATGCTGAGTCGAGTGTTTGCACTCTGTCTTTAAGACAATATTGCCCCGTATGTATCCTTTCTACGTCCTGAACAATTGTCTCCTAAGATAAAATAACAAATGAACAAATGAGCAAAGGAAACTCAAGTGCTACCGTGAAGAATTTTGAGTAATGAAATGATGCTGGAAGGTATTAGGAAGAACTGATTTCGTTTCTGTTTTTGTGTGTTTCTGTGTGTCTCAACAATGGTGCAAGGGGTCCTTTATATAGTTGAAGGAGAGGCTTACCAACTGCCCACATTATTGTCATTACTAGCCGGTAATGACAATTATGGAGGTAGTACCAAAATAAATGATGAATTTGATGTGCAACGAATTGTCATTTAGGAGGATTAATTCAGCCAAAACAAATGGCTGAATTGAGTGCTGGTTGACGTTCCAGAAACCACAAAGTTCTCTGCCGAATTTGACTTTCTTGAAACTTCAGGGACCAAACTGTACATATAGCAAAGTTCTCTACCGAATTTGACTTTCTTGAAACTTCAGGAACCAAACTGTACATATGAAATAATTCTGGTCCAAAAAGATAATATCAGAAAAAGCACAGCCGAGACCCGAGACCCCGGACCCGGACGGGAGGGCGGCGGCGGTGCGCGTGTGGGCTTTCCTCGAACCAAAGCACATCTAGGTCCTTCCTCCTTTAAACACATGGGATACCCTTGGGGTCCCAAACCCCAAGCCAACTTTGAGACTTATAAACAAAACAATTCTTTCTTCCCCCACCGATGAGGGAGAATTGATCTCAATACCACACGTTTCCATGCTTCAAACACCTCACTTCGTGGACCAATATCTCTTTCATTTCTCAATGAAATTTGACGATCCTTGGCCCTACAGTCATCTACTTACTTAGTAGATTATGCACGTGTGAAGAACCGGATTGTCCAATATGCGGAACACTAGTGTTTAAGGCATTAAAGTTGATCGGACACAACTCCCGCCAAAGATAAATTTCCAACAATAATTTTGTATAAACTTTATTCTTGTATTTTTCTTTTATATATAATTACGCCGAGAGATACAACAGGCAGGGAACCTAAAAGATCAGCCTTGCCTAACAGAAACAGGGATCGGCTCAAGCCTACCCTCTAAAATTACTGCCTTATGCACATTGAGGACAAAAATAATTTACTATTTGGTCCTGCATCGTTAGTTTTCGTGTCTTACATTTAGACTTAATTTCCTTATGGATTGAGATTATGGGTTTATATTTCGGGAAAGAACTCTCATGCCCACTAAATACAGAATAATTATCCTTCCATGCCCCATTTAATTTCATATCCTCAAAACTATGAACTCTTAATACCCATTATAGTTTTTGTAGGTAATTATCTATTTTTTCTTCTTTTCTTTTTTATTTATCTACTTCTTATCTTCTTTTATTTCTTTTATTCTTTTCTTTTTTTCTCTTTTTTTCTCCTTTTTTGTTCATTTGTATTACTATATTTTATTTTCTTTTTCACCATAATCTGATTCCATATTTAATTCTAACTTCTTTCTTTTCATTTTTTTCTATTTTATTTTTTTATTTCGTTATTTCTTGTTCCTTTTTAATTTCATTTATTTATTTTTATCTCCATAATCTAATTTCATTCACCTTTTTATATTTTTATTTATTTTTCTTTTTAATTTAAGATGATTTTTATTTATTGTTTCCTTTTCTAATTTCATTTATTTTTAATAGGAAGTTGTATAGGCTCGCCAAGATGAGTGATTGGACCAAGTGAAGTGCATCAAGGACGAGAATGGTGAAGTGTTGGTAGATGAGGCACACATTAGACGGAGATGGCAGATGTACTTCCATAAGCTCTTGAATAAAGAAGGGGACAGGGATATCGCGCTAGGGGAGTTAGAGCATTCCGAGATCCGTAGAGATTTTGGGTATTGTAGGCGTATAAGGGCTACAATGTTTAGAGGGGCTATCTTTAAGATGAGAAAATGGAGGGCGACTGGGCCAAATGAGATTCTGGTTGACTTCTGAAAGAGTGTAGGGGAGGCAGGTATGGAGTGATTGACTAGGTTGTTTAATGTCATATTTAGGATGGCTAAGATGCCAGAGGATTGGAGATGGAGTACAATGGTCCCGTTGTGCAAGAACAAGGGCGATGTTCAGCACTGCAATAATTATAGGGGTATTAAGCTGCTAAGCCACACTATGAAAGTTTGGGATAGGGTGATCGAGATGAGGATGCGGAGGGAATGGTCGATATCCGAGAGCCAATTCGGTTTCATGCCAGGGAGATCGACTATATAAGCTATTCATCTTGTCAGGAGATTAGTCGAGCAGTATAGGGACAGAAAGAGATACCTGCACGTGGTGTTTATTGACCTGGAGAAGACATATGATAAAGTCCCTCGGGAGGTCCTTTGGAGATGCTTGGAGTCTAAGGGTGTGCATGTGGCCTCCATTAGGGCAATTAAGGACATTTATGAGGGTTCTAAGATCCAGGTTAGGACAGCGGGAGGTGATTCAAAATTCTTTTCGATTGTGATGGGGTTGCACTAGGGATCAACCCTTAGTCTATTTCTATTTGTTTCAGTGCTTGGCGAATTGACGTGACATATTCAAGAAGAGGTGATGTGGTGTATGCTATTTGCAGGTGGCATAGTTTTGATTGACTAGACGCGTATGGGAGTTAACAATAGTTTGGAAGTTTGGAGAACGACTTTAGAATCTAAATGTTTCAGGTTTAGTAGGACTAAGACGGAGTACATGAAGTGCAAGTTCAGTGTCGTGACATACGAGACAAATGTGGAAGTGAAGATTGAGGGACAAGTTATACCTAAAAAAGGAAGCTTCAAGTATCATGGGTCCATAATACAAGGGGACGGTGAAATTGACAATGATTTCACACATCGTGGTAGATGAAATGGAGTCTCGCCTCCGAGTGCTTTGCGATAAGAAAGTGTCGCCTAGGCTGAAAGACAAGTTCTACAGAGTGGTGGTTAGACCAACATTATTGTATAGGAAAGAATATTGGCCAGTTAAGAACTCTCACGTTCAGAAGATGAAGGTATAGGAAATGAGAATGCTTAGATGGATGTATGATTGTACTATGAGAGATATGATCAGAAATGAAGTTATACGAGATAAGGTCGGAGTAGCCTCCATGGCAGACAAGATGAGAAAAGCGAGACTGAGATGATTCGTGCATATAAAGAAAATGTGTAAGACTACGCCTGTTAGGAGGTGTGAGTAATTGACGATCGTAGGAGTTAGGAAATATAGAGATAGATCGAAGAAGAATTGGGGGGGGGAGATGATTAGACATGATATGACACAACTTCAGCTGACTGATGACATGACTGTAGATAGGAAGATATGGAGGTCGAGGATTAGGATAGAAGGTTAGTAGGTAGTTGAGTTTTGTGATACTCACATGATATTTGTCATATACTGAGAGGGTATCATACATGACTTGTGGTTCATTCCTTTAGAAAAGCACTCAGTCCTCTATGATACCAACCTGATATATGTCATATAAGGATAAAATATCATAAAGGACTGATTCATCCCTTCAATAAAAATACAACTCAATCATCTAGGATATCCACATGATATATATATATATATATATATATATATATATATATATATATATATATATATATATATATATATCATATATTGACATGGTATCATAGGAGATTGATTCATTCCTTCAAAGATACTAATCAGTCCTTTATGATACCCACATGTTATATCATATACTGAGAGGGTATCATAGAGGATTGGTTCATTCCTTTAATAAAAGCACAACTCAATCATCTATGATATCCATATGATATATATCATATACTAACAGGGTATCATGAATGAATGACACACATGATATATATCATGATGGTGTCATGAAGGATTGCTAAAGTCCTAGAATTAAACAGTCCCCAGTCCTCCATGATATCATCATGGTATTAAAATATACTGAGATGGTATATACCATGATGGTATCATGAAGGATTGCTGAAGTCCTTGAATAAAAGTCTCCAGTCCTCCATGATACCATCATAGGATAAAAATCCTGAGATGGTATCATACAGGACTGCTGCAGTCCTTCAATAAAACACTCTTCAGCAGTCCTCCATGATACCATCATGGTATAAAAATATACTAAGATGGTATCAAACAGGACTACTGCAGTCCTTCAATGAAAAACTCTTCAACAGTCCTCCATGATACCATCATGGTATAAAAATATACTGAGATGATATATCATGATGGTGTATACCATGATCATCTATTATACATACCTGATATCATATACTAACATGGTATAATATACATTATTTCATTTCTTAAACATTAAAAGAACACTTCTCAGTCTTCTATGATACCCTCGTTGTATATATTATATACTGACAGAGTATCATAAATAATTGATTTATTCCTTAAAATAATTCCTTCGTCTTTTCTGATATCCACATAACATATATCATATACTACACAGTATCATAAATGATATGTTCATTCCTTTAAAAATTAATATATTTTATTTAATTTAGACTTTAATAAATAAGCTAGTGACTTTAATATTTTTCTTAATTATTTATTATTTTAGTCTTATTATTTATTTATTTTCTATATTTTTATTAATATAAAATAATTCATTAATATTTTATCCATACATTTTATTTTATCCTTCCAATAAAAAGACAAAAATAAAAGAAAAAAGAAAAAGGACAAAACAGGAAAATACCAAACCAAAACATAACACACAACCCACTGCAAACATACAAATAAATGGGAACATAAATAAATAAACATATAAAAATATATTTTTCTATTAATTTAATTATTAAAAAATAAGCAGTGACTTTAATATTTTTCCTAGTTACTTCTTGTTGTAGTCTAACTATTTAATTTCTTATATTTTTATAGTCTTAAAATAATTAGCTAATAATTTTATTTTTATATTTGGAAAGAAAAATGAAACAACAACAAAGAAACTAAAGGAAAATGACAAAATATAGAGCAGCCGGTAACCAAAGCGTATCGTTCCCGCAACCACTTTGGTACTTTGTTTATAGCTTTTTGAAGTTATGCAATAGAACGGGGGTCCCCCAGAGCCAGGCTTCCTCAAGAAAGGTATCAATCCAGACTTTGGGCGCGGAGGGAAAGCACTAAAGTTTCGGATATGAACTGATCAAGTCTCCTAGTTTCTGTTCATTTTGCTTTCACATGAAAAAGCTACAGCAAATATAGGAAAAAGACAAAAAAATATATAAGACAGAGATAATAATGAAACGAAATAGCCAAGTTCCCATATCAATGGGGCAATCTACGGACAATGCGGGTAATTTTGAACCATAAAGAAAATTTGAGCAATTAATATATAGAGAGGTAAACTGTGGTAATTACTTTGCACTGCAAGGGCAGTTGGTGTGGTTTCCCCTTTATATTTATGGTTTGTCCGGTACGGGTAGCGCTAGCAATTTCAGCCCACATATCAGTCCATTTAAATTCATATTTTAATAAATTTGATACTTAAATTTCAGTTGGATAAATATGAGCTTTATTTAATTTTTAAACCATTAAAATTTGGATAAATATGGGTAAAATATGGACACCCATATTTGAACCCACTAAATCCAATAACAGATCAATTTTCTTAAAATAGGAAAAAATATTTTTAGACAAAAAAACACAGAAAACCCTCCCTCCCCCCAACCCGCCCTCCACCATCCACCCCACCATCTACACTACCCCCACCCCTTGCCCCTTACCCTTCTTCTGCTCCCTACCACCCCACCCACCTCCCAATACTACCCCCACCTACCACCACCACTAACCCTCGGTGTTTTTTTATATATTTTGTTTTACTTGTATAAAATATTTATAAAAAATGAATTTTTTTATCCCCCACCCCCACCCCCCGACCCTAGCCCCTCAACCAACCCGCCTACTCCTCCCCGAATTTTCTATTTCATATATTTTATTTTATTTTTATAAAAAAAAGTAGAATTTTTTTCTTACCCCACAGTCCCCTACCCCACCCCCCCCCCATCCCGCGCCCCCTCACTCCACTCCAAAAAAATTCTATTTCATATATTTTATCTTACTTTTATAAGAATTTATAAAAACCGAGAAATTTTTTCTCCACCCCCACTACCCGATCTACCCCTACGAATTTTCTGTTTAATATATTTTATTTTAATTTTATAAAAAAATTAAAAGTGAATTTTTTTCTTGACCCCACACCCCTACCCCCTACCCCTCTCCCACAGATTTTCTATTTCATATATTTTGTCTTACATTTATTAAAAAAGTTATAAAAAATGAGAAATATTTTCTTACCTCCACCCCCACACCCCACCCGCCTCCTCCATACGAATTTTCTTTTTCATATATTTTACTTTTATAAAAAGTGAGAAATTATTTCTTACCTCCCCCCGTCTTGCCTCCACCTCACCCAGAATTTTCTATTTCATATATTTAATTATAAATATATTAAAAAACTACTTCCTCCGTCTCAATTTATATGATATAGTTTGACTAGGCATCAAGTTTAAGAAAGAAAGGATTTTTTTTGAAATCTTTGTCTAAAACAAGTCATAGATACTTGTGTGGTTGTAAATCATTTTATGAAGGGTAAAAGGGTAAGTTTTAAGTTAAATTATTTCTAAATATATAAATGTATCATTCTTTTTTAGACAGACTAAAAAGGAAAGTGTATCACATAAATTGGGATTGAGGGAGTAACTTAATTTGACAAAAGAAAAAAAATATAAACAATACACTTGAAATAATATTACACTTATGTAATATGGACTAACTCATAACGAACCCAGCAATTTTTCACACAATTCATATTTTACCCACATGAAATATGAGCCGGTTGAAACCTCATTCATTTTTGTTCAAATCATTTTCAACCTGCCCAAATTCAACCAAACTCACCCATTTACCACCCCTAAACACGAGATTATTGGATGTCAATCACGACTAAATAATTTGAGTGATGACAAGGTTATTTTTTCAATAAATTTGCAATCACCCAATATATTTTAATACAATTGGTCATACATTTTGGAGCATTCTAACGTTACAAACTTTCCCCTCTTTTACAACTATTCTCCTTTCACTATCTAAAAGATCAAGTTCTAGTTTTTGTTTTCCTAAAGATTTTCTTCGCTATTTACTTAGCTTAATAATTCATAGGTTTGTTATATTGACTAAAGATATATTTTTGTACAATTTCATAGCAATTTTGCGGAGGAAAGGGGGCAAATACCATTTTTGGAAGAAACATTTCGTAGGTACTTTAAGCCTTAATAGAAATCAGATCCATGAGAAAGTTATGGGCACATTCACAAAATAGGAAGTCTTTCGATCCCATGTCGTTGTTGCCAATGGGTGTGCTTAAGAGTTGATTGTGTTTGTTGACACCTAATTTTTATCCTTCAGTAATTTTATTTAATTGCTTAGAGTTTCCGAGTCTCAAACGGAGTGAAACATGATTTTTACATGGCGAATATGATTTTATAAAATTATTCCGAGAGTATTTTGTCATTTCATTTGATAAAATATCTCTTGGTATATATATTGTATATCATGTCCTGATTTTACATAATTCTAACCATAAATCATAATTCTGGAATTTTAAACCAACAATTTATATATAATTGTTTTAAACAAATTCTCAAAATCAAAGAATTAGTGTTCCGCTCCGTCAAACTTGGGAAATTATCTAATTAAATAGGATAATAGAATTACATCTCAATTTCAAACTGTGTTTTAAATTAAAAGACTTTTGCAAAAAAATAATTTCCTAAATCCCTATTAGTGTCAAATTTGAGCTTAAATGAAGCTTTTAATCTAATTAGATTATTTACGAAATTATTTGACTATTTTCTAATTTAAAATGTGACCACATTTGCAAAACGTGACAGCATTTGCAAAATGTGGCCACATTCGATTTAATTGCTTTTAAAGAAACATATGGGCTTCATCTAGGGATGGTAACAGATCGGATCTGGACCGGATCCTATTAGATCTAGATTCAGATCCATTTTTCATACCTGAATTCAGATCCGGATCCAGATCCATCGGGTCCATAAAAATTATATCCAAATCCGGATCCATCGGGTCCACGGATCGGATCTGGATCTACATGTAAATTTTTTTTACTTGAATAATATTCCCACATGTTGAAACTTTTATGACAAAATGAAACGCAATCTGATTGAAAAAAATGATTGAGTTCATTCAATTAACCTACACAAACATGGCACCATTCTTCCAAAATACTGAACAAAGTTTTAGCATCACAAAAAAATAAAGACGATTGATTTCATTAGCGATGCAAACATGTTGCAACTTTGAGCTAATTTTTGAAGGCTTTAGTGATGCTCCACTTGTAGTTCTATTGATTGACTTCATTAAACAACATAAAACAATGTCAGTCATATATCAAAAGTCTCAGTTTTTTTTCCTGATCAAACAAATGAGAGACAGATACTTAAAGCTTACCACTAGCAGTTTCAAGAAAGGGAAATTTAAAGAAGAGTGATATTTTTTTCTTTTTATAGAAATGAAAATATGGAAAACTACAGAAAGCATATAGGTAAAAGAAATGAAATTTCAGAGACAAATTACATGACTGTGTGACTTGTGCCTTATCCTGGTTCAACCATTTACCCAATACATAAATTATGAAAAAAAATTAAAAAAATATTTATAAAATTACATTCTAGGTTATGGATATATAATATATATTTAATAAAATCGGATCCACGGATCGGATCTGGACCGGATACGGATCTCAAATACAAGATCCATATCCAGATCCGATCCGTCAGAAACGGATCCGGGTCCGATCCGGATCCGTCGGGTCCAAATTTTGAAGATCCATATCCTATAAAACGGATCTTAATCCACCGGATCCGAACCGGATCCAAGATCCATTGCCATCTCTAGCTTCATCCCATTTAATTTGGTAGAGCCTAAGGCAATTTAGCCTATGACTTGGCCCAGTCCTGCTCGGTCACGCGTAAAGGAAAGGGGCAAAGCCTCAATCTCTCTTTTTCACGATTTCAAGCCAAGGGAACCCTAACCGTTCTTTGTCACTATCGCGTTTGCCAAAATTGGCATGGACGATAGTGTACTTGGATATGGCTTCAGCATTTGCTCGTCCCAACTGGGTAAGGGCATTAATTACCCTTACCCCTCTCACCTCGCACGCCACCAGACCCCATACCCCAGGTGAGGTCGCCCCTCTTTGGTATTGTACTTTTGCTGCAAACATTTATTGTCTCTTGTCCAATTTGATTTCAAATTCTGCTTTTCTATTGGTTGAAGAACGATTTAGAGGGAATCCCCCCCCCCCCCCATTTTGGTTCTTCCACATTGGATCCTTGGCTTTGCTAGGGTTTCCATCGAGGTCTATAAATTGAGACCCTTGTCCTTCATTTTAACAGTCTGAAATTCGATTTCAAGGCATTCACATTGATTGAAAGCCTAATCGAGTTTAAATTGATTAAATTTGCTTAAGTTGAGATCCAAACCATTTCGGAGAACCTAGATCTTGCTCAATTGGCCATCTTAATTTTTAAACCTTTTTTGTGTGATTGCGAGCTCTCGAGGCCTTGGAGTAAAGAACAAGCTCACCCTTCGACCCTAGGCTGCCTCCACACAAGGTAAACCTACCCCTTTTTATTTCTATTTATTTTAAATTATGTAACATCTGATGTTGTGCTGTATGATTGATTAAGCATGTTTAACTAAGATTGATCATTGTTCGTATTCATTATGTATTTATTAACATGTTTAGTTAAGATTAATTGTTGTTTGTGTTCATTAGGGCAAACTGTTAGCATGTTTAGTTAGATAAAATGCTTACCATGTTAGTTTAAAACTAGTTTAATCACGTTTGAACCACTATTTTATGATTTGTGATTAAGTATTCATATTTGGATTAGCATATTATAGTTAACGGTATTCACTGTTTATATTCATTAAGGTGAATACTAGCATGATAAAATAGACAAATGTTTCTTGTGTTGGTTTGGGTTTGGTTTAATCACATAAAATGATTTAACATGCCTAAGTGTGGGTAAAGAACTTGTTTAGTTAATATATATAGGTTATCCATGATTGAAATGGTACAGATGTTGTAGTGTGGGGTTGTGTTTAACCTGATATGTGCTGCTATGACTTGAACCAAAGGATGTAGTTTAAAACAAGGTATATTGAATGATTAAAAACCATAAACACTAACATTCTTAGCTATAGGATGGTTATTGAGTAAGTTTGAAAGTTGTTTGATTGCATGGTCAAAGTAGTATAATGACCAAATGTTAGTTCGAGGGACTATTTAGCTATGTAAGGTTGAAGTATCTTCATGTGGTGATCTTATGTGTTAATTGAGATTGGTGTGACTTTTTCCTAAGCCTTAATAGCCGCCTAAGGGAATAGGAAATGTACTTGGCTAGCAAGATTGTGATTAGAGTCTCTGAATGTGTTGTTAACATAAGCATGTGATCATTGAACTTTTCTGGTATTCCTCTTGGCCATCTAAAACCTGTTAAGATAAACTTAAATAAGAATATGGTTAAATGATGTGTTTGAAGTAGCATGTTACTTAGGGTAGGTGGGTGACCTGTTTTGTCCCCACCAAGATAAAATGGCTCATTATGAGTCCTTATGTGTCTTTGCTTAGCATCTAGGATCAGTGATGGTATGCTTGAACCTAAAAATGACTCATGATCTAGTATGTTGATTGATAATATTAAAAGAAGGATGTCCTGTTTAAGTTAAAATTTATATCCAACTTAGGCTTAGCTTAATCTAAACTTAGTTCTGAGGTCATATTAGCTTGCCTGTTTATTCTGAATCACCATCTGAGTTCAGTTTATGTGCATTGTTAGCTTGGTCTCCAAGATGATGGTATGTTTATTTCATGTGGATTGTTAAATACTTAGGCTGACAACCCTTACCCTTGGCATGCTCCCAAATAGTTTCTAAATGATCTAGTGTGTGTCTAATCTTACCTGAATATGTGTTTAGCCCATGTTAAGTGCTTTGGTTGTCAAGCTTACCTCTATCATGCCCCCCATAGGTTCTGGATGATCCAATATGTACATGTTCATAACCATCTATGATAGCCTTGCCTCTCTTTTATATGAATGTCACAAGTGCCATAGCCCTGCATCCAGTCTAGCTTGCCTATCTATATCTCTGCTATGTCAAATATCTGATTGCACATCAGTTGCTAAGTTCTAAATTTATTCATCTAGTGTAAATAGGGTCTGAATTTGAAAAAAAACATCATACTGATACTTGATTTGAGAAAATTGAATGAGCAAAGGAGTTTCTGTGGGTATGCATTTAACTGTTAATGAATTCTTTTTAGTTTAATTATGTGCTGCAATAAATTCAAGCATGTTCTTCTTCCTTTGTTTTCATGACAATTAGGTGAATATCATGTGTTTTCCTGGTATATCATTTGGGTGTGCCTAGATTTTAATATATTGAGTATATATACGACTTGTATATCTTGTATACCTGGTATACTTGATGTATATCGCGTATATATATGCCAATATATGTCAATCTAAGTTGTCATGTTCATGTGTTTGCTAGGCCTAGCCTATTTATGATATCAGTTCGCCTATCCTCTTACTTTAAATTGTAACGATCGGCCCCGACCCACTTATGTATTTAACCTTTCTGTTTTGTTGTTTGAAGGCCAATTTAGTGGGCATGCCTTATTGATTGATCTTCCTATTGTATTTTGTCTTTCTTTTAAGTTAATTTTCTTATTTTGTTTAACTTAACTTCAGAACATGATTACTTCTTGTGTGTTTGTTAATCTATGTTAATTATATGATAAGTCCAAGATACCCTCTAACTTGGGTATTTGTTTGTGCCTTCTCTCTCCTTCCTACTGCATCGCAACGGGATGAGCCCTTATTGGTCTCGTCACTTCCTTTAGCCGAGGTCCAATGTCCTTGAATATTATATACTTAGCTGATTGGACTGAGGCCCAATCAAGCCTATTTTGATCGAGTCTGCGAAAAAGGAAGCTGATATTTTCATGAAGGCCCAATTATGGGTGAAAATAGCCAATTGGTGGGCTTGGGTAGGCCCACCAGCCTAAACTTTCTCCAAAAACATTTCCATGTATGTATATCACCATCAAATGCAGGGGCAATGTTATCTCCCAAGTACTTGTTGATAATAGGGCTGGGTTTAATAAATTCCCCGAGTCCATATTGAAGCAATTAGGCTATGACATTGGAAAAATACACCAAAGCCATATCAATGTAAAAGCCTTTGACGGGGCGCAGTGTGATCCCGTAGGAGAGGTAGACCTTAATATACAAACAGGGCCCGCTGAGTTCACCACTGAATTTCAAGTTATGGATATTAGTGACAACTACAATCTCCTACTGGGAAGACCATAGATATATATGGCTGGAGCAGTGCCATCATCTCTCCACCAATCACTGAAGTTTTTATGGGACAAACATGAGGCTGTAATCCATGGAGCGGGTAGCATTCACAACTATCTCGATAACTCTATGCTTATAGTAGAAGAAGTCCCTAAAGATACAGACTTCCATATAGTAGAGGATGTGGGATCTGCCCATCGAGCGGACGATGAAGAAATCCCAATACCACCGGTCTGCAAGATGATCGCTGCAACCATGCTCTGGAATGGGGTTCGAGCTTAGCAAAGGCCTAGGACGAGAGCTCCAAGGCATCCGAGAACTGGTGTTAGTTTCGAGTAATGAGTATTGCTTTGGTCTTGGGTACATACCCAACACCGAAGAAGTCTCTGATGGTGAATAGAAAAAAAGTGGTCCTCCACAGATGAGAAAGCCATTCCTGGGTTTGTAACTTTCATTTTCGGTCTGCATGCCCATGCACAGCAACGGGGATCCATAAGAAGGTTTAGGGATGTTGTTCTAAGAGGAAGAGTGTGCCACTATACTAGAGGAATGCTTTGAAGCACCCACCATCCACGACGCTGATTCAGATAAGGAGCTGACCAACTGTACCTCTACCCTATTTTTGGCTCCTCGGTAGAGTGAATTTTAAAATTTGCTTTCAAAAATTGGTGGAAATCGGCCGAGGCTCGAGCATTCACCATATATATCTCTAATTTTTCACGTGTTTTAAAAAAAATTAGAAATGACTCAATGTTAATCTAAGTTAGGACCACAGTTTGTACTTTTATCAAAGCAAATGGAAGCCTCAATTTATGAATAATAGAATCTTTATTTTGTTTAACATGTTTTTACCCACTAACTATGCTTTGCCTTATTTTTTTAGTAATTATAATAAAACAACTCATAATGTCTTGACATGTCGTGAGATGATTGAGTCGAGTGATAAAGATGATTGAGTTAAGTGATAAAGGTGAGAAAGAATATGAGGAGTATGATGAAGAAACAGAGTTACCAGAGGACGTTATCGATTAGGAAGATCAGTATGAGAATAGGCAAATGCCTAATTTAGATAAAACTGAAGCAATCAACCTCGGGGATGAGGAAACGGTCGGAGAAACCCGTGTATGTGCGTACTTGGACGCGCCTAGAAAGAAGAGTTAGTAAATCTGTTAAGAGAGTACGCCGACATATTTCCGTGGTCGTATGTGGAATGCCCGGGTTGAGCACGAACCTAGCAACCCATAAGCTACCTATCGATGCACAAGTTGTCAAGGGACATGCATTGGCCAATTTGCTAGCAGAAAGTCCAGTCAACGAAGAATATGCACCATTAAAGACATATTTCTCGGATGAAGAAATAATAAGAATTGAGAGGAGACGGTCTAAGCCTACTCAGGATGGAGAATGTTCTTTGATGGCATCATCAACTACAAAGGTTCGGGGATCAGAGTGGTTTTGGTTTTAGAAATAGGGTCAACATCACCCGATGGTAGCCAAGCTCAACTTCCAATGCACAAACAACATGGCAGAGTGCAAATCTTGCATTCTAGGTCTCTGTATGGCCATCGACATGGATATACAAGAACTCCTATTAATCGGCGACTCATATCTACTAATTCACTAAGTTCGAGGAGAATGGACCACAAAAAATGAGAAGATCTAGCTATATCAGAAAGATTGAACTCAAGCACACGCCAAAAGCCCAAAACTAGTTCATCAATGCTCTTGTAACCATAAAATCCATGATACAACACCCTAAAAGAAGCCACATTGACTCGTTGGAGATCAACATCAGGGAAAAACATGTTTCTTAATATTCTGATGTGGAAGTAGAGCCCGATGGTAAACTATGGTATGTCGATATAACCACATATCCATAAAAGAGAGAGTATCCTGAAAATATCACAGCTAACCAAAAGAAGACCGTCAGAAGAATGGATAATGGTTTCTTCCTAAATAAGGAAATACTCTACAAGAGGACGCCCAATCTAAGGCTACTCAGATGTGTTGATGTTGTACAGGATACAAAGCTATTAGAATAAGTACACGCCGTGACTTGTTGCCCTCAGATGAATGTGTTCATCTTGGCCAAGAAGATTTTAAGGGTAGGTTACTATTGGATGACTATGAAAATTGATTATAGCCAATTCATACAAAGATGCCACCAATGCCAAATCCACATAGATTTAATCAAGGTCCCACCAAATGAGCTCAATGTCATGAGCTCACCCTGCCATTTGTAGCCTGGGACATGGATGTTATTGGGCCCATAATGTAATTACCCGTCTGGTCATTTTTAACTAAAGACATTTATTTTCTTATCTAGCCCTTCCGGTAGACTCTATGTGGGGTTTTTGATGCACGGAGATGGATGGCATGGATCTCAAGGTCCATTTATATGAGTTTCAGATGAAAACCCAAAAATTAGAAACTTAGAGTCGGTTAGTTTGACTCAAAATTGACTTTTCGCTAGATGGGTTCATTTCCAGGTTTCGTGACTTCTAGTAGTTTTAGAGGGTCATTTATGGCTCAGTCGAGTCATTTATTCGCTTCTCGAGGAAATCAGATGTATTTTGTGGCTTTATTTGAAAAGTTTGGATATTTGATTTTCTTGGATGATTCTTTAGAAAAGTATGTCTTAGCTAGGTTAAATATGAAATATGAGGGTACGAGCAAATTCGTAGTATTGTTTACCTTAGATGAGCATGTCTAGTTTGTGTCCAAAGTGTCCCGGGAGTGCTTCGGGAGTTTGATGGAAGTTTGGACTGTTTTCCCTATTCTGGTGTCTGGTGTCTGTTCTGGCAGAATCTATTTCCGCTTCGACGTGTCCACTTCAACGGTAGGTTGGCTCGCCAAAGTGAGGGCTTGGAAAGTGGGAAATGTTTGTCATGGCGAAGAGTCTATCTGCAGGGGAGAGTCCACTCCTGCGGAGTTATGCTCGTCGTGGCACTGAAGTGATGTGTAAAGTGACACCGCCTTGGCGGGGGTTTTGTCCACCGCAGTGGGTCTGCTCCAACGGAGTCGATTCCATTGAGGCAGAAGAATTGTATTAGGTGTCCTATAAATTCCTTAGGTCAGAATTTTCCTTCCCAAAATAGAAAACCTCGAGACCAAAGCCGCCATTGAGTATTTTCAAAAACGTAGGAGCAATTTCAACCTTGGGGTAAGAGATTCTTTCATTTATGACTTAAGTTTATGCTTCTCAGTTCATTAATGGTGATATAGTGTGTTACTAAGTTGGGGGGAAATGAATTGCAAGTTTTAATGAGAATAAGAGAGTTATGTTATTGATTAATGAAGGGTTTATGGATTAGTTTGCTTATATTACTGAGCATTAGTGATGAATATGATTATATAATCATATTATAAGGCTTAATTCGGTTGTAGAAACATATTTTCAATCGTGGAAATTTTTTAGGGTTTCAATTTAGGCTTTTTAATTATTGTTCAATTGAGGGTCCAAATGTGTATAATTTTTCAATTGAGTGTAGAACACTCCTGTTTGGCCCCAAGGTAGGATACGATTTAGTTTTTTGAAACTTCGATAGAAGTACATAATTAGTAATAAATACTGAGGGGTATTGGGTGTATTTTGGGGGTCCCACTCAGACGATTGTGATGAAAGTCTAAGTGGATACTGGTGTTGAACTGTGATGATGAGATTTGGGAATCAACTGTCTCGCTTTGAACTATAGCCTAGGTGAAACACGGCACTTAGTGCCTGACTGTATGTGATCGAGCGAACCACATGGCTTGTTAATAAACATGGGCATCAAAACATACACTAACAATGATGATAAAACATGTAAAATTATGACTAAAAGTAGTTTGAAATATCATAGCAGAAATATCTGAGTAAAACATGTTAAGTCTGAAAATAATGCTGTCATGTCACGCTAACTAGACTAGTCTATGAAACCTTTGAAACATGAATCTACAAAAATGTTTACCAGAATAAGTCCCTAGCATACCTCTACTACTAATGCATAGTAAAAAGTAACTAGACTGACACCTCGAATGAGATGAGGCTCACCAGACAACTGATACTAAAGCAATCCTACTGGGCAGATCCATCTATCTGAAACTTAGCACCTGTATTGTGAAGTGCAAGCCCCATGCAAAGGGACATTTAGTACATTTGAATTGTATTGTATGTAAAGCAACTGAAAAAATTAGAAGACACATGATATAACATGAACATGAACTGAAACTGAAACATGAACATGAGCATAGGTATGATAATATGTGTAAAATCTTTAAAACTATACATCTGTATATCTGTGTATCTGTGGGAGAGCATTAACAAAATTGATATTAACCACCACGTGTGAACGTGGAGTCTGATCTCTTCCTGAGCAGCTAAGCCATCTCATACCTTGCCGGAGTACGAGACATGAACATAAACATGATTGATCTAATAAACCCATAAGGGGTAATAAGAAGGTACCATTTTCTAGCAGAGCGATCTTTATCCTACGTTGGCATATGTAGTTTTAGGCTATCTGGGCCTTCTCGGTAATCTGTGCAACTCCCAAAACATGTACTTGAAAAAGTTTACTTGAAAGCCCATGAATTTCATGAAATAACTTGTAAATTTATAATTTAGCATGTGAAAAAAATACATAATATAACTTGTAGAAATTATGAGAAACATATATAACTTTATGGAACTGAGTGATAATGATTATAACTTGTATTTAAGAACTCATGAAAATCAAGGCATGAGTTCATGGATTACGGATAGGTTCATGGCAGTCACAATAACATAAAATGAATGTAATTAATTAAGTCAAGTTATAACCTGAGATATAATTATACATGTATATAGGGTTATCATGAACTCGAGTAAAACCCTAGATTATGGAAATTCATGATTTCATGGTTAACTGTGGCGTAGGGAAGAACAATGATATTTCCACACATAGATAGAAGCTCTACATACCTTATTCGCTCCATACTTGTATTTGAAATCCGAACTTGGAAGGAGGAATCTAAAGCTTGAACCTTTAATTCCTTGAGTTGGGTTTTTTTGTAAACCTTAGGTTAGAAACAATAATCTTCGCTTAGGAATTGATTACACATGATTAGAATCGCATGCAATTTCATGAAACAGACTTACCTTAAGCCATGGGGATGATATGAGAAGAGAACTTCGTGCTAGGGATTGGGGAATATGAAAAAATCTGATTTTTGGGACTAAGGATGCGTATTTATATTGTTCCCAGTAGGAAGGATTCGACGGACTGTCAAATTTTATACGGTCTGCCATGGGACCATCGAATTATGTACGGTCCGTATAATCGGACCTTCAAATTAATTTAATTAATTCACAATTTTAGTGACTTCAAAACTTGAGATTTTTTAGATGGTAAAAAAGGACGGACCATCAATTACTATACGGTTCATAAAAAATAAATTGGGTTCTGTCAATTTCAAGAATGGAATCGACGGTTCATTTCAATGGACCGTAATTAATTCTACAGTCTGTATATTCCGGCATCAAATTTAATCTGTAGAACTAAAATTGGTTTTCAACTTTAAAATCCCCGCTTTACTTTTCCTAACTCCTGAATCATAAACATGACTTAGTTTAAAGGTATGAGGTTTTATAATATCTCCATTTTGGGATCATTCATCCTAGAATGATGGATCATGGTTAAGAATGAGACTGAACGTAGTGTGAGTGCATGACCGTGGAGAAATATGACATGAAATATGGAAACTGAATTGACATGATTACATGAAAATATGAACATGAGGACATGGAACATGAGTACGGAATACATGAACGTGAAACATGAGACATGGATATGAAAGGGACATGACATGATTATTGAAGGTATTTATTTTGATCGCTTTCTACTTGCTCCTCAAATAAGTGCGGATATCTGGACTTCATGTCTTCTTCGGCTTCCCATGTAACCTCTCCAACATTTTGACTTCTCCACAACACTTTCACTAAGGCAACTTCCTTAGTTCTCAACTTTCAAATCTAACGATCCAAAATAGCCACAAGGATATCCTCATAGGTCAAACCATCCTTAACTGTAATGGAATCGGTAGGGACAACTAACGACGGGTCTCCCACACACTTCCTCAACATAGATACATGAAACACTAGATGAACAACAACTACATCTTGTGGAAATTCAAGTTCATAAGCCATTTGGCCGAATCTCCTCAAATCTCTACATGGTCCAATATATCTGGGACTGAGCTTCCCTCTCTTTAAAAATCTCATGACATTTTTCATAGGTGAAACTTTAAGAAATACACAATCATCAACTTGAAATTCCATGTCTCTACACCTCACATCTGAAGAGGACTTTTGGTGACTCTGAGTTATTTTCTAATGCTTCTGAATCAACTTGAATTTCTCCATAGCTTGATGGACCAAGTCGGGTCCTAAAAACTCTGCTTCACCAACTTCGAACCAACCAATTGGTGATCTACACCTTCACCCATATAAAGCTTCGAACGGTGCCATCTGGATGGTAGCATGATAACCGTTATTATATGCAAACCCAATTAGAGGCAAGTGATCATCCCAATTACCTTTAAAATTAAGAATGCATGCCATCAACATATCCTCAAGAGTCTAAATAGTATGTTCTGTCTGGACATCTGTTTGAGGATAAAAGGTTGTGCTGAGATTTACCTTGGTACCCTATCCTTTCTGGAAATACTTCCAAAAATGTGCTATGAACTGAGAACCACGATATGAAATAATGGACACTTGGGTCCCATGAAGCCTGACAATTTCTTGGATATACAACTTAGCATAATTCTCTATTGAATCTGTGGTCTTGATTGGCAAGAAGTAGGCTGATTTATTAAGTCAATCTACAATCACCCAAATCGAATCATGCCTTCAGGCTGAGCGAGGTAGACCTGTTATGAAATCCTTGTTTATAATTTCCCATTTCCAGACAGGATTATCAATATAGCCAATCCTCCAGGCCTCTGGTGCTCGACTTTCACCTGGTGACAATTCAGACACTTGGCTACAAAATCTGCTATATTCCTCTTTATGTCATTCCACCAAAAAAATCTCTTTATGATCGTGATACATCTTGGTAGAACCTGAGTGAATTGAATACCTGGAATTGTGTGCTTCCACCATGATTCACTATTTGGGTCCGTCCATATCTGGAACACATAACCTGCCTCGGTACCTCAAAGTACCATCATCTCTCCCTTGTTCAAAAGTTGTAGTATTATGCTTGTAAATCCCCTCTTCCAGCTGCAATAAAAAGGGATCATTAAACTATTTTTCCTTCACTTTAGCTACTAAGGATGATTTAGACTTGTTCTAGATAACTACACCACCATCTTCGGAGTCCATGAGTCGAACTCCTAGACTGGCTAGTCGATGAATCTCCTTCGTCATGATTCTCATATCTTTTTCAACATGAGCTAAATTTCTCATAGATCGCCGACAAAGAGTATCGGCTACCACATTCGCATTCCCTAGATGGTAAAGAACATCTACATCATAATCCTTTATCAGTTTGAGCCATCTCCTCTATCTAAGATTCAACTCCCGCTACTTGAAAATACACCGAAGGCTCTTATGATCTGTGAAAATGTCAACGTGAACTCCATATAAATTTATGCCATATCTTGAGTGCAAAAATCACGGCTTCCAATTCTAAGTCACGAGTCGGATAATTATTTTCATGAGGTTTAAGCTGTCTGGATGCATAAGCTATAACATTACCATGCTACATTAAAACACGTCTATAACACCTCGTACCTTCAAACTAAGCCTTGTTCATGATCCACGAGTGTAAAAAACCAAAACGGGGAGTTTAAGTTGAAAAACCAATTTCAATCCTGCAGACTAAATTTGACCTTGGGTTATAGGACCGTATAATGTTTTATGACCCGTTAAAACAAACCATCAATTTCATTTTTAAAATTGATGGAAATATTGTAAATTTTATGGACCGTCCAATTATTGATGGCCATCGGTTTCTACCGTCCCAGAACTCCAACTTTTACAACTCTCTGAAATTTTCAAGACCATGTCGGTCCATTTATACGGATCGTAGAAAATTCTACAGTCCAGACCCAAGCCTTCGGAACATTGATGGACGGTCAATTTGGACCGTCAAAATATTGATGGCCCATAATCAGGCTGTCAAAATATTGATAGACCATCAAAATGAACCGTCAATTCCTTCTGACTGGGAATAGTATAAATATGTAGCCTTAGTCTCAAAAATCATATTTTCACTTCTCTCAAGCCCTAGCATGAAGGTTTCCTCTCCGATCATCCCCACAACTCAAGGTAAGTCCCGTCCATGTATTTCCATGCGATTCTAATCAAGAACAATCAATTCCTAAGCAAAATTCACTACTTTTAAACTAGGGTTTTCAAGATAAACCCAATTCAAGGTTTCAAGGTGCAATCTTTGGAGTTCTTCTTCAAAGTTCGAATTTTTTAATATAAGTTTGGAATCGAGTAAGGTATGTAGAGCTTCTATCTATGTGTGGGTACATAATTGTTCTTCCTCCACGCCACGTTTCTATGAAATCATGAATATTCTATAATTAGGATTTTAACTATATTATCATGATAACCCTAATTATATGTAATACTGTATATACAACATGTCTCTATTACAATTCATCTATCGTATTCATGATATACCATTACGATTATCATGAACCTGTCTGTAATCCATGAATGCATGCTTTTATCTCCATGGGTTCTTAAATACAAGTTATAATCAATATTACTCAGTTTCATGAAGTTATATATGTTTCCATGTGTTTACACAAGTTATATTCCATATGTATTTACATGTTAAATTAAAATCATGAATCATGTTTACAAGTTATTTCATGAAATCCATGGGCTTACAAGCCATTATTTTCAACTACATTTTTTTTGGAGTTCCATAGTTTAGCGAGAAGGCTCTAGTAGCCTGAAACTACGTATGCCGCCATAAGATAAGGGTCGCTCCTCCCAGAAGACGATATCTTAAGATTTGCAGATTGGATCCTTTCTTACCATGTTCATGTCTCATACGCCGACAAGGTATGGAAAAACTCTATTGGTTGAACCAAGTACCAGACTCTACGTATTCACGTGCTAATTCATATTATCAGTTATGCTACTGTTCTATATACAAATATACAAATTTACAGATACACATGTTTTAAACTCATGTTAGATCATGTCCATACTCATGTTCAGTTTCATTTCATGTCCTATTATTTTATGTGCCTTTTTATTTTTACAGTTGCTTCATATACAGTACAATTCAAATTTACTAATTTCCCTTTAAGTAGGGCTTACACTTCACGGTGCAGTTGCTGAGTTTTAGGGAGATAGATCTGCTCAGTATGATTACTTCAGTACCAACTGTTTGGTGAGCGACATCTAATTTAGGGTGTTAGTATAGTAGTTTATGACTATGTATTATTAGTGGAGGTATGCCAGGGCCTTGTCTTGGTAAATAGTTTTGCAAACTCATGATGTTAGAGGTTTCATAGACTAGTCTAGTATCATGTCATGTCAGTCATGTCAGCATTATTTTCAGACATATCTTGTTTTACTCAGATGATTCTGCTATTACATTTTCTGACTATTATTTCAGTATCATGTTTTATAGGTTTTAAATAATTACTTCAGTATGTTTTGATGCCCATGTTGACAATCAAGCCATGTAGTTTGCTCGATCATATGCAATCATGAACTGAGTGTCATGTTCTGCCTAAGAAATGGTACGGGGCATGTCAAAGCTTGGTATCAGAGCATTAGGTTTAAGTGTCTTAGAGAGTCTATAAAACCATATTCAGTGGGGTCACTTTTATGTGTGTGAGAGCCCCACACATGTAAATAGTTGAATACCAAGACATCTAGCATTGTCTCACTTCTTTCGTACTCTAGATCGTGCAGTTAGAGATACCTCTCGGACATCCTTCTAACTCGTGTGTATTACGTATTTCAGAAAAATACTTGTGAAAAGAAAGTACACCAAGAGGACTTCAGCTAATAGCCAGAGAGCCGCTAATGATGTTGCTTGCAAGGAGATGCTAAGGCCCGGGAGCCAATTCAGGTACAACACCCCTAACACTGACTTCTGCTCCAGTGTTAACATTGCCAGAGGAAACCTCCAGAGAGATCAAACCTCATGAAAAGAACTACCCTACTCATGACTTAGAATTGGCAGCCGTGATTTTTGCACTCAAGAGATGGTGTCACTATTTGTATGGAGTTCATGTTGACATTTTCACAGATCACAAGAGCCTTCGGTATATTTTCAAGCAGCGAGAGTTGAATCTTAGGCAGGTGAAATGGCTCAAATTAATAAAGGATTATGTTGTAGATGTTCTATACTATCCAGGGAAAGCGAACGTGGTAGCCGATGCTCTTAGTCGGCGATCCATAGGAAGTTTAGTGCATGTTGAAAAAGATAAGAGAACCATGAAGAAAGACATTCATTGACTATCCAGTCTAGGAGTTCGACTCATGGATTCTGAAGATGGCGTTGTTGTTTAGAACAAGTCTGAATCCTCCTTAGTACCCGAGGTGAAGGAGAATTAGTTTAGTGATCCCTACTTGTTGCAGTTGAAAGAGGAGATTCACAAGAATAAGACTACGACTTTTGAGCAAGGAGGAGATAACTATACTTTGAGGTACCGAGACAGGTTATGTGTTCCAAATGTGGATGGACTCAGAGAGCAAATCATGGTAAAACGCATAATTCCAGGTATTCTATTCACCCTAGTTCTACCAAGATGTATCATGATCTTAAGGATTTTTTTGGAGGAACGATATGAAGAGAAATGTGGCAGACTTTGTAGCCAAATGTCCAAATTGCCAGCAAGTGAAATCCGAACACTAGTTAATATTCCTATTTGGAAATGAGAGATGGTAAATATAGACTTCATAACATGTTTACCTGGCTCAGCCTGAAGACATGGTTTGATTTGGGTGATTGTGGACCGACTGACCAAATCAGGCCACTACTTGTTAGTTAAGACCACATGCTCAGTAGAGGACTATGCTAAGTTCTATATCCAAGAAATTATCAGGCTTTATGTGAACCTAGTGTCCATCATTTTCGATTGTAGTGCTCAGCTCACAGAATATTTTTGGAAGTCATTTCATAGAGGAATGGGTACCAAAGTAAATCTCATTATAATTTTTCATGCTCAGACAGATGGCCAGGCAGAGCATACTATTCAAACTCTTGAGGATGTATTGAGGGCATATGTTTTCAATTTTAAAGGTAATTGGAATGATCACTTGCCTCTCATTGAGTTTCCTCATAATAATAGTTATCATGCTAGCATTCAAATGGCACCATTCGAAGCTATGTATGGGCGAAGATGTAGATCACCAATTGGTTGGTTCGAGGTTAGTGAAGCAGAGTTGCTAGGACCAGACTTAGTCTATTAGGCTGTAGAGAAAGTCAAGTTAATTCAGGAGCATTTGAAAATAGCTCAGAGACGCCAGAAATCTTATTCAGATGTGAGGCGTAGAGACATGGAGTTTCAAGTTAATGATTGTGTTTTTTTGAAAGTTTCACCTATGAAAGGTGTCATGAGGTTTGGAAAGAAAGGAAAGCTCAATCGTAGATATATCTGACCATACAAGATTTCGAGGAGAGTTGGCCAAGTGGCTTATAAACTTGAATTGCCACAAGATTTAGTTGTTATGCATTCAGTATTCCATGTGTTCATGTTGAGAAAGATGTGGGAGACCCGTCGTTGGTTGTCCCTACCTATTCCATTACGGTTAAGGATGGTTTGACCTATGAAGAGATCCATATGGCTATTTTGGATCGCTAGATTCAAAAGTTGAGAATTAAGGAATAGCTTCAGTGAAAGTGTTGTGGAGAAGTCAGAATGTTGAGGAGGCTACATGGGAAGCCGAAGAATACATGAAGTCCAGATATCCGCACTTATTTGAAGAGCAAGCTGAAAACGATCAAGGTAAATGCCTTCAGTATTCATGTCATGTCATTTTCTTATCTATGTCTCATATTTCACGTTCATGTATTCAATACTCATGTTCCATGCCCTTATGCTCATGTTTTCATGTAATCATGACAGTTCAGTTTCCATGTTTCATGTCATGTTTCTTCACATTCATGTACTCATTCTATGTCCAGTCTCAGTCTTAACCATGACCTATCATTCGAGGACGAATGATCCCAAAGGGGAGATATTGTAACCCTAACTATATGTAATATTGTATATACATCATATATCTATTACAATCCGTCTATCGTATTCATGATATTCCATTATGATTATCATGAACCTGTCCGTAATCCATGAATACATGCTTTGATTTCCATGTGTTCTTAAATACAAGTTATAATCAATATTACTCAGTTTCATGAAGTTATATATATTTTTTCATGTGTTTACGCAAGTTATATTCCATATTGTATTTACATGTTAAATTAAAATCATGAATCATGTTTACAAGTTATTTCATGATATACATGGGCTTATAAGCCATTATTGTCAACTACATGTTTTTGGGAATTGCATATTTTAGCGAGAAGCTCTAGTAGCCTGAAACTACGTATGCCACTGTAGGATAAGGGTCGCTCCTCCCAGAGGATGATATCTTAAGATTAGCAGATTGGATCATTTCTTACCATGTTCATATCTTATACCCCGACAACGTATGGAAAAGCTCTACTGGTCGGACCAAGTACCAGACTCCACGTACCCATGTGGTGATTCATATTGTCAATTATGCTACTGTTCTCCCCACATATAAATAGATATACAAGCTTACAAGTTTACAGATACACAAATTTTATACATGTTTTATACTCATGTCAGATCATGTTTATGCTCAAGTTCAGTTTCAGTTCATGTCCTATTATTTTATGTGCCTACTTATTCTTTTAGTTGATTTACATACAGTACAATTTAAATATATTAACGACCCTTTGCATGGGGCCTACACTTCACGGTGCAGGTGCTGAGTTTCAGGGAGACAAATTTGCTCAGCATGATTACTTTAGTACCAGCTATTTAGTGAGCCACATCTCATTTGCGGTGTTAGTCTAGTATTTTATGACTATGCATTATTAGTGGAGGTATGCCAGGGCCTTGTCTTGGTAAATAGTTTTGCAAACTCATGGTGTTAGAGGTTTCATAGACTAGTTTAGTATCATGTCATGTCAGTCATGTTAGCATTATTTTCAGACATATCATGTTTTACTCAGATGATTCTGCTATTACATTTTCTGACTATTATTTTAGTATCATGTTTTACAGGTTTTAAATCATTACTTTAGTATGTTTTTATGCCAATGTTGACAATCAAGCCATGTGGTTTGCTCAGTCACATGCAGTCAGAAACTGAGTGTCGTGTTTCGCTCAGGCCATGGTTTAGGGCGTGACAATACCCAAGACCAATTCTTGAAGCATCATAATATCCTACGAACCCTTCGGTTCCCTCTGACAAAGTTAATACTGGAGCAAAAGTCAGTGTAGTTTTTAGTTCTTCAAAAATACGCTCAGAGGCATGTGACAATTGAAATTTGACTTTCTTCTAAGTCAATCTAGTTAATAGAGCTGACATGGAAAAAAAACCTTATACAAATCGTTTGTAATAGCCTGCCAGACCAATGAAAATCCATATATCTAAAGTAAAAGTGGGTCTGGGCCAATCAACCTAAACGCCCTCCCTTGAAATCACATGTCCTAAGAATGCCAATGTCTTTAACCAAAATTCACACTTAGAAAACTTGACATAAAGCTCGCGGTCTTGAAGTGTCCGCAACACTATTCTGAGATGTTATGTATGATCAGCCTCGCTACAGGAATAGACTAGAATGTCGTCAATGAGGACAATGACGACAAGATCAAGATAAGGCTTGAAGACTTTGTTCATAAGATCCATGAAAGAAGCTAGGGCATTTGTCAATCCGAACGACACAACACAAAATTCAAAATGACCATAGAGAGTTTTGAAGGCGGTTATTGGAAAATCAACTTCCTTAACCTTGAGCTGATGGTACCCTGATCTAAGGTCAATCTTGGAATATCACTGGGCACCCTGAAGTTGATCGAATAAATCATTGATTCTGGGAAGAGGGTATTTGTTCTTAATGGTGAACTTGTTCAACTCAATGCACATACATAAAGGTCCATCTTTCTTTTGAACAAACAAGACTGGTGTACCCCATGGTAAGACACTTAGTCTAATGAATCCCTTATCAAGGAGGTCTTTCAACTGGGCTTTTAGTTCTCTTAACTCTGCTGGAGCCATTCTGTATGGCGGAATAGATATTGGCTTAGTGCCGGGAAGTAGATCAATTCCAAACTCAATCTCTCTATTAGGAGGAACTCCGGGAAGATCTTCTGGAAACTCATTGACAACTGGTACTGACTGAAGAGTTGGAGTATGGGTATCTACATCCCTAACCCGAACTAGATGGTAAATGTACCCTTTGTATATTATCTTTCTGGATTTAAGATAGGAAATAAACCTATCTATGGGTGTCACTACATCACCCTTCCATTCTATGACTGGTTCATCGAGAAATTCGAATTTTACAATTTTGGTTTTACAACCTCCTGTAGCATAACTTGAGGACAAATAATCCATACCCATGATTAAATCAAAGTCTACCATTTCTAACTCTACCAAGTCAACCACTATAATGCGGTGATAGACTTTAACTGGACAACCCCTATATACCCGCATGGCTATAACCGACTCACCAACTGGTGTGGATAATTCAAAAGGTTCATGCAACTTTTATGGTTATATCCCAAACTTCTTGGCAACAAAAGGGGTTCAGGATCCATAATGGCATAAATATCAAAAGTGAAATCGATTAATATACTTGTGACCACATCTGCGTGGGCCTCTGTGTCTTTATGACCTGATAGTGCATACAAGCGGTTTGGACCTCCGCCTGTATTACCAAACTTAGCTGGACCACGCCCTGATTGGTCTTGATAATTATGAGGAACTACTGAATTTATGGACTGAGCCACATTACCCCATGTACCCTACCTCGCTGATGGGCAGTCTCACTGAAAGTGATCTCATTGGCCACACCTAAAAAAGACATCCATACCCAGGAGACACTCCACTGGGTGTCTATTACCACACTTACCACAAACTGGGTTACTGAAAGAACTTTGACCCATACTGGCATGTGACTGGGAGCCTGATGCTCTAAAGTTCTGTCTCTTGTTATCATTCCTTAACCTTGGAGCTGGGGAACTGGCTGAAGATGGAGCAGGTCCTGATGACCTATTTTTGAAGAACTATCTACCTCCACCTCCCCCATGGCTGAAGTGACCTGAAGACTTGGATCTCTTATTAAACTCCATGTCATTCTCTTTCTGCAAGGCCTCATTTTCCTTCAACATATTCTTATTACCATGTACGAACGCAAGCATCTTCGTAATAGTCATCTCTCTATTTTGGGTTGTAATATTAGTTGTATCGTACAAATAGGGATCAAGACCATACACGAAATGCCTAACTCTAGCCCTCATGTATGGAACCATATGTGGAGAATACTTTTTCAAAGAGACAAACTGAAGATAATATTCCTGAACACTCCTGCCATTCTATTTGAGGTTCTCAAATTCTATATTCTTTGCCTCTCTGACATCAATTGGCAAAAAATGCTCAGTAAAAGCATATGCAAACTCATCCCAAGTTGCTAGAGATGCATCTTCTTCGCGGGATTACTCCAAAGACTCTTACCAGATATTAGCAACATCCTACAACTAATAAGCTCCAAACTCTTATGCCTCTACTTCAGTAACATGTATAACACGGAAGATTTTCTATAGCCCATCAATAAAATTTTGTGAATCCTCTGTCTTACTTGACCTTGTGAACAATGGACGGTCCATACGAAGAAACTCACGAGTCCTAAAACTAGACAACTCTCCATTAGTTTCCATACTTGGAGTTATTTCCTGACATTGGGCTTGAGTAGCCACAAGTTAGGTAAGTAGTTGAATAGCTCCCTAACATATGAATCAGTGGAATTGGGCGGCGGAACTATGATCTCCGCAGGCTCTGTAGTATCGGGTGGGGGTGCTGTACCAAAATTGGCCCCTGAGCCTGAGCATCATCCTCACGAGCAGTATTAGTGGCAGCTCTCTTACTTGTAGCTGATTTCCATTACGCAGTCATTTTCTGAAACCTAATACGCATGAGTTAGAAGGATGTCCTAAAGGTATAACTCTAACTGCATGATCTAGAGTATGAAAAAAAAGTGAAACAGTCCTAAATGTCGTTGTGGTCAACTGTTTACATGTGTGGGGCCCTCACACATATAAAGTTACCCCATTGGACAGTTTCATAGACTCCTTAAGACACTTGAACCTACTGCTTTGATACCAAGCTTTAGCACACCCTGAACCATGGACTGGGGGGAAACACGACACTCGGTGCTTGAATGCATGTGGCTGAGCGAACAACATGTCTTTCTGATCAACATGGACATCAAAACATACCCTAACAATGATGATGAAACATGTCAAATGGTATATTAAAAGTAGTCTGAAATATCATAGAGGAAATATCCGAGTAAAACATGTTAAGTCTGCAAATAATGTTGTCATGTCACGCTAACTGGACTAGTCTATGAAACCTCTGAAGCATAAGTCTACAAAATTGTTTACTAGGACAAGGCCCTGACATACATGTACTACTAATGCGTAATCAAAAGTAACTAGACTGACACCCTGAATGAGATAGGGCTCACTAGACAGCTGATACTGAAGCAATCCTACTGAGTAGATTGGTCTTCATGAAACTCATCATTTGCACTGTGAAGTGAAGGCCCCATACAAAGGGACGTTAGTATATTTGAATCGTATTGTATGTAAAGAAACTGAAAGAATAAGAAGGCACATGATATAATAGGAACATGAACTGAAATTGGAACATGAATATGAACATAAGTATAATAATATGTGTAAAATATGTAAAACTATACATACGTATATCTGTATATATGTGTATCTGTGGGATAGCATTAATAAAATTGAAATGAACCACTATGTGTGAACGTGGAGTCTAATCTCTACCTGATCAGCTAAGCCATCTCGTACCTTACCGGAGTACGAGACATGAACATGAACATGAACATGATGGATCTAATAAACCCACAAGGGGTAATAAGAACGTACCATTTTCTATCAGAGCGATCTTTATCCTAGGTTGGCATACGTAGTTTCAGGCTATCTGATCCTTCTCGGTAATCTGTGCAACTCCCAAAGCATGTACTTTAAAATAGTTGTCTTGAAAGCCCATGAATTTCATGAAATAACTTGTAAACATAACTTGTAAATTTATAATTTAACATGCGAAGAAATACATAATATAACTTGTAAAAATCATGAGAAACATCTATGACTTCATGGAACTGAGTGATAATGATCGTAACTTATATTTAAGAACTCATGAAAATCAAGACATGGGTCCATGGGTTGCGAACATATTAATAACAATCACAATAAAAAATCATGAATGTAATTAATGAAGTCAAGTTATAACCTAAGATATGATTATACATGTATATAGGGTTATCATAAACTTGAGTAAAACCCTAGATTATTGAAAATTCATGATTTCATAGATAATTGTGGCGTGGAGAAGAACAATGATGTTCTCATACGTAGATAGAAGCTCTACATACCTTATTCGCTCTAAACTTGTATTAAAAATCCGAACATGGAAGCATGAATCTAAAGCTTGAACCTTTAATTCCTTGAATTGGGTTTTCTTGTAAACCCTAGGTTAGAAATAATGATTTTTGCTTAGGAATTGATTACACATGATTAGAATCGCATGGAATTTCATGAAACGGACTTACCTTGAGCTATGGGGATGATGGGAGAAGAGAACTATCATGTCCCAAATCGGGGAACGTGCGGGCACCTACCCTTTTCCCACTTAGTAGGCGAACCCGTCCCTTAATCACTATTTGATCAACAATAAAGTAAACCCAAACCAACAACAATAATAACAAGTCTATAATAGAATAAGAAAGAGAGCAGAATAACTCAAAATCATATCTAAGGCATATAAGAGTGTCTACTACATAATACATGTCTGAATAGCCATATAAGTCTGAATAGTGGGATACTATCTCGGAATACAAGTAAGACAAGTAAATGATAAGAGAGTCATCCGGGCTGTGGATCCGCTCATGTGCTCACCCTAGATGCTCAAAAGTTATGCCCCGGGAATCAGTCTTAAGGAGAAGTGGAACCTATCACGATCTCTGCACTCATAAAAATATGTAGCAAGGTAGTATCAGTAAAAAAACTATGTACCGATAAGTATCATTGGATGATAATAGTTAGATAACATATATAAATAAAGATATTGAAAGATAGGCATTCTCACAATCAGATATAAACACTACACAATCTAAGAATATCATCACAGGTGTAATTACCAAGTCCAAGTCCAATATGTATGAATATGAGAATATGAATGCATATGCAATGCAATGATACACACACGCTCTGAGCGGAATATCTCTACATTCCAGCAGTCAATGACCCAAGGGGGACCCACGAAGTCTATGTACCTATGTTGCGAAATGCGCAACTAGATCCTATATAAGTATATGTTGCGAAACACGCAACTCGATCGAATATAAGTGTATGTTGAGGAATGTGCAACCCGATCCAATATAAATATATGTTGCAGAACGTGCAACCCAACCCAGTCCAAATGCATGATCATGTATGTATGAATGATATCAAATGCTAAAGAGAACATATTAAGTCAATCGTGCCACACATGGAAACATAATCATCATTTCAAGAGTGAATTAATCCTCCTTCTACATACGGTCAAGTCTAGTATTAAGCATGTGGCTACGAGCTCAAGATCAATAAGGCAACAACCACAATAAAAAATAGTACCAACCTAAGTATTCCATCCCAACTTCATACCTGAAGGTGTACATGATTTCTCCAATAATTACTAACTATACATATGCTTCGCTAACGTAGTCTAACTAAGAAGGTAAGTCGTAACCTACTTGGATGCCGAGCGGAAGCCATGAATGATCACACTAGAGCCTTGCCTTTCTGCGGGTCTCGGTTATACTCGTAGTCTATTTAATATTGAAATCTAAGTTAGAAATGGAAACTAACAATACCCATATCACTAGTCTATTCTTTGAATTCAAAACCAACTATGAAAAAGGGGAAAATGGGTCACAAGGGTAAAATGGAGATTTGAGAGTGAAAACGGTAACCCAATGTTGTAGAAGTTCAAATGTATTCCCCAATTGTTAAATTAGTTCAATAATAGGTAAATTTCATCATCCAAGGCAAAAACCCCAAATTAGGCATAAACCCTAGATTTTCCAAGTTCAATTTCTCAACAAAAGTGGAATACTCAAGCCTAATAGTTACTAAATAATGAAATCCATGCTTAAGTTAGTCAAACCCATCAATTAATCTCATATTCAAGGTTCAATAATAAATTAACCCTACTTAGGTAGAGACTCACTTGTTTAACTATCTTTCTAGTTTTTTCTACCATATATTCAAGCTTAAGGAAGGTAAATAAAGTAAACAAGGGTTAAGAAGACTTACCCCAAGAAGAATCCACCTAGAAATCCTTGAAATCGCCTTAGAGATGCTTTGGATCAATACTTTCGGGAATGGAAAATGTAGGGTCTAATTTATCAGTTAAAAGGGTTTCTGGTTTCCTATCACCAGCTACAATAGTCAGTGGTCCATTGTAGCGGGGCCGACTCTAGCGGCTCTATGTCTGCAACGGTGACCCAAAATAATCCCCAAGCTTCGCCGTAACGGCCTATTGGTCGCTATAGTGGCACGATGCAATTCCCATATGCCCGTTGTAGTAGATCAGGCCTTGCCGAGGCGGGTTCGCTGTGATGCACTGGCACTCGCCCCAGCGATGGTATAAGGCACTAACAATTTTCCTATTTTCACAAATTCAACCCTGAAATCTGACAATCACCTGAGACCTCCCCGACATAAACCAAATATGCATACACACGTATAAACACGCTAAGGACTCACTCGTGGTCTCAAAATTCTCATCAGAGGTCTATTTAATCGAGTCAACCCCCAATGGCCTAAAACTAACTCTCCAACCAATAGTTAAAATACTCCCGAGAGCCTCAGAAACTGAACTAACTTTCCACCAAGTCGTAAATGACCTTCCGGACCTCATGGAATTGACAGAATTCCAAAAAAAATTTGTTTACCCAAAATTCAATTATTGGTCAAACGCTCCCACTTAAAGATTTGAATTCTTTCAATTTTCACTAGGAACACCCGAATACCTCAGGAATTGGGTCAACAGATGTAAAATAGTCAAAACGTACATAATGACTGAATAGGTCATTACATCAAATACTAATTAAATATCACTCATCCTCGAGCAACAAGGAAAGAACTGAAAGGGGGGAAGTACCTGAGTCAGCGAACAACTGAGAATATCTGGCACGCATATCGAACTCGGACTTCCATGTAGCCTCCTCAATGGGATGATGCTTCCATTGCACCTTCACTGAAGCTATCTCCTTACACCTCAACTTCCTAACATGCCTGTCCAAAATTACTATAGGCTCCTCATCATAAGACATATTCTCATCGAGCAACACAAAATCCTAATAAATGACATAAGATTCGTCTGAATGGTACATCTTTAGCATAGAAACATTGAAACTCAGATGAACACCCTACATGCCTGGTGGCAAAGCTAACTCATAAGAAACAATACCAATACGACGGAGAATCTCAAATGTGCCAATATACCTCAAGCTCAACTTGACCTTTTTCCCAAATCGCATCACACCCTTCATGGATGATATCTTCAAATGAACCTGCTCACCATCCATAAACTTTAGATCTCGGACCTTCCGGTCAGCTTATATCTTTTTCTGACTCTGAGCTGCTAGAAGCCTTTCTTAAATAAGCTTCACCTTGTCTACAGTCTCCCTCAACAAATCCATACCCCAAGGTCAAACCTCAAAAGCATCAAACTATATAATAGGAGAATGACATCTCCTACAATATAAAGCCTCAAACAACGCCATATCAATACTGGAATGGAAGTTATTATTGTATGCGAACTTTATCAAGGGTAAGAACTGATCCCAATGTCCACCGAAATCAATGATATATGCTCTCAACATATCCTCAAGCACCTGAATAGAACTCTCATATTTTCTATCAGTATGAAGGTGAAAAGCAGTACTAAGATCTAATTGAGTACCCAACTCTGCCTACAACGTCTGGTAGAAAGGAGAAGTAAATTGAGGGCCTCGATTGGAGATAATAGAAATAGGAACCCCATGCAACCGCACAATCTCACATATGTAAATCTTGGCCAACTTCTCTGCATTATAGGTTACCTGAACTGAAATGAAGTGCACAGACTTGGTCAGCCTATCCACAATAACCAAGACTTCTCACCATCCATAAACTCTAGATCTCGGACCTTCCGGTCAGCATATATCTTTTTCTGACTCTGAGCTGCTAGAATCTTTTCCTAAATAAGCTTCACCTTGTCTAAAGACTCCGTAAACAAATCCATACCCTAAGGTCAAACCTCCAAAGCATCAAAATATCTAATAGGAGAATGACATCTCCTACAATATAAAGCCTCAAACAACGCCATATCAATACTGGAATGGTAGTTATTATTTTATGTGAACTCTATCAAGGGTAAGAACTGGTCCCAATGACCACCTAAATCCATAATACGTTCTCTCAACATATCCTCAAGCACATGAATAATACTCTCAGATTGTCCATCAGTATAAGGGTGAAAAGCGGTACTAAGATCCAACTGAGTACCCAACTCTGCCTATAACGTCGATAGAAAGGAGAAGTAAACTGAGAGCTTTGATTGGAGATGATAGAAATAGGAACCCCGTGCAACCGAACAATCTCACATATGTAAATCTTGGCCAACTTCTCTACATTAAAGGTAACCTGAACCAAAATGAAGTGCACAGACTTGGTCAGCCTATCCACAATAACCAAGACTGAATCAAACTTGTCCAAGTCTTCAGAAGACCTATAACAAAATCCATGGCGATCGTCTCCCACTTCCACTCGGGAATGGGCATCCTCTAACGCACACCACTAGGTCTCTGGTGGTCTTACTTAACTTGCTGACAATTTTCACACATGATAACTAAATCTATAATATATTTATTCATTCGACCCCACTAGTAGTGTTGCCTCAAATCATAGTATATCTTAGTAGCACCTGGATGAATGAAATATCTGGAACTAAGGGCCTCCTCCAATATCAAATGAATCAAACCACCAACACGAGGAATACACACACGTCCCTTGATCCTCAAAACCCTTTATTATCAAGTATGGCCTCCTTGTCCACACCACACAACACCTTATCATGAAACTTACGTAACTAAGTATTCTCAAACTATTGAGCCCTAATCTTCTCCAAAAGAGACGATCTCGGGCACACGCTAAAACTCTACCTGGATTTGAAAATCCAATCATACAAAACTGTTAGCTAGAGTCTGAACCTCCATGGCTAAACGACACTCCGAAAAAACCAACCGAGCTAAACGGTCCTATACTCACTGCCTTGTGTCTTAAGGCAATCAGCTACTACATTAGCTTTACCCGGATGGTAAAGTATAGTGAGATCCCTCTGACTGAATACGTACGGTGATCGGTAAACACCTCACAATTGACCCCATATAGATAATGCCTCCAAATCTTTAAAGCGAATACCACCACCAACAACTCCAAATCATGGGTAAGGTAGTTCTTCTCATGGATCTTAATTTGTATGGAAACATAGGCAGTGACCTTGTCCTCTTACATCAACACAACGCCCAAAATAACACAGGATACATCACAATAAACTGAGTGATCCATAATCTCCACGAGTAATGTCAAGATCGGAGCCATAATCAATGGAGTCTTGAGGTTTTAAATGCTCTCTTCACAAGCATCAGACCACTAAAAAGGAACCTCCTTCTGGGTCAATCTGATCAGGTGAGATGCAATAGAAAACCGGTGGTAGTAATTGGCCAGTCCCACGAAACTATGAATCTTGGTCACACTAGTGGGCCTCACCCAATCCCTAACAGCCTCAATCTTCTTGGGATCAACCATAATCCCATCCTTCGACACCATGTGGCCCAAGAATGCCACATAATCAAGCCAGAACTCACACTTCAAAAACTTGGAATAAAGCTCTCTCTCTCTCTCTCACAAAAACATGGACAATCCTCAAATAATGCTCATGCTCATCTCTACTCTTTGAATACACCAAGATATTATCGATAAATACAATGACAAATGACTCTAAGTATGTCTTAAAAATGCCATTCATCAAGTTCATGAAAGCTACCGGGGTATTTGTAAGCCCAAATGACATCACAAGTAACTCGTAATGGCCATAACGAGTCATAAAGGTCTTCTTTAGAATATCCATGGCCCGAATCTTCAGCTGGTGATAGCCTGACCTCAAATCAATCTTTGAAATTACCGAAGCACCCTGAAGTTGGTTGAACAAGTCATCAATACGAGGAATTAGGTACTTATTATGAATGGTGACCTTGTTCAATTGACGGTAATCTATGCACATTCTCATCGTACCATCCTTCTTCTTCACAAACCGAATGGGAGCACCCCAAGAGGAGACACATAATCTAATGAACCCCTTACACAAAAGATCATGTGACTGCTCTTTCAACTTCCTCAACTTAATAAGTGCCATCCTATATGGTGAAATAGAAATAGGGCATGTGTCTGGCTCTAAGTAAATGCAAAAATCAATTTCACGATGGGGTGGCATACCTAGTAAATCAGTAGGGAATACCTCCGCGAACGCATGCATAAGAAGCACGAACACAAGGGATATAGAATCAACACTAGTATCATGAACTTGGACCAAGTAGGCCAAACATCCTTTGTCGACTAGTTTCTTCATGTGGAGATAAGAAATGATCTTCTTCGAAGAAGGACTCGGAGTACCCCCTCCACTCAAGTCTAGGAATCCCAAGCATAGCCAAGGTTAAGGTCTTGGTGTGACAGTCCAAGATCGCATGGTACTGAGATAACCAACTTGTCACACCCCAACCTTGGGGAGTGTGGTCGACATCCAACACCCGAAGGTTTGGGCAAACCGTTGTAGTAATAAGAACTTGTAACATAAGATTAAGGCCAACCAGGCTTCTATAATACTGTATAAGACAAAAATAGATGACAACCTGCAAACAGAAAAGTCCCAACATGATATATATATACAGACAACCATGGTCGACAAGGCCACAAGAAGAGTACACTACTAACAAAAGAGGGCCGATAAGGCCACAACATACACAAACCCACTATACACAAGCCTGCAAGCCTCTACAAGTGATATAATATGTCAACAGGTCAGGACAAGGCCCCATTATACCTAAAATTCTAGTAATATATATAATAGTACCTAAAGACTCTTGTATAACAACTCTAAGAGATAGGAGTGCAACGATCACAGCTAAACCGGTAACCTATTGAGTAGAAGCATGGATCTATCTATCGGTGCCTGCGGGCATGAACATAGTGCCCTAGAGAAGGACATTAGTGCAAAAGGTGTACTAAATATGTAAGGTAGGTAACATATGTAGACATGAGATACAACAAGGGAGATGTAGAGATAAGAGTCAACATGAAACTCATAACAGCCTTTGGGGGCCTATTCTGTAATAATTATGAGTGTATATGTATGCATGTCTATAAAAATTATGCCACTCTATGGGGCAAGTCATATATATATATATATATATCATACTCGACCTTAAAGAGGTCTTGGTCATACCTGGCCCAAATGTGGGACTCAGTAATATAAAACCAACTACAGCTGGGGTACGTTATACCCGGCCGACTATAGCACAACTTAGTAAGAAAATATATATAAGTGCAATGTATGACCGACTCCCAATGATATCACAATCAGAGTTGAAGTGACCTATCATTTTTATCCATTGACTATGGTTATTGGCCCTACGTTTAAGGATTTTAATACAACTATTTTGGGATCTATAGAGTCTTAGTAATCCACAGTAAGAGGAATATGATTAAATTTATCAAAGAATGTATATAAATAGTTGTCACACAAGATTGAATCACTTTCAAGTTAACATTTTGTTAAGTCATGCCGAGAAAGAAAGTTTGCCCTACATACCTCGTCACTGAAGATGACTATGTTCCGAGGAGCCTCGTACGTGGTGTGAATGATTCTCTACATTAAATGAGAGATTTATATTAATATCGAACTCATATCGAACAATAGATTTCATTTAGGAATTTCCTCTAACAACTTGCATACATGGAGTTCTAAGGTTACCCTACCATGGCTTCTTATTCAATTTAACACCATCATCATCCGTAATTCACTTCCTCAACTTCACAACCTTATCAATAAGATTCAATATTAATATTTACTCTCAATGTCAACCAACAATACCAAACAACAAGTTGTCATAAATTCCTATCACCAAAGATATTTCTCCAAAACCATATTAACTAAACTCCCAAAATTCCCAAGTTACTTCCATCAATCAATCAATCAAACCAAATTAGGGGAAGAAAAATAATACATAGAAGGGATGAAACCTTACATTAATCAGCTAAGAATCTCTCTACAAAAACCTTTAACTCAATCTCAAAGTAGTCCACAACTTTGTCGAGCTAGTTAATGAAGTTTCCAGGGTGTTCTTGATCCTTAAAAGAAACTCCATATTGAATACTTGGAAGAGTGTTCTTTTATGTCTTAGGAACCTTTAGATGGCTTGTAGAGAGGTGGTGGATGTGTTTTGGGGTGTTAAGAATGAAAGAAAAGCCTTAAATCGAGTTATAAACTTTAGAATTGCCACATCGCTTCGAGTTTGCGGTGGCACTTACGGCCGCAAGTCACCACTTGCTGCACCGCAATGCACCACTTGCTGCACTGCAAGTCCATCTCATTCTATAGGCAGTGGGCACCCCAAAAACGTTAAGAATGCGACCTAAATGCGACGCCAGAAACTTAGTTTGCAGCCGCATTCTATATCTACTGAAACGCATTTTCTTAGAACGCACATAACTTGTTGTACCGAACTCCTATTAAATAACAATTTGTTGAGTTGGAAAGTAGACTCTCTGAACTTGAATTTTGATATGCTATGGACTCCATAATTCCTTACATGCTAAAATATATACCCCAAAGATATGGAGAAAACTTCTATCCAAAATTTGGCATAGTTCTCCCCGAAATTTAACGAACTTACTTCCTTCGATTCGTTTAGCCCCGGGCTCTTATGAAATATACTTAATACTCACCTAAACCTTTGTTAACTGTGTGAAGGGATATCAACCTTACTAAGATTATGTTAGTTAACTCATGATGAAGACAACATATAAAGTACGGGGTGTAACATCCTTCCCCCCTTAGAAAAATCCTCCCTCGAATGTGGAGGTCATTACTTAAACATCTAACTTTCATGATTCTAAAAAACATTTCGGCAGAGTTTCCTATTTTTGTATCTACACCATTCTGTGATTATTGATAGAGTATATCGTATGTGTGTAGTTACTTTTATAGGGTACAACACTTGGGTAGATTTGGTTATCTTAGATATAGTGGATTTTGATGTTATCTTGGATATAGATTGGTTATCACCATATCATGTGATTCTGGATTGTTATCCTAAGACAGTCACGTTAGCTATGCCTGGTCTTCCAAGGTTAGAGTGGAGAGGCCCTTCCAGTCCTGCTCCTAGGAAAGGTTATCTCTTATATTCAGGCTAGAAAGTTAGTGGATCGGGGTTGTTTGGCTTATCTTTCTCATATTAGGGATACGAGTGCAGAGACTCCTTCTCTTGATTCTGTTCTAGTAGTTAGTGAGTTTGTGGAGGTCTTTCATCTAGATTTACTAGGTATGCCGCTAGCTAGAGACATTGACTTTTGTATTGATCTTGAGCTGGGTACTCAACCCATTTCTATTTATCCATACCGTATGACTCCAGTAGAGTTGAGAGACTTGAAGGAGCAGCTGTAGGATTTGTTGAGTAAGTGCTTCGTTCAATCGAGTGTATCTCTGTGGGGTGCTCTTGTCTTGTTCGTGAAGAAGAAAGATGGCATTATTCTTATGTACATTGATTATAGGTAGTTGAACAAGGTCACTATCAGAAACAAGTATTTGATTTCGCGTATTGATGACATATTTGACCAGCTTCAAGGTGCTTCTATGTTTTTGAAGATTGATTTGAGGTTTGGGTATCATCAACTGAAGATCCTGGCTGAGAATATTTCCAAGATGATTTTTTAGACTTGTTATAGGCATTATGAGTTCTTGGTGATGTCATTTGGGCTTACCAATGCCCCCGTAGTGTTCATGGACTTGATGAATGGGTTATTTAAGACATATTTGGATTCTTTTGTGATTGTGTTCATTGATGACATCTTGGTCTATTCGAAGAGGTGGGAGGATCACGAGCAGCATCTAAGCGTGGTCCTTGGGATTTTGAAGGAGAAGGAGAAGGAGATGTCTGCTAAATTCTCAAAGTGTGAGTTTTAGTTGAGTTGTGTGTCATTCTTGGGGCACGTGGTTTCCAAATATGGGATTACAGTTGACCCTAAGAAGATAGAGGCAGTCATAGACTGGCTTAGACCAACTTCTATGACTCAGATTTAGAGTTTCGTGGGTCTTGCTAACTATTACCGTCGGTTCATCAAATGATTCTCTTTTATTGTTTCTCATCTGGCGTATTTGACTCATAAAGGGGTTCATTTCTAGTGGTATGATGAGTGTGAGTAGAGTTTCCAAAAGCTCAAGACTTTATTAACCACAACTCTGATTTTATCCCTTCCGGTGGAAGGAAGGATTTTACTATGTATTGTGATACTTCTAGGATTAGTTTGGGTTGTGTGTTGATGCATGAGGGTAAAGTGATTGCTTAGGAATCGAGGCAATTGATGGTGCATGAGAAATATTACCCTGTTCAAGATTTAGAGTTGGTTGTCGTTATGTTTACATTAAAGATTTAGAAGCATTATATTTATGGTGTTTATTGTGAGGTGTATACCGATCACGACAGTCTTCATCACGTATTTAATCAAAGGGACTTAAATTCTAGGCAGCGCCGATGGATGGAGTTGTTGAAGGATTATGACATGACTATTTTGTATCATCCGGGAAAAGACAATGTGGTGGCAGATGCTTTGAGCCAAAATGTGATCAGTATAGGGAGTTTAGCTTATTTGGCTATTTTTTAGCGTCTTTTGGCATTAGAGGTCCAGTCTCAGGCCAACTATTTTATGAGATTCGATATTTTGAATTCGGGTAGGATTCTGACTTGTGTAGAGGTGAGGTCATCTCTTTTGGATCAGATTCAGGCACACTAGTATAATGATGTGGGTTGTGCAAGATTCGAGATAAGGTGATGAGTAGTGAGGCCAATGAGGCCATGATTGATAGTAAGGGTGTTATGAGGATCAATGGTAGAGTGTGTGTGCCTCGTGTGAGAGATTTAATTAGATTTATTATAGAGAAGGCCCACAACTCTAAGTATTTGATTCATCTAGGTGCTACTAGTATGTATCGTGATTTAAGGCGGTACTACTGGTGGGGGAGGATGAAGAGAGACATTACTAATTTTATGTCTCGATGTCAAAGTTGACAGCAGGTCAAGTATGAGCAACAACGTCTCGGTGGTGTGTCTCAGATGATGCCCATTTCTGAGTGGAAGTGGGAGAGGATCGCTATGGACTTTGTTGTGGGATTTCCCAAGACTCTGGGCAAGTTTGATGCTATCTGGGTCATTGTTGATAGATTGACCAAGTCTGCACATTTCATTCTAGTTCAGAGTTAGCTAAGATCTACATCTAGAAGATTGTTCGTCTTTATGGAGTTTCTATTTCTATCATCTCAGATATGGGTACTCAGTTTACTTCGCATTTCTCGCGGACTTTGCAGAAAGAGTTGGGTACTCGCTTAAATCTCAGTACAATGTTTCACCCTCAGACCGACGGACAGTTTGAGCGGACTATTCAGGTATTAGAGGACATGTTACAAGCCTGCATGATTGACTTTGGGGGTCATTAGGACCACCACTTACCATTGACAGAGTTTGCGTACAACAACAATTATCACTCTAGTATCGATATGGCACCATTCGAGGCCTTGTATGGTAGGAGATGTCGATCTCCGATTGGTTGTTTTAATGTATTTGAGGTATGTCCTTGGGGTACTAATTTGTTGAGAGACACTTTGGATAGGAGTGAAGGTGATCCAGGACAAGCTCCTGGCAGCGTAGAGTAACCAGAAGGAGTATGCGGACCGAAAGGTCCTAGATTTAGAGTTCATGATTGGTGACAAGGTTCTTCTAAAGGTTTCATATATGAAGGGTGTGATGAGATTTAGTAAGGGAGAAAAGTTGAGTCTGAGGTATATTAGACCATTTGAGGTTCTTCATAGAGTGAGAGAGGTGACATATAAGTGGGCTCTACCACTGGGTCTTTCATGCATTCATCCAATCTTCTATGTGCCTATGCTGGAAAAGTATCATGTCGATGGTTCTTAAATTATCTAGTGGGACTCCGTATTACTTGATTAGAATCTAGAGTCTGAGGAAGAGCCTGTGGCTATTTTAGACTGGTAGGTGAGGAAGTTGAGATTGAATGAGATAGCTTTAGTGAAGGTTCAGCAGAGGCATCGTCCTGTTGATGAGGCGACTTGGGAGACTGAGTCTGATATGCAGAGCATATATCCTGGCTTGTTCACTTCTTCTAGTACGTTTCCTTTGTTCATTTTTCTCTGTTTGAGGATGAACAGTTGTTTAATTGGTATCTGATGTAATGATCCGTTTGGTCATTTTTTTGCTAAATACACTTATTTGCTTGATTGACCCTTCCTGAAGTCTCTATGTGGGGTTTGTGATGTGCGGGGATAGGTGGTACAAATCTAGAGGTCCATCTTTATGAGTTTCGGATGGAAAAGCCCAAGTTTGAAAACTTAGAGTTGGTTAGTTTGACTCAAAGTTGACTTTTGCCTAAATGAGTTTGTTTCTGGGTTTCTCCGCTTCTGGTAGTTTCGGATGGTCATTTATGACTTGGTCGAGTCATTGGTTCGTTCCCAAGGCAATCGAATGTGTTGTGTTGCCTTATTTGTAAAATTTAGTTAATTGGTTTTCTCGGGAGATTCTTTAGAAAAGTATACCTTAGCTCGGTTATCTATGAAATATGAGAGTACAAGTGAGTTTGTAGCATAATTTATCATAAACAAGCATGTCTAGTTTGTGTCAGGGGGGTCTCAGAGTGTTTCGAGTGTTTGATTGAGTTTGTGGTATATTTTCCATTACTGGTGTGTGGTGTCTGCCACGGTGGAACCAATATCCACTCCAACGGGTCCGCCTCGGTGGAAGGTTGGCTCGCCAAAGCAAAGGTTGGGATTTGGGGGTTTCCGCCGCAGCTGGTCCGCTCTAGCGGAGTCGATTCCACTGGGGCGGAAATACTATACCATATCCATATATAATGCCTAGGTCAAAAAAATCTTTACTCAAATTAGAAAATCTCGAAACCAATGCCGCCCTTGGAGGAAATTCAGAACCCTAGGAGCATTTTGGCCTTGAGGTAATAGATTTTTTCCCTTTTTATGGTTTAAGTGATGTTTATACTCTTTAATGGTGGTTTAACATATTATTATGTTGGGGAAAATGGATTCCATGTGTTTATGAGAATAAGATAGTTATATGGTTTATCTTAATGGAGGTTTGTGGATTTAAAAGTGATATTAGTGTGAATTAGGATTAGGTACTGATAGATAATCATGTTTCTAGGCTTAATTTAATTTTAGAAGCCTATTTCCAAAAGGGGGAAATTCTAGGATTTCAAATTAGGGATTTTTTTATTATTGTTTAATTAAGTGTTCAAATGTGTATAAATTTCTAATTAATTTAATGATATGATTACTTAGTATGTAATAATGGTTTTTGAGTATTAAAGTTCGAGTCTTGGTGACGTGGACTCAGGTCGGTATTTTAAAGTCTGTTTGTAAGATTTTTATCCTTGTATGTTGTGGAAGTTTGTATTAACAAGTAGTATATGTGTGAATAGACTTCGACCGTCGCGAGGCGCAAATGAGGGGCAAGGTTGTCATTTAGGCTTGATTGTGTAGCACACCTGCTCGACTTTGAGACTTCAATAAAAGTATGTAATTAGTTATAAATATTGAGGGATATTGGGCTTGTTTGGGGGTCCCACTCAGGAAGTTGTGATAAATGTCTGAGTGGGTACCGGTGTTGAACTGTGATGATGGGGTTTGGGGAATCAGCCTCGTGCTGATTCCGACTGCTGATTATTTGGGCTTGTCTCCATATGTGGGCTTGTCGCCATAGTTGTTTGATATGTTTACTCATCACACATGCTTTCGATATGATATCGTGGATTGTACTTGGACCGTGTATGCGTATTGAATTCTTGAAAGCATGTGATATTTCATCTCTTATTTGGTTACATCTCATTGTATCATGATATCTTACCTTATATATGTCATTTGCATTCATACACTCATAGTTTTGATGATATGATATTGGAGTGGTATAATTATGTTGTGGGTCCAAAAGACCGGGAAAGGTAAGAACACTATTGAGATTATGAAAATACTGAGATGATATTTATATTCGGGGATGGATCGGAGTTGCATGCCAGCAATATGATATTATTACAACCAATAGCTAGGCTCCATGATTTGATGAGTTATTTCGAAGCGGAGGGGTATATGGAATTCGTGGCCCTATGGGTCACTTTCATATGGCATACCCCTGTGAAGTGTGTATACCGGTTGATGGAAAGGTACATTGCATATGCATTGCAATCATATCATACATACATTTGCCGTATCATTTACTAGTTGCTATTTCACTTGTAATTGAAGTGATTGTTGATGATTCAACTAAGTCTGGATATGGAAGGATTATACTTGTTTGATACTTGAGTTATTGTAGAACTCTTGAAAGCAGAATAGTATGAATAGGTATGAACTCTTTTTGAACAAGGAAATATGTGAACTCTATGAACCTTTATGTGGACTATGTGACTTTATTTGGATTATTGGACTGTGTAGCATAGGGTTACTTAATGTCAACTTGGTATTTATCTCTGATTATGTACTTCCATCGTTGTCGGCCTATGATATCTACGGGGGTATGATGTGTACTTATGTTACACTTGTTACATATTTCCTTGATATAGATACAGATTCGACCACCAGCTCGAGACTACATGGATGAGTTTGAGTAGCTAATCCTCGGTATTCAAGGTGTGGATGCTATCATCGGCATACCATTTGATTCTCCTTTATTACAGTCTTTTTATTGCACTTGAGAAACTTGTTTCAGACAATGTATTTGGTTTTGGCCTGCGTGCCCATTTTTCAGACTTTTATCAGATTGATAGTGCTTTCGTACCTACAGAGTAGATCCTTTGGGGGTATTTGTTTGTGACCGACTTATCTTTTCTACCGCATTATATATTATCAGACAACTTATGTAGAATTATGTTTCTTCCACTTTTATTTATATCTTATCATGTTTATTATGTTTGGGAGTGGTTCACCTACGTGGTGGGATTATGTAGGTGCCACCACAATTCTTGAAAACAATGGTCGTGACAGGAACCCGCGAAGTCCATGTACCTATGTTGCGGAATGCGCAACCCTATCTAATATAAGTATGTGTTGCAGTTTGTGCAACCCAATCCAATATAAATATATGTTGAGAAACGCACAACCCAATATTATATATATATATATATATATATGTTGCGGCACGCAACCCGATCCAAATGCATGATCATGTATGTATGAATGATATCAAATGCTAAAGAGAATATATCAAGACAACCATGCCACACATGGACACATAATCATCATCTCAAGAGTGAATCAATCCTCCCTCTATATACGGTCAAGTCTAGTATCAAACACTTAGCTACGAGCCACAAGATCAATAAGGCAACAACTACAATCAACAACAGTACCAACCTAAGTATTCCATCCCAACTTCATACCCGAAGGTGTACATGCTTTCTCAAACAATTACTAACTATACATATGCTTCGCTAACCGGAGTCTAACCAAGAAGGTAAGTCGTAACATACCTGGATGGCGAGCAGGAGTCACAAATGATCACACCAGAGCCTTGCCTTTATGCGGGTCTCGATTATACTAGTAGTCTAGTCAATATTGAAATCTAAGTTGGAAATGGAAACTAACAATACCCATATCACTATACTATTCTTTGAATCCAAAACCAACTATGAAAAAGGGGAAAACGGGCCCACAAAGGTAAAAAGTAATTTGAGAGTGAAATCGGTAACCCAACGTTCTAGAAGTTCAAATCTACTCCCCAAGTGTTAAATTAGTTCAATAATAGCTCAATTTCATCATCCAAGGCAAAAACCTCAAATTAGGCCTAAACCCTAGATTTTCTAAGTTCAATTTCTCAACAAAAAGGAAGATTCAAGCCTAATAATTACTAAATAATGGAATACATGCGTTTATTAGTCAAACCCATCAATTAATCTCACATTCAAGGCTCAATAATCAATTAACCCTACTTAGGTAGAGACTCCTCTTTAACTAGCTTTCTAGGTTTTTCTACCATATATTCAAGCTTAAGGAAGGCAAATAAAGTAAACCAAGTTAAGGAGACTTACCCCAAGAAGAATCCACCTATAAACACTTGAAATCACCCTAGAGATGTTTTGGAGGAATAATTTTGGAAATGGGAAATAAAGGATCTAGTTTATCGCGTAAAAGGGTTTTTGGTTTCCTGTCACCCAATGCAGCGGTCACTGGTCCACTGCAGCGGGGCCGGTGCCAGTGACTCTATGCCCATGACGGCGGCCCACACTAATCCCCAAGTTTCACCGTAATGGGTTGTTGGATGCTACGACTGCTCGATACAATTCCCTCACGCCTGTCATAGCGGACCAAGCCTCATCGAAGCGAGTCCGCTTTGGCGCACTATAACTCGCCCCAACGATAGTATAAGGCACCAGCAATTTTCCTGTAACCCTAAAATCTAACAATTACCCGAGACCTCCCCGACACAAACCATATACATACGTAAAAACATGCAACATACTCACTCTTCATCTCGAAATTCTCATGGAAGAACTATTTAATCGAGTCAACCCCAATGGCCTAAAACCAACTCTCAAACTAATAGTCAAAACACTCCCAAAAGCCTCAAGAACCGAACTCACTATCCCACCAAGTCATAAATGACCCTCTGGACCTCACATAATTGATGGAATTCTGAAAACGATCTATTTATCTAAAAGTCAATTATTTGTCCAATGCTTCTACTTAAAGGTTATAGTTCTTTCAATTTTCACTAGGAACACCCGATAACCTCGGAAATTGGGTCAATAGGGGTAAAATAGTCAAAATATACATAACGACCAAATGGGTTATTATAACTTCGTGCTAGGGCTTGGGGAATATGAAAAATCTGATTTTTAGGACTAAAGTTACGTATTTATACTGTTCTCAATCGGAAGGGTTCGACAGCCAATTTGAATTATGTACGGTCATTATAATCGGATCATCGAATTAATTTAATTAATTTACAACTTTCCAGTGACTTCAAAACTTGAGTGTTTTGAGACAGTAAAAAAGGACAGCCGTAAATTATTATATGGTCTGTAAAAATCAAATGGATTCTATCAATTTCAAGAATGGAATCGACAGTTCATTTTGACGAACCGTAATTAATTTTGTGGCCCGTATAATCTGGCGTCAAATTTAATCTGTAGAACTGAAACTGGGTTTTCACTTTGAACTCCCCGTTTTGGTTTTCTTAACCCTTGAATCATAAACATGGCTTAGTTTAAAGGTACGAGGTGTTACATCTGCCTTGTATATGTGTCTTGAATTCATGAAAGCATGTGATATTCATATCTATACTTTGTTACATCTCATTATATCATGATTTTGTGCATTGAATTATCATTTGCATTCATACACTCATAGTTCTGTGATATTGATATGAGAGTGGTATGGATATGATGTGGGTCTGAGAGATCAAAAAAGGTAAGAACACTATAAGATTATGGAAACAATGAGATAATGATGATACAGATGGCTCGGGTTGCACACCGAAACAGATATGATACGCGGGGATCGGAGTTGCACGCTTGTAATATGATATTATTACAGCCAAAAGATGGTTTCCGTGATCCGATGAGCTATTTTGGAGCGGAGGGATATATGGACTTCACCGGTCCCCCATGGGTGTACAGATCATAATAAAGCCTTGATGTACTGTATATCGGTTGATAAAGGTACCTGGTATATGCACTGCATTCATATCATTCATATATATGTCATTTCATTGATTACTTGTGGATGAACTTCTAATTGAAGTGATTGTTGATGATTTAACTAAATTCGAGGCATGAAAGGATTACACTTGCTACTTGATACATGAGTTAATGTTTAGCCTTGGGAACTGAATAACGTAAGTGATTACAGATTTTATTGAAATAAGGGAATATGTGAACTCTATGAATTATTCTGTGGACTATGTGACCTTACTTGGATTGTTGAACTGATTAGTATAGGATTACTTGGTGTCAACTTGGTGTTTATCTCTGATTATGTACCTTCCATCGTTGTCTGCCTATGATGTCTACGGAGGTACGTTGTGTACTCATGATACACTTGTTGCATCATTTTTAATGTAAATACAGATCTAACCACCAGCTCGAGACCACATGGCTTAGTTCGAGAAGCTGATCCTTAGTATTCAGGGTGAGGATGCTATCTCCAACATACCCTTGGATGCTCTCTCTCTCTATCACAATCTTTATTTCGTATTTGAGAGACATGTTTAGACTATGTATTGGTTTTGCCATGCATGTCCATTTTCCTCAAACTTGTATTAGATTGGCTAGTCTCTTGTACCCACAGACTAGATCGCTTGGGGTTGTTTTGATAGATCAGACTTATTATTTCTTCCGCATTTAAATTATGACACAGTTTATGTCATTTGTTATCTTCCGCTTTTGCTTATGTTATATCATGTAAATGATTTGGAAGTGGTTCGCTTACGTGGTGGGATTATGTAAGTGTCACCACAACTCTTGAAAAAGGGTCATGACACATAGAGTCGTCAGAATCCAATAGACATGGCTTCATCCTGATCGCCATAAACTACTTCACAAAGTGGGTTGAACCTACTTCTCAAAATTCGGTAACAAATATAATAGTAGCCAACTTTGTAAGGAACTATATCATATGTCGATTCGGCATCCTAGAGTCAACCATAACAGACAATGGAGCGAACTTGAATAGACATTTGATGAAAGATATTTGTGAACAATTCCATATCACTCATCCGAATTCGACCGCATATAGGCCACATATGAACGGAGCCATAGAGGCAGCAAACAAGAACATCAAGAGGATATTGAGAAAAATGACCAACAACTACAAATGTTGGCATGAACACTTGCCCTACGCATTGCTAGGATATCGAACAACCACTCGGACCTCAACCTGAGCAACTTCATACTTGCTTGTTTACATCAGTGATACTAGCCGAGGTAGAGATACTCTTGCACAGAATCACACAAGAGGCAGAACTGGACAACGCATAATGGGTCCGAAAAATATATGAGCAACTGGATATAATGGACGAGAAGAGGATGATTGTCGTATGTCACAGTCAACCATATCAACAGAGAATGACACACGCCTTCAACAAGCGGGTAAGAACCCGAATCTTTCAAATAGGACAACTAGTACTCAAACGTGTATTTCCATACCAAGACGAGTACAAAGGGAAGTTTGCTCCCAACTGGCAGGGGCCCTACATGGTGCGCAAGGTACTATCAGGAGGAGATGTCATCCTCGCAAAAATGGATGGCCAAGAATGACCCAAAACAATCAACTCAGACACAATCAAGTGGTACTACATGGGAATACACGCTCCTCAAATTGTATTCACCTTTTGCTTGTAATCGAACTTTTACTTGTAATCACATTTTTCTTTTTCTTGTAATCACACGTCTTTGCTTGTAATTGCATTAGAAAAAAAACAATTTTTGTAATGAACTACGCGAGGACCTGATTCCCAAAATGAGATACGTAGAAGTCCATTTCGGACTCGGTCGCATTATTGCCAAAATCATATTTCCTTTCAATGAACTACGCGAGGACCTAATTCCCAAAATGGGATATATAGGCGTTCATTTTGGACTATATCACATTATTATCAAAATCCACCATTACCTTGTATTATGAACTATGTAATAACCTAATTCCCAAAGAGGGATTTGTAGGCGCTCTTCGAGCTCGATCGCACTATTACAAAAATCAATCAACTTTGATTTAAACTACATTTCGACCTAATTCTCGAGATGAGATACATAGGCGCTCTTCGAGACCGCTCGCACCAAACAAAAAAAACCAAAGAAACCCCTAGAAAGCCTCAGAGATATCAAGGATCCGAAGAATTACCTCACAGGGTATAAACTTGGGCAGAAATTTTGAGAAGATCTCAAAATTCCACCGACAGCACTGGCACAAGAGTTAACCAGTCTAAACCCGCAACTGGGGTAGAATTTTTGAGAGGGACTCAAAAATTCCTTTAAATGCAATCGGCATGAGAGTCAGCCGACCCAAACTCGCAACTAGGGAATTTTTTTTAGGGGGTCTCAAAATTTTACGAAGATAACAAGGAACAAAGGCATAACGCCAAGGACGGTGGAAGAACCTCCTCAGAGCATATATGTCATGACAACTAAGTTAACAGTATTTTAAAAAATATAAATGCTTGAGTCAAAATTTTGTTTTCCAAAATATTATTTCAAATATTCTATTTAAAATATTTTCTCTCATTACACCGGGAACAAAAGGGGGATCAAGATCGGAAAAGTAGAAAAATGACACAGTATGGAGTCGGCGACACAGATCGACCCTATAGGAAATTAACAATCTTTCTGTGATTGCAAGTCACCCAGAACGTCGTTAGGAGGATGACGAGTTTTCCACTAACTTGTTTTTTTTCATGTATGAAACAGGTACAACGAAAATAGTTTGACATCGAAATACAACCGTTAGGCCTTGGCAGACACCGACAATGCAAAAAGACAACCCGACCCTAAGAGCCTAGAAAAATGACGTGAAAGGCAGTCCAGCCATGAGAGCTGTATAAAAAGTCAGAATAATGTAAACCCGATCGGAATGCCACAGTCTTTATTCCAAAAGTCAAGGTCATATAATTCCAATCGAAAGGGCTGCAGTATTCATTTTGAAGTCAGAATGATGTAAACTCGATCGTAAGACTATATTCTTCATTCCAAAAGCCAGAGTGATGTAATTCTAGTCAAAATGCCACAGTCTTCACCCCAATGTCCGAAAGACATAAAATTGGTCAGAAAGCTGCAGTCTTCATTCTCGATAATTAATTGCATGCCGATAAGTCCATTCATGCAAACTATCGAGAGGTCCATTCATACAAACTGCTAAGAGGGCCATTCATACAAACTGTTGAGAGGGTCATTCATACAAATTGCATGCCAAGATGGCCATTCATACAAATACTACCAAGAGGACCATTGTATGCCAAGAGGATCATTCATACAAACTGCTGAGAGGGTCATTCATACAAATTGCATGCCGAGAGGGCCATTCATATAAACTGTCGAGAGGGCCATTCATACAAATTGCATGCCGAGAGGGCCATTCATACAAATTGCATGCCGAGATGGCCATGCATATAAACACTGTCGAGAGGGTCATTCATATGAACACTGCCAAGAGGGACATTAATATAAACACTACTAAGAGGGTCATTCATATAAAATTGTATGTCGAGAGGGTCATTTGAACAAATACTCCCAAAAAAGCCAATAGAGCCAGACGATGTCGCAAGTGACATCCGCTCAAACAACATTCAAGTCAACAGGTCAACAGATCCAGACGGTGTCAGAGGTGTCACCCACTCTGAACAATCACCCAGGAGGGTACAACAAATAAAGCCGCATAGGTACGAAAAAAAAATATAAATAATCAACACACATGTCTCAGCATATGGAAATAGTTTATAGCTACCGGAGGTGTAAAGCAAATGGACTAGATCCAGATATATGCGGAGCAAACATGGACTTGTTCTTAGGCAGCCGATCAAAAGTATTTGCTGACGAGAGTCAAGCTCTTTGCACATGAGCTTGAACATCACTCCATGCCGACCTCACTTACAAATCACAAAGATATTTTATTTTTAAAACTCGTAACCGATCGAGCATATACCAGAAGGGTAAAAAGAATTCCCACATAAGGGATACCCTTTTCGGTCCATCAAGTCGAACTGCAAGTGACCTAATTCTAGAAAACTGGGGATATGTAGGCCACTCAACTCCCAAGGATCGGTCGCATTCCAACAAAATCATTCTGGATCTTTCTGGTTTGATACATTTGTTTTATCAGTTTTTAGTAGTTTAATTGAGTCAAACTATAGGTGACCTAAATTCTCATGCAACCTGAGACACCTAGGAAACCCATAAACCAGTGTCCGGCCACAATTTCAAAAAAATTGCATAAAAATGAGAAGTACTTTCAATTTGGTCGGCTAAAAACTAGGTCAGTCAAATTTTGCTGCTTAGGAATGGTCTTGTGATCCCCGAACAATGTAGGGGAACTTGTTGACACCTAATTTTTATCCTCCAATAAATTTATTTAATTAATCAGAGTTCTCAAGTCACAGACGAAGTGCAACATGCTTTTGACATGGTGAATATGATTTTACAAAATTATTCCGGGAGTATTTTGTCATTTCATTTGGAAAATATCACTTGGTATATATATTATATATCATGTCCTGATTTTACATAATTCTGGCAATAAATCATAAATTTTAAACTAACAATTTATATATAATTGCTTTAAAGAAATTCTCAAAATCAATGAATTAGTATTCTACTACGTCAAAGTCGGAAAATGTCTAATTAAATAGTATAATAGAATTATATCTCAATTTCAAACTGTGTTTTAAATTAACATACTTTTACATAAATTTAATTTCCTAAATCCCGATTAGTGTCAAATTTGAGCGTAAATGATATTTTTAGTCTAATTAGGTCATTTATGAGATTATTTGGTTATTTTTAAATTTAAATATGACAACATTTGCAAAATGTAGCCACAATCAATTTGATTGCTTTTAAAAGAAACATTTGGGCCTCATCCTATTTAATTTGGCCGAGCCCAATGCAATTTAACCTAGGGCTCGGCCCAGGCTCGCTTGGTCACGCGTAAAGGAAAGGGGAAAAGCCCCAATATCTCTTTTTCATGATTTCAATACAAGCGGAACCCTTGCCGTTCTTTGTCACTATCTCGTTTGCCAAAATTGGCATGGACGATAGTGTACTTGGATATGGCTTCAGCATTTGTTCGTCCCAACTGGGTAAGGGCATTAATTACCCTTACCCATCTCACCTCGCACACCACCAGACACCACAAGATATATTGAATGATTAAGAACTATCAACACTAACATGCTTATTGAGTCAGTTTGAAAGTTGTTTGATTGCATGTTCAAAGTAGTATAATGACCAAATGTTATTTTGAGGTACTGTTTAGCTATGTAAGGTTGAACAATCTTCATGTGGTGATCTTGTGTGTTAATTGAGGTCGGTGGGTAACTTTTGCCTAAGCCTTAATATCTTCCTAAGGGAGTAGGAAATGTACTGGACTGGCAAGATTATGATTAGAGTCTTTTGAATGTGTTGTTAACATGAGCATGCGATCATTGAACTTTCCTGGTTTTCCTCTTGGCCATCTAAAACATGTTAAGATAACCTTAAATAAGAAATTGGTTAAATGATGTGTTTGAAGTAGCACGTTACTTAAGGTAGGTGGGTGACCTGTTTTGTCCACACCAAGATAAAATGGCTCTCTGTATGTCCTTATGTGTCTCTACTTAGCATATAGGATCAGTGATGACTTGAACCTAAAAATGACTCGTGATCTTGTCTGTGTATTGGTAATATTAAAATAAGGGTGTCATGTTTAAGTTAAAATTCATATCCAACTTAGGCTTAGCTTAATCTAAACTTGGTTTTGAGGTCATATTAGTTTGTCTGTTTATTCCGAATCACCATCTGAGTTCAGTTTATGTGCCTTGTTATCTTGGTCTCCAAGATGATGGTATATTTGTTTCATGTGGATTGTTAATTACTTAGGTTGACAACCCTACCCTTGGTATGCCCCCAAATAGTTTCTAAATGATCTAGTGTGTGTCTAATCTTACCTGAATAGGTGTCTAACCCCTGTTAAGTGCTCTAGTTGTCAACCCTACCTCTATCATGTCCCTCATAGGTTCTGGATGATCCAATATATACCTGCTCATAACCATCTATGATAGCTTTGCATCTCTTTTATATGAATGTCATATGTGCCATAGCCCTGCCTCTAGTCTAACTTGCCTATTTTTATCTTTGCCATGTCAAACATCTGATGGCACATCACTTTCTAAGTTATAAATTAGTTCATCTAGTCTAAATAGGGTCTGAATTTGGAAAAAAACATTATATTGATACTGTGGGTATGTATTTAACTGTCAATGGATTCTCTTTAGTCTAATTTGTGCTGCAGTAAAGTGAGAAAATGTTAAGAGTAGTCCAAGCATGTTCTTCTTCCTTTGTATATCTTGTATGCATGTTACACTTGATGTATATCGCGTATATATGTGCCAGTATATGTCAATCTGAGTTGTCCTGTTCATGTGTTTGATGGGCCTAACCCATTTATGATATCAGTTCGCCTATCCTCTTCCTTTAAATTGTAACGATTGGGCCCGACCCACTTATGTGGTTAATCTTTATGTTTTACTGTTTGAAGGACAATTTAGTGGGCATATCTCACTGATTTATCTTCGTCTTGTATTTTGTCTTTCTTTTAAGTTAATTTGCTTATTTTGTTTAACTTAGCTTAAGAACATGTTAACTTCTTGTGTGTTTGTGAATATATGTTAATTATATGATAAGTCTAAGATACTCTCTAACTTGGGTATTTGTTTGTGCCTTCTCTCTCCTTCCCACTGCTTCGCGACGAGATGGACCCTTATTGGGTTCATCACTTCCTTCAGCCGAGGTCCAATGTCCCTGAACGTACATACTTAGCCGATTGGGCTGAGGCCCAATCAAGCCTATTTTGATCGAGTCTGCAAAAAAAGAAGAATCTAATATTTGCATGAAGGTCCAGCTATGGGTGAAAATAACCAACTGGTGGGTTTGGGTAGACCCACCAGCGTAAACTTTCTCCTTTACATTTCCATGTATGTATATATGCATTCTTTGTAATAAAAACTACTTTACTAATTGGAACCTTATTATGGTTACGGCTTAGGATAGGCAAACGATACATAAATTGTTTAGTTTAGATAGATAAAAATGGATTTCTAAACTTATTTTAAATCTGAAAAACTGAATAAAAAGAGGTTGTTTTGGGATATCGAGATTGGAAGCAAATGAACTGATTTTTCAAACTGAGATTTGATATAACTTGGGTTCCAAATTCAGAACTTTGATTCTAAAAAATGGAGTTTGGACTTTTGGTTTTAATTCTGGACAGACGGATGATGACAAAGGACCCAATTTGGCCTAAGTGACTTAAACAAATGGGTCGATGGTTTTGTTTCTAATCCAAATTAACATTTGTAAAAGATAGTTTTGCGCGCTAAACCCAAGTTAGATAATTTTTTTAAAAACCTATCTTGGACTTGAGGTTAAGTTATGGGTTTTGGACAAGTTAGAATATGACTTTGATTTGGGAAATATAGCATGCAAGTTTAAAACAAAAGAAAACCATTTCATACTATCTCTTTTCTTTTAAAACCGGACTTGTCAAAAAATGGATTTTACTTATCCAAAACCTTTGAAAGATTTTCAAAAAAGATGCAAGTGATAAAATATATAATATTGTTGGACTAGAAGTGGAGTTCTACTCAAATTTACATTTGGGTATTTCTAATCATAAAACAAATTGATCTCGTGCATACTATTTTGGCGTAATCCTAACTCGTTGTTTTCAAACAAAATATTGAATTTCGAATAAATGAATGACAAGTATTTTGCAGAAATTTAAACACTTTAAGAAATTTGGATCATTTTAAGCATGCGATAGAACTCGTAGGTCAACCGTATTCTATGGATCCTTAATACCATAGTGTTTAACATATTCCCCCGGAGTATCACCAGAACTCTTACCTTGACTCTAGTTTATATAGGATTTTTCAATAAATTTGAATAAACTTTCACATTGGTTTTTCTAATATACCTATAAATTAGGTGGCAACTCTAAAAAACATTATCTGACTTAGAGCACCATCCAAATTCATAGTAACTTTTATACATTTACCGGCGTAAAAGTGAACCGTAATAGTGTTCTTCCTTCATGATTTTCAAGCCTAAATTATCTTGTTCATATATTTCTAACATGGCATCTCAAGCATAAGAAATGGTGTGAAACACCATTACAGGCCATATATATTCACGGCCTAAAATGTTCAAATAGACAATTACATTAAAGTAACTTTATATAAGGCATGAATCTTTGCTCGAGTTTGTAAGATTCGTTGACATTATATGCTTTCGGATCTTAAAGATGAAGTCTTAACACTTGACATGTGAAACTAGAAATGTTGGAGCGATTATTTAAAAAATACATCTCGGAAGCATAGGGTACCTTCAATCTATCCCTGTTTTAATTTGTCCAATATGGTTGTTTTGATTTTAAGGAATCATGAAATTCTGATGATAATTAAATCACCATTGATGATCTTGAAGAAAGGAGAATTAGGTCGAGTAGAGAAGAAGGAGAATGAAGGAAGAAGAGAGAACTTGTGTATTGAATTATGAATCAAAGTAATACATTTACAATGTAATCTCAACTATATATAGTTGAGTAGTCAGTTGAGCTAACTATGACCTTAATGATAATTAACCAACTAACTGACTTATCTCTAACAACTTTAACTAACCGAAAATAGCTTAAATGACTATAATACCCTTAAGGGTTTAACTAACTTAATCCATGCTAACTAACTGCTTCTGTAACAATCTCCCTCAAGTAACGGGCTCTGAAAATGTCAAGTGCACCTAACTTGGAATTGAGAAGCTGATGTTGAACCTTGGTCAATCCTTTTGTTAAGATAAATGATGGTTGTTCCTTTGTAGGAATGTATTGTGTTTTCACCTTGCCTTGTTGAATCTTCTCCTTATGAAATGACAATCAATTTCTATGTGTTGTGTTCTCTCACGATAGACTGGATTGACAACAATTTGAATTGTTGATCTGCTATCACTGAATATAGTGACTGATAGTTCCTTTTTGAGTTCTGATTCTTCTAGTATTCCAAGTAACCATGTTAATCAGACACTGCAAAAGTCACTCCTCTATTGTTCTTCAAGAGAACTTTTTGAGATGGTGGTTTGATCTTTTTGATTTCCAAGATACTAAGGATTCTCCAAGTTTGATAAGAAATCCACTGACTGATCTTCTAGTGTGAGCGGATGATGCCCTGTTAGCATTACAAAATGTTGTAACTTTCTGTATAAGACTGCTAGATATTAGAATACCTCATCCTGGTTGATTTTGGGTATATCTGACTATCCTTAAGGCAACATTCATGTGTGACAGTTTTGGTTGTTGAAGATATTGGCTATGTGTATGTTAAAAGAATGTTATATCTGGCCTTATAGTTTGCCAATCAATCTTTGACAGAGACCATAATCATTTAATAATTAAACATCTGCATGATTCTTGTTGAGAATATGATCATCATACTTTTTGTAGTGAGTTTAACAGTGGTGTCCATAGGTGTAGAGATTGGTTTTTCTACATCTAATCTCAGTTCTAATATTAACTCTAGAGTGTGCTTCCTTTGATGCATTAAGATCCCTTTCCTGGATCCTGCAAATTCAATTTCCAGAAAATATTTCAATTCACCTAAGTCCTTTATTTTGAACACTTGTTGAAGAGATTGCTTTGTGTCTTCAATCAGTTTTCTGCTGTCTACGGTTATCAACATCTACTAACACCAAAATTGTATCATTTTGCATTTTATTGATGAATAATGAGTGGTCATATTGACTTTTTTTGAATTTAGAGTAAGCAATGCCTCAGTCCACTTTACATTACATTGCCTAGGTACTTTCTTTAGTCCATAAAGGAATTTTATGAGTCTACCACTGGTTTAGACTCCACATGACTCTGAAATTGATAAGGTAAATTCATATATATCTCATCATAAAGGTCCCCTTGCAAGAAAGCATTGTAAGCATCCATTTGATAAATGTGCCACTGTTTTGAAGCAGTTATAGATAATATTGTCCTAACTGTTACCATTTTGACTACATGAGAGAGTGTTTCCTAATAGTCTATGCCCTCTTGTTGACTACATCATTTTGTCACTAACCTTGTTGTGAACCTTTCAATTTCTCTAGAAGCCTTGTATTTAATTTTGTATATCGATTTGCAGCTTATAGGTTTCTTTCCTTGTAGCGTTGAAACAATATCCCATGTGTGATTTTGTTGAGTAATTATTAGGTTCTATAATAGAAGTGAAAGCTGACAAGGAAGCTTGATATTTAGGCGTTAAATGATCATATAAAATGTAATTAGAAATGGTATATGGAGTATCCTAATAATGTGGACTCCGTGAGATGAAGTCTTTTATCCATATTAAAGGTTGTTTGCCTCTTCTTGATTTCCTTGTTTGGACAGTTTGAACATGTGTTGTAATGACCCATTTGATCGTTATTGCACTTTTCACTCATTTACCCTCGTCGACCCTTCCCCGAGTTCCGTTAGTATGATTTTGACCCGTGGGGATGGATGACATGGTTCTCGAGGTAGTCATGAGAGTTTTATGATGACTTATGAAGTAAATCCTTAAAGTAAAAAATATTTCACCAATGGTTGACTTTTGAGTAAATAGACCTTTTTCTGGAATTTCGTTAATTCTGTGAGGTCTGAAGGGTCGTTTATGACTTAGTAGGATAGTTAGTTCGGTTTCTGAGGCCCTCGAAGTGGTTTTGACTATTGGTTGGAAAGTTGGTCTTTGGTCGTTGGGTGTTGACCACTCAATTAGACCTCCATTAGGAATTTTGAGACCAGGAGTGAATTTGTAGCCTGTGATTATGTATGGTTGCATATCTGGGAGGTCTCAGGTGATTGTCGTATTTTGGGACGGAGTTAGTGAAAAACCATAGCGGTACCAGACTCGCGGTAGTGGTCCCTCTATAATGAGGACCAGCCGCTATAGCGGGTGGTTATGTTTAGTGATGAGCCGCCACAACGGATTGGGATCGGCTGTGGCGGATACGCGGTAGCGTGAGGGAGGCCACTGGTACAGGTCTACTATAGCGGATTAGTGACCGCTGCAGCGGATGATGCAAACCAGAATCTATTTAATGCCTAACTTAAAACCCTACATTTCCTATCACTTCATCTATTATTCCTAAGCATTTTTAGACGATTTGAGAATATTCTTGGCTGGTTTCTCTTCTGGGTAAGTTCTATAGCCTTTAATTCATTCTTTCCCTTTCATAAGCTTGAATCCATGCTAGAAATCTATAGAACTTAAGAGAAAAGATAGGTGTTGATAATTATTTCATAAAATGAGTTTTAGTCTTTTTAAATGAGATTTGTTGGTGGATTTGACTAATATAAGTATGAAAATGAATGATTTAGTAACCATTAGGCTTGAATCTTCCATTGTTGTTAAGAAATTGATTATGAAAAATCTAGGGTTTATGTCTAATTTGGGGGTTTGCATTGTTTGATGAAATTGACCTATTATTGAACTAATTTAGCAATTGGATGGTAGATTCAAACTTCTAGAACATTGGGTTACGAATTTCACTCTCTAATTTTTGTTTTACCCTTGTGGGCCCGTTTCCCCCTTTTACTTAGTTAATTTTGATTCAAACTACGGGTATCATTGCTCCTCATTTCTAACTTAGATTTCAATAATGGATAGACTTTGATTGCCTGGAAGCTCTCTGGAAGGGCAAGGCTAATGTTTGATTGTTCGTCGTTCCAGCTCGGTATCCAGGTAGGTTACGACTTACCTTATGGATAAACTTTGGTTACTAAATCATAAGTAAAGTTAGTTATTGTCGAAAAAAGTATGTTAGTCCTTTGGTATGAAGTTGGAGTGGATTACTTAGGCTTGGTATTGTTGACTGCTTTATTATCTTGTTGCCTCTTTGTGATATAGTGTCTCTAACTTATAATGGTATTATCATGGATATAGGAAAGGACTTGGCTTGATACTGGTATTGTGATTTGTGTCAATGTGTGACACAACTGAAAATGATATGATATAATTGATATTTTCATATTGCATTGTATTCATCCTCATTTTCATGATACATTGATATTATCTGTGATTGGCGTGATGGTGATAATTGAGAAGAAAACATATGTGATTCTTGCAATATATTTGATAGCATAGCCATCTCGGATTCGTGTGCGGAATATCTAGCGGTGTGGTCAGTGGTAGAGTCATCTCTGGACTATGTGCGGAATGACTGGTACATGGACTTTGCGGGTCCCCCATGCATAATAACGGAGATTATATTTGACCAATGCATTGCATTACATATTCACTAATCATTGAGTTGGTATGTTTGGTTATGTCGTGGGCTAATGGGAGTTAGTGGGTGACTAGTAAGAATGACTAGTATGGACAAGTGCGAAGTTTTAGTACTCAATGAGCTATCGGGTGTTACCTCTAATATTAGATTACTATTGAGAGCCTTGTACATGTTGTGTAAGTTTTGGCTAATTCCTGCTACTACTAGTGTACTACTCGGTTGAGTTGATTGGATGAAAAGGGTAATCACGTCAATGGTTAGAGGTGTTCTGGTTCGACAATTAGACGTTCAAAGTGGTAAATCAATGATGAGGTTTGAATTAGTTTGAGTTGTGGAGAACATTTCAAAAATTGAGTTTAGTAGGACTATGTATATGATACGCTGGATTTAGAAAGTATTCAATTCTAGAGTTAAGTGGGTTCGAGAAATGGTTAAAAGGTGACGATGATTGTGATTTGATTGGAATTGGGGAATTGAATAGTCAAGAAAAAGTATAGTTAATCAAGAATCGATAAAAATAAGGTACATCTTCAGAATTACTTTGGTCATTATGGGTTATGGTATTGTTGTCTTGCTTATTTTAGATGAGGTGTGATTGTTGAGTATTCTCAAAGAAGGGAGTCCACAGAAATGAACTAAATGATATGATGAAGTTCAGTGGAGTTTCGTGATCAACGACTAGTGAGAAGCAAATTTCAGGTAACTGACATGTTAAGGCTTATGGAAGTGACTTGTGTGGTGCACTATTGGGAAGCTTCGTAACCCTCTTCAGTGGATGAATTAGTATGGGTTAAGGGAAAGAAATTATGGAAATCCCTATCATGTAGAGGCTACGAGTTATATTTTTTAGATGAGACTGTATTCATGGTAGTGCATTATGTTGCAAGTAATATTGACTGGATAGCTTGGGTGAGCACTTCTGGATATTGAGGACTTATGAGTAGTTGCGTGAGATTTAGAGCGGTAATTGTAAGATCTGATACTTTCAAAATTTGTATGGGCATATCGAGGTGTTACAATGGGAGATTCAATGGTTAAAGGGGTATTATATGAGGCTACAGGTTTTGCGTCAAAACTTTCGGGGTTGTATCAATTTTCATATCGGGTAGAAGTGGAGAAAGATGAAGATTGCAATCATAAATTATACTTCTTCAGTACTAAGTTGACATGGATAGGACTCAACTTTTGGAATCGAGGGTGACTGACATGATTGGTTACACATGAGGAAGAGATTGGACTTGGCCACCACAGATGTATGGTAGGACAGTGATTGGCTTTAGAAAGTAGGAGTTAATTCGAGTGACTATTAGTAGTATTTAGGGGTTGTGCATTCATTTCGGGTCAAAATTATTCGATTAGAGCTTGATATGCTATGTTTATATTTCCAGAAGGACTTATGGGTTCCCAGTAAATCACTTTCACGGATTTGTTATGACATGTTTACCGAGCTTTATTATAATTTGCGAGTGGAATTGATGATATTTTACCGAGAGCAACTACTTGGAAAAAATGTAATGGGTTACTTTGGTGCTTGGTAATGATTTGAGGAGGCACTATGGTCGTGAGAAGTATTTAGAGTGGTCAGATGGTTCGTTACGGGTTGGACTCAGCAAGGTAATCAGTGAGTATGCTTCCAGTATGATAATTCGAAGAGTTAAGAAGGCTTAGGCATTGGGTTTTGGCTAAAGTAGTTTCAACACCGGGTTACGGTATTAACAGACTTAGAACTAGCGAAATCGACTTGAGCAAGATCAGTTTTGATGGAATTACGTAGAAATCTCAGATGAAGAAAGAATTCTTTTTTAGCAAGACTAAGTCATGGTTTCGGGCTTGTGTTTATGTGTTTCTAAGAATTCGAGGTGCGAAAGACAACTGTAGAAGGGTGAAAGAAAGGTTAGCGGAATCAGAATATTGTACCATTTCAGAGTAGGCTATGATTGTGTCTTAATCTAAAGGTTTATGTTGTTTTGAGGAATGTTTGTGGGACCTATCGATCGCGTTCAGAAGTATGGTTATATCGAATCAGATAATTTCAGCAAAAGCAATTCTTATTTTTGGGAATCAGTAGTTAGAGGAATTCGAGTATGGAAATATGGAAATTGGGTCTTTTAGCCAAGTTAGAGGAAGTTTTGACTGATAAGGTGAACGAGTAGTGATTTGGCGTACTTCGTGTTGTGGAGGCTTCTATGCTGTTATATTATGGATTCCTTGGTTACTGTCAAGTTGGATACTCTCTTTTTTCATTTGAGGATGAACAATGTTCCCTCGTCGACCCTTCCCCGAGTCCCGTTAGTATGATTATGACCTGTGGGGATGGACGACACAGTTCTTAAGTCTGTCGGGAGACTTTTATGATGACTTATGTGAAGTAGAGCCTTAAAGTGAATAATGTTTGACCAATAGTTGACTTTTAGGTAAATGGACCTTTTCCTGAATTCCGTCGATTCTGTGAGATCCGGAGGGTCATTTATGACTTGGTGGGATAGTTGGTTTGATTTTCGAGGCCCTCGGGAGTGGTTTTGCCTATTGGTTGGAAAGTTGGTCATTGGCCGTTGGGTGTTGACCCGGTCAATTAGACCTCCATTAGGAATTTCAAGACCACGAGTGAGTATGTAGCGTGTGATTATGTGTGGTTGCATATCTGGTTTGTATCTTCGAGGTCTCAGGTGATTATCGAATTTTGGGACGGAGTTAGTGAAAAACCATGAATTTTTCTGGTGTCTGGCCGATACCAGACTCGCGGTAGCGGTCCCTCTGTAGCGAGGACCAACCGCTATAGCGGGTGGTTATGTTTAGTGGTAAGCTGCTAAAATGGACTAGGATCCGCTATGGCAGATGCGCGGTAGCGTGAGGGATGCCGCTGGTGCGGGTCCATTGCAGTGGATTAGTAATCGCTGCAGCGGATGACGCAGACCAGAATCTAATTAATGCCTAAGTTAAAACCATATATTTCCTATCACTTCATCTATTATTCCTAGCCTTTAATTCATTCTTTCTCCTTTCATAAGCTTAATCCATGCTAAAAATCTATAGAACTTAAGACAAAAGATTGGTTTTGATTATTATTTCATAAAATGAGTTTTAGTATTTCTAAATGGGATTTGTTGGTGTATTTGACTAATATAAGTATGGAAATGGATGATTTAGTAATCATTAGGCTTGAATCTTCCATTGTTGTTGAGAAATTGATTATCGAAAATCAAGGGTTTATGCCTAATTGGGGGGTTTTGCATTATTTGATGAAATTGACCTATTATTGAACTAATTTATCAATTGGACGGTAGATTCGAACTTCTAGAATGTTGGGTTCCCGATTTCATTCTCCAATTTACCATTTTACCCTGGTGGGCTCGATTTCTCTTTTTTACTTAGTTGATTTTATTCGAATGACTGTATAGTAATATGGGTATCATTGCTCCTCATTTCTAACTTAGAATTTGATAATGGATATACTTTGATTATCTTGAGGCTCTCCGGAAGGGCATGGCTAATATTTGATTATTCGTGGCTCCAGCTCGGCATCCAAGTAGGTTACAGATTACTTTTTGGTTAGACTTCGGTTAGCGAAGCATATGTAGAGTTAGTTATTATAGGAGAAAGCATGTTACGCCTTCGGGTATAAAGTTGGGGTAGATTACTTAGGCTTGGTATTGTTGACTGGTTTGTTAGTTTGTTACCTCTTTGTGATATAGTGTCTCTCATAATGGTATTATCATGGATAGAGAAAAGGACTTGGCTTGATACTGGTATTGTGATATGTGTCAATGTGTGACATGACTGAAATTGATATGATATACTTGATATTGTCGTCATGCATTGCATTCATCCTTATTTTCATGATACATTAATATTATTTGTGATTGGTGTGATGGTGATAAGTAAGAAAGAAACATATGTGATTCTTGTAACATATTTGATAGCGTAGCCATCACTGAATTATGTGCGGAATGGCTAGCGGTGTGGTCGATGGTAGAGTCATCTCTGGGTTGTGTGCAAAATAACTGGTTTATGGACTTCATGGGTCCCCCATGGGTCATAACTTTTGAGGCATAAAGATATTCTACTCGTAGCATGTGTGTACGGAGTTTACATTTGGCCAGTGCATTGCATTACATATTCACTCATCATTACATTCACATATTTCTTGGATTCTAACTTGATTCTTTATACTTAGGTTGTTTATTCTTAGCTGTGATAGTATTTGTACTTGATTGCGAGCATTTCTATTCTTCAAGTTGTTCCTTTATATATGTTAGCTAGTTGTTGTCGGCCTATGATACCTACCAGGACATAGTGTTTGTACTGATACTACCTTGTTGCATTCTTTTTTGAGTGCAGAGTACGTGACTAGTTCTACATCCACTCCTCACGACTGATCCCGAGGCTTATGGTTGAGTTTCTAGGGTGAGTATGCTGGTTAGATCCGCAGCCCGGAGACTCCTCTTTTATACTTGTCTTTTCTTGCATTCTGAGAAAGTATTCGTATTTTGAGACTTATGTATTATTCCAGACCTGTATTGATTAGTAGTGGCTCTTGTACGATCTTCATACCATTTCCTTGGGGTTGTATTAGTATTATACTTCCACACTTATGTTATTTATGAGTTAGATTTCCATTTATTATGTTCTATTTACTTTTTCATTGTTGAATTAACGATAAAGAAACAGATTCGTCTACCGATATAGGAAATGGTAGTTGCCCGCACGACTAAGTGGTTTGGGTTGTGACAGGTGCAAGTTGAACAGGTTCATGCATATGTTGAGGAATAGGATCAGGTGCTAGTATAACTTGAATAGGCTGAATAGGATCAGGATCAAAATCAACTCCTTCAACTTTGAGTATAACCTTGTGCAACTAGATGTGCTTTGTTTCTAACAACTGTTCCCGATTCGTTTGATTTATTTTTAAAAATTCACTTAGTTCCAATTACATTTGTATTATTTGGACGTGGAACTAAGTCCCAGACTTCATTTCGAAAAAATTGTTCAAGCTCTTCTTGCATTGCTTGTACCCACTTCCTAATCCTTGATGAGGGAACCCTACGAACTTGGTCTAACAATTCAACACTTGACTCCTCATTTGTGGCCTCTGTGGTCTCTATTGCTTTGTTTCGGATGTTGCTTCAGGTGTGACAACATTTGTGGCAACATCCGATTCTTCTGTTGTACTTTCCATATCTATAATGTTGTTTTCAATAGTTTTTCCTAAAACATCGTCATCAAAAATAACATTTACAGATAATTATCTCATATTGTATACTCGTCATGACATATAGCCAACGTTGTGAACTTAGAATTTTGAAAAATAAGTGGTCTTTCAGTATGTGTCTTAAAAGGAAACACATCTTCTGAAATCACATCCCTATTTACAAAAAAAATGAATTGTAAGATCATATAATACGTAACCTTTTTGTACTTCAGATTTCAGAGTATTACATAAGTACAATAGTCCTAGTTCTAGACTGTAGTTTATCAGTCTGATGTATATTCTTAGCATAACATTGACATTCAAGTACTCTAAAGATGAATAAGGGAAGGTTTTCTATTGTGTAATTTTTCATAGGTAGAAGTACGTATAACATATGATGGTAATCTATTAATTATGTAAACATCAGTAATGACACAATGCTCCTAAAATTTTACATGTATGTTTGCCTGAAATGTGATTGCTCTTGTAGCTTTTAATATGTGTCTGTGTTACGTCTAAGCTACACCATTTTGCTGAGTGGAATATGCACATCTTGTTTGATGTATAATGCCTAATTATTTAAACAAGTTTGTACAAATTTCATTCACCAATTCAGTTTCATTATCTGTTCTACATATTTTAACTGTTTTGTTGAACTAATTTTTGACAAAGCTTATAAGTACTGAATTGTAACACACACATCAGACTTGAGTTTTGAAAGATAGATCCATGTTATTCTTGTAAAGTCATCTACTATTGTGAAAATGTACTTATTTCAATCAACAATATAAGTTTTGTATGGCCCCCATATATTCATGTAGATGAGATAAAAACATTCAGTACTTTTAATACTACTAGCTGGAAAAGAGAATCTAACTTGTTTAGCACAAGGGCATACATTACATTTATCAACATCTTATTGAGCACTGAGGTAGAAACTTGTCCAAATCTTTTATTTCATAGACTAATGTCCACTTGACTATAAGATACCAGACTCTCAACGTTTTTAGTTGTTATGTCTACTTCATGTGAGTTATTACCAAACTTCTGATTGAGAATATAGAGACCATCCTATAGTCTACCAATCTCATTCACCGTTCAAGTTGAGAGATCCTGAAATATACAAAAGCCAAGAATGAATAATACACAACTTTTTAATTCCCTTGTTGCCTTAAATACTGACATAAGATTATATTTAAACTGATGATTTGTGGCCCAGTATCTATGATCCAAGTTTTTGGAGTCATCTGAGGCTATAAGAGCAATACTCATGCCTGCTATGTCATCTTTACCTACTACATTTGCACTTGCTGAAGGACCTCTGTTGTTGGTGCTTTGATTCAATATCTGTAAAATTTAATCATATTGCTCATTTGTGAATGTACAGGCTCCAAGTTGATTTGTAGTAGACATTTGAGAAACACCATATGATCTACCATATCTATCTTCTGTGTCTTTTGATAGATATATGTGACATTAGCAGTTACTATCCCTTCATATCCATTTACCATGTTCTTAGTATTTTCCTGAACCATGTTCTGATTATATGAACTATTGCCCTGCACCATGTTCTAATTATATGAGTATTCAACATACACATTATAAGCAATAGATCCTGGTCCATTTCCAAACATGTTTAGAGTTTGGTGGATATCCTACCTGTTGATAACAATTTTCCCTAGCATAACCTTTCAACTTGCAGAAATCACACTGTAGACTTTAATCTCTCTTACCCTTTTGATAGCCTGTTTGATAGTTTATTTTTTAATATAGGATTGTAGGATCATAGTGATTACCAGGTGCTGCTCCAAGAAAACTAGTTGAAGTCTTACTAATAATCTTCTGACTTTCATCCCCTATTATTATACAGTAAGCCTGATTCACAGTTAGTTATGGAGTCATGAACAAGATCTTACTTCTATCTTGTAAATAACAGTCATTCAATCTCATAAGAAATTGATATAGTTTCTGTCTTTGCAGATAATCCTTGAAATCTTTGGATCTTTTACAATCACAACTAGGTGAGAGAACAAGTGCTTCAAATTCATTCCACATATCTTTGAGTCTAGTGAAGTATACAACCATAAAATTTATTCTGTGTTAATGTTGCAATGTCTTTATGTAAAGAAAAAGTTCTTGAACCACTAATTTTGTCAAATCTTTCTTTCAACTCTGCACAAATAGACCAAGCACTCGAAGCATATACAACACCACGTCCAAGAAGATTACTAGCTATTGTGTTCATTATCCAAGACAAGACTAACATTTACTTGTTTCCATTGTGGCCATAACTCTTCGCTAAAACTTTCTTTCTATAGCATTTACTTGTTCCCATTGTGGCCATAACTTATAGACTTGATCCACACAGAATAATTCTCACTGCTAATTAATTGTAATGAGATCAAGGAAATTTCACTCACATCATCTATAGACATATAAAGAGGATGACCTTTTTCAATTTCAGAGATTGTACCTTGTACTATTTGATTACCATTAACTTGGAAGAACCACCAATAGTTTGACATTCTCACCAACTGGAATTGAGTCATTAATTGATGCCATTGATTAAAGATACTATCCAGAAATCAGCCATATACACATAACAACAAATCAAGAAAAGTCAGAAAAGGAAATTACAAGTTTGGATCAACTAATTCAAATTTATTTGCGGAACTTTCAATTCGATAATAAGAATTACAGAATCGTAACTGGCATCAAATCTTAATGCTAATGCTATGATACTATGATCAGATCACCATTGATGATCTTAAATAAAGCAGAATTAGGTCGAGTAACGAAGAAGAGAGAACTTGTGTATTGAATTATGAATCAAAATTATACATTTATGATGTAATCTCAACTATATATAGTTGAGTAGTTAGTTGAGCTAACTATGAACTTAATGATAATTAACCAACTAACTAACCTATCTCTAAGAGCTTTAACTAACTATCAAAAATAGATGAAATGACTATAATACCCTTGAGGGTTTAACTACTTAATCCATACATACCAACTAACCGCTTCTTTAACAAATTCCATCCTTGTTCCAATATATGGTCTATACGATTTTGTACAATGCCTTACCAAGTTTGCTAATTTTTAGAAAAAATTGAGTGGAGAGAAATGATAATCTAGTCAAATAACTTTTATGCTTAATACTACTAAATAATATATATATATATATATATATATATATATATATATATATATATGTTGGTCACATGAAAAATTGGAATTGAAATATTCATACACATCTTTTACTGGTGGGGGAAGAATATCAATTTTATGACCATAAACAGGCCACCATTGATGAATAACCCATTGAGAAAATTCAGAGGTTATTTGTTTGCTCCATAGGATGAACCATGAATATTTTCCTAACTGATTTTGAAAGGTAAAGACATTTAGCCTCCACTGATTTTTCTATGGTGCTTTAAACAACCATAGTTTTTGAAGGAGGTGATGTGGTGCTTTTAGCAACCACATGTTTTGAAGTTGTTGTGGAGCTTTGTGTCGTCACATTTGGGTGAAGATTTTGATAAATTTGAAACTGATCTCTCAGTTGCCTTCTGTCTGGGGTGCTTGTTGGGCTAGCCAACCCCATGAGTTTATGCTATTTCAAAAAATATTCACTGTGAAATTGGTCAAGAGGATTTATGGGTTAAGATTCCTCTTCCTCTTTGTCAACTATGTATGTCCAACTCTTTGGGTTGACCACGGAAATTGGTTCTAGTTTATTTAGTAGGAAAGTCTGGGGGACTCCTTGCATAGCATAATCTGAGGGAGTCTGGTATTTGGGTTGGTTTGGTTCTTTATCTTTAGGGAGTTGCTTGGAGGCAACGAAACTTGTGGGTTATTTGGAAGCAACGAAATTTGTTTGTTGTTGAGGTACAACAACTAATGAATTATTTTCTACAGGAGTGATTTCTTCCTTCCTTCGCTGAAGTAAGGCTCCACACATTAAATGATTGCAGAACTGTCCGGATTCACGCATATATTTTCGTGATATCTTATCATGGTAGTCCAAGCAGTTGGGATGGGACAATGGTAGGACATTGCTGAGTTGTGATCAGTATCAAGATGTTATTTTCGGAGAATTTGTCTTTTATCTTTCCTGCAAAATTCTCTAGTCAGAAAATCTGGAATAGAGTTTGAGCTCCCTTTGCTATACTCTATATCAAAATTAAAGATATATAAAATAGCTTGCCACTTATAAAAAAATATGTTTAGAGGTAAGGTTTTGGACATCTTTCTGCAAAATAGATTTTGCAGGTTTGCAGTCGATTTCTTAATAAAATTTTTGATTTAATAAATCAATTTGAAATATTGAAATACATAAAACAATTGCTAAAAGTTCTCTTTTTATTGTAGGATAATTCTGCTGAGAATTATTCCAATGCTTATATGCAAATGCAATGAGTTGTTCTTTTCCATATTTTCTTAGCCTTAAAATACCTCCATAACCGATGTCAGAAGCATATGTTTCGACTATTTTAAAAGCAAAGGGGTCAGGTAGGGAAAGACAAGGAAGATCCTTGACTTTCAATTTTATCTCTTTGATAACGTTGGAGTGGATACATGTCTACGGAGGAGGAGGTTTCTTTAACCTATCATGAAGTGGTTTTAGCAAATTGCTAAGTTCAGGAATGATGTCGGACACATAATTAACACAACCTAAGAATATTTGGAGCTGAGTTTTATCCAAGATTTGATCAAGGAATTTATCAGCAAATTGGATGGATCTTTGAATGGGGACAATAGTCCCTTGCTGAATATTATGTCCGAGGAATCAGATACTAATCTGAAAAGGACTATATTTAGTTTTTGTAAAATTAAACTGTTTTCCTTGATGATAGTAAAGAAAATCTTTAGATGTTTAAAATGTTGATCAATTCTAGTAGAAAATACTAGAACATCATCAATATAAACAATAATAAAATTTGAAAAAGGATTAAAGATATCATTCATAATCCTTTGAAAATTTGAAGGAGCATTTTTTAACCCAAATGGCATAACATTCCATTCATATAGTCCAAATGTTACGGTAAAAGCAATTTTGTATCGATCTTAGGATCAATTTGAATTTGACAAAAACCTTATTTTAAATCGAATTTTTAAAAACTAGTAGAGGCATAAAGCCTTTGACGTAAATTGTTTTTTGTTGGGAATAGGATACCTAGTCTATCGGAGGGCCTTATTCAGAGGTTTGTAATTAATGACAAACCGAGGGATAACTCTTTCTATTTCAGAACTCTTATTTACAAAGAAGGTAGCACAACTCCAAGGGGATTTACTTGGGGAGATAATGCACTATTCAAGGAGATCATTGGTCTCTTTTTGGCAGTGAATAGTTAGTTCGTGGTTCATTTGAATAGGAAGGGCTTTTGTTGGGATGGTTTTTTTCATCAAAATCAAGTTCGTAAGGGAGTTTAACAATATGTTTCTTACGATTCCAGAAGGCTGTTGGGAGGTCATCACAATGCTCATTTTGGATTTTGGTTTCAGAAGCTTTCACTTTGGCATGAAGAGAAGAATCTTGAAGTTGTTGCATTCTTTGAAATGCAACTTCTTCTTTGGGAAAATTAATTTGTGATTCCTTGCTTTTTATGGAAGATAAAAGTTTCGTAATGAGAGAAGAAGAATTTTTCTCCCTAATCTTTCGATTAGAACTCCATTGTTGGTTACTAAAAATGGGATAAGTTCTTCAATGAAGGGAGTGACTAAGATCACTGGATTCGTAAGGTGTTTTACTAGTAAAAAGGAACTTGAATTAGACGAAGAAAATTATCTTCTGAAGTTTTGACTTCAACATCGGAGTTTGAAATTGATTTCTAGTTTTCCGCCATTTGTTGCACTAAGACCGTCTTTGGTTTTTTCAAAGAATTTTGTCGAAATGAGTCCTTCTTGTATATAGTTGAGATCTGCGTCTGTATCAAATAAGGCAATAATATCAAGAGTAAAAGATTTATTGACAATCAAGGTGATCCTCATGTGCCATTTTCGAATGGAAATTCTAGATAGGTGATTGATAAATTCTTCTTGATCAATAGGTTTTAGATCAACTTGGGTAGGTTCTTCATGATTTGTAGAGAGTTGTTTGAGAACAAGATGTTCAAGTTCTTGTCTAGCTTTGATTTCATGAATTTCATGAATTTCATGTTTGAGAAGTGCTATCTCAGATGAAAGATTGTTGATAGTAACTTGCTTAGTTTCTTGGGAAGGAAATCTAGATCTGACTTCAGTGATGTTGTAGGTATTTTCTACCTGGGGATGTTTGGTGAAAATATTCGAGAAAGAAATAGACGATGCAGATGCGGTGGAAGGTTTATCTAGAGTCTGTTTGAATTGTTCTAGATAATATTGTTTTTTATCAGAATCCTGAAGATTGCTTATTATTTCCAGAAGATTATCATGTTCTTTAGAGAGAACATTAATCTTAGGTTTACTGTTTTGGTCATCTTGTTCTGATTGGGTGGAACACGAATTAAGATCATCATCTTTTAATTGGTGCTCAAGTTCATCATCGGCAATAGAAGCATCACTATCTTCTAGGTATAGTTGTTCTATTTGGTTGAGGATAGATTCGTCTAAATCAAGGTTTCTGACCTTTTTGGAAAATTTACAATACTTGGAAATGTGTCCTGGTTTATTACATCTAAAACATTTGCCTTGGTTAGGAGACTAGAAAGGTTTGTTTTTGTTGGGAGTACCTTTGGTTTTATCAAAGGAAGATCTTCTATACTTGGGTGCAGAATGTCTTGGTTTTGACGTGGAATAGGTAGGTTTTGAGAGATGTTTGGGTGTATTTCTCTTGTGATGTTTTTTGTTACAAGATGGTAGGCCAAATTGTTCACAGAAACTTCCTAGTTTGAGGCAAGTTTGTGTTCTATCTTTGGCTAATTGTCTGATAATCTTATCGTGGCGACAGATCTTGAGAGCAACTTGTTGGATGAGACTGGTAATTTGGCCATAAGATATTTCTCATAAGGGACAATACTACTAGTGTACTAATTTTGGAGTTCTTCTTTGACTAAATCTCTAAGTGATTTAGGCAGGCCATCAAGAATTTTTTCTTCCCAATAAGGTAGGTTACCATCAGGTCTTTCATAAATGTTGGTGTGGAAATATCTTTATACCATCGGAAGTCAGAAAGGGTCTTACACTTGAGATTGTTGAGTATTTTAGAGGATCTTTCTCTGAGGATAGTTGGACAACCAATGAATGTCTTGATAATGGTATAAATAAGGGTATTGGTGGAGTCAGGAATAGTTTGGCCGTCGCTAATGATTGGTTCGCCAGCTGAATCAACTCGAACAACTAAGAATATTTTTTACTTATCTTCGTCAGTAAGATGGGTATCCCACCAACCTTTGAGCTGACCTGAAAATCCTGCTACTAAAACATGGGTAGTAAATTTGTCAGAAGAGTTGTGGGAGGTTCTATATGCCGTAGCTACCATAGTCATTTATTGTAATTTGGATAAAATATTATATTCAGAACAACCATCTATATTCCATTCATACATGTTGTTGGCGTTATAATTGTTTTGCATGACATTTGGTTTTTCTTCCAATATTACATCTGGATGAGTAGCTCTAGGATAGTAGAGTTTTTGAGGTTTACTCCAGTTTAGAAAATCATTCTTAATAGGGGCAATTTCAAGATGAGGACGGATCATAAACTGATCGGAGTGTGAATCAGTTTCATCATCAGTGTCGACTTCTCTAAGAACACATACTATAGAGGCTACTGATGATGGCTCTTTAGTGAGGGTGTCTGCAACAATCGGAAAGAGATTCTTTTCAATTTTGAAGATCCTACGTTGTAATTTAGACGCCGTATAAGAGTTATGGAATATTTTGTTTGAAGTTCATTGGCAAAAGTGATAGGGATCTCATAAGGTTTGAACAAAGGAACATAAAAAGTTGATGTTTCAATAGAGTTTTGATTTTTTGGTGCTGATGTAATTAAATACTCACCCAAAGTTTGTAAATAATTATCTGTGTAATTATTCTGCTCAAACATGTTTTCATGTCTTTATTGGTAATAGCTTCATTGTCTATTTTTAGTTTAAAAGGTGCAGCAATAATCGAGTTATTCGCATAATTTGTTGAAAAACCTTGTGATGGAGGAAGCTCATATGCAACTTCATTTCCAATAGTAGTTTTCCATATTTTCTTAAACATTAATTGATTTAGAAAATGGGAAATCTAGTTTGTGGTAATCAGCATAAGCCTCGAACCACTCAAAAATATAATTTATTCTTACATAGAGTTTAAAAATTCATAGTAAATATTTTAAAGATTTATTCTTTCTTCACTTCGAAAGGTGTTTAAAACCCATGTTCTTTTGAAAAGGATTTCATTTGAGTAAAAATCTATTTTTAGTTTTTGTTTATCAATTTGAAAATCTTTTGTCAAAACACCTAATTCAGCACCTAAAGCAGAGTAGGTAGGAGATTGAGGTTGTTCATAGTTAACTTCTGTTGGAAGAGTTGTTTCCAAAGAATATTTAGCTTGGAGAATTCTATAGTCAAAGTTAATAGTTTCAAGGAATTGAAGAAATTGAATGTCTAGTAGAATGGACTTCTGATTGGGCAGTAGGGATAGGGATTCTTTGGCTAAAATATATTTGAAAAGAGACGGCTACATCTCCACTAGTATATTGTTGGATTTGAGAGATTGAAGTATTTTCTGGTTTCTCAGCAGGAGTAACATCCTCTAGTAGCCAGTTCTGTCGCAAAGAAACTTGATTCTAAGCAATTGGTTTCGGAATTGAGAGATGAGATCTTTGTATATCTGTTTGAAAAAGAATAGTTTCACCCTTATGGTGAGTTTTCATAGCCCGAGTATTAAAAGCTGAACTCATGGCTTTGTACTGAACTATGTAAATAATGGCAACTGGTAGAGATCTAGTTTTGTCTTATAATTTGCTGTTTTGACATTGAGGGTCAAGGAATCCAAGATGCTTTTATCTTTGAGAGATATGGTAAAATTGGGAAAACAATCAAAGTAAATTGGACCGCTACAAAGGTTGGTTTCCACTATTCCTAAAAGGGAATCGTTAAAATCTAAAAATCTGAAATCTCTAAGGCACAAAAGTAGAGATGTGTCTAGACCTTCTCCGGAAAAGAGGTCTAGCAGCGATTTGAACAAGGCCAAAATGGAGATAGTTGTACTTCTTACTATATTTTTCAATAGTAATTTTGTTTAGGATTTTTATATCGACATAGTCGGTCTCAAGTGAGATAGTTTGCTCGATGGTTGAGATGTAATAATCACTAATCAAGGGTCATCTAGAGGTTTTGTAAATAGTAGACTGAGGATAAGATTATCAGACAATTAGCCAAAGATAGAACACAAACTCTCTGCAAACTAGGAAGTTTCTATGAACAATTTGGCCTACCATCTTATAACAAAAAACCCACAAGATACATACTCCCAAACATCTCTAAAAACGTACCTATTCCACGTCAAAACCAAGATATTTTGCACCCAAGTATAGAAGATCTTCCTTTGATAAAACCAAAGGTACTCCCAACAAAAACAAACTCTTCCAGTCTCCTAACCAAGGCAAATGTTTTAGATGTAATAAATCAGGACACATTGCCAAGTATTATAAAATTTTCAAAAAGGTCAGAAACCTTGATTTAGACGAATCTATCCTCAACCAAATAGAACAACTATACCTAGAAGATAGTGATGCTTCTATTGTCGATAATGAACTTGAGCACCAATTAAAAGATGATGATCTTAATTCGTGTTCCTCCCAGTCAGAACAAGATGACCAAAACAGTCAACCTGAGATTAATGTTCTCTCTAAAGAACATGATCTTCTTTTGGAAATAATAAGCAATCTTCAGGATTCTGATAAAAATAGTATTATCTAGAACAATTCAAATAGACTCTAGATAAACCTTCCACCGCATCCTCATCGTCTACTTCTTTCTCGAATATTTTCACCAAACATCCCCAGGTAGCAAATATCTACAACATCATTGACGTCCTTTCTAGATTTCCTTCTCAACAAATTAAGCAAGTTACTATCAAAGATCTTCAATCTGAGATAGCACTCCTCAAACATGAAATTCGTGAAATCAAAGCTAGACAAGAACTTGACCGTCTTGTTCTCAGACAACTCTCTACAAATCCTGAAGAATCTACCCATGTTAATCTAAAACCTATTGATCAAGAAGAATTTATCAATCACCTATCTAGAATTTCCATTCGAAAATGGCACATGAGGATCACCTTGATTGTCAACAAATCTTTTACTCTTGATATTATTGCCTTATTTGATATAGGCGCAGATCTCAACTATATACAAGAAGGACTCATTCTGAAAAAATTCTTTGAAAAACCCATAGAAGGTCTTAGAGCAGCAAATGACGGAAAACTAGAAATCAGTTTCAAACTCTTTGATGTTGAAGTCAAAACTTCTGAAGATAATTTTTCTTTGTCTAATTCAAGTTCCTTCTTACTATTAAAAGACCTTACCAATCCAGTGATCTTAGGCACTCCCTTCATTGAAGAACTTATCCCATTTTTAGTAACCAACCATGGATTTTTAATTGAAAGATTAGGGAGAAAAATTCTTCTACCGTTTGATAAGCCTCCCTTTATGAAACTTTTGTCTACCATAAAAAGCAAGGAATCCCGAATCAATTTTTCCAAAGAAGAGGTTGCATTTCAAAGAATGCAACAACAACTTCAAGATTCTTCTCTTAAGACCAAAGTGAATGCTTTTTAAACCAAAACCCAAAATGAGCTTTGTGCTGACCTCCCAACAACCTTCTGAAATCGTAAAAAACATAATGTTAAACTCCCTTATGAACCTAATTTTGATGAAAAAAACATCCCAACAAAAACCTGTCCTATTCAGATGAATCACGAACTAACTATTCATTGCCAAAAAGAGATCAATGATCTCCTTGAAAAGTGCATTATCTCCCCAAGTAAATCCCATTGGAGTTGTGTTTCCTTCTATGTAAGAAGAGTTCTGAAATAGAAAGAGGTGTCCCTCGTTTTGTCATTAATTACAAACCTCTTAATAAGGCCCTCTAATGGATTAGGTATCCTATTCCCAACAGAAAAGATTTACTTCAAAGGCTTTATGCCTCTACTATTTTTTCAAAATTCGATCTAAAATCAGGTTTTTGGCAGATTCAAATTGATCCTAAAGATCGATACAAAATTGCTTTTACCGTACCATTTGGACAATATGAATGGAATGTTATGCCATTTGGGTTAAAAATGTTCCTTCGGATTTTCAAAGGATTATGAATGATATCTTTAATCCTTTTTCAAATTTTATTATTGTTTATATTGATGATGTTCTAGTATTTTCTACTAGCATTGATCAACATTTTAAACATCTAAAGATTTTCTTTATTATCATCAAGGAAAACGATTTAGTTTTATCAAAAACTAAATACAGTCTTTTTTTATTAATATCCGATTCCTCTGACATAATATTCAACAAGGGACTATTGTCCCCATTCAATGATCCATCCAATTTGCTGATAAATTCCCTAATCAAATCTTAGATAAAACCCAGCTCCAAAAAAATTTAGGCTATGTTAATTATGTGTCCGGCTTCATTCCTAGACTTAGCAATTTGCTAAAACCACTTCATGATAGGCTAAAGAAACATCCTCCTCTGTGGACAAGTATCCACTCCAACGTTATCAAAGAGATAAAATTGAAACTCAAGGATCTTCCTTGTCTTTTTCTACCTAACCCCTTTGCTTTTAAAATAGTCGAAACAACTGCTTCTGACATCGGTTATGGAGGTATTTTAAGACAGAGAAAACATGTAAAAGAACAACTCATTGCATTTGCATCTAAGCATTGGAATAATTCTCAACAAAATTATCATATAATAAAAAAGGATGCTCCTCCAATTTTCCCACAAATTTCCTGTCCCATGGATTTATTCCCAAAAATTTTCATTTCATAAGCCAGAAGGTCATAAGAGTCTACCCTGGTTAGCTCTTCAAGGCCACTACAAGTGGTATAAAAACTGGAACGCATCAAAAGCATATTTACCAACTGTTGAAAACTGGTTCAGAATCAATCAACAATTTCTGCTAATATTCCCACAGATTTCAATTGTTGAAACCTAATATTCCTTTATTTATATATATATATTGTACTAATAGAATAATATGAGGTCAATTAATAATAGCAGGAATAATAGACCAACTTGCGTCGAATTTTATGTACATATATAACAAATATATATCCTGATTTGAGATCCTTAAATGGCTCTAATTTATCGAAAAGATAACTTAAAAATTTGCTGAAATGGATCAATCTCGATATAAATGGATATTTTAATCTGTTCACAAGACGAAAACTGAAATTGTTTCTTCTCCACTTGAAATTTAAATAAGGTTTCTTCATTGAACAGATATATCTCTGACCCTTTTCATATGTCTTAAAGGATATATACATATATTAGTATACACCATCGAGGCATCAACTCACAAAATAATTAATTAAAGACAAAGATGAGGAGAAGAAAATTACTGGAAAAGGGAAAATGTTGCACCAACTCCACCTATAAAATATAGTAATACACAAAGCTCAATTTCACCTATTCAGACAATAGGCATGGAGCACCAGCAGGAAGAAACATCCAATATTCCTCACGTTCTCATCTTCCCTCTCCCATTACAAAGCACAATCAACTCTATGCTGCAACTAGCTGAGCTCTTGTGCCTTGCAGGCCTAAAAGTCACCTTCCTCAACACTAACCACAATCAACAACGTCTCCTCCGTCACTCTAACGTCCAATCTCGTTTCGAGCAATATCCTTCATTCCGATTCCTCACAATATCTGATGGCCTACCCGAGGATCACCCGCGCTCAGTCGAACAATTCGGAGACATTATCAGCTCCTTGCAGACCGTGGCTGAGCCTTTCCTCAAAGAAATGCTTAGCGATGTAGTTGAAGAACCTGTCACATGTGTTATACCAGATGGCCTGTTTTATTATGCGGTGGATATTGGAAATGAGAAGGGTGTTCCAGTTATTACTTTTGACACTATTAGTCCTTCCTGTCTCTGGGTTTATCTTTGTCTGCCAAAACTCATTGAAGCTGGCATTCTTCCCTTCAAAGGTATTCTTTAATTTTAATTGCCTCCCTATTTTCCCCTTGTTTTATTAAGTGTGTGAGTAATTTTTATCCCAGTGGTTATTTTGGTAAACGCTATATTCGAAAATTAATTGTTATACTACTTTATTTTTCATTTAATTAGTACTACTATGTTCTCCTTTATAATGAATAACAGTCTTATGCAAATGACCATTTAGCATAACAAATACTTTATTCTTAAGAGAGTGGCAAGTCAAACATGGATCGAAATGGAGAAAGTATGAGGAGCATCTAAACTTACAACTATATATAGTTAAGCCAAAGATTAGGTATGTAAGTTAGAAAATCAAATATCAAATGGCCAAACAAGTGTTACACTATGAAACTTGTCCGAGCGATGAATAAATGATTAGGTTCATAAATTTAAAGGGAACTCAATTGCGTAACTCTTTTTTCTCATAATAATGATTTCTTTATTTTTGCTTTCACGTTCCCCATTAGGCATGCACCTTGTCTCGAATACTGTTCTCAAATAGGCATTAAACGCTCATTTGACTTGAAATGGCAAAGAAAGTAGAAATTTGGAACTCTACAATTGTAAATTTTACTAAAACATCTTCATATTTTCTTTTAGGAAATGAGTTGGATGCATTGGTAACACATATACCACCCATGGAAGGTCTTCTCCGACGACGAGATCTTCCACACTTTTGTCACTTGGATGATTATAAGACCGATCTAAATTCTCAAGCCGTTTTTAAGGAGATTGAGCGGATCCCAAAAGCCCATGGGCTCATATTGAACTCGTTTGAAGATTTAGATGGGTCTTTTCTTTCTTGTATTCGCTCTTCCTTTCCTAAAACATATGCAATTGGACCACTACATTTCCACTTGGAAACTAGATTTGCTGCTAAACCTACTTCACTATTGTCGTCCTCAAATAGTTTGTGGGAAGAAGACCATACTTCCATTAAATGGCTTGACGCGCAATCCATGGGGTCGGTAATTTATGTAAGCTTCGGAAGTCTCGCTGTTGTTTCAAGAAAAGAGATTTTGGAATTTTGGCATGGTCTAATGAATAGTAAAGTTAAATTTTTGTGGGTGATGAGGCCTAACATGTTGAAGGGAGTCGAATCACATGATCAATTTATGAAGGAACTTGTGGAGGGTTGCAAAGGAACTGGTTACATAGTGAGTTGGGCTCCACAAAAGATAGTACTAGCTCACCCATCCGTTGGTGGGTTTTTAACCCATAGCGGGTGGAACTCGACATTGGAAAGTGTCACTGAGGGAAAGCCAATGATATGTTGGCCACAATATGTGGACCAGAGAGTCACAAGTAGATTAGTAAATGAGTTTTGGAATATTGGTTGGACATGAAAGACATCTGTGATAGATCCGTTATAGAGAAAATGGTAAAAGATCTTATGGGAACGACAAAGAATAAATACAAGAAATCAGTTGAGAAATTATCAGAATTGGCAAAAATAAGTGTTCAAAAAGGAGGTTCGTCGTACCATAACCTCGACAGCCTCATCGATGAGATCAAAGGGTTGGTTAGAACTAAAGAGCATGGAAACATAAGAACGTGACAAGTTACTAGCTAGAGAAAAGAATTGTGTTTGTGTTGAACGTTGTTTTTGTTTTCTTCTTCAACTTCCTCCTCCGTTTCTTTTACATTTTGTTAATGAGAGATTGGTTGTTTCCTTCTCCGGAAAGTAATAAGTATTGGATGTAAAGTCATGAAATATTTTTGCTAAGTATTACGTCCCGTTTAGGCGCTATATTGGACGTAAGTGTAACCTTTTCCCTGAGGCAAAGCTTTTCATGAGACAAAGATTATGATTTACAAAAAGCATTGTAACATTCTTTTTTCCATTTCGTAACAATTTCATTTTCTTTGGAAAGTTTTAGCATCATGTTCGTTTTCATTTAAAACTTGGAACAGTCATAATCATAATCATTTTCATTTTTAAATCATAATCATATTCACTTGAAATCTAAAAAATACTTAATAGGCGTTCGGTTTTAAATATTTTTCACTTTATTTAAAATTTATAGAGTTGTGTCTCGTTATATTTTTTGCAAAAAATATTTGAAATAATGTTTATGCTTGAATGTTCTTAAATACAAGCTCAAAAGTGAAAAGAGAGTCGGAAAATAAATTGTTTTTCAAATTTGAAATATAACTTTAAATTGAATTTGAATTTTTCATGATCAAATAGCACTGAGTTAATTTCCGATGAACAGACTACCGGAGTTAATGCGGACAATCTTTCCGGTGAATCCCTCTCATCTCTTTTTATATGTTCTTTCCATCTTTTCTATTTCTTTTAATCCGTAATTTCAAAAGCAAACAATGATGGAGGCTTTCTTCCTCTAAAAAATAAATCTTCATTAACACCACCTTAGTTTCTCATCAACCTCACCCACTTCGCCGGAAAATTTTCCGGCTACCTGCACGATTAAATACAGCAGCATAGATTGTGAATCAAAGGACTGATAATGATGATATTGGTGGAGCTTTATCCGGTGTTGGACAGCAGCTCTGGTGGCGGCGACGGTAATGATGGTGGCGGAGTTGTTCATTTTGAGTTTGAAATATTCTTTGGACTTTTATTTTTTTCATTTTGGTCGAGTGAGGAAGAAGGGTATGGAATACGTGAAGAAAGAATGTGGAAAATATAAAAAAAAGGTTAAAAAAGTAAAGAAAATACGTGTCATCACATGATACGCGAGTGACTCATAGAATAAGTTTCTTTGGTTTGAGTTGGGTTAAAAGCACGAAATGTATTTGCACCATCACCGTCTTCAATGGTTTGAGCAAGGGCGGGTTCAATATAATTCACTAGAAATTTATTTAGGAGATAAATAATCACAATTTTAATTGTTAAAGTGAGTTTCGGCACAAGTTAAGAAGTGAAAATATGTATTTTCTCTAAAATTTAATACAAAGTTACTTTTTTGTGTGTTTTATTGTAATCATTGTTAACAAAGCTAGGTTAATTTTTCTTTTTAGCTAGTTTCATTTTTACTCATTAACTATTTAGTTTTCCTACTAATATATATTTGTTAACAATATAATGTCAAAATTATTATTAGCACGTGTGTACCACTATTTTATTTATCATATTTATGGTTATGTAATTATGATAAAACTAGGATCTTTGTTGTATAAGGATTTCACATTATACACCTATATATATTTTGATATATTTTGTATTAACAATAAAGGCTCCCCAAATAAGATTAATACAATCACATGGTATCAGAAGTCAAAACCTAAACCCAACTCTCTTTCCTCGGCCAGCACGATACCTCTATTTCTGCTTTTATTTTCTTTCGAAAATTAGAAAATTTTTGTCATCCTCTCTGTTATTTGTGTCCTCTATTTACTCCTTGTGTCTGCTCGAGAAAGCAACAGTGCACAGGAGAAAAGTTAGAGTCTTTGTCTTTTCTCTATTCATTGTTTCAAAAAAATTCTGTTTTGTCCTTTTGTGTCTACTTTTTGCTTTCTCGTGCCAGAAGCAAATCTGTTGTTTGTTTTCTCTTTCCTTCACCCGAGACTTATCATCAGTTTTGTTTTTTACCCGAAAACAAAATAAATGATTTCCTTTACTCCTCTCAGTTCTAGCCTTCAATTTTGGGCCTAGCCTCAGGCAGCCCAGCAGTCCGCTCCAGATCGGTCGATGGGCCACAGCCATCCGACCCTATTTCCTGGATCCCAACAGCCCGCTCCAAGCCGTACCCAATCCAATTTGGGCCAAGCATTCATCACATTGACTCATCTGCAACCTGATAATGTGTGGTATATGGATACGGGCGCCACTTCTCACCTCACCAACAACTCTGGTAATTTTCCTCAACTGCGAAATTTAAATACCCCACAATCTATTATGATTGGAAGTGGTCATCGCATTTCGATTCAAGGGTTTGGCCACACACTAACCCCACCACCGCATCCCCACTTCTCCCTAAATAATGTCCTATATGCTCCTAACATTATCAAAAACTTAATCTCCGTTAGAAAATTTGCCACCAATAATTCTGTATCAATTAACTTTGACCCGTTTGGATTTTCCGTAACGGACCTTCGTACCGGAAAACTCCTTACGAGATGCAATAGTGAGGGTGATCTCTATCCTTTCCTATCCACGTCTATTGCTAGTGTCAACCCTCCCACATCTCTAACAGCCTATGTCACTCCTCCCACCACTTTAGCAATAATCTCCCCGTCAACCTGGCACAATAGACTTGAACACCCAGGAGCTCCTGTTTTTATTTTCTTCTAAACAATAATTTAATTTGTTGCAGTAATGTAAAACTTGTCCAACAATGCTTTTCTTGTTCGTTAGGCAAACATGTTCGCCTTCCTTTTCAATCTTCTTTAAGTGTTATGTTTTCTCCCTTTGACATTATTCATGCAGATTTATGGACATCTCCCATTACTAGCTCTTTAGGTCATAAGTTTTATCTAGTTTTATTGGATGATTTTTCTCACTTTATTTTGGTTTACCCACTTAAATTTAAGTTTGAGGTCTCTGCTAAGTTTCTTGAATTTTGTGTCTATATCAAAACACAATTTGACAGAGCCATAAAATCATTTCAATGTGATAATGGACGTGAATTTAATAATTTCGCCTTTCAAAAATTTTGCACTGATAATGGCATGGTTTTTCATTTTTCCTGTCCCCACACCTCTCCCCAAAATGGCAAAGTTGAACGAATCATCCGCACCATAAATAACATGGTTTGTACTATTCTCTTTCATGCCTTTCTTCCACCCTCTTTTGGGGTCTATGCCGTCAAAATGGCTGAATATATTATTAATATTTTGCCTACCCACCCTACAAAATCGGACACCCACCAAAATATTATTTCGTCGAATCCCCTCGTATGATCATCTACGGATTTTTGGCTACCTTTGCTATCCAAATCTAGCCTCCACGGCTCATCATAAACTGGCACCCCGCACCACCCCTTGTGTCTTCTTACGTTTCCCGCCAAATCATAGAGGATATATGTGCTATGACTTGTCTTCCCGTAAAATCATCGTGTCTCGTCATGTCATATTTAATGAAGTAATCTTTCCATTTGCCAATATTCAAATATTTTGAAACACGAATTATACGTTTCTAGACGAATTCACAGTCTCCCCCATCTACAACGCATTAATCTTTCGTGACACCTTTATTCCTCCACGGCCGGAACACACCGTTTCGACACTGCCGACTTCCGCAGCATCCAGCCATGCATCGTCGGGTCTTCCAACACCGGCGTCCTACCATTCCATCACTGCCTACCAAATTTCGACAGCCACCATCATATCACCCCTTTTCAGTCCCGGACCACCGCCATACTGCTACGGTTCCGGCAGCAGTAACCCCTCTCTTCAGCGACCTGTTTGCCAATGGTGGGAAGTCTGCCCAAACTCCGTCGTCGCCGATTGCCCACACATACTCCAGCAATCAGCTCAAAGCCTTTCCCACCGACGACAATCTTTCGGTCGCCTCTCCGCCTCACCCCGATTTATCCAATGCCGATATCAGCAGTCCGACAGGTTATACCACATCACCGCTGATTGCCCCCACCATCACCGAAAATTGGCTCCATGTTTCTCTGTCACAACTAATCGACACATATTCCCTTCTTCTGCAACCACAAACCATTGTGCTGCTGTCACAACACACCAATATTTTGGTAACCCTATCCTTCCCAGAAATAGTCCCAGCCGTCTCTGCAACCAGAACCCCAACAACCCATCACTATCACTAGACCCGACACTGACTATACCCAGACCATTTCCCCCACCTAACATCGATTCGATACCAGACCCCGTCACCCAACCCAATCGAGAACTCGCATCCACTAATGTAACCAGTACCCTGTTGCCACCTCCTTGCCAAAATAGTCAACCTACCCCTGTCCCCACACACCATATGGAAACCCGTCCCCAACATGGGCTTTTCAAACCCAAAGCCCAATTCAACCTATCCACACACACCATATCCCCAATTCCCAAAAACTCAAAACTAGCCAAACTAGACCCTAATTGGAATGCGGTCATGCATAAGGAATTTAATGCTTTAACGAAACAGCATACTTGGGATTTAGTTCTTAGACCGGATGGGGTGAATGTGATCCATTGTATATGACTTTTTCGCCACAAATACAGAGACATTGGTGACCTAGAGAGGTATAAGGCAAGACTTGTGGCTAATCGCACTAATCAGCATGAGGGTATAGATTGTGGTGAGACATTCAGTCCGATTTTCAAACCGGCCACCATTCATGCAGTTCAGAGTATTTCTATGGGTAAGAACTGGCCTATTCATCAGCTTGATGTGAAAAATGCATTTCTACATAGAGATTTGAAAGAAACGGTTGATCTGCATCAACCACTTAGTTTTGTCCATCCAATAGCCCCTCAGTATGTATGTCGTCTCCGTAAGTCACTTTGTGGCTTGAAACAGGCCCCTAGAGCGTGGTATGATCGCTTTGCACAGTATATCATGCAAATTGGATTTGTGTGTAGGAAATGTGATAATTCTCTATTTATTTTTTATAAAGGTAGTAGCATTGCATATTTATTATTGTATGTTGATGATATTGTGCTCACTTCTTCTTCTGATTTGTTGAAAATGAGATCATTACGTTGCTCAAAATAGAATTTACTATGACTGACTTGGGGAAGTTGAGCTATTTTTTAGGGATTTCTATGACTAAATCTGCAGATACTATGTTTCTGTATCAGCGTAAGTATGCAGAGGAGATAGTATATAGGTCTAAAATGGCAAACTGCATGATAATGTCCACTCCGATTGACTCTAAATTAAAGCTTAGTGTTGTTGATGATAATCATGTGTCCGATCCCACACTTTACAGGAGTATTGCAGGTGCACTATAGTATCTCACGTTCACTAGGCCTGATATTGCTTACTCTGTTCAGCAGGTATGCTTATTTATGCATGCCCCCAGGGAACCTCACTTTACTTCCCTCAAACGTATCATTCGATATGTTAAGGGCACACTTGATCATGGTTTGCATCTATACCCCCTCCACACTGAACAAGTTGTTGTCATATACGGATGCTGATTGGGCAGGTTGTCCGGACACGCGACGCTCCACCTTAGACTACTGCGTTTTCTTAGGAGATAATCTTATTTATTGGTCTGCCAAAGGCAACCAACATTATCCCGTTCGAGTGCAGAAGCAGAATACAGAGGCGTTGCTAATGTTGTTGTTGAGATCTGTTGGCTCTGAAACCTTCTTTTGGAGCTTCAGTATCCATTATGTAAGGCTTCTTTGTTTTTTTGTGATAATATATCCGCCATATATCTGTCTCATAATCCGGTTCAACATCAGCGAACCAAGCACATTGAGATGGACATCCACTTTGTTCGTGAGAAGGTTGCTCTCTGTTATGTTAGGGTATTGCATGTGCCTTCTTTATATCAGTATGGGAATATATTCACCAAGGGCCTTCCTAGACAGCTATTCCTCGACTTCAGATCCAGTCTTAGCATCCGGCCTTCTCCCGCTCTGACTGAGGGGGTGTATTAGCACATGTGTACCACTATTGTATTTATCATATTTAGGGTTATGTAATTATGGTAGAACTAGGATCCCTGTTGTATAAGGATTCCATATTGTACACCTATATATATTTTTGTATTAATGAGAAAGGCTCCCTAAGGGAGATTAATACAATCTTACAGTTATTCAATTTTGTAGAAGCTTTCGGTCCAACCAGAATGATTTCTTGTACGGTTATAACAAACATATCTGCATAGAATGATATAGAATTCATATTAAAGGTGTAATGTGTAATTTTTTTAAAATTACACAAAAAAATAACTAAAATTTTACTTGAAAGTCAAAATTAAATTAAAAATCATCAAATTTGTACTAAGACCAGCAAACCAACAAGAATACACCCCCATGCAGCTAAAATTGTACAACCAACAAACTTATAATACGAAAATCGCCTACATAATGGTACATTACTAACAATTGAAAGCATTAAATATAATTAGTACCTGCAACAACAACAACATACCCGATATAATTCCACAAGTGGTGTCTGGAGATGGTGAGATTACGCAGACCTAATTACACATACCTTTGTATGGTTGAGAGGCGGTTTTCAATAAATCATCGGCATGAAAGTAGTGTAATCAAAGCAGGGTTGAAATAAAACTAAAAACAACAAAATAGCAAGATAAACAGAACAATAATGCAAAAAGTAGTAGTGAGAATTGAAGAAATATACTACGTACATGAATACTAACTAATACTTCTAAATAAGGAGAAGATGAGAAGATGAGGTTGACCCCTGCTTCTCCCACATAAAACTGTCACACTTGGGTACCTATTACTCTATTGCCCTTATTCCCAACCTCTATGCCTCTCTATCTAACATCATGTCATGTCTAATCATCTCTCTCTGCTCTTATTTGACCTACCTCTACCTCTAAGAACCTGCTATAATCAACCTCTCAAGAATAATTAGTAACTCTCTTTGTCCCAAAAAGATTATCTTCATTCAAATTACGAGGGTCAAACTAACTAATGCTTGGTGTGAATTTGGACATAGAATTTTTAACTTTTTTGAAATAAAACTTACATATTTAGAAACTACATAATAGTATTATAAGTCACAATAGTAATAATGCAAAAATATTTAGAAAATATTTGAAAAAGTCGATCTTCTTTGACTGTACAAGAATATATGGAGCTCAGCATGTCTGAAAGCATAGGAGAACGTTCGTTTGATGATATTATTACTAGTATTCGATATTGGGTCATTCATAACATTATGGTCAAAGAAAATATCCTTTGACTGTCCAAATAGTAACTAAGAAAATCTTTTTGAGACGATGGAATACTTAATAAGTATTATTGATTTAGTTATAATTTGAGACTTGGTCAGCAAAACTTTGTAATATTGCCTTGTAAACATTCATGTTAGCATTTTTAGATTGAAACTTAGATTTTAAAAATTATAAAAATATTTTTAAAAGGTGGTCGGCGCAGTCCCCGGCCCAATGTAGAGTGGGTTGACCATTTTAAAATCCATTGAAAGTAGGTCAGCCTGGTTCGTCCTGTCAAATTTCAAAGCTTGAGTGGGCTTGATCGAAGTGGACTAGGCCAACTCATATTGAGACAAATCTGAAGGCAAATCATTCTTTTGAAATTGAAAAAGTATTCAGTAAGTGAATTAATTTATGGGCCAAGGACATAAGTAGACATTCGGTGAAAATATTAACAAATGGATGGCCACATAAAATCAAAAGATATATTATAGTCAAAATATATATTATACACCATATAAGCATTTATTATACACTTAATATATACAATTTTCATAAAATATATATACACACTAATTATATGCATATTATATAATTATTATACATGTTTTGGGGATATTTCTAGATGGCAACGGCTGGAGACCGGAACCTTCACGATCATCATACTAGAGCTCGTAATTGTGCTCCTCCTCAACAACTTTATCATCTCCAGGAGCTTCAGTTGGACTACGGATAACATTATTAGGGTTGAACAAAGATCTGTCAACGTCAAATTATCGCCTGCCTTTGACGTCTTCCGGCCAGGTCTGGAAGTCCATGGAGTTATGATTCCTTCACGTTTCAGCTCCGTTTTAAGATTTAATACAACTTTAAAATAATTAGTAACTAAGAATTTAATCAAAAAACTTAAAACCCAAACCTCCAAATTCATAGATGTTCATTTCAAAGCTAGTGGCTATTGACGGACTGCACGGACCCGAACTGGACCATGTCCCAATCTAGGTTTAATAGGTTTATGGTAGAATTCTATTTTAAGTCTAATAATTTATTTTTGATGAATTGTATTCTAAGTCTAATAGTTTATTTTTGGTAAATTATAATTATGGTAGTTTTATTATAATATGATTTCCTTGTTAGACTAGCGAAATGAGGACATTATCTCTATATAAGGAGGCAATTATGATGAATGAAAGGCAGAAATAATTCTCCCATTATTCTTGTCTCTCTAAATTCGCGTCCATGTCTCTATTTTAACATGGTATCAGAGCCTCATCGAAAGAACACAATAACCCTAAAATAATGGCGAATGACGGAGAAAATGACAATAAAAGTAAAGGAATCGCCGGTGAAGAAATAAAACTTAAAAAGAATAATCTCCTCTTATGACATTACGTCAAACGATAATCCTAAAATTGTGGTGACACAAGTCTAATTGAAGGAAGAGAATTATGAAGAATGGGCTAGATCCATGAGGACGACCCTAAGAGCAAGGAAGAAATTCAGTTTCGTTGATGGTACGATCAAGAAGTCGGATGAAGAGTAGCCGGACTTGGAAGATTGGTGGACTATAAACTCACTGTTGGTGTCGTGGATTCGCATCACCATATAACCAACGCTTCTCTCAATGACTTCACATAAAGAGGAAGCAGAAGAATTATGGACGAGCATCTAGGAGCGGTTTGTTGTTATTAACGGCCCTATGATGTAACAATTTAAGGTAGAACTTGTAGAGTGCAAGCAGAAGGGAAGGACCATAATGGATTACTATGAAAAACTTACTAAGCTGGGGGAGGAATTGGCAAACTACGAACAGATTCCAACTTGCAAGTGCGAAAAGTGCACGTGCAACCTGGGTTAGCCCTTGAAACCAAAAGAAAAGAAGAAAAAGTGCATATTTTCCTCATGGGATTGGATGAGGCAATGTATGAAACACAGAGATCGAACATATTAGCCCAGGAATCATTGTCATCATTAAACAAAGTCTATTTGAAGCTAGTACAAGAAGAGCGTGTGAGAGGAATCACACGAAAAATGAAAGACCGGAGTGAAACCACGACCTTTGTCGTACAGGGGAGAAACCCTTACCATGACCAAGGTGAAGAGAAGAAAAATGTTGCATTCTACACACATTGCAAGAGATACAGACACAATGTGGAAGGATGTTTTCAATTCATTGGGTATCCGGAATGGTGGCCAGGTGTCACACGGGTGGCCGACACCAGACACCATAAGGCCCGAGCGTACCAACTGTAATACCTGAACCATATGACATGAATCCTGGGACAATAAGGCCTCCAAGTGATAATAATAAGACAGAAAGAAACATTAACCTGCATGCAAAAAATGCCAAACACAATATATGTACATATACATAAACTGAGGTCGACAAGTCCATCAAGAGTATACCAACATCTGGAAGGGCTGACAAGGCCACACAAAATATATGTATAACAACCTCTAGTTTGTAAGCCTCTACGAGTACCAACATATGTCAACAAGTCGGGACAGATCCTCGATATACCCAAAATAACAATAGACATACGTAATAGCACCTACCAACTCTGTATGGCAACTCTGGAGAAGTGGAGTGCGACAACCAATAACTAGAAGCTGATACCCTACGGTGGTGGTTAGTCGATCTGTCTATTTGTACCTGTGTACATAAAACACAGCACCCTAGAAGGGAACGTCAGTATGAAAGATGTACTGAATATGTAAGGTAGGTAAAACATATAAATGAGGAATATAATACAAGGGAAGAGTATAAAATTCAATCTGAAACTCAAAAAAGACCGTTGAGGGCATACAACTGATATAACCATGAATATATGTATGAAAGTAAAATCAAGACTCTCAATGGGGCCATATAATATAGTACCAAGTCCCTCCATGGGGTAAACTCATCATAAATTGCCCGGTCATAGAGAACACGGTAATATCTACCCAACTGATCAGTGATATGCATATATATATGTGCCCGCTCGCCGACTATAACACATAGTGATAAGAAAATATATACATATATATAAGTGCAACGCAAGACAGACCTCAAGGGACATCAGAAATAAAGTCAGAGTGACCTATGGTCATTATCCTCCGACTATCATTATGGAATTATGAACATCGAAAGTTACAATCCAGCCCTAGTTCTCTAAATCAATTGTAACACGGAATATCATAAGATACGAATGGGAGTTCCGACAAGGAACGCACTAGAATCATAAGTAATAATGGGAGGAAAACACAAGCCAACTAAGCTACCAAGAATAGAATTATTCGATGATATTTCATTTCACTTTTGGTCTAGAACAAGATCAGGCCAAAGAAGGGAAAAGACTTACATATCTTGTCGCCTTAGCTATACGGATCCCACAAGCTCTCATATGATCTACGAATGATTATCTACAATATATGGATGGTTTGGGATCAAAATAGGATCTACAACCCACAAGGAAATTCATCTAGACATTCTACCGAACACTTAACATGCATAGTTCTCATGCTTCTATTTCCATGTCAACTAGCTAAAATCACTTCCCCTCCATCAACTACTACAACATTAACATCACAACTACCACACTCTACCATATCTAGCCATAAACACCTCAATAATTCTATCAAAACAGTCCCATAATCATATACAACATAACTACACTTTTAGACAACATCTAGCATTTACTTGTAGTATTTCACTTATATATTTCAACCAACACAAGATTCAACTTAAGGACAAGAAAGAGCACACTTTACTTACCTTATACAGTAGTTTCAACTTGAATTCCAAGCTTGTTTTAGCTCATTACAGCCCACAACTTCACCACAACATCAAGAGGACATTTCTTTCACTTCTGCCAAGCTTTTAAGGTATGTTGGTATGAATCCCTTTTGGATTTTCTCTTGAATCTTAGAGATATGTTAGGGAATCTTTGGGAGAGTATTTGGGTCTGGCAAGAAATGGGCAAAAATGAAGTCTCCATCGAATTTAAAATGAGCATAGTCGGCCACCACCTCATTTTAGTCACTGTAGCTCGCTGAGAGAAACCCAAAGCGAGCAACAACCTCGCTACGGAGCTCACTCGGCGAGCTCCCTTAGCTTGTCTGCCGGCAGTTTGCATATTCCGACAAAAATACGAATATCTTTCATCTCTGACATCATATCGACAAACCGTGTAATGCGCTAGAAACTAGACTCATAGACCTTCTATTTAATGGGTGTATCACCCCATAATTCTTAGTATATTTATACAAAATTGCTCTGACATCTTACCCAAATTTCAGCGAACTTCTAAGTGTAACTCGCGGTGACTTTTGCCAACTTTTGATTTACAACTTTCTTGACCTCAAGGCTTAACTTATGACTATTGTATGATCCAAATACATCATAACAAGACCTTATTAGCATATTACACACTCCTAGCCTTATCCAGAAGTATGACTATTATAATCTACTTCCTTCAGCGAACTTCGTCGAAACTTATTTTATTCGATCTGATTCGTTTCAGACTTTTTCGAAACTTATTTATAACTTGCTTATTTCCTTTATTACCTCAAAAATAATCCATCCCTTTAACTTATGTTGATTAACTTCAATGAATCCCACATATAAAAGTGTGGGATGTAACACTAGGAAATAAAAAAGAGATGAAATATCTGAAGGACAAGGACAACAACAACAGTAGAAAGGTGGCCCAAGATCCAGTTATGGAAGAGGAAACAATCGGTCTAACATCGTCGTTTCCAAGGATATACAAGCGGAGATAGGACAAGTGAATACATGTAGGATAGGACCTTACCATCTGAGCGAGAAGATCCAGAATATGGTGATCCACTTCCTAAGTATCCGGTTAGGCTTCCTGATGGACGTATCTCGGTGGCCACGAGAGAAGGAACAACTGAGCTAAATAATAGGATTGGTTGAAGGATGTCCACTATGTTCCAGACTTAACATGCAATTTAATTTCTGTATCACAACTTGTTGATCATTTAGATTGTGATGTAAAATTTAACAAAAATATGTGTGCTATATTAGACCCCACCATGAGAAAACTGCTTGGAACGGGTGAGCGACGAGGTAGATTTTACTATTTATGGAATGTGCTGCGGATACAAGCTATGAAGGCGGAGTCAGTTGATTGGTTCAATCTTTGGCACAAACGGTTAGGTCATCATTCAACACAAGTAACGAAGTCTATTACGATATTAGGTTTAAAAGTGAGTAGTGTTAGATTAGATAAAGAATCTGATGTATGCCAAAGGGCAAAGAAAACAATAAGTATTTTTCATTTAAGTGATAATATAGCTTCCGATATTTTTGATATGATTCATTGCAATTTATAGGGGCCATATAGAACCCCTTCTTCTTATGATGCTTCGTATTTCTTGACCTTTGTGGATGATCATTCATGAGCCATATGGATTTTTATTTTAGTTGATAAGAAAGAAGTATCCCAAACCATGAAAAATTTCTCCGCCCTGTGGATATGCAGTTTGGTAAGAGGATTAAAATTGTTAGAAGTGATAACGGAACTGAGTTCTCATGTATGAAGACTTACTTATTCGAACATGGAATTCTTTTCCAAACGTCTTGCACAGGGACACCACAGCAGAATGGAAGAATTGAAATAAAACATCATCACATTCTTAATGTGGCACGATCATTAAGATTTCAAGGTCATAATCCGATCAGATTAAGAGGAGAATATATTTTGACTACGAATACTTTATCAATAGAACACCACATTCATTTTTGAATGGGAAAACCCCTATGAAATTTTATACAAAAAGGTACCCAATATGATCACTTAAGGTGCTGGGGTCACTATGTTATGCACATATAAAGAGAAGAACAAGGGACAAGTTTGACAGTTGGAGTCATAGTTGTTTCTTCTTGGAATACCCCTACAGACAGAAATGTTGGAGATTGTATGACTTAGAGAATGATGAATATTTAGTCTCAAGAGATGTGGACTTCTATGAGACTAAGTTCCTTTTGTCGTAGGAACAAGCAACTTGGTAGACAACATAGAAGTGATCCCAGATGAAACAAAGGAATAAAGGAATCAACACAATATCGAAGATGACCTAGGTGCAGATAAAGCTCGAATGGAAGAAGTACGAACACCGGATACCGAACCCACAGATCAACCAGAATTAGACTAGACATATGCTAGTCCAAATAATGAAAATGTGGAAGAAGTACAGAAGGAAGGTATATGGGCCAACAAAAAGCCATCAGAGGAAAATTTAGGTCAGGGTAAACGTCAGAAGCATGACTCGATTCGATTATGCGACTACATTACTGAAACATTTTGGAAAGAAAGTCCATCAACGAGTTCGCTCGATCCCCATCAACCCTCAGGTGCGCCTTATCCTTTAGCTCACTATATATCGTGTGATAATATTTCCTCACAACACCAAAGCTTCCTTGCAGCAATTACTATTAACATCTAATTTTTATCCCCCAATAATTTTATTTAGTTATTCAATATTTTCAAGTCACAGGCGGAGTGAAATACATTTTCACTAGACGAATATGATTTTACAAAAATTATTCTGGAAGTATTTTGTCATTCCATTTGACAAAATATCGCTTGGTATATATATTGTATATCATGTCCTAGTTTCATAATTTTGACCATTAATCATGATTTTTGAATTTTAACTAACAATTACAAATGTAATTATTTTAAAAGAATTCTCAATATTAAATAATTAATGTTCCACTCCGTCAAAGTCGGGAAATTATCTAATTAAATATGATAAGGGAATTACATCTCAATTTCAATTTATATTTTAAATTATAAAGACATTTGCATTTCCTAAATCATAATTGATATCAAATGCGGGAATAAAATGAAGATTTTAATTTAATTAGGTTATTTAGAAATTTGTTTGGTCATTTTTTAATTTAAAATATGATCACATTTGCAAAATGTTGCCGTAGTAATTTGAATTTGTAAAGAACGACTTCGGTCTCTCTTCTTTTGTTTCAAACGGCCGACGAGCCCAGGCCAGCTGGACCCAAGAGCCGGCCCATTTGTAGCATAAACAAGACAAACTCTTGTTTGCCCTTCATTTGGGTCGATCAAAGGGTTTTGAAAACCCGATCCATTTCTCTTACCTCAGATGCCGCCTCGCCGGAAATAGCAATATTTCAGACGATTATTTTGGTTCCAGAGTTGTCGAGCCATTTCGGTCAAGGGCAATTAATGCTCTTGCCCTCTTTCTCACCACGCCACCGTGAACCCCCCCCCCCTCCTCCAACCCCAGGTGAGGTTACCCCTCCATGAGTTGTTTTTTCTGCGAATCTTTAATGGTTCTTGTCTCATTCTGGAGGGAAATCCCCCCCCCCCCCCCCCAATTTGTATTATCCGACATCGAATCCGATGGGCATTCTAGGGTTTTGAACAACTCTATAAATTGAAACCCTTCTTCTTCATTTTAAAGGGTCCGAAACTTGATTCCTAGCTTTTGCATTATTTAGAGCTATTTTTGGGTTATATTCGACTACTTATTGCTTAATTTGGGATCCAAGCTCTTTGGTGGAACCCATACCTAGCGTAATTAGTCCTTCACAATCTAAAGCCGTCTTTTTGTGTGATTTGCGAGTTTGAGGTCCTCGGAGTGAAGATCAAGATTTCCCTTTGATTCTAAGCTGCCTCCATACAAGGTAACCCCTATTCCTTTTAAATTCTTGCTTAATTTATGCTGTATGATTTGTGACTATGTGTTTTTGTGTTTAGATTAGTATATATAGTTGATACTTGGTACTGTTAGGATTTATCTTAGTTTGTTTGAATCTAAAATGGTTCATAATGGGAATATGCCTATTTTTGGATAACTGAATGATGTTCCATGATGGTTTAGAATAGTCTGTGTAGTTAAAATGAAGTACAAGATGTTAGTTTAGGAGTTGTTTAATCATGCATAGACTGTTTAGTTGACTTAATACGTAATTCAGAGTTGGTTTAACTATGTGAGACTTGTTTTAGCTAATATGTGATTTTTTTCATGATTAATGTGGTAATTTTAGAAGTTTGTTCCATTGGATAAAAATTGCCCTAAGTTGATACATGATAGCTTGAGATGTTATGATGGTTTAACTAGCATACATAGCCAAAATGGGGCATAGGGTGTTGATTTCAGATTTGCATTAGTCACATATAGGTTAATACTTAATATTGTTAAATTAAAATTGAGCTATGCTAAGGGATGAACTCAGAGGATCTGTTTTTCCTTTATAACAAGTGTTTTCAAGTTGTCTCATGAATCTCATATTTGTTTCAAGATTAAGATAGACTTAAATGGATTCAAGATGATTGTTGTATGTTAATAAGTTTGTTTCAGCATATATCATGTCAACCATGCATCTATTGGACTGGTTTAGATGTGCATAGGAGTAATACATGTCTCAGAACTGGTTTAATTCATTTTGTGCCTAATCTGTACTCATTTTGCTAATCTGGGACTAAGACGTGGTTTAAATGTAATCCCCAAGGCATGGTTAACCCAAAATATGAATTATGTGGGTCTGTATACTTGTTTAGCTATCCTATTTGTAGTCTTCAGTGCATGTTCTTGGCTCTAAATTACAAGTGGTAGCATCTTAAGTCTGTCTGAGCTATTTATGATATCCTAGGACCTCTGTTGACAGTTTAGAATAGTTAACCATTGATATGCTCTGAATTTCATCCTTACATATGCAATTCTGCATAAAGATATGTGTAGGGTCACCTTAAGGTCATACATGGTCACATTAGTTTCTTGTCCTGAGATTGAGACATGATTAAATGGTTTGTTTGTATTTCAGTTCTGAGTTAATGGACATCAGACTCCTTAGAGGTTAAGAAATGGTGTTTAATGACATCAAAGAACTATGCTAGATATCATACCATGATTGTTGCTATGTGAACATGTTAACTTGACATCCTAGCACGTAGTTTAAATACCTATCTGAATGAACTTGGAAACTGAAAATTACATGCTTAGATTCTGGCCAATACATGCTTAGTTTATTGTCATATTGAGTCTGGAATAAACTGTGGCCTGATGCATGTTGTGTTAATTGCTTGTGTGCTACCTCATCTTGTCTTCAATAAATATATGTTGTGACTGTCAACATGGTAGAGTCTGCCTGATTTTAAAAAGGGAAAAGCCTGACTAGTGTCCTTAATGGTCCGTCCTATGGTTATGCACTGCTAAGACATGCCTGTGTATGAAAGTTTTGAGTTTCTTAACTTGAATACTTTCTGCCTACTTGACGTAAGGATATTACTGTAGTAAACAAAGTCTAAAATGAGTTGATATAAAAAATATGAAGCTGACATCTTTTCTCCCCTCATGTATGTGTTGCCTTATGTTATTAGATGGGCTTGTTTTACCACCAAGTCTATAAGAAGTCATTTGATCCTAATTCAACTAATTGTTGCTAAAGTATGGTAGTTGTTTTCTTGTCTACTCTCAGATAATAAGTTTAAGTCTAATTAAGGAAAGTAGGTGACTAAGAATTGAATGAATGTGACCACAAGCATGATTGGTAGGAAGAGAAGCTGATGTCTGATTTCTACTATCTAAAAGGATTATGTATAGCAGCCCATTGCTTTAGACATATTTTCTTTTGAATTAAATCTGTGCCCTCCCTCCCTTTTGTGTACATTCTAGAAAATGCCTTCTTCCTGCTTTATGTTTTACTTGCAATAGGTATTGATATACATGAGATATATTTCCTTGTGCATTAAATATATGTCGTATACTTGATTGTATACAGCATATATATCTCTGTATATATCATTCACAACTGTTATATCATGAATGGTATTGGGCCAAGCACACTTGCAATTGTTTCCGCCCATTCACCCTTTGGCTATGATGACTGGGGCTCGGCCCATTGATACTGTGGTTTCTCTACATTTTTTGCCTCCTTAGCATGTTATTGGGCCAAGCCCACTTGTCTGTTTTTTTTAAACTGTCAGCTTGGGCCGTATTCAGTTATTCATCTAATTGTGTATTACTATCTATTCTACTTGGGTTGTTTCATATATTTAAATTATATTCGCAAGTATGACAAGCCCAAGATGCTTTCTAACTGGGCTCTTCTTTTTCCCTCTTTCGTCTCCTGCCGCATCACGACGAGGTGGGCTTCTACTGGAGCCGTCACTTCATTTTGCCGAGAACAGTTCATTTAGGAGTATTACATTATCCAGCCGAGTTGGTCCAAGGCCTAACTGAACATTATTAATCGAGTCCGCTTGTAGCTGTGCATTGAAGGCTCAACTATGGGTGAAAATAGCCAATTGTTGGACTTAGGTAGGCCCATCAGCCTAAACTCAGTTCCTTTTCAATTCATATTTGTGTATATATGTATGAAAAATACTTTGTACTATTATTGGAACCTCTATTACGGTTACGAATTTAGGATAGGCAAACGATATGTACATCGTTTAGTTAGATCGCCTAAAAATAAATTTTCAAAACTCGTTTAAATTTGGAATTGAAGGAAAACGGTCTGTTTTAACATCCAAAAACTTGGAAATAAGAAACTGATTTTCAGATTAAGATTGAGACTAATTTTGGACTTTGAAACTCACAATTTGAACCTTGAAAATTAAATTAGGCTTTGATGGTCTGTTTGTGATCTTAAAAGCACCCGAGTTGGGCCTGTGTGACAGAAAATTACAAATGGACTGCTAGAAACATGTTTTTTTGAACTTGAGTTGGATAAAAAATGACCTTTTCAAAATTAATCTTACGGTATATAAATTGAGTTTAGGATTTGGGATTTGGACTTGTTGGGATATAAATTGACTTTGAGGGTGATATAGCATGTAAGAGAATAAAAAGAAAACCATTTTCTTTATACTTTTCAAAAATACGAATCTTGTGCGGGAATTATAATCATTTTTAAACTTTGAAAAGATTTTCAAAAGATGCAAGTGTGATTGGATAATATTGTTGGATTAAAAGTGGAGTTCTACTCAAATTAACATTTGGGTGTTCTTAGTCCGAAAACAAATTGATCCTTGCGCATACTATTTTGGCGGAAGCTTAACTAGTTTTTAAAAATAAAATCTTTGAGTTTCGCATAAATGAATGACAAGTATTTTACTGATTTTAAACATTTCAAGCTAATTTAAATCATTTAAGCATGCTATAGAATCCGTAGGTCAATTGTATTTTACGAATTCTTAATATCGGGGTGTTAACACTTTTCCCGAGGATCACCAGAACCCTTACCTCGACTCTGGTTTAGATAAGATTTTTTAAAAGATTTTGAATAAATCCTTTCACTTGGTTTTCTAATTTACCTATAAATTAGGTGGCGGCTCTAAAATAATTATCTGACTTAGAGTACATTCACAAATTCTCAGTAGCTTTTATGCATCCGTGTAAAAGTGAACTGTAACAATTACCACAAGAATTGAACCAAAAATCTTCTCGAATGCCATGAAAAAGGAATATTAGAGAAAAGACATGCAACAAGAGATCCAAGCATTAGAGGACAATGGCACATGGACATTGGAAACATTGTCATTGGATAAGAAAGCATTCTGATGTAGATGGGTGTACAAGATCAAATACAACTCGGACAGCACAATCGAACGATATAAAGCTCGGTTGGTCATCTTCGGTTATAAGCAAGAGGAAGGAATTGACTACAATAAAATGTTTACTCCGATTGCGAAGGTAGTGACCGTTCGGACTTTTTTGGTAGTAGCAAGCACTCGAAATTGGGAGTTGCATCATATGGATGTTCATAACGCTTTCTTGCACGGCGAACTGGCGTAAGAAGTTTATATGAAATGCCACTGGGATTTCGTGTTTTTGGTCCAGGATCAACTCTGAAAATCTTTGTATGGGTTGAAACAAGCCCCGCGGTCCTGGTTTGTGAAATTATCAAGTGCCTTGATGAAATATGAGTTCAAACAGTCGTAATCAGATTATTATCTCTTCACAATGCACCGGGCCAGTATGTAACTTAATGTCTTAGTTTATGTGGATGACTGATTATCTCGAAAATTACCATAGTGTCATTGCACGGTTCAAAGACTATCTCTGTGCCTGTTTTCACATGAAGGATTTGAGCTCTCTGAAGTATTTTCCGGGGGTTGAAGTTGCACGTGGACCAACCATGATTATGATGAATGAAAGACAGAAAGAATTCTTCCATTATTCTTATCTATCTAAATTTCTGTCACTGTCTCGATTTTAACAGTGGCTGCTAATGACACTTCCAGCTAGGAATCATGATTCAAACTCAGAAACACATTAAAAATATCAAATCAACAAGTTTTTCACAGATTCGAGCAAATAGACCTCACAGTCGAAAACCAAGCTCATAATGGCTATTTCTGAATTTTCAACTCAAATTTCAAAATCACCACCAAATTCGAGTGTAAATCCTGTATCGGCCAGTAGCAATGGAAAAAATGAAGTAAAAGCGAGATGGGGGGAAAGAGTGTAGCGAAGGGATGAGGGGTATAATTTTTTAAGAGGGAAGAAGATGGAGAAATTTGAAATTAGCTATAGGGATCCGATGTGCTAAAACATGAAAATGGAATGGAACTAAGGTATATTTCGGGTTCAATAGTTCAAAGCTGACATTCTTTTGCTGACAGTTATACCATGTTCTTTTCGTTAATTTATTGCATCTACCATACGTGGAAAGGAGTAAATTCTTGTTTTTGAAACTCCACCACCTCACAATACCACGCAACCCACGAGTCATTAAAATATAAGTAGATATTATGAGAAATTAAAGGTGCAAATTACTATCGATCAGGTTTTCAATTCTCAAATAAATAAATAGAAGTAGGGGTGAGCGGGTCCGGGTACCCTAACATTTTTGAACTACTCGGACCCTACCCGGTAAAAGATCGATTCCTAAATTTACTATCCGGAACCTACCCGTACCAATCATTACCCGGAACCTACCCGGACCCTGCGGGTAGGTTCCCGGGTACCCTGTAAATAAAAAAACACAGATTAAGCAATAATTTTTTAGCCTATGAGAATCAAAAGGAGTTCTAAAATAATTTCATCCAGTAGTTTTTTAGCCTGCAATCGGAGTTTTTAGTACCTTTATAAGAAGTTTTAGAAAACTTATTCATTGTAGAAAAGCTAATTCTGTAACCAAAACCTAAAATTGTAAGCCAAATTTGACACTCAATTAATTGAACGTGTTGATTTCAAAATAAATTTGAAAATATCTGAATTAAACTTATTTTCGTGTTCATAGGCTCTTCGATACAAAAGAAAAGCTTTCTTATACTAGTAAATCTCTAAATTTCATCTTCAGAGCTACAAAAATATACACAAATTTTAAAAATAAATTTACATTTCAAATCAAAAAGTAATACAAATTGAAGATGAGTATCGCCTGAAATAGAACATAAGCATATGATATTAAAAAGAAATTGAAGAGTTAGATATGAACCCATATGCATTTTAGGAACGACGTGAACACAACCAAGGGAGAAAAGAGGTAAAGGTGAAGCTTCAATGACGACAACGATGAAAGTACCTGAGAGAAAGCTTCAACAACGACGATGATGAAGCTCAGTGGTGTAGCTAAAACGCCATTGCTATTGAGAGAGTTTTGTGTGTTTTCTCTTAGGGCACAAAAAGCATTCTAGAATAAAGGGGTGAAAAAGCTGAAATATTTGCGTCTTGGGCTGGGGAAAATCAATGTGCAGGCGTGCAATAAATAATTTTGGAGAAAGTTAAAAGTGGTCCAAATGTTTCTCAAAAAAGTAAAAATATTTAATATTTTATAGGTTTCGGGTATCGGTTCCGGGTCCGGGTACCCTGTCTCTATTTGCCGGAACCGGAATCGGACCCGACATTGATCGGTTCCTAATTTTACTACCCGGATCCTACCCGTTATTATAATATATCTATCCGGAACCTACCCGTTAGTGTCGATTCCGATCGGGTATCTGGGTACCATGTACCCGTGTTCACCCCTAAATAGAAGGGTTCACTTTCAAGGCAAACATACACATATGTGTCTATGACCCTTTGATTAATAATTGTTAAGATAATTATGAGACTAAATCATGAATATTGTAATCATATATTTAGGATGATTGTAAATTAGTATCATAGAATTAGGATTGATTAGATCAATTATATTAATTAGTATATCCTTAGAGATAACCAAGATTGATTGTTTAGAGTTGTATATATTGTAAACTTGAGAATGAAATAAACTCATGTAATTGATTTCTTACATGGTATCAGAGCCACAAATAATTTGCCCTAAACCTTTTCCACCCCACCCCCCATTCGGCCTCCCTCACCAGCCGAAAATCTCCTCTCCTCTTATTTTTTTTCTTTTTTTCGGCTCCCACCTAAATAAGTTTTAGGGTTTTGCTAAAACCCTAACCCTAAATACAAAACCTAAACCACTAAAACACCCTACAAATGTTGTACCGCCAAACCTAAATCTTCCTAGCAAACTACTCTCCAATGTGTCACCTATACAAATGTTGTACCACCACCTCCCATCTTTTACACATTTCGAGGATTTTTGGGTGTTTGTGCTATCCCTTGTTTCCGTCCACAACCATTAACAAACTTCAGGCTCGTTCCACTCCTTGTTTGTTTTTGGGATATCCACAAAATCATAGGGGATATAAATGTTATGGTATGATGAACGGGAAAATCATTATCTCTCGTCACATAGTTTTTTATGAGTCTACATTCCTGTTTGCTAATTCTTATGTGGCATCCCCCTTCATATTATTTCTTGGACAACGGAATACATCCAATTTTACAACACCATTTCAATACCCAAAATCAGATAGGACCGGCCCAACCACGAAATGGGACTAGACTAGTCCGCGGTATGGATGTCACTGCCTCTTTACAGTCGGTCTCAGCCTAGTCCATTTCGAGTGGTTGCCAGACCAAATTGAGGAATCTCATTGCTCCTTCACCCGTGAACTCAACTTGTGACCACTCCAGCCCAATAACCCGACAGAAACCCAACTTCAACAACATTCCCCTTTGGCCCAAAATACCACCTCCTCTCAGCCCACTACCTTGGCCGAGACACCTAATCCCCAGACAATGGGGTTAGCCCAATCTCGGACCATTGAAACCCGTGCCATGCACGGGATCTTTCAGTCCAAACGTCATTTTAACTTAACATCCTCGGTCCAACCATCACCTCTACCAAAAAATCCCAAAGCAGCCCTATCAGACCCGAATTGGAAAGCTGCCATGTTAGACGAAATTGATGCTCTTATTAGTGCCCCGTCCATCTAATGTGAACATAATTCGGTCTATGAGGGTTTTTTGTCATAAAAAGAATATTGATGGCTCTTTTGCGAGATACAAAGCTTGTCTTGTTGGTGATGGCAGGTCTTAGCAGGTTGGTGTAGATTGTGGTGAAACATTCAGTCAGGTGGTTAAGCTAACAACTATCAGGACGGTTCTTAGCCTGTCACTGTCAAAATCCTAATTCATTCATCAGTTGGATGTCAAAAATGCATTCTTACATGGTCATTTACAGGAAACAATTTACATGCACCAGTCGTTGGGTTTCTGAGACTCTACACATCCGGATTATGTTTGCATGTTAAAAAAATCCTTATATGGTTTGAAACAGACTCTACGGCATGGTATAACATGTTTGCAGGGTTTATATCCACACTGAGTTTCTCACACAGCAAGTCCGATCAGTCCTTGTTCATTTACAAGAAGGGAAGCGACATGACATATATCCTCCTATATGTAGATGACATCATTCTCATGACCTCATCTACATCACTTCGCCGGTCTATTATGTCTCTTCTTGCAACAGACTTTGCAAAGAAGGATTTTGGTCCATTAAATTATTTTTTGGGAATTGTCGTAACCCAATATGCAGGTTGTCTGTTTCTCAGTCAAAAGAAATACGCCGCGGAGATCATTGAAAAAGATGGTATGTCCTTATGCAAACTGTCACATACACATGTTGATACAAAGGCCAAATTAAGCAACACTACAGGGACCATACAATGATCCAACACACTACCGCAGCCTTGTAGGGGCCTTGCAGTTACTCACTTTCACGAGACCTGATATCGCCTATGCGGTGCAACAAGTGTGTTTACATATGCCTGATCTGAAAGAGGAACATATGGGGGCTCTCAAGATAATTTTGCGATATGTCGATGGTACTCTTCATTTTGAGTTGCATCTGTATAAGTCCTCAATTTCGAGTCTCTCGTCTTATACATATGCAGATTGGGGTGGCTTCCCGGATACACGACGTTCCACCTCTAGTTATTGTGTGTTTTTGGAGATAACCTTATTTCATGGTCATCCAAACGACAACCAACGATGTCTCGGTTGAGCGCTGAAGCAGAATACTGAGAGGTAGCCAGTGTGGTTGCTGAATCATGTTGGCTCCGTAATATTCTTTTAGAGCTAAATTGTCCGATATATCGCACTCACATTATCAGAATAAACCACAGTTGCCTTTTCATGTTGGCTCCGTAATCTTCTTTTAGAGCTCCATTGTCCGATATATCACACTCACATTATCACAATAAACCACAGTTGCCTTTTCATATTGGCTATGTAATCTTCTTTTAGAGCTCCATTGTCCAATTGAAAAGGCAACTGTGATTTATTATGATAATGTGAGTGCGATATACTTATCCAGTATTCTCGTCCAGCATCAACGCACAAAACACATAGAAAAGGTTTCACGTGGACAAGTCTGTGTTCTCCATGTACCATCCCGTTATTAGATTGCTGACATTTTCACCAAAGGTTTTCCGCACGTACTATTTGATGATTTCATGGACAGTCTCAGCATACGAGAACCTCCCGCTAAGACTGCGGGGGTGTCTATCCCATAATTACCTCCAATCACCATAAATTATGAATATTGTAATCATATATTTAGGATGATTGTAAATTAGTATCATAGAATTAGGATTGATTAGATCAATTATATTAACTAATATATCCTTAGAGATAACCAAGATTGATTGTTTAGAGTTGTCTATATTGTAAACTTAGGAATGAAATAAACTCATGGAATTGATTTCCTACAATAATAAAAAAAAATGAAACTCTTAGGGGTAGTTTGATATGATGGATAAATAAAAATAGTTCCGGGGTAAAATTTTAGTACCTCCTTATTTTATGTTTGATTGAAATAAAATTCTGAAATAACTATTTTCGAGATTAATTATCACGGGATTATAATATTATTTTATCCCACATTGAAAATACAATAACTAATCCCGAATTTAATTATCCCGAATAACTTGTTCCCAACCAACATCACAAACCAGTAAATTCACTACTTACAATTTTGGTAATCTTAACTCAATGTTTATGATCCTCATAGACGCATTCATTCATGATATATCATCGAGGTAGTTGAAAGGTACTACTGTCCCATTATATCTCTTCCAATAATTAATTACACGTCTTTGACAGAGACAAAAATGATAACCTGGCTTTCCTTGAATAGAATTAAAAGATTTTTGCTGCAGTAAGAGTGGCCAGTGGGCCGAGCTCGGGTCTGGCGGGCCGGGTCCGGGGGGTCGGGGTCGGGGCGGGACGGGAGAAGGGGCGGGGTCGGGTCCGGCGGGCTCGGCGGGCTCGCGGCGGGGTCGGGTCCGGGACCGGAGCAAGTCCCGTCCCGATCCCGATCCCGTCGGGCTCGGGTCGGGCGGGCTCGGGCTCGGGGCGGGATACGGCGGGTTTACATTTTTTTTTTTTTTTTTTTTTTTTAAATAACATATGTATAAAAAAAACTCAATAAACAAAATAAGATAGTGTAATAAAAACATCCCAAGGTCGTTTTGTGCCTCTTATATTATTTAATAGACATATGATTTTTTTATAATACAAATACAATTGTCTAAAATCTAAATTGCAACTTTGTGGTGTTGTCCAAAAGTTACAAATTACATAATAAAATTACAATTAAAAAAATTACATTCTCAAAAAAACTGTTCTAATTGCTTGATGATTTCATGTGGTTCTTCGGTTGGAATTGGTATTTGTTGGTCAAATTGATCCACGTCGCTTCCACTACCTTCGGTTAAGATTTCGTTGTAGTTTTCATCATCTTCTTCGTTGATCTCCGGTTGACCGCACCTTCTCCGCTCCGCTCGTATCCAATCTCTCGAATAATACGCAATTTCCAAGTCGTCTCCGGCTAATGAGTGTCTGTAGTCTCCTATTTGATATCTGCACTGCGGAAAAAGCACTTTCGACGACAGCGATTGACGACGCTTGAATGTTCAAAACATCTCGAGCCATCAATGAAAGTGTCGGAAAGATCCTCTCATTCCCCCTCCAAAGATTTTTCAAAGACAAGTCTTCATGTCCATCTTCATTGATAACTTCTTGATACGGTACGAACCCCGTAAAACAAAAATATCCAACTCGCTAATTTGGTTAGTAGTAGAGGTACGACCACACATTCTATTTCGAGGCTTTCAATACTAGCCGCGAAACAACATGTCTTTTGTGAGGTTGTATTGAAGATGAAGAAGATGGTATGTAAGTTTGGTAAGTTCCTAGCATTTTCTTGTTGATAAAATCTATATATATTTTTGCATTGGTGTTCTACGCTAGACAATACTTCTTCTTTAGTTTGTTCAATAGGTGGTGGGTGATTTAGATTTTGGGACTTGGAGGTAGTAGTACTTCTATACAATCGTAAATAGTTTCAATTAGTGATTTAGTACCGTCTATTTTAATAGTAGGATTTAATACAGAACCAATAATATAAATAGAGGGAATAGGAATAAAATATTTTTTTATTTTGAGAAACATTTTTTTAATAGGCGCTTTATAAGTTGGTTTTTCCATATATTCACTAAGTAATAAAAATATTAGAGTTATATAAAATAACATAGTTGAAATAGTAGGATAATATATACCGAAAAATTCTTTTGTTGCTTGAAAATGTTTCTCTAAAAATACAATAAGTTCGGAGATTTTTTCCCAATCACTATCTAAAATCATATCAGCTGACTTTTTATTATGAGAGTTAAAAAATAAAGTTATAGGTAATTTATAGTCATAAGCAACAAGTAGTTGCTCGTATAAAGAATTCCACATAGTGGATACTTCTTGTGGAATTTTTCTAAAAGGTAGTCCACAATCATGATAAATTTTTTTATATTCTTTTCTACGTTGTACTTTATTACTTTTAAAAATAAAGTTTATAGCAAATTGTATTTTACTAAGAATGTCTTCAAAAAGTGATAGACCATCATTTACAATTAAGTTATATATGGTCTGGAAAAGAAGAGTTAAACTATTTTTTAAAATTGTAATTGCGTAATTGTTATTAGAAGCGTTATCTAATGTAATAGTCATAATTTTATCGGTAATTCCGTAATAATCGCACACTTGATAAATATTTTCTGCAATAAAAGTACCAGTGTGCCTATCATCTATATATCTATACGCTAAAATACGTTTTTGCATAGATCATTTATAATCTATCCAATGACAAGTTACAGTTAAATAATCATGGCCGTTAGTACTACGACCTATATCGACGTGATGGATACTTTGCCATTAAAATGATATAATGAAAAACGTAAATATTGTTGATATTCATGCGCGAATTTAAATACATCTCTCTTAACAATGTTGATCTAGGAAAACCGTTAAAAACAGGATTATATATATCTCTAATGTAATGAATAAAACCGGGAGATGAAGGAAATGAAAAAGGCAAACCCTCCACAAAACTAATTTTGATATTGCTTCCCTATCTCTATGTTTATTGTATTTAGAGCCTACAATTCCCCCCGTCATAGGGTTAATTTGACCCCGTACTTGATCCCGGACGATGTCGTATGTGAACCTTGTCCCGATGGAGCGGCGTTTGCGCACCCGGTTTTGAAGCCCGGTATTGGGCATACCTAGCTGGATGAGCACTTACTACGTGTCTAATTAAACCCCCGTCCCACCGTGACCTTTTCCGAGTTTTAAATTTTAAAACATTTTTACAAATTTTACATATGGCTACTTGATTCTCTACGTCCCTATCAAAAAATGTCTATGCATCCGATTTTAATGGTCGTTTTGCTGGACCTCGTCTCATACTTGGGGGAATAGGATGTATTTCGGTTGAAGGTGCACTAGTGGGTGTGTTGTCATCAACATTAGTGGGTATATCATCTAGATCATCGTCTAAATTAAAGTCTTCTTGAGTTCCGTAAAATAGCTCCTGGTCTAAATCTAATGGTATTGTAGGAAAATGTTGAGTATCAACAAAATCATCCTGTGTAGGAATAAGATGACTAGAAGAAGTACCCTTGCCCTGGTTGCCCCTACTAGAAGAAGCACCCTTACCCTTACCCTTAAACATACCTTTTAATCCTTCCATTTTAATTATGATAATAAATAAATAATAAATAATTAAAGACAATAAAATTAAGTGATCTAAACTAAATAAACAGGACAATAATAATTTAATGAAGGAACGAATGTACCAAACGCCGACGTAACGTCGACGTGTAATCGAGAGGTTGAAAATTGAAATTTTGCTCGATGGAAGATCCTCAAGCTAGTTGCCAATTTCACTACCAATTCCCAAATGAATAAATAAAATTGAATATTTAGCAAACAATGTAGACTTGTAGAGAGATATATTGAGAAATTAGAGAGATTGTAGTAAGATTTGTGAGAAAGATGAAGAGAAAATGAGTTATTTATAGTTAAAAAATTGAGTTAAAGTGTAAATATAATAACTTATGGGTTAAAAATAAATATTAAGGGGTAGGGGGTTGGGGGAGGGGGGGGGGCTAAAATGGCCGTTGGTCAACGACCATTTCTAAAAGGGCCGTTGGTGCAACCGGGTTTTTGGGTCGGGGGTTCGGGGTCGGGGCTCGCGGGCACAGGGCGGGCTCGGGTCTCGCGGGACGAGACATCGTCCCGTCCCGAGTTCGAGTCCCGCCCCCGTAATTTTTATTTTTTTTTGGCGGGCTCGGGTCGGGCTCGGGACGGGCTCGGGACGGGCTCGGGTCGGGGTCGGGCTGTCCCGGCCCACTGGCCAGCCCTATATTAAAGTAGTCCCTTTCGGCCTGTCACCTGTTTAGCCATATCTTTCTTTAATTAATCAATTAATGCTTAAAACAATCGAGTAATACAGTGAGGTACGCTTGATTCGTAGTAGCATTTAAAGAAATATTATTTCACATAAAATATATATTGTTAAAAATTATTGTTTGGTTCATATTCATACTCTTCTTTTCCACCTAACCAGTGCTCGTGTAAGTAATATACAAAGTTATACTTATTTTATATAAGATAAAATGTGAGTATTAGTAATATATGAATTAGAACAAGTAAAATAATAAACCTCATATAGTAAACAATTTCTTTTTCTTTTTTAGAAAAAGTAAATACCTTTTTGAATTATATATTACTCCATGCGTTCCATTTTATTTGGTATACTTCCTATTTATTTTTTCCAAACAGAATGGCATACCTTATTATCTATAAATAAATTAACTTTAAATTATTTATTTTGTTCATAATGATATGATTTACAGTCGCATAAATATATATGACTTATTTTAAATCATAAATTTCAAAAGCCTTTTTCTAAACTCCATATCCAATCAAACAATATCATATAAATAAATAAAAAGAATATTATATATTCTGTCCGCTCCAATTTATACGACACTCTTTTCTTTTAAATCAGTCCCAAAAAGAATAATATTTTTCTGTATTTTATAATAATTTAACTTTAAAATTTTCATTTACTATTAATGAGATAATTTATAGTTAAATATATCTATATATGACTTATAAATTTAAAAAATCTTATTAACTTTTAATAAAACAAAATAAATATCCAACAAAAAATAATTATGCATTACTAATTTGGTACACAAACATCCCATCCCATAGAGGACAAGACTGAACAAAGAACCCCGCAAGGTAGTCAAGTTGGTATAGCAGTAGAGCGCGGGATCGCAAGGTCACGAGTTCGATCCCGTGCATAAACCTTCTTGGTTGAGCCTGTCACACATGGCTTGTCAAGTGTGGTTAATCGGCTGATGTGATTTGCAGATTATTGTGACAGTCCGGTTTTACCCTGTGCGCATTCGAAAGAGTAGCGGCTGCGGATTGATCGTTAAAAAAAAAAAAAGACAGAACAAAGAAAAAGGCAAAAAACATAACCTTAAACTCTCTTAAAACATAATTAATGGAGCTAATTAATTAATCTCAGTGCTTAGCAGCATAGTGGTTGATAAAGGCGAGTGCATTGCTAGTAACCTGAGCTAGATTAGCTATCCGACTTCTAATCGAAGCCTTAATCCTCCCATTCAAAGCCCGGCCGGCAAACCCATCCGTACAAGTATTCTCATCAGTAATAGCAGCACTAACCCATGTCTCCACGTTGCTCATATGCCACTGGAAATCATTCCCATGGCTACGATCCATATCTTTCAGTTCACTCACAGATTTGCTTAGCCGATCTACACTATCACTCGTCTCCTCGACGCAGTCCTTGATAGCTTCATACTCTCTGGGCTTTAATCCTTTAAATTTCAGTAGCTTTGTCACGAACTCCTTTGTCGATTCCGCCCTGTCAAGGCTAACAGACAAGGCCGTTTTCACCAGGTTCTCTTGGTTGTTCTTTATGGCCTGTGCGTAACCGGAAAGAGAAGCGACACACACGTCGGGAAAAGTAGTAATTTTGCAAGAGGTTTTTATGAAACTGGTGGAGGCTGCGGCGGTGGCCGCCGTGCCGGAGAGGAAAGCCACTGCTAGAAAAAACAATTTGGCTGCTGCCATTTTTGAAGGATTTGTTTGTTTTGATGAGTACTGAAGAGGAATGGGTATTCTCTATTGTATTTATAGACCAGATTGATTCGGGTAAAGAAGAGAGTTGGGTCCCGCCAATTGGCCCCCATTTTGGCCATAATATTTTGGACTCGTTTCTTTATAGATATTTTTTCAAAAATTTAAACTAATATAACATCCTGATTTTTTGGGGTGCTACATAATCTTTAAAAAAAGTTAATTAGTTACATTAATCAAAAGGGTATTTGATAGTATTACTAATTTGCTTTCTCTAAGAAATTTTTTTTAAGTAGAAATAGTTAGCGTTGGAATTTGATATATAATGATTAGAGAGAGGGTAACTTTGAAAAAAATTACTCATTTCTCTTAAAAATAAGTGTCTATTTAATGATTTAGCTTCTAACACACTTTTTAAAGAAAATTCTAACTCGTACAAAAAAATAGATATTTCAAGAACTATCTTTAATTAAATACTATCTAGTTAATATAATTACATGAGTATAAAGAATTCACTTATCTAAATAGGGGTAAATTTGAACGAAAAAAAAGATAATTTTTTTTCTTGATCATGTAAGTAGACATTTATTTGAACCAAAATAAAAATTCTAAAAATACACTTATTTTGAACCGGAAGGAGTAATTAATGTAACTTCTTTACGCTTTGAAAAAATCATTTATTTTGGATTTAAAAAATACTAGAAATTTATTTATTTTAGACCGGAGGGAGTATTTTAAAATAATTTCACATAAGTGTCTATTTATCAACCCAAGTATTGTTTAAACACGGTCTGGGATAGATCAAGTCGGTATTTCAGGATTTTGCGTGTTTGCATTAATATGTAGGGCAGGAAACCATATATACCGTGAGAAATGCAATAATCAAGCATTAATTTAAGGATAGGGCCTTGGTGAGAAAGTCCCAAATACGGTTTTACGAGTAGAATTTGTTGGAAATTTAACTATATAGGATTGAATTTTTTTCAACTTTAATGACTTAAATATATGGACTCCGTATGTCGGAAACATTATTTCTTCGCACATGCCTAATATATTAAATGAGTAGATGATATTAGTACCAAATATCGTCAAATTTCGTTGATAAATGAAAGAGATATTGATGCAGAAAGTAAGGTATTTGAGACACAAATAGATGGATTGGTTTGGCCAAATAATAGAACTCACATCGGTTGAATATGGAAGGATTGAGGACTATATTAACTATAGTTTTGAGTAAGGGTTTGGGCCCCCAAGGGGTGACCCAAGTTTTAAGAAGGGGGGGACCTAGGTGAGCTTGGGTTAGGGGCTAAGCCCCACGCGCACGCCGCTGGCGCCCGGTCCGATCGTGAGCTTTGGTCTTTGGTCTTTCTTCTCGGAATTCTTTTTTGGTCCCCGAAATATTTATTTTTTATTTACACTTTAATCCCTGAAGATTTCGGAAACGTTGCAACGGCTCTATCTTCTCCAAACGGCGCCAGCCAACGGATCTGACTTCAACAGTCAGAATCCGCCCTCTTCTTCCCCTATAAATTAAACATTTCTGTTCAGTTCAACACGAAAAAGCATATATACTTTTTCTTCAACAATCAGAATCCTCCCCTCTCTTTGCAATTTGTTCAATATTATTTTTCTTTGCCGGAATCAACATTACTAGCTTTGTATTGTTGGTTGTTGCTATTTTATCTTGGGAGACTATTGTCCAATACCGTAAATGCATCTATACGGGGAAATTTTATCTTAAAGAACGAGAGACATCTCTCGACTCAGCTTTTCCTTCTTCATTAACCTTTCTGATACACTTTTACCTACAGTTTAAGACAAAATATATTTCCAAGTGTTCGAAAGATATCTTCTTCAACCATTGACAATGGTTCTGCTCCTGCCAGTTTCCAAAGCGAACGCCCAGAAAAGTTTTTGGGTACCATTTTCAAGAGATGGCAACAAAAGATGTTCTATCTTACTACGTTGAACTTGTCACGCTTTCTGACAGATGATCCTCCTTCTGGTGAGGATGCAATAGTCACTCAGTCTAACACAATGACTGAAGTGGCCGAAGATATTCAGGTCACAAATGCCCTGAAGTTAACAAATGGATGCCTGGAATCATAGTGATTTCATGTGCAAAAACTGCATTCTAAACGGTCTGTCGGATACATTTTATAATGTGTATTGCACCGTGAAGACGGAAAAGGAGTTGTGGGAAAAACTCAAGAAAACGTACAGCGCACATGATGTAGGTACTAAGAAATTCATCATTGGAAAGTTTCTGAAGTCTCAAATGGCGGATGGTAAATCAGTGATGTTCCAAATACATGAGTTTCATATTCTTCATCATCTAGATTTGGAAGGAATGAAGCCAAATGAGCAGTTTCTGGTGGTGTCTTTGATTGAGAAATTGCCTCCCTCATGGAACGAGTTTGGGAGTTATCTCAAACTAAAGACAAAAGAAATGGGGTTTGAAGACCTTATCATCAAACTGCAAATACAGGAGGACAATAAAAGGGCTATATCTAAGGGAAAACAGCCAATGAAGGCAAAAGCGAATCTGCTTGATTCGAAGGGAAACGCTAACAAAAAGCGCAAGTTCCAAGGAGACGACAAAAGCCAACCGATTGAAAGGTTCAATGGAAACTGTCATCACTGTGGAAAGCCTGGCCATATGATCAAAGAGTGTCGCAAACTGAAGCGAGAGCAGAAGGAAAAGGCCAAGAACAAAGGCAAGGCCAAAGCTAACGTTGTATAAGACGAGGGTGGTCCTTCGAACCTTGACGACATAATTATGGATTTCTCGGTTGTAGTGCTGGAGGCAAATCTGGTGGAGAATCCAAAGCAATGGTGGATAGACACGGGTGCAACCCGTCACATCTGCTCTGACAAGAGTATATTCTTTTCTTACACCCCAATCACGGGCAAAATGTTGTTCATGGGCAACGACGCTACCTCTGAAGTGCAAGGGGCTGGAAAGGTTGTTCTCAAAATGACTTCAGGCAAAGAGCTTACTCTGAAGGAAGTAATGCACGTCCCTGACATCCGCAAGAACTTGGTTTCAGGGCCACTGTATTGGTCAAGGTTGGCTTTAGACTAGTTTTTTAGTCCAACAAATTTGTAATAACTAAGAATGGTATATTTGTAGGAAGGGGCTTCGCGTGTGACAATACTTCAACTCAACAACACCATCATTCACCAAATCTCTTAAGAAATGAAATCTCCATTCTCCTTCATTCTGATCTTTCCCAAAATTCTCTTGAGCCAAATACACTGACATGCGCATAGAGCTGCTGCGATATATTCTGCCTCAGTGGTAGACAAGGTCACCACTAGTTGTTTTTTTTAAGACCATGAAACAGCTCCAGACCCAATCATGAACACATATCCAGAAGTAATCCTCCTATCGTCAAGATTATCAGCATATCCGCTATCCGTGAATGCCAAGAGTTTTGAACTGCCATTTCCCTTTGAACTGCCTTCTCCCTTCTTATAGAAAATGCCTAGTTCAATTGTCCCCTTCAAATACCTTAGAATCCTCTTAGCTTCCAACCAGTGTGATATGGTTGGCCTAGACATGTACCTGCTAATGAGACTTACACCATACATTAAGTCGGGACGAGTCACAGTTAAATACATGAGACTCCCAACTAGCTGTTTGAACAAGGTTGTATCAACTTTAGTTCCTCCTTCATATTTTGAAATCTTTGTACCAGGAACAATTGGATTTTTCACAGCATTGCTACTTGCCATCTCAAACCTTGTTAATACCTCTCGCGCATATCTTCCCTGACAAATAAAAATACCATTCGAATTCTGCAACACTTCTACTCCAAGAAAATGCTTCATTCTTCCCAGATCAGACATGTCAAACTCCATCTTCATTGAGTTTTTAAACTCATTACACATGCTCAAATCACTTCCAGTGAAAATTAAATCGTCTACATAAAGGCTTATTATTAAAAGTTTACCTCCTATTGATTTGGTGAACAAAGTATGCTCACTGGAACATTTCTCAAAGCCGACACGCAGAAAATAAGTCTCAATTTTGTTGTACCACGCCCTTGGTGCTTGCTTAAGGCCATATAGAGCTTTCTTTAATTTGTAAACCCTTCCTTCTTCTCCCTTCTTAATAAACCCTTCAGGCTGTTGTACAAATACTTCCTCCTTGAGCTCACCATGAAGAAAACCACTCTTTACGTCAAGCTGAAAAACTTCCCATCCATACTGTGCTGCTGCTGCAAGTATTACTCGAATGGTGTCGAGTCTTGCAACTGGTGCAAATACTTCAGTATAATCCACTCCATAGCGTTGTGCATAACCCTTAGCTACCAATCTCGCCTTGTATTTCTCTACGTCCCCATTTTCGTTAAGTTTGGTCTTAAAAACCCACTTAACTCCAATAGGCTTAGCACCCTTAGGCAGATCCATCAACTCCCAAGTCTGGTTCTTCTCTATAGCTTCAATTTCCGCTGCCATTTCCTCTCTCCACTTCTTGCTTTTAACGGCCTCTTCAAATAAAAATGGATCATCATCTATGATCATCATCATTGCATGCATATCTTCCTCTTCTGAGAGTCCTTCACCTGTTTCATAATCTGTCATCCAGACCGGTTCTCTTCTGATTCTTTCATCCCTCCCTTCAACTTCAACTTCTTGAGTATTTATTTAATTGGGAAGTGAACTATCTGAACTGCTGCTGCCTGAGACACTCTGAATATTTTCTTCCTCAGTATGCTCATTACTTTCTTTATCATCTTCTAAAACATCCAACTTCAATTCGTCATCAGTTCTGCCCCAATCCCAACTCGCTTCTTCTTCAAATAAAACATCATTGCTGATGATAATCTTCTTAGTGATTGGATCGTACAATCTATAAGCCTTGGATTCATCACTATCACCTAGTAACACACTTCTTACTCTTTGAATCCAACTTGCTCCTCTTCTGGTATGGAATGTGAGCATAAGCTATACACCCGAAGATCTGAAAATAATCCATTGTTGGTTTCACACCACTCCATGTTTCCTCTGGAGTTTTTCCTTTCACTTCCACAGTTAGACTCTTGTTTTGAATGTGCACACACCACTTTACAGCGTTGGGCCAGAATATTTTTGGAACTTTCTTTTCAGCTAACATTGAACACACTATGTTCATGATTGTTCGGTTCTTTCGCTCAGCAACTCCGTTCTGCTGTGGAGTGTATGCTGATGTCAACTGCCTGCTTATACCCTGAGCTTTGTAGAATTCTCCAATTCATTGGAGTTAAATTCACCTCCTCTATCGGTTCTCAAACAAGTAATATATGCGCCAATCTCTTTTTCAACACATGATTTGAAATTTTTTAATGCAACAAAAGCTTTTAACTTCTCATGTAAAAAATAAACCCAAGTTTTACGTGAATAATAATCAATAAAACTTATGATATACCTTTTATCGCTGTTGGAAGCCGGTTTGATAGGTCCACAGAGATCAGAATGCACCAGTTGAAGCTGATTCGATGCTTTCCACGAACTCTGCTTCAGTATAGATTCTCTGTGTTGTTTGCCAACCAAACAAGCTTCACATAATTTCTCTGGAACTTTGAGCAGAGCCACACCATCTACCGTTTTTCTATATGCAAGTGTTCTCAATCCCTGATAATTCAAATGGCCAAAGCGACGATGCCACAAGTGTGATTCTTTTTCAGCCAAAGCTTCAGCTTGAAGACACATATAGAACATTCTATTTCCACTCATATTAGTTTGCATAATTAACCCTCTTCTGTGATGATAGACTTTACAAGTCCCTTTCTGAATTAAAATAGCTAAACCCTTCTCCTGAAGTTGCCATATGCTCAACAGATTGCTCTTCAATTCAAGTATGTAATAAACATCTTAAATTACCTGAATGATGCCATTCAATTGAAATCGTACACTTCCTTTAGCCACCACTGCCATCCTGGTGTCATTACCAAGCTTCACCGTTAGACGAAATCCTTCCTCCAGCTCCGAGAACCATTCTTTGTTTCCGGTCATGTGATTGGAACACCCAAAGTCAAGAAACCAAACTTCTTCTCTTTTGATTTCATGAAAGTCGACATCAACAAAAGCTCTTATTCTTCTCCAAGTTCAGCATAATTAGCCTTCTTCTCCCAATCAGGACACTCATATTGATAGTGTCCCAACTGATGGCATTTGAAACATTCAATAGTATCTTTGTTTTGAGACATCCTCCCTCGTCCTCTACCTCGACCTCCTCGGAACGAGCCTCTGCCCCTTTCTCTCCCTGGCTTATCATCATAAGAGATTCTTAAGGCTTGTTCTTCTTCCTGACTCCCCTGCATTCTCTGTTCTTGAACCAACAGACTTCCATGAAGCTCATCAATGGTCATGGTATCTAGATCATTTGACTCCTCAATTGAACAGACAACGTAATTGAATTTGGAGTCAAAGATCTCAAAACCTTACCCACCACTGTGCTTGGATTCATAGCTTCACCATTCACCTTCATCTTGTTCACAATTGTCAGAGTTCGTGAAAGATAGCTATCGATCTTTTCTCCTTCCTTCATGGTCAGCATTTCAAACTCCTTCTTCAATACCTGCAGCTGTGCTCTCTTCACCTTGGTGGATCCTTGGTACTTCTGCTTCATTGAATCCCAGATCGCCTTTGACGTTCTTTTGTCGAGAATGGTTTCAATGATTTCTCTTTCAATTGCTTGAAATAGATAATTCTTTATCTTCAGGTCCTTGAGCTTAGCTTCTTCGACGCTCTTCCTCTGCGCCTCACTTGCTGATGAAGTCCCGATCGCTGGTGACGAAATCCCTTCATCCGCCAGATTCCACATCTCTTTGCTCCTCAAGAAATTCTCAATCAACATCGACCAATGGTCGTAATGCCCATCGAATTTTGGAATCACGAATTTCTCTGAGGTTGTCATGCTTGGTTCACTCTCACACTCCTATTTTAATCAGGCCCCTTTCAAAGCTCTTGATACCAATTGTTAAAATCGAAACTTAGAAAGCTTAGAAAACTGAACAAATGAATGTATTATTCAACTCAACATACCAGTAGCTATATATAGCTTTTACACAGAACATAAATAACAAACCTATGCTTTACAATCCTACAACGTAGTGCCTTAGAACAAACTCTATCTCTCCTAAAGAATAGGACTTATTTTAACAACCTAGTTGACTTGGTAAACTCAAAACAGAAGCAACGAACCTATAGCTAACAATCTTTTCCGTAATTATTTAAAGTTAATATACTTTGGAAAGATTGGTCAATTTTAATTATTTTTTAATACTAACAAAAGTGGTTCTCATATGTGTTGGTCAAACAAAAAATTATTATAGCTATAAATTTTTTTGTTGGGAAATACTTCTTAAAATAAGCAGATATTATAAATTTGGTCACATATGCCCAATGAAAAAAACAATAATTTTGAATTACATTTTACTATCTACAAAATAATTTTATTCAGACAATATACTTACCCTAGAGGTGGCAAAATGAACTCATGAAAACATAACCCGTCCAATCCGTTCAAGTTTGGGCGGGTTATTGACCCATCCATTTATTAACTCAACACATTTCATCCCATCAAAAATTGTGGCTGATATGTAGCCCAAATTGACTCAATAGAAATCTTGTCAAATATTTTTTAAAAAAAATAAAAAAAATTATTTGATATGTTATACACAGTGTTTTAAAAGGCAGCTTCAAGACTTGCCTTGGGGCTCACCTTGGGACGGGGCACTGGCAAAATGCCCCGGGGCTCACGTGCGGGGCTTAGTTCCTATTAGGGCTGACAATTTCACCCTGACCCAATGGATATCCGATCCACCCAACCCAAATATATGGACGAAAATCTGACAAAACACGGATTTTAATCGGGTGACGGATCGGGTCGGATTCAGGTGGACATACATTCAACCCATCACCCGACCCATCCATCCACCCGTTTATAAATAGTTAGATAATAATTTTTATCATTAAATTGTATATATTTTATTAAATAAAAATTATAATGAAACTTGGCAAATCAAGAATAACATATTTTGGCCCAGAGTTCACTTTCATAACAGTAAAGTTTTATAATGTTCTTAGCTAGTGATCATTTATGAAAATATAAAAAATTATTCATTGTTAGGTCTGATTAATTTTATTATTTATTTTGTAATTAATTTTATTATTTATTTTGTAACGTAAAGTATGATTTGTTTGAGCTAACATAAAAATGGAATATGAATAAAAATATTTAAGGTGCTAATCAGATGAGACACTTCTACGTTGGAACTAAGAGTATTTATATTGGTTTTAGTCACTCCATTTTTGTTGTGAATTTTTTTTTTAAAAAAGATTTAAGAACACTAATTACTAACATTATCACTGATTTTAAACTAGAACAAATGGTTAAACTTATAACAAATTTCATCCGCGAAGCACCCGATCCACCCGATTCACCTGTGGATGATGGGTGGATCGGATGTGGATGAAGAAAAAAATAGGGTGATGGATGGGTCGGGTGGTGGATGGATGGTTGGCGGGTGGAGGCGGATTGAGCTCCACCTCCGATCCATTGCCAGCCCAAGTTCCTGTGAGGCTTACGCCCTAAGCGCCCATTGTACGCCCTAAACACGCCGAACGCTCAAGGCTCTCCTAACATACACAAATTATATATTAAATTTCTTAATTAAAATCGTTGACCCTCATAATTCTTTAACAAATGAATGATACTTAATAATTTTTCATCTATAGAAATAAGAAGATTGAGTGTAACTCAAATAACAAATCGTAGTATTGCATATTTATTATTTGAGAACATCGTGAGGGTGAATATCACTTATATTTCTTTTAAAAATACATAGCTAAATTGTTCATTTTCACTTGTCATTAGTCTTTTGTCATATGTATTAAAATTATCATATTTTATTATTTCGCTATTTGAAAGCAATTTCATTTTTATTCATAAAGGAGTTACGTTTTAATTATAATACTGATAAATTTTATTAATTATTTGCTTATAGGAAGATAAATTGAATAGTATGATAGTAATAATGTTTTAAGAAATTATAATTTTTTCATTGTTTGAAAGCTAATATGTTAGAGTTGATTTACATTTCATAATAGCTTTTATTTCATTATATTGTTTATACTTGTAAAATTATGTTATATATAATTATAAGTTGTAAGTGACGTATAATGAATTGTTTTGATTAGTTTTTTTTTTGTGAAGATCAAGTATGTATGTATATATATATATATATATATATATTTTATTTTTATGTAATTTTACTTATTTAAAAATATTTATTGTAATTATATTATTGATTAAATACATGTGGGGTTTATGCCTCGCCGAGGCATATATAAAACGTCTCGCCTTACGTCCCGCCTTTTAAAACACTGATTATATATAGCCATAATAAAAAATAATAATAACTTTATAAGGTACTAAAAAATTATAAAAATTGAAATAAAGTAATTAAAATTTAGTATGATGGGCAGGTTGGGTATGACCCGCATTTCAGCTTTTTCTTTAGAAATGGTCCCGTCTAAATTCAACCAATACGACCATTTAACACCTCTACCTCAACCTAACTAACTCCCATGTGTGTAACTAAGCAAAAAAGTAGGAAAATATCTTTAGAAATTTGGTGATGTCGGCAATAAAGATGTGCTTTTTTCTTGCCTCTTTTTTCTTTTTTGTTTGACGACCGGCAAAGGAGTCTAGTCAGTGTGAAGGGATTTTGCTGAAAGCAGTGGGAACAAAATACTCTTTCTTTGCTCCAAAAGGTGGAATCTCCCACCCCAGGAGCCCCCACACCCCGATCTGACAGGTCTGTGAAAGAGGTAAATCATGGTGACTCAATTGATTTCAAAGGTTAAACCAGTACCACGCTGCGCACAAGGGGTCCTCCTTTATTTCAAGAAGAAACCCCACACTACCGCTGACGGAATTCGATCCTTGGTCTTTACTCAAATATCCCCTTGAAACCAATTGAGCTGCCCATGCGACAACAAAATACTCTTTCTTAACTTAAAAGAAAATTTACTTGCAATTTCTATTGCACTTCACACTGATATGCTTTTCCCCTTTGTATTTGATTTCATTCCACAAACTTCAAATGTGGGGACTGTCATTATTACTATGTCCTTTTTATTTTGTTTGCAAAAACTTCAAATCAGCACGAACCAATCACCATTCTTTTAGTATAATTTGAAATGACATTTTCAGTCCAATCTTATGATTGATCTTTGTTCGGTGAAGTTGGATACTCCAGTAAATAGTAGTAGGAATTTTACTCAATATAATGTTAATTTTGATTAATTCTTCTAAAAATTTAAACCACAATATATTACTAGTATGATATATGTAGTATCTATATGTCTCAATTTATATGAAATTTTTTTGTTTTCGATATTTAAATCATATAAACTTTGACTAACATTTTAAAATGTATATTTTCATTATATATATTGACATGAGAAGAATTACAACTAACACTACTTTATATATATATGATACAAAAAGTAGTATTAGTTGCAATTCTTCGAAATGATATATAAATTATATATATACATATAAAATTTAGTTTTAAAATATTGAGTTGATCTAATTCAATTTAGTTTCAAAGATTAGTCAACTTGACTCTAGGGAATCGAAATATAACGCCCCTGTCGGGCAAACCAAGCAAGACTGGGAGGCTCTAGACTGACAAGTTTATAAAGATGAGATATACATGACACATTAGGCGAATTCCGCGTCAGAATAAGAGAGAAAATGAAAGATCTTTATAAGGCATCATTCAAGTTCAAATGGTAACTGCACTTTTGAAGTTTGATATAGCGTAGCTCAAAAGATAAACCCGTACATACCTAGGTCTAAAGTGGTCAATACGTGCCATATATTTGGATCATGGTATGAAAAGTCTCATATAAGATGAGACGGAAAAAATAGTAATTTGCTACTTTGGTCTAATGGTCCTTGGAGCATATGCAATCCAAAACAGTGATTCTTTTATCAAATTTGTCCTACAAAACTAGAGATTAACTTTCTGCAAAACAACGTTATAAAACTAAATCAAAGGGCTCTCACTAAATTAATCTAGAGTTTTTCAAAAAGTAAAGTCTTTTAAAATGTTTGACGAGTACTTCTTTGAAACATATGTCGATTATTTAATCCTCTCTTCTTAAACTTTTAAAAAGAGTACACTTTTATTTACTTGTTAATTATATCTTAAACAATAAGTCAATTCCATTAATTCTGGGTTAATTATGCTTTTAGTTTATAAATAAATTTATCTTAATCAAGTCAAGAGAGGCAGTAAATTCACAAAAGAGGATTTATCTAAGCATAGTCTAATAGTTATAACGAGTTAATATGTAAAATGGCCCAAAGAATGCTTATAATCAAAATCAAACGGCGAAAAGGGCATCCCATACGACTTTGTATAACTCTTAGAACATCTTAGGATCAGCGTGATCTATAATGTGAATTTTAGACTGTGAATTCTAGAAAATACTTTTTTTTTCATTACCATATCATCACATAGTATTCCTGACAGTAAAGGTTTATTAGCACGTCATAATGAAGAAGAACTAAAAGTTAAAAGGAGAGGAGAGATAGTTATCGAAACTGTGCGCAGGACAGTATAGAAAAGCTGAACAATATTATTGAAGTTTTTACTGAGTTTTTACCATGCTCTATCGAGCTCCCTTTACAAATGAAAAGGAGTCCCCTTTTATAGATGAAAGACGGACTTCAAAAAGATTACAATATTTCAAATAAATAGTAAAAAAATCTAATAATTACAACCTAACAAACAACTTTGCGGAAAGAAAATAACTTTACAAAAGAAAGATAAGAAAGGGATCTTATCTTTGAAACTTTATTAAAGTTAGAAAAGGACCTTTGTCCTACTGTCAGTCCACGTGGCCACCTTTAATGTCACTTTATTCTGACATTTTGGATTTGCCTTAGGAGTCATTGTCCTCTTGTTTGGCCTGTATTTTTGTTGCAATGCCTCAATTAGGTTGTCAAATATATCTTCTATTGACGGAGTATAATCCTTTGAGGCTTGTGATTCTCCGGCTAGGCAAGCATATTGGTTATCATCCGGAACCTCCTTCATGGAAGCTGTAGATGCTTCCGAATATGGATTATCATCCATCTTTGACTTAAATTTTTGGACAAATTCTGTTTTTATCTTATCAAGGTAGGAGGAGATGAGATCTTCCTCTGAAGCATGAGAATTTTTAATTTTCATGGATTTTGCTAATTTGGCAAAGAATGATGATTCTTTTTCCTTGTCCTGTTTTTCCATATAATGGATTTGTTTAAGGCTATTAACCATAAAAGATATCTCCTCTTCCAACTGCTAACCATGTCGGCGCTTTCGATCTATAAGATCTTTGTCCAATAATTTAGATCAGAATTTGCAGAGAAATTTCCTCTTAAGACATAATATGCCTTGTTGATTTCTTCCCACCTCAGGGATCTATTTCTAAATCCATGGGATTCATAACTGCATGAAAAAGAATAATGATGTAGATCTTTCGATATAATCTGAAGGATTGTCGGGTGTAACACTGGGTGTTACCTGTATTCAATCTTTGTAGAAATCCATATAAGGTTCCTGTAACACCTGTATTTCATGTCCATATACTTCCACCAAGGAAATATCCAATAGGGAAGTAATTGGCCATTTTGACTATTTTTAAAAATATCTGGATTAATTTTAATACACCAAGAATGGAAATATTTATGATTTTAATAATAAAATAATGTAAATGTTGTTGGTTACAATGTTGCAGGAAACGGAAATAAATAACTGCTAAGTATTACAAGCAACTGAAATTACAATTAACTTGAATAATAAACTGGAATTACAATAAACTTGAAGAATGAACTGGATCAGTTTTTGGTATGCTGAGTCGAGTGTTTGCACTCTGTCTTTAAGACAATATTGCCCCGTATGTATCATTTCTACGTCCTGGACAATTGTCTCTCAAGATAAAACAGCAAATGAACAAATGAGCAAAGGAAACTCAAGTACTACCGTGAAGAATTTTGAGTAATGAAATGATGCTGGAAGGTAGTAGGAAGAACTGATTTCGTTTCTGTTTTTGTATGTAGCTCAACAATGGTGCAAAGGGTCCTTTATATAGTTGAAGGAGAGGCTTACCAACTGCCCACATAATTGCCTGTTACTGGCCAAGTAATGGCAATTATGGAGGTAGTAATTCACCAAAATAAATGGTGAATTGATGTGCAACGGATTGACATTTAGGAAGATTAATTCAGCCAAAATATATGGATGAATTGAGTGTTGGTTGACGTTCCAGAACCACAAAGTTCTCTGCCGAATTTGACTTTCTTGAAACTTCGGGACCAAACTGTACATATGAAACAATTCTGGTCCAAAAAGATAATATTAGAATAAGCATAGCCCACAGCCCACGACCCACGACCCGTGACCGGACGGACGGGCGGCGGCGGCGCGCGTGTGGGCTTTCCTCAAACCGAAACACATCTAGGTCCTCCCTCCTTTAAACACATGGGATACCCCTTGGGGTCCCAAACCCCAAGCCAACCTTGAGACTTATAAACAAAACAATTATTTCTTCCCCCACCGATGAGGGAGAATTGATCTCAGTACCACACTTTTCCATGCTTCAAACATCTCACTTTGTGGACCAATATCTCTTTCATTTCTCAACGAAATTTGACGATCCTTGGCCCTACGGTTATCTACTTACTTAGTAGATTATGCACGTGTGAAGAACCGGATTCTCCAACATGCGGAACACTAGTGTTTAAGCCGTTAAAGTTGGTCGGACGGAACTCCCGCCAAAGGCATATTTCTAACAATCCCATCTTGAAAGAGATTTTGGCACACTCACATGTTGCCTTTCCATTTCCAGTAATATTTCAGCGGACCGATGTTGCATAAGGAGAGGTAGCTTCAGCTTTGAACCTTCCATAGTTAAATGCCATCGGACTTACTTACTGCGCAATGAACGTAATGTCTTGAATCGTCAGTGTTTAGTGTAAGCCAAGTCAATAGTACCAACACAACAAATTTCCTTACTCTCTTCTTCGTAATGTTTTGTCCGTTGTGGCCATGGACAACTTCTTGGATTCTTAAGTGCGTCCATTTGAGGCATCCCATCCTCGCACTTAAATAGGTGGTCTCCTACAAGGTATCCTGCTATACCCCACTTCACAAGTGTTAGGAACCATTAAAATTTTCCCCAACCTAACCTCAACTGTTGAGGATCATTAAAGGTTTTGAAAACTTAACCTTTACCCATACTGCAGATAGCACTTAACGTCTATCGCGGGAACGACTTTGGATTTGGTGTTTCTTTACAGAAATCACTATCTGAAGTGCTCATGCTTCCACTGAAGCGATCAACTGAACCTTTATAGCTTAGTTTTCCCATTGAACCAAATTACTGGGTTCTCCAGTTAGTAAGGTTGGGTTACCACCGTATTGGTCCTTATACTTTGGGTTTTAAGCCCATTCCCCTAGACAGGCAGACCATCTGATCCTTGGGTAAGCCCTTTGTCAGCGGGTCTGCTATATTATTCTTTGACTTAATGTAATCGATGGATATTAGACATGTGGTGATCAGCTGCCTAACGGTCTTATGCCTCCGTCGAATATGACGAGACTTGCCATTGTACATAGCATTTCGTGCCCTTCCTAGAGCCGACTAGCTATCGCAATGGATTATTACCGAAGGTACGGGTTTGTTCCAACACGGAACATCCTTTAAGAAGTCATGAAGCCACTCAGCTTCTTCTCCTACTCTGTCTAAAGCGATAAACTCCGATTCCATTGTGGATCGGGCGATGCAAGTTTGCTTAGAGGATTTTCATGACACAGCCCCACCACCAATTGTAAATACATACCCACTGGTGGACTTGGTGTTCTCTATATCAGATATCCAATTTGCATCAATGTACCCCTCTAGTACAGCTGGATATCTCGAATAATGTAACCCAAAAGTTAACGTATATTTTAGGTATTATAATACCCGATTCAACGCCTTCCAGTGATCATCACTCGGATTACGGGTAAACCTAGCCAACTTATTGACTGCATAAGCAATATCAGGTCAGGTGCAGTTTGTTATATACATCAAATTACCGATCACCTATGCATATCGCTCCTGGTATACGGGTGCACCAAGATTTTTATCAAGCTTTTGATTCGTATCCATTGGTGACTTTATCGGTGAACTGTCTAATATCTCGAACTTTCTCAAAACATCCTCGTGTAGTGAGACTGAGATAAGACCAGTTCCGTCAGACGTCTTAGAGATTTTTATCCCTAAGATGACATCTGCGATACCTATATCCTTCATGTCGAAGCATTGTTTCAACATGTTCTTAGTCTCTAAGATTACCCTAGGACTGCTTCATGTGATCAACATGTCATCTACGTATAGGCATATCATGACGAATGAGTCAGAGTTATATTTCGTGTAGACACATTTATCACACTCATTAATGGCGAAACCCTTCGATAGTAGAGTACTATCAAATTTTTTGTGCCATTGATTCGAGGCTTGTTTCAGCCCGTACAGAGATTTGACAAGTCGACAAACTTTCTTCTCTTGCCCTTGAACCACATACCCCTCGGGTTGGTCCATATAAATTTCTTTTTCCAAATCACCATTTAGGAAGGCTGTCTTGACATCCATTTGATGTATCTCAAGGTCACGCAAGGCTACGATCGCAATGAATACCCGTATGGATGTCATCCGAGATACCGGGGAGTATGTGTCAAAGTAGTCAAGACCTTCTGTCTGCCGATAGCCCTTGACTACCAACCTGGCCTTGTACTTGTCTATAAACCCATCTGCTTTATATTTCCATTTGAGTATCCATTTACAACCCAACGGTTTATTTCCCAGAGGAAGATCAACCAACTCCCAAGTATGGTTATGCAGAATGGAGCCTATTTCACTCTCAATAGCTTCTTTCCAGAGCGGTGCTTCTGGAGTTGACAACGTCTTAGCAATTGTCCTTGGTTCATCATTAACCATATAAGCTATAAAGTCAGGACCGAAGGATTTATCCTTCCTGGCACTTTTACTTCGCCTTAGATCCATCTCTGGAGTCTCCAAGTTCTGAGAATCTGGAACACTAGATTCCGGATGTTCAGCGACCTCGAGATTGGCTAGATCTGAACCATCAAGATCCGGGCCGTCAACGACTCCCGGTTTTCGAGAGCTTTTTTCATAACTTCATTTGCGAGATGTTATATCTTTTTCCTTTCTAGGAAAGGTACCTTCAAAGAATTGAGCATTCCTTGATTCTATGATTGTACCCTGGTGAATATCTGGAATATCTGACTTATGCACTAAGAAGCGATAAGCACTACTGTTATTTGCATATCCGATGAATGTGCAATCTACAGTCTTAGGCCCAATCTTGACCTGCTTTGTCTTGGGTACTTCAAGCTTTGCCAAACAACCCCACACCTTAAAATATTTGTAGGTGGGTTTCTTTCCCTTCCATGATTCATATGGAGTTTTGTCCTTACCCATATGTGAGACTCGTAAGAATAGTATTAGCGGTAAAGACGGCTTTTCCCCACATATTTTGGGGAGGACTGGAATTGATGAGTAAGGCATTCATCATTTCCTTCAATGTGCGGTTCTTACGTTCCGCCACACCGTTCGATTGATGTGAGTATGGATCCGTCGTTTGATGAACAATGCCTTCTTAGGCACATTATTCCTCAAATGGCGCTACGTATTCTCCCCCTCTATCGCTACGAATGATTTAATCACCAGGCTTAGTTGGTTCTCAACTTCTGCTTTGTAACGTCGGAACGCTTCAAAGGCTTCATCCTTACTTTTCAACAAGTAAAGATAACAATACCTTGTGCTATCATCAATGAATGTCACAAAGTACTTGTTCCCCCCTCTAGTTTGTGCGAACTTCAAATCACATATATCTGTGCAAATAAGTTCTAGAGGAGAGGTATTCCTTTCGACGGATCGAAAAGGAAGCTTGGTGAGTTTTGCCTCTACGCACACCTCACACTTATGTTGAGGGTTTACGTCGACAGACGGCAATAACTCCAACTTTACCAGCCTTTGGATAGACTTGTAGTTAATGTGTCCTAATCTATGATGCCATAAATTAGAAGACTCAAGCAAATAAGAAGAAGGTTCAACTTTATTACTTGGACGCATTACAGACATGACATTCACTTTGAAGAGGCCTTCAAAGACGAAGCCTCTTCCCACAAAAGTGTCATTCTTAGTGAGTACAAACTTATTAGATTCAAACACTAGCCTAAAACCAGCATTAACCAATAAAGGTCCTGAAATTAAATTTCTTCTAATTTCTGGGACGTGCATCACTTCCTTCAGAGTGAGCTCCTTTCTGGAAGTCATCTTCAGGACCACCTTTCCTACCCCCAACACGTCAGACGAAGCGTTGTTGCCCATGAACAGCTTCTTGTCGATGACCGGTGTGTACGTGGAAAAGGCATCTCTGTTGGAACAGATGTGTCTGGTAGCACCTGGTCCATCCACCACTATATCAGATTCTCAACCAGGTTTGCTTCTAGCACCACTGCCGAGAACTCCTCAATCATGTCATCCAGGAGCGTGTCCTTGACGACGTTAGCATGTACCTTGCCTTTAGCCTTGGCTTTCTGTTGTTGCTCAGTCTTGAGCTTGCGACATTCCTTGATCTTATGACCAAGTTTCCCACAGTAGTGACAGTTGCCTCTGAACATCTCCCCTGCGCGGGCCTTGCCGTCTTTCTGGAACTTCCACTTCTTGCTTGGGTTCCCTTTGACCTCAGCCAGATTTGCCTTTGCCTCAGCAGGTTGTTTACCCCTAGGCAAGGCCTTCTTATTATCTTTCTGAATTTGGAGTTTGATAATAAGCTCTTCAAAGGTCATCTCTTTTGTCTTGAGTTTTAAGTAACTCATAAACTCATTACACGAAGGAGGTAACTTCTCAATCAGCGATGCAACCAAAAATTGTTCATGTGGTTTCATTCCTTCCAAATCCAGGTGATGTAAAATCATTTAGAATTCCTGGACTTGGGACATCACTGTCTTACTATCCACCATTTGGAATTTTAGAAACTTCCCAACGATGAACTTTTTAGTACTTGCATCTTGTGCTTTGTACTTCTTTTGCAGTTTTTCCCACAGCTCTTTGGCAGTGCCAACGGTGCAATAGACCGTGTAGAGAGGGTCTGCCAAGCAGTTCAGTATGTAATTCTTACACATGAAATCGCTATTATTCCATGCATCAAGAACCATTTTCATGTCATTAATGACATGGATACCAAGGCCCCCTTCACCCGTTTCAGAAGGCGAAGGGTCCATTTCATCTCCAGCTTGTGGAGGATCTTCCGTTAGGAATCGAGCCATGCCCATAACAGTTAAGTAGAACAACATCTTTTGCTGCCATCTCTTAAAGTTTGTGCCCATGAATTTTTCAGGGCGATCATGATGGAATGCGGAGGATGGAGCAGTAAAGGCAGCAGACGTGCCTTGGGCAGTAGCGGGGAAGGCAACAACTATGCGCTTGGACGATAGCGGCGATAGCGGGGAAGGCAGCATTGTTGCCTTGAGTGGCGAGCAACAGCAGCAGCAGCAGCAGAATCAGTCATGTTTCCAGCCATGTTGCGGCGATTCTGATAAGCAAATATTGTCTTAAACTTGTTGGTTACAATGTTGCAGGAAACGGAAATAAATAACTGCTAAGTATTACAAGCAACTGAAATTACAATTAACTTGAACAATAAACTGGAATTACAATAAACTTGAAGAATGAATTGGATCAGTTTTTGGTATGCTGAGTCGAGTGTTTGCACTCTGTCTTTAAGACAATATTTTCCCGTATGTATCCTTTCTACGTCTTGGACAATTGTCTCCCAAGATAAAACAGCAAATGAACAAATGAGCAAAGGAAACTCAAGTGCTACCGTGAAGAATTTTGAGTAATGAAATGATGTTGGAAGGTAGTAGGAAGAACTGATTTTGTTTCTATTTTTGTATGTAGCTAAACAATGGTGCAAAGGGTCCTTTATATAGTTGAAGGAGAGGCTTACCAACTGCCCACATAATTGCCTATTACTGGCCAAGTAATGGCAATTATGGAGGTAGTAATTTACCAAAATAAATGGTGAATTGATGTGCAATGGATTGACATTTAGGAAGATTAATTCAGCCAAAATAAATGGTTGAATTGAGTGCTGGTTGACGTTCCAGAACCACAAAGTTCTCTGCCGAATTTGACTTTTTTGAAACTTCAGGGATCAAACTGTACATATAGCAAAGTTCTCTGCCGAATTTGACTTTCTTGAAACTTCAGAGACCAAACTGTACATATGAAATAATTCTGGTCTAAAAAGAAAATATATGAAGAAGCACAGCCCACGACCCGGACGGGACGGGCGGGCGCGCGCGTGTGGGCTTTCCTCGAACCGAAGCACATCTAGGTCCTCCCTCCTTTAAACACATGGGATACCCCTTGGGGTCCCAAACCCCAAGCCAACCTTGAGACTTATAAACAAAACAATTCTTTCTTCCCCTACCGATGAGGGAGAATTGATCTCAATACCACACTTTTCCATGCTTCAAACACCTCACTTCGTGGACCAATATCTCTTTCATTTCTCAATAAAATTTGACGATCCTTGGCCCTACGGTTATCTACTTACTTAGTAGATTATGCACGTGTGAAGAACCGGATTCTCCAACATGCATAACACTAGTGTTTAAGCCGTTAAAGTTGATCGGACGCAACTCCTTCCAAAGTCATATTTCCAACAAATGCATTGATATAATCATAGTAATTGAAGGCTATCTGTATAGATGTTCGAGGAATTATGAATTCCTCTGGTATGAATGGGCTGATTCTCCATTCATATGGAGAAATAATTTTTTTAATATAGATTTTCAAAAAGTTTCTCTCATGTCCTGGCTTATGATCCGGAAATGGTGTGATCTCAGCAATGCTGGTTGCTGTAAGGATGTTTTCATAATACATCCTGTTGTTTACATTTGTAAAAGGGTGGTACAAATGTTCTACATATCGATTCATTAGAATCCAAGGATCATTTAAATAACTTTTATCCTCATAATGTAAGTAGAGAATTGTCTCTTCATGAGTCTTAATCAAATATTGGTTTCTGTCTTCTGTTTCCGATTTTCGGATTGTTTGAGCATATGAGCTCTTTGTTTGGCTAGATGAGCCTTCTTTGTCCATGAGTATAACCTTTGGAATATTTTTGGGAATATTATCCCTTGACGAACTAGTTTTGGCTGAGCCTCTACTTGAGCCTCTGCCTCTGCCTCTGCTTCCTCTATCTCTATTAAAGGTGGGTGGTGCCCAACTGGGGCGCATCTTATCCCTTTAAATATTCACGGGTAAGAAAATCAGGAAGTGAGTTATTTTCACCTTTGAGATAATGAATTTCAAAATCAAATGGGGCTAAATGAATCTGCCATCTAGCAAACATTTGTTTGGATATATCATGTTTAAAATCTTTTTGAAGCATAAATTTTGCTATCTGACAGTAAATTCTTATTAAGAACTTTTAATTGTAAAGATCATCCTAGAATTTCAGGACACATTTGACTATAGCAAGAATTTCTTTGGCTATAGTCGCATAATTTTGCTGGCCTTTTGACCATTTACCTGAATGGAATCGAACAAGGTATTCTTGTTTGGTTTGGAGATTAATTTGTTTAAGTATTCCTCCAAAACCAATATCTGAGGCATCTGTCTCAATAATGTTTTCCCAATTTGGGTTAGTAAGCATAAGACATGGCAAATCTTTTACCTTTTCTTTGATTTTTCTCACTGCTTCTATATGGGCATTTGTCCAAGAACTAACAGTCTCTATCATATAAGATAACAACATCTAAAGATAATTTTTTGTAATAAGGAGAAATATAATTTAAGCTTCCTAAAAATCTTTGTAATTGGGTTCCTGAATTTTATCTGGAAATTTCGAGGCAAAATCAATGCTTTGATTGATTGGAATAATTTTTCCTTCCTCAATATTGTGACTAAGAAATCTAATTTTGGTCTGAAAGAAATTCATTTGGATTTAGATATTACTAACCCATTTTTTATAACAATATTCTTGAAAATTTCAAGATGTCGGATATGATCATGTATGTTTTTTGAAAACACTAGTATATCATCTATTTAGACAATTATAAAATCACTATATGAAGTGAAAACATCATTCATAATGTGTTGAAATTCAGATGGGCATTTTTTATCCCGAAAGACATAACGTTCCATTCGTAATGTCCAAAAGGGACGGTAAGAGCAATTTTGTATCTGTCAGATTCATTGATCTAGATTTGCCAATAGCCTGATTTAAGATCAAATTTTGAAAATATATTTGACTGATATAATCGGTCAAGAAGATCCTTCGTATTAGGAATTGAATATCTAATCCATTTTAAAACCTTATTTAAGGGTTTATAATTGATTACTAGTCTAGGAACTCCACGTTCTTGCTCTGAATGTTTATTAACATAAAAAGTTGTACAACTCCATGGAGAAGTTGAGGATATTATTAACCCTTTATCCATAAGAGTCGCAATTTCCCTTTTGCATATTTCTAAATATTCCGAATTCATCTAACAAGGTCTGGCCTTTGTCGGAATATTTTGTTCAAGGAAATCATCTTCACATGAAAACTTAACAATGTGCTTTTTTCTATTCCAAAAAGCAGTTGGAAAGTCATTACAAATAGAAAGAGAAAGATCATGTTCTATTCTCTTGATTTTATTCTGTAATTTAGGATTTTTTTTAATTGGTCTATGGCATTATAAGCCATTATTTTTTGTTGTAAGAAGTTTGCATCATTTTCTTTATTCTGAACAAAACTATTTAATGTCTTCATTTTTTGTTTAGAAATAAAAGGGAAAGTTATTAAACTTCCATCAAAGGTACCTATAATACCTTCGTCATCAACTTGTTTGATAGGCATTATCCTTTGTAAGAAAGAAGTGCCTAAAATCATTTCATAGGTTAAATTTTTAATCAAAATGATTGAGGTTTTAAGCACCTCTTATCCTGGCAAATATAAGCACAAGAAAGTTTATATGAAACATCTAATTTTTTTCCATCAGCACCAGTTATTCTATGCATGATTTTGCTGATATATTTTATGGAAATTAGTCCTTCGCGGATGCAGTTTAGGTCTGCCCCTGAATCGACTAAGGCATGCATATTTTTTTTACCATAACTCATTAATCAATTAATAAATTGATGTTGGTAATCCATTTTTGTGAGAAATATAATTTTATTGCCCCAAGTAATTCCTCGGCTTCCTTGCTATTAGAGGAAGATGACTGGTCAACACTAGATTTATTACCTATTCTTTCCAAGGAAGTAACCATGTCATCTAATGACATATAATTTTGATGGAGTAGGGTTATTTCTGATTTAAGGTTATGAATCTCTTCTTTCAATTCTTGCAAAGTTAAGGGATTATTGAGATTTCTCTTCTTTTGCAATTCTTTCAGAATTTCTGAAAAGTTATATGGTTGATATAACCTTGTTCTAACTCTAGGAGGTATAGGAGGAGGTTTTTCCTTCTCTTCAGCTTTAAGCAATACCTCAAGGACTTTGGCTCTTTGAGTTCTATCTGAAATATTTTTCAGTATGTCATTAATTTCTTCGTCATTAATAACACTTACACTAAAATTAGAAAATTATGTTTGGAGTTTATAAAATTCTTCATCAGTTTCCGATTCATTATTAATTCTTTGACATTTTCCTTTGTACAGGCACAAGGAGTTTCTTCCTCAGTAGAAGAAGAATTTATATCATAATTATCAGAACTTATCAAGTTCATATCTAATAAGTTTTCAGAATCATTCGATTCTTCTGATGAGACAAGACTTTCATTAAGACATCCTTGACTGTATCATCGATATTAAGATTTTTAATCTTGTCTATCTTTTTCTTACTTTTATTAATGTCTTTTTTTTCCACAGCTATAACATGTAGGAGCCTGTTTCTTTTTAGGGATATAAACCTTTTTCATTTCTAGCTCTTCTTCGAGCTGCTGCTCTTTTGTAAGACTCAGACTTATATTTTTCATAATATTGTTTCTTGTGAGGTTTTTCATAATATTTTCACTTTTGTTAGTATTAAAAAATAATTCGAATTGACCAATCTTTCCAAAGTATATTTAAACTATATAATTACGGAAAATATATTGTAGAGTTTTACTTTACTATTAATATTGTCTAAAAATGGTTTAAATGATTTTATTTGATTACAGGATTAAATTATGTTTATTCAATAAAAGAATTTCTTACATTGTTTTGAGATGAAGTAAGACTTGTAAAATAAAGAAATGGAAAAACCATAGACAAAAAGGTCACGGGAAAGAAAAGGAACAATGTATTAAGATCCTCTTTGTTCAGTTTTGAATAACAATGTGTTTGTATGTGTTTTAACTTATTTTTCATTATTAGATAATTAGTGAAGTGGGTAAATGATAGGAACAAATAAATTCAAGGTAGTTATAGAACTCCAACATAGTTTAGGTATGTAGTTGATAATTTTATAATAATTTAAGCTTATTTCTATGCCTTATCCCTTAATTTAAAACATTACATACATATATGATCAATTGATATTCATAGTTAATGAGATATGACTGTCATATATGTGACTTGAAAGTTTGGACCACCCATTACATATAGTCATCCATTTATGACTTTCACGTTAATCTATTTGTGAGTTTCACGTTATATATACTTCTATTAACGGTGAATTCTCAACTCCGGTCTGATATTACATGTGTTTGGCGTCATTGTCGTGATTCATGAGTAGTCCGTAATGTCGATAGATTTTGCCTAATTTCGCACAAGCGGGGTCGATCACATTAATACACAGTATTCCCTCTGTCCCTGTGACACTGTTTGAATTTCGAAATTCAAACAAGTTTATTTGACAGTATTTTTTTCATATATCTTTTAAGTATGTATTTTGAATATCAATCGTTGTGTCTTATATATAATACTTTTTATATAGTTTTCAAATATGTAAATTTTATTTTAAAAAATTTAAGGATTCCATATCCGAATCACGATCAAAATTAAATTATTCGACTCTTAAAATACGACATATATCACATAAATTGGGGTAGAGGAGGTATATTCTACTCATATGACTTTCTCACCAAGGGCCCTATCCTTAAATTAATGCTTGATTATTGCATTTCTCACGGTATATATGGTTTCCTGCCCTACATATTAATGCAAACACGCCAAATCCCGAAATACCGACTTGACCTATCCCAGCCTGTGTTTAAATAATACTTGGTTGATAAGCAGACACTTATGTGAAATTATTTTTAAATACTCCCTTCGGTCTAAAATAAATAAATTTCTAGTATTTTTAAATCCAAAATAAATGATTTTTTTCAAAGCCTAAAGAAGTTACATTAATTACTCCTTCCAGTTCAAAACAAGTGTCTTTTTAGCATTTTTATTTTGGTTCAAAGTAAGGGTGGCCAGTGGGCCGGGACGGCCCGACCCCGACCCGAGCCCGCCCCAACCCCGCGTAAAAAAAAAAAAAATGGTAGCGGGACTCGAACTCGGGACGGGACAATGTCTCGTCCCGCCATACCCGAGCCCGCCCCAGGCCCGCCACACCCGACTCCGAGCCCGACCCCGAGCCCGACCCCCCCTAGCCCGACCCCGCCCGAAAGCTCCCCCTTTGCATATATAGTTGTTGCACCAATGGCGATTTTAGATTTTGGCCGTTGGGCAACGACCATTTTAGGCCTCCCCCCTCCTCCAACCCCCCCTACCCCTTAATATTTATTTTTAACCCATAAGTTATTATATTTACACTTTAACCCAATTTTCCAACTATAAATAACTCATTTTCTATTCATCTTTCTCACAAATCTTCCTACAATCTCTCTAATCTCTCAATATCTCTCTCTACAAGTCTACATTGTTTACTAAATATTCAATTTTATTTATTCATTTGGGAATTGGGAGTGAAGTTGGCAACTAGCTTGAGGATCTTCCATCGAGCAAAGTATCAATTTTCAACCTCTCGATTACACGTCGACGTTACGTCGGCGTTTGGTACATTCGTTCCTTCATTAAATTATTATTGTCTGTTTATTTTATATTTTTATTTAGCGCACTTAATTTTATTGTCTTTAATTATTTATTATCATAATTAAAATGAAAGGATTAAGAGGTATGTTTAAGGGTAAGGGTGCTTCTTCTAGTAGAGGCGGCAACCAGGGTAAGGGTGCTTCTTCTAGTAGGGGCGGCAACCAGGGCAAGGGTACTTCTTCTAGTCATCTTATTCCTACACAGGATGATTTTGTTGATACTCAACATTTTCCTACAATACCATTAGATTTAGACGAGGAGCTATTTTCTGGAACTCAAGAAGACTTTAATTTAGACGATGATCTAGATTATACACCCACTAATGTTGATGACAACACACCCACTAGTGCACCTTCAACTGAAATGCCTCCTATTCCCCCTAGTAAGAGACGAGGTCCAGCAAAACGACCATTAAAATCATATGCATGGACATTTTTTGATAGGGACGTAGAGAATCAAGTAGCTATATGTAAAATTTGTAAAAATGTTTTAAAATTTAAAACTGGAAAAGGTCACGGTGGGACAGGGGGTTTAATTAGATACATAGTAAGTGCTCATCCAAATAGGTATGCCCAATACCAGGCTTCAAAACCGGGTGCGCAAACGCCCGATCCATCGGATAAGGTTCACAAACTGATACTGTCCCGGACCAAGTACAGGTCAAATTAACCCTATGACGGGGGGGAATTGTAGGCCATAAATACAATAAACATAGAGATAGGGAAGCAATATCAAAATTAGTTATTGTGGAGGGTTTGCCTTTTTCATTTCCTTCATCTCCCGATTTTATTCATTACATTAGAGATATATATAATCCTCGCTTTTAACGGTTTTCCTAGATCAACTCGTTAAGAGAGATGTATTTAAATTCGCGCATGAATATCAACAATATTTACGTTATTCATTATATCATTTTAATGGCAAAGTATCTATCACGTCTGATATAGGTCGTAGTACTAACAACCATGATTATTTATCTGTAACTTGTCATTGGATAGATTATAAATGGTCTATGCAAAAATATATTTTAGCGTATAGATATATAGATGATAGGCACACTTTGGTACTTTTATTGCGTATAATATTTATCAAGTGTGCCATTATTACGGAATAACCGATAAAATTATGACTATTACATTAGATAACGCTTCTTCTAACAATTACGCAATTACAATTTTAAAAAATAGTTTAACTCCATCTTTTTCAGATCATTTTCATATAAAATGCGCATGCCATATATATAACTTAATTGTAAATGATGATATATCACTTTTTGAAGACATTCTTAGTAAAATACAATTTGCTATAAACTTTATTTTTAAAAGTAATAAAGTACAACGTAGAAAAGAATATAAAAAAACTTGTCACGATTGTGGACTATCTTATAGAAAAATTCCACAAGAAGTATCCACTAGGTGGAATTCTTTATACGAGCAACTACTTGTTGCTTATGACTATAGAAAACCTGTAACTTTATTTTTTAACTCTCATAATAAAAATCCAGCTGATATGATTGTAGATAGTGATTGGGTAAAAAATTCCGAACTTATTGTATTTTTAGAGAAATTTTTTCAAGCAACAAAAGAATTTTCCGGTATATATTATCCTACTATTTCAACTATGTTGTTTTATATAACTCTAATATTTTTATCACTTAGTGAATATATGGAAAAACCAGCTTATAAGGCAGCTATTAAAAAAATATTAGTCAAAATAAAAAAATATTTTATTCTTATTCCCACTATTTATATTATTGGTTCTATATTAAATTCGACTATTAAAATAGACGGTACTAAATCACTAATTGAAACTATTTACGATTGTATAGAAGTACTCCACCTCCAAGTCCCAAAAGTCTAAATCACCCACCACCTATTGAACAAACTAAAGAAGAAGTGTTGTCTAGCGTAGAACATCAATGCAAAAAAATATATAGATTTTATCAACAAGAAAATGCTAGTAACTTACCGGCTTCCATACCATCTTCTTCATCTTCAACACAACCTCACAAAAGATATGTTGTTTATGCGACTAGTATTGAAAGCCTCAGAAATAGAATGTGCGGCCGTACCTCTACTACTAACCAAATTAGCGAGTTGGATATTTTTGTTTTGCAGGGTTCTGTACCGTACCAAGAAGTTATCAATGAAGACTTGCTGAAATACTGGAGGGGGAATGAGAAGACCTTTCCGACACTTTCATTGATGGCCCGAGATGTTTTGAACATTCAAGCGTCATCAACTGCGTCTGAAAGCGCTTTTTCTGTCCGTGCAGATATCAAATAGGAGACCACAGACACTCATTAACCGGAGACAACTTGGAAATTGCTGTATTATTCAGAGATTGGATACGAGCGGAGCGGAGAAGGTGCGGTCAACCGGAGATCAACAAAGAAGAAGACGAAAACTACAACGAAATCTTATCCGAAGGTGGTGGAAGCGACGTAGATCAATTTGACCAACAAATACCAATTCCAACCGAAGAACCACAGGAAATCATCAAGCAATTAGAACATGTTTTTTTGAGAATGTAATATTTTTAATTGCAATTTTATTATGTAATTTGCAACTTTTGGACAACACCACAAAGTTGCAATTTAGATTTTAGACAATTGTATTTGGATTACAAAAAAATCATATGTCTATTAAATAATATGATAGAGCAAAAACAGTCTTGGATGTTTTTATTACACTATATTGTCTTGTTTATTGAATTTTTTTTTATACATATGTTATTTAAAAAAAAAAAAGGAAAACCCGCCTGACCCGCCCCCCCGACCCCCGCCCCGACCCCGACCCGACCCGATTCCAAGGGATCGGGACGGGACTGGAGCAAGTCCCGCCAGACCCGACCCCGACCCCTTCGCCCGTCCCACCCGAGCCCGGCCCACTGGCCACCTCTAGTTCAAAGTAAGTGTCTACTTACACAATCAAGAAAAAATTCTTTCTTTTTTTTTCCTTTCAAATATACTCCTATTTAGATAAGTAGATTCTTTGTACTCATGTAAATATATTAACTAGGTAATATTTAATTAAAGATAATTTAGTTGAAATATCTATATTTTTCTATGAGTTAGAATTTTCTTAAAAAGTGTGCCATAAGCTAAATAATCACTTATTTTTAACCGAAAGGAGTAATTTTTTCAAAGTTACCCCTCTCTAATCACTATATATCAAATTCCAACGCTAACTATTTCTACTTTAAATTTTTTTAGAGAAAGAAAAATAGTAATACTATTAAATACCCTTTTGATTAATGTAACTAATTAACTTTTTTTAAAGATTATGTAGCACCCCAAAAAATCAGGATGTTATATTAGTTTAAATTTTTGAAAAAATATCTATAAAGAAACGGGTCCACAATATTATGGCCAAAATGGGGGCCAATTGGCGGGACCCAACTCTCTTCTTTACCCGAATCAATCTGGTCTATAAAGACAATAGAGAATACCCATTCCTCTTCAGTACTCATCAAAACAAACAAATCCTTCAAAAATGGTAGCAGCCAAATTGTTTTTTCTAGCAGTGGCTTTCCTCTCCGGCACGGCGGCCACCGCCGTAGCCTCCACCAGTTTCATAAAAACCTCTTGCAAAATTACTACTTTTCCCGACGTGTGTGTCGCTTCTCTTTCCGGTTACGCACAGGCCATAAAATCCTTGGATTTGTTTTTCTCTTTGTTTATCTGTTTGGTCTTTGCTTTAAAGTAAGACTTCTCTTTCCTTAACTTAGTATTTACGTCGTTCGACAGCAAAATAAAACAGGAACAGACATAAAGAGGACCCAAAGTTAATACATTTGATAGAGAGTACTAGGAAAAGAGAAGCATCTCATTATGTAGAATTGAGTATGAGAGTACCAAACATTGATTAAGAGCAGTGAAGGGATCATGAAGACTTGGCGGGGCAAAATCGAAATTTAACTTTGAATACTTTTTTCAGCTTAATTTCGATTTTTTTTTAAAATTTCAACTAAATATTATTCGAACGTCCACTAATTAGACTAGGCTAGAGAATGTTAAGAGGAAATAAATAGAATACTAGAAGCAAGGTTGTAAAGGTAAATCTATCAAAACTACAGGGGGCTCGCACCAAGTGTTGTAGATGGAATCGAATTTAAAGATTACTTACAACTTTCATGCCTCAACCACTAGACTTAGTGTTAGGATTTTAATAATGACTTGCATTGTTATGCATGAAATACTTAAAAATGTATAAGACCTAAGTAGACTCACTCACTCAAATCCATGTAACCGATTACACAGTCAGTTCAACTGTCCAAGCTTAGGCTAAGACGTAAGAATCAAGTCTCAGCAAGGAAAGAAGATATACGCATGATTGGAATCGACGTTGGAAATATATGCAAGATCTGCATATTTATGGAAACAAGTACCAAGGGCTAAATCAAAGAAAGAAGCAAGTACCAAGAATATAAGGAAGGTCGCACCAAAGATTTGAAGTTATTCAAATCAACCGGACAAGATCTATTCACACAAGAAAGCTCATCTCAAAATATTAAGACCCTATTGAAAGCTCTAACCTAATTCTTGAAAATAGGATCACTAATTCCTTTTCCAAGGATCAATTCTCTTGGGTTGTCATCTCTGTGTAATGAGCCTAACGACTACTTCTCAAGACTGTATAAGAAGGCTCCAAAGACGAAGAACAACATACTTTCGTCTCAACTTCTCATGCTCTCTACTTTACTTTAAAAAAATTGTAATTCTGAATATTTTATAGTGTAAACAAAAAAGTGAGAAGAGATATAGTATAGTTGGTGATGCATTATATCAAAAGATTATGAGCGTTTGAGTGTAGATGTAGGAGGTCCATTCAAACCACCATTGTACCAAACCTGCTTTTAAAAAGAGCTACAGAGAACACCCTTGCAACCTAAGGGAACTGGATTAAGATTCACATTAAATCTGAACCAGTATAAAACATTATATGTTATTTACTTTCAGCAATTTACTTTTTGCACTATTTCTGAAAACAGTAGTGGCATTCAAATCTCAGGTTGAAGAAAGAATTTGATGATGATATTAGGAAAGATGAAGTTGCTATGATATCTAGTCTGTGGTGGAAGTCATGAGGAGATCTAGAAACAACAGAAGAAGTACTTCAAACTTCAGAAGAGGAAAATCTCAAAATGATCAACCAAGGAATGATGGAAAATGTAAACTACAAACATACGCTATCATTCGATATGTTGCCGGTACAAGTGACTTGGGAATTTGGTACTCCAAAGACACTAATCCTAATCTAATAGGATATAGTGACTCGGATTAGGCTGGTGATGTAAATGATAGGAAAAACACTAGTGGTGGATGTTTCTATCTTGGCAATAATCTAGTCTCATGGTACAATCGTAAACAAAATTGTGTATCACTCTCGACTGTCGAATCTGAATATGTGGCAGCCGGAAGTTGTTGTGCTCAACTAATCTGGTTACGACATATGCTAGATGACTATGGCATATCTAATAACTCCATGATTTTGTACTGTGATAATCTGAGTGCTATTAATATTTCCAAAAATCTGTTCAACATTCACGTATAAAGCACATAGACATAAGACATCATTTTTTAAGAGACTTAGTGGAAAAACATCTAGTTCAAATCGAACATGTTGATACTCTTTTTCAATTGGCTGACATTTTTACCAAACCTTTAGATCATGAGAGATTTTCTAGCTTGAAAAAATCTCTTGGTCTCTGTTTTCTTTGAAAATAAGACAGACTAGGTAGATGTTGTCCGAAATGTTGTCCTAACATTCTGGGTAACATTTACTGATTGAGTCAATATATAGGATAAGTGTTGTAGTGATGTTGCACTATTTTTTCAAAAGATTCAAGCATGACTCTAAAAGTATCATAAGAAGGTGAAGCCTCTGCTAAAAGATTTGGATGTATACAAAAAGAGCAAAGCTCTAAGATTGGTATCGTTCCTATTCTATAGGAGTACCACGTGCTTCAAAAAGGTTGAAAATTCCTCAATATTTTTTAAAATCTGTATGTGTTCAACTAAGTTGATTAAGGACAATGGTAAAATGATACATTAGTCCAGCGATCAGTCTCATAGGTAACATATACAAAAATATCATCTGTCAAATCAGAAAATTCTTGGAGTCTCATAATGCTTGTTTAACCTTGAAATGTTACCAACATCATTAACAACATCGTGTTCCAGTACATTGATCAATCTGGTTTATCTTATTTTATTCTTGTTTTTGGTATTTAACATGTCTCTGTCCTTAACGGAAAATCCAAAAATTGTGGAGGACCGTTTTTATTTAAATTTGAAATGATGTTATGTGCTGTGTAAATCCTTTATTTTAGGTGTGTAAAGAGTTCTTATTCTTCTATACAATCTAAATTTAAGGAAAAGGAGTTTGAGTGTAAGTATATTTTTGCCATAATGAAACCTCCTATCTTTGTCTTGGAATCATCACATCAGCCAATTTATCAAATTATGGCAGCCCAAACACCACCGTCATTTTTCAAAATCCAAAGCTTCTCTAACACGTCCAATCCTTCAAAACCCTCTCCCATGTCCATTTTCCCAAAATTCACAAACACCAAAGATTATTCCCCAATGTCGACTAGTCCAGCAAATAGCAATAATGTTTACAAGCATTATACTTTCATCAATGACTTGAAACCGGTCGAGGAGGACTGCACACAGGCTATGATCCTGCTTGGTTCAGATAAGCCATTATAGGTAAGCTACCAGGCGATAATGAAAACCCAATCGATGTTGATGCAATATTTGATTTCTCAAACCTTACCTCAAGATAGTCAAAATCGACATTTCCGACGCAAAGGTCAGAAAGAGTTTTCGAAAACCAATTCGGTGACAACCAGTCAGCCAAAATATCCAGGGAAAAGTCGACTTTCCCTGTTGATACTACCACTAGCAGGGGCACTGACATTGATTTCAGTGTGCCCAGTTCTTCTAGAACTCCATCAACTTCCACTCCACAAGCAGAAACTGAGAAGGAAAAAGAAGAAGAAGAGATGTCAGATGACATACCTCTACGGAACTTCATTCCTAAAGGGGTATGCGGAACATACTGGAATTTTGATTAAAATGTTGCCTCAACATCAAAGGCAACAGACGAGAAAATGGACCTAAACTATGTTGCCCCAACATCCGAGGCAACACCTGCAGCCACCTCATCCGAACAAGAAAACACAGAATCTGAAATAAATTCTGAGGTAATTCCCTACTCTTCCATGTTTCAAACGAAATCATGCTCCAGTAACTGGAATTGGTTTAAAAATAGAGGAGTTAGAGGGGAGAAGGTGATTGACCTAACTTCATTCTCCAAAAATGGTTTTGTTGATTTCTTAAGTAGTCGAAAGATCTTAAGCTCTGTATCTGGTAAGAATCCTTATTGTGAGAAGGTGATTAGGGTGTTCTATGCTAATCTGACGCTTGCTGTTAGGGACACAACCTCAAAGAAATTTGGGAGAGTGTACCTATACAACAAGGTATACAATTTTACACCTAATATCATCAACTCCACTCTTGGGATAATTGTTAGTGAAAGAGAACCTCAACCAAACCCCACTGTGGAGGAACTCAATTCGATGATCAAGTACCTTACGGGGAATTTGATCACTGTTTGGGCTCGTCCCAGACCTATGTCAAAACTCACTGCCTTGTTTGCCACTTTGCACAAACTTGCTATATACAACTGGCTACCCTCCCTCAACGAGACAGTAGTGAACCTTGATCAAGCATCACTGCTTTTCAAGTTTGGAAGGAATCAGAAAGTTGACTTAGGAACCCTCATATTCAACTATGTTTCCAATTTGGCAGAAAGACAAAGTAACTCTGCCCTTTCATACCCCTCTTAATATTTCAAATTCTGCTCAACCAAGGTTTTAAGACTCCAAAAGGAGAAAAGCTGAGTCCATCCTTAGAGGTCTACTCAGTACAACGAGCAGTTGTGAACAACAGGGACAGGGTTATTGACCTGCCCTGGAAGAAAGATGAATGAGACACTGACATATCAAAGGATGTTGCCGACATTTCTAGCAACATTGGTCAAGGAAAAGTCCCAATGTCCAAAGACTGGCTTCGACAGCACATTGTTGAACTTGACAGGCAAATTCAAGACCTAGTGCGAGCCAGAAACTATTATGTGGGCTTACTTTCTTCACAAAAAAGGGGAGATGATATTGTTGCTGGAAGCAGATAGACAGGGGGAGCTGCTACTGATGAGGATGCAGGCCATGATGCAGGGGGAGAGGAGTATGCAGGCCATGATGCAGGGGGAGAGGGTATGCAGGCCATGATGCGGGGGAGAGGAGTATGCAGGCCATGATGCGGGGAGAGGAGTATGCAGGCCATGATGTAGGGGGGAGATGAGTTGAGATGATGATTGCTGACTACTTCTGATGCTATGAAGATGAAGATGGTGCTGCACAGAGTGATCGATCACAGAAAGCGGCTGGAAGCTACTGTGACTCGATTACTCTAGTCAAGGATGATCATGATGATGGAATGGAGTGTTGATTCAATGATGGATGGAGTGCTGATAATCTCTGTTTATTTGAATATTGGATATACTGACATTTGGAATATTTTTTTTGATTTATTTTACTTTGGGATATTTGGTCTGTTCTTGTAGACATTGTAACTGCTTTCTAAAGATGTTTATATATGTTTGTCTGATGTGGATTGTTATGAATGGTTACTGTAGACTGATTACGCAGTTGTTATAAGTAAGTCCCGACTAACAGAACATAACTCTTATCTAATCAAATCATCGATACAACACTGCTTGGAATTTAATACTGCAGGTTAAGGGGGAGCATAGCACTGATCCTACTAATTCTTGGAATGTAAGGACTACATCGGGAATCAGTATCCTAGTCATTTTTCGCTTCGTATGGAGTTTTGTGAAGAAAGGCAAAAAGGGGAGATTGTTGATGTTGGATGGATGTTGTGACAACATCTGTAAATGCTCAGGACAACATCATATGAAAATAAGAATGTTACCTCTGATGTTGTGATAACATTCCTGACAACATCTTAATATATAATTGCACCGAGAGGAAGAGTTATGACATTTTCAACTTATGGAGTTGTTTGACATAATGCTAGAGGGTGTGAAAAGGTAACATTTCTAGTTTTAATTGTTAGCTTCGTAAATTGTGATGTAACTGTATTTCTAACTCAACTTTTTGTCATTTTATTAGTTCAACAAGATGAGTGGTGAAGGCACTTCTAAGAGTGGGCAGTTGAAGGGTATGAAACAAAGTAAGGGCAAGAAACCAATGAATAGGCAAAAAACACTAATTGATGAAGAATATAGAGATGAAGAACCTCCCAAATCCCTAGATGCTACAGCAGTTGAGGAATTACCCTTGTCAGCTCCCAACCTAGTCAAAATAATCAATCAAGTCAGCCTGGGCAAGCTGTGTTTATGCCAACCCCAAAAGTGCAGCCAGGACTAGGGGTGAGCGGGTCCGGGTACCCTAACATTTTTGAACTACCCGGAACCTACCCGTAGCAATCATTACCCAAAACCTACCCGGACCCTGCGGTCCGGGTAGGTTCCCGAGTACCCTGTAAATAAAAAACACAGATTAAGCAATATTTTTTAGCCTATGAGAATCAAAAAGAGTTCTAAAATAATTCCATCAAGTAGTTTTTTAGCCCGCAATCGGAGTTTTTAGTACCCTTATAAGAAGTTTTAGAAAACTTATTCATTGTAGAAAAGCTAATTCTGTAACCAAAACCTAAAATTGCAAGCCAAATTTGACACTCAATTAATTGAACGTGTTGATTTCAAAATAAATTTGGAAATATCTTAATTAAACTTATTTTCGTGTTCATAAGCTTTTCGATACAAAAGAAAAGCTTTATTATACTAGTAAATCCCTAAATTTCATCTTCACAACTACAAAAATATACACAAATTTTTAAAATAGATTTACATTTCAAATCAAAAAGTAATACAAATTGAAGATGAGTATCGCCTGAAATAGAACAGAAGCATATGATATTAAAAAGAAATTGAAGAGTTAGATATGAACCCATATGAATTTTAGGAACGACGTGAACACAACCAAGGGAGAGAAAGAGGCAAAGGTAAAGCTTCAACGACGATAATGATGAAAGTACCTGAGATAAAGCTTCAACAACGACGACGATGAAGCTCGGTGGTGTAGCTAAAATGCCATTGTTATTGAGAGAGTTTTGGGTGTTTTCTCTTAGGGCACAAATAGCATTTTAGAATAAATGGGTGAAAAAGCTGAAATATTTGCATCTTGGGGTGGGGAAAATCAATGTGCATGCGTGCAACAAACAATTTTGGAGAAAGTTAAAAGTGGTCCAAATGTTTCTCAAAAAAATTAAAATATTTAATATTTTATAGGCTCCGGGTATCGGTTCCGGGTCCGGGTATCGGTTCCGGGTCCGGGTACCCTGTCTCTATTTGCCGGAACCGGAACCGGACCCGACATTGATCGATTCCTAATTTTAGTACCCGGACCCTACCCGTTATTATAATATATCTATCCGGAACCTACCCGTTAGTGTCGGCTCCGGTCGGGTATCTGGGTACCCTGTACCCATGCTCACCCCTAGCTAGGACAGTCCTTCTTTGGGCAGTCCCTTTTTGGTCCATATTCCAGCAATCCTAATTTTGAGTATCCTATGTTTGATGAAGAATTTGAATAAGACCTACCATGAAGGCCAATAGGTGTGTCAGAGTTGAAGTCTAGACTCCAAGAAAGACAGAAACAACTCTTAACAACTGAAACTAGACAGATCAACCTTATGGGTGATGCTAGAGGTTTAAGTAGACCAAGTGACTTGTATGCACCAAAAGGTCTCTCATGGAAGGGTAATACATCTATAACTGGAAGACAATTGGAGCAGCCAAGAGTGGAAAAACTCAAGGCCAAAAAGGGTAATGACAAGGCACAAATGTGAAGAAGTGATGGAACCAACAAAACAAGATGTTATTTTGTGAACTTTAGTTGATGTAATATTATCCCTATAACTTATGCTTTACTTTTGGTTGTGACAAACTTGATGTTGAAGTTGTTGGCAATGGGATGTCATTTTCTAGTTTTTTGTTGCATCTTTTTGGGGTTATAACATGACATCCCCAATGTAATTGAAAACCAAGAGGGGAGAGTGAATTGAAGTTTTAAAACCCTTTTTTAATTAATTAGTCGACTATCCGCAGAGTCAGTCGACTCTCCTGCAAGTTCGGTGAGTTAGTAAGTAACAATATAAAGACTTAAAATTACAGAAGTGTAAATGACACATATTTTTATACTAATTCGGATCATTGATGTGGTGCCTATTCCAGTCCTTTGGGTTATAAGGGGTTACTTAGAGCCTTGAATTAATTTATTTATAGAGATGGTTCAATGCTTGAACCAAGTTCGTCGTGCTGATAGGGTATAGATCCACTATTGACAACCTCAACCTGTATAGCTATCTATTCACTCTTTTTCTTTTTCTAACACTAGTATGTTTAGTAAAGTACTTTTTGTAAGATGAAAGAGAAATAAAAGTTGTGTGCTCAAGCAAAGTCATAAGTTTCTCTGTTATGTAAAGTCTGCTTCTTATAGTCGACTTTTTCAGGTCTTGAGGGAAGGCAAGGAATAAATCTTTCCATTTGATTGATTTTGATTGGCTCGCTCTAAGGTAATCCAAGGGAGTCTGCACTTAATCAGGGATTTTCATATGATTCCCTAATTGATCACGTATCTTCTTCTGATGTTCTTTTTTCTTTTATACCGCGATCTTCAAAATGTGTCTTGTGTCTTTAAATCAACGTCTTGATATTTTCCTTCCTTGGTTGATGGTAATGTGTAGAATCTGCCTTGGTATTTTGTTTCCTTCTGTGTATTGAGATTTTCCTTTTGCGATGGTACTGTGTGAGATCTTCCTTGGGGTCTTGTTTTCTTTTGAATCCTTAGATTTGTCGGCGCCTGACTGATTAGTAGAGGATAGTGGAATTTTAGGTTTTCTATTTATGACTTGGTGATTGAATATTCCATTGAAGAGAATATTTCTGGTTCATCAATGCTGGATGGATAGTCTTCCTTCTTTCTTTTTTGGTACCTACACAATTAGCAGTCATTATCAAAATTCATATAAGGATAAATCAGGGCTAACAATCTCCCACTTTTTTATGGTGACAACCAAAAAGGAATGTGACATTTTACTTCCCTGAAGAAACTGAGGTGCTCCCCGTGAGTTCCTGACGTGTAGACTTTTAATGCTCTCCCTGAGTTGGGGCGCAAGTGATGTGTCTTGTTTCTCCCTCTTTGGCATCATCAGAAAGGAAAACATAGGCAAACAGACATGCATATAATAGTTAGCATTCATATAATTATCAACCTAGGGAGTTATCCAAATAAGCATATTTAATACAAGTTTGGAGGACACAAACAATCCTCATAGTTTTAGCAAAAATAACAAAACATTGTTCAAGCAACACATAATAGCTAGCCCGCTTCCAAAAGTATTTGAGGGTGTTGATAATCCTGTCAGAGAAGGTGTTGTAGGAGGTTTCAATGTTATGGGAGAGAGTGATGTAGGAGTTTTGGATGGCCACTGTCAGATCATTATTAGACTCTGTGATCACTCTACTTTGGGAGTTGACTCGTGCAATTAGCTTATTGACAGTCTTGACCCCATCAATCTGCAATCCCTCCATGCTAACCCGCAGATTCCCAACGTCAGTACCTACATCCTTAGATAAGCTCAACACCTTGTCTAGAGTATCTTGAATCTTCCGCAGGCCACCTTTCACTTCAACAAGACTCAATTTCAGCTCAGTAATATCCTTGTGAGCAATTGGATCAATAACAGGGTCTGAAATACCCTTGGCTTTGACTCTCTTTGGCTCAGGCTTGTTTTTCACATCATCCTTCTTGGTCCATTCTCCACTAATGAACACAAAGTTCATACTAGCAAAAGCCCTATGATCATAAGTTGCAATCACCTTAACAACATGAAAGTTAATGAGATCAACATATAGGTCCTTCAGAATTTGAGAGATGATCATCCCATAGGGGAGGCTTGTTGATGGCGAGGTGTCCGAGGCACTTTCAAGCATATACTCCTTAAACCAATTAGCCCAATTGATTTTGTGCTTCTTCACGATACAATAGAGCACATATACGTCTCTATTTATAATAGAGCGTAGAGAATCAATACAAGGTAGTAGAGTAGTAGCAGCCATATGATCTAGAACATGATTAACGAAATAGAGATTAGAGGGTCCAAAATTAGATAGATCAGAGTGAGGTTCAGAGAAAAAAACCCTTGCCTCTTCAAGTGACACTTCAAAAATTTGGGCCACACAATGCGCATAAACTCAATTTTACCAAAGAACTTAACACCAAAGACTTTTTCAAAAAGAAAATCATTAACCACAATGCGTGTACCCATAAAAAGAGTTTTCAACTCTCCACTATCTATTAGCATAGAACATCCTAGCCGGTTCTTCAAAGACTTCATGTTCACACCGTTCAAAAAGAGAGGGATAAATAAGGTATCTAATTGTTTACCTCAAAAGGTATATTTGAATTTTTAAGTGGTTTTAAAGATATATGGATTGATTTGTAAAATAAGATGATAAACAATCAATAATAAAAAAGCAACTGAAAGAAAAATAAGTAAGAAAGTTAGCCTGAAATCCTGTGAACTTATATGAATCCATTCAACAAGATTGGTATGATCCTTAGCTTGAATTCTTAGGTATTGAGCCAAAAATGAGAGTTTAGTAAGTATAATTTCTATAGAACTGATCTTACAAGTGCAAGTAATGAAATTGGATGCATTCCAACATGAAGGTTGGGCTCCTTTTATAGTCATGAAAGTAGGACTTTAATGCCCGAGAATCTCTCTAAAATTAAATGACCTAAATGTTAATTAAGCCTCTTTAATGAATAAGGAGTAATGGCTGGCGTCATATCCGGAATAGGTACACGCTAAGTGCCTTCGTTCTTCATCTAGTGTAAACTAATTCGGTTGACCCCGAACTCTTCTTTAGCTACCGCATTCCTTTTGGTGCCACTAATGTCTGGTTCAGAATTCAAACAACCACCTCGAACTTCATAATAAAATTTTGTCATGTGTTGTGTCGGTTTTCACCGTATACAGATAGTCCCATAGTTTTTGGATTAAAGTTTACCAAAGTGACGAGAAGTGGAAATGATTCCTTCGTTGTCTTCTCTTGTAAGTTTTCTTTTCAAATTACACCGAAATAAGTGGGAAAACGAAACGTTTCCTCTTCTCCATACTCTGACTCATGTCCTATCTCCCTGCACACCCAGACACGTGTCAACTTCTGATTCCACCGCCTCTTCAGTTTGTACACTGAAGCGTCACGTAATGATCACTATAAAACCCCTATCTTTCCCTTCATTCCAACCTTCAACGAAGTCTCCTTCTACTATACTCTTTTCCCATTCAAATCATCAAATCTTCAAACCTTATTACCTTCATACCTTCAAGTCTCTAAATCTTCATACCTTGAAGTCTCTAAATCTTCATACCTTCAAATCTTTAAATATTCTTCTGTTCCAAACAATCATCACACATAGGGATGGCAACGGATAGGATCTGGACCGGATCCTACTAGATCCAGATCCAGATCCGTTTTTCATACCTGAATCCAGATCCGGATCCAGATCCAGCGGATCCATAAAAATCATATCCAAATCCGGATCCGCCGGATCCACGGATCGGATCTGGATCCACATGTAAAAAATTTTACCTTGCTAAAAATGTAACCTTGCTAAGAATTTTTTTTTTGAACTGACAAACGATTTTTACTTAAGTAACAGTTTATTGTTTTTCAATTTTGAAATGTTCATATGAGATATTTTGTTCGTTGTCTCATTTTGATTGTGAGCTATTAATTAAAAATGTTGGACAATGACAATAGTTGTGGAAAATGCTGACTAGTATTTCCACAATGCAGAACTTGCATATGCTTGGAATCTTCATAAATGAAGTGAATATAATTTTAACTACTTGTCTATGAAGATGTTAGTCATTCACTAATATAACATTGATTTTATTATCGAAGTTACCTCTTTATTTTTTTATTTTTGAGTTAACGCGGGAATAAATTAAACTTGTTATGAGAATTAAACTTGCAAGGATGTGCTTAGCAATTTTAAGAAAATACTTATAAAATTACATTCTAGGTTATGAATATATTTAATAAAAAATGGATCCACGGGTCGGATCTGGACCGGATACGGATCTCAAATACAAGATCCGGATCCGGATCCGATCCGTCGAAACGGATCCGGGTCCGATCCGGATCCGTCGGGTCCAAATTTTGAAGATCCATATCCTATAAAATGGATCTGGATACACCGAATCCGGACCGGGTCCAGGATCCATTGCCATCTCTAATCACACACTTCTTCTTTCTTCATCACTATGGCAAAAACCAACACATGTTCTTCTTCAAGACAATCCTCATCGTCACCTTCACCTTCAACCCCGTTGGCCTCCACCGAGTCCACCAGCTCTTGTGATGACCCAAATCATGGGAATCATGGAGTCACCTACACAATCCCCCTAGTAGGTGAACCAACCCTAAACACTTTAAGAGAAGGTTAGGAAAATGCGAAAGAGGAGTAAAATACAACTCAATTGTCAAATCCCTTAAAATGGTTTACGTAGCCTGATTTGTACAACAACCTTCTTTATCAAAATCTGGTCTGACTTATACAAGAACTCTACGATACAACTAAATGAAAGATACAATAATACTGCTCCGAATGAAGGAGACAGTCTACATAAGATAGAAGCTAAGGCCACCGAAAGAGTAGTCTACCTCAGTTTTCCGTGCTCCAATCTGCAAACTGATAGATCGAATATCTGCATCCATGAAAAAAATACAGCAAGCATAGCATGAGTACACAACGTACCCACGTAGACATCATAGGCCAACAACAATGGAAGATATGCAATCAGATATAAATACCAAGTTGACACCACATAATCCTATCACTAGAAATTCAATAAGTCGAATAAGTTTTATACAATAGTTCATAGAATTATCAAGTCGGTTTAATCAAATAAAGATTCACCAATCAGGTAGGAGTTACAACACCTAAGACTACCATTACACATGTAAGTCATGAAACACTCAATCACATATAAGTTCATAAGTTCTGGGACTCTTCTAAACGCATACATAGGTATATTAATGACCTCTAACATTCTAGACCTCACTAAGTATAGTCAATTCCAATTATGAGCAAGACACATTTTATTCCGTTAGACTCTTTTCACAATTATTAAGTAGTTCCATATTTCTTACTATTACCGACCAAGCCACAATCACACACCTGAGCACTATGCAAGCAATATCACATGAAAATGACTCAACAATTATAACCATAGACAAAAACCCTTATCAATTAACTCGATCACCCACTAATCAATACAAGATAATGGAGTCCACGTACATACAGAAAAGTCCTACAACAAAAACCAGACTCATACAGGAGCAAACACAACCAGTCCACATAGAGCAAGCCAATCAGGACAACCATATAGGTCCACATAACCAATGTACTCACTTGGAGTCAATCACTTTAATTCCAATCACCAATCCAAACCACGTCATCAATAAGAAATCAGGTATCAAATACAACCATAGATAATCAATTATGTAATGAAGTATGATATGAATGTAATGCCCATGACAAGTACCTCTGACATCCCGTATAAAGTACGTCAAGTTTATATTATGATCGTACACCCATGGAGGACCCACGAAATCCATATACTCCTCCGCTCTAAAAATTCTCATTGGATCACGGAGTCTAACTCTTGGCTGCAATAATATATGTTGCAGACGTACAACCCCGATCCCCGCGTATCATTATCACCTCAGTGTTGCCATAATCTTAATAGTGTTCTTACCTTTCCCAGTCCCTTAGACCCACATCATAATAATACCACTCCAATATTAATATCATCAGAACCATAAGTGTATGAATGCAAATGACATATACAAGGCAAAAAGTATGAAATAATTGGATGCAACAAGTATAGAGATGAATATCACATGCTTCCAGAAATACATCAACAATAATCCACGTACAATCAGGATATCATATCAAGCATGTGTGATGAATAAGCACAACAATAACAAGTACGACGATGAGCCCAATCAATCAGTCGAAATCAACTTAAGGTTGATTCCCCAAATCACCTATCATCACAGTTCAACACTGGTACCCACTCAAACGTTTATCATAATTTCTTGAGTGGGACCCCCAAATACGCTCAATACCGCTCAATATTTATAACTAATTATGTATTTTTATTAAAGTCTCGAAAAAGTAAATTGTAGCCTACCTCAATGCGCATCTCTGAAACTTCGAAACTTCTCATAGCGAACATAGTCTAACATGCAAGTTCTACATATTAATATCAAAGCAAGCACATACAAGGACTAGATCCCAAATGAAATGTAAGACACCCAAAATCCATCCCATACCCATGGTGTCAAAATCCACTCTTTATTACTACAAAAGCCTCCAAACGTGATAACTAGTTATAACTCGGAGTTAATTTAAAAAGAAACCTTATTCAGACTCTCTATTTCATGATTCATTAAAACTCCTATTTTACAAACCCTAGGTGTCTTCCCCAACTAGAAAAAAGGCTTTTATAATCAAATCAAACTCTACAACATGATCAGTTTATCAACACCATAATCTTTTTTAAATAATTCATAGTTTACCACATCCTTTTACACCCTAAATCGTGATTTCAATTAGTTTCAACTACCAAAGAGTTTCCAAATCATTTTTCCCATTTCATCTTATGCCCCAAATACTAGTAACATAGAAAATAATCAAAAGAAATGAAGGATTTACTTTAAATGATGATACATAGGCCAAGACTATAGAAAACCTCCTTAGGTTAGCCCCCATTTCGAGATACACTATTTTGGAAAGTGGGGAAATTTTAGGTCATTTATTCCTATTGACCAGTCAGCGTTTTTGTCGTGTCGAACTCGATTCAGCTGGCGCGGATGTGCTGCGGAAAAGAATAGGACCGCTGAGGTGTAGGAAATTGACACCTCGACTCAGTTTGGGGGCAGAAATATGCTTCGCTAGAGCAGACTCCCCTCGTCCGCTGGAGCAGACACGATTTTGCCAAGGCAGGCATGGCTCTTTTTAGCAACACTTGACTTCAATAGATCTTCTTTATGAACTGTAGGAATTACTGGACTCATAATTTCCACGAGTAAAGTCATCGGCGAATGCCAGGATGAGAGATATAACAGAAATTTAGAAGAAAGGTTCATAACGACCAAACGGGTCATTATAGCACCGGTGATTCACCTGAGGCTCAGGTTGCCCCCGAGCATAGAGCCTTCGACATTATCCTATCTACTTTCCATTTTTACACGGAGTTCATTATTCATGCCGCCACTTCAAAATCCGATCGAGGCGAAAAGGCTAAAAACTATCCAACCTCTATAAACCCTTCTATTCTTGAAAAAGTTTAGTTTGATTGCGGTTGGGAAAAACTCTCCAGAATCATCATCCCCGATGATTTCAACACTTACAGGTCCGGGTATTCCAACGTCTACACTTATCGTTTCTCCTTCAAGCTTGACCCACCGATTGACGATGTGATCCTCGAAATGTGCAAGACTTATAACTTGTGTCTTCCACAAATTGGTCCGTCTGTGCTCTGTGTTTTGGCCAAGGAGGTCGACGAAATATTCACCTTGGATCATTTAATCTATTTATACATCCCAATATTTTTCCACGGTAGGATCGTTCAGATCTTAAAGCGAAGGAAAATTCTCATTCTTTCCAGCCTCGATGAAGATTGAGATTGAGCTTAGAAGGAGCATTTCATAGCATTTCCTACTGCTGAAATAATTCTGTAGAGGTTCATGCCTTTCCCGGAGAAGTGGAATTTAAACCGTAAGTACAAAACCTCTTTTTTATTTTCTTATAAAACTTTCAATTGATGATTTTCACTAAATTTTGTTTCGTTACCTTCTCAACTACCTCCTGGACTCCGGATTACATCGAGACCCTTCACGCATAGGTCAAAAAATCATAAACATTCATCTACACAAACACCGGACATAGAAAACAATTTCCAAAGACCGATGGAAAGCCCAAAACCATGGTTAGTAACTCCCGAACTTCCTCTTTTATTTATTATTCCTCCGTATATTTTCACCATCTTCTTTCTTTTCAATGTTTAGGTCTACCAAAAGGCACCTCACTCCCGAGGACAACTCTACCGGCGACCTTGGTTTTCACCAACTAGGTACTTGATTCGGCTGTATCCGTTCACCATAACATCGAAGTATCAAAGAAAAAGACATCTTTTAAACCTCTGAAGTCTCCCTCAGCTTCTTCGAAGAGGAAAAGAGCTTCAGAGGTAAGTGGATCTTCTGGAGTAAAGAACACAACAACTTTGGAAGAATGGGGCTCTTCCGGAATCAAAGGACCCGCAATTGCGGAAGCTACATAATTGTAAGTCTAAGTGTTTGATGTCAACTGCTACTGTGGTAAAAAATGTCGGTTATGCCATGACTATTGTCTAGGTCCAAGGAATTATGTGTATTTGTGTGTAGTCTTGTAATTGATTGTGTGATTGGGTAATGAGTCTAATTCCATGACTAATGTCCTGGATACTCTTATATTTACTCTTGTCTTTTATTATATTCGAGAGACATGTACGACCTTTCAGTTATGTATTCAGATTTGGCACTTTGATACCTTTGATTTTCAGACTTGTATAATTGTATAATGCTCTTGTATCACAGACAAGATTTTGGAAGTGTATTGATGATTTGATTATATTTCCGCATTTCTTTCATATTGTTTTGTTTATATGGGATGTGGTTCGCCTATAGGTTGAAATGTATAGGTGCCACCACGATTCCTGAAAAATGGTCATGACAGAACGGCCATGGTGACAAGACCGGGTGCATTAATTCGGCCCGTTGATGAATCAAAGGTGCATTCCTCTGACATTCATCACATTTTTGAACAAAATCCTTGGCGTCTTCTTCCATTTGTGCCCACTAGTATCCGACCCTAGCCAATTTTTGGACTAACAACTCTACTCCTAAGTAATTGCCACAAGTTCCTTCGTGAACTTCACGTATTACCTAATCTATTTCACTGGGCCCTAAACATCTCGCCAAAGTTCCATAGAAAGACCTCTGGTACAATTGGCCATGAACCATGCAATATCTAGTCGCCTTTGTACGAAGAGCCCTAAAATCCTTCAAATCGCTTGGTAATTTGCTATCTCGAAGATAATTGATAAACTTATTCCACTTATCCCAAGTTAAACTCGTTGAGTTTACCTCGCCATGTCCACTATCAATATCGGAGTTCAAAAGTTATACCACTATCCCGGAGTTAAACTCTTCTGTTCCACGGAAGACCCCGGTTCGCCAATGCATTCGCTTCATTATTTTCCTCACGTGAAACATGTTCCATAGTCAATTCTTTGACCGATGCAATAATACTTGAACTTTCTCTAAGTATTTCTGCATTCTTTCCTTTTTTACTTCGAACACTCCATTTACGTTAACAACCAAAAGCGAGTCACATTTTGCCTTGATGACCTCTGCTCCCAAATTCCTTGCCAATTCTAAACCTGTAAGCATAGCCCTATACTCGACTTCATTGTTAGTTAATTTTACAATTCTTATCGACTGCCTAATAACATCCCCCGCGGGCATTTTCAATAATACCCCTAGTCCGGACCCTTTTACGTTCGAAGCTCCATCTGTATATAAGGTCTAGATCCCCGACGTTGTTCTTGAGGTTATTATAAGTTCTCTTTCCACCTCGAGAATCATTTCGGGTGTAAACTCTGCTATGAAATCAGCTAAAACTTGTGACTTTATTGCCGTTCTAGATTTGTACTCTAGGTCATACCCACTAATTTCAACTGCCCATTTGGATAACCTACCGGACAATTCAAGTTTATGCATTACATTCCTTAGAGGATAGGTTGTTACTACATATAAAGGGTGACATTGAAAGTACGGTCTTAGTTTTCTAAAAGTTGTTATCAAGGCTAATGCCAATTTTCTCTAAGTGGGGATATCTGTTTTTTGCACTAGATAATGTTCTACTTACATAATAAATAGGAAATTGTGTACCTTTCTCTTCTCGAACCAAACCAGCACTTACAACTACTTCGGATACTGCTAGGTATAAGAACAGTTGTTCATCCGCCTTTGGTTTATGCAACAATGGTGGACTGGATAGGTACTTCCTCAAATCCCTCAACGCTTGCTGACATTCTGGAGTCCATTCGAAGTCATTCTTTTTTTTCACAAAAAAAGAACCATGTCTTTTCTCCGAGACCGAGAGATGAATATACTTAGGGCGGCCAGTCTTCTGGTGAGTCTTTGCACCGCCTTCACATCTTCAAGAACCTCCAGAATTTCCTTGATAGCCTTGATTTTATCTGGATTGATCTCTATTCCCCAGTTTGAAACTAAGAAGCCCAGAAACATGCCCGAGCCAACTCCAAAAGTGCACTTCTCTGGGTTCAACTTCATATTGTACTTTCGGAGTATGTCGAATATCTCCTGCAAATTCTTTAAATGGTCCTCTGTTTCTAGGGACTTAACTAACATATCATTAATGTAAACTTCTATCGTATTACCTATTTGGTTTTTGACCATGCGATTAACTAGGGGTTGATATGTTGCTCCGACATTTTTTAATCCAAACGACATTACGTTATAATAGTAAGTCCTATATCTAGTTATACAAGAAGTTTTCTCTTAATCTTCCGGATTCATCCTAATTTAGTTGTATCTAGAATAAGCGTCAATAAAACTTAGCATCTCATGCCCTGTCGTAGCATCGATCATTCGGTCGATGTGCGGTAAGGGAAGAGAATCTTTTGGACAAGCATTATTTAAATCTTTAAAATCTATGCACATTCTTAATTTATCACCTTTTTTAGGCATGACGTCTACGTTTTCTAGCCAATCCGGATACTCTACTTCACATATTGAACCTATATTTAATAACTTTGTTACCTCCTACTTGACAAACCTATGCTTGTAGTCGGTCATATATCTTCTTTTCTACCTTACTGGAGGGAAATTTGGATCCAAACTCATCTTATGGGTTGTAATCTCGGATGGGATACATTTCATGTCTAAATAGGACCAGGTAAAACAACCAGCGTTAGCTTTAAGAAATTCAATTAATTTAAGCCTGATCTCTGGGGATAACCAAGTGCCTAGGTATACCTTTCTATTCGGCAGATGCACGAATAAGATAACTTTCTCTAGCTCTTCTATAGTTGATTTTGTGGCATCTGAATCATCCGGCAGCACAAACAACCTCAGGACGTCATAGTAATCCTCTTCTTCCTCGTAATTTTCTTTCTCTCCTTTTTTTTTAGACTCGATGTGCCCGAATCCTATAATTGTTATTTAACTTCATTACCTTTCTTTTCTTCCTTTACTTCTTTTTGTATCTCTATCGATTCTTCTACCGCAAATATCTCCCTTGCTACCGGTTGCTCACCTCAAATTATTTTAATCCCCTCCGGAGTTGGGAATTTTAACATCATGTGTAATGTTGAAGGCACGACCTTTATATCATATATCCATAGCATGCCGAACAGTGCATTGTACCTTATGTCCCCTTCGATAACATAAAACTTCATCTTTTGTATTGTCCCGGCTGCATTGACTGGAAGAATAATTTCCCTCTTCATAGTCTCGCTTTCCATGTTGAACCCGTTAAGAACTCGAGCCGCCATAACAATTTGATCCAACAATCCCAATTGTTCCACCACCTTCTGTCGGATGATGTTGGCTGAGCTACCTGGATCAATCAAAATCTGCTCAATCTGAAATTTATTAATAAAGACTGAGATTACCAGCTCATTATTGTGAGGTTGAATGATGTCTTCCACATCTTCATCGTTGAAAGATATTGCTTCCTCCGGCAAGTAGTCCTGGATCTTTTTTCCCGAGTTATCGATACTTTCATATTCTTTGTGGTCATGACGGATCCTTTCGGAACGTCCATTCCTTCGATTATCATATTTATGACAGTTGAGGTTCAATTGGGTCAGTTATTGAGTACAATACACAATTCATACTTGATTTGTTTTACACAGTATGACATTGCTTATTTGCCTCTCTATTTTTTAAGTTTCCCCACGCATATGGCCATTCTTTAACAACCGGGCTACGTCATCCCTCAGATGTCGACAATTCTCTATTCGGTGTCATTGCATTCCATGATAATCATATAGTAAGTTTGGATCTCTTTGAGTTGGATCTGTTCGAGTGGTCTTAGCCATCTTGTCTCCTTGATGTGCTCAATAGCTGACACAAGTTTAGCTGCATCAATGTTGAAATTGTATTAGGAGAGCCTTAGGATTTCCACACTATTAGAGGTCATACCACTAGTGTCATTTTTATATTGCAAGCCCTTACTGGTAGACCCTCGATCATTACGCCTATCTCCACATCCGTTGTCCGACAAGTAGTTACGATTGGTGCACCCTCCATCCGACCTAAAATTTGATCTTTCAGGTTGTCCATAGGGTTGGTACCTATCCTTTAGAGATTTTAAGTCCGACTCGGCCACCCTCTTCGACTTATTAAAACCTTTGTTTCGTCCTGCTGATCCTGGTGAAATTTCGAGTTGATCGTCTTTTACCCGGATCTTAGACTCGTACCTATTATGTACGTTTGCCCATGTTACTGCTAGGAATTCCAACAAGTTCTCCTTTAATTTCAACAACGCGCTGGAACTCCTAGGATTTAACCCTTAGTAAAAGCTTCAACTGCCGATTCATCTGGTACCGAAGGGATGAGCATCCATTCCTTTTGAAACTCAGTCACGAACTCTCGCAACAATTTTGTATCTTTTTGAGAAATTTTGAATATGTCTACTTTACTCGCTTATACCTTCCTTGCCCTTGTATGCACCTTTATAAATGCATTTGCAAGCATTTTAAATGAGTTAACAAAATGTTCGAGTAGTAAAGAATACCAGGTCATTGCCCCATTGGAAAATGTTTTGTTAAACTTCTTCAACAAGACTGATTCTATCTCGTCTGGATGCATGTCGTTCCATCGTACTTCGGGAGATCTAGTATTTTGAACCTTTTTTATATCAGATTCAGAGTCGTGCTTGGCGGGAACGATAACTGAATGTATCTCTTCGAATTCAGTCCCTTCAGGATCGGAGGCGCTCCCGGGATATGATCTACTCGTGAATTGTAGGTGTCAACCTTCTTTTCATTAGTTTCCACACGCTTGGTTAGAGCTTGGAGCAATTTCAAGAATTCTAAGACTCATTTGTCCCTGATACATTGCCATTTTCACCAACTCGATCTTCCTCACAGCCCGGATCTTTATTACGGGCAAGACGAGCTTCATCTGCCGCAATTGCTCCGCTACTCTTCTTCTGTAGATGAGTAATAGCCTCCTGCTTCTTCTCCAGCATGCTCAGAATTCAAGCCAAATCTGACTCGAATATCCGCACTCCGTCATCTGCTCCGCCATAATCATTTGGTTTTTTTCACTGCTTCTTTTAGATGCCCGGGGTGAAATCATATGGTTATTCTGATGCTCGTCAGTTATTGGGTCGACGAACTGGACATTGTTGTTGTTATTGATATTGTTATTACCGTTGTTACCGTCGTTGTTGCTAACCTCAACATGAATTTCACTAACCATCTTGCAAGTGTTTGGTATTGACATGCTTCACGAAATCTCAAAAGAAACAAGTGAAATTTGAGTTTGAACAAATCACCACAATTATCCTTAGTCCCACGGTAGGCGTCAAACTGTTTACTCAAAAAATGTACAGCTGAATTTGTAAGCGGTTTTAAGGATACGTGGATTGATTTACAAAATAAGATGATAAGCAATCAATAATAAGTAAGCAACTGCAAAAAAAAAAAAAAAAGTAAGAAAGTTAGCCTAAAATGCTGTGAATTTAGATGAATCTTCTCAGCAAGATTGGTCCGAGCCTTAAATTGATTGCCTCGGTTATGAGCAAAAAATGAGAGCTTAGTAAGTATAATTTCTATAGAACTGATCTTACAAGTGCAAGTAATGAAAATTGGATGCCCTTCCAACATGAAGGTTGGGCTCATTTTATAGTCATGAAAGTAGGACTTTAATGCCCGAGAATTTCTCTATAATTAAATGACTTAAATGCTAATTAAGGCCTCTTTAATGAGCAAGGAGTAACGACTGGCGCATTATCCGGAACAAGTACACGCTAAGTGCTTCAGTTCTTCATCCGCTATCAACTGATTTGGTTGACCCTGAACTCTTCTTCAGCTACTGCATTCCTCCGGTGCCACTAATGTCCGGTTTAGAATTCAACCAAACACCTCGAACTTCACAATAAAACTTTATCACGTGTCGTGCCGATTTTCACCGTGTACACTAATTATATATCTTAGTGCGAAATATGCTTATGCCTTGTCCAAGTGTGTCAACAACTGAAGAGATTGTGTGTTATAAGCTGGATCGAATATGAGAGGTCAAGGTTCGGATTCAAGTTACGGACAAAATAATTACGTAATTTTTTTTTCATTTAGCTAAGTCTAATAAACAAAGTTTTGTGGTATTTATATTGATAGAAGGATACATACACCTAATAGAACAAACTAATTTAGACACTACTATTATAAAAAGATTAAAAAATTAAAACCCGACATAAAAAATTGTTGATAACTTATATGGTATTGGCCTACAAGGATCTAGAAACTCCTCCTTGATTGGGATGGATAACTCCGGCTAAACAGTAGTACCCATAAAAAGTAAAATATTTATCCATTCATGTCCTCTCACAAACTAATTACTCAAAATACTACTTTGAAATAAAATATTAAGTGCTTCCACCCTTCTTTTTCTTCAATTAATGGGTCGTGCCCAATGTCAGTGCTTTCGTACTACTTTGTTTGTCTTTTTCTTTCTTTGTTTTTTCCTTGTTTTGTTCTTTCTCCTTCATTTTTATTTTTTTATTTTTATTTTAGAAGATATAAAAATCAAAACATTAGTTAATCATTTTTCTCTTAATTTCTTTTTCCTTTTTTAGTTACTTTGTCTTCTTTTTATTTATTTTTTATCGTTTCTCTTTTCTTATTTTGTCTTTTTCTAGTTTCGTTTTTTAAATTTATTTTTGTTATTTGTTTTTTTTAATATAAAAATTTAGAAAATGTAATAAAATAAAATTTTAAATAATCAGATCACAACAAGAAGTAATTAAGATAAATGCTAAAGTTACTAATTTATTTATTAAAATTTAAACTAATAGAAAATATATTCTTATGAATTTATTTGAAGGATTGAGAAATGTGAGTAAATCTACGCAAATGATATCATAGAGGATTGAGAAATGTCATTGAAGGAATGAAGCAGTTATGTATGATACCATCTGCGTATGTCTATATACCGTGATGGTATCATGAATGACTCTTTTTGAATGACTGAAGCAGTCCTTCATGATACTATCATAGTATCATCAACCCCCTATTCAAAGAGAGTCTTTCATGATACTTTCATGGTATCGTAAATGTCGCGCCCGATTTTCGACCCGCTCGCAGGTCAAAGCGGAGCACGGCGTATTTCGGTGATTCCTGGGTAAAGAATTGAGGAGTCGCCACCTAATTATTTTTTATGGTGAATTAGGACACCTAAATATTTAAACTAAATGCTGCAATGTAACTCCAATTTTAAGATCTGCGAAACTAGCGAAATTCTAGACAAGGGTTCTTTATTATCCTAAAGGGAAGGGGTTAGGCATCCTTTAAGATCCGCTAACTTGCGGTTATCCCATTCAAACTCGGGTTAATTATTACTAGAAAAATATATCTTTTTACAAGTATAACAGATTTAAAGATGTTTGCAAATAATTAGTAAATGATGCATTTTAAAAAGAAAGATACATGTAGAGATTTTTTAAATATGCATTTGTATGGTATTTAAAGAGAAATACATGTAGAGTTGAAAAAATATGTATTTGACAATTGATAGTAAAACAAATTATTTATAATGCCAAAGAAGTAAAATTTGGGGAATCAATGAATTGTAAATTGACAAAAGATAAACTTATTCGCTATGATTTAATAAAGCAAATAAAAGATGACAAAAGTTGTTTTGAAAATCTTGAATACGCGTGACGAGCCTAAAATAAATAAACTAGCGAAGGATTTCTAAGTTTGAATTTAACCGAGCCTACAAATAAATAAGCTAGCGACGAGTTTCAAATCTTAAACTACCCTATGAATTAATCCTAAGTTTGCCTATTCTAAGCATTTCAATAGTTACATAAGTGCGATAAATAATATTACAATACAAAGCGGGATAAAAGCTGAATTAAAGAAAGAAATAAAATAAATAAACACCGAGGAATAATCTGCCTTTATTTACTTTAATCCCTGCAAGCTGTCAAGAACAAACGGTTAGAAACAGTTTAATACAAATAACTTCATATCCGTATTCAAAACAGTGAATGTTTTGATCACGGAGGGCTCAGACTTAAATTTTGAAAAGAACATTCCAATCACGCTGTGGATGCAAACATATGACTAATGTGGTTTATTTTGATTGCCTCGCCTACTAAACGTGTTGGTCTCTCGGGTGAAATAGAAAAGATCACTATAATCACGTCGTGGCTGCCAATAATATAATTCACCTCGCCTACTAAACATGTTGATCTCGGATGAAATAAAAGGTTTAAGTCTTCATCATTGCCCGAAGTTACATTTCCGTCTTTACAACTATGGAGGCCTCAAAATCGACGGATATTTTTCATTGGCCGTGTAGTATCGTGTTCAAATCAAGTAAAATTAAAATGAAACAATAAACGAAGACGAGTTAGACGGTGAAACAAAGAAGCGAAAAATAATTTCCGAAAAAAAGACGCGGTGTTTAGTTTAAAATAGTAAAAAACAGTAAAACGGATATTTGAATGATGAAACAGTGGGCTGAAACAGGAAAGCAATGTCTGAAAGGTGCGGTGTTTATTTTAAAACAGTAAAAACGGTAAAAATAGTAAAATAGTAATCGAAGCCGGGCAACAAACTAAAACAGAAAAATAGTGTTAAAGCGATCATTTTTTCAGCCAAGAAACAAGAAAGAAATGGGTCTTAAAATAACGCAAAGAATGGGCTGGAAACGCAGAAGCGATGGGCTGTCCGAAACAACCTAAAGTAGCGAGCTTTTAGCCAAGAAAACAGCAGACAATTGTGCTAAAAATACAGTAGTGATAAGACATCAAATATGCTCAAAATGTAGCAGTAAAATATTTCCGAAAAGAAGTGTAAATGGTCAAGATTGCAAAGCAGCTTATGCGCAACAAACGCAACATCGAATAATGGCTCAAAAGTGCAAGAATCAAATTAAGTATTGCAAAGAATCGGCAAGTCTCGAATCAAGCACCAAAATGCAACAAAACCCATAACCGAACTATTTAAAGATGGCATGTATCCGAATCTCAAGGTGCAACAGATACCACAACCACCGGTAGCACAAACAAAGACATAAAGGGAAAGGTAAACTTAAAAACTAATCACACTAAACCTCAAATTTGAAAGACAAGAAGAACAAAGGGGGCTACCACCATTCATTTCCGACGCCGCAACAAGATTCAAAAGGCTTCTTGAACCTTAGGCATGGCAGGCTATCGAAGAAGGCTAAACCCAACCCGAAGCTTGTCTTCGCTTTCAACCGGCATAACAAGATAATAGGACAGTTCTGACAAGGCAACTATGAAAGAAAACATTCGGCAATAAACATAGAACGCAGACATGGACAGTAATATAACACACCACAAACTAGTTCAAATACGCACAATATGTTAATACAGATATCATTCAGCAACTTAATAAACATAGCATGATATAAGATAACTTAAAAGACTTTACATGATGTTATGGAGGCACTTAACACCTAATCATATAGGGGAAATGCATGACCAATTCAGTAGGCATTAATAGGATAAAAGGATGAACCAAATAACCATTTAGGGGAACTGGAGAATACGAACATGGAAAAGAGACAAGACACATATCATAACTAACTAGCATGCTTAATGGCTTACGATATATCACCCGCCATCATATTTCAAATAGAAACATATCCGTAACATGTTAAACTAGGCACAAGACCTTGTCGAACATGCCATGTTTCAATACTACTTAATTTATCTCCAGTTTTATTCATAAACCAACAGACATACATAAGAGCTGATATACATATAATATTTTGGCGTAATAGGATATGCTTGAAGGTATACAAAGATATACAACTTCGACATACACCTTGTGTATACTGAAATTTATATACCATGTATACTCTGAAGTATATCATCATGGGTTCAGAAAAATGAAAAAAAAAGACCAACGTGAGCAAGTTCATGCATCAATAAGAGAAAGGAAAATATAGTGATATCCCATATGATTTAAGCAAACAATATTAAACCAAACAGGCTCCATTAGCATGTCCAGACTTCAATTTAAACAAGAAATAACCAAAACAGGGTACACTAACATGTAAAGGACTAAGACACATACACTAGACTGACTAGCATGCTTCATGGTCTCCTAAATTTACACACAAACCAACGAGAGAAAGTTCAATTTTTCGATATTTAAGACGAGAGAAGGAAGAACTGACAAGTAGCAACACATATCTAGGCCATTTCTAACACCGCCACATATTTATAAAACTGAAAATAGGCATGCTCGTATGAACAGATTCACAAACTAAGATAAACAAACACATACTCCCAAGTAGATAGTTTAGAAATAGGCACGACTTTGACAAGAATTAAAGATACTACTTATTCTTAAGTGAGACATGTTCAAATCACTTATTAAACCATTTCTACTTGAGCAGTTTTATCATCAGACTATTCCTTATACATGTTTACTACATGAAACAAATTATAAGTTAAAGTAAGAAATGCAAACAAAGGCTATAACTTAGCACGGCACATGCTAGTTTCAAATAGTGCAAAAAATGCTAATGAAACACCATCTAGACAACTCAATAGATAGGGCATGACACAAGATGACTTAGGAGGTGTATCAATCTAACATGGATGCATTCCAAAATCTAAACAAAACAAGGCAAGTGTGACTAATTCAAAGAACATATGAGACATTGAGATGGTCAAATAATCATTCAAAATGTAACATTTTAAATAGGCGAGGATCAATTAGGTTAATCTTAAACACATAGGACCATGTTCACGTTATACATCGGGCATAATGACACTTTAAAGCCAAGCACAATGCGGCTAAGATGGTTATTAAACAAAGTTGCAAGTTAAGTAACTAGCATTCTTCACTAACAAACAACTAATACCTACTCAACTAGTCGCAAGCGTATTTCAGTATATCATATTAAACATACACCTAATTGACAACTTAATGAACAAAACAAACTTAAATTAGCCAGAACATGCTTAAACAGACAGTGATGCCAACCAAATATAACTAACAGACGATTAATTAAAAGCAAACACACAAAAAATAAAATTTGATAGGAATTCGAGTTTACTGACCTTCTCCCGGCGAGGCGTGTTTCGAATCGTCGAATCCGCTCGGAGACGTTATTTTGGAATTCTGATTTTTGCGATTTCGGAATTCTGATTTTGGATGCTGAATTTCTGATTTTGGAATGCTGCTTTTTACCTTTTTTCTGATGTCCGACCCGACCCGAAGTGACCCGACCCGAAAGTGACCCGACCCGAACCCAAAAAAACAGTTGGAAAGAGCAAAAATTCAAGATTCTTCAACACCAAAAACCAATAATTTCGACCTATATTTTGAACCTTTAAGTTGAAGAACATATGCAAGAACAAACACTCTTTAAGTAGATTTCGGAATTTTGAAAATCCGAAATCTACCCAATAGTGAAGAACACAAACAAAGTATAAAGCAAAACCTTTAAGAAAATTTCGGACTCATAAACATAAATTTTCGGACTTAAAATCGACCCCAAAAACTCTAAAATATCGACTTCATAGACAGATTTTCGGACCTCTAAAAATGAAGAACAAGGGGGATATTTATAGGTGGATTTCCCCCCAAGAACGAGTTTGAAATTTGAATTAAAGGCAAAAAAATTCTGAATTTTGGAAGCGGATTTTAGGGGTATGGGTATGGTGAAGTGATGGGAGGGGTGTGGTGGTGTCAGGGTTGGTGGCAGAGAGTGGGTGGTGGCAGTGGGCGAGGTGACCGGTCGGGCATGGGGGGTATGGGGTGTGCGGCGGCTTGGGGTTGAAGAGAAAGAAGTGTAGGGTTTTTTCTTGATTTTCTGATTTTTTGGGGGTTTTTGTTTGGTTTGGGGGATTAAAAATGGGGGGATGGGTTATGGGCCGCGGGTTTGGGCAAGGGCGACGGTTAATGGCTGTTGGGCTTGGAGTTTTGGTTGGTGCTTGGTGAAATAAGGGAATGGGCTTGGGAGTTTATTTTGTGGGTTTGGTTTAAATGAGATTGTGGGGGTTGGACTTGGAAGGTGGGGTGGCCGATTGGGCTTGGAAAGGTTTTGGGATTTTGTTTTGTGGGTTTGGGTATAAGGGAATTTAATTGGGGAGTTTGGGCTTGTTTGTTTGGGTAGAATTTGTATTGGGTTGGGAAAATGAAATGGGTTAGAAATTGTTTTGGGTTAGGAAAATAAAAAATGGGTTATGGATTTTAAAAATATGAAAAGGGGATTAATATTAAAACATATTTATATATTTTTTGTAAAAGATGTGAATTATTTAAAATAACGTAACGATGTGATAATAATAAAAAAATATAATATAATATTTGCGAAATGTTTAATGCTTGATAAAAACGGAAATACGATGCCATTTTTGCGAAAAAAATAAAATAACATAGAATATTATGGATAAAACTATGGTTATGATAAAGATGCAAATGATAGAAAAAATGTGAATAATGATAATAATAATATATATACACATATATGCCTATATTAAAAAATTGTTTTAAAAGTGTCAAAAATATTAAAATTTACGAATAAAATCATAAAAGATGGGACAAAATTGGGTATCAACAGTAAATCCTCTATTAAAATAGAGTCCTTCATGATATCATCATGGTATATAAATCCACGCAAATGGTATCGTGAAGGATTGAGAAATGTCATTGAAGGAATGAACTTGTCCTCCATGATATCATATGCATATATTTATATACCATAATGGTATCATGAAGGGATCTCTTTAAATGGACGAAATAGTCCTTCATGATACCATCATGGTATATGTAGTCCTTCATGATATCATCTCGGTATATGATATATACCATGATGGTATCAAGCAAAACTTCTGACACATGTGAAGGACTCAAGAAGTCCTCCGTGATACCATCTCAATATATTTTTATACTGTGATTGCATCATGGAGGATTGAGGATTGTTGCATTCATGGACTCCAACAATCCTTCATGATACCATCTGAGTATATGATATACCATGTAGGTATAATAGAGGATTGAGTAGTATTTTTTAAACGAATGAATCAACTTTTTATGATACCTTGTCAGTATATGATATATACCATGTGGCTATCAGAAAGAATTGAGTTGTGTTTTTCTTAAAGGAATGAATCAGTCCTCTATGATACTCTGTCAGTATATGATATATATCAGGTTCGTATCATAGAGGGCTAATTTTTTTTAAAGGAATGAACCGTCAGTCATATGTGATACCATGTGGATATCATCGTATACTGCAACAGTATACTTAAACTGCTATTGAAAAAGGAACAAGTAATAAAGAAATACAACAACAATAACATACCCAGTGAAATCCCACAACGTGGGGTCTGGGGAGGGTAGAGTGTACGCAGACCTTACCTCTACCTTGATAGGTAAAGCGGATGTTTTCGAGGGACTCTCGGCTCAAGACAGAGCATTATCACAAGCAAAGCAACAACAAGAGCAAAGCAAGAGAGACGGTCAGAAAATATTTAAAGCAGTATGAAAATGCTAGTATCAAAAGCGAATAGGTCATTATAGCGCATTCCGAAAAGTAAGCAGTAACTAGCGCAGATAATTAAGCTAGACAAAGTAGGACACATAGCAGCAGAAATAAAAAAATAAAAAAATAAAATAAAAAAATAAAAAAATGAAAAAAATTAGAATTAAATATGGAATCATATTATGGTGAAAAAATAAATAAACAAAAAAGAATAAAAGAAAGAAAAGAAGATAAGTAGAGAAATAAAAAAAGAAAAGAAGAAATAAAAAATTAAAAAAAAGAAAGAAAATAAAAAATGAAATAAAAGGAGCTAGAATTAAATATGGAATTAAATTATGGTGAAAAAAAAAGAAAATAAAGAATACTACGATTTGAAAAAAAATGAAACAACAAGAAGAAAAAAGAAAAAAATAGGAGAAAAGAAGAAAAGAAGTAGAGAAATAAAAAAGAAAGGAAGAAAAAATAGACAATTACCTACAAAAACTATAAGGGGTACTAAAGAAAAAAATTTTTGGGGGTATGAAAAGTAAAGGTGGCATGTAAGGGTAAATAATTTGGTTTTAGGGGCATTAGTGTAGTTTCCCCTTAAGATTTAGAGAAAGGGATATAACTAGTAATTGGAGTGAAACTATTGACAACCAATGACTCAAGAATCTTAAAAATTATTTTTTAGCCTTTTCAAAATAATTCTATTTTGTAACCATTTTTAACTAATTTCAGCATATGTATAGAATTTATATAATTATTGTATAAAATATGTATCACTATTGTATATGTATAAAAAATGTATCACTTATAGAAAACATATAAAAATTGTATCACTATGTGTATAGAATATATATAAAATGTATCATACGTATAGAAAACGTATCAAAATTGTATCACTATTTATAAAGAATATGTATCAATCTACTATGTGTATAGAAAATGATATCATTGTTGTATAATTTGTATTTAATAAATGTATAATCAACATATACTCCTTAACTATACACATATTATACAATTATAATATACATATTTTGAAGATATTTCTTAAAGCCAACGTTCAAAGACTCAACCTTCCTATATTATCCCAAGTATATGTGTATGGAATATGTATTTCAACCGTATGTCTGAAACCACCACAAAATATAACTCCTTTATGTCCCCTTAAAACAAATTTATAGAAATTGTCAAAAAAAATCAAAGAAAGAAAGAAATAAAAGAGAGCTGGCTCAATGAACCAAAATTCCATGGCTTCAAAGGTGCATTTAAATATTCGAAGCACCTATTTTGGCCGAAATTAGAACCGGTGGTTAGAAATTGGCATTAGTTTTGCTTATAAAGTACAATTCGGATACTTTTGCTAATTTGAGGTTAAAAATTGTCTTATGTTTTTTTCTTAAAGCCATAATGTGTCCTTTTCCCTAAGATTTAAGGGGTCCTTGGGTATGTGGGAGAGTGATAATAATTCCGAAATAGAATTTGAGATTAATTTTTATTTTATGTTTGGTTTTGGATATTAGTTAATTTTGAGATTATTTTATTTCGTCATTTGAGCTAAAATGATGATATTAATATCACATATAAAAGGTGAGATAAAATAATCTAATATGATATCCCAACACATGAAATATCCTTGCTTATCCTATCCCACGTAGGGGTGAGCATGGGTACAGGGTACCCAGATACCCGACCGGAATCGACATTAACGGGTAGGTTCCGAGTAGATATATTATAATAACGGGTAGGGTCCGGATAGTAAAATTATGAACCGATCAATGTCGGGTCCGGTTCCGATTCCGGCAAATAGAGACAGGGTACCGGACCGGAACCGAAACCTATAAAATATTAAATATTTTTATTTTTTTGAGAAACATTTGGGCCACTTTTAACTTTCTCCAAAATTGTTTGTTGCACGCCTGCACATTGATTTTCCTCACCCCAAGATGCAAATATTTCAACTTTTTCACCCCTTTATTCTAGAATGCTCTTTGTGCCCTAAGAAAAAACACTCAAAACTCTCTCAATAACAATGGCGTTTTAGCTACACCACCGAGCTTCATCGTCGTTGTTGTTGAAGCTTTATCTCAGGTACTTTCATCATTGTCGTCGTTGAAGCTTCACCTTTGCCTCTTTCTCTCCCTTGGTTGTGTTCATGTCGTTCCTAAAATGCATATGGGTTCATATCTAACTCTTCAATTTCTTTTTAATACCATATGCTTCTGTTCTATTTCAGGCGATACTCATCTTCAATTTGTATTACTTTTTTATTTGAAATGTAAATCTATTTTAAAAATTTGTGTATATTTTTGTAGTTGTGAAGATGAAATTTAGGGATTTACTAGTATAATAAAGCTTTTCTTTTGCATCGAAAAGCTTATGAACACGAAAATAAGTTTAATTAAGATATTTCCAAATTTATTTTGAAATCAACACGTTCAATTAATTGAGTGTCAAATTTGGCTTGCAATTTTAGGTTTTGGTTACAGAATTAGCTTTTACAATGAATAAGTTTTCTAAAACTTCTTATAAGGGTACTAAAAACTCTGATTGCGGGCTAAAAAACTACTGGATGAAATTATTTTAGAACTCTTTTTGATTCTCATAGGCTAAAAAATGTTGCTTAATCTGTGTTTTTTATTTATAGGGTACCCGGGCAGGGTCCGGGTAGGTTCCGGGTAGGTTCCGGGTAATGATTGCTACGGGTAGGTTCCGGGTAGTAAATTTAGGAACCGATCTTTTACCGGGTAGGGTCCGGGTAGTTAAAAAATGTTAGGGTATCCGGACCCGCTCACCCTAATCCCACGTATCAAACGACCCTAAAGCCTCCCTTGACTTTTCAATTGCACCTTCAAAGGGGTTGATGGGGTGGTTATGCAAATAAATGAAATATTAATACTACTTCATTTCAAAATACTTGTCATGTTTTTTTTTTAAGAGTCAAACTAAATGAATCTTGATCAATATTTTTAGATGTATTCTTTCATCATATTAGTATAAAAAAAATTACAACTTATATTACTTTTCATACAATTTTTAAATATCTAAATTTTAATTATAAAATATTAAATTAATCTAATATAATTATGATTTTAATATTAGTCAATTCGAATTTAAAAAAGTAGAACATGACTAATATTTTGAGAAAAAAGAAGTATTTAAACAATTGTTTAATGGTGGAATGTGGATGCCCATAACTGATAACACTCTTCAATTATATCTGTAACAGCATAAGGTGTCTTCAATTTTCTATAGCATATATATCATTATTTTTATTGAGTTGATTGCTCAAACTATCACTAGACTTTGGTAATTGACCATTAAAGTCAGATATTTTTTCTCTGTCTTCAAAAAGTCACTTTATTATGCCTAATTAGCTTTAATGGCCATCTTCACTATATTTTGTATTTTTCGATGAGATTTAATAATGAAAAAAAATTAATTTAAAATTAGATTTTTTATTGAATCATATAAACAAATTATTTCATAATACAATATATTTTTTACTGAAAAAGGCTCGCTTGCACAAATGATGACACTAATACTTTTAGATTAGTAAAAAATATCTTTTTAAGATAGGCAAATAAAGTTTATATAATTTTAAGTACGTATATCCAAAATAAGTTGATATTTGAATTCACTTTGCGTGCTGTGTAAGCTGCAACTGTCATTCTTTTTTAAGGGGAAAGGAGTAACAGTTATCACACCTAAGGATATAATTTAGCGTCCAATAAAATGAGGAAAAAACTATATGAAACTTTATTAGAGAAGAAAAATATTAGATAATTTCTTTTCATATATCTAAATTTAAGTGCACCAAAACGCTTTAAGATCTGTTACAAAAAAAATTTCCTTAAAAGTTATCTCTAAATGCTATAATTATATAATATTGTATTCGATACTATGTTTGACATATCTGATAGAATATATGAAAATATATTCTTTTGATATAATTAGTGATTTTGTATATCTGTAATTATTGTAGCAATATTTTATATTAATTAGGTGAATATTTGGTTTCCGTAATTATAATCTACGATTACTATTGTATATCATGTATATAAGCTAATTACATTAATGAAAGAATTATTTTATTTCATGGTATCAACAGTCTAAGACAAAATTTTCATTCTCCCTACTACTTCTGCCACCCTCTCTCGGCCGTCCTCTCTCGGCCGTCTCTCCCTTCAAAAAAATTTCCGCCACCTTAATTCTCATATTATTCCTCCATCATGTCTAACACAAAGAATACCTTTCATCATGCTCTTGCAGTCTCCAACATCAAGAACATCATCCCTATCATCCTTGAAATAGAGAACGTTCAATACGCGACGTGGGCGAAACTTTTTAAAATTCACGCAAGGTCTCATAGAGTCCTCCATCACATCGTCAAACCGAAAAAGGGAAAGGAGAATGTGTCTTCCACTGATGATGAAATAGAGTTATGGGCAACTCTTGATGCTACGGTCCTCCAATGAATTTATTCCACCATCTCTACGGACCTCTTACAGACAATTATTGAACCTGACGCCACGGCAATGGAAGCTTGGAATAGGTTGCGTGATATATTCCAAGATAACGAAAATTCTCGTGCCGTAACCCTTGAGCAAGAATTCGCTCACATAATGGAGGATTTTCCGAATGCCTCCGCCTATTGTCAAAGGCTCAAGGAATTGTCAGATCAACTCAAGAACGTCGGCGCTCCCGTTAAATGATCATCTCGTTCTTCATATGGTTGCGGGCCTCTCCAAGGTGTATAATGGGGTTGGAACTCTTCTTCGCCAAAGCAATCCTCAACCACCGTTATATCAAGCACGTTTCGCGCTCACCCTAAAAGAAGCAGGATTGGCTAAAAAGGCCGCAACGGAGCCCATTCCACAATGATGGTGGCCACGTCACGAGAAATCGATGACTCTTAATCATTCTCCGGAAATTATGGTCAAAACCGTAACAAAAGGGGTGAAAAAAGGGTCAAAATCATGGTGAAACCTGCAATGGTGGCAAGGGTGGTGGCGGCAGTGGCGGACATGGTGGCAAGGGTGGTGGCGGCAGTGGCAGCAAGCAGGGGGCCGGGCCACATCACCCCTGGCAGTAGGCCTGGGCTAGTGGGCAGTGGCTATGGGGCCTGCCTTGGGCCAATGGGCAGTGACCCATGCCTCCATGCCCTTACCCTACACCAAAATGGGCCAGGCCCAGCGGAAAGCAGCAGCAGTAGAATGCCCTAGTTAGGCCTCGACAACATCTGGCTTGGCCTGCTTGGGCCTCGGCCACAACAGGCTTTCGCTGCTGCATGCCTAACTACTTTCCCAACTCACACGGATATCGAGGCAGCGATGCATACAATTGGGCTAAAATCCTCCGGATGCAAATTGATACATGGATACGGGTGCTACTTCTCATATGACATCCGCACAAAGTAATCTCTCGTCTTATTTCAATTTGAGAAAAAATTATGGCATAATTATTGGTAATGGTCATTCAATTCCAATTATTAGTTATGGTCACAAATTTGTCTCCCCAAAACCCACATTTAGCTTTGAAAAATGTCCTTCATTCTCCTCAATTAATTAAACATTTGGTGTTTGTTCGGAAATTTACAACTGATAACTCAGTTTCTGTTGAATTTGATCATTTTGGATTTTTGGATGGGGATACATCTAATGAGATGTGATAGTCGGGGTGAGCTCTATCCCATCACCACAAAATATGTCACATCGTCAACGTTTGCCGCTTTAGCAAATTCCTTATGCCATGAACGTTTGGGTCATCCGGGAGCATTTGTTTTTCCCCTTAAAAACAATAAATTTATTAAGTGTAATAACTCTCGTAGTGCTAATGTTTGTCCTTCTTGCCGCTTGGAAAATATGTTAAATTATCATTTGTTGCCTCAAATTTTAGTACTATGTTTCCATTTAATATTATTCATAGTGATCTTTAGACGTCTCCCGTTTTGAGCTCTTCAGGCCACCATTATTATGTTTTGTTACTGGATGATTATTCTAATTTTTTGTGGACATTTCCGTCATCTAAAAAGTCTCAGGTTTATTCCACATTCCTATCATTTAAAGAATTCATCCGTACTCAATTTGAACGGAAAATTAAGAACATTCAATGTGGTAATGAAGGGAATTTGATAATGGGCCATCTAGAGAATTTTGTAGGGTTAATGGTATATCTTTTCAGTTTTCATGTCCACATACGTCATCACAAAATGGGAAAGACAAGAGAAAATCCGGACCATTAATAATATTATTCGTACATTACTAGCTCATGCATCATTACCGCCTTTATTTTGGATTCATGCATTACAAATGGCGACTTACCTTCTTAACATACTTCCTAGCAAAGGATTAACATACCAATCTAAACTCAAAATTCTTTATCAAAAAGACCATTCGTATTCTCATCTTAGGATGTTTGGGTGTTTATGTTATCCTCTATTCCCTTCCACTACCATTAATAAACTCCAAGCCCGCTTTATCGCTTGTGTGTTGTTGGGTTACCCATCTAATAATCGTAGTTACAAATATTTTGATTTATCCTCTAATAAAATTATCATTAGTCGTCATGTCATTTTTTATGAAACCAAATTTCTGTTTGCTAAGTTGCATAATTCCACGTCCAAGTCCTATGAATTTTTGGATGATGGGCTATCACCGTATGTGGTCCACCATTTGGCGCAGTTAGGACCACTGCCTGTTGGCCCAAATACTCCATGCACTGTTGGCCCACGTCCTTCCCATCCACGACTTCTGCCAACAAGCCCACTACCTGCTGGCCCAACAAATTCCGGGCAAAACCCAGCCACCCCTGACCCTCAGCCCACACTGCCTCTCTAACCCGAATCTGACACAACTCAGCCCACATCGATTCCGGGATCAGGGCTAGTTACTCACCGCTAACGGGGTATTTTTAGACCAAAACGACAATTTAATCTCAACTCTATTTGTACTAAATCTCATCTACCCCATAACCCCGTGTCTGCCCTTCGTGACCCGAATTAGAAAATGGCTATGAACGATGAATATAATGTTCTTATTGAAAATAAGACGTGGGAGCTGGTACCGTCCACCTGGTGTTAATGTGATTCATTCTATGTGGATTTTTACTCTTAAGGAAAAATCTGATAGTTGTTTTGAGAGGCATAAGGCCTGTCTTGTAGGTGATGGCAAAACTCATTAGGTTGGTGTGGATTGGGGAGAGACATTTAGTCCAGTGGTCAAACATGCAACTATTCGCACTGTTCTCAGTCTAGCTCTCTCAAAAGCATGACTCATTCATCAGTTGGACGTGAAAAATGTGTTCTTACACTGCGAACTTAAGGAAAATGTATACATGCATCATCCATTAGGTTTCAAAGACCCCGTTCATCCTAATCATGTGTGCTTGCTGAAGAAATCTTTGTATGGCCTAAAATAGGCTCCTTGGGCCTGGTACAAAAGATTTGCAGATTATGTGTCTACTCTTGGGTTTTCTCACAGCAGGTTTGATCATTCTTTGTTCATCTACCATCACGGTACTTTTATGGCCTACATTCTGTTATATGTGAATGATATTATATTGACAGCTCCTTTGATAAACTGCGGAAATCTATCATATCTCTTCTCAGCTCAGAATTTGCTATGAAAGACTTGGGGCCGTTGAATTATTTTTTGGGTATAACTGTCACTCGTCATGCAGGTGGTCTATTTCTATCTTAGAGGAAGTATGCCGCAAAGATCATTGAACGGGCTGGCATGTCAGCCTGTAAGTCATCTTCTACTTCGGTTGACACTAAACCGAAACTGGGTACTACTTCTAGCATACCATATTAGGATCCCTCCCACTATCGTAGTCTTGCGAGGGCTCTTGAATATCTCACATTTACGAGGCGTGATATTACTTATGCAGTGCAACAATTATGTTTATTCATGCATGATCCGAGGGAAGAACACATGCACGCTCTCAAACGCATTGTGCGCTACATCCAAGGCACTATTGATTATGATTTACACTTATATCCATTATCGGTATCTACTCTCATGTCGTATATAGATGCTGATTGGGGTGGATGTCCAGATACCAGGCGTTCGACATCTGGGTATTGTATGTTTCTTGGTGATAATCTGGTCTGGTCGGCCAAACACTAGGCTACTTTGTCGCGCTCTAGCGCGGAGGCCGAATATCGGGGGGTCGCCAATGTGGTGTCTGAGTCCTGTTGGTTGCGTAACCTCCTCTTAGAGCTTCATTTTCCTATTCGGAAACCTACCTTGGTCTATTGCGATAATGTTAGTGCGATATATCTCTCGGGGAATCCTGTACAACATCAGCGCACTAAACATATCGAGATGGATATTCACTTTGTTCACGAAAAGGTATTTGGTGGACAAGTACGTGTCTTCCATGTCCCTTCACGTTATCAAATTGCTGACATATTTACTAAGGACCTTCTTTTAGTTCTGTTTGAAGATTTTAGGGACAGTCTCAGCGTACGACAACCGTCCGCTATGAGTGCTGGGGTGATAGAATATATGCAAATATATTCTTTTGATATAATTAGTGATTTTATATATCTGTGATTATTATAGCAATATATTATATTAGTTAGATGAATATTTGATTTCTATAATTATAGCCTATGATTACTATTATATATCATGTATATAAGCTAATTACATTAATAAAAATCATCAAAAGATTATTTTCTTTCAATATCTTCCATTTTCTACTGTGTTCCGTATATCTTTCAATTGTTGTCCTATAATTTTAGTATGATTTCTTTTTTCGAATTTAACACTAATAGATGTTTCCTTTCTACTATATATAAATGGCCAAGCTGTACACTGCCATGTCAAGTTTAAATGGTACAAAAGAGGGGGACCAATAGGGTAAATTTGGAAATAAAAAGTTGTTCTGGAACTGTTGTACTCTGCCATCGACTGTTGACCTTCTACCCTTATCCTTCGTTTTTATTCCACATATACTCCTACTACTCTTTGAGTTACTCAATTTCATTTCCTTTTTACTAGGGGTGGCCAGTGGGCCGGGCTCGGGTCTGGCGGGCCGGGTCTGGCGGGGTCGGGGCTAGCGGGGTCGGGTCTGGCGGGACCTGCTCCAGTCCCATCCCGATCCCGATCCCGATCCCGTCGGTATCGGGTCGGGCTCGGGCTCGGGGCGGGGTACGGTCGGGTTTTTCTTTTATTTATTTTTTTAAATAACATATGTATAAAAAAAACTCAATAAACAAAACAAGATGGTGTAATAAAAACATCCCAAGGCTGTTTTTGTGCCTCTTATATTATTTAATAGACATATGATTTTTTTGTAATACAAATACAATTGTCTAAAATCTAAATTGCAACTTTGTGGTGTTGTCCAAAAGTTGCAAATTACATAATAAAATTGCAATTAAAAAAATTACATTCTCAAAAAAACCGTTCTAATTGCATGATGATTTCATGTGGTTCTTCGGTTGGAATTGGCATTTGTTGGTCAAATTGATCCACGTCGCTTCCACTACCTTCGGTTAAGATTTCGTTGTAGTTTTCATCATCTTCTTCGTTGATCTCCGGTTGACCGCACCTTCTCCGCTCCGCTCGTATCCAATCTCTCGAATAATACTTGCAATTTCCAAGTCGTCTCCGGCCAATGAGTGTATGTGGTCTCCTATTTGATATCTGCTGCTCGCGAAAAAGCGCTTTCGACGCAGATTGATGACGCTTGAATGTTCAAAACATCTCGAGCCATCAATGAAAGTGTCGTAAAGGTCTTCTCATTCCCCTCCGAAATTTCGACAAGTCTTCTTGTCCATCTTAATTGATAACTTCTTGATACGGTACGAACCCCGCAAAACAAAAATATCCAACTCGCTAATTTGGTTAGTAGTAGAGGTACGGCCGCACATTCTATTTCTGAGGCTTTCAATACTAGCCGCAGAAACAGCATGTCTTTTGTGAGGTTGTGTTGAAGATGAAGAAGATGGTATGGAAGCCGGTAAGTTACTAGCATTTTCTTGTTGATAAAATCTATATATATTTTTGCATTGGTGTTCTACGCTAGACACCGCTTCTTCTTTAGTTTGTTCAATAGGTGGTGGGTGATTTAGATTTTTGGGACTTGGAGGTGGTAGTACTTCTATACAATCGTAAATAGTTTCAATTAGTTATTTAGTACCGTCTATTTTAATAGTAGGATTTAATACATAACCAATAATATAAATAGAGGGAATAGGAATAAAATATTTTTTAATTTTGACAAACATTTTTTTAATAGCTGCCTTATAAGCTGGTTTTTCCATATATTCACTAAGTAATAAAAATATTAGAGTTATATAAAATAACATAGTTGAAATAGTAGGATAATATATACCGGAAAATTCTTTTGTTGCTTGAAAAAAATTCTCTAAAAATACAATAAGTTCGGAAATTTTTACCCAATCACTATCTAAAATCATATCAGCTGGCTTTTTATTATGAGAGTTAAAAAATAAAGTTATAGGTAATTTATAGTCATAAGCAACAAGTAGTTGCTCGTATAAAGAATTCCACCTAGTGGATACTTCTTGTGGAATTCTTCTATAAGGTAGTCCACAATCGTGACAAGTTTTTTTATATTCTATTCTACGTTGTACTTTATTACTTTTAAAAATAAAGTTTATAGCAAATTGTATTTTACTAAGAATGTCTTCAAAAAGTGATAGACCATCCTTTACAATTAAGTTATATATATATGCACGCACATTTTATATGAAAATGGTCTGGAAAAGATGGAGTTAAACTATTTTTTAACATTGTAATTGCGTAATTGTTATTAGAAGCGTTATCTAATGTAATAGTCATAATTTTATCGGTAATTCCGTAATAATCGCACACTTGATAAATATTTTCTTCAATAAAAGTACCAAAGTGTGCGTATCATCTATATATCTATACGCTAAAATACGTTTTTGCATAGACCATTTATAATCTATCCAATGACAAGTTACGAGTTAAATAATCATGGCCGTTAGTACTACGACCTATATCGACGTGATAGATACTTTGCCATTAAAATGATATAATGAAAAACGTAAATATTGTTGATATTCATGCGCGAATTTAAATACATCTCTCTTAACAGTTGATCTAGGAAAATCGTTAAAAGAAGGATTATATATATCTCAATGTAATGAATAAAACCGGGAGATGAAGGAAATGAAAAAGGCAAACCCTCCACAACTAATTTTGATATTGCTTCCCTATCTCTATGTTTATTGTATTTAGAGCCTACAATTCCCCCCGTCATAGGGTTAATTTGACCATGTACTTGGTCCAGGACAAGACGATATCGATATGTGAACATTGTCCCGATGGAGCGGGCGTTTGCGCACCCGGTTTTGAAGCCTGGTATTGGGCATACCTAGCTGGATGAGCACTTACTACGTGTCTAATTAAACCCCCCGTCCCACCGTGACCTTTTCTAGTTTTAAATTTTAAAACATTTTTACAAATTTTACATATGGCTACTTGATTCTCTACGTCCCTATCAAAAAATGTCCATGTATCTGATTTTAATGGTCGTTTTGCTTGGACCTCGTCTCATACTAGGGGGAATAGGAGGTATTTCGGTTGAAGGTGCACTAGTGGGTGTGTTGTCATCAACATTAGTGGGTATATCATCTAGATCATCGTCTAAATTAAAGTCTTCTTGAGTTCCGTAAAATAGCTCCTGGTCTAAAACTAATGGTATTGTAGGAAAATGTTGAGTATCAACAAAATCATCCTGTGTAGGAATAAGATGACTAGAAGAAGTACCCTTGCCCTGGTTGCCCCTACTAGAAGAAGCACTCTTACCCTTACCCTTAAACATACCTTTTAATCCTTCCATTTTAATTATGATAATAAATAATTAAAGACAATAAAATTAAGTGCGCTAAATAAAAATATAAAATAAACAGACAATAATAATTTAATGAAGGAACGAATGTACCAAACACCGACGTAACGTCGACGTGTAATCGAGAGGTTGAAAATTGAAACTTTGCTCGATGGAAGATCCTCAAGCTAGTTGCCAACTTCACTCCCAATTCCCAAATGAATTAATAAAATTGAATATTTAGCAAACAATGTAGAGAGATATATTGAGAAATTAGAGAGATTGTAGGAAGATTTGTGAGAAAGATGAAGATAAAATGAGTTATTTATAGTTGAAAATTGGGTTAAAGTGTAAATATAATAACTTATGGGTTAAAAATAAATATTAAGGGGTAGGGGGTTGGGGGAGGGGGAGCCTAAAATGGTCGTTGGCCAACGGCCATAATCTAAAATGGTCGTTGGTGCAACGACCATTTTTGCAAAGGGGGGAAAAGGGCGGGCTCGGGGTCGGGGTCGGGGTCGGGGCGAGCTCGGGTCAGGCGGGCCTGGGGCGGGCTCGGGTCTGGCGGGACGAGACATCGTCCCGTCCCGAGTTCGAGTCCCGCCCCCGTTATTATTATTTTTTTTTTTTTTTTAAGCGAGGTCGGGGCGGGACCGGGGCGGGCTCGGGACGGGGTCGGATCGGGGTCGGGCCGTCCCGGCCCACTGGCCAGCCCTACTTTTTACTACTATTAATAGAAGGGGGTTAGAGTAGCTTCCCATCAATGTGAATTGACGGAAAAGCCCTAGATTTCCTTCTATTAATAAGGATAGTTATGTAGTATTTATTAATGATATACATATCTACTAATTGGACAACAAAACTAAGCCAACGGGGCGGGTCGGCCCGGTCCCGCACCGTTCCGCTTAAATATATATATATATATATATATATATATATCGGTAACGGGATTCGAACCGGACGGGACACAGGCTCGTCCCCCCGGCTCTTGATAGACTGTCCCGCCCCGATCCCGCCCCCAATCCCGCCTCCTGTTCCGCCCGAAACCTCTCCATTGCAAAAATTAACCGTTGCACAACGACCATTTATATTTTGGTCGTTGTGCAACGACCATTTTTGGCCTCCCCCCCAACCCACATACCTCAATAATATTTATTTTTAACCGCTAAGTTATTATATTTACACTTTAACCCAATTTTCCAACTATAAATACATCATTCTCTCTTCATCTTTCTCACAAATCTTCCTACAATCTCTCAATCTATCTCTCTACAAGTCTACATTGTCTACTAAATATTTAATTTTATTTATTCATTTGGGAGTGAAGATGGCAACTAGCTTGAGGATCATCCATCGAGAAAAGTTTCAATTTTCAATCTCTCGATTACACGTCGACGTTTGGTACATTCGTTCCTTCATTAAATTATTATTGTTTTTTATTTAATTAGCGCACTTAATTTATTTAGCTTTAACTATTTATTAGCAAAATTAAAATGGAATGATTTAGAGGTATGTTTAAAGGTAAGGGTCAGGCTTCTTCTAGTATGAGTAACAAGGACATGGGTACTTCATCTAGTCATCATATTCCTAGACAGGATGATTTGGTTGATACTGATTTTTTTCCTGAAATACCATTAGATTTAGACGAGGAGATATTTTCTGGAACTCAACAAGACTTTAATTTAGAAGATAATATAGATGACACACCTACTAATCTAGATGACACACCTACTAATCTAGATGACACACCGACTAATCTAGATGACATACCCACTAGTACACCTCCAACTGGAACGCCTCTTATTCCCCCTAGTATGAGACGAGGCCCAACAAAACAAAAATTAAAATCAGATGCATGAATTTTTTTTGATAGGGACGAAGAGAATCAAGTAGTTAGATGTCAAATTTGTAAAAATATTTATAAATTTAAAATGGGAAAAGGTCAGGGTGGGACGGGAGGTTTATTGAGACACGTACAAAACTTTCACTAAGCTAGGTGGGCCCAATACCTGGCTGAAAAATCGGGTGTGCCAATGCCCTCTCAGTCGGAACAAGGTTCACATACTGTCCCGAACCAAGTACATGATCAAATTAACCCTATGACGGGGGGAATTGTAGGCCCTAAATACGATAAACATAAAGATAAGGAAGCAATAACAAAATTAGTTGTTGTGGAGGGTTTGCCTTTTTCATTTCCTTCTTCTCCTGATTTTATTTATTACATTAGAGATATGTATAATCCTGCATTTAACGGTTTTCCTAGATCAACTGTTAGGAGATATATATTTAAATTTGCACATGAATATCAACAATATTTGCGTTATTCCTTATATCATTTTCTTGGTAAAGTATTTATCACGTCTGATATAGGCCGTAGTACTAGCGGTCATGATTATTTAACGGTAACATTTCATTGGATTGATTATAAATGGACTATGCAAAAACGTATTTTAGCGTATAGATATATATATGATAGGCACACTGGTACTTTTATTTCAGAAAATATTTATTCAGTTTGCAATTATTATGGCATAACTGATAAAATTATGACTATTACATTAGATAATGCTTCTTCTAATAATTATGCTATTAGAATTTTAAAAGAGATTTTTACTCCATCTTTTCCAAATCATTTTCATATAAAATGTGCGTGTCATATTTATAACTTAGTTGTAAAGGACGGTATATCACTTTTTGAAGATATTCTTAATAAAATATAATTTGTTATAAACTTTATTTTTAGAAGTAATAGAATACAACGAAAAAAAAAATAAAAAAAGTTGTCAAGATTGCGGACTACCTTATATAAAAACTCCCGAAGAAGTAGCCACTAGGTGGAATTCTTTATATGAGCAACTACTTGTTGCTTATGATTATAGAAGACCTATAACTTTATTTTTTAATGCTCATAATCTAAATCCAACTGATATGGTTGTAGATAACGATTGAGATTTTTTTTTAGAACTTATTGTATTTCTAGAGAGATTTTTTCAAGCAACAAAAGAATTATATACTATCTTGTTCAATTATTGAGTTGTTTATATTATATATATGTTATTTTTTAAAATTAAGTACAAAAACAAAAAAAATAGAAAACCCTGGTCCCGCCCCAACCCGATATGTAACGGTCCCCTTTTTCGACGGGACCGGGACATCGGTGTTGGGTATTGATATTGGTGAATGGGAAATGATGGGATGAAAAGTGAAGGGAATGTAAAAGGTCCCTTTTGCCTTGGGTAAACCAGTTGTCCCACATCGGAAAAAGATAGGAAAAGAGAGGTGTATATATTACATTACACCTTCTCTAGTCACTAAAAGGGTAGATGGGGCAAGGACCCCTCGCTCCATCGTCGCTCGCTCGGCTTCGGCTTCGGCTTCGGATTCGGTCAAATGATTTGATTGATTGATAATCTTTTTGGACCAAATTTTCTTTAATTTTAATTATTTAATTAAATTAATTAACTTATCCAATCCTACCCGTTAGTGACACGGATCCGCGTGTCTGACCCGCGACCCGGTTTCTTTCCCATATTTAAATTTCCCACCAGTTTTTAGTGGTTGTTCAGAAGGGTTGCAAACCTTCAGAAACAATACTTCCATGGTTATAAATTCGTTTGATTCCTCAGAATTTTACTTACTAATTTTCTGAACAACACAAACTTCTGCTTCTTCTGCATAAATAAATTATGTGTGATATACTGCCGTTGAGTGGTTCGCCGCTACCTGAATTTGGAGTACTACTATTCTGGTAAGATAATCGTTCTATCCTGGGATGGGATATTCCATCAACCTCGAGTACTGTGAGGGGAATAATTTCCTTAAGGACACACTTTGAATTAAGTGGGCTCGATTATATTCTGAAAAAATTATTCTTATTTTCAACACTGATTTTGTTTATTTTCATAAATTAATTTTACTGCTTCATCGGTTTTGCAATACATATTAATAACAATCTTAAGGAAATTATATTTTTTAGATTAATATGTATTCTGTTTTGGAGACTAAAACCTGTGTGGTTTTCTACTCCGTATGAAATTTCATATTCTGACTTGAAGACATAAAATCTTCGTTGGAATATTAAAGTTCATACTTGTACAATGATTGGAAGAACATAAAAACTCCATCGTTGCTATATTCTGGTTTGGAGATTAAAACTTGTGCAGTTTTCTACTCCATATGAATATTAGTATTCTGACTCGAAGATATAAAAACTTCGTTGGAATACTAAAGTTTCATAATTATACTTGCGATTTGAAGAAATAAAATCTTCATCGTTTAAGTCGGTGATTGAATTGCTATTCGGTTTTATTAACTAAAACAGTTTGTCGATTTGATAGTGACAAACGAATAATGGCAATTGAGACTGGAACTACCTTTGCGAATACTGCACCAGCGGTTACTCCTACAACCCGTACCGCTATGCCACCGGCTGAAAAACCTGCGAAGTTCACCGGTGCCAACTTTAAAGGATAGCAGCAAAGAATGTTCTTTTGGCTTACCACCCTTGGTATGCAAAAGTTCACCAGTGAGGACCCTCTCGTGCCTGCCGCCGACATGCCTGACAACCAACAGTTCATGGTTACTGAGGCTTGAAAATAGGCTGATTTTTTGTGCAAAGGCTACATTTTGAGTGCCTTAGAAGATGACTTGTACAACGTCTACAGTGCAGTAGAACTTCCAAAGAACTATGGAGTGCACTTGAAAAGAAGTACAAAACCGAAGATGCTTGCTTGAAGAAGTTTGTGGTTGCCAAATTCCTAAACTATAAAATGGTGGATGGAAAAACCGTTGGAACCCAAGTTCAAGAGCTTCAACTTATCTTTCATGACCTTATTGCTGAAGGTATGGTAGTAAATGAAGCGTTCCAAGTGGCTGCAATGATTGAGAAGTTGCCCCCCTCATGGAAAGATTTCAAGAATTATCTTAAACACAAAAGAAAGGAAATGAAGTTGGAAGATCTTGTGATTCGTCTCAAGATCGAGGAAGATAACAAAACCGCTGAGAAGAGGTACCGTAAGACTTCACAATTGAAGGGGCAAACATCGTTGAAGATGCTGCTCGAAAAAGAACAAGAAAAGAAAGAGGCCTTCTGGAAAGGAGAAGGATTCCAACAAGAAAAAGTTCAAGGGCAACTGCTTTAATTGTGGGAAAGCTGGCCACAAAGCCTCAGATTGTCGTCTCCCGAAAAAGAACAAGGGAAAAGGACAAGCCAATATGGTGGAAAAGAATGATGATATGGATGATCTGTGTGAAATGCTATCGGAGTGCAATTTGGTTGGAAATCTAAAGGAGTGGTGGCTTGATTCTGCTGCCACTCGACATGTTTGTGCTGTAAAGAAGCATTTGCAACCTACGCTCCCGCTGGACCCGAAGATGTACTGTTTATGGGAAATACTGCAATAGCCAAGGTTGAAGGATATGGGAAGATATTTCTGAAAATGACTTCCGGCAAGGTGCTGACTCCCAACAATGTTAAGCACGTTCCCACAATCAGGAAGAATTTAGTTTCAGCCGGACTACTCGTCAAAAACGGGTTTAAGTGCGTGCTGGTTAGTGAGAAAATTGTAATAAGTAAGAATGATATGTTCATAGGAAAGGGCTACCTCACCGAGGGCCTTTTCAAACTCAATGTAATGGTTGTTGACAGTATTAATAAAAATTCAGCTTCGTCTTACTTATTGGAGTCAAATCATTTATGGCATGTTCGTTTAGGACATGTCAACTACAAAACCTTGCGAAAATTGACTAATTTAGAAGTATTGCCTAGATTCGAGTGTAATAAATCAAAATGTGAAATCTGTGTTGAATCTAAGTTTGTTAAACATACATATAAGTCTATTGATAGGAATTCAAATCATTTAGACTTAATCCACACAGATATATGTGATATGAAGTCAATACCATCTCGCGGTGGGAAAAAGTATTTTATAACCTTTATTGACGATTGCACTCGATATTGCTATGTGTATTTGCTTAATAGTAAGGATGAAGCAATTGATGCATTTAAGCAATACAAGAACGAAGTGGAAAATCAATTGAATAAAAAGATAAAAATGATTAGAAGTGATAGGGGTGGAGAATACGAATCTCCTTTTGCAGGGATATGCTTAGAATATGGAATTATTCATCAAACTAATGCCCCTTACACACCACAATCAAATGGAATTGCGGAAAGGAAAAATCGAACATTAAAGGAAATGATGAATGCCTTACTAATAAGTTCTGGTTTACCGCAAAGCTTGTGGGGGGAAGCTATCCTTACAGCTAACTGAATACTCAACAGGGTGCCCCACAACAAAACACAATCTATTCCATATGAACTATGGAAAGGAAAAAAATCCAACTTGAAATATTTCAAAGTGTGGGTGTTTAGCAAAGGTTCAAGTTCCTTTGCCCAAAAGGGTAAAAATCGGACCAAAAACTGTGGATTGTGTTTTTATTGGCTATGCTACAAACAACAAAGCTTGTCGGTTTTTGGTTCACAAATCGGACAATCCCAAAATTTATGTTAATACGATAATTGAATCAGATAATGCTGAATTCTTTGAAAACATTTATCAGTATAAAACTGAATGTGAGTCGTCAAGTGAAAGATCTAAACGACCGCGGGAAGAACCAAAGGAAAGTACACCAAGTAAAGAGGATCCAAGGCATAGCAAACGTCAAAGGACATCTACTTCCTTTGGACCAGATTTTGTGACATTCTTGCTTGAAAATGAGCCTCAAACATTTAAAGCAGCGATGTCATCTTCTGATTCAACATTTTGGAAAGAGGCAGTCAATAGTGAGATTGAATCAATTTTGAACAACCATACATGGGAATTAGTTGATCTTCCTCCTGGAAATAAACCTTTAGGATCAAAGTGGATTTTTAAAAGGAAAATGAAAGCTGATGGCACTATTGACAAATATAAGGCAAGACTTGTGGTCAAAGGTTATAGACAAAAAGAAGGCCTTGATTACTTTGACACATACTCGCCGGTAACAAGAATAACATCTATTCTCGGTGTTAGTGGCATCGGCGTCAGTATATGGTCTTGAAATCCATCAAATGGATGTCAAGACAAATTTCTTAAATGGAGAATTGGAGGAAGAAATTTACATGGAACAACCTGAGGGTTTTGTGGTTCCTGGTAAAGAAAGGAAAGTGTGCAAACTTGTTAAGTCACGTTATGGACTTAAACAAGCACCCAAACAATGGCATGCGAAATTTGACCAAACAATGTTGGCAAATGGATTTAAGATTAATGAGTGTGAAAAATGTGTTTACATTAAAAATACTCCAAATCATGAAGTCATTGTTTATTTATATGTTGATGACATGTTGATAATGGGTAGAGATATTACCGATGTAAATGCTACAAAACGTATGCTAGCTAGTAAATTTGATATGAAGGACTTAGGAGTTGCTGATTTGATCTTAGGCATCAGAATTCATGAAACTCCACAAGGTCTAGCATTATCGCAGTCTCATTATATTGAAAGAGTACTTGACAAATTTAAGTATTTAAATTTCAATGTTGCAAAGACTCCAATTGATGTAAGTTTTGCACTTCAAAAGAATAAAGGTGAAAGTGACTCACAATTGAATTATGCAAGAGTGTTGGGAAGTTTGATCTATATCATGAATTGTACACGACCAGATATAGCATGCGCTATAAGCAAGCTGAGTCGATTCACGAGTAATCCCAATCAAACACATTGGATGGCAATGAAACGAGTCTTGGGTATTTAAAACACACCCAAACATATGCTTTGCATTATAATAAATATCTCGCAGTAATTGAGGGATATAGTGATGCAAACTGGATCACCGGATCATCTGAAGTTAAATCTACGAGTGGATATATTTTCACCGTTGGTGGAGGAGCAGTGTCTTGGAAATCATCAAAACAGACATGCATCGCCCGCTCTACAATGGAATATGAATTTATAGCTTTAGACAAGGCCGGTGAAGAAGGCCGAATGGCTCCCGAATTTCTTAGAAGATATTCCATTCGGCCCAAACCTTTGGCTCCTATATGTATACATTGTGACAAGTCAAGCAAAGAATAGGTAGGGCGGGGAGCGTAATGTACAACGGAAAATCTCGCCACATACGACGAAGACACAATACCGTTAGACAACTCCTCTCTAGTGGCGTTATCACGATTGACTATGTAAAGTCAAGAGATAACGTGGCAGATCCGCTTACAAAAGGCTTATCTAGAGAGGGAGTTTGTAGATCATCAATGGGAATGGGGTTAAGGCCGAGGACAAGTCATCATGGCGGTAACTCTACCTAGCAGACTGGAGATCTCAAAAGCTAGGTTCAAGGAGATCAAACAAAGTTGTGACTGACGGTTCAACATTGTCAAATAACTCAACCCATTCTCAGATGAAGACAATGTTCAGAAATAAGGATAAAACCTTATGGCTTGTTAATGAGTTAATAAAGCATTAAGGTTCTTTAATGATTATCTAAATCGCGTGTATGACCGGATAATGTGGCTATAGGACCACATGTTTAGAAATCACCTATGTGAGTGTTAAGTGTAAGCCGCTTTAAAGGGGAATGACAAATGAAGGCCCATTCTCTATGCACTCATGAAACCAGGAGGTGTTCATGGCTGAAACGAACACAACCGTGAGAACCATAAATGGTTGAGGGTTGATTGTGTGACTTATGTTGTCTAGGTATACAACAAAGTTCGACGGTTCAAAGATATCAAATCTACCGATTGATCGAATATATCCGATATAAGTTCACTATGGAAAGTTCAAAGGGAAACCTACTTATCCAGATGCCGTCAATCCTCGCTTGTATATCACTCTTGTCCGCGCATTCTTTTATATTATAGCCATTCCTATTCATGTGGGGGATTGTTGGGTATTGATATTGGTGAATGGGAAATGATGGGATGAAAAGTGAAGAAAATGTAAAAGGTCCCTTTTGCCTTGGGTAAACCAGTTGTCCCACATCGGAAAAAGAAAGGAAAAGAGAGGTGTTTATATATTACATTACACCTTCTCTAGTCACTAAAAGGGTTGAGGGGGCAAGGACCCCTCGCGCCGTCGTCGTCGCTCGCTCGCTCGGCTTCGGATTTGGATTTGGATTTGGTCAAATGATCTGATTGATTGATAATCTTTTTGGACCAAATTTTCTTTAATTTTAATTATTTAATTAATTATTATTTAATTAAATTAATTAACTTATCCAATCCTACCCGTTAGTGACCCGGATCCGCGTGTCTGACCCGCGACCCGATTTCTTTCCCATATTTAAATTTCCCACCACTTTTTAGTGGTCGTTCGGAAGGGTTGCAAACCTTCAGAAACAGTACTTCCATGGCTATAAATTCATTTGATTCTTCAGAATTTTACTTACTAATTTTCTGAACAACACAAACTTCTTCTTCTTCTGCATAAATAAATTATGTGTGATATACTGCCGTTGAGTGGTTCGCCGCTACCTGAATTTAGAGTACTACTATTCTGGTAAGATAATCGTTCTATCCTGGGAGGGGATATTCCATCAACCTCGAGTACTGTGAGGGGAATAATTTCCTTAAGGACACACTTTGAATTAAGTGGGCTCGATTATATTCGAAAAAAATATTCTTATTTTCAACACTGATTTTGTTTATTTTCAGAAATTAATTTTACTGCTTCATCGGTTTTGCAATACATATTAATAAGAATCGGAACCCGCCAGTCCCGTCGGGTACCGGTCCCGCCCTAGCCCCGTCCCGTTGGCCACCCTTAAACAAAACCAGCTCATTTGGCTTTAATTACTCTTCCTCCGCCGAAAAGCATTTTACAGCTCACGTATCTGTGGGTCCCAGATCATTCACATTTGAGATATCTACATTTGTTTGAGTTTTCTTTTAAATCTATGGGTCCCATTTACTACCTTTAAAATGCATGTTTCATATTCATACAGAGGATGCCTCCGTTGGTTTGAGCATGAGATTTGTCAATAGGAGGTCTAAAGTTCGAAATCCTCTGTCTGCGACAATTTGAGGTTTGCCTTCTGAGTCAAGTTCATCGCACATGGCTTGTCTAATGCGATTTAATTCTTTTATGTGGTTTATGAGCTATTGCACAGATACGAAATTTACCATGTACGCACTTGAAAGATAGCGGCCGGAGATTCTTTTATCAACAAAAAAAAATGCATATTTCATATTTCAATTGATGTTTCAATATTTTACCAATTGGGTTTAAAAGAATATGTACATATCGATAGAATACTGGATAGTTTAAAAAGCACTGTTCCTTTTATGTACTGTTATTTTGTAGGAATTTTTTTTATGAAAATTAAACTCTACATTTTAATGTGACTTCAACCTTAAAATTTTAAATTATAATATTAGATTATATAACAATTTTAATTTTTAAACTATAAACACCTGAAATTGCTAAATAAATTTTTAATCTTGAGATATGTGTATTTCTGTAAACGATAAACGTTGGAGAGAACAAAAAGTCAAAGAAACAAGAAATTCATTTTCAAATGCAAAATACTTTTATGAAATACATGTAGTAAGATACTCCCTCCCTTTTCATAATAAGTAGTATTTTTAGCTTATGCACACCTTTTAAGAAATTGTTCGTATGAGTATTTTTACTAATTTGTCCATAATTATAATTTTGGAAGAATAAGGCCATGGAAACAACCTCTTGCAAAAATGCAAGGTAAGATTGAGTACAATAGATCTTGTGGTCCGGCCCTTTCCCGGACCCCACGCATAACAGGAGCTTAGCGCACCGGACTACCTTTTTTTAGAAAAATAACGCTAGTTTCTTTTTGAAATCCTAAAACATCACTTATTTTGAATTAAAATAAAAAATCTAAAACACTATTTATTTAGAAACAAAGGGAGTAGATGGGAGAAAGTTTTAGAGATAGGTGCAAACTATCACATCATCAAGAAATTATTCATGGCAGTTGTGCATATGGTATAGATGAAGACATGAAGTTACATAAGGTAAATAATGGACGTTGAGCCTAACTCAACCCCAAAAGCTAGCTTTTAGGGTGAGGATTGTCCAAGTCCATATAAAAAATTCATGTTCCCATTCCATATCCGATATGAGATTCTTAACACTCTCTCGCACGGCCAGACCTCGTTAACTGAAGCGTGGACAATATAATTTGGGGGCCAACATTGACGAACAAAGAATTGGAATGAGTCTAACTCTGATATCATGAAGGAATAGATCTCTACTTTACCTAATTACACAAGAATAATAATTACAAAATATATGGAGAATATTAATATATCTATCACATATAATATTATTAAAAGATGAGATTTAGGAGGGCTTTAGGTTAAGATTGGGTTTGATCCGTAAAGAATCTTGTATATATTATTCCCTGGTAATAAAATACAGTTACCAAAAAAAAAAGATGAGATTTAAATTTTCATAATGGAATTTTCGACTTGGTGTACATATTTCTTTATTTACGAGCTTATTATTGACAGAATATACGTGTGTATATTCTATGTATATGTCGTGTATCACTCCTTACAATATTAGAGTTCCTGTACATGTGTAATTATGGTAGTAGTCTTGTATTAGGAAAAGGTAGATTTAATTACCATAATTAAATATCGTATATCATATATATATATATATATATACCTTTGACATTAATGAAAATAATCAAATGATAATTCTCTTTCATGGTATCAGCAGTCTAGGGTTCCTTCTTCACAAATTTTTGCTTCTGCCGCCCTACTCTCCCTTCGGCCGTACCTACCCCCCTCCCTTCAAAAAAAAATTCTGAAACCCTAATTCTCCTCTTGTTATTTCCTCATGTCTACCACAAAAAACACCTTTCATCATGCCCTTACAGTCTCCAATATCAAGAACAACATCCTTATTGTTCTTGAGATGAAAAACGTCCAATACGCGACGTGGGCAGAACTATTTAAAATTCACATACGGTCTAATAGAGTCCTTCATCACATCGTCGAATAGGCAAAAGTCAAGGAGAAGATGCCTACCACCAATGATGAAATAGAGTTTTGGGCAACTCTTGATGCTACAGTGCTCCAATGGATTTATTCCACTATCTCTACGGACCTCTTTCAGACTATTATTGAACCCGATGCAACGACAATGGAAGCTTGGAATAGGCTGCGTGATATATTCCAAGATAACAAAAATTCTCGTGTCATGACCCTTGAGCAAGAATTCTCCCACATAAACATGGAGGATTTTCGAATGCCTCCCGTATTGTCAAAGGCTCAAGGAGTTATCGGATCAACTCAAGAACGTTGGCGCGCCCCTCACTAGTGATCGTCTGGTTCTTCAGATGGCTGCAGGACTCTCTGAGGCATATAATGGTGTTGAAACTCTTCTACATGAAAGCAATTCTCTCTCGTCGTTCTACCAAGTATGTTTCATGCTCACCTTAGAAGAAGCCAAATTGGCTAAAAAAGCGTCAATCAGAGCCCATTCTGCCATGATGGTGGACACGTCACGCGACACTAATGACCCTCACTCCTTTTCGGAAAATTTGGGCCAAAACCGTACCAATGGTGGCGGCAAAAAGGGACAAAATAAAAAAATGGTAGCAAAAAAAGCGACGGTGGTGGTGGCAATGGCGGTAGCCGCGGCGGGGGTGGCACTAGCAGAGGATGGGGTGGCAATGGCCAGCAGATTGGGACGAAGCACCACTCACCGCAGCCTTGGGCCAGTGCACAATGGTTGTGGGGCTAGGCCAATGGGCAGTGGCCCAGTCCACCATTTCCAAGTCCAACAGACGTTCCAACAAATTTCGACAGAATGGGCCCTGGCAGCTGCCTGGACTGCTTGGGCCTCAGCCACAGCAGGCCCCCAACAACAGCCCCGAGTCCCATAGATATCGAGGTAGCGATGCACACACTGGGATTAAATTCTCCCGATGCAAATTGATACATGGACACCAGTGCCACATCTCATATGACATCTGCGTCAGGTAATCTCTCGTGTTATTTCCATTTGAGCAAAACTTATGGCATTATTATTGGTAATGGTAATTCAATTCACATTCGTGGTTATGGTCACATAAATTTATCTCCCCTGAACCCATATTTAGTCTTAAAAAATATCCTTCATGCTCCTCAATTAATTAAAAAAATTGGTGTTTGTTCGGAAATTTACAATTGATAACTGGATTTCTGTTGACTTTGACCCTTTTGGATTTTCTGTGAAGGATTTCACGACGGGAATACCTCTAATGAGATGTAATAGTCGGGGTGAGCTATATCCCATCACCACTAATCCAGCCACACTGTCAATGTTTGCCACTTTAGCACCTTTTTTATTGCATGAACGTTTGGGTCATTCGGGAGCATTTGTTCTTTCCTCTCTTAAGAATAATGAGTTTATTGAGTGTAATAGTATGCATAGTACTAATGTTTGTCCTTCTTGTCCGCTTGGAAAACATGTTAAATTACCGTTTGTTGCCTCCAATTCTAGTACGTTGTTGTTATTTGATATTATTCATAGTGATTTGTGGACATCTCCCATTTTGAGCTCTTTGGGCCGCCGTTATTATGTGTTATTTTTGGATGATTATTCTATTTTTTGTGGACTTTTCCGTTATCTAAAAAGTCTCAAGTTTATTCCACATTCCTATCGTTTAGACCATTCATCTGTACCTAATTTGAACGGAAAATTAAAATCATTCAATGTGATAATGGAAGGGAATATGATAATGAGCCCTTTAGAGATTTTTGTAACATTAATGGTATATCTTTCCGATTTTCTTGTCCACGTACATCCTCACAAAATGGGATAGGCGAGCGAAAAATACGCATCATTAATAATATTATTCGAACATTACTAGCCTATGCTTCATTACCACCTTCATTTTGACATCATGCATTACAAAATGGCCACTTACTTTCTTAACATACTCCCTAGTAAAGGATTAGCATACCAATCTCCACTTAAAATTCTTTATCACAAAGATCCGTCCTATTCTCATCTTAGGGTGTTTGAGTGTTTATACTATCCTCTCTTTCCCTCTACTACAATAAACAAACTACAAGCCCGCTCTACCGCTTGTGTATTTTTAGATTATCCGTCTAATCATCGTGGTTATAAGTGTTATGATTTATCCTCTAATAAAATCACCATTAGTCGCCTTGTAATTTTTTATAAAACTCAATTTCCGTTTGCTAAGTTGCATAATTTCGTGTCTAATTCTTATAATTTTTTGGATGATGGACTCTCACCGTATGTGGTCCACCATTTGGTCTGGCCTCCGTCTCGGGATTTGGACCAGCAGACACCGGCTGGCCCAGACCCTTCCCGTGATTATTTCCAGCCAGTAAGCCTACTACCTGCTGGCCCATCTTTCGCCGTCAACCAAGTCGCGTCAGTGTGCCCACTACCTGCTGGCCCAAATGTCCCATATCTAGATCCATTTTCTTGGCCAGCATGCCTGCTGCCTATTGGCCCTTCCATTCTCCCTCTCGGTCCAGCGTCTCGGCCAGCAGACCCACTACCTGCTGGCCCACCTCTCAACCCGAGCATGTTCCTCCTAAACTGAGCCAGTTCTGATGTCACCACACCTACCCAGGTCCGGCCTACTTCTATTCCAAGTCAATAGCCTGTTACTCATATCCAATGAGGTATTTTTAAACCCAAATGTTATTTTAATCTCAATTTTAATATCAGTAAATTACCCCTACCACATAACCCCGTGTCTGCCCTTCATGACTCAAATTGGAAAATGGTCATGGATGATGGATATAATGCTCTTATTAAAAATAAGACGTGGGACTTAGTGCCCCGTCTGCCTGGTGTTAATGTGATTCGTTTAATGTGGATTTTTACTCATAAGGAAAAAATTGATGGTTGTTTTGAGAGGCATAAGGCCCATCTTGTAGGTGATGACAAAACTCAACAGGTTGACGTGGATTGTGGAGAGACATTTAGTCTGGTGGTCAAACCGACAACTATTCGCATTGTTCTCAGTGTGGCTCTCTCCAAAGCTTGGCCCATTCATCAGCTTGGACGTGAAGAATGCATTCTTACATGGTGATCTCAAGAAAATGGTATACATGCATAAGCCATTGGGTTTCAGGGACCCCATCATCCTAACCATGTCTGTTTGCTGAAGAAGTCCTTGTATGGGCTAAAACAGGCCCCTCGGACCCCGTATAAAAGGTTTGCAAATTATGTGTCTACTGTTGGGTTTCTCACAGCAGGTCTGATCATTCTCTGTTCATTTGTTATCGTGGTACTTCTCTGGCATACATTCTGTTATATGTGGATGATATTATATTGACTGCCTCTTCGGATAAACTGCGCAAGTCTATCATATCTCTTCTCAGCTCCTAATTTGCTATGAAAGATTTAGAGCCTTTGAGTTATTTTTTTGGTATAGTTGTAACTCGTCATGCAAGTGGTCTATTTTTATCCCAGAGGACGTATGTGGCTGAGATTATTGAGCGGGTTGGCATGTCATCCTGTAAGTCATCTCCCACTCTGGTTGACACCAAACTGAAGCTGAGTGCTAATTCTAGCACACCATACGAAGATCCCTCCCACTATCGTAGTCTTGCGGGGGCTCTTCAGTATCTTACATTCACGAGGCCCGATATTACTTATGCAGTGCAGCAAGTATGTTTATTTATGCATGATTCGAGGTAAGAATACATACACGCTCTCAAACGCATTGTGTGTTACATTCAGGGCACTTTTGATTATGGTTTTCATTTATATCCATCCTCCGTATCTACTCTCATGTCTTATACATATGCTAATTGGGGTGGATGTCCATATACCAGACGCTCAACATCTTGTTATTGTATTTTTCTTGGTGATAACTTGGTCTCTTGGTTGGCTAAACGCCATGCTACTTTATCGCGATCCAGTGCGGAGGCCGAGTATTGAGGGGTAGCCAATATGGTGTGTGAGTCATGTTGGTTGCGTAACCTTATATTAGAGCTTCACTTTCCTATTCAGAAAGCTACATTGGTCTACTGCGATAATGTTAGTGCGGTCTATCTCTCTGGAAATCCGGTCCAACATCAGCGCACTAAACATATCGAGATGGATATTCACTTTGTTCGCAAAAAGGTAGCTCAGGGACAAGTACGTGTCTTGCATGTCCCTTCACGGTACCAAATTGCTGACATCTTTACTAAGGGTCTTCCCTTAGTTCTGTTTGAAGATTTTAGGGACAGTCTCAGCGTACGACAATCGCCCGCTATGACTGCGGGGGTGTGACAGAATGTACGTGTGTATATTAAGTGTATATGTCGTGTATATATCGTGTATCACTCCTTACAATATTAGAGTTCTTGTACATATGTAATTATGGTAGTAGTCTTGTATTAGAAAAATGTTGTAGTCTTGTATTAGGAAAAGGTAAATTTAATTACCATAATTAAATATTATATATCATGTATATATACCTTTGATATTAATAAAAATAATCAAGGATTATTCTCTTTCAATTATAAACATTTGAAAGTTAGATGTTATTGGTGAAAGCTTCATACGTTTAAGTTGCATATAGAGAAATGGGGATGATTAATAACCACATGCTTCATCAAATGTAATGTAGGGTTTCTTTCTCATTTTTCTTTATAAAAGAAATGATATTCAATGTTAACAAATATTAAAATCTATGCTATTTTGTTTGAAACAGATTTAAAAGAAACATACGACTCATAAATAAGGACAAAAAAATATTTAACATGACTTTTGAACGAGAGTAAAAGCAAAAAACTTACAAAAACAATAGCAAATTTAATTTTTGTGTTAGGGGGCTAAGAATCACTAATATAAGAAATAAAGTGAAGGTCATAGGAGTAAAATTTAATTATTAGTCAATAAAATTGATGTGTAGAATAAATCCCTATGAGATTTTCTATTTGTATCAAACAGAACACATTGAATTTTTGAAAAATCAGATTAATTGATTCACCAAGTAAATTGTGCAATAATATGTGCCTTTTTTAAATGAAAAATAGATAGTATCATGTATTTATAATTTCATCCTTCCAATCCGCTTTTTTCTTATTTTAAAATAAATCAATAGCAGGCAAATAAAATGATTTTTTATCTTTTGAGATCAAAAAATTAAATGTGATTTTGTTGAATTTCACTTGACAAATATATTTAAGAGCTAATATTTTTTGAATTGTACACAGAAGAATTACTTCACGAGGCTCAAATTAAAGATTCATGCTAAATTATTGGGAAGAGAAAGAGATTCACTATAAAATATATATACCATAAATACAACTAAAATTAAATATCAAAACAACTCAGTGTAATTTCACAAGTAAAATTTAGGGAGGGTGGTGTACGCAAACCTTACCCCCACCTTAAAAGACAAACAAATATACAACAAAGAAAATATTAATGTATTTAATTGTGGTATTTATTTTTTGTTATCTACAAATAGAAATATCAAGTTAAAGTAATGCATGAAAGTTTACAAATTACATTTTCCTTTATCTCATTTATGGATAATACAAATGTATTTAATTAATTGTTTTCTTTCGTAGTATTTATTCACTTCAGATATGAATTAAAGTCTTTCAAACATGATAATTTTTTATTATGAAGCTGTCTTGTTAAATAATTAATTGGTTTACACTGATGAAATTCTATCAAAGGACAAAATAATAGGTTAACTCACGGAACAATGGTAGAATCTTGCTGAATTAAAAAAAAAAAAAGATAAAGCCAAATACAATTAGTCGTTGTTGTGCGTAGCACGGCAAATTTATTTAGTTGATTGATAGCTGACAAACAAAACTAAACTCCTAATATTGAGGTATCCTAAGAAGTTTATCACTAGACTAGATGTGGAACAACAATAATAATAACAATATATTCAGTATAGTTTCATAAGAGGAGTGTATGTACGCAGATCTTATCCCTATCTTCGTAGATATAAATATTATTTCCGATAGACCATCGGCTAAAAAAAATGATTTGAAGCATGATATCAAGAAAAGTATGACAAAAAATATCAAGATAAAAAGCAAATGGCATAACAAATAGTAATACATATCAGATAAAAGAAACTGTGTGATTACTAACTAACACTACTAACAGTAAATAAAACTCTCAACTGCCTACTAGCCTTCTAACCTAATTCTTACCTCCATACCTTTCTATCTAGGGTCATGTCCTCAGTAAGTTGGAGTTGTGTCATGTATTGTCTAATCACCTCCCCCCCCCTCGCCAATTCTTCTTCGGCCTACCTCTACATCTCCTAACTCATGCTATAACCAACCTCTCACACCTCCTTACTGGCGCGTCCACATACCTCCTATTCACATGCCTGAACCATCACAGTCTCGCTTTCCTTATCTTGTCCGACATGCGGGTCACTTCCACCTTGTTCGTATAATTTTTTTCCTAATCATATCCTTCATAGTATGCCTACAAATCCATCTGCGCATCTTCATCTACGCTACACTCATTTTCTAAACGTGGGCGTTTTTGACTGGTCAACACTTTGCCCATACAATAAGATCGGTCTAACCACCACTCTGTAGAATTTATCTTTAAGCCTTGGTGACACATTCTTATTACACAGTACCCTAGATGCGAGCCTCCATTTCACCCACCCTGCCCCAATATGATGTGCGACATTCTCATCAATCTCCCCGTCTCCTTATATTATGGACTAGGATACTTGAAACTATCTTTAATTTCTTGGCTAGGACTTGTGCATCGATCTTCACTTCCATTTCTGCCTCCTGCGTCACGCCACTGAACTTGCACTATAGGTACGTTGTCTTAGTCTTGTTTAACCTGAAACCTTTATACTCAATAGTCTGTCATGACCCATTGAACTTTCGGCTTATCGTTAACTTCATCACATGTCTCGTCAATCAGAACTATGTCATCTGCCAATAACATACACCACGATACATCTCCCTGAATATGTCGTGTTAATTCGTCCATCACTATGACGAATAGAAACAAGCTAATGGTTGATCCCTAGTGCAACCTCATCATGCGATGAGTGCTTGGGCGTTTTTTATAAATAAAAAGGGCAGGATGGGGTCGAGTGAGGTAATGTGTTGATTTAGGGTTGGGTTGGATTCTAAATTCATCCTGGTTCTTAATTCTTAATTAGTGTTTTAACTATAAAAAAAGGAAGCATGGTGCACTAAGCTCCCACTATGCGTGGAAGGACCGAACCACAAAAGTCTATTATACGTAGCCTTAATTAGTGTTTTAACTATTTAAAAAAATTGCCACGTCGTTAAATCTTATCAAAAAATATAAAATCTAGTGAAGATGACTGTTGACGCTAATTATGTAAAGTAAAGCGACTTTAAAAAGATAATAACTTTAATGGCAAATTATCCGTGATCATTTAAGCAATCAACCCATTTTTTATTTTATTATCCGTTCATAATTTATTGGAAGAACGATGAGTAGAAAGGAAGAAGAAGATGATGATGGAGGTCAAGGAGGAAAGAGGAGAAGATATTCTAAAGAAAATTTATATTTGCCCAAATTTTCTTAATAGAGTCAAAAGTTAAATACAATAATCCCGTGAAAACATTTCTACAAGAATGGGGAATGATCTGCCATTTATTTCAAATTCGTGATCCCATAATTCGAGTTATGAGCTGAATTCTTATTCGGTGTATTGTTGGAAATTTACTAATGTGCAATTAAATTTATCCCATTATTTAAGGCTTGAACAATTGGGGCCCCGCACGATGGAAACGTCGTTTCCACACACGTGCACTTGTAGTGCCAAGTATCGTAAATTTCATTAGTGAAAAAGATATTGGTATGTAAGTAAATGTTTGAGACATAGAATGATGGACGGTTATTGGCTAAATAACAAGTATTCCACGTTGGTAAACGAATGAAATATTGTGCGAGGTGTAAGATGGAATGGGTCGGAAAGGGTCGCGGCACTGCCTGGACTGGGCCGCGGCGCCTCCAAAGCAGGGCCACGACGCCTGGTCGGCAGTGAGCTTTCTGGCTAATTAGAGCCGCGATGCTAATGCTGCAACGCCGCGGCGCTTCCCAAGCAGTGAATGTTCATCAGAATCCCAAAAGTTTGGCAGTTGAGGTGGATTCAATGGCATTGAATCGACCCAATAATGGTCATTACTTGGACCATTATGTTGCTGCATTACTTGGGGATTAAAGGTCATCCATTACATGGCAATTGAGTGTCATTATGGGGCATTTGAAAGGCTATCTTGCATACCTATAAATTGAGGCATTTGGCTCAATTCTATAGAAATAAGATACACAAGTTAACAACACCACAAAGAGATCAGATTTTCCTGATAGCAATCCTTCTCTTAGCAATCTTCTATATTCGTGTTCTTCGCTGGGATCATTTGTGTAGGCTTTGTACATTTGATGGTTTGCTGTTTTATCTTGGGAGACTATTGCCTACACTTCCGTAAAAGCATATATATTCGGGGGCAATCTTGTCTTAAAGACAGAGAGTCATCTTTCGACTTAGTCGGTGGTGTTGTGATTATCTAATTGGTTGCTAAGTGTCGAACATGTGTGAACTTGAAACTCAAATGACTCTAACCGTTCATATTCTCAGCGGTTCTACAAGCCACAAGTGTAGCAGTTCATGTTCTTGTATTTCTGAATACAAGATCCAGATTTGAAGTTCTAGTTCAAGATTAAAAGATTGACAACTTGTTATTATAATCTTTATTGTTTATCCTTTTGAAGCACTTGTAATAGTTATTTACTATTCCTCTACATGCTTTACATTCCAACAATTTTAAGACAAGATTTGTATTAGTGTTCGAAAGATGCCAGTCAATAATTGAGAGACCAAATCTGGATATGGTTGTGGTTTTCTGGTTGAAGACAGTTCCATTAACAGTTCTGTTGACAGTAACACTATTTCTGCCAACAAACTAGACAATGGTTTTGATGCTGAGGTTCAGATGGCTTATGTTGATCATGTTGTCGATGGTGTCACCGCTCCCGAGAGTCATGGAAACAAGCGCCCACGAGAGGCTAATGATGTCAACTGGGATAAGAGGAGAAGGCTGAAGATGTTGTTCTATCTTGTAGCATAAGGCCTATATCTATCCCAAACAAAGGATCCGAATTATGGTACGGAGGAAATGGACACTCAGTCTGACTGAAGTGGGGCCGAATCCAAAAGGTCTAATTAATTATCCTTCTTTGTCTATAATGTGTTAAGATAATATCTAAATAAAAGTGTCTAAAGTAAGGCTAGGAATATGAAAGAATTTTCACTAAAAACTTATATTCCCTACATTCTAAAATCAGAAATTGAATCTCACTCCTTCCCGGTTAAAGATTGGTACTGGAAAACAAAACTTAAAAGATCCGTTATTTTGGGTGTAATTATTAAAAGTGTGTAAAGTATGTTCGCATATACGAATGATAGATATCCATTGACTGTGCGAAAACTATTACCACTATTAAGCAAGCGCCAGGAATTGTTTGGGCACCAATCTCAAGGGAAGTAGACTAAAAGATAATGACTTATCTTAAGATGTTGAACCTGTCACACTATCTGACAGAAGATCCTTCATTTAATAGGATGGTATTGGACACTCAGTCGTACAAAGCCTACGGGCGACTAGAGTAGGCCAGAGTTTCCAAGTCTTAAATGATCTGAAGGCTAAAAGAAAGGTAGAAAAAAATTGGACACTCAGTCTGCCAAAGCAACTGGAGTGGGCCAGAGTATCCAGATCACATATGATTTGGTTACATCTTAACCACGGGCAAAATGTTGTTCACGTGAAGCAATGCCACCTCTAAAGTAGAAGGGGTTGGAGAGGTTGTCCTAAAAAAAGGACTTCCGGAATGGGATCACTCTAAAGGAGATGATACATGTCTCAAACTTGGTTTCAGGGACGCTGTTGGTCAAGCTGGTTTGAGACTAGTCCAACAGGTCTGTAATAACTAAGAACGGTACAGTATGTCTGTAGCCAAATGAATGATATATTTGTAATTCGTGTATCTATGTCATCATAGATTAAGCACGTTAAATAAAAAGTCATTCAAAAGCTAACTAAGTGGATATTGTTTCCTTCTGTCTATATAAACCCTCAAAATTAATGTGAGGTGGGCAAAGAGGCAAAATCACCTTTCCATTCCGCAAAAAGAATAGCGATAGAAACACTGCTCATCTATAACTTAGTCACACCTACATGGGTGAATTGAAGTTTGTACAAAATAGAGGGGGAGGGAGACAAGTACTTTGTGACCTTCATAGATGATGGTACAATGTGTTGCATCCTTTATCTGTTGAAAAGCAAAGATGAAGCTGTTGAAGCGGATAAGCGCTACAAAGCAGAAGTTGAAAAATTAACTCAGCTTATGGATTGAGGAATTAGTAGTGATAGAGGGGGAGAATATGAAGCATCGTTTATCAAATGACTGCTCCTTAATCACCTCAGTCTAATGGTGTTAGCCAAGCGCAAAGTCGTACGCCCAAAATATGTGGGCAAGGCGATCCTTACCGCTAATGCGATTCTCAACAGAACTCCGCATAAGTATAAGGACAACCCTCCATGTGAAACATGGAAAGGATCCCACCTACAAATGTTGTGATGTGGGGTGGCTCAGTAGAGGTTGGAATACCGAAACAGGTCAAGTTGGACCTAAGACTGTAGATTACATATCCACTGGATCTGCAAATAACAGTAGTGCTTATCGCCTCTTGGTATCAAATAATGTTGAATTCTTTGAAGATAACTTTCCTTGAGAAGGAAAAAGAAGTAATTGCTCGAGCTTAACAAGAACCCGCGAGTTCCTGATTGTCCAGAACTAGACGTTGCAGATCTACAAGACTCGGAAGTTGCTGACTATCCGAAACTTAATGTTGCAAATCTACAGAACTCAGGGATTTTAGATGTTGAACCGAGACGGAGCAAAGATGGGCAAAGACTTGTTCCAAGTCTCTAGCTTGTATGGTTGAGAATGAACCGTGGGCAATTAAAAAGAATTTTCATCTCTAGAAGCATTGCTTTGGAAAAAAAGCTACAGGGAGAGAAATAGATTCCATCAGATAGAACCATACTTGTGTAATGGTTGACCTTCCTCCGGGAAAAGAACATTTGGGTTCTAAAAGTGGATACTCAAATTGAGTACAAAGTAGATGGATCTACTGACGAGTATAAGGCCTCGATTACTTGGACATGTGCTCCCCTGTGAATATCTTAACATCCAGGGCCATTACAGTCTTGCGTGACATGGATGTTAAGACAGCCTTCCCGGAGAGTTGGAAGGGGAGGATCAGAGTTGGTTTATTGGACTATTGGGCTTCTTACTGAACATTCATTTTGGTCCCTAAAATGTTTACATTTTGGTCCCTAAAATGTTTACATTTTGGTCTTGGAAGTTTCAGATAAAACAGAAACATTGACTCTGAAGTTAGAAAGCCAACAGTTGAAAAACCCACAATCTGAAAGTGAAAGTCATATTGAAACAAAAGTCTCGTTATGAAAGATATGGGTATCACAAATGACATCTTAGGAATTGGGATTTCTAAGACATCTAACGGAATGGTCTAACTCCAAACTCGGTTGTAAGATAGTTGACAGTCTCGTTGAAGCCACCAATGGATATGAATCATAGAAGTGATTGGAATCATGGTGCACCCGTATACCATGAGCGATATGCGCAGGTCACATGTAGTTCAATGTATTTTACACACTACAACTGACCTGGTATCGGCCTACAAAGTAGATCAGTTGAACTAAGGTTCACTCGTGATTCTAAAAATGATCGATAGAAGGCGTTAAATTAGATATAACAATATCTAAAATGTTCGCTTATCTACGGATTATGGTATTCTGGATGTCCAGCGGTTCTGGGAGAACACAGTGATGCAAACTGGACATCAGACTTGAAGAACACCCAAGCCACAGGTAAATGTGTATGGTGTGTCTTGGAAAATCATCTAAGCAAACTTGCATCGGCCGATTCATGATGGAATTGGAGTTTATCTCTTTAAACAAAGCATGAGAAGAAGTTGAGTAACTTCACGACTCCTTAGAGGACGTCCCTTATTGGGAGAAACCCGTGTCTTCGGCGGTTATATATTGTGGCTAGTCGGTTGGCTTCAGAAAAAAGGCACGGATGACGGCGTCTGAATATATCTGTCGGATCTGTCGGAGACATATGACCGTATGGAAGTTGATCACTATGTGTGTCACTTCCTTGATTACTAATCAAATGATATAGCGGACCCTTTAACTGATTGACTACCCGAAGATCAAAAGGTTTGCCTGTCTAGGGGAATGGGCTTAAAATCCAAACAATACGAACCTTTGCGGTGGTAACCCAACCATACTGACTGGAGATCCCAAGAATTTAGTTCAATGGGAAAACTAAGCTGCGAAAGGTTCAGTTGAGCGCTTCGATGGAAGCAAAAGCACTTCGGATTATGATTTCTGTAAAGAAACTTGAATCCAAAGTCGTTCCCGCGATAGACATTAAAGTGCTACATGCATAGTGGGTAAAGGTTAAGATTTCAAACCTTTAACAATCCTCAAACGGTTGAGGTAAAGGTTGGGAAAACTTTCAATGATTCCTAACACTTGTGAAGTGTATAACGGGATACCTTGTAGGATATCACATATTTAAGTGCGAGGACAGGCCGCCTCAAATGAATGCACTTAAGAATCCAAGTGTGTCCACGCCACAACGGACAGAACATAAGAAGAAACGAATAAATGGGAGGTATTGTGTTGGTACTGTTGTCTTGGCTTATATTAAACACTGACGGTTCAAGACATCACGTTCACCGTGAAGTAAGTAAGTCCGATGGTATTCAACTAGGGAAGGTTCAAAGCGGAAGCTACCTCTCACGATTTAATATATTTTCGCTGAAAGATTTCTGAAAGTAGGCACCTTGTATGTGCGTCCAAAATCTCTTTCAAGAGGGGATTGTTGGAAATTTACTAATGTGGAATTAAGTTTATCCCATTATTTATGACTCGAACAATTGGGGCCTCGCACGTCGGAAACGTCATTTCGACACACGTGCACTTGTAGTGCCAAGTATCGTAAATTTCGTTACTGAAAGAGATATTGGTACGTAAGTAAATGTTTGAGACATAGAATAATGGACGATTATTGGCTAAATAACAAGTGTTCCACGTTAGTAAACGAATGAAGGATTGTGCGAGGTGTAAGATGGAACGAGTCGGAAAGGGCGGGGGCGCAGAAGAGGGCTGCCCGGACTGGGCCGCGACGTCGTAGCGCCGCGGCGCCCTCCAAGCAGGGTCGCGGCGCCTGGTCGGCAGTGAGCTTTCTGGCTAATTAGAGCCGACGACGCTAATGCTGCATCGCCGCGACGCTTCCCAGGCAGTGACTATTCGTCAGAATCCCAAAAGTTTGGCAGTTGATGTGGTTTCAATGGCATTGAATCCACCCAATAATGACCATTTCTTGGACCATTATGTTGCTGCATTACTTGGGGATTAAAGTCCATCCAATACATGGCAATTGAATGTCATTATGGGACAGTTGAAAGACCATCTTGCATACCTATAAATTGAGGCCTTTGGCTCAATTTTATAGAAATAAGATACACAAGTTAACAACACCACAAAAAAGAGATCAGATTTTTCTTATAGCAATCCTTCTCTTAGCAATCTTCTATATTCGTGTTCTTCGCTGGGATCATTTGTGTAGGCTTTGTACATTTGATGGTTTGTTGTTTTATCTTGGGAGACTATTTCCCACACTTTCGTAAAAACATATATATACGGGGGCAATCTTGTCTTAAAGACAGATAGTCATCTCTCGACTCAGCCGGTGGTGTTGTGATTATCTAATTGGTTGCTAAGTGCCGAACAGGTGTGAACTTGAAACTCAAAGGACTCTAACCGTTTGGATTCTCAGCGGTTCTACAAACCACAAGTGTAGCAGTTCATGTTCTTGTATTTATGAATACAAAATCCAGATTTGAAGTTCTAGTTCAAGATTAAAAGATTGACAACTTGTTATTATAATCTTTATTGTTTATCCTTTCGAAACACTTGTAATAGTTATTTATTATTTTTATACATGCTTTACATTCCAACATGGATTGTCTCTACAGGGATCTTTGTTGATCAAAAAATAATTAGCACCACATATTAAGATAAGCTAAGTATATATTTATTCATTTTTATTAATTTAAGCCTCGTGTATACTTGCTGCACCGAGAAACTAAAAATGAATATCTTGAACAAACTAGACTTTCTATTCATACGAAATATCCATTCTCTTCTTGCTCAATTAACACGTCGACAGCTAAAGATATTATTATTACTAGAAACAAAAGAAATGAACAACGCAGAGAAACAGAAGCTAGAAATGAATTCTGACAGTGAATTTAGACAGACAAAATGTTGATGATTTGAACTCAAAGGAGCATGTTCATATTGTTGCTGTGTCGTGGGCCTATCCAGTTAAGGGCTTTAGGCCAATGGTGATGGAAAATCTTCCCTGATGCTGAATGTCTAAGGGGACACTTTGACCCTCTGCATGATAAGGACAGAAAGCAACCTCCAGCTGGATAATAGTAGTCTCTTTTTACATGCCAACTAAGGGTGGCCAACGGGGCGGGTCCCGGAGAGGCCCGACGGGATGGGGGTAGGGTGGGACCGGTACTAGGCGGAACTGGCGGGTTCCGCCGATGTCCAGTCCCGGTCCCGATCCCGTCGGAAAAGGGGACCATTACATATCGGATCGGGACGGGACGGGGACGGGGTCGGGATCGGGGTTTTCTGTTTTTTTTTTATTTGCACTTAATTTTAAAAAATAACATATATATAATATAAACAACTCAATAATTGAACAAGACAGTGTAATAAAAATATCCCAAAACTGTTTTGTGCCTTTTATATTATTTAATAGAAATATGATTTTTTTTGTAACACAATTTCAAAATTGCAACTTTGTGGTGTTGAAAGTTGCAAATAACATAGTAAAATTACATATGTAAAAACATTCTAGTTTCTTTATAATTTCTTGTGGTTCTTCGGTTGGAATTCGTATTTGTTGGTCAAATTGCTCGACGTCGCTTCCACCTCCATCGGATAAGATTTCATTGTAGTTTTCGTCTTCTTCTTCGTTGATCTCCGGTTGACCGCACCTTCTCCACTCCACTCGTATCAAATCTCTAAATAATACAGCAATTTTCAAGCTATCTCCCGCTAATGAGTGTTTGTGCTCTACTATTTGAAATCTGCCAAAAAAGCGCTTTCAGACGCTGTTGATGACGCTTGAATGTTCAACACATCTTGGGCCATATTTGACAATGTCGGAAATGTCTTCTCATTGTCCCTCCAGTATTTCAGCAAGTCTTCACGTCTTTCTTCATTAAGAACTGTTTGTTACGGTACAACACCCTGCAAAACAAAAACATCAAACTCGTTAATTTGATTAGTAGTGGTACTACCACACATTCTATTTTCTAAGGCTTTTAATACTAGCCGCATAAACATCATGTCTTTTTTGAGGTTGTGTTGAAGAAGAAGAAGATGGTATGGAAGTCGGTTGGTTGCTAGCACTTTCTTGTTGGTAATGTGTATATACTTTTTTGCATTCATCTTGTATGCTAGACAATACTTCTTCTTTAGTTTGTTCAATAGGTGATGGGTCTTTTGAATTTTTGGGAGTTGGAGGTAAAAGTATTGCTAAAAATCATAAATAGTTTCAATAAGTGTTTTACAACCGTCTATTTTAATAATCAAATTTAATATAACACCAATAATATAAATAGTGGGAATAAGAATAAAATATATTTTTATTTTGATAAATATTTTTTTAATAGGTGTCTTATAAGCTGATTTTTTCATATATTCACTTAGTAATAAAAATATTAGAACTATATAAAATAACATAGTTGAAATAGTAGGATAATATATACCGGAAAATTCTTTTGTAGCTTGAAAATATTTCTCTAGAAATACAATAAGTTCTGAATTTTTTTCCCAATCGTTATCTACAACCATATCAGTTGGATTTCAATTATGGGCGTTAAAACATAAAGTTATAGGTCTTCTATAATCATAAGTAACAAGTAGTTTCTCGTATAAAGAAATCCACCTAGTGGCTACTTCTTCGGAAATTTTTCTATAAGGTAGTCCGCAATCATGACAATTTTTTTTATATTCTTTTTTTCGTTGTATTCTATTACTTCTAAAAATAAAGTTTATAGCAAATTGTATTATATTAAGAATGTCTTCAAAAAGTGATAGACCATCCTTTACAACTAAGTTATAAATATGACACACACATTTTATATGAAAATGATTTGAAAAAGATGGAGTTAAAATCTCTTTTAAAATTCTAATAGCATAATTATTAGAAGAAACAGTATCTAATGTAATAGTCATAATTTTATCAGTTATGCCATAATAATCGCAAACTGAATAAATATTTTCTGAAATAAAAGTACCAGTGTGCCTATCATCTATATATCTATACGCTAAACTACGTTTTTGCATAGTCCATTTATAATCAATCCAATGACATGTTACTATTAAATAATCATGGTCGTTGGTACTGCGGCCTATATCAGACGTGATTGATACTTTACCAGGAAAATGATATAAGGAATAACGTAAATACTGTTGATATTCATGTGCAAATTTAAATACATCTCTCCTAACAGTTGATCTAGGAAAACCGTAAATGCAGGATTATACATATCTCTAATGTAATGAATAAAACCAGGAGAGGAAGGAAATGAAGAAGGCAAACCCTCCACAACAACTAATTTTGTTATTGCTTCTCTATCTCTATGTATATCGTATTTAGGGCCTATAATTCCCCCGTCATAGGGTTAATTTGATCCTGTACTTTATCCTGAACGGTATGTGAACCATGTCCCGATTGAGAGGGTATTGGCGCACCCGATTTTTCATCCAAGTATTGGGCCCACCTAGCTTGGTGAAAGTTTTGTACATATCTCCATAAACCTCTCGTCCCACCCTGACATTTTCCCATTTTAAATTTATAAACATTTTTACAAATTTGACATCTAACTAATTGATTCTCTTCGTCCCTATAAAAAAAATCATGCATCTGATTTTAATTTTCGTTTTATTGGGCCTCGTCTCATACTAGGGGGAATAGGAGGCGTTCCAGTTGGAGATGCACTAATAGGTGTGTCATCTAGATTAGTCGGTGTGTCATCTAGATTAGTGGGTGTGTCATCTAGATTATCTTCTAAATTAAAGTCTTGTTGAGTTCTAGAAAATATCTCCTCGTCTAAATCTAATAGTATTTCAGAAAAAAAATCAGTATCAACCAAATCACCCTGTCTAGGAATAGAATGACTAGAAGAAGTACCCCTGCCCTTGTTACCCCTACTAGAAGAAGTCTGACCCTTACCCTTAAACATACCTCTAAATCCTTTCATTTTAATTATGCTAATAAATAGTTAAAGATAAAGAAATTAAGTGCGCTAATTAAAATAAAGAAACAATAATAATTTAATGAAGGAACGAATGTACCAAACGCCGACGTAACATCGACGTGTAATCGAGAGGTTGAAAATTAAAACTTTACTCGATGGATGATCCTCAAGCTAGTTGTCAACTTCACTCCCAAATGAATAAATAAAATTGAATATTTAGTAGACAATGTAGCTTTGTAGAGAAATAGATTGAGAGATTGTAAGAAGATTTGTGAGAAAGATGAAGAGAAAATGAGGTATTTATAGTTGGAAAATTGGGTTAAAATGTAAATATAATAACCTAAGAGTTAAAAATAAATATTAAGGGGAGAGGGGGAGGCCAAAAATTGTTGTTGCACTATGGCCAAAATATAAAATGATCGTTGTGCAACGACTATTTTGTGCAAAGGGAAGGTTTCGAGCGGGACAGAGGGCTGGACCGGGGCTGGATCGGGGCGGGACGAGCCCAGGTCCCGTCCCGGTTCGAATCCTGTTACCGGTATTATTTTTTTAAGCGGGGTAGGGTCGGGACGAGATCGGGACCGAGCCGACCCGCCTCATTGGCCAGTCTTAATGCCAACTCATGCTATAAATAGTCTAAAAGAAATTCTCCTTTCACGTCCATTGTGATTACATTAATTAACTTTTAAAAATTGCTTGTACGTTGACACCAAATCATGTAAAAAAAATAATAATAATAATAATAAGTGACAATACATATTATTTTACAATAATTAAATAATAAGACGTTATATGCAAGTCAAGTGTCTTGCATTTATTGACCAAGTGCAAATACAGGGTAAGAGCAAACTTTTTCCCTATTCACAACACCCTACAAATTTTACAAGTATTTTTTTGTTTCACCATATGGTACCCATTGATCTCATTAATCCGGAATCATGCCACGTAGATCCTATTAAAGGAGAAAAACTATCTCTATTTTCAAGGCTCGAACGGAGATCTTTGATTAAATATTTCTATTCACTCTTTAAAATATTTTATTTTTATTTTTTGCTCCCAAAGAAATTAATCCACTACTAGAAACTAGAAAGTAGTAGAAGATACATAACGTGACGCAGACAAGCTATAGAGATTTTAGAGATGCAAAGGAAGTTAACTTAATTTTTTCAACAAAAGGAAATGAAAGGACACTTTCATAAGGACAAATAAAGCAAGGAAGAAACAGAAGTGAAGAAGAAAACAAAGGACAGAAGAACAAGAGAAGTTGGTCTCTCATTCATTTATCATTGTCAATACCGATGATTTTCGAGGATCTCCACTTTTTTTTTACGTGCTAGCAACTCTTAGTTACCTTGCAGGTTTGAAAGGGACTAGGGTGTGTTTGGTACTGAGGAAAACATTACTTTTCTGATATTTGGTTGGTCAAATGTTAGCACATTTTCTTTTATAAAATAAGTTTAAAGATGAGGAAAATAACTTTCCAGTAGAAGTAGGAAAAAGAAATTCCATAAATCGCATTCCACGATACCTGTCTCCCCCCTACCCTCCAACACATTCTATCCCATCCACACCATCCCATACCCCTACCCCACTCTCATAGTGTTTGCCTAGATAATATACAAATGCTTTTTAGCACAATATTTTTCAAACCCAAGAAAATAAGTAAGAAAACTACTTATTTTTCAAAAATAATATTTTTTAAGAAAACATTTTCCTTCATTTACCCTTAGTTGAAAATTATACTAAACTATAAAAGTTTAATGCATATGCGGCCTCTTAAACTTGCCCGATTTTTTTTATTTTGGCACCTCAACTAAGCCTTGAACCCATGAACTCATCCTAAAGTCTCTAATAAACACAATCCGAATGACAGGACATAAATCAGAAATTTCATTTTTTTTAGCCTTGCGCGTGAATGTCAAGCGCATCCTACATGAAAAATTCTACCAATTAAAATAGCCCACTCATTTTAATTATACACATCAAACGGAAATAATCCGATTGGGCTATTTCAATCGGATTATGTTTAATAGACACTTGATGATAGGTTCAGGGGTTCAATAGGAACAAGGCTTAATTGAGGTGTCAAAATGACAAAAACGGGCAAATTTAAGGAGCCCCATATGCATTAAACCAATTATAAACATAAGAATTTTCTAACAGCTCCTAACTTTCTCAACATGCACGAACAACTCCTTTTGATCAATGTACTTCCATTAGTTACATAAAGCCCAGAAAGATCAGCTCCTAAAACATTAGCAGAAAAAAATGGATTCTCAAGCATGTCTTAACAAATACAGTAGTACTATATAATCCTTTTATTTGTACTTGGCCACGGGTCATAACGCACTCTTCGCACAACAAATCCACTTTGTAGTTGACTTATTCGCTCGGTCAATCGTCGGAATGTGTATGAGATACCATAAGGGCCCAATATCTCAATAGCACCTTTGTAACTATAAACTAATAAGTTCCTATATTGGACATGATAATAGAATACAAAATGCATAAAGATTAGTAAGAAAGAAAGATTTGTTATTTGATCCAACAGCTGCGTTAGTACTTTTTGCAAATTAAAACAAATTCATAATCTTAAAATGCTATACAGATTTGATTGGTGGTCTATTGATATATTTCCATAATTATATTAAGGTCATCCACATACTCGCTTAAAATGAGATGAAGCAGATCATAAGCCAGCTAACGTAACGGCGTATAAGGATCTGCAGATAGCATTGGCCCTTTCTGGCTTTCTCTGAAGATCAGATTCAAGTTATTTTTACTGTCCATGTGCTTAGAAGTTAGAAATCTAATAATAGTATATTACCCATATTAAAGGTTTATTCTTCAAAAAGCAAGTTGAAGGAAACCCCCATTCATTCAAATGCATTAAATATGGGTTGCTGAACAAGAGAAAGATCATTAGAATTGCTTGTAATTTTATTTTACAGTATCTTCCCTGAAATTATCACAATTTGCAGAACTCTTCACTGCAGAAGTGATGTATGAACACAGAGTTATTCTTATACGTGTCACGTGTATACAATACTGCTTTTAGCATAAAAAAGGAAAGGTAATGTATAACAACTACAACAAAATAAAAAGAAAAAGGCAATCTGTAAACTAGCTGGACGAGGATGGGTTTGGGTTCCGGTAAGATTGGCAACAGAGGAGATGGGAGGAATGGATTTTAATTTCATGATTGACAGTCAGACTCTAGATTGTTAACCAGAAAAGCAGGTTAACAAATAGCAAAACCTGGATTGCAATTTGCCTTTTCACTTTTTTCTTCCATGAATTGATCTCCATTCTTGTGTAATTTCTTACAGCAATATCAACTTCTGAAGGGTATCAGTTTATGTCGACAACCTGCTTAAACGGAAAATGGAGCCATAAATATGTCTTCCACAAATTGGATACAGTGATACTTTTCAACAAAAGTGAAGGGTGGAAGAGAGAAGAAATCAAGCAAGAGCAATACCCTAATTAGGTACAAAGACAGTTGCAAGAAAGTAAAATATACCAATGCTGTAATGAAAAATGTGTCCCATAAAGCGGTAATAAAACAATCATCATGATGTTGAGGCAAATACATGCTTGGCAAAATAGAAGCAGTAGAATGCAAAATTTACCTCAATGAAGTGAAAACTGGTCGGACTCGTTCAAATATTTCTTCCTGTGTTCCAGTACCATCGATCTGCATGCACCAGTTGATGAGAAAAAAGTGATACAACAATTTTTTTTATCAAGAAAAAAAAAAGTGATACACCAATAAGTTGCTTCGTTCCAGCTGAGCAGGATAAGTCAACAGAAACCACTAGCCAGTTTATAGCACCTTTTGTAACATGAAAGAGGAACGAGGGAAGAATAAAAAGCCCTGTCAAGCAGAAATGTTGAACATTTTTTAACTAGGCTAAGGTCCCTAGGAAAGAGTACCTTGTAGAGCTTTCCTTTCTTGGCATAGTGGTTGACTACAGGAAGAGTTATAGATTTATATACTTTTAGGCGCTCCTTGACTGTATGTTCATTATCATCAACTCTCCCCTGAAAAGAAATGTTATATTATTTTTTCCTCTTTAGAACGAAACTAAAACATAAAAGCATATGCATTCTTTTTATACAAGTATTAACATCACCTCATTCCGGTTCAATACTCGTTTGACCATTACTTCTTCAGGGCAATCAAAGAAAAGCACAAAGTTCGGCTCAGCACCAATCTGCATTTACATCTGAACTTCATAAGCTTTACAATCAACCACAGATCACTGAGTTCATAGTGCACTGGGTAAACTGGCAAAAGGTTTCCCATAAACAACTAAACATGGCTAGAGAGTATATTGATAGATAATGCTCATTACAATTAAAGATAAGAGAAGCATCTCATTGAAGGAAGTAAGGAACTTACGATCCTTTCATACGCTATTCGGTTCTCTTCACTTCTTGGAAAACCATCTATTAGAAACTTGCAATTTTCAGCTGATTCAATTGCCTTTTTAATCAGCTTGACAGTCACCTCTGATGGAGCAATACTTCCTTGCGTCATTAACTTTTGAATCATGGCACTAAATTCAGACTGAAAGATATTACATTTTTTTCGGGAACTGAACTAAAAATCCACAATGTGAAGCGTGGAATGCATACCCATTCTCAGAGCCGGAATACATCTCTTTCCTCAATAGATCTCCTGCACCTACGTGTTTGAACCCAAAAGTTTCTGCAATCTTCAGGCATTGAGTACCTTTACCACTACCAGGACCTCCTAAAAGGACAGCGCAACTGCTCAGTAATTGCATATTTTACCCATATAATCTGATAAACAGTATATGCAACAGCCATTTTGTCTATTCGCATGTATAATCATGTGTCTAACTTTAGCTGAAAAACTGCCATTAAGGGGGAACCAATCTACCAGTGTCTACATAGTCATGTGATTAAACAAGCCGATATTATTGGTTGTCTGCAAAGGAACCTATATCCATTCACTTTCCACTATAAACTAGCAAAAATTGGGATGAAGGCAGACCCTTTTAACAAAACCAACAATTTCCGTTGATGCAAGCATGGGAAAGATTGACAAAAAGTCCCAACATTTAGGCTTGAAACACTGTTTTAAACAAAAGTGATATGAGCATAGGTAGCTCAATCACAGACATAATAAGTAATATGACAGCATTACTTCTAGACTTATTTGTTGTGTTTCTGCTTTACTTGAGCCGAGGGTCTTTTCGAACAGCCTCTCTATCTGCCAAGGATAAGATTTGCGTACATTCTAGCCTCCCCAGACCCCACTTGTGGGATTACACTGGGTATGTTGTTGTACTTCTAGACTTATTCTCTTCATCCAACAAGAGAGTTCTAACTAGTATCATGAAAATGTCCACTTTGCCATTACGAAATCTTTTTGCTTAATGTTATACACGATTAAATGAGAACCACTACCAAAATTCTCAATAAAAGCTTGTAATGTTCCATCCCCTGTCACCACCTCACCCCACCCCCCAAGAAAAAGGAGAAAAATTAAATACTACTTCAACAAACAACAACAAAAATGTACCAGTCTACTTAGAGATTGGAGTGATATCTATCTCAGATTAGCTGAAATTTTAACTGAGTTTGTCTTGCAGAAATGTAGGGTAAGGTTGCGTACAATTGACCATTATGATCCGGCACTTCCCTGGACCCCGCACATAGAGGGAGCTTGGTGCACCGGACTGGCCACACTCATAGCAGAGATAAATTAATCAAATTTCAACGAGATAAAACCAGTATGTGAATAGTGCAGATTAAATAGAGTAAAAAGTGAAATTAGTTTTACCCAAAACAAAAGCGACAAAAGGGCTATTTCTTCTGGAATAGCTTTCACCTTCTACCTACACGCGTACAAAGAGGGGGGGGGGGGGGAACAGGAGTCAATAAACATTTCATAGAAAAATAATTCACTGTACAGAAACAAAACAAATGGAAGATATTAAAAGCGATATAAATGAATTACCGGTTTGACGATTTCAGTACAAAATGCTTGACAAATCTTCAGCTCATCAGCTCTTCTCACCTATTTACAGTAGAGAAAATTGACAACAATACATTGAGAGATTTGGATCAATTGGTGAATTAAGTAGCAAAATATACCTGTGAAAAGAAGAGAGGGAGTGAATTCAAACGCCTCCACATCTCCAAAAGTTGAATTTGGAGTCCGAGTGAGTGCAATAAGTGTTGAGTCCCATTAACAATACATGTCGACACGAATTTTCCAGATCGGGTTGGGTCTTGCCACTTCTTCGATGAGAGTTTTTTAGTACCCTAGGCCCTACCCCTACTACTGAAAACACGAAAAATGGAATGTTAAAGTTTGGTTTAATTTTAACGGTTCAACAATATGTCTTTTAAGTTAGGTTAAATTTGATTTAAGATTTTGCAAATATTGTTTCGAATATGAAAATAATATATGGGTTAGAGTCTTCGATAATATTTAGTTTGAAATTGTGTATCAACATGAATTTTACCATAAGAAAGTAAATATTTTGTGAGAGAAAATTTTTATTCCTATTTAATAAAATACTATCCAAGCTAGTTTTCAACTTTGAAAGTTTAAGATGGTATTTTGATTGGCTTAAACGTTGGTCAAATTAGCTTGTTCTTTTTAACTTATTTGAGTGTTCGATAAAAAAAGTACTTCAAAAAATTATGAAATACTTAAAATAAGTCAAAAGCAATATGTTCAACTCCACTTATTGCTTTTTGGCTTATAAGTTATTTTGCTTTGACCATTACTTTTACCTTTTATCTTTTATAATTATCTTAATTCCAATAATATCCTTAGTAACAAAAGCCCTGACTCGACCTTTTCTTTTCTTTTCTTCCTGCTACATAACTTCTCCTTCTTCTACCAATTTGAACTAAGGTTGTTCAGTGGGCCGGGTCGGGATCGGGCCGACCCGGTCCGACACGATACCCTCCCCGCTCCGATCCCCCTAAAAAAAGTTCGGTGTCGAAATTCGAACTCGGGATAGGACCTAGGCTCATCCCGCCCGTCACGATCCTGATAGGACCTGACCCTACCCCGTCCCGCCCTCCAGCTCCCCTCCCCCTTTGCAAAAATAGTTGTTGCAACAACGATCAAATTTTGATTTTATCCGTTGTGCAACGGCTATAACGACCATGTTTGCCCCTACCCCATAAAACCCCTTTACCCCCTTAATATTTATTTTTAACCCCTAAGTTAGTATATTTACACTTTAACCCTATATCTCAACTATAAATACCTCATTTTCCTCTTCATTTTTCTCACAAATCTTCCTACCATCTCTCTAATCTCTCAACTTATCTCTCTACAATTCTACATTAAATACTAAATATTATATATATTTTTTGCTCATTTATATCAAAGTTCAAATATTGGGAGTGAAGTTGGTAACTAGCTTGAGGATCATTCATCGAGCAAAGTTTCAATTTTTAACCTCGATTACACGTCGAGGTTACGTCGGCGTTTTGTACCTTCGTTCCTTCTTTAAATTATTATTGTTACTTAATTTTAATTATCGCACTTAATTTCATTTACTTTAATTATTTATTTGCATAATTATAATGGAACGCTTTGGACGTATGATTAAGGGTAAATGTAAGGGTGTTTCTTCTAGTAAGGGTAACAAAGGTAAGGGTACTTCTTCTAGTAATCATATTCCTAGTCCCGATGATTTGATTGATTTTACTGATATAGATGAAACTACTTTTTTTAATGATATACCATTAGATGATGATGTATATTCTGCATCTGAACCAGACTTTAATTTTGACGATAATGACACACTCAATATTGCACCTCAACCTCAGATTGAGTCTCAGCCTCAAACTGAAACTGAAATGCCTCATATTCCCCCTAGTATGAGTCGAGGCCCCACACAATGAAAATTAAAATTAGCTGCATGAGATTTTTTTGATAGGGACCAAGAGAATCAAGTAGTTAGCTGTAAATTTTGTAAAAATATTTATAAATTTAAAACTGAAAAAGGTCAAGGTGAGACAGAAGGTTAATTGAGACATGTACAAGGCGAGCACACAACTAGGTAGAATCAATACCAGGCTAAAAAGTCGAGTATGCCAATGTCATCTGAGTCGGGACAAGGATCACATAGTGTCCCCGACCAAGTACATGGTCAAATTAACCCGAGGACGGGGGGAATTTTTGGTCCTAAATATGATAAAAACAAAGATATGGAAAATATGGTAAAATTAGTTGCGGTGGAGGGTTTGCCTTTTTCATTTCCTTCCTCTCCTTGTTTTATTCATTACATTCGAGAAACATAAAATCATGCTTTTAATGATTTTCCTAGATCAATTGTTAGAAGAGATGTTTTTAAATTTGCATGTGAATATCAATAATATTTACGTTATGCATTGTATCATTTTAATGGAAAAGTGGCTATCACTTCTGACATAGGCCGTAGTACTAACGGTAATGATTATTTAACTGTAACATGTCATTGGATAGATCATAATTGGTCTATGCAAAAATATTTTAGCATATAGATATATTGATGATAGGCACACAGAAACTTTTATTGCACAAAATATTCATGAAATTTGTGATTATTATGGAATAATTGATAAAATTATAACTATTACATTAGATAATGTTACTTCTAATGATTATGTTATAAGACTTTTAAAAGTTCGATTAACTCCATCTTTTCCTGATCATTTTCAAATAAAATGTGTGTGTCATATTTATAACTTAGTTGTAAATGATGGCCTAAAACTTTTTGAAAATATTCTTGATAAAAAACAATTTTCTATAAACTTTATTTTTAAAGGTAAAAAAATACAAAGACGCAAAGAGTATAAAAAAACTTATCACGATTGTGGATTACCTTATAGAAAAATTCCTGAAGAATTAGCGACTAGGTGAAATTTTCTATATGAACAACTACTTGTTGCTTACGATTATAGAAGACCTATAACTTTATTATTTAATGCCTATAATAAAAATCCAAGGGATATGCTTGTAGATAATGATTGTGATTTTTTTTTAGAACTTATTGGATTTTTAGAGAAAATTTTTCAAGTTACTAAAGAATTTTCTGGTATTTATTATCTTACTATTTCAACTATGTTATTTTATATAGCTCTAATATTTTTGTTACTTAATGAATATATCGAAAAACAAACTTATAAGGCATCTATTGTAAAAATGTTTTAAAAAATTTAAAAATACTTTTTTCCCATTATTTATATTATTGGTGTTGTATTAAATCCAACTATTAAAGTAGACGGCTGTAAAACACTTGTTGAAGCGATTTATGATTGTATAGCAATACTTTCACCTCCAAGTCCAAATGAAGAATCAACTCACGAACCAACTAAAGAAGAAGTTACGTCTAGCATATACACTGAATACAAAAAAGTGTATATGTATTACCAACAACAAAGTGCAAATAATCAACCGGCTTTTGTACCATCTTCTACTACTTTGCTGCAACCTTATAAAAAACATGTGGTTTCTGCTGCTAGTATTCAAGGCCTTAGAAATAAAATGTTTAGTGGTTCAACTTCTTCACAAGTTAGCGAACTTGATGTTTATATTTCGCAGGGTATTGTACCGTACAAATTAATTGTCAATGATGAAGGACATGAAGACTTGCTGAAATACTGGAGGGAGAATGAGAAGACATTTCCGACTCTATCAAAGATGGCCTGAGATGTGTTGAACATTCAAGCGTCATCAACAGAGTCTGAAAGCGTTTTTTCTGCGGGAAAATTTTAAATAGGAGAGCACAGACATTCATTGGCGGGAGATACATTGGATATGGCACTTCTATTTAGAGATTGGATTCGAGCGGGGCGTAGAAGGTGCGGTCAACCGGAGATCAACGAAGAAGAATACTACAACTACAACGAAATCTTGTCCGATGGAACAGGAAGCGACGTCGAACAATTTGACCAACAACTTTCAATTCCAACCGAAGATCCTCAAGACATTGTGAGGAAATTAGAAAAAGTATGGTTAACTATGTAATTGTTTTAATTGCAATTTTACTATGTGATTTGCAACTTTTGAACAACAACACAAAGTTACAATTTTGAAATTGTATTACAAAAAAATCATATTTCTATTAAATAATATAAGAGGCACAAAAACAACATTGAGATGTTTTTATTACACTATCTTGTTCAATTATTGAAGTATTTATATACATTATTTTTTTAAATTAAGCATCTACAAAAATAAAACGGAAATCCCGATCCCGATCCGACTCCGCCCCGTCCCCCCAACACCGGTCCCCTTTTCCGGCGGGATGTGGGACGGGACGGGACATCTGCCTATCCCGCTAATCCCGCCGGAGCCCGATCCCGTCGGGACCCGCCCCTCCCCGGCCCACTGGCCACCCCTAAGTTAAAAACTCCTTGGAACTTTTTGTGGAGCTTGGTTCACAGTATTACAAGAACTCAATATTTTTTTTATTTCTCTTGGTCAAGATATTCACTGTTTTATGTTTGTAGAATTTGAATAATTCTTCACATTTTCCCTCGTTTTGCTCTTCAGTGAAATGCATTTGGGAAAATTCTGAGCAAATCACATAGATGGGTGGTGCACTTTAATTGTGATATCATAATTGAACAAAAAATTGTCCATCTCAAAAGAAACAAAATTTGTTTAGGAATCAGTTAAATTTTCTAAAATCAAATAACAGCTGAAACATAGCCACTTCCAATAAATAATTTGTATTTATTAGTAAAACTGAAAATGAATTGAAATATATATTTTTATATATATGAATAAAATAGAATTAGAAATCTTGAAATAATAATCTCCTTTATAGTGCTAACAATTTTTAAGGATATTTCTGTCATTTTAATAGAAATAAAGTGTTTCTTGACATTGTTTTACCAAATACCTCAATAAATTTTTTTCAGCTTCAGCACTTCTATCCAAACACATATCTGGTTATTTATAAAATAAGTTTCAATATTTAAAAAGTGTTTTTCAACAAGTGCTTAAAAGCTACTTAAATTCAGTCAATTCAAACGGTGTTAAGAGTCCCACATCTGATATGGAATGGGAACATGGACTCCTTATATGGACTTGGACAATCCTCACCCTATAGCTTTTGGGGTTGAATTAGACCCAAAATTCATTTTTACATGGTATCAGAGGCAGACTCCATTCCAATTCTTTGTTTACCGATGTTGGACCCCTAAATTATATTATTCATGCTCCAGTTAACAAGGTCTGGGCGTGCGGGGGAGTGTTACGAGTCTCACATCGTATATGGATGAAAACATGTACTCCTTATATGGACTTAGAAAATCCCCACCCTACAAGCTAGCTTTTGAGGTTGAGTTAGACCTAAGATTCATTCTTACAGGGCTCTAAGTTGGTATTCTGCCATGCTTAATCGAAGATGATTTCTGTATTTCAAAGTTTAAGTTGGTATTCAGCTATGCTTAGGGTTCGTTTGGAAATGCTTTCAAATTATGATTTGAAATTCTTGATTTGAAATTCTTGATTTGAAGTTGAAATTTTATTTGGATATCCAATTTGGATTTTTAAGTTATGTTTTTGTCTCATAACATGAAAAATCCATAATTTGTGAAAACTATTATAGAATCTTATCAAATGAACAAATCATAATTCATAAATAAGGCATCAGAATTTTTTAAGGCACCGCATTAATTAATCGCATAACGTCATGTTCCTTTTATAAATAAATGCTTGCTATTATATGATATTACAAACTTTCAAATACACATAATTTTACAAAGATTCACTAGTTCAATAAATCAACAATAATAGTAACTAGCTATTCGTTAATATAACCCTCCCACATGATACATACAATTTCTTTACGTCGAGCTTGGGTCTTGTTTTGAAATTTTAAAATGATGAATCTTTTTTTACAAATATAAACTTATGGGTCAAATTTTATATTTTAAAAATTTTGAAATCACAATTTGGATTTTGAATCCTACTTCTTGAAGAATTTGAGATTTAAAACCATGATTTGAAATCGAAGTTGAAGTTTTGTGCAAATTTCATAAACATACACTGATTTCAAATAAAAACTTAAAATTGGGATTCCAAATCCTATGGCCAAAAGTCTACTTAATCCGAAATTATTATTTTTGCATAACTTTCCCATGTATAATATAATTGCTCCCTCCATTTCAAAATATTTGTCTTACTTTCCTTTTATATGCTTCTTTACTTTTTTGGCAACTCTTTTATTTTAATTTTCCACGTGGCACGTTGAAGACCACAAGATTAAAAGGTATTTTGATACATTCTACATATCTTTAGTTAACAATAACATGATCAAAATCTTCTTTAATTTCGTAACCTCCGTGCCAAGTCAAAATCATACAAATATTTTGAAACAAATGGAGTATAAGGATAAAAAAGCAACTAAACATTATATTAATTATTGCTAATTATTATGTGAACATTAAATCTTCTAAAATTCCTACCAAAACTTATAGTATAAACTTATGTTTATTTTATACGGATATTAGCTCTTCTAAAACTCAGACCAAACGACCCCTTAATCCATTTGTTGGGACAACTACTTGAGAAGTCATAAATGAGCATCTTATTTTTCATTTTCATCTAGATTTTCATTTATCTGAAACAGTTATCAATTTCGTGTCGGGTCTTTCATCATCTAATAACCCTGAAAAGGGTAGGAATCTAGATGGTAGTATACTTGAGTTGACTTTAAAATCTATCCAATAACAAAGATGTAGCATGGAAGCGGTTGTTATTAACTCGAAATTCATTTTAAAAAAAAGTCTATAACCTTCTACCAATATTAACATCATAATTGCAGAGACTACACTTATCAAGATTATAATTAAAAACACATAGTCTAAAAATCATACCTCTTGTAGATTTTTCAGGTCACTGGAATGCTCACTCACCCTAACTCTTGACTCCCTTTCTTCTTCACTGATAACGGGATAAATGGCCTAGGTGCTAGGAGACTCAACAGACTCTTCCTAAAAATCTTTTAGAGAGGAGGGTTTTTGGACTAATATGATTTTAAGTATAAACTTTCAAAGTGTTCTTTCTCTGGTATTATGATATTGTTATTGATATGGATTATAGAATAAGAGGGTGTTTAGCCAGACATTGAAGTTTCTTTAAAGGAAGATTTTTATTACAGATTTCGAATATCTCAAACGGTTACAATGAGGCTCCTTATATAGATAAGCTCAAGATTGTTGCCATAATTGATTACATTATTTCTACAGTAGTATGATGGCTATACTATTACTGAAAAGTTGTAAAGTGTATATAGTAACTTGACATATTTTTCAAAAAGTCTATAGTAATTGCGTGAAAGTTGTCTTGTCTTGTTGCATTGCAGCCTTCTTTTTCTTTGAATGTCTTTATTGCATCTTGTCTTATTGCATCTTTGTCAAAAAGTTGTTGTAGCTTTCTCTTTCTTGAATGTCTTTATTGCATTTTATCTTGTTGCATCTTTGTAGTAGCTTTCTCTTTCTTCATTGTATCTGGAAGATTTTTTTATAGTAATATGATAACATGATGGTAGTATTGTTGTAATATGGGTCTCTTTGTAGTTGGACTACATTGGGTTGTTATTAGAGTATCATAGTCTTGTTGTAGTTAAAACTACATTGGGCCTTGTTTTATCATGCAAAAGGATTAGAAGATCCTTCTTTTTTAATAGTATGAGTAGTATTGGTAACATTTTTAGTACTGATTGCAGGCCTTTTTCTCTGACCTGCTAAAAGCTGATATTGCTCCATAGTTGCTTTGGCATGTCTATGTTTCATGTTCATGATCCGGTCGTGCATGTTAGTAAGTTCCATAGTATCTTGGGATAGTATTAAAAGAAATAATCTCCTTGATTATTTTCATTAATTGAAAAATTATTTATACAAGTTACATATTTCCATAATAGGAGAATCTTATTCCTATTCTACTCCTAAAACCTTATTCTATTTGGAGATGAACTATACAATTATGGTAAGAGTACAAGACTAATTAAGGTATACTACAACTATACAAAACCTTGTACAATAATGTTACAAACCGTGTACAATAATGCATCAATAACCGTAACCATCCAATACCAAATATACATAGGATATACACGTGCATAACGTGTATATCTCATGTATATTTGGTATATTTAACACACACCCGCAGTCATAGCAGGCGGTCTTCGAACGCTGAGACTGTCCCTAAAATCTTCAAAAAGGACCGAGGGAAGATCCTTTGTAAAGATGTCTGCAATTTGATATCTTGACGGGACATGACAGACGCACACTGAGACTGTCCCTAAAATCTTCAAAAAGGACCGAGGGAAGATCCTTTGTAAAGATAGATGTCTGCAATTTGATATCTTGACGGGACATGACACACGCGTACCTGATCCCAAGCAATCTTTTCGCGGACAAAGTGAATGTCCATCTCGATATGCTTAGTGCGTTTTGAACCGGATTACCAGAAAGGTAGATGGCACTAATATTATCCCAATACACTAAGGTTGCCTTCTGAATGGGACAATGAAGCTCCAAAAGCAAATTACGTAACCAACATGATTCCGAGACCACATTAGCTACCCCTAGATATTAAGCCTCGGCACTTGAGCGGGATATAGTCGACTGACGCTTTGCCGACCAGGAGACTAAGTTGTTGCCCAAAAACATACAATAGCCCGACGTAGACCGTCTGATGTCGGGACAACCACTCCAATCAGCATCTGTATAGGAGACAATTGTGGACATCGAGGATGGATATAAATGCAAACCATAGTCAAGTGTACCTTGAATATACCGAATGATGCGTTTGAGCGCATTCATGTGCTCAATTCTGGGATCATGCATGAACAAACACACATGCTGGACAGCATATGTAATATCTGGTCTCGTAAAGGTAAGATACTGAAGGGCCATTTCCAGATTGCGATACCGGGTCGGATCCTCGTAGGGTATGCCGGCCGCGACACTTGTTGACACCCAATTTTGTCCCATCTTTTATGATTTTATTTGCAATTTTTAATATTTTTGACACTTTAAAACAATTTTAAAATATAGGCATATATATGTATATATATCATTATTATTTGCATTTTTATTGTCATTTGCAATTTTATATCATAATCATACTTTTATCCTAATATTATATGTTATTTTATTTTCGCAAAACGGCATTGCATTTTATATTTTTATTTTTTAAGCATCAAGCATTTTCACAAATATTATATTTTATCATATTATCATCTTTACAATTTATAAATTTTGCAAAGCTTTCTTTTTATATAATAAAACCCATTTTTATATTTTTAAACCCATAACCCATTTTATATCTTAACCCAAAAACAATTTTACCCATTTTCGGACCGCATCCCAAGGCCCATATTCGGCCCATCTCCCCTTCCCTTTATTTCCCCCCTTTAAACCAAAACCCTACATAAAAAAAACATAACAACAAAACAAAAACCAAAACCCTACCCTTTTGCTCCCAGATCAGCAGCCGCACACACCCCCACACCCCTAACACCCGCCACCGCACACACCACCACCCTACACCACGATGCGCCGACACCGTCGCCCAACGCCACCAACCTACCCCATCACTTCACCCATACCTACACCCCCAAAATCCGAAACCCATCCATAAAATACCTTTTTTTTGTTGTTCACTATTTTGGGGGTCGATTTTTGTGGATTTTTGTCCGAAAAGAGGGAGTTTTGGTCGGAGCTTATATCGGAAATCGGGTATAATTTTGCCTTTTTTGCTCACTATTGGGTCGGGTCAACCCGATTTAGGTAAGATTCCCTGTTTTATATGCTTGATATTGTATTGTTGGTTACCTGAAAATTTGAAAAGAATTTGATTCGGGTCGGGTCACTAACTCGGTTCGAATGAATTTCCAGATTTTATGTTTTATATGTGTTGTTGGTTATTTGAAAATTTGGAAAGAATTTGATTCGGGTTGAAATATACGATTCGGGTCGGGTCACTGACCCGGGTCGGGTCGACCCGGTTCGAATGAATTTCCAGATTTTATGTTTTATATGTGTTGTTGGTTATTTGTAATTGGAAAGAATTTGATTCGGGTTGAAATATTCGATTCGGGTCGGGTCGACCCGGTTTGGTTAAATTCCAGATTTTTGTGTGTTAATATTTTGTTGTTGGTTACCTGAATTTTGGAGGAAAATAGAGTCGGGTTGAAATGCCCAATTCGGGTCGGGTCGACCCGGTTTGAATAAATTCCAGATTTTTGTGTATTAATATTTTTGTTGTTGGTTATCTGAAAATTCAAAAAAAAAATGTTGATTCCGGGTCGGGTCAACCCGAAATCCGGGCCGGATCACTGTTCAGGGTCCGAGTCGGAACAAATTTTAGAATTCGGGTCGGACGTTTTAATTGGGAACTGTTGGTTTATTTTGGCATTTAAATATTCATACACGGATATCTTGTATTTTGTTGTTTTATCATTGATATAAATACTGCACTTAGGCCGATAAAATTAAATTCGAGGTCGTGCTTTTTGCTGTTTTATTGTTTTACTATTTTGAATTAAATGCTGAATTTTAGGCCGATGAAATTAAATTCGAGGCCGCGCTTTTTGATGTTTTATTGTTTTGAATTAAATGCTGCATTTTAGGCCGATGAAATTGAATTCGAGGCTGCGCTTTTTTTTTTTTTTTTGTTTCTCTGTTTTCAATTATTATTTTTGGCATTTAAACATCCGTGCAACGGATATCTTGTTGTTTTACTTGTTTTGAATTAAATACTGCATTTTTGGCCAATGAAAAAATATCCGTCGATTTTTGAGGCCTCCACAGTTGTAAAGACGAAAAATAAAACTTCTGGGCAAGGATGAGACTTAAACCTTTTTATTTCATCCGAGATCAACATGTTTTAGTAGGCGATGCGACTAAAATAACCAACATGTTATATGTTCGCAGCCACGACGTGATTATAATGATCTTTTCTTTTTTTCATCCGAGAGACCAACATGTTTAGTAGGCGAGGCAATTAAAATAACCACCGAGTCATATGTTTGCAGCCACGACGTGATTGGAATGATCTTTTCAAAATTTAAGTCTGAGCCCTCCGTAATCAAAACATTTATTGTTTTGGATACGGATCCGAAGTTATGTATATTCAATTGTTTCTAACCGTTTATTCTTGACAGCTTGCAAAGATAAAGTCAAAGAAGGCAAATACCCCTCGGAGATTACTTATTTTTGTTGTTGTCTTTTACTTTCTTTAATTCAGCTTTATTTCATTCTGTATTGTAATATTACTGTACTCGTGAAATTTTTGAAATATTTAGAATAGGTAGACATATAATTAATTAATAGGGTAGTCTAAAACTGGAAACCCATCACTAGTTTATCTAATTTTAGGCTCGTTGCCCATAATAATCACCTTGCATACATTTTTATCAATTTTCATACAAATGCATACTTATACTTTTTTTCAGCCTTACATGTATATTAATGCCATACAAATACATACTTGTACAAAATTTATCATTTTATTAACATCTTGTAACATTATTTTTATATTTGTAAAAACATGTATTTTTCTTAGCATAACAATTAACCTGAATTTGATCGGATAACCGCAAGTTAGCGGATCTTAAAGGATGTCTAACCCCTTCCCTTTAGGATAATAAAGAACCCTTACTTAGAATCTCATTAGTTTTGTAGACCATAAATCGGAGTTATTTTGCAGCATTTAGTTAACATTCAGGTGCCCTAATTCACCTTAGAATAATTAGGTGGCGACTCCTCAAAGCAAACATTTTTATTCGATCCAGAGGGAATTACGCCATCCCATCGCGAAGCTCGGGTAAAAAACGGGCGCGACAACATGGCGACTACGCTGGGGATACTTTCAGGTTCTTAACCATAGCAAATTCAGGTTAATTATTATTATGCTTTATATTGCTCCTTATTTGATTTATTGTTTTTAATTGTTTACTTCTTGAAATTTTGTATGTTTAACTGCTTTAATTTCTATATTCTTTTACTGCTTTCCTTAAATTGGCATTCCGCTCATAATTCTTCCACTATGGAAAATTGACACTATCACACATTACACGCGAGGTGTGTTTTGCGCACCCGCAAATTCTTTTAAATTTCCAAATTTTAGGAGAGTTGGCATATGCGCGGAGTGTCCGGACCATCCGGTGGCCGTGTAGCCTTCTCACTCGAGTAGTTCGCTCGGGAACCTTGAGTCCAGTAAGCCAAATCTTAGAAAATTTAGGATAGAGCTATACCACCTTTTATTTTAAGTCATGCATTCATACACCAATAGGTGGGTCGATCCTTGGCATTGACTCCACAATTAAGGAATTTACCAAATTGTCGAAGGTCTCACGACCCAACGACCCATCATCCTGTTATATGTAGCGTGATAATGATGGACTAATGCAAGCCTAATCATGACATGTCGATATTGGAAAATGTACATGTTGACACCCAATTTTGTCCCGTCTTTTCCAATTTATTTGCAATTTTAAATATTTTTTAACACCTCAAAAACAATTTTAATCTATATACATACATGCGTATATATATATTATTATTCTCTTATTATTATTATTATTCGCATTTTTTACTATCATTTGCATTTTTATCATAATCATAAGTTTTATTCGAAAAAAATCCATGTTATTTTATTTTCGCAAAATTGCATCGCATTTCCATTTTTTATTAAGCATTAAACATTTCGCAAATATTATAATTTTTATTATTATCACATCGTTATGTTATTTTAAATAATTCACATCTTTTACAAAACAAAACTAATATGTTTAATATTAAACCCCTTTTTATATTTTTTAAACCCATAACACATTTTATTTCCCAACCCAAAACAATTTATTTCTACCCATAACAATTTATAACCCATTTTATTTCCCAATCCAAAAACAATTTCTACCCCAAACAAAACCCAAAACAAAACAAACAAACCCCCCCCACCAAATCAAAAACCTAACACCCCACACCTCCGGTCACCTCACCACCTACCCTGACACCACCACACCCCTCCCATCACTTCACCATACCCATACCCCCAAAATCCGCAACACGCGCCCCAAAAATCAGATTTTGTCCCCCCCTTTATTTTGAATTTCGAATTCGTTTTAGGGGGGTTGAACGTTGGGGTTTGACACCTATAAAAACCCCCTTGGTTCACTGATTTTAGGAGGGTTTTTTTTTCGGAGGTTTTTCGGAGCTTTTGGAGGATTTTTTTTGAGTTTCTTTTCAGGTCCAAAAGGAAGAAAAATTTTCTTGTTACAAAATACTCCTTTTGATTCTTAATTTCAATCCGAAAAACCCCCTTTTGTTCTTCACATTTCGGGTTGGGTCAAAAATCCGAAAATACTACTTTTCTTTTCCCTAAATCCACCCTCAAAATATCTGATTTTTTTTTATTTTTGGTTCGAATTCGGCTCGGGTCACTGCCGGGTCGGGTCAAACATCCGAAAATCAGAAACAGAGTCCCATTTCCAGAAAAATCAGAATTCAAAAAAATCTACAACAAAAATCAGTATTCTAACATTTCCGGGCGGATTCGACGATTCAAAGCAACGCTTCGGTTCGCTACCCGGAAAAGGTTAGACTCGTTCCAATTCTTCTATATTTCTTTAAGCTTATTTGATTGTGTGTTATGCTTGATTTAGTATGATATTTTGCTAAGTAATGTAGTCTTGATTAATTAATATGATAATGCGACGTTTTGCTTATAATTGTATATATGTCGTTGGGATATTTCTGATTTGAAGTAGATATGTGATAGATGATATTACCTCGATGTGTTGGTTAACTAATTATTGTCATTAGCTTTAATAAGGTATCTTGGGTTCATTATTAAATGCAATACGGATAATGTAAGATTAATACGTGTTTGGAAGGGCTATGGCTTGATTAAATACTCTTAGGACACCTAGCGGATTGTTGATATTCAAATTATTGTACGTTGTGTAAGTTGTTAGTTTGGTGGCTGCCTAATTAATAAAAAAACGAGCATACTTTAATTGATTTAAATGGCGATACTTACATGTTATATTCTAGATTAATATGTGCAATTTTAAAAGGAGTATATTATCCATGTTTAATATAATAGTATGTGCGTTGGGTTTAAGTCTATGATTGTCATGTTTCTTTAAGATTAAGACGAGTTCAACGAATTTATCATGTATGTTTACTTAATTTATACATTGGTCTTCCTTGCCTCTTTTATTCTTGTTTAAATTTAGAGCTGGTTGTGTTAGCATATATTCTTTCTTCGGCTACTTTAATGAGCTAAAATCTGAAAAAATAATGTCTCGAGGACATGTAAATATACGGCCTTGAATTTTCATTCCTATGTACATTTAATGTTGTATATTTCGTGTATATATATATATTAGGAATATTCATGTGTTTATATCTTTCGTTCCGTCTACTAATCCTTTTCCTTTTCTTTTATTTACATGAAATGCATCGGGAGTAACGAAGAGTCTCGTTATAAGACTCATCATGACTTCGTCCGAAATGAAGAACCACATCTATGTTCATTGCATTCCCCGCTCTCGGAACTTCAAAACAAATAGGGTGCCGATGATATTGTCATCTGTCTTGGCCGCCACTTCTATTTATTGTCTAATTTTGTCTTTCCATATTATTTGGGTTGTAATAATTATTTAATTATGTATCGTCATTAGAATGCTTAGAATAATTAGGCCGCGAATAGATGAATGAATAGGATAGTCTAACTGCCGTTAGTTTATTTCTTAGGCTCATTTGAATTGGAAACCATCGCTAGCTTTATTTGTTTAGGGCCGTCTTGTATGTTCCAAACTTAGCCTCTAGTTACTTTGCTATATTTTTTTTAGGTTCGTTATGCATGCTTTAATATCTTTCAAAATAATTTGGCTATCTATTATTTACTTTCTTTAAAAAATAAGGTTTGCATTCTATCCGATTTGCAACCTTGAAAGGTTTTTTCATAAAAAAAAAAATTGCTTCTTTTATTCAATTGCCAAATACGTATTTTTCTAAATAAATATAACTTCTGGGCAATGATGAGACTTAAACCTTATATTTACATCCGAGATCAACATGTTTAGTAGGCGAGGTGATTTAAATAACCAAACAGGTTATATATTCGCAGCCACGACGTGATTATAGTGATCTTTTCTTTTCATTCGAGATACCAACACGTTTAGTAGGCGAGGTGACTAAAATAACCAAAAAGGTTATATATTCGCAGCCACGACGTGATTATAGTGATCTTTTCTTTTCATCCGAGATACCAACACGTTTAGTAGGCGAGGCAATCAAAATAACCACTTAGTCATATGTTTGCAGCCAAAGGAGTAATTCTTAGTGTAATATTAACCTGAGTTTGACCGGATAACCGCAAGTTAGCGGATCTTAAAGGATGCCTAACCCCTTCCCTTTAGGATAATAAAGAACCCTTACCTAGAATCTCAAATAGTTTCGCAGACCTTAAAATCGGAGTTTACATTGCAGCACTTAGTTTAATATTTAGGTGTCCTAATTCACCGTAAAAAATAATTAGGTGGCGACTCCTCAACCCTCATACCCAGGAATCACCGGATACGTTGTGCTCCGCCTCCGACCACTCGCGGGTCGGGTAAAAATTGGGCGCGACAGTACATACGTTTTGTCTTCATTTCCAACAAAAGCATTGCAGTTTGACAGCTTGGATTATTCTGTCATTATCTCTCATATTTGGCGTTTAGGCTCACCTCTGGCATAAGAGAGGCTCCATGCATGTTAGGACGCACATTTAATTCTCGCACAATTTGTTTGCTATTTTTCTTCTTTTAACTCTGTACATATTATTTAACGCAATAAATACCTGCTTCAATTCTTTACATATCATACCATGTCGCTTGCAACTCTGGGACAGAAATTGTGTCACTGCCATAGGATAAAGCGTTCTTGAACATCAAGACTCGGACCTCGTGCAGCAATCAGGGGAGTTTTTTACCATACTTTCACACTCCTACATTTTATTATTCTTTTAGTGACTTTCCTCCTTTCACCCGGTGCTCTTATTTTTGCAGGAAGATCGTCCTCGCGAACAGTCAGGGGCGGTCGTTTTAAAACATTATCTCTGGATATACTCCGGGAAAGAACAAAGCCAAAGGGCTTTCACAAAGACGACCGGAAGATGTTTTGACTGGAAAAAGTCAGCCAACACCAGAGTCAACGAGGCGTTACTCTAGTTGTCTATACTTGTTTTTTATATATATTTTGCAAATTCAGTTGATATGCTTAATTTTTGTTACATAATTTCTTTATATCATACATTTTTACAACATATCTTTACGAACTACGATTGTCTGATTCTCACCATACGATGTGATACGTAGGTAACCCTTCTCGGGTGCGACACCCCCTAAAAAAATCAAAAAATACAAAAAAAAAAAAAAAAATGATTCTGGTTTATCAATCTTTTTTTTTCATTACATCCTAATGGACAATCTTTTTTCATTACATTCTATTGTTGACAATTATTTTTTTTCATTGCATTCATCCTAATATGGACAATTACTTTTTCATTGCATACAGTTTTTACTTACTATCCTATCGTGGATAAAAAAAAATTTCAATCATACATTTTTTATAACCTTTCTTCATAACATACGCACACCTGATTCTCGTCAAAGATGAGATACGTAGGCAGCCCTATTTGGGTTCGGTACCCTTTATTCAAAAAAAAAAAAATTAAGAATCATTGATTGACTTGGTTGATACCAACACAGTTAGAAGTGTGCATAGGAAAGAACAAGTGGAGAAGACCGACTTCGTGGTAAACCGTTGATTCTTCTGGTACCTCTCATTCACGCCTGTGTTGACACTTAAAAAAGTGTTTTGCATGCTTCCAAGATATGAACAAAGGCAATCTCATCGTTTCATGTGCATTGTGTGGTGAGTTTTTAGAATAATTTCAATTGCATTGCATTGTGATCTAGAACTTGGCTCGAATGTTTGTTGAGGCGAAATCCTGAGTAACACTTGGTATAGGAAAGGATTGTAGGCTTTCTTTGATCCGTTTGAGCCTTTCCAGCTTACCAAATAACATTATCCGTAGTACCTCCTGTTTGAGCCTGAAACCTATTTTTTTTAACAACCACATCTTATGCCTATACCCTTTCTGAGTGCGTACACGCACTATCCCTCTTTTGGCCCGACCTCCTTGAGCTCGTCAGAAATATGCAAATTGCTGAAAAAAGATCCGAGTTGAAGTTGCAATGTTCTCAAAAGAGGAAATGAAACAAAACAAAGGGACGACTTCACAAAAAAGGAAGTAAAAAGCCCCGACAATATCAAAAATAAAAAAAAAAAAAAAAAAGAAAAGGAAATAACTCCGAAAAAGAGGAAAAAGCTCCAAACGAAATATTCAAAAGAAGTCGGTAACAAAGGGGGCAAAAAGAAGCAGATATGCATCAAGGCACACAAATAACAAGCGCGGACATATTCCAACGCTCAAGGAAGGATTAGTCACTCCTTACCCAAATGATATCATTTCCATTCCCCAAGCCTACATTACAAACCCGTAACAAGTCCTACATGATCCTATACAGAGGGTTCTCATATTAGTGGATACTCACATGACGGCCAAGCCTATGGTATCACAATTAAATGCATTGAACATCTTTCTGAGGGTGAGTGTACTTCTCTAGGCGTCTCAAAGTTAAAAATACTGAAATACATATGAGAAAGGGACTTTCTTTCAGTAAGGGCATTTGAAACATGAGGATGCATATGTCAAAACCTTGGGTTGAAGCAAGTGTCGATACTCAGGTATGTCTGAGGTAGCATCTGAAGCTGTAGGAATTACCCTGAAGTCAGTCTCGGTTAGACAGAAAGCAATAACGGGAGCCTTTAAGCACAATACTAATTGTTTGGTACCAACTGCAGTCAAGACGTGATTCTGACTTTTTCATATTTTCAAAAAAACAAAAAAATATCAAAAACCTTGCAAAATATATTGCATCATTTTTCAAACTATAATCACTCTCTTTTACAAAAAAAAAAAGATTTTACAAGCTCAAATTCCTTTTTCCCATAGTCTCGGATGAACAACCTAGAATTTGATTTCTATTCCTCGACTCATGAACTACGTTATGACCTGATTCCCTTGGCGGGATACGTAGGCAGCCACATCGGCTTCGGTCCCATTTTGAAAAGCTTCATAATCTTTTTTGCTTATAGCATGAACTACGTCATGACCTGATTCCCTCGGCGGGATACGTAGGCGGCCACATCGGCTTCGGTCTCATTTTTGAAAAAATCTTCACAATCCCTTTTGCTTGCACGAACTACGTTATGACCTGATTTTCCTTGTCGGAATACGTAGGCGGCCTATATCGGCTTCGGTCACACCATTGGAAATTTTCTTCCATTGTCTTGCACACAACGCAATAGGCTCACATGATTGCCTTAACAGGACAAGCAAGTTGCCCGCACAAACTCGGTTTTATCCAGTTGGAAGTTCAACATTTTCATATATATACTAGAAACTGGGGCATATTTTAAGGGTTCACTGCAAGAATATGCCAATGGACTTGGAAAAATGCCAGACAACTAAGTCTTCAATCCAAACCAGTCTGAGCTTGCAAGCGTCAAGGGCAAAAACTACAAAGTCAATGCGAATCAACCGCCTCTGCTCCCCAAACTCACAAATTTCTTTGAATGCAGGTCTTCAGGTTGATAAAGGCATAGAAGCCGCAACATGTGTGTTAATTTGGCAAAGAACTCCGGCATCGCAGTTTAGGCCCTACAAGGATCACATTCCTATTGGACGTCCGTACAAAAATATCATCTTGACCTACAGGGTCCCAACTGCTATGTCCGTACAAGGACGGTATTTCGACTCGCAAGGTCATATTCTCATCCTTATCCATTCCTTTTACATTGCTTATGTCCGCGCATTAACTTTTAATCTAGATTGACGACATAGCAATTCGACCTTAGGGTCACACATCTGCATCACGTCTAAGCAACGACGTCATTTCATTTCGTCTATGCAACGACGACATCTGCATCACGTCTAAGCAACGACGTCATTTCATTTCGTCTATGCAACGACGACATCTGCATCACGTCTAAGCAACGACGTCATTACATTTCGTCTAACCAACGACGACATCTGCATCACGTCTAAGCAACGACGTCATTTCAGGCGCCCACCTCATAATGCGGGTATTTTAATTTCAGTCAGGCACCCACCTCCTAATGCGGGTATTTAAATTTCAGTCAGGCGCCCACCTCCTAATGCGGGCATTTTATTTTCAGTCAGGCGCCCACCTCCTAATGCGGGTATTTCATTTTCAGTCAGGCGCCCACCTCCTAATGCGGGTATTTAAATTTCAGTCAGGCGCCTACCTACTAATGCGGGTATTTCAATTTCAGTCAGGCGCCCACCTCCTAATGCGGGTATTTCAATTTCAGTCAGGCACCCACCTCCTAATGCGGGTATTTCATTTTCAGTCAGGCGCCCACCTTCCAATGCGGGTATTTCATTTTCAGTCAGGCACCCACCTTCTAATGCGGTATTTCATTTTCAGTCAGGCACCCACCTCCTAATGCGGGTATTTCAATTTCAGTCAGGCGCCCACCTTCTAATGCGGGTATTTTAATTTCAATCACGCCTATGCAACGACACTATCTGCATAACGTCTAAGCAACGATGTCACCTCATCACGCCTATGCTACATCATCATCTACATTGGGAAATACTTCGAACATCGTTCACCCTTCCCCCGTATCTCGCTACATCTGCAACCAGTGTCATCATAACTCGACACTGGGGCAATGCTTCTTGAATATGCACCATCTTTTGCAACTTCTCTCTCCCCTCGGAATTCTATTTCTTACCATGCATCCCTAATCTTTCCTAGAGTCCCGATGATCAGGACAAAATTGGCTACTTAGTCAACTTCTTTGGCCATAAACTCTTTCATCGTCTCCGGCCAAAGAGGGGCATCTGTTGACACCCAATTTTGTCCCATCTTTTATGATTTTATTTGCAATTTTTAATATTTTTGACACTTTAAAACAATTTTAAAATATAGGCATATATATGTATATATATCATTATTATTTGCATTTTTATTGTCATTTGCAATTTTATATCATAATCATACTTTTATCCTAAAATTATATGTTATTTTATTTTCGCAAAACGGTATTGCATTTTATATTTTTATTTTTTAAGCATCAAGCATTTCAAAAATATTATATTTTATCATATTATCATCTTTACAATTTATAAATTTTGCAAAGCTTTCTTTTTATATAATAAAACCCATTTTTATATTTTTAAACCCATAACCCATTTTATATCTTAACCCAAAAACAATTTTACCCATTTTCGGACCCCCATCCCAAGGCCCAACCGAGAAGGCCCATATTCGGCCCATCTCCCCTTCCCTTTATTTCCCCCTTTTAACCCAAAACCCTACAAAAAAAAACATAACAACAAAACAAAAACCAAAACCCTACCCTTTTGCTCCCAGATCAGCAGCCGCACACACCCCCACACCCCTAACACCCGCCACCGCACACACCACCACCCTACACCACGACGCCGACACCGTCGCCCAACACCACCAACCTACCCCATCACTTCACTCATACCTACACCCCCAAAATCCGAAACCCATCCATAAAATACCCTTTTTTGTTGTTCACTGTTTTGGGGGTCGATTTTTGTGGATTTTTGTCCGAAAAGAGGGAGTTTTGGTCGGAGCTTATGTCGGAAATCGGGTATTATTTTGCCTTTTTTGCTCACTGTTGGGTCGGGTCAACCCGATTTAGGTAAGATTCCCTGTTTTATATGCTTGATATTGTGTTGTTGGTTACCTGAAAATTTGGAAAGAATTTGATTCGGGTTGAAATATCCGGTTCGGGTCGAAATATCCGATTCGGGTCGGGTCGACACGGTTCGAATGAATTTCCAGATTTTATGTTTTATATGTGTTGTTGGTTATTTGAAAATTTGGAAAGAATTTGATTCGGGTTGAAATATCCGATTCGGGTCGGGTCACTGACCCGGGTCGGGTCGACCCGATTCGAATAAATTTCCAGATTTATTGTTTTATACGTGTTGTTGGTTATTTGTAATTCGGAAAGAATTTGATTCGGGTTGAAATATCCGATTCGGGTCGGGTCGACCCGATTTGGTTAAATTCCAGATTTTTGTGTGTTTATATTTTGTTGTTGGTTACCTGAAATTTGGAGGAAAATCGAGTAGGGTTGAAATGCCCGATTCGGGTCGGGTCACCGACCGGATCGGGTCGACCCGATTTGAATAAATTCCAGATTTTTGTGTATTAATATTTTTGTTGTTGGTTATCTGAAAATTCAAAAAAAAAGTTGATTCCGGGTCGGGTCAACCCGAAATCCGGGCCGGATCACTGTTCATGGTCCGAGTCGGGTCAAATTTTAGAATTCGGGTCGGACGTTTTAATTGCGAATTGTTGGTTTATTTTGGCATTTAAATATTCATATACGGATATCTTGTATTTTGTTGTTTTATCATTGATATAAATACTGCACTTAGGCCGATGAAATTAAATTCGAGGCCGCGCCTTTTGCTGTTTTATTGTTTTATGTTTTGAATTAAATGCTGCATTTTAGACCGATGAAATTAAATTCGAGGCCGCGCTTTTTGCTGTTTTATTGTTTTATTGTTTTGAATTAAATGCTTCATTTTAGGCCGATGAAATTGAATTCGAGGCTGGGCTTTTTTTTTTCTCTGTTTTCACTTTACTGTTTTTGGCATTTAAACATCCGTGCAATGAATATCTTGTTGTTTTACTGTTTTACTGTTCTGAATTAAATACTGCATTTTTGGCCGATGAAAAAATATCCGTCGATTTTTGAGGCCTCCACAGTTGTAAAACGGAAAATAAAACTTCTGGGCAAGGATGAGACTTAAACCTTTTTATTTCATCCGAGATCAACATGTTTTAGTAGGCGAGGCGACTAAAATAACCAACATGTTATATGTTCGCAGCCACGACGTGATTATAATGATCTTTTCTTTTTTTCATCCAAGAGACCAACATGTTTAGTAGGCGAGGCAATTAAAATGACCACCGAGTCATATGTTTTCAGCCACGACGTGATTGGAATGATCTTTTCAAAATTTAAGTCTGAGCCCTCCGTAATCAAAACATTTATTGTTTTGGATACGTATCCGAAGTTATGTATATTCAATTGTTTCTAACCGTTTATTCTTGACAGCTTGCAAAGATAAAGTCAAAGAAGGCAAATACCCCTCGGAGATTACTTATTTTTTTTGTTGTCTTTTACTTTCTTTAATTCAGCTTTATTTCATTATGTATAGTAATATTACTGTACTCGTGAAATTTTTGAAATATTTAGAATAGGTAGACATAGAATTAATTAATAGGGTAGTCTAAAACTGGAAACCCATCGCTAGTTTATCTAATTTTAGGCTCGTTGCCCATAATAATCACCTTGCATACATTTTTTATCAATTTTCATACAAATGCAGCCTTACATGTATATTAATGCCATACAAATGCATACTTGTACAAAATGCATCATTTTATTAACATCTTGTAACATTATTTTTATATTTGTAAAAACATGTATTTTTCTTAGCATAACAATTAACCTGAATTTGATCGGATAACCGCAAGTTAGCGGATCCTAAAGGATGTCTAACCCCTTCCCTTTAGGATAATAAAGAACCCTTACTTAGAATCTCATTAGTTTTGTAGACCATAAATCGGAGTTATTTTGCAGCATTTAGTTAACATTCAGGTGCCCTAATTCACCTTAGAATAATTAGGTGGCGACTCCTCAAAGCAAGCATTTTTATTCGATCCAGAGGGAATCGACGCCATCCCGTCGCGAAGCTCGGGTAAAAAACGGGCGCGACAACACTAAGATTGGGCTTAGTATCAACTGGAGTGGAAGTGAACTTACAGGATGACATCCCAGCCCTCTCGATGATCTCAGCTGCATACTTCCGTTGAGACAAGAATAACCCATAGGAATGACGAGTGACAGCAATTCCCAAAAAAATAGCTCAAGGCCCCAAGTCTTTCATAGCAAACTCAGAGTTGAGCGTAGTCATGATAGACTGGCGTAAGGTATCGGAAGAAGCAGTCAGAATAATGTCATCTACATGCAACATAATATTGGCCAATGATGAACCACGACGATAGATGAACAATGAATTATCCGACCTGCTGTGGGTGAGTCCAATAGTCGAAACATAGTCGGCAAACCGTGTATACCAGGCCCGTGGAGACTGCTTAAGCCCATATAAGGACTTTTTCAACAAACAGACATGATGAGGATGCTTGGGATCCCGAAATCCCAAAGGTTGATGCATATAGACTGTTTCCTTGAGATCACCATGTAGAAAAGCATTATTTACATCTAACTGATGAATAAGCCATGCTTTCGAAAGACCCAAGCTGAGCACAATGCGAATGGTAGCCGCTTGACCACCGGACTAAATGTCTCACCACAATCCACCCCAACCTACTGAGTCTTACCATCACCCACATAGACCTAATAGACCTAATAATATTAATACTGGATGGATGGAGCACCAACTCCTACGTCTTATTATCAATAAGAGAATTATATTCATCGGTCATAGCAATTTTCAATTTGGGTCATTTAACGCAGACACAGAGTACGGGGTAAGGGTGATTTAAGAACATTAGAATTTAAATTAAAATGTCTTTTGGTTTAAAAGCACCCCGTTGACTACGAGTGACCGGTCTATGACTTGAGGAAGAAGTAGGCAGATTTTGGGAATTTTCTGGACTCAGGACGGACGAGCCGGCGGCGGCGGTGGGGCTGCCGGCCCAAGACAAGAATCGGCGCCGGAACCGGACCAGGGCCCGAATTGGGCTGGACTGGCCCAATCGCTGGAACTGACCCAATGACGGTATTATGCGACGGACCAGTGGGGCCAGCGGGCAGTGGTCCCGCTGGAGAATTTTGGGTGTGGGACATGTTTGAAAATGGTGAGTAATATACGGGGATATACCATCATCCAAAAAATTATACGAACTAGGCTCGGGAGTATTAACTTTAGCAAATGGAAATTTGGTTTCATAAAAAATTACATGGCGATTAATGATGATTTTATTGGAGGATAAATCAAAGCATTTGTAACCATGATGATTAGACGGAAAATCCAAAAACACACACGGAGTAGACCGGACCTGAAGTTTGTTAATTGTGGTGGACGGGAATAACGGATAACACAAGTACCCAAAAACTTGAAGATGAGAATAAGAGGGAGTCTTATTATATAAACTTTGAAGGTGGGAAGAATATGTCAGACATTTGAAAGGAATTATGTAGCCATTTGAAGAGCATGATACCAAAAATATGGGGGTACGGAAGCATAAATTAATAGAGTGCGGACAATGTTATTTATGGAACAACTTTTACGTTCGGCTTTCCCATTTTGTGAAGACGTATAAGGACAAGAAAAATGAAAATTGATCGCATTATTAGCAAGAATTCCCGAAACACCCCATTTTCTTATTCTTTTCCATTATCACACTGAATATTTTTAATTTCTCGTTCGAATTGGGTTCTAATGAATGCTCTAAATTTTAAGAAGACGGAAAAAACTTGAGATTTTATCGCTATCGGAAATGTCCATAAAAACTTAGAATAATCATCCAAAAAGAGAATATAATACCGATGACCCAAAGGACTAAGTACAGGAGACGTCCATAAGTCGTTATGAATAGTATCAAATGGCATTAAAGTATGAGAATTTGAGTCTACAAACGGCAACCTATCAATTTTTCCTAAAGAACAAGACTGACAATTTGGAGTACTTTTCATACCATTACATGAAATAAGATTATTTTTATGTAATGACGACAAAATAGAAGATCCCGGATGACCAAGACGAGCATGCCACAAGGAAGGAGCAAGGGTTGCAAATGCTGACGGCAAGGCTTGACTCGATGGACTGAAACTGGGTGTGATAGGATAAAGATCTCCCCTACTATCACACCTCATGAGAGGACTCCCCGTCTTGAAATCCTTCACAGAGAAACCAAAAGGATCAAATTCAACAGAAACGAAATTGTCAGTGGTGAATTTCCGGACAGACACTAAGTTTTTAATTAATTTGGGGGCGTGTAACGTATTTTTCAAGATAAAGGTGGATTGGGGGAGACAACGTTTTATGACCATAACCCTGAATTGGAATAGAGTTACCATTACCAACAATTATACCACGAGGGTTGCTCAAATTGGAATAAGACGAGAGAGTACCTTGATCGGATGTCATGTGTGTAGTCGCGCGGTGTCCATGTACCAATTCGGATCCGGTTGCGTTAACCCAAGCGTATGCATAGTGGCCTCAATGTCGGTGTGAGTAGGTGTGGGGCCCACTACCAAGAATGCTTGTGTGGGCCGAGGCCCAAGCAGTCCACCCTAATGCCCCGACCCAATGCTGAAACGAGAAGCAATAGCCTGAATTGGGGCAGTCCAGCCCATTGCTTGTTGGAAGGACTTGAAAAATAGGGGTTGTTGGGCCACGACCCACTGCCCCACCCCCACTGCTATAGGCCCCACGGTTGGGACCAATAGGGAGGAGGCCCACTGTTGACCGGACGGGGCCCACTATCGGAATGTTGTCCACCGAAACGACCACCAGAATTGTCGCGTTTGCCCTTGCGGTTTTTGCCATTATTCTTACGATTATTTTTGCCACCACCATGAGCACGGTTTTGGCCCGAATTATCAACAAAACCCAAAAAATTTGCGAAGGACGTCATTATGACTACAGGGCTTGCTCCGATAGTCGCCTTTTTAGCCAAATCGGCTTCTTCCAAAGTAAGCATGGAGCAGGCTTGATAAAAGGCAGGAAGTGGATTACTTTGACGAAGGAGAGTCCCAACGCCATTATAGGCCTCAGAAAGGCCGACAACAATTGTAGAACCAGACGATTATTTGTCACAGGTGCGCCAACGTTACGGAGTTGGTCTGCCAACTTCTTGAGTTTCTAGAAATAGGCAAACACGTTTGGAAATTCTTCCATGCGAACTTGAGAGAATTCCTGCTCGAGTGTGACAACACGTGAATGTTGGTTATCTTGGAATATGTCACGCAATTTATTCCAGGCAGCCATAACCGTAGTGTCTGGCTCAATGATCATCTGTAAGAGGTCAACCGAAATAGTGGAATAAATCCATTGGAGAACGGTAGCATCAAGAGTAATCCATAACCGAGGATCCTCCGTGGGAATAGGTGCAACGGGAGGAATTATGTGATGGATGACTTGATGAGAGATAGCGTGAATTTTAAATAATTCTGCCCACGTCGTATATTGGACGTTTTCCATCTCAAGAACAATAGGGATGTTGTTCTTGATGTTAGAAATTACGAGGGCAGGATGAAAATTGTTCTTAGACATAACGAAAGAACAAAGGGAGAGGAGGGGAAATTTGGGAAGAGTGGAGGTAAATAATATCACGAATTCCGGTGAAGGGGGACGAAAAACGGAGACGGTTGAGAGCAAAGGCGGAAGCAAGACTGGCCCCTTAATTATTTTCATTAATTGAGAAATGGCACAAAAATTGAGAGCAACAATTATGGTAAGAGTACAAGACTAATTAAGGTAACTACAACTATACAAAACCTTGTACAATAATTTTACAAACCGTGTACAATAATGCATCAATAACCGTGACCATCGGATATACACGTGCATAACATGTATATTTGGTATATTTAACAAGTATATCATTATTATAGTATAGAATACGACCCGACCCCGTCCCGACCCCGCCCGGTCCCGACACGACCCCGCTAAAAAAAAAAAAAAAAAAATTTAACGGGGGCGGGACTTTGTCTCGTCCCGCCGGACCCGAGCCCGCCCCAGGCCCGCCGACCCGAGCCCGTCCCGACCCCGACCCCGACCCTTAAACCCCCTTTGCAAAAATAACCGTTGAAGCAAGACTTAGTCTCTTACTTCTTCTAGTCATCTTATTCCTACACGATACCATGAAAGAAATAATCCGTAGAGAATCAAGTAGCCATATGTAAAATTTGTAAAAATGTTTTAAAATTTAAAGCTTAATTATTTTCATTAATTGAAAGACTATTTATACAAGTTACATATTTCCATAATAGGAGAATCTTATTCCTATTCTACTCCTAAAACCTTATTCTATTTGGAGATGAACTATACAATTATGGTAAGAGTACAAGACTAATTAAGGTATACTACAACTATACAAAACCTTGTACAATAATTTTACAAACCGTGTACAATAATGCATCAATAACCGTGACCATCCAATACCAAATATACATAGGATATACACGTGCATAACATGTATATCTCATGTATATTTGGTATATTTAACAAGTATATCATTATTATAGTATAGAGTAATAAGTTCTTCAACTTCTCCACCTTTGGTTGTTCCAATGATGCAGGCCTTCATAGCCTTTAACATATCTTTTATCTTTTATCTCAAAGTTAATAGTCCAATTGTTCTTTTGACACTTAGTCATTCTTGAAAATTTTCTAATGTACATGGTATCTTCATTTTGAGATCTTCATCATCACCAATGATATTGCTATTTTTATCAGTTTTAAATAATTGACATATTATAATGGATTTTTCGGTTAGATCCGTTGAGGCATCGAATAGTTGTATTCCGTATATACCCTTTCCAAAAGATTTCATCATTGCTTTTGCAGATTCTATTATAATACCAGGTAGTTTAGAAATATTATAAAAGGTATCATCTACTATTATTTTGTTAATAAAACCATAACTAAATAATTTTGACACTATATCAGGGTTAGCATTTTCACTACATAAAAATCTAGGATATTTACTTAGTTTTGCACTTCTTAAAATATGGGGGTTAGATTTATAATCATAAAATTTATTTCTTTTCATATGCAGTAATGAAGTCAGGTGCGTGTTTTAATTTATCACTCATTGTTACCATGGCTGATATTTGGGAAGATGAAGAGGTTATAGAGGTCGTCATGGTTGCAAGCTTGGATGCAAAAGATGTTGGGATTGTAGAGGGTTTATTTAGACTGTCAGAGGTAGATTGGGGGATTGTGGTTTTTGTAAGGTTTTCAGGGTTTGTTTGTCTTGTGTGGCTTCAGTGAGTTGTTTTATGAGATAGGTATTTTCTTGTAATTTGGTGATAAGGATTTCATGGTTTTGGTTGATGATTTTCATAACATTGGTAATATACTCATCAAAGTTGTCACTATGGGTTGACATGGTTGTACATACTAAGAAAATCATCTAGAATATTTTTAGTTTCAGAGATATTTTTAACAATAAAATCATAACAAGAAAAGAATGATTGCCATTTTCTTCTTTTATTTAATTATGATAAAGGATCTATTTTGTTAGTAATAAAAGATTTTACTTGAGTATTATCAGTTCTAACAATAAATTTTACTGGTAATAGGTGATAATAAAATCTTTTTATTCGAAATTTTACAGCTAATAGTTCTTTTTCATTGATATGATAATTTTTCTCGCTTAACTTCTATGTTCCACCTTATATCCACAAATTAGTGGTTTTTCTTTATCTATATCATCTTTATCATAAGATATGAAGACTGCTCCCCATCCTATATTACTAGCATCAATAAAAAGTTCTAGTTGTTCTTGTTCCGTTGATATTCTATGTTTTGGCAAGACTTTTACTTTTCTCTTAATTTCGTTTATAGCTTTAGTATGTTCTTTCTTCCATTCGAATGTTATATTTTTTCTAGTTAATTCTTGTAATGGTTTTCTTAAGAGTGTTAAATCTTTTATATGGTCTGAATCATAATTTACTACTCTTAGAAATTGTTGTACTTTTTTGTTTATTAATTTATCTTTAAAATTATTTATCTTTGTCACTATATGTTCTTGCAATTGTAATCCTTCTTTATCTATAATGTACCCTAAATATTCGATACTATTTTTAAAGATTTCAGATTTCTTTTCAGATAACAATATTCCATGTTGTCTTACAGTTTTTATAATTTTTTCTAGATGTTTTATATGATTTTCCAAATCATTACTATATATTAATATGTCATCAACATATACTATATAAAATTATGTTGATTTTCTGAACACTTGGTCCATTCTTCTTTGAAATATTTGTGGTGCATTTTTTAATCCAAATGGTAGTGCATTCCATTCACAGTGTCCTTGAAAGGCACTAAAGGCTGTTAAATATTTTGATTCATTTGTTAATTTAATTTGCCAAAAACCACTTTTACAATCAAATTTACTAAACCATTTTTTTCTTCCTAACCTATTACTAAGGTTTCTTTTGTATGGTAAAAAATATTCATCAAATATTATCTTTTTTATTTAATTCTCTATAATCAATTATCATTCTAGCCTTTCCTCTTTTTTGTTCACTATGTTTTCTTACTAAAAAGGTTGGGGGTACTATGTGGGCTTTTACTTTCTTGTATCATTTTTAACTCTAATAATTCTTTTATCTCGATTTCAAATTCTTTCTGATCTGTTGGACTATATTTGATGGGTTTAGATCTAATTGTGTCATTGGGATTTATTAACTTGATTTCAACATATATTTTTCTTTTTCCTATAGTTGTATTGGATTTTCTTCAAAATTCATTTTTAATATATTAAGATATTTTTCTTTTAATAGTTGTATATTATTATTCCTATCTATCATGTTACATAATCTTAATGTCTGTATTGGTAATACTCTTTTTAGTATTATCCATTTATTACAAGACGTTTGTAAGATAAAAGTATTATTATTTATAACTTGTGTTTTAAAGTAGTCTAAGAAAATGTTTCCTAATAATACTTGTTGTCTCATCTGGTTAAGTTGATGTATTATCGGTAGTCGAAATATTATTTTTCCTAACCTTATTCTCATATTCTATGCTATTATATCTAATTCTTTCATTTTTTCATTAAATCCTGATACTTTTGTTCTATGAGTTTTAGACATTTTCCATTTGTGTGGTTCTAACACTTCTTTCCTTGCTAGGCATAAGTATGCTCCACTATCTATAAAGATTTTTTTTTTATCATTTTATTGTAGTGATTTATTGGGTTCGTAAACAAGTAGTAAGCACATCGGAAGTTTAAAATTACTTACCCAATAACAATCCTGGCATGTCTTATGCGATAATCATGTTGTATGTTCAAAACATTATAAAAGAAAACTTACAGGTTTTCATACGCGGGATTCAACACTAAGGTATCCACGCGATTTGTTTCCTCGATTGCAAGATCTAACTCCAGTGTATTTCCTATTCAAGAAAGCTAGGAAATCTTGCTTTAGGAACTGAGAAGTTATTTTCAATCGCCCTATAATTATGGGGTATGTGTTGTATATATAGGAGTTTAGGACAAAACCTAAACATATATAAATGGGCCAGCTAGATTATCATCTGTGGGAATATAGTCTAGATCTATTTCTTTAGATTCCACCATCTCTCTGAGTATGTGGTATTTCCTCTGTACATGTTTGTTTCTGTTTGTTGATCTTGGTTCCTTAGCTTGTGCAATCGCACCAGTGTTGTCATAATATATCGTTATTGGATGACTGACACTTGGAACAACCCCTAGTTCTTTTAAGAACTCAGATATCGAGACAACTTCTTTATCAGCTTCCGATCCAACAATGTACTCGACTTCAGTCGTCGAATCAGCAGTGGTTTCTTGCTTGGAACTTTTCCAACTTACTGATCCACCATTGAAAATGAAGGCATATCCAGACTGTGACTTGAAGTCATCAAAATTTGTTTGAAGATAACATCAGTGTACCCAGTAGCGACTAGCTTCTCTTGCCCACCATAGACTAAGAAATATTCTTTAGTTCGTCTAAGATACTTAAGAATATTCTTGACTGCTTTTCAGTGTTCTTCCCCGGAATTCTGCTGGAATTTGCAAGTCATGCTAAGTGCAAAGGTCACATCTGGCCTAGTGCAGGTCATGACATACATGATTGATCCTATAGCTGAAGCATATGGGATCCTATTCATGCGTTCAAGTTCTGTAATAATAGAAGGACTATCCTTCTTAGATAACTTGATGTCTTGACCCATAGGAAGACCTCATCTCTTGGAGTTTTCTATTGAGAAACATCTTAGCACTTTGTCTATGTATGTAGACTGTGACAACCCTAACAATTTATTAGGTCTATCTCTGTAGACCCTAATCCCAAGAATGTAGCAGGCTTCACCTAAGTCCTTCATCATGAAGGTGTTGGACAACCATTCCTTCACTTATTGTATAAGGGACTTATCGTTTCCCATTATTAATATGTCATCTACATATATGATAATGAAAACAATACTCCCTTTATTGCGTTTACTATAAACGCATGGATCCTCCTTGCTTCTGACAAAGTCAAATGATTTGATAGCTTTGTCAAAGAAAATATTCCAACTCCTTGAGGCTTGCTTAAGTCAATAAATGGACTTTTGTAGTTTACATACTGTTTTGGGTTTTGACTTGGATGTAAAACCTTCAGGTTGTATCATATACACTTCTTCAATTAGATTTCTATTGAGCAAACCGGTCTTAACATCCATCTGCCAAATGTCATAATCATAGTATGCAGCTATTGCAAGCAAAATCCGAATGGACTTAATCTTTGCAACTGGTGAAAATGTTTCATCATAATCGACCCCAGGCCTCTGATTGTAACCTTTTGCTACCAACCTAGCCTTGTAGGTTTGCACCTTTCCAAATGCATCAATCTTCTTCTTGAAGACCCATTTGCATCCTATGGGTCTAACCCCCAATTGGCAAATCAACCAAGTTCCAAACTTGATTCGCATACATTGAGTCCATTTCAGATTTCATGGCTTCTTGCCATCTTTGCGAGTCAATGTCTAACATAGCCTCGCTGTAAGTTGTAGGCTCATCATCATCAAGAATATCTATCTCATTTTGACTTTCAACAAGGAGATTAAGTCTTTCAGGCTGACGATGAGTCCTAGTGGACCTACAGAGTTGGTTATTTTGCGTTTCTGTGGTTCTTGTATTCTGATCATGAGAAAGTTCTTGTGTGTTTCCACCACTATGAGAGTTTTCAAGAATATCATCTAGATGAGTTTCCTGAATGGAAGGATGTACAACCATTGTATCATCTTCCATTGGTTGTGAATGAGAATCTTGCATTTCTACATCACTCCCACTAGATGAAGGTTGTACTCTAAGTAACACACATTCACCAAATATTCCCACTGAATTCTTGTCTAGGTCATTCGACAAGGATTCAACCTCTATGTTGCTTTTTAGTTCTTGAATTTCTTCAAGTTCTATCTTATTATAACTCTGTTCCTTGTAGACATAGTCTTCCTCAAGGAAAGTGCATTTCTGGAAACAATGACCTTATGTTCTCCATGAAGAAAGAAATAGTATCCTCTCGTTTCCTTAGGATATCCCACATAGTAACATTTCTCACTTTTAGATTAAAACTTGTTAGTAAGCATCTTCTTTACATATGCAGGGCAACCCAGCTTACAGATGTGTAAGAGCAGGCTTCTTGCCATGCCATATCTCATTTGACATTTTCTCTACTAACTTTGAAGGAACTCTATTCAGAATATAGATTGAGTTTTGTAAAGCATAGCCCCAAAGGTATGTTGGAAAAGCTGAAAAACTCATCATGGATCTAACCATATCCAATAAGGTTCGATTTCTCCTTTCAGCAACGCCATTCATTTGTGGTGTTGCAGGAGGTGTCCATTCTGATTGGACTCATGAAGTTTCAAGTAATCTAGAAATTCTTTACTCAAGTATTCACCTCCTCGATTTGATAGAAGAGTCTTGATACTCTTTTCAAGTTGTTTCTCTACTTCTAACTTATACTCCTTGAATTTCTCAAAGGCTTCAGACTTATGCTTCATAAGAAACACATATCCAAACCTTGTGAAATCGTCTGTAAAAGTTATTAAGGAAAACCTCTCTTAGCTTGAGTGGAAAACGGCCCACATACATATGTATGGACCAACTCAAGTGCCTCTTTGGCTCGCACACTTTTATCAGAAAGTGGTTTGTTGGTCATCTTTCCTCTCAAGCAAGATTCACAGCCACCATAGGACTCCAAGTCAAATGGTTCCAAGTAGTCTAACTTTCTCAATCTTGCTATCATTGATTCATTGATATGACCAAGTCTACAGTGCCATAAGTAGGTGGGATTTCTTGGATTACTTATTTTAGTTCATTTGTTTTGCACATTGAGAATTTCGCGATTACAATTGAGAATATATAAAACATTCACAAGCGGAGCATTTCCACAAATAATACCATTAAAAGATAGTATATAACTGCCATTAGCAATATATGAGGAAAAACCCACAATGTCTAACATTGGAATGGAAATAATATTCCTCGTAATCGAGGGAACAAAATAACAATTATTAAGTTCTAATGTAAAACCCGAAGGTAAATCTAAATCCATAAGTTCCCGCACGCTCAGCATCAACTTGTGCTCCATTTCCAACACGTAGGTCCACCTCCCATGGTCTAACCTTTCTACTGTCCATTATCCCCTGCACATTATTACAAATGTGTGAGCCACATGTTGTATCCAATACCCAGCAGTGAGAGTTACTTATAGACATATTAATCTCAATGACAAACATACCTTGTCCAGCAGGTCCAGAAGCACCTAGTGCCTTGTCTTCTCATGGAGCGGTGCAATACTTCTTCCAATGCCCCTTCTACTTGTAGTTGAGGCATACGTCCCTGGCCAACCAAGACTTCTTTTGAACACCTCCTTTAGGTTTTAATACTGTGGGTTTGGCACCAGCCTTACCTTTATTCTTCTTATTCTTACCTTTAGGTTTGAACCTAGTAGATGAGCCCACCATGAGCACAGTCTTCCCCTTTGAAGTAGATGATTCATAAGTCTTTATCATGTTGTGAAGTTCTGGAAGGTTCACCTTGGTTCCATTCATGTTGAAGTTCACAATGAAATTCTCAAACGAACCAGAAAGTGAATTTAAAATCAGGTTAACAGACACATTATGAGGCAGCTTTGTTCCAATCGAAGCCAACCTTTCTATCAACCCAATCATCTTCAGAACATGACCTGACACTTGGCCCCCATCATTCAACTTATATTTGAAGAGGTCTCTCAACAACTCATACTCCATAGTCTGAGACTGTGAATCATAGAGACTTCTCAAATGTTCTAGCATCTTATAGGGGCCTATGTTCTCATGTTGCCTCTATAACTCTACAGTCATAGAGGACAACATGACACACTGTGCTGAGGTAGCATCATCCAAATGTTTCTGATAAGCAACTTTGTCAAACAAAGCATACTCAACAGACTTTTCATCAGGAACTTTTGGAACAGCTGTGTCTAACACATATTCAATTTTCTCTTGTCTTAGTACCAAACACAAATTATGCAACCAGTCCGGATAATTAGCTCCGGTCAATTTATTAGTCTCAACCAAGCATTTCAATGATAGATTCGACATTTTAAATAATCTGAAGAAATAGATAGACTGAAATTAAATCAAATATAATTTATATGAACACATTCGTTAACTAATTAACGTGGTCTTTAGTTTAATTAACTCCCATTATTTTAACATATTCTACGAGCCCATGGAAGGATACAGACTCATATCAAATATGATCATAATGGGCCAAGATCAAGTTCATACTGTCTCTACATTTTCTAGGGTTAATAACTTCAACAGTACAACCTGGTAGGTCTCCAAACCAATTACAAATAATTTGCAACTCTTGGTTTGACCGACTGTTCTAAACAATCGATCTGTGCCTTTAGATTATTCCGATGCTAGGCGTCAAGACATAACTAAGTAAGTCAACCTCGCTACGCGACTGCAATCGTGCATCTAAGCAAGTTTGGCCTTGTAGAGAAAATGCTAGGGCGTAAATACTCACAAAGGTTTCTCACTCGCTAATGCAAACACATGCATCTATGAAGAGTCTGAGTCCTCATAGACTTAGAGCAAACACTAGGGTGTAAATAATCTTATAGCCGAAAAGGACTTTGCACTCATTAAAATTATAACGGACGACGCGTGGATTCCAAATCAGACTTATATTAAATTGGGAAATATTTTAATCGGGGTTTTATCAAGATCCTTATTACGCTTGCTAGATCAAATAGAGCACATATTGGGCGCCGCTTACCCAAACATGATTTAATGCGGTCCGACAAATACTAGGCGCCGCCTACCCAGACATGCATAATGCGGTCTAACAAATACCGGGCGCCGCCTACCCAGACATATATAATGTGGAGTATATTCTAATTATTTAAATGACAACCAATTAAACAATTAGGAGAAAACAATTAATTCAAGCGCATATTATCAAATAACATGCTAAATAACAATAATTGTGGGCTAATTAATTTATTTCAATTTAGAAAACATTTAAATTCCAAATTCAAAACTCAATTTTCAATTTTTAGAATTTTCTGCCCATCCAAACAGTCCCTTAACAATTATGAAATTAAAAAAATTAATTTCAGGGACCATTCTGTAATTTCTAAAAACTTAAACTAATTACAAATTCTCCCAGAGACCAAATCGCTTTTCAAAAATTTACAGATCTTCCCCAGGGACTAAATCTGTTTTACTGAAATTTACAGATTTTTCCCAAGGACCAAATATGCTGATTTTAAAACCTTTTAAATTTCCAGAAAAAGACTTAGGGACTAATTTGTAATTTCCAAAACTTAAAATATGCAGGACCATTTTGTAATTTTAAAACCCTAATTTTAATTGCAAATAAGTCTTGGACAATTTCAAATTCTCAAATAATCCAACCCCAAATAAAATTTGGGGATTCATTTTCGGGGAAAAATTAACAAAATTAAACACCACCGGTCGACAGCCCACGTCGGGCCGAACTCACCGGTGGTTTTTAATCACCGGTTCACGGCCTGTGGTGGCTAGAAAAGGTGATGCCGCCTGCTGTTTGTAAAACAGTTGGCCGCCGGCCTTTTCCCGACCTCCTCGTCGTGAACCACCACCATCGGCTGATGCCCCTACTCGGGACGATCACACGGTGGTCTTAAACCACCGGTTGCAGGTGTGTGGTGGCCGGAAACAGCCCCGCCGTCGGCGACTGTTCCGCTTGTTTTTTTTTATATTCTGATTTTCTGATTTTGATATTCCGAAAATTAATTTAAAAATTGAATCAATTAATTTTCTCACGTAATCGTTATTACTGATTATCATATAATCATTAAACCAACACGGGCTCTGATACCACTGTAAGGATTTGTTGGATTCATAAACAAGTAGTAAGCACAACGGAAGTTTAAAATTTCTTACCCAACAACAATCCTAGCATGGCTTATGCGATAATCATGTTGTATGTTCAAAACATGATAAAAGAAAGGTTACAGGTTTTCGTACGAGGATTCAACACTAAGGTATTCACACGATTTGTTTTCTCAATTGCAAGATCTAACTCTAATGTATTTCCTATTCAAGAAAGCTAGGAAATCTTGCTTTAGGAGCTGAGAAGTTATTTTCAATCACTCTATAATTATGGGGTATGTGTTGTATATATAAGAGTTTAGGACAAAACCTAAACAAATATAAAACAGGAAAACTTGGGCCCATGTTAATGTTCAGTGGACCAGCCCAGCTGGTCCACTTTACACTCCCAAAGTGGATGTCCAAGCTCCTATTTTGGGCCAGTAATTTCTGACCCAATTGCTTCCCTGTATTTGTCCGAGTACCCATATAATATATCCAACATATTTAATTAAATTCGACATCCAATTCGACTTAATTAAATAATTTCTATCAAATAGAAATATTTCATAATTATTATAAATAAAATATCTCGATTCTCAATCGAATATTTAATATTTTCTCAATACACTCTTAGATCGAAGAAACAATCGCATATAGTGTGACCCTATAGGCCTTCACATATCGACATTAATCTAATTAAGGTCCATACGAAACTCCTAGACTGCGTCGTATGACGGACTCAATATGTGAAGTATGTTTATATGAATCCAGCAAACTTAACTTTTATGCGGAACTATAAATTCCTTTCATTCGCGACACACTCGATTAAGATTAGGATTTGACAAGTGTCTATCCAAATGGTTTAATCACTTATCTCACATTTATTAGTTGACAACTAGACCATATTCTTAATATATCTCTTGCACTGGCCAATGACTTTAGTCAACCTAATAACATTGAGAAGTTGAGTGCTCTCTCGAATTTCCAATCGAGGAATGAATCCTATTCTTGGCTCAACTACCACCTTAATTTACATCCTGATGCACCCAACACAAGCCATATCTTATCCGGAAGGAGTTTAAGCTCAGAACTTGGTCAAAGTACATCATTATGTAAACAAGGTGCGTATTGACCTCAAGTCAAATGACCTTTATATTCCACACGCCGATAACACTATATACATGTATAACAAATAGTTTATCGGTAGGGTATACCAATACTTCTCCAAAGTATCCATGTGTCCATCACGAGTAACCATTACTCGTAGCTGTGAGACATACTACATTCTCCAAGAATGTGATGCAGACCACATGTCGACTTATAGCATATCATCGATATCCCATTCTCGATGATCATTAGTCGAGGCTATTTTTAGAGTTACGTTCTATCATTAATAACTCACTCTATTAATGACAACGTAAGCTCAAGGGATGCACATATATGAATAATTGCAAACAATCAAACAATAATTCAATAATTGCAAATGCCATAAATATTAATCTCATTAATAATACGAATGAGTTCAAGTACATTTTTTGTCCCTAATATAGATTGTCTCTAGAACATACATACTTTCATTTATTAGGCTTATATTCTATATGAGCTTTAATATAAATTGCTACCATTTAATCAGGTTGTTGAGTATCTTGGATTTCTATTTCTTTTATCATTATAATATAAAATGCTTCAATATAAATTGCTACCATTTAATCTCAATACAGTATATTCTAGTAATTTATTAATTTTAAAGTATTTCATGTTATTTAAATTCTTTATAATTTCAGTTTTTCTTTATGCAAATACATTTTCTCTTGCTACTAACCATTTTTCTTCTAAAAATTCTCTTTTTAGTACAATATCAAATATCATTAACATAGCTTTCCAATCTCTTGCATGACTAAATACTTCTCCTTTTAATTGGTATGCTATAGAATCCATCCAATATGCTACTTTTCCAATTAATGTTTTAGATATTAAGTCATAAATATAATCTAGGTTATCAGTGTGTGTAGAGTTCATTAGTGCTATATACATTCCAAGATTCCAATCATTTATTCTTCTACCTATTTCTTGTTCATCATAAACATTATCTAAATCTATGAAGTATTCGTTGAAATTTATACCTTTTGACATTGATCCTACAAATTCTTTAAATTCAGCTTGTTGTCCTACATGTATATGTTCTGGTAATTTAGTACGTCTTCTTGTTATTATTTCTAAATTTGGGTCTATTAGTTCTTCTTCAGAATAATCATTTGCATCTTCATTTACTACATCATCTGGTTCTATATCTGTTTCTCTGGGTCGGTTAAATTCATCTTCTACATCGCTTTCAGGTTCTTCTTCTATGATTGCATTTACAGTTTTCAATTTTTTCAAAGCTCTTATTATTTTATTATTTTCTTTTTCTTCATCTAAGTTTTCCTCATCATCTACTTCTTCTATAAATTTTGTTACTTGTATTTCTTGGTTAGCTAATTCAAGATTAGTATTATTATCTTTGTCCGCACCACTATCAGTTTTTTCACTATTAGTGGTACTTTCATCACTTATTTTATTTATTTTCCTTACTTTCTTCTTTCCTTTAAACCTTGTCATTTGTTCTTTTAAAATGTGTAACTCTTATTTTAATTCTTCCATTTCTTATTTTATTTGATTTAATTCTTCTTTTGTTTGTTATAATTCTACTTTTGTTCTTTTAGAATTTTCTTTTTATCCTTAAACTTATGTTTATATTTCTTATATTTACTCAGCCATTCTTCATTATTATGTGATTTTAATTTTGTATTTTTCTTTTGTAATTCTGATATTTGTTGTTCTTGTTTTTTGAACTTTAAGTATATATATTCAATTTTTTCTATGTCAATTATAAATACATTTTCACCTTTAGTATCTGATGTATTTTTAGAGTTTTTCTTTCTTATAGGTTCATACTTGTATCTTTCTTTTTCTATTATATCTTTTCCATGATTTTTAAGAAATGTAATTACACTATGTTCTTGGTTTTCCATTAAAATTGTACTTTTTTTTAAAAAATATTGCTAGACTATCTAATGTTTTTTCTACCGATTCTGATAATTTAGATTTCATTTTACTAACATCTACCATTATATATTCTTTACTTCTTCTCCATGCATCTATTGATACTAATTCCGGTTGTTTAGCTGTAGTATCAATTATTTTTTCAATTGTTCTTTCTTGACTCGTACTAGGTTCTTCTTCTTCTGTTACTTGTTTTCCTTTGTTTATATGTGTTACTAATATGTTAAGTTGTTCTAATATTATTTTAAATGTTGGTACTTCAGATGCATTCCATAACTTTGTTAATTCTTCTCTTATTAATTGTTGCATTTGTGTTTGATTTTCTCTTACTTCATCCATTATTATCAGGGTATTTTTTATTTGTTCTTTTACTATTATTTCGTTCCATATTGCATCAATTTTTTATCAATGTTACTCATGATTATTTATTCTTTTCTTCCATCCATTTTCCATATCTATCCATATTTTACCATGTTTTTCACATTGTTGTTCTAATTGTTTTATATCATTTTCTAATTTCATTTCTTTTGCATTGTATTCTAGGTATTTAAGTTGAGAAAATATTTCTTATGATAAAATTATTATTATTATTTTAAATTTTTTGTTTTTTCTTTATTATTTTTCTCTGGATATTCATATCTTATTTATAAATCTTGTTTTTCCCTGGTCATTTAGTTCAATTCCTTCATTATTAATTTTGTAATATATCATAGTTAAAAAGTCACTTCCTAATAATAATTCATTGAAGCTATCATATTCTATTACTCATATATTTATTTTATATTCTAGATCTTTGATTTTGAATTTCAAGTTAATACTTTTGGTTATTATTATTTCTCTTTCATTCTCATGATAATTACAAGTTTGTGGTTCTACTAGATCACAGTCTTTTTCGTTAATTTTACTTATATGTATAAAACTTTTAACAGCTCGTGTATTAATTTCAGCTATACAATAAGTTGTTATTATACCATTGAATATTATTACCTTAATTCTCAATCTATTACTGTTTATATTTATTAACTCTAATGTTCTGGGTTGCATAAATCTTAAGCTAGTTTGTCTTGATCTCATTGGTTCTTTTTTAATACTTAGTCTAGATCCTTCTATCTGTGGTCTTTCCTTTTGTGATGGTATTATGGTTCTATAACTAAAATACATATATATTTCTTCTGGTATGGTTATTTTGGATACTTTTTACTTTACTACCCGGTGGCATATTTATTCCATCTAGTTTATAATATAGTGTTAGGGCTAAGTCTTTGTGTTAATCTTATAATGATATACTAAAATCTGGTTGTACTGTAAATTTTAGTTTTTGATATATTAAATTTCCTTTTATCACTGATATTAGAGCGTCTTGTAGATTTCCTAATATTCTATCATCTAGTATATATATTTGTATGGGTGTGTCTATATTTTTCTGAAAATATACTTTTATAGTAAATTCTACTTCTCCAAAGTATATATTTTTGTATTTTTTAGCTTTTTAGTAGATACTTTTGCTAATTCTCTTTTTATTATCTCATATGTTATTAAATTTATTTTTGCTCTACCATTTATGTTGGTTGAAGCAATTATATTTTCATTTTTTTGTGCTATATATCTTACTTCTTTATTTCTTTCAAATCATTTAGTTTTAAATATTTTCTTAGTTGATAATTCTTCTTTTTCATCTTGTATTTTTTTATATTTCTGGCTTGAAGCTTAGAGTTTGTGTTATTCCTCCTTCATATGTATCCATTTGGTAACATGTTTCATTTGAGTTATCTACTAATTCATTTCCTTTATCCATTAATTAATCTGTCAATATACTTGTATTGTTATATTATAATATCTTTTTAGTTTTTTATTTCGTTATCTCTTCTGATTATTTCTCTCAATTTTTCTTCTCTTAGTTTCCTATTTTCTTCTTCTTTTTGTTTCAATCTTTCATCTTTTACAACTATCATATTTCTTAAGGTTGTAATAGTATTTTCTTGTTCGTATATTTGTTGGGAATTTTCTTGTAAACGTTGATCTCTATCTTTTATAAGATCCATACTCTTTCTACAGCTTACTATATGTTGGTTTATATCTCTATTATATGTAAATGGTTTTTCAGCTATTTTTTGAAGTTGACTTAATTTATTTTCATCCATAATGATCTATAGTCATTCTTAGGTCTGCGTTTAAATCTGCGTTTAAATGGTTTTGTATATTTATTTCTGTGTTTAGATTTATTAGTTCTCTATATGTTCTTATAATATTATCCATGTCTGTACTAATTTCTGCTATCTCACTATCATTTTCTATCATGTTTTCTAATCTCTTTAATGATAATAATTCACTGTAATATCTTAATAGTATTTCATTTTGATTTCTTCTTTCTATTAAGAGGTGTTTCTCTCCTCTCTCTAACTCCCTCTCCTCTCTCTAACATAATCCCTCAACGATAACATCCCCCTATCCCCCTCTGCCGCTCCGACCAGTCACCGGCGATTGCGGCGACGGTAAGACCCCGGCTCCGACCACCCACCGGCAGCGACAGACAAATAATTTTTTTCCAGGTCTTTTTAACAAAATTTGATTTGTTTTTCCGTTATTTTGTTTCTTTTCTTGTTCTTGTGTTCTTTTTCTCCTAGATCTACGCAGGTACTCAATTGTTTTTACCTCGGGTACCGGAACAGTACGTAAACAATACCAGAATAGTTTTTTTTGCGAGGTGATGAACAGTGGTGGAATAATACGTGAATAGTGCGGTGACAGACAAACAGTATTTGTGGGACGATGAACAGTACAGGGATCAATGATTTCATCGGCAAACAGGTTCGATTCAACTGGAGTTAGTACCTTCGGTTACCCGTATCCATTCTTTGTCCTTAACCTTGTTAAATTTTGCCGCTTCTTGTCTTTAGATATATCACTCTTAGCGTAGTGTTTTTACTTGTCTCTAGATTCTTGGTACTTGTGCTTGCACTTTGATCCATTACTGTTTTAGGGTAAACGTTTGAGTAGTTTATTATTTTATATTTGCTTTAGTGACTTTGGTAAATGATGGTAGACTAGGGTCATGTTCTCGATCGGGGACGGGGGCAAGGGTTATGGGGGGTAAGCGGGGTAAGGGAGACACTAGACTAAGAATAGGGTCTTGAAACATTGGGACTTTAACATGAAAATCCATAAAGCTAGTTAAGATTCTTAAGAAGATGAGGATTAATATAACCTGTGTCCAGGAGACCAAATGGGTAGGACCTAAGGCTAAGGATGTAGATGGGTATAAGTTATGGTTCTAGGGTAGGTCAAAGTATAGGAATGAGGTCGGCATTTTGGTAGACAGCGAGCTAAGGGATCATGTGGTAGAGATGATGAGAGTCAATGACAGGATGATGGCGATTAAGTTGATAGTTTGAGGGTGCACTATGAATATTATTAGTATGCTCCACAGGCGGGCTTGGGTGAAGAGGAGAAGAGACGTTTTTATGAGGATTTGGACGAAATGGTGGGAGGTATACCACCCACTGAGAAGTTATTTGTATGAGGGGAAGGGGATTTCAATGGAAATATCGGGTCACTTTCGGGGGGTTATGACAACGTGCATGGAGGCTTTGGAATCGGGGTCAGGAATAAGGGAGGCATCTCACTTTTGGTGTTCGCTAGAGCTAGTGGAATGCTGATAGCCAATGCGAGGTTCCCGAAGAAGGAGGAACACCTAGTAACTTTCCGTAGTTTGGTGGTGAAGACTCAGATATACTTTTTTCTCCTTAGGAAGGTTGACAAAGGTCTATGTAAAGACTGTAAGGTTATTCCAAAGGAGGATCTTACAACCCGACATAAGCTTTTGGTGATGGATTTGGAGATCAAGTTGGAGAAGAAGAAGAGGGTTGTGGATGACAGGTTAAGAATCAAATGGGGGAGTTTGACCATGGCTAGTGCAAATGAGATGGGGGAGAGGTTAATGGTCAAGGGCCTTGGGATAGCAGTGGAGATGCGACCGGTATATGGGACAAGATGACCAGTTGCATTTGAGAGGTAGCTAGAGAAGTGCTAGGGGCCTTACGTGGCAATCGTGGTAGGCATCGAGGGGACTAGTGGTGGAATGGTAAAGTTCAAGAGAAGGTGGACATGAAGAAATTGGCATATGTGAAATTGGTAGAAAGCAAGGACAATATGGAGAAGTGGATGAATATGGAACTGTATATGATGGTGAGGAAGGAGGCAAAGCTAGCGGTTACGGCAGTGAGAACAATGGCTTTTGAACATTTGTATGTAGAATTAGAGGAGAAAGGCAGGGATAAGAAGTTGTATAGACTAGACAAGGCTAGGGAGAGAAAGGCCCGTGACTTGGATCACATGAGGTGCATCAAGAATAAGGACGGCAAAGTACTAGTGGAGGAAGCGCATATTAGGCGGAGGTGACAGTCTTACTTCCATAAACTCTTGAACGAAAAAGGAGATGGAGACATTATGCTGGGAGATCTGGAGCATTCTGGTAGGTACCAAGATTTTAGGAATTGTAGAAGAATTAAGGTTGAGGAGGTTAAGGGTGTTGTTCCCAGGATGACAGGGGACGAGCGACCGGCTTGATGAGATCCAGTTAAATTTTGGAAGAGCGCAGGCAGGGCAGGTTTGGAGTGGCTGACTGAGTTACTTAACGTCATTTTTAAGATGACAAGAATTCCCGAAGAATGGAGGTGGAGTACAATTATTCCCTTATACAAAAACAAAGGTGATATCTAGAGTTGCAACAACTATATGGGTATCAAGATGATGAGTCACACTATGAAAGTTTGGAAAAGGGTCGTGGAGATGAGGGTGAGGAGAGACGTGTCTATTTCTAAGAACCAGTTTGGATTCATGCCGGGGCGTTCGACTACTGAAGTTATTCATCTTATTAGGAGGTTGGTGGAGTAATATAGGAAGAGGAAGAAAGATTTACATATGGTTATCATCGACCTCGAGAAGGCATACAACAAAGTACCTAGGGAGGTTCTATGGAGATGTTTGGAGGTTAGAGGTGTACCTATGGCTTACACTAGGGTACGGTCGGTAAGAGGAGACTCGGAGCACTTCCCAGTGACGATGGGACTGCACCAGGGATAAGATCTTAGACCATTTCTATTTGCCTTGTTGATGGACAGACTGACACGACAAATCCAATAGGAGGTACCATGGTGTATGTTATTAGCAGATGACATAGTCCTAATTGATGAGACTCGCAGCGGAGTGAACGACAAGTTGGAGGTTTGGAGACAGACTCTGGAGTCTAAAGGGTTTAGGTTGAGTAGGACCAAGACAGAATATTTGGAGTTCAAGTTCAGCAACGGGAGAGACCTTAAGACAGGTGTGGAGGTGAGGCTTGGTACTCAGGTCATTCCAAAGAAAGAAAGCTTCAAGCACCTAGGGCCTATTATCCAAGGGAATGGAGAGATTGATGACAATGTCACACATCGTATTGGGGTAGGATGGATGAAATGGAGGCTCGCATCTGGAGTCTTGTGCGAAAAATGTGCCACCAAATCTTAAGGACAAGTTCTATAGGGTGGTGGTTCGACCGACTATGTTTTATGTGGCGGAGTGTTGGCCAGTCAAGACTTCGCACATATAAAAAATGAGAGTTGTGGAAATGGGGATGTTGAGATGGATGTGTGGGCATACAATGAGAGATAGGATTAGAAACAATGATATCCGAGATAAGGTGAGAGTGGCCTCAATGGAGGATAAGATGCGGGAAGCGAGGTTGAGATAGTTCGGGCATGTGCAGAGGAGAGACACGGATGCCCCAGTGCGGAGGTGTGAGAGGTTGGTTATGGATGGATTCATGAGGGGTAGAGGTAGGCCAAAGAAGTATTGGGGATATGTGATTAGATGGGATATGATGCATGTGCAACTTACTGAGGACATATAGGACACGAATTAGGGTAGAATGGTAGTAGATAGTCGAGCGTAGTCCTACTTACCCCTACAAAATGGTAGTGTAGTGTTATTACTGTGTAGGCTCGATTAGCCTATCACACTTATAGGCGCATTAGTGTTTTATAGTCCCATGTGGTTTGATTCATGCTACTATATGTTCTTTAGTGTAATTTGCTTATCTTATTTAGTTGTGTTAACTACTACTTCCTGTTGTTAGAAAGCACTACCATGGCGTAGTCAATTTTGTTATATGTATGTTCATAATGCTTTAATTTTTCTTCTGAGTCTGTCTGTTTCTCTTGCTTTGCCTGTGATTATGCTTTGTCTTGAGCCGAGGGTCTCCCGAAAATAGTCGCTCTACCTATCAAGGTGGAGGTAAGGTCTGTGTACACTCTACACTCCCTAGACCTCACGTTGTGGGATTTTACTGGGTATGTTGTTGTTATTGTATCTGTGCAAAAGACGTATGTTTCTTCATATTATGTTTATTCTTTTTTCAGGCTCTGAATTTTTGTGTCGGATCTTTCATCATCTAATAACCCTGAAGAGGGTAGGAATCTAGATGGTAGTATACTTGAGTTAACTTTAAAATCTATCCAATAACAAAGATGTAGCATGGAAGCGGTTGTTATTAACTCGAAATTTATTTTTTTAAAATAAAAGTCTATAACCTTCTACCAATATTAACATCATAATTGCAGATACTACACTTATCAAGATTATAATTAAAACACATAATTTAAAAATCATACCTCTTGTAGATTTTTCAGGTCACTGGAATGCTCACTCGCCCTGGCTCTTGACTCCCTTTCTTCTTCACTGATAATGGGATAAATGGCCTAGGTACTAGGAGACTCAACAGACTCTTCCTAAAAATCTTTTAGAGATGAGGGTCTTTGGACTAATATGATTTTAAGTATAAATGAAGATTTTTATTGCAAATTTTGAATATATCAATGGTTACAATGAGGCTCCTTATATAGATAACCTCAAGGTTGTTGTCATAATTGATTACATTATTACTACAGTAGTATGACAACTATACTATTACTGAAAAGTCGTAAAGTGTATACAGTAACTTGACATATTTTCAAAAAGTATATAGTAATTGTATGAAAGTTGTCTTGTCTTGTTGCATTTCAGCCTTCTTTTTCTTTGAATGCCTTTATTGCATCTTGTCTTATTGCATCTTTGTCAAAAAGTTGTTATAACTTTCTCTTTCTTGAATGCCTTTATTGCATTTTGTCTTGTTGCATCTTTGTAGTAGCTTTCTCTTTCTTCATTGTATCTGAAAGATTTTTTGATAGTAATATGATAACATGATGGTAGTATTATTGGTAATATGGGCCTCTTTGTAGTTGGACTACATTGGAATGTTATTAGAGTATCATAAGTTTGTTGTAGTTAAAACTACATTGGGCCTTGTTTTATCATGCAAAAGGATTAGAGGATCCTTCTTTTTAATAGTATGGGTAGTATTGGTAACATTTTTAGTATTGGTTACAAGCCTTTTTCTCTGACCTGCTAAAAGCTGATATTGCTCCATAGTTGCTTTGGCATGTCTATGTTTCATGTTCATGATCCGATCGTGCATGTTAGTAAGTTCCATAGTGTTTTGGGATAGTATATCATTATTATATATAGGGTAATAAGTTCTTCAACTTCTCCACCTTTGGTTGTTCCAATGATGCAGGCCTTCATAGCTTTTAACATATCTTCTATCTTTAATTTCAAAGTTAATAGTCCAATTGTTCTTTTGACACTTATCTTCATTTTGAGATCTTCATCATCACAATTGATATTGCTATTTTTATCAGTTTTAAATAATTGACATATTACAATGGGTTTTCCGGTTAGATCCGTTGAGGCATCGAATAGTTGTATTCCGTATATACCCTTTCCAAAAGATTCCATCATTGCTTTAGCAGATTCTATTATAATACTAGGTAGTTTAGAAATATTATAAAAAGTATCATCTACTATTGTTTTGTCAATAAAGCCATAAGTAAATAATTTTGACACTATATCAGGGTTAGCATTTTCACTACATAAAAATCTAGGATATTTACTTAGTTTTGCACTTCTTAAAATATGGGGGTTAGATTTATAATCATAAAATTTATTTATCTTTTCATATGCAGTAATGAAGTCAGGTGCTTGTTTTAATTTGTCACTCATTGTTACCATGGTTGATATTTGGGAAGATGAAGAGGTTATAGAGGATGTCATGGTTGCAAGCTTGGATGCAAAAGATGTTGGGATTGTAGTAAGTTTATTTAGACTGTCAGAGGTAGATATAGGGGATTATGGTTTTTGTAAGGGTTTTCAGGGTTTGTTTGTCATGTATGGCTTCAGTGAGTTGTTTTATGAGATGTGTATTTTATTGTAATTTGGTGATAAGGATTTCATGGTTTTGGTTGATGATTTTCATAACATTGGTAATATACTCATCAAAGTTGTCACTCTAGGTTGACATGGTTGTACCTGCTAAGAAAATCAGCTAAAATATTTTTAGTTCCAGAGATATTTTTAACAATAAAATCATAACTACAAAAGAATGATTGTCATTTTTTTCTTTTATTTAATTCTGGTAAAAGATCTATTTTGTTAGTAATAAAAGATTTTACTTGAGTATTATAAGTCCTAACAATAAATTTTACTGTAATAGGTAATAATGAAATCTTTTTATTCCAAATTTTACAGCTAGTAGTTCTCTTTCATTGATATGATAATTTTTCTCGTTTGGCTTCCATGTTCCACCTTCATATCCACAAATTAGTGGTTTTTCTTTATCTATATCATCTTTATCATAAGATATGAGGACTGCCTCCCATCCTATATCACTAGCATCAGTAAAAAGTTCTAGTTGATCTTGTTCCGTTGGTATTCTATGTTTTTGGCAAGGCTTTTACTTTCCTCTTAATTTCATTTATAGCTTTAGTATGTTCTTTCTTCCATTCGAATGTTATATTTTTTCTAGTTAATTCTTGTAATGATTTTCTTAAGAGTGGTAAATCTTTTATATGGTCTGAAGCATAATTTACTACTCCTAGAAATTGTTGTACTTCTTTTTTGTTTTCTAATTTATCTTTAAAATTCTTTATCTTTGTCACTATATGTTTTTGCAATTGTAATCCTTCTTTATCTATAATGTACCCTAAATATTTGATACTATTTTTGAAGATTTCAGATTTCTTTTTAGATAATAATATTTCATGTTGTCTTACAATTTATATAAATTCTTCTAGATGTTTTAAATAATTTTCCAAATCATCACTATATATTAATATGTCATCAACATATACTATACAAAATTTTGTTAATTTTCTGAACACTTGGTCCATTATTCTTTGAAATATTTGTTGTGCATTTTTTAATCCAAATGGTAGTGCATTCCATTCATAGTGTCTTTGAGAGACACTAAAGGTTGTTAAAGGTTTTGATTCATTTGTTAATTTAATTTGCCAAAAACCACTTTTACAATCAAATTTACTAAACCATTTCTTTCTTCCTAACCTATTAATAAGGTTTCTTTTGTATGGTAAAAAATATCAATCAAATATGGTCTTTTTATTTAATTTTGTATAATCAATTACCATTCTAGCCTTTCCTCTTTTTTGTTCACTATGTTTTCTTACTAAAAAGGTTGGGGTACTATGTGGACTTTTACTTTCTTGTATCATTCTTAACTCTAATAATTCTTTTATCTGGGTTTCAAATTCTTTCTGATCTGTCGGATTATATCTAATGGGTTTAGATCTAATTGTGTCATTGAGATTTATTAACTTGATTTTAGCATATATTTTTTCTTTCTCCTATAGTTGTATTGGATTTTCTTAAAATTCATTTTTAATATATTAAGATATTTTTCTTTTAATAGTTGTATATTATTATTCCTATCTATCATGTTACATAATCTTAATGTCTGTATTGGTAATACTCTTTTTAGTATTATCCATTTATTACAAGGCGTTTGGTGATTTTCTTCCAAGACTTGCTTTACAAATGAAAGAGAGTCTCCTTTTATAGGTGAAGACGGACTTCAAAACTGAATACAATTTACAAAATAGAAATAGTAAACAAATCTAATAATTACATATGGACAAACAACTTTGCGGAAAGGAAAACTTTACATAAAGTAAGATAAGATTCCCCGACATACGTTCTTCTTATCTTGAAAAAAGAAAACTTTTATAAAAAATTAAAAACTTTATTAAAGTTGTGAAAGAACATTTGTCCTATCCGGCCATTATTGATTCCGTGTGGCCACCAATGTCACTTCACTCTGAAATTTTTGCTTTTCCCTTTGAATTGGTGTCCTCCTTTTTGAATTTGTGTTTTTGATGGATTGCCTCTATTAGGCTGTCAAACAGATCTTCTGTCGTCGGATGGTAGGTATAATCCTCCAATGGTTGTGATTCACCTCCTAGACAAGCATATTGGTTGTCATCGGGAACATCTTTCATGGATGCGGTATACGTCTCAGAATAGGGACTATCATTTACCTTTATCTTATTTTTTTTTATGAAATCCTCCTTTACCTTATCAAGGTATGCTGACATGAGATCTTCGTTGGTACGATTCTCTCCCCTTCTCTTTTGCTTAATTTCTTGTTAATTCATATAATAGGCTAATAAGCCTATAATGTCTGTGATACTCCGATGATATGATTAAAAAAAGGATAGAATGCAATAGAATTCTACACTAAAATTCCGGGGAGGATATTAGTACATATCAACATGGGTTCTGAGGTATTCTAACAATTATGCTCTTGTCGTACGGAATGCCTTTTCAGCCGTCGCCGTGGTTAGGCATAAGACATTTTCATGAGTCATTTTTTCGTATTGATCTATGTATAAATGTTGGAATATGCTCGGATTAAAATTCCTATTTATGAATAGTATTGTGATCCATCCTGATTGTAGATTTCTTTTGTTTTGTTCTATTCTTAATATCCTTTTAGGCCTGGCCAAGGCCGGCCTTTACTAGATCTAATTGTGTCATTGGAATTTATTAACTTGATTTCAGCATTTTCCGAAATCCCCACTCCCCACCCCATCTCACCTCCATAGTATTTTACTAGATATATTAATGCTCTTAGGATGATATTTTATTTTACTTACTTATCAACACTAGAAAACAAGTTAGAAGCTCACTTATTTCCAAAAAAATATTTTCATATAAAACATTTTCCTTCATACCACACGCCCATAGAGTTGCTACCAATCACGTAATATAAGTACACAATTATTAAACATGATAGTTTGAAAGGTTAATAAGAAAAATAATTAATTAATATTTACCGTTACAAAAAAGATAATCATTGTGTGTTGTTGCTTTAATATATTCATTTGCTGAGATATTTCCCACATAAATATATATAATTTGGGTCGGGGTCTGTAGGTGCTCGAGCATCCAGTAGCTCGTTCTGCCCCTGCATAATCCCTTACATTATGTAAATGGGAAATGGGAAAAGGGCTTGATTTATCCTCTACTTTGGAAAATAGTTTATATTTAACCCGTTATATAATCAACCCCCTTAAGGGCCTACTGTTACAATAGTTTTAATATATGCCTCTAATTTTGACGTTAGTCCACCGTGATAATTCCTTTTTTTGAATAAATGTCACGGCGAAAATTAACGCCCAAAACCCGATTCATTTAACCGTAACCCGACCCATATCCCCACTAAATATAAACCATCCAACACGATTTATGACCTAATAGGATCATTTGTTTACCTTCGTTTGAGAGAGTTGAATGACGGCGATTTAGGTAAAATATAAATCCCCAATTTCGCGTTGAAAAATCTTGAAAGGTGCAACATTTTTCTTCGTTTGAACTTTGTTTTTGTTTAATTTTACTATTTTCTGTCTTTATTCGACTTAGTTTTCATCTATTCTTTATTATTTGTTGAAGTAGTATTAGGGTTTCTATTTTAGGTCTTTATTTAGAGGTATTTTTTAGCATCTCACTGTGATGTCGTGTTATTATTGTATGATTATGGTGGTTTATGCTTTTTGAATGTATTGTTGTTTCTAATTTAGGGTTTCATGAGATTTTCAAGGGGCTTAGGGTTTTCTGTCCTATTAGTTTTGGGGGAAAGGGGTTTAGGATTTCACGACATATTTGTTTTGGGAAAAAGGGGTTTAGGGTTCAATTGCTATTTTATTGATTCAGTTTTGGGGCAATGTATTTTAGGGTTTTTGTGGGTGTTTTGTTGTATATGTTTTGGGAAAAGGGATAGATTTTCTTTCATTATTGAGGATACATGGACCCATATGTTAAGTAGCTCAAGCTGGTAGGATGGTTAAGCAAGTAGCTCTATTGCTATGTCAGATTATTAACGAGATTGCTAGAGCTACTTGCTTACCCATCCTACAGCTTGAGCTACTTAACATATGTCATGATTATTAACGAGGACGAGACACGTGTCTAAGTGAATAAGAGCAGCATGTGACACCTATTAATTAAGCAAGAAGGTGAAGGAAATTGATTCTCATCCAAGGTAAGTTACTGCCATGTTTCTGCCCTTATAGTGCTTGAATTAGGTTAAGATATTTTTCTTTTAATAGTTGTATGTTATTATTCCTATCTATCATGTTACATAACCTTAATGTCTGTATTGGTAATACTTTTTTTAGTATTATCCATTTATTACAAGGCGTTTGTAAGCTAAAAGTATTATTATTTATAACTTGTGTTTTAAAGTAGTCTAAGAAATTATTTCTTAATAATATTTGTTGTCTCATCTGGTTAAGTTGATATATTATCGGTAGTCGAAATATTATTTTTCCTAACCTTATTCTCATATTCTCTGCTTTTATATCTAATTCTTTCATTAAATCCTGATACTTTTGTTCTATGAGTTTTAGACATTTTTCATCTGTGTGGTTCTAACACTTCTTTCCTTGCTAGGCATAAGTATGCTCCACTATCTATAAAGATTTTTTGTTTTATCATTTTATTAGGCTTATATTCTATACGAGCTTCAATATAAATTGCTATCATTTAATCTGATTGTTGAGTATCTTGGATTTCTATTTCTTTGATCATTTTTCCTATTCTTTGAATTTCCTGCCATCTTATTTCATTTAATCTTTTCTTAATATTATTAAGGTTTTTTGTAACTTTTTTTATATCTACATGATAATATTTATTTCATGTTTTACTAGTAATTGTAATAAGTTTATGGCGAACATACATCTCACATTGTATCTAGTAATCTCTTTCTTCTAACATTTTTCCTTTTTCTTCTCTTTCTTCATGTATTAGACTTTTTCCTTGTTGCCATTCTATTTTATTTAGAACTATTTTCACTATCTGAGTATTGGTTAATAAAGTTAATATTTTCTGATTATGTTTCACTTTCTTCCTCAGTTTGGCTGACATAAAAGTCTTCATATTCATACCATTTATTATTATCTTCTTTTAGATGTTGTAGATTGTATGTTTTGTTAGTTAATGTTTCAGAAAATTGTTTTTCAATTTTCACATTTAGTTGGTCAAAATTTTTGGAAAATATTTTCTTTAGTAAAACAAGTTTCTTAACTACCCCAAGTGGCATTCAATCAACTACTCCATCACCACCACCACCCAACCCACCCACCAAACCCCAACTACTACCACCACCCTATGCACCCCCACCCCCACCCACCCCAACTACTGCCACCACCCTATGCACCCCACCCCACCCACCCAATTTTTTTTTAAAAAAAGTTTTAATTTTTTTTAGTTTTCTAAATCACTCCCCCCCACCCCTAACTTTTTTTAAAAAAACAATGGGGGGGGGGGGGGGGGGGTGGAACGATGGTGTGGAGGGAGGGGGTTGGGTGGAACGATGGTGTGGAGTGGGGGGGGTTGAGTGTGGTGGTGTGGGGTAGGATTGGTGAAGATGAAGTGCGTTCGAGGGTGATTGGGTGGGGGTGGGATTTGGTTGGGTGGTGGGGTTGGTGGGGCTAGGGTAAGTATTTTCCGAAATCTCCACTCCCCACCCCATCTCACCTCCATAGTATTTTACTAGATATATTAATGCTCTAAGAGGTGCTGTCCAAATTTTCGTAGGACAAGTTAGTCGCTCTTTTGCTTTGAATTATAGTTTCTATAGCTTAACGACAGTTCCTTGACATTTATTGTAGATCGGAGTACTAACTGACTGAATCGACGTTGTGTGGGTTAAGTAGTCAACAAGGTATGTGAAGGCTATCATTTCCTTCTTTTGGCATGACCCGAATGTAAATGGAACGTATATGAACGTTCCTCTAAAATGACTATTCATGTTAGTTAAAGATGTCCATGTTCTCCATTCTTTTGAAAGGTTTATTGATTCATGTTTAAGTCTTATCTTACTGATTCATGTTGAAAGGTATAATGACATGAAAATTATTGGACTATTATGACTTCGTTTTAATGTTATGTTGTGGCAGAAAATTAGTAGGAGTAATTGAATATGTTGTGGTTAATGTTATTAACAGATTTTGGAAGGAGAAAAGGGTTTAGAGCTATAATTATTTAATCGTAAACCAAGCTTGCCGCTCTTTGTGCTATTTCTTGAGTTGCTGGTTATTTATGGTATTATGTGGCTATGTTATTATCGATATTGTTCTGGATATGTTGGTCTTGTTGTTTGATTTGAGGAAAGTGAAAAGAATAAGGGAGATGTTATCCAAATTTTCGTAGGATGAGTTAGTCGCTCTTTTGATTTGAAGTATAGTTTCTATAGCTTAACAACGGTTCCTTAACATTTATTGTAGATCGGAGTACTAACAGACTGAATCGACATTGTGTGGGTTATACGTAGTCAACAAGGTATGTGAAGGCTATCCTTTCCTTATTTGGCATGACCCAAATATAAACGAAATCGAAATGTATACGAACGTCCCTCTAAAATGACTCTATTCATGTTAGTTAAAGATGTCCATGTTATCCATTCTTTTGAAAGGTTTATTGATTCATGTTTAAGTCTTATCATACTGATTCATGTTGAAAGGTATAATGACATGTTAAGCTCCATAATATATATATATATATATATATAACACCACTGATTAGTTGGTTGCTATGATGATGCCCACAATGGCTTATGGCGTTATATACGCACATGATTCACGATGGTGTTATATACGCGTATATATTGTATTACATATCATGGCTCTCAGTGGCAAATACGAGTTACATGTTGATCATTCTTGACTCTTTTTTACATTGATGTCTTACTTATGCTCTTATGCTTTCCATAATACTGACGTTCCTTTGCTGGTGAGACTGCGTTCATGCTCGCAGGTTCCGGTAGATGACTTGACGAGCCTCTATAGTAGGTTCACTATTCAGCTTGGGTTGGTGCACTCCTCTTCCTCCGGAGTTGCTGTTGAGTTTTGGTATGCTTTTATGTACATATATGGGTGTGGAGGGGCCCTGTCCCGACCTTATGATGATGATGTTACTCCTAGAGGCTTGTAGACATTCATCATGTATATAGATATCATGTATAGCCTTGCAGGCATATGTTTTGATGTATAGTTATGTATGGCCTTGTCGGCATAGGATGTTATGTATGGACTTCATCCGGCCTTATCGACCCTTCTCATGTATATGTATATGTTCATTAGGTTGGTGTCGTCAGCTGTTTACTGTTTTTGACTCATTTCAGTCTATCATGGTGGCGTTGACGGTCCGTTTGTATGTTAGTGTATGATGTCATGTATGTGGTGCTCGATCAAGTAAGGCTCGGCCACTGGTCGTTCCTCCCAAGGTTGAGGCGTGACACTGTGGTCCCACATAATGTTACTTTTCACGTTTTAATATTATATTACTTTATTTTTATTGTATGGATGGTTAATGTAGACTTGTTATCCATCATGAAGGTGAATGATTACTCAACCAGAAATTAAGTACTCAAGAAACTTGGTGCACACCTGAAAAGAGAATGATTCTAATCTTTGTCTTACATGGACATAGTAGAAGAAATTGTTTCTAAGTTAGGATATGTTGGTGTTCAACAGTTGGTAGTGTGTGGTCCTTCTGGTAGATATATGAAGTAGAAGATGATGTTGGTATTAGAACTTTGCTTGCATTGGTTCCTGATAAGTTTAGTGTTATTAATGTTTTTGCTGTGGATGAAAATGAATTAGCATTTAATGTTCCTAATATTGTGACCACCTAGAGACAGACAGAGACAGCTAATACTGAAGTAGTTGAGGTTGTTTCTGATTGTAGTTCTGATGAGAATGATGAAACTGAAGATGGATATTATTCTGGATATGATTCTGAGGAGTTAAAGTCACTTTTTGTACAAAAAAATAGATACATTTTGATAAGTTGACTAATTATAAGGAACTGTATAAGGATATGACCTTCAAAGATATTTTTGAAGCTAGAAAAGTCATAAACGTGTATTGCTTAGCTAACTATAAAGGTTTAAGATAAAATAAAAGTGATACTAAGAGGCTTAGATATGTTTGTGAGCTTAGATGTCCCTTTGTTTGTCTGATTTCAAATGTTAAGTATGGTCATGAGGTTAGTATCAAAATACTAAATCCAAATCACAAGTGTAACCCTGCTTATGATAGCATAAGAGTTGACTACCATACAGTAGCACAATATTTTAAGAACAAACTCTAGGAGAATCCAAAAATTAAGGTTAAGAAGATGAGGAAATTGCTGAGTGATACATTCAACATCAATGTTAGTCAATCAAAATGTAAGGGCCAAGAGGATGATTCTGGAGAGTCTTGACAGTAGTTTTATTGATGAGTATAACAAACTAGAGGCATATGCAAATGAATTAAGGCTAAGTAATCCAGAAAGTGATGTGGTCATTAACATATCAAAGGATGCACTTGAGGAAGGTAATAGAAGATTCTCAAGGGTGTATGTTTGTTTTGATGCTTTGAAGAACGATTTTAAGAGCGGATTAAGGCTCTTTATTGGCTTGGATGGAACATTCTTAAAAGGAAATATCAAAGGCCAGGTCTTAGTTGTTGTTGCTCTATATACATCAAGACATTTTTATCTCATAGCTTGGGTTGTTTTGGATAAATAAACAAGGTCACATGGAGCTGGTTCTTGACATTACTACCAGGGTCTTTAGACCTCAAGCAAGGTGAAGGTATCACATTAATGTCAGACAAGCAAAAGGTAATTTCAGTTAATTATTTTTGTAGTCATAGTAAATTCGGTCAATTTTTAATTATAACTTTAATCTTTAATTATTTTTTAAACTCATATGCAGGGATTGATTAAGGCATTGTTGAATATCCTATCAGAAGCACACCACAGATATTGTGTGAGGCACATAGAATCTAATTGGTGCAAGAAATGGGGTGCTGGGAGTTGAAGAAACATCTTTGGTGGGGTTCATGGTGCACTTATCAAGAAGAGTTCCAGGACCATTTGAATATGATGGGGGAGAAGAATAAAGAAGATGGTGAGGACTTGTTGACATGAGTGTTGGATGCTAGACACAAGCTCATTATAAAGATACTTGAGAACATTCCAGGTGATGACTATCTTAGGAGAATATGAAACTGAAGTGATATACTGGGTGGGAGATTTCAGTCCTCAAATCATTTTCTTGTATAATCAATTTCTAAAGATTGCACAAAAGTGTATTGTTTACTTCAATAGTGACTATGGATATGAGGTGGCTCATGGTATTGATAGGCATAGGGTCAATATACAACTGAAAATATGCACTTGCAAGACATGGGACCTCATTGGGATCCCATGCCCTCATACTATCATGGCCCTACTATACAGAAAGATCAATCCTTTGACTCAAATTCACTGGTGGCACTCCAAAGAAGCTGCTTTTCTAACTTATTCACATAAGTTACAACCAGTAAGAGGAGAAAAATTCTGGAAGATCGAACCAACACATGCAATGGAGCCCCCACCCCTTGTTAAGTTGGCTGGAAGGCCAAAAAGTAATAGGGCTAGAGAAAAAAATAAGTGTGTGAATAGATAAGGGGTGTGGTCTGAATCTAGAAAAGGTAAGGTGATGACTTGTTCTACATGTGGAGAGCCTGGTCAAAATGCAAGAGGGTGTCAAAAGATAAAATATTTAACTTAATTATGCTACTTTATCACTTAATTAATTATTAAATTTTAACTTGTAATTTCATTAATTTGACAGGTAACTAAGGAAAGCAAATAAAGGTTGGAAGAAAGACAAAGAAGAGGACCAGATCCTTGATTGACGAAGATGATGAAGGTGTGGCCAGAAATCCACCTACTGTAGGGCTCACAATTGAGGAAGAGCTTGAATTGACAGCACCCTAGCCTACTCAAACAAGTCAAGCTAGCACTAGTGTACACCAATGCCCAGTCAGGCCAGCAGCAGTGCAAGTCAGTATAGATTTATGCCAACACCATCAGTACCAAGGAAGTAACCTATCAACAATGCATTTAATATTGAACCAAATTTTGAATTTTTATCAAATGATGAATCAGAACCAGCTATGATGTCAACGAGTATTTCAAAGGCTAAGACTATATTCCTAAGACAGATGCAAGTTGGAGAAGCAACTAGGACAACGTGTATCAATTTTGTTGGTGATGCTAGTAGTGTTAGTAAGCCAACAAACCTTCCATTCTCCCCAAGGGAGATAACATGACAAGGAAATACGGTTGTAACTAGAAACAAGCTTCAGAAAATATTCAAGTTGAAGACAAGGAAGGAAAATGCAAGGAGCAGATTTGAAGTTGTGAACTTGTGAAATTCCGACTGTTTTTGGGTTTAATATGATGTAATTACTGCATGTGACAATACTATTTAACTATTTAGGTGTTTGATTAACTGTTGAAACTTGCAAATGGATGTCATGGTATCACTTTGATGGTGACAATTTTGGGGGTTATAATGTGGCATCTCCTTTGGTAATGTAACTGCACTTTGACAATTTTTGATAATTTTATGTTCTGTTAATGTTGGCTAAATATACTATTGGAATTGTGTTCTTTATATATTATGTTGTTGGTGATGTTTGCTAGTTTATAGTGTTGAGTTAATGTTGGATTTTATTGTTGCTGGCTTTTTGTGTTGCTGGATTAGGTTGGAAATGACATAGTGTTGTTGGAATTGTGTTACTGGAATGGTGTTGGTATTACACATATCTTTGATTTTAGTGTTGTTGGAATTATGTTACTGGAATGGTGTTGGCTTTTAAGTTAATGTTGGCTTGAAATGTGTTGTTGATATATTATAATGTAGGTGAATTATGTCATTTGTGACAATACATTTAGGTAGTAATGTTACTATACTTATCATATAATTTATTATCCATTCAAATCACATTAATTTTAATAACTATGCTACCCAAAACACAATATACACAGTACTTTAATGCAAAATAAGAGGGCCTTGTCTTTCATATCAACAATAATGTGATTTGATCAAGGAGGTGACTGACACATAGATTATCAATGCTATCAAAGGCATGCCTTCAGACAAATCATCAGGTATTGATCGCTTTCCAATTGAGTTGTTTACTAGAAATTGGGAGGTGGTGAAGGGGGATGTACTAGCAGCTGTGCATGAATTTTTCAAGTCTGGTAGAATCCTTAGAGCTTTCAGTGGAACTACTATTACATTAATACCAAAAGTCCCTACTCCCACCCATGTCAAAGACTATAGATCCATTGCTTGTTGTACTACTTTCTACAAGATAATCACCAAACTCGACTAATAGAATCAAGAGTGTTGTCAGCACCATTATAAGCCCTTCTCAATCAGCTTTTATAGAGGAAAGATCTATTATAGACGACATTATTTTTAGTCATAACCTTTTAAAATGATATACAAGAAAGGGTATGTCTTCTAGATGTGTGACTAAGGTAGATCTTAGGAAAGTCTATGACTCAGTAAAATGGTGCTTCTTGAAAAGAATGATGGTTGAGCTGGGTTTCCCCTATAAATTCATTATGCGGACAATGCAATGCATTTCAATAGTTTCTTATTCATTGGTATTAATGGTGGTCTGGCCAAGCTTTTTCTTGGGAAGAAAGAAATCAGACAGGGTGACCCTATGTCACCCTATATGTTTGTCATTGCAATGGAGTATCTACAGAGGGAATTGAATTTGGTGAGTACAAACAAAGTGTTTTTCCATCCAATGTGTAAAAGACTTGGGGTGGTTCATATATGCTTTGCTGATGATCTTCTTATGTTCTGCAAGGTTGATATTCCTCCATTAAACTGATTTAAGAGGCTTTTCTGTTGCATCAGAATTATAGGCTAATGTAGACAAGAGTTTAATCTATATGTCTGGGGTGAAGCCTGGTCTGAAATATGAAATTTTGACTACATTGGGATTCCTGGAAGGTACTCTCCCTTTTAAGTACCTACGGGTGCCTTTATCATCAAATAATCTTTCTATTGCTTAATGTATGCCACTGGTGGAGAAAATCACAAAAAAAGTGAGATGTAGGTCAGCAAAATTATTATCTTATGCAGGCAGGTTGCAATTGATAAAATCAGCGCTCTTTGGGATATAAAGTTATTGGGCCCAGATCTTTCTGTTACCTAAGAGAATCATGAAACTGGTGGAGGCTGTTTGTAGATCCTTTTTTTGGTCTGGTACTGCTGCTATCTCAAAGAAAGCTCTGGTGTCATGGGCTAGAACTTGTCTTTCAAAAGCTGCAGGGGGTCAGAATGTAATGAACATATGCATATGGAACAAAACTGTTATACTCAAACAACTTTGGGCAATTTCTGAGAAAAAAGATTGCCTTTGGATTAGATGGGTACATAGTTATTACCTTAAAGACTCCACAGTAGACTCTTGTCCAAGCTTAGGTACTGTTACTTGGGTAATCAGGAAGATAATTAAGGCTAGGGAGTATGTCATGCAATCACCTATTCTCCAAGGTGACTTACAAGCTAGAATGTCAACTGTTGTTAAAGGGCATAAGCTCTTAATCAAAAACATGTATGTTTCTCTTGTACCAATCCAAGCCAAAGTCTCTTGAAATTGTCTTTCACTTCAAGCCAGTATCCACCCAATGCACAGGTTCACTTTATGGCTAGCAATACAAAGAAGACTTGCCACTGTGGACAGACTGCTCAAGTTTGAAATTCAGGTTCCTTTAAATTGTGTATTCTGCAGTGCTCCAACAGAGACCTTTGATAATTTTTCTTCACATGTCATATTACTAAAGCTTTATGGCAAAAGCTCCAACAATGGATGTGCATCTAGAGAAGCATACGAAATTGGGCTGATGAACTGGATTGGGTCTGTAAATGGGCAAAGAGTAAGTCTAGAAAGGGTGAAATCATAAGTAGTGTCTTTGCATATGGAGGGAGAGAAATGGTATCAGGTTCCAGAAAAGTATTTACAACTGTTATAGGCTATGCAAGGAAGTTGTCATCCATATACATAGACAAGGAAGATCTATTTAGAAATGACAAGCTCCATTGGTTCTGCTCAACTCCATCCATTGACTTTGCTGATAGAAATTTTGTAGTTGATTAGATCATGTATTCCCTGCTGTAATAGCTTAGGCTTGACTGCTTTGTAATGGTTGTTAATTGATGCCGATAGCTTAGAATAGCATATAGTTTACTAGTTTAGAACTGTGATAACTAGTTTAAGCTGATTATTTACTTTGAGAAAATAGGTGGTCTGCACCTATTCTGCTTTGTAATTCTCACTTTGGTAATTAATAAAATTATTTATTTACCCAAAAAAAAGTAAGACAATGCTTCATTCAAAACAAGGTTTTACGTTGGAAAAATTACATCAACAATTCATCCAAATGAAGGCATTACATTCATCCAAACAAAGGCATTCACAACCACTTCATGATAGAATTTTTCAAGTTACAACAAAAACATAAATACTAGTCTCCTAAGGGCAATCACTATATCATAGGAATGGTAATTAGACCAAAGAAAAGTACCAATGAGACCATAATAATCATCCACATGTTTGTTATTTTTTCTTCCAAAGTTGACACTTTAATCACTTGATGGTTTAGAGCCTCCAATTTAGCTACTGCTTCCCACGATTTGTCAATTTCCACCTTAACAACATCCAATGAAGAACCTTTCCTCTCCCCGGCCATTTCGGGTTAAGAAGATGTGAAAGCGCGTTTATTAAGGATGCGTTTCTAGGTGTGAAGTGGGAGAGATGGGATGTCACAATTGGAATTTTGAATAAAACGACCTTTTGATTTTTCATTTTTTTCGTTTTCTAGATCTAAATAATGCATTTTATCAATCAAAGTTCAATATGAATAACAACAATAACTGACCTTTGACTTCGGACACTTAAAGAACTTCCTTCCAGGGTTTGAAGGAGTTGTCAAAGTTAAGTGGTTGGCTATCAAATCACAGTGGCACTTCAGCTTTGACAAGGTGTTATCTTCCGACATTTTTCAAGAAGAGCTCGAGTAGTCCCGTCTTCGTTTCTAATCAATATGAGTTGTGTACTTGTTCTTTATCTTAATATTTAAATGGATTATTTGGTAATTAAAGGGATTTAAATGAGATGTAAGTTACAATTGAGGGAGCAAGTAATGAGAGTTAATACTCAAAATGGAGAAAAAGGCCTCATCATGTGGTTTAGTATTATCTCAAAATGGAGACTCTAGACATTTATTTTTCTACCATAAATAAGGAATATGAAAGGTTCAAAAGTTATTATTGGAATGTTTTCGTGCATTAACATAGAGGTGTCGCGGGTTGGGTTGAATTTGGACATATCAAAATGATTGGGTTAATGAATGAGCGGGTTATTGACCCACCCAAAAGTTATATGGGTTGAAACTGGTTTGACAGAAATGGGCTAAAATGCTAATCATAATTCAATCTGCCCAATTCTTACTAACCTTTAATTGCTTTATTTGTCCTCTATAATATTTTAGTACCTTATAAAATTATTATTTTTTATTATGATTATATATACTCCCTCTGTCCAATTATTTTTTATACTTTCCTTTTTTATCTGTCTAACAAAGAATGATAAATTTATATATTTAGAAATGATTTAACTTGAAACTTCCCCTTTTATCCTTAATGAAATGATTAACAGTCATACAAATATCTATGACTTGTTTTATACCACAAATTTCAAAAGTCTTACTTTATTTCTTAAACTCCGTGCTTAGTTGTATATCACATAAATTGAAAAAAATGTAGTAACTTATCAAATAAAAAAAGATATTTAAAAAAATATATTTTTACAAGATTTCTTATAAGTCAATTTAGGCTACATATCAGCCCAACTTTTGATGGACTGAACTGAAATGTGCTGAGCTAATCGATTGGCGGATCAATAACCCGTCCAAACTTAAATTGGTTAGGCGGGTATGTTTCCTGGGTTAATTTTACCGCCTCTAATTAACATGTGAATGTTAAACATTTAACTGTAATAAAGTGATTTCCTTATGGTTGTTTATATTCTGCTCAACGTTTCTTTTCTATTTAACATGTGAATGTTGGTCATTTAATCGCAAATTTGCAATGAGTAATCTTTATGCTTGTATTGAATTTTGTTTAACCACGTCAAGATATTGATTTTTTTATCAGTTAAATGAATTAAATGAGGAAAAAGATAAATATCAATGATAATCAAAGAGAGGTGCTACATTATCTTCTCTATATCTAGCTTTAATATATCTATAGACTAGTAAATTTATCCGTGCTTCACACGACATAAAAGACCTAAATAATATATTATTAATATAGAATATCATAAATATCTATTACTTGTGAAATCAAAATATATTAGATTTCAAGTTTAATCAATTGATTATTATGATATATTTTTATATTTTCTATTATTTTTATCATTGGAAGCTTTTTTATTATTTTGTACTCCTTATCCTTTAGTTTTAGAACAAAATTGTCAATATAAGAAAATAAATTTCAAATATTATTTTTTACGATCGAAAATACACGACATTAAGTTGTTAAAGATATAAAAATGGACAAGGTTAACAATTATTAATTTCACATCGAGAAAAAGAAGGAAACTTTAAATGAAGCAAATGTAATTCTGTCATAAAAGTAGAAACCATAATGGGGTGAAGCGATATGTAAGATTGTATTAATCTCCATTGAAGAGTCTTTCTCATTAATATAAATATATATAGTGTGTACAATGTGGAAACCTTATACAGTAGAAATTCTATATCTACCATAATTATACAACACTAAATATTACAAAATATATGAAGTATATTTATAATATACGTTAATACACACCCTCAATCGGAGCGGGAGGAGGCCAGACGCTAAGACTGGATATGAAGTTGAGGAATAATTGTCTAGGAAGACCCTTCGTGAAGATATTCGCATACTGATACGAAGAGGGCACATGCAACACCTTAACATGACCGATAGTAACTTTCTCACGAACAAAGTGTATATCCATCTCAATGTGCTTGGTTCGCTGATGCTGAACTAGATTATGAGATAAATATATGGCGGATATGTTATCACAGTAAATCAAAGACGCCTTACGCAAGGGACACTGAAACTCAAAAAGAAGGTTTCGGAGCCAGCAGATCTTAGCAACAACATTAGCAATGCCTCTATACTCTGCTTCTACACTCGAGCGGGAGATAGTGGCTTGCCTCTTGGCAGACCACGAAATAAGATTATCTATTAAAAATACACAGTATCTGGAGGTGGAGTGTCACGTGTCCAGACAGCCTACCCAATCAGCATCTGTATATGATAACAATTTGGTCGGTGCTGAGGGGTATAGATGCAATCTATAATCAAGTGTGCCCTTAACGTATCGAATGATACACTTAAGAGCAGTAAAATGAGGCTCATTGGGGCATGCATGAATAAGCATACATGCTAAACAACATAAGCAATATCAGGCCTGGTGAAAGTAAGATATTGTAGTGCACCTACAAGACTCATGTAAAGGGTGGGATCGGACAGAGGATCACCATCAACAACACTGAGCTTTGATTTAGAGTCGACCGGAGTAGATATTATCTTGCAGTTCGGCCATTTTAGCCCTGTATACTATCTCTTCTGCATACTTGCGCTGACATAAAAATATAGTATCTGCAGATCTAGTCACTGATATGCCCAAAAAGTAACTCGACTTCTCCAAGTCAGTCATAGTAAATTCAATTTTAAGCAATGCAATGATCTCATTTTTCAACAAATCAGAGGAGGCAGTAGGCACAATATCATCCACATATAATAACAAATATGCAATGCTACTACCACTATGAAAAATAAATAGAGAATTATCACACTTGTTGCATACAAATCCAATCCGCATAATGTACTGTGCAAAGCAATCATACCACGCTCTAGGGGCATGTTTCAAACCATAAAGTGACTTACGGAGACAACATACATACTGAGAGGTTGCTGGATGGACAAAACCAGGCGACTGATGCATGTAAACAGTTTCTTTCAAATCCCCATGTAGAAATACATTTTTCACATCAAGCTGATGAATCGACCAATGCTTACCCATAGCAATACTCAAAACTGTGCGAATGGTAGCCGGTTTAACAACCGTACTGAACGTCTCACCACAATCAATACCTTCTTGTTGATTCGTGCCATTAGCCACAAGTCTCGCTTTATATCTCTCTAGATCACCATTGTCTCTGAATTTGTGACGCAAAAGCCGTATGCATCGAATCACATTCACCCCCTCCGATCGAGGGACCAACTCCCAAGTGTGTTGTTTCGTTAAAGCATTAAATTTCTCAAACATAGCTATTCCAATTTGGGTCTAGTTTGGCCAATTTTGGGTTTTTGGGAATTGAGAAAATGGTTTGTGTGGATAAGTTAAACTGGACTTTGGGTTTGAAAATCCCGTGTTGGGTACGGGTTTCCATCCGGTGTGTGGGGGTAGGGGCAGGATATGTATTTAGGTGGGGTGACTGGATCGGGTTAATTGGGGCAGCGATGGTGTCGGATGGTCTCGGGGATGGGTGGACTGATTGCTGGGTATGGGTGATGGGTACGGTGGACCTCGACAAGTGAGTTGTGTTTAGTGAGCTGGTAAGATCGAGGTGTTGAGGATTGATCAATGTCGGCGGTGGTGTTGACTGGGTGTGGTAAATGGGACGATAACTGGTTGCCGATGCGGGGAACTGCCGATATAAGAATGGTTTTCGGGTTCAGGTACTGTTGCAGTGGTGAGTGGGTTACGGTTTCGGCTATGATGGTTAGTGGTTGCGTTGACACCGTTGGTGGTGGTGTAGGTTGCCAGAGGGTATTTGTGATACGGACCGGTGGTGACACAGAGATGCTGGGCCAACTGCCGGAGGTGAATCTGGCAGTCGGCGATTGCAGAGATGGTAGTGGAGATGCAGATACTCTACCGGAGGTGGCAGCCGTAGGTGGGTGTGATGGTGGTACAACGGTGGACTGACATAGAGGATATTTAGCAGAGGTATTGGGAACAGTGGCTGCCGCTGGAACAGTGACGGGACTGTGCTGAAGTATATGTGACCGATTGCCGGCGGTAGCGACGGCAAGCTGCGATGACTGAGAGTGACTTGCAGTAGCACCGGTGGTAGCAGTGGTGGTAGACATAGACATAGATGATTGGTCAGTGGTACCAGTACGATTGAGTTCCGTGAGTATGATGAGAGAGATGTCAGACTCGTCTAGAAAGGTATAGTCCGTGTTTTGGAATTTTTGGATGTTTGCAAACGGGAATATTATCTCGTTGAACGTAACGTGACGAGAGACGTGAATTTTACGAGTGGATAAGTCATAACACAGATAGCCCCTATAATTAGAAGGAATATCTACGAAGACACACGGGGTGGTACGATGTGCTAATTTATAAGGAGCAGTAGAGGCAAGATTTGGGTAGCACATACAACCGAAAATTCTAAGGTGATCATATGAGGGGATCCGATGGTAGAGAATTTCGATGGGGGTTTTGTTGTGAAGAGTACTGGTAGGTAAAATATTAAGGATATATTCTACCATTTTGACTGCATAGACCCAGAACGATGGGGGGAGAGAGGCATGGAAAAGAAAGGTATGAACCATGTTGTTGATAGTACGAATGATTCGTTCAGATTTTCCATTTTGGGGTGAGGTGTGGGGACAGGAGAAACGGAAGACCATGCCATTATTGGTGCAAAAATTATGAAACGCAGAATTATTAAACTCACGACCGTTATCACATTGGAATTATTTGATGGATTTTTCAAATTGTGTTTTGATAAAGTTATGAAACTAAAGAAACTTGGTATAGACTCCAGACTTGAACTTTAGAGGGTAAATCCATATAAAGTGAGAAAAGTCATCTAACAACACAACATAAAATTTATGACCCAGTGAACTAATAACAAGAGATATCCATAAATCTGCATGAATAATATCAAACGGAGAAAACGCAACACTTAAAGAAGACTGAAAAGGAAGGCGAACGTGTTTTCCTAGAGGGCAAGACGAATATCGTTGGGCAGGTTTCCCACTAGAACAACGAATTTAAATTATTGTGCTGGAGAAAATTAAAAATAGGGGCTCCGGGATGTCCAAGTCTATTGTGTCAAGTGGACAGAGAGATTGTTGCTAAGGCTGTGAGGAGGAGTGACTTGGGCAGTTAGAGATGTGGGAGGGGTGACACTGGCAGCAGACGTGGATAGGAAAGGATAGAGGTCACCTTCATTGTTGCATCATGTAAGGAGTTTCCCGGTACATAGTTCCATTACAGAAAATCCAAACGGATCAAAATTAATTGAGATGGAATTATATGTAGCAAATTTTCTAACGGAAATTAGGTTCTTGATAATGTGTGGGGGCATAAAGAACGTTATATATGGAGAAGTGAGGATGCGGTGGTAGGGTTAGAGTGTGGCCAAAACCTTGAATTGGTATGCGGTGACTGTTTCCAACCAGAATGGATTGTGGTGTATTTAAATTACACAGTTGAGAAAGATTACCAGAATTGTTGGTGAGGTGAGATGTGGTGCCCGTATCCATATACCATGCATTATCGGGCTTCTGAGGAGTCAACGTGCCGAAAGTCTGGCCCAAACTGGATTGGGGAAGGCCTGGAGTGGACTGTTAGGCTCCAGGATAGTGGGTCGGAAGGTTGTGGCTTGTTGTTGGTGCGCCTAGACTGTTGGGCCGCTGATGGGCTGCGGGCATTAGGGCCTGATGGCTGGGCCAATGAAGCAACCAATTTGACATGTGGGCTACAGGCTCTGAGGAGCTACTGGAGGCCCATGCCCCCTGTATGTGCCCACTGCTGCGAGAAAATCCACCAAGGGTAGTGTCTGCCATAGGTTCTGCCGAAAAAGAAATTGGGGGGGGGGGGGGTTCGTGGCATGGCCGACGTGGATGCGAGGCAGAATTGGCCGTATACGGTGGTATACCGGTGGTAGATGACCGGTTTGGCGCCGGGAAAAAAGAAGGGGAAGGGCGGCTGATTTAAGGGTTTAGGGTAGGAATAGAATTTTGGCTCTTGATACCATGTAAGATTGTATTAATCTCCCTTGGAGAGTCTTTCTCATTAATACAAATATATATAGTGTGTACAATGTTCCTCATACAATAGGGATCATATATCTATCATAATTATACAACACTAAATATTACAAAATATATGGACTATATTTATAATATACGTTAATACCATCATTGGTTTTTTTTTCTTTCATACTCTTCCCAACCCATTAAATTTCAGAAAAAGTTGTCAAATGTTAAAAAAAAAATAATACAATATCTCAGGAAGTAATTTTAAAAAAAGTTAAGCTACTAACGTTGTCGAGTCTCAAAATATTTAATTTTGCATGGGACATGGAAACTCTTGCATTGTTTCGCTTGCTCATAATATCTAATACATTTTTTAAGAGTAGCTTTTAGGAAGAGAATAAATTTGCATAATGTGGTTTGGAATGGCCGCTAGGTTCCATTTTATTAGAGTAGTTCGTCCCGCTAGATTAAGGAAATTTGATTTTCAGCCCTTTAATCTAAAGTTAAGCCTATCTAAGATGAATTGGAAATCGCTCTTTACCATCCTAGAATTAATCATAGGGAACCCTAATTTGTACTTCCCGATATTATCTGAGTGTTTCATGCCTAGGCAGTCGCTAATTTGCTTCCTAAGGGGTAATATTTAAAAAAGTAATTCTTGATTTGTTAAAGTTTATGGACTGCCCCAAGATAGCGCAAAATTTATTTAGAGCATCAATGATAGAGTTACAACTCGTCATACTAACATCAGAAAGTAATATTACTTTTTTTTTTGACGAAGGAACCCGCAACCGCTACTCTCTCGAAGTGCGCACAGGGTAAACTCCGGACTGACGCAATAGCTTGCAAACCACGTTAGCCGATTAACCACACTTGGCAAGCCATGTGTGACAGACTCAACCAAGAAGGTTTATGCAGGGGATTGAACTCGTGACCTTGCGGTCCCGCGCTCTACTGCTACACCAACTTGGCTAAAAAAAAAAAAGTAATATTACTATATTAGATTGTCGGCAAAAAAATAAGTGAGATATCAAGGGTCCTTTAGAAGCAATTTTAATAGGTTCTCATCTACAACAATCTACTTCATGATGAATTAGTCCGGAGAGTATCTCCATATAAATAATAAAAATGTAGGGAATAAGGAATCACCCTGCCTAATCCCTCTAGATGACTTAAAAATGTGTCTTTGAACCATTGAATTGAAAATTTTGAAGTACTAATACAAGACATGATAACGTTGATCAAATTTGGAGAAAGTTTTAGAAATTTCAAAGAATACCTCACAAACGACTATTCTATTTAATCAAATGTTTTCTCTAGATCGATCTTAATCATCATTTTAGCATTTTTATCATTTATCAACCTGAAGTGATTCAAAATCTCATGAACTATTATAGCATTATCTGAGGCTCTCATTCCTTTTATAAAATTAGTTTTGGGTCGGGTGGATGTGTTTCGGAAGAAAAGGCTTGATTTACAAGATTTTTTATCACAACCTTATAAGCCGTGTTATACAGTCCAATAGGTCTGAATTGCTTAATAGTTTACACATTTTGACATTTCGAGAATAAAGCACGTAAGTGCTATTCATTTCCTCTATCATCCTCCATCCAAAGGAATTTCTTGTGGGATAGTATGGATGGTAAAAGGAAATGTCATCTAGCTAGTTGGGACCTAGTTACCAAAAATAAGTTTGTATAAAGGTCATTGGAAAAGTTCTTCTTTCAGTATGGCTCTTGCTTGGAGATATAAGAAAGATAAAAAAAATCCCTTTTGTCGCATGTTTTACGTAAAAAATATGGAACTAAAAAATAGAACTTGAAGAGAGGCCTTGGGTAACATAACAGGATCCCATACTTGAAAAAATATTATTAAGGGTTCATAACTTTGTGAAGAAGGTATCAAATGAGAAATAGGAAATGGTAGGAACATTAAAGCTTGACAGGACAACTGATTAACCTAGGCAAACCTCTTAGAAACATGATTTATGGATCCTTAATGAAGCATGAATACGACCTAACTGTTAAAAGATATTATGTGTACTGGTGCCATTAGCACTCTCTTTCTCTGTTGAGCTACCTTCAGACATCATCAATAGAATCCATAGTACCTATATCAAGTAAAATAACATAGGACAGGATAATTATAAATGAAATACTAGAGTCCACAATATGTTCTCGACTAAGGTTGCATATGATTCGATTTCTAAAAAAAAAACAACCGCAAATTCAAAGATAAAGACCTTAATTGGTTGTGAAAGATCAATACTATGAATAAATTAAAATATTTCTTATGGTTAGTATGCCAAAATATGATCCCAAAAATGCGTATGTTATATAAAAGAAAAATGTGCTTTAGCGATACTTCCAATATTTGTGGGAGGGAAAGGGAAGATATGAAACACCTATTCTTAAGATGTACTCACTTAAAGACCCTGTGGGAACAAATGAATAAAAATAGTACTTTCCTCAATACACGTACGACCCTGATGTCATGTCAACTTGGATAAAAAAAAACAAATCCATTTCAAAGGTATTGTCACTGATCGACTAAGATGGCCAGATATCTTTCCCTTTCTTCTTTGGCGTATCTGGAATAAAATGAAAAATATCATCTTTCGAAGCCACAATAAATTACCATTGATCAGCCAAGTAATTAACAAAGTCTTGGAGTTCAAGTTCATTGCTAGTAAGAACAGTTTTAACAAAATAAGTACTATTTTTATTAAATGGCTGCCAGATGCGGTCTCTTACAAGCTCATCATAGATAGTGCTTGTTGCCCAAATAGGGTAAAGGTGGAAGCAAATGAGTCTTTAGGGACAGTAACAAAAAATTGGTGCTAGGCTTTAACATAGGAATTCATTATGCAACCAACATCTACGTGGAAGCTCTTGCACTTGTACATGGCTTAAAAATCGTTATTCAAAAGGATCTACTTCCTCTAGTAATCGAGACTGATTGCAAGGAATTCATCACTATGCTTTCTAACAGCTCTTGCTCCTACCAAAATTTAATTGATGATTGAGGTAAGACTGCGTACAATAAACCATTGTGATTCGACTTTTCTCCGGACCCCATGCATAACGGGGCTTAATGCACCGGACTGCTCTTTTATTTTAGGTACCTATTCTGTATTGAAGCAAGATGACATCGATCAAGCACATTTTTAGAAAAGCTAATGGAGTAGCGTACCAATTAGCAAAGAGAGGATGTGAGCTAGATACTTTTGGTAGCTTGATGATGTATCCCAATTCCCCCGCTTTTGTTATTTATAATCTTCAAAGAGACGAAATAGGCACTATGTTGCCTAGACTTGTTTCTTTATGGAATGACTCCTAAGTTATGATTAATGAATAAATATACTCTTTACTAAAAAAAAATTAATACATTGCATAAGTATTGAGAATCAAAGGGCAGCTCGGTGCACTAAGTTTCCGCTATGCGGGTGTCCGGGGAAGAGTCGGATCACAAGGGTCTATTGTACACAACCTTACATCACATTTCTGCAAGAGGCTGTTTCCACGGCTTGAACCCATGACCTCCTGGTCACATGGCATCAACTTTACCAGTTACTTCAATACTGCATATGTATTGAGAATATAATCAAATATTAAAAGTATGTTCTTTTTAACATCTTAAGCTTTTAGATGAGATGATCACACACTTTAACATGATATCAGAGCAGACAAAAGGTCCTGAGATCGAATCTCGCCGCCACCCATTATTAAAAAAGAATTTTTACGTGCTTGACCCATTAAAAAAAGAATTAGGCCCGCACGTGAAGAGGTGTATTGAGAATATAATTTTAATATGGTATCAGAGCAGACAAACATCCTAAGATCAAATCTCACTGCCACCCATTATCAAATATGAATTTCTACATATTTGGCACATGAAAAAAGAATTAGGCCCGCACATGTGGGACCATGTTGAGAATATAAGTTCAATAATATGAATCGGAAGAGAAAATGAGATGAATTCAGCTTTGAAAACCTTGTCATTTAAAAATTTGGATGCATCATCCACCAACTTCCTCAGGACTTGAGCTGAAATTTCTTCAGCGGCGAATGATTTGCCAATGACAAGGCAATCAAGCTTAACATTCTCATTCTCATCTCTAATAACATTGTACGACACCTACTACGACTCCTTTGTTCCCTCCGCTCCGCTTTCCTCTAATCCCTCAAATTCTCAATTCTCTTCTACTAGGGTTAGGGTTTTTTCTTCACACGTAACTTCATACATATCCACCAATAAATATGGCGTCTTAACAAATTCATTCTCTTGGAGCCACATATTTCGCAACTTCATCATCTTCCAGTAGAAAACCCTCGAAGATAGTGTGTTTAGGGCAAAACCTAAACAATAGACCCTAGCCTTTGGATTAAAGCAAAAAAAAAAAAGAGCGGAGAACAGGACCAAAGGTCCTAAGATCGAATTTCACTGTCATCCATTATCAAAGAGAATTTCACGTGCTTGGACCATGAAAAAAACCAGGTCAACACGTGAGGAGGCATGTTGAGAATATAATCAAATATTAAAAGTGTGTCATCTCTAACAACTTAAAATTTTAGATGTGATGGTCACACACTTTAATAATAAGTATTATTTTTGTATAATATGACTCCAAAAATACACAATGTCAAACTATTAACTAATACAAAAAATAAGGTTAACAATTATTAAATTCATAAGAATAAGAAGGAAAAGTTCAAATTAAGCAAATATAATTCTACAATGAATATAAAAGCCTCACCCTTATTTGTTTTGACGAAATGATTTTGCCTAAAAAGCTTAGTGCATGTGCTTATTATGAAAGTGAAAAAGGTGATAAAATTGTGAGAAGCTGGAGAAGAATATGACTTGGTGAATATAACAAAGTTTGACAATAATTTTTGAAAGAATTGCTAGTGTTGGGGAAAAATTGGGGTAGGAGATTAGGAGAGTGTCTAGTGATATGAGGAGAGAGAAATAATGTTGATTTTTAACATTTACTAGTACCAACTAAAAATAATGAAGTATAAAAACGTATCGAAAATTCAAAAGAAAGACTTGCAATAACAGTGTAATTTCATAAGTGGGGTCTGGGAAGGGTAGAGTGTACGCAAACTTTATCCTACCATGAGAGGTAGAGAGGTTGTTTCCGATAGACTCTCAGCTTAAAGAAAGAAACCCAAAGCAATCCGCAAAAGAAAGTAATAAATGTAAAGACGCTAAAAGAAAAATACTTAATAAAGCATAGTAAAGCAGTCTGAAAAAATAACAATAAAGTAAGTGCAAAACACCACCGGTAATACATAAATCAAACGACAAGAAACTATAAGACTAAGCTCAACTACCGACTAGTCTTCTATCCTAATTCGTGTCCTTCATGATCCTCTATCTACGGTCATGTCCTATGTGAGCTATAACTGTGTCATGTCCTGCCTAATCACCTCTCCCCAATATTTCTCCGGCCTACCTCTGTCTCTCCTGAAACCATCCATAGCCAACCTCTCACACCTCCGCACATGGGCATCCATGCCTCTCCTCTTCACATGCCCGAACCATCTCAACTTCGCTTCCCTCATCTTATCCTCCACCGATGTGACCCCTACTTTGTCTTGAATATCGTCATTTCTAATCATATCTCTCCTTGTAAGCCCACACATCCACTGCAACATCCTCATTTCCGCCACCTTCATCTTCTGAACGTAAGAGTTCTTGACTGACCAACACTCTACCACATACAACATAGTTGGTCTAACCACCATTATGTAAAACTTGCCTTTAAGTTTTGATGGCACCTTTTTATCACACAGGACTCCGGATGCATACTTCCATTTTATCAATCCTGCACCAATACGATGTGTGACATCCTCATTAATCTCCCCATTACCTTGAATAATAGATCCAAGATATTTGAAACTATCTCTTTTAACAAAAAATATTGACAAAAAATGAGCAAAAAAGCAAATATGTTTCTTTTTCCTAAGAAACATGACAAGATAAGTCACCTCTTTTATGATTAAATATATTACATAGTATTATATGGAATATATAGATAAATAGATTTATACTAACTATTTCTAGCTACTAAGTAGTATAATATAAGAATTGCAAGATATTTTCTATCACGCCTTTCCATATGCTTAATAGAGAAAAGTAAAACTAAAAGAAGACAAGAGAAAATAATTGACTCCAAGATTTGCAAAAACTGATCAATTGGCATGTTCCTTATTTCGTACTTTTCTTTCTCTTCTCTTTCGTTTTTCCTTTTTTTTTCTCCCCTTTACTTCCTTTCCTTTCCTTTCCTTTCTCTTCCTTTTCTTTGTGAAGGGGAAAGTCCCGAAGGCGAAACCCCCACCTGTACCAGAGGCCCCTTGGCCAGGTGGGATGTAAATCGAGGGATATACGCGAGTGGCAGCCCTGCAATGGAGAGGACCAACGGGACATGAACCCAGCAACAACCCTTGCAATATTTCAGCAAAGACTGTCACCACATGGATTCGAACCCGCGACGTCGGAGTGGTTGTACCCCAATCACCTTGCCACTTACCAACTCGCCTGTGTTCCTGGGACACCTTTCTCTTTCTTTTCTAATGGGCCTTAAGTGGCGCTTAAGCGCGAAACCCTAGCAAATCATCTAAGCTCCAAAGACAGACATAAAAGGCTGCATGGTTTTGAATCAAAGCAATAGAGAAGGGGAAGCTCCGAATATGAGAGAAACGAAGCTCTAACGGAATAAAAATGGAGAAGTCCCAATGATGACACAATGGTTTAATCTTTTCAGATGCCAACATAAAGAGACATGCAAAGGTATCCGTTTCTTTCCACGAAGGAGGTAACTTTTCAATCAGCGATGCAACCAAAAACTGCTCGTTTGGTTTCATTCCTTCCAAATCCAGGTGATGTAAAATCATTTGGAATTTCTGGACTTAGGACATCACTGTCTTACTATCCACCATTTGGAATTTTAGAAATTTCCCAACGATGAACTTCTTAGTACCCGCATCTTGTGCGTTGTACTTCTTTTGCAGTTTTTCCCACAGCTCTTTGGATGTGCCAACGGTGCAATAGACCGTGTAGAGAGGGTCTGTCAAGCAGTTCAGTATGTAATTCTTACACATGAAATCGCTATGATTCCACGCATCACGAACCATCTTCATGCCGTTAACGACATGGATACCAAGGCCTCCTTCACCCGTTTCAGCAGGCGAAGAGTCCATTTCATCTCCAGCTTGTGGAGGATCTTCCGTTAGGAACTGGTCCATGCCCAATACAGTTAAGTAGAACAACATCATTTGCTGCCATCTCTTAAATTCTGATCCCATGAATTTTTCAGGGCGATCATGGTGGTGTGAGGTAGAAGGTGGAGCACCAGCAGTTGGGAAGGCAGTGGAGTTACTGCCTTGAACGAGCGCAACGGCGAAGTGAATGCGCAGAGTTGCTTCCCTTGGCCGAGCGGCGGCGATAGCACGGGGAAGCGACAACGTTGCCTTGAGAGGCAGCAGCAGCAGCAACAACAACATCATTCATGTTTCCAGCCATGTTACAGCAGTTACAGTAAGCAAATATTGTCTTAAACTTGTTGGTTACAAAGGTGCAGGAAACAGAAATTACAATAACTGCTAAGTAATATAAGAACTGAAATTACAATTCAACAAAAACTGAAATTACAATGATCTTGAACAAGAAACTGGAACTGTTTTTGTGTATGCTGAGTCGAGTGTGACACTCTGTCTTTAAGACAATATTGCCCCGTATGTATCCTTTATACGTCTTGTACAATTATCTCCCAAGATAAAACAGCAATGGAACAATTGAGCAAAGGAAACTCAAGTGCTACCGTGAAGAATTTTGAGTAACGAAATGATGTTTGGAAGATTGTAGGAAGAAGAATTCTATTTTCTATTTTCTGTTTTTCATCTAGTGTAAAGTGTGCTCAACAATGGGGTGTAGTAATACCACCAAATGGTGAAGATGTGCAACGGATTGGCCATTTAGGAGGAGTAATTCACCAAAATAAATGGTTGAATTGAGTGTTGTTGACATTTCTGATCTCTCTGCCCAATTCTGACTTTCTGGAAACTTCAGGGACCAAACTGTACATCTTGAAAATTCACGGACCAAACTGTACATATGAAAGAATTTTGGTCCAAACTGTACATATGAAACTTTAGGGATCAAACTGTATATCTGGCAAAGTTCTCTGGTCCAAATAGATAATATTAGAAGAAGCACAACCCATTGCCCGTGGCCCGTGAACCCGAACCGAACCGGACCGGACCGGATGGACGGGCGGGCGGCGGCGGCGGCGGCGCGCGTGTGGGCTTTCCTCGAACCGAAGCACATCTAGGTCCTCCCTTCTTTAAACACATGGGATACCCCTTGGGGTCCCAAACCCTAAACCAATTTTGAATTTTATAAACATAACAATTCTTTCTTCCTCCACCGATGAGAGAGAATTGATCCCAAACCACGCTTTTTCATGCTTCAAACACCTCACTTTGTGGACCAATATCTCTTTCATTTCTCAACGAAATTTGACGATTCTTAGCCCTACGGTTATCTACGTACTTAGTACATCATGCATGTGTGAAGAACCAAATTCTCCAACATGCGTAACACTAGTGTTTAAGATGTTAAAGTTGGTCGATCGCAACTCCCGCCAAAGGCAAATTTCCAAAAATCCCCTCTTGAAAGAGATTTTGGCGCACTCACATGGTGCCTTTTCATATCCAGCAATATTTCAGCGAACCGATGTTGCATAAGGAGATGTAGCTTCAGCTTTGAATCTTCCATAGTTAAATACCATCGGACTTACTTACTGCGCGGTGAATGTGATGTCTTGAACCGTCAGTGTTTAGTGTAAGCCAAGTCAATAGTACCAACACAACAAATTCCCTTACTCTCTTCTTTGTAATGTTTTGTCCGTTTTGGCCATGGACAACTTTTTGGATTCTTAAGTGCGTTTATTTGAGGCGGCCCGTCTTCGTACTTAAATAGGTGGTCTCCTATAAGGTATCCTGCTATACCCCACTTCACAAGTGTTAGGAACCATTAAAAGTTTCCCAAAACCTAACCTCAACTGTTGAGGATCATTAAAGGTTTTAAAAACTTAACCTTTACCCATACTGCAGATAGCACTTAACATCTTTCGCGGGAACGACTTTGGATTTGGTGTTTCTTTTCAGAAATCACTATTCAAAGTGCTCATGCTTCTACTAAAGCGATCAACTGAACCTTTACAATTTAGTTTTCCCATTGAACCAAATTACTGGGATCTCCAGTTAGTAAGGTTGGGTTACCATTGTATTGGTCCTTATATTTTGGGTTTTAAGCCCATTCCCCTAGATAGGCAAGCCATCTGATCCTTGGGTAAGCCCTTTGTCAATGGGTCTGCTATATTATCATTTGACTTAATATAATCAATGGATATTATACCAGTGGTGATCAGTTGCCTAACGGTCTTATGCCTCCGTCGAATATGACGAGACTTGCCATTGTACATAGCATTCCGTGCCCTTCCTAGAGCCGACTGACTGTCGCAGTGGATCATTACCGAAGGTACGGGTTTGTTCCAACACGGCACATCCTCTAAGAAGTCATGCAGCCACTCAGCTTCTTCTCCTGCTTTGTCTAAAGCGATAAACTCTGATTCCATTGTGGATCGGGCGATGCAAGTTTGCTTAGAGGATTTCCAAGACACAACCCCACCACCAATTGTAAATACATACCCATTGGTGGACTTGGTGTTCTCTATATCAGATATTCAGTTTGCATCACTGTACCCCTCTAGTACAGTTGGATATCTCAAATTAGTGTAACCCAAAATTTAACGTGTATTTCGGTATTGTAATACCCGATTCAACGCCTTCCAGTGATTATCACTCGGATTACGGGTGAACCTAGCCAACTTATTGACTGCATAAGCAATATCAGGTCGAGTATAGTTTGTTATATACATCAAACTACCGATCACCTATTCATATCGCTCATGGTATACAGGTGTACCAAGATTTTTATCAAGCTTTTGATTTGTATCCATTGGTGACTTTATCGGTGAACTGTCTAACATCTCGAACTTTCTCAAAACATCCTCGATGTAGTGAGACCGAGATAAGACCGATCATCGACGTCTTAGAGATTTTAATCCCTAAGATGACATCTGCGATACCCATATCCTTTATGTCGAAGCATTGTTTCAACATGTTCTTAGTCTCTAGGATTACCCTAGGACTGCTTCCTATGATCAACATGTCGTCTACATACAAGCATATCATAACAAATGAGTCAGAGTTACCTTTCGTGTAAACGCATTTATCACACTCATTAATGGTGAACCCCTTCGATAGTAGAGTACTATCAAATTTTTCGTGTCATTGCTTCGGGGCTTGTTTCAGCCCGTACAGAGATTTGACAAGTCGACAGACTTTCTTCTCTTGCCCTTGAACCACATACCCCTCGGGTTGGTCCATATAAATTTCTTCTTCCAAATCACCATTTAGGAAGGCTGTCTTGACATCCATTTGGTGTATCTCAAGGTCACGCAAAGCTGCAATCGCAATGAATACCCGTATGGATGTTATCCGGGATACCGGGGAGTATGTGTCAAAGTAGTCAAAGCCTTCTGTCTGCCGATAGCCCTTGACTACCAACCTGGCCTTGTACTTGTCTATAGACCCATCTGCTTTGTATTTCTGTTTGAGTATCCATTTACAACCCAACGGTTTATTTCCCGGAGGAAGATCAACCAACTCCCAAGTATGGTTATGCAGAATAGAGCTTATTTCACTCTCAATAGGTTCTTTCCAGAGCGGTGCTTCTGGAGTTGACAACGCCTTAGCAATTGTCCTTGGTTCATCATTAACCATATAAGCTACAAAGTCAAGACCAAAAGATTTATCCTTCTTGGCCCTTTTACTTCGCCTTAGATCCATCTCTGGAGTCTCCAAGTTCTGAGAATCTGGAACACTAGATTCCGGATGTTCAGCCACCTCGAGATCCTCTAGATCTGGATCATCTAGACCCGGGCCGTCGACGACTCCCGGTTCTTGAGAGCTTTGTGCATAACTTCGTTTGTGAGAGGTTATGTCTTTTTCCTTTCTAGGAAAGGTGCCTTCAAAGAATAGAGCATTCCTTGATTCTATGATTGTACCCTGGTGGATATCTGGAATATCTGACTTATGCACTAAGAAGCGATAAGCACTACTGTTATTTGCATATCCGATGAATATGTAATCTACAGTCTTAGGCCCAATCTTGACCTGCTTTGGCTTGGGTACTTCAACCTTTCCCAAACAACCCCACACCTTAAAATATTTATAGGTGGGTTTCTTTCCCTTCCATGATTCATATGGAGTTTTGTCCTTACCCTTATGTGGGACTCTATTCAGAATCGTATTAGCGATAAGGACGGCTTCTCCCCACATGTTTTGGGGAAGACCGGAATTGATAAGCAAGGCATTCATCATTTCCTTCAATGTGCGGTTCTTACATTCCGCCACACCGTTTGATTGAGGTGAGTATGGAGCCGTCGTTTGATGAATAATGTCTTCTTAGGCACAGTATTCCTCAAATGATGCTACATATTCTCCCCCTCTATCGCTACGAATGGATTTAATCCGTAGGCTTAGTTGGTTCTCAACTTCTGCTTTGTAACGTCGGAACGCTTCAAAGGCTTCATCCTTACTCTTCATAAGTAAAGGTAACAATACCTTGTGCTATCATCAATGAATGTCACAAAGTACTTGTTCCACCCTCTAGTTTGTGCGAACTTCAAATCACATATATCTGTGTGAATAAGTTCTAGAGGAGCGGTATTCCTTTCGACAGATCGAAAAGGAAGCTTGGTGAGTTTTGCCTCTACGCACACCTCACACTTGTGTTGAGGGTTTACGTCGATAGACGGCAACAACTCCATATTTACCAGCCTTTGATAGACTTGTAGTTAACGTGTCCTAATCTATGATACCATAAATTAGAAGACTCAAGCAAATAAGAAGAAGGTTCAACTTTATTACTTGGACGCAATACAGACATGACATTCACTTTGAAGAGGCCTTCACAGACGAAGCCTCTCCCCACAAATGTGCCATTTTTAGTGAGTACAAACTTATTGGATTCAAACACTAGCCTAAAATTAGCATTAACCAATAAAGGTCCAGAAATTAAGTTTCTTCTAACCTCTGGGACGTGCATCACTTCCTTCAGAGTGAGCTCCTTATCGGAAGTCATCTTCAGGACCACCTTTCCTACCCCCAACACGTTAGAGGATGCATTGTTGCCCATGAACAGCTTCTTGTCGATGACTGGTGTGTACGTGGAGAAGGCATCTCTGTTGGAACAGATGTGTCTTGTAGAACCTGTGTCCATCCACCACTGCATCAGATTCTCAACCAAGTTGGCTTCTATCACCACTGCTGAGAACTCTTCAATCATGTTATCCAGGAGCGTGTCCTTGACGACGTTAGTATGCGTCTTGCCTTTAGACTTGGCTTTCTGTTGTTGCTCAGTCTTGAGCTTGCGGCATTCCTTGATCCTATGACCAGGTTTCCCACAATGGTGACATTTACCTCTGAACGTCTCCCCTGCGTGGGCCTTGCCGTCTTTCTGGAACTTCCGCTTCTTGCTTGAGTTCCCTTTGGCCTCAGCCAAATTCGCCTTAGCCTCAACAGATTGTCTACCCCTTGGCAAGGTCTTCTTATTATCTTCCTGGATTTGGAGTTTGATAATAAGCTCTTCAAAGGTCATCTCCTTTGTCTTGAGTTTTAAGTAACTAATAAACTCATTTCACGAAAGAGGTAACTTTTCAATCAGCGATACAACCAAAAACTGCTCGTTTGGTTTCATTCATTCCAAATCCAGGTGATGTAAAATCATTTGGAATTCCTGGAATTAGGATATCACTGTCTTACTATCCACCATTTGGAATTTTAGAAATTTCCCAACGATGAACTTCTTAGTACCCGCATCTTGTGCGTTGTACTTCTTTTGCAGTTTTTCCTTCAGCTCTTTGGCAGTGCCAACGGTGCAATAGACCGTGTAGAGAGGGTTTGTCAAGCAGTTCAGTATGTAATTCTTACACATGAAATCGCTATGATTCCACGCATCACGAACCATCTTCATGCCGTTAACGACATGGATACCAAGGCCTCCTTCACCCGTTTCATCAGACGAAGAGTCCATTTCATCTCCAGCTTGTGGAGGATCTTCCGTTAGGAACCGGGCCATGCCCATTATAGTTAAGTAGAACAACATCTTTTGCTGTCATCTCTTAAATTCTGATCCCATGAATTTTTCAGGGCGATCATGGTGGTGTGAGGCAGAAGGTGGAGCACCGAATTGGGAAGGCAGCGAGTTATTGCCTTGAACAGAGACGCAAGACGAGCGAGTAAATGTAGCAGAGTTGCTTTGCCTTGGCCGATAGCGGCGATAGCGGGGAGGCGAAGAACGTTGCCTTGAGAGCGACGACGATGCGACAACATCATTCATGTTTCCAGCCATGTTACAACAGTTACAGTAAGCAAATATTATCTTAAGCTTGTTGGTTACAAAGGTGCAGAAAACGAAAATTACAATAACTGCTAAGTAATACAAGAACAGAAATTACAATTCAACAAAAACTGAAATTACAATGATCTTGAACAAGAAACTGGAACTATTTTTGTGTATGCTGAGTCGAGTGTGACACTCTATATTTAAGACAATATTGCCCCGTATGTATCCTTTATACGTCCTGGACAATTGTCTCCCAAGATAAAACAGCAATGGAACAATTGAGCAAAGGAAACTCAAGTGCTACCGTGAAGAATTTTGAGTAACAAAATGATGCTTGGAAGATTGTAGGAAGAAGAATTCTATTTTCTATTTTTCAACTAGTGTAAAGTGTGCTCAACAATGGGGTGTAGTAATACCACCAAATGGTGAAGATGTGCAACGGATTGGCCATTTAGGAGGAGTAATTCAGCCAAAATAAATGGTTGAATTGAGTGTTGTTGACGTTTCTGATCTCTCTGCCCAATTCTGACTTTCTGGAAACTTCAAGGACCAAAAGTTCTCTGGTCCAAAAAGATATTATCAGAAGAAGCACCGCTCACATCCCACATCCCACAGCCCACAGCCCGTGGCTCGAGAACCCAAGAACCCCGAACCCCGAACCGGACCGGATGGGCGGCGGCGGCGGCGGCGCGCGTGTGGGCTTTTCTCGAACCGAAGCACATCTAGGTCCTCCCTTCTTTAAACACATGGGATACCCCTTGGGGTCCCAAACCCCAAACCAATTTTGAGTCTTATAAACACAACAATTCTTTCTTCCTCCACCGATGAGGGAGAATTGATCCCAAACCACACTTTTCCATGCTTCAAACACCTCACTTTGTGGACCAATATCTCTTTCATTTCTCAACGAAATTTGACAATTCTTGGCCTTACGGTTATCTACGTACTTAGTAGATCATGCATGTGTGAAGAACCGGATTCTCCAACATGCGTAACAGTAGTGTTTAAGCCGTTAAAGTTGGTCGGTCGCAACTCCCGCCAAAGGCAAATTTCCAACACAACCTACGAATCATTAGCTTGCGAGTTGCATTGTTCTTGCAATGGGTTGGTTATTCTCTCAGTTGCTGAACACCTTTTGCTGTGGAACCCCTCCAAAAGAGAATCAATAGAACTTCCACGTCCAGAACGCACAACATGGGGATTACTTACGGATTGTGATATGACACGACTATTGATGACTACAAGATCCTTAAGTTTAGAAATCCTGGTTTTGGAATTCTAGCGCTAAAAAGTGGTTCCTGGAGAGAAATTAAATGTCGAGATGACTTTAGACCTTTTCCTAGTATGCATATTGATTCTTTTTCATTTCTACATGGAGCACTTCATTGGATTGCCTTGCTATATATTTTTTTGTGGGGTTTCATTTAGTATTTCAGGTGAGGTGTTAGGAGAGATATAATTGCTAGAACCAATGTTGAAAAAATACCCCCATAATTTCTCCAAAATAATATGGAGTGTTAGTATTAGGAGGAATGCTCTGCTATTATATTGCTCATTAACGTGTACGTCACAATTCGATCATAATTAGAATATATCTCATATATTATGTAATATTTAGTAATATATAATTATGGTAGATATAGAATCCTTATTGTATTAGAATTCCTTCACATTGTACACTAAATATATTTGTATTAATAAGAAAGTTTTCGAATGGGAGATTAATACAATCAAACATGGTAGTGCGAATTTTTTTCCCTCCTTTTTCCCAAGAAAACAAGTCGTGTTCTTCTTTGTGTTTCTTTGCCCAAGAAACAAGACAAGCATTAACACTTTCTCCACTTTTCCTCTATGGCATTTAACTGCCCAAGAAACAGCAATAGCTTTACTATTCCTCTGTTTATTTCACTGCGCCCTTTGTTTCACGCTTTTCTCCTTTTTTTAAAAAAAAAAACAAATCTTGTTCTCTACCCTAAAAAATATATATATATATATTCATGGCACTGTCGACACTGCACTGCCCATCATTCAAGGACATGCAGTCAGCAGCTGTCGCCCAACCTCTAGCAGCCTAACAACTAAAGTTGTGGAAACCAATTTTGGGCCCAATTTTAGGTAGCCTACCAGTCTGCCACAGGCCAATCAATGGGCCACAGTAATCCGGCCCTATTTCCTGGAGCCCAACAGTCCGCTCCAGGCCTCTTCCAATCCAATTTGGGCCCGCCTTTCATCACATTGACTCTTCGGCAGCCTGATAATGCGTGGTATTTGGATACGGGCACCACGTCTCACCTCACCAACAATTCTGGTAATCTTCCTCAACTGCGAAGTTTAAATACTCCACAATCTTTTATGGTTGGAAGCGGACATCGCATTCCAATTCAAGAGTTTGGACACACACTAACCCCACCACCACATTCCCATTTCGCCATGAATAACATCTTATATGCTCCTAAATATTATCAAAAATCTAATCTCCGTTAAGAAATTTGCCACCGATAATTCTGTATCAATTAACTTTGACCCGTTTGGATTTTTTCCGTCACAGACCTCCGTACATGGAAACTTCTTACGAGATGCAATAGTGAGGGTGATCTATATCCTTTCCTAACCACGTCCGTTGCTAGTATCAACCATTCCACATCTCTAATGGCCCATGTTACTCCTCCTACCGCTTTAGCAACAATCTATCTGTCAACCTGACACAATAGACTTAGACACCCAGGAGCCCCTATTTTTAGTTTTTTAGAAACAATAATTTAGTTCATTGTAATAATGACAAATTTGCCCAACAATGTCTTTCTTTTCCTTTAGGCAAACGTGTTCGCCTTCCGTTTCAGTCTTCTTCAAGCGTTACGTATTCTCCCTTTGACATTGTTCATGCAGATTTATGGACATCTCCAATTACTAGTTCAGTGGGTCATAAATTTTATATCGTCTTATTAGATGACTTTTCTCACTTTGTCTGGGTCTATTCGCTTAAATTCAAGTCTGAAGTGTTTGTCAAGTTTCTTGCTTTCCGTGTCTATATCAAAACACAATTCGAAAAAAAAACATAAAATCACTTCAATGTGATAACGGCCGTGAGTTCAATAATTTCGCATGTCACAATTTTTGCTCTACTAATGGCATGGTTTTCCGATTCTCGTGTCCCCACACCTCTTCCTAAAATGGCAAGGCCGAACAAATCATTCGCACTATCAATAACATGGTTCGTACGATCCTATTTCATGCCTCCCTCCCCCCTCCCTTTTGGGTCTATGCTGTAAAAATGGCAGAATAAATTCTAAATATTTTGCCCACTCAGACTCTCCAAAATAGAATACCCACCGAAATTCTATTTCATAGGATCCCAACTTATGAACATTTATGAATTTTTGGTTGCCTGTGCTACCCGTATCTTGCCTCTACGGCCCCACATAAGCTTTCACCCTGCACCACCCCTTGTGTGTTCTTAGGTTTTCCGCCCAATTACAGGGGATATTTGTGCTACGACTTGTCTTCCCGCAAAATTATCGTCTCACGTCACGTTTGACGAAGCAATCTTCCCATTCGCAAATATCTAAAAAATTTAGAATTCGGATCACATTTTTAAACGAGTCTGACACATCACTGCTTCTCCTCCTTGCCCTCGGCCGCGCTGTCACTGTTCTGGTGGCAGCCATTGTACCCATTGCCTCTGCTCAATCTCCTATCGGTCAGTCTACCACCAACACCAATGTTTCGGCGGTAGGGGCTACCATTGTCAACCCATCTCTGACACCTACTGCCGCCACCACAGAACGCATTTCGGTGTCTTTGCCACCTACCTGCTCCCTGTCACCATCATCGCTGATTGCCACCACCACCGGCAATCGGCCCCACATCTCAATACCGTCGTCGGTCCTAGTCCCTACATCTGCATTGTCACCGCAAACACCCCACCACCCCGCAACCACACCAGCCACCGAAAACCAACCTCTTCCAACTAGATTCCCACCACTAAACCAAAACACATATCCCTCCTCACTACAGGCACCGTACCCCACATCGTCGACCACAACCACAATTCCCGGTCTCGACCCACCTATATGGAGAATGACACCACACAACCCAACCACTGTTCTCGGGCTCAACCCACCCTCCACTGTATCCAATCACTTGACCGACAACCTACCCCAACACCCGATTTAGAACCCACACGGTGGACCCAACCTGACACCCAACAATCGTACCCAGGCAGCACCCTCACACCGTATGGAAACTCGTGCCCAACACAGGATTTTCAAACCCAAAGTCCAATTTAACATGTCTACACAAACTATATCCTCAATCCCCAATAGCCCAAAATTAGCCAAACTATACCCTAATTGGAATGCGGCCATACGTGAGAAGTTTAATGTTTTAACGAAACAACACACTTGGGATTTGGTTCCTCGACTGGAGGGGGTGAATATGATCCGATGCATGTGGCTTTATTATCACAATTACTGAGACAATGGTGACTTAGAAAGATATAAGACAAGGCTTCTAGCTAATAGTACTAATCAACAGGAGGTCATTGATTGTGGCGAGATATTCAGTCCGGTTGTTAAACTGGCTACCATTCGTATAGTCTTGAGCATTGCTATGGGTAAGCACTGACCGATTCATCAGCTTGATGTGAAGAACACATTTCTACATAGGGACCTGAAAGAAATTGTTTACATGCACCAGCCGTCTGGTTTTGTTCATCTTGCAGCCCCTTAGTATGTATGACATCTCTGTAAGTCACTTTATGGTTTAAAACAGGTCCTTAGAGTGTGGTATGATCGCTTTGCACAGTACATTATGCGGATTGGGTTTTCATGCAGCAAGTGTGATAATTCTTTATTTATTTTTCATAGAGGTAGCAACATTACTTATTTATTGTTATGTGTGGATGACATTGTTCTTACTGCATCTTCTGATGTGCTGAAAAATGAGATCATTACACTGCTCAAAACCGAATTTGCTATGACTGACTTGGGGAAGATGAGGTATTTTTTGGGATATCAGTGACTATGTCTACAGACACTATGTTTCTTTGCCAGCGTAAGTATGTAGAGGAGATTGTGTACATGGCTAAGATTTCTAATTGCAAAATCATGTCCACTCCGGTTGACTCTAAATCAAAGCTTAGTGTTGTTGATGATGATCCAGTGTCAGATCCCACTCTTTATAAGAGTCTAGCAGGTGCACTTCAGTATCTTACTTTCACCAGGCCTGATATTGTATATGTTGTTCAGCATGTATGCTTATTTATAGATGCACCCAGGGAACCTCATTTTACTGCTCTTAAACGTATCATTTGATATGTTAAGGGCACACTTGATTATGGATTACACATATACCCCTCAACACCAACCAGCTTGTTATCATATACAAATGTTGATTGTCAGGCTCTCCGGACAGGCGACGCTCCACCTCCGACTACTGCATGTTTTTGGGGGATAATCTCATTTCTTGATCTGCTAAGCGGCAAGCCACATTATCTCATTCGAGTGCAGAAGTAGAGTATAGAGGTGTTGCAAATGTTGTTGCTGAGATTTGTTGGCTTCGAAACCTTCTTTTGGAGCTTCAGTGTCATTTGCGTAAGGTGTCTTTGGTTTACTGTGATAACATATCCGTCATATATTTATCTCATAATCCGATTCAGCATCAGCGAACCAAGCACATTGAGATGGATATACACTTTGTTCGTGAGAAGGTTTCTCTCGGTCATGTTAATGTATTGCATGTGTCTTCTTCCTATCAGTATGCAGATATCTTCACAAAAGGTCTTCCTAGACAGCTATTCCTCGACTTCAGATTCAGTGTGTAACATCCCATACTTTCGGGACATAGTTTGAATCGCTAGTCGTGTGTAAATAGACCCGAGCATTAGAGGATTTTTGGTCATATTCACGTATGCAAATGAAGAGCTTAGTATATAAAAGGATAAAACCACAAAATAATTTTGGACGTAACAAGTGTGATAACGGGGATTGAAAATAATATTTGGTGTGTGCATAAAGAGGCTATGGACTAGTGCTATATCGTACGATTATGACATTGAGTATACGAAGGTTTATAAGTCATTAAGATTTAAGTAAATTGAGATCAAAAAATTAATTATGTGGGTGATAAGTTAAATATGGAGGGTGGTCTAAAAGGAGTTAAATAAGAGATATATTGGATAAGTGCTAAAGTGATGCATTATGTAGCAGCCTAAAGGAAAACTATGGGTGAGTATGTGGTTAAATCGTGTGTTGGCAACTTATGGTGGAAAGTAGCTTTTAAAATTATTTTACAATGGAGAGACCCACGGCCTATTAGGAAGATATATATCAAATTCTCATAATTGTTGAACAATAGTTGAATAATGAAGTAGTGTACTGGAACTCTTATAACGCACAATAACATAGTCCATCCACTTCATTTCTTAATCTTTTTTCCCCACGTTAGTTGCTAAGGAACATGCAGTAACATTTACCCAGTTAGCTGCAACAAGTAAAACCCGGTTCCTAAGTCATATTGCATTCCATTTGCGAGTTGGGTCATTCGAGCTTAAGGTTAGGTGTCATATGGACTACTTGGGTTATATTATCAACAGATCTACGAAGGTATGTTAAGGAAAAATTATTTCCTTCTTTTGGCATGTTCCATGTAATGAAACGTAATCGTGATATTATTCCATAAATTATTCTACTCTTAGTGGTTAAGGATGTTCCTGTTATTTATTCCTATGTTAAAAGTATGTCTAAATATGTTTCTAAATCCTTATTGGGAGTATATGGGAAAGATGTTAATATTACCAATGTTAGCCGAAGGTGTATGTTCCCGAATCCTTATTGAGGTATATGGAAAGATGTTAATATTCACAAGGTTAGCCGAAGGTACAAGGAAATTATGTCACTCAGAATGTTTCATTATCACTTATGCATTTGTATTATATTCATGTATTACCATGGACCCACATGTGTTATATACACTACTATATGGTATGAATTATATTTATGTAGGAGATGGGAAAAAAGGGAAGGCATTAAATACACGTCACCACCTGCAGTTGGTACAGATATCACGAAAAGGAAGATGCCCATGTGAGGCCAATATTGATGCCCATGCGTGGCCAATATGAAATGATGCCCACAGAGGCAGTTATGGGAAGGAAGATGCCCTTGTGTGACCAATATCTATATATATACCATATTTGCATTGTGCATGACATTTAGGCATATGTATTAGGGCCCTTATAGGCATTTATTGTTGTCAGTCGTTTCCGTCGGTTGTTGCTGGTTGGTTGTTTCTGTCGGCTGATACTGTTTCAATTTATTCTTGCATTCCTGTTATGCTATTGTTCATGCCTAACATACTCGGTACATCAGTCGTACTGACGTCTCTTTTGTCGCGGGACGCTGCATTTCATGCCCGCAGGCTCAGGCAAACAGTGGGACGGTTCGTGCTAGTAGGTTGCTGGTTCAGCTGATGTTGGAGCACTCTCTTTGTTCCAGAGTTGCAGTCTAGTTTCGGTATGATAACTTGCATATGTTTATGGGTATGGCGAGGCCTTGTCCCGTCCTTGTGATGTCATATACTCTTTAAAGGCTTGTAGATAGTTGTCATGTATATGGTAGTTGTGCATGGCCCTGTCGGCTGTGATGTATGTGTCAGTCGAATATTTGGTAACGGCCTTTGTGGCTATGATTGATTACGGATTTATGTTAAATATGTGATTAGCAGTGCCTGACAGATAGGGTCATGGTGCCCGTCGCGGCCTTCCTGTTTGGGTTATGAAAAACTTGGTATCATAGCATGTCTATCCTAGAGAGTCTGCAAGTCGTGTCTAATAGAGTCTTGTTTATGGGTGTGTTGCGCGCCACACTTATAAACAGGAGGCTGCAAGGCATTTAGGGATGGTTTCCATTCTTTCATATCATACATCGTGCAGTGGAGATGAGTCTTAAGAATTCGAGTTTAACTCGTGCCTGATATGTTTCAGTAATGACGGTTACCAAAAAGATTTCGGTTGGTTCATATTCGCAGCCAGTAAATGAGTGACTTCTACCAGATGATTGATATGCCAGAAGGGCAGTATTATGTTAAAGATTTTTTAGATTGTGAGGGATTGTCTCACTCATAAACGGAAGAGATAATGCAAGTCAGGAAAGCAAAATGTTTGCTTTGGGATACAGAAAAAAGAAAGAGAGTAAAGTAAAGGAAGTACATAGCACATGAACGTAGAGGTATTGAAGGAGTTGAGACAACAATAAGAATTTTCAAGATGGGAATCTCATAGCACAAATAGTGGTCCTCCTCACCTAGGTGAGGTAGTACGATGAAGGATCAATACAAAACTCATATGATGGTTTCATACAAAGACGAGAAGGATATGAGTAAGTTGCTTTCCCAGACACGACTTCATCCTATAGCATCTGATAGAGGTAGGACCCTTGAGGGGCCAGGGAGCTCATAACCTATGGAGTTTATCAGTCATGGATCGCCAATATTTAAAGGGTTCAAAGATGCCAATATCTCAGGATTAAAATTGTAAAGGTTAAGTGAGACCCCGCCCCAACCACCTTGTAGTCATTGGTCGAGCGTATGCCGAATTGTGCCACGATGGTACAAGGGATCGGTTTAGTGTGGCATCCATGGACACAACATTCCGAAGTATCCCAAGTTGATACGCAAAAGTAAGGATAAGATGGTTATGAGTGGTACAGATAAAAAAAACATAAGACGTCATTGGAAGGTTTAGTAAATTATGAAAAGCTACACGTTTTACGGTGACCTTTGCTTATTATAATTAGGGAATATATTATGTATGTGCGACCTACATTATAATTTCTTACCCAGAGTAGATCGAGAATTGTCCCAGGATATCATTAACGAGAATGGATTGCCACAACTGGATCGTGTGAAGAGTGACCATCACTGAATTTAAGAAGATCGCGTATTATTGAGAACTACAGGTATTAATGTTAGTAAGCTAAGGTATGCTATATGTATTGAATTGGTAAGGTCTTCAGTACCATTGTGCAGCGTATTACAATTCTAAATAATCTCTACATAACAATAGGGGCAATTGAGGATGAAAATTATAGAACCATCAAAGAATTGTGGTAGGAAATACGAAAATAGTTAATAAGTATAAATGGAATGGTATGATCAAGTATCAAGGCAGAAATGTTTTCGACGAATAGAAGAAGGATTACGACAAGAAGGATAAAGGTGAATGAGATTATAATTGTGCAGGTTTCACAAAGGTATGATTACTCTAGAATAGCGTAAGGATCAATGGTGGAGGAGGGACATTACGAACTCTTTGGCCAAATGTGACGAACCCCTGAGGTTCAGGAAAATAGTATGAGAAATACTTTGAGATAAGAGACCCCCGAGGCAACTTGAGATGGAAATGTAAAGATAAGACGAATGAACACTCAGTCGATGGAAGATCTAATAATGACAAGACAAGAAAGCTTGACAAGGCATGGGATCAGGTAACACTATGAATTGGATCTAAACATACGAAGTATCGGTTTCACAACACATACAGTCATACACTTCATAAAGTATGTAAACGGAAGTAACAATAAGTAAAACTCGAGATTAGCACCTAAACAGGTGAAAAGCTACCAATGACACCTATGGACACAAGGTAGACAGTAAAAATATGTGTCAAGAGATAATGACACTATAATGAAGATAAAATGTCAGGTAAATACATATGTCTATGAGCATTTATGAACTGGCCAAAGGTTCTACGAGATAGATAAAGTAATGGATTTACAACTTAACGAGATCAAGGAAATCTTTTTCCAACGCGCTATCGATAGAAAGTCTTAGCCATGAGGCCAGTGAGGGAATTTGAATCTAAGTATAATGACCAAGTTTGGATGTAGTAGGCCAACGTCACGTAATGTAAATTCTTCAGAATCTTCCACGTACTAAATGAGGAAATAAATTAACAACTCACCTTTTAAGGGGTAGTAACGCCAAGGATTGGAACCAGGAGCAATGTTTGAGATTACGTATGTGTACCAGATTTTAAAAAAAAAAAAAAAATTAAGATGAGTATGAAAAGTAAGAAAACGAGTGAACAAGTAGTAAAAAAAGGAAGTTGTTTATAATTATAAATAGTGAGAAGGTAAAAAAAAGTTCCTTTCAGACCATGAGTGAGAGTTAACTGCGATGATACGCGCACTTTAGATTCAATAATATTATTCATAAAGTGTTCACGATTGAGATACTACAAATATAAGAGTTTTCAACACATCAGTCAGTAAACAAAGCTAAGTTGACAATAGAATCATTCACCTACAAGCGGCTTGACTAATGTGAGGACTAAGGAGAGAAGTTGATCTGAGGGAACACATCAGTTAGCTAAGGGGGAGTTTGATTGGAGGATTCAAATAGTGATAGCCCTATGACTCATAATACAGTAGGGCCACCCCTCATACTGGAAGAAAAATGAACGTCATGATGAAGATCCCATTTTTAAGGGAAGATCAGGAAGGATATCTAACAGAAGGGAACCGCAACCTTTGAATATATTAGGAGAGGGACCCCCAGGTGGAAGGTCCATTTGTGTATTCCCAATGTAGCAGGATTACAAGACAAGATTATGACAGAGGTCCAGTGCTCACGATATTCCATTCACCCTGGATCTACTAAGATGTATCATTATCTCAAGGTATGTATTGGTGGAACGACATGAAAAGGAATATTGCGGAGTTTGTAGCTCAGTATCTTAATTATCAGTAAGTAAAAGTAGAGCACCAAAAGCCCGGTGGCTTGACTCAAAACATTGAGATCTCGATATGGAAATGGGAAATAATTAATATGAATTTCATTACGGGTTTACCTTGCTCTTATCATAAGTTTGATTCTATCTGGGTGATTGTTACTAGACTGACCAATTAGCTCAATCACTGGCAGTCGAGACTACCTACACAACCCAGGACTACGTGAAGTTATATGTTAAGGAAATTGTTCGCCTTCATGATATGCCTATTTCTACTATATCTAACCGAGGTGCACAATTTACAACTAATTTCTGGAGATCTATTCAAAAAGTTTTGGGCACTCAAGTTAATCTTAGCACAACTTTCCACCCTCAGACATACGGGCATGTCAAACGTACGATTCAAACTCTCGAAGACAAGGAAAACTTGGATGATTATCTACCCCTTATTGAATTTGCGTACAATAACAGTTACTATGCTAGCATTAAAATGGCTCCATACGAAGCTTTGTACGAACGGAAATGTAGATTTCCTATCGGATGGTTCGAAGTAGGAAAATCATGATTATTTTGGTCTGGACTTAGTGCACCAGGCCATAGAGGATATGAAGTTTATTCAAGAACGGTTGGTAACCGCTCATAATCATCAGAAGCCGTATTCGGATGTGCGACGGCGAGGCTTAGAGTTTCAAGTAGATGATTGGGTCTTTGTAAGATTTTTCCTATGAAGTGGGGTAATGAGATTTGGGAAGGAGGGAAAGCCCAACCCAAGGTATATTAGGCCATATCACATAATTCGACGAATCGGTTAAGTAGCTTACGAATTGGAATTGCCTTCGGAGTTGGAGTTTGTTCATCCGATCTTCTATACTTCTATGTTGAGAGCGTGTATTAGAGATCCTTCCCAAATTATGCCAATTGACGATGTGAAGGTTACGAGAGGATTTATCATATGAAGAGGTTCCTATTACTATCTTAGATCGACAAGTCCGCAAGTTGAGGACTAAAGAAGTAGCCTCCGTGAAAGTTTTATGGCGGAATAAAAATGTAGAAGAAATGACACGGGAGGCGGAAGAGGAGATGAGACACAAATACACTTACCTATTTCAGGCCAACGTCGAGGCTCCGAGAGAAGCATAAGGTGAGTTTTATTTCAGACTATTACCATTAACGCTTGATGACGATGTGAAGTCCGGCATAAGGATAAATGTTATATTATACGGCACGTGAAGTGGTGGATGTATTTTCTGACTATGTAACGAGAATTAGATATGTCACCCCAACATTCGAGGACGAATATTTCTAAGGGGGAAGAATGTAACATCCCGTACTTTCGGGACATGGTTTGAATTGCTAGTCGTGTGTAAATAGACCCGAGTGTTGGAGGATTTTTTGTCATATTCACGGATGCAAATGAAGAGCTTAGTATATAAAAGAATAAAACCCCGAAATAATTTTGGACGTAACAAGTGTGATAACGGGGATTGAAAATAATATTTGGTGTGTGCATAAAGAGGCTATGGACTAGTGTTATATTGCACGATTATGACATTGAGTATACGAAGGTTTATAAGTCATTAAGATTTAAATAAATTGGGATCAAGAAATTAATTATATGGGTGATGAGTTAAATATGGATGATGGTCTAAAAGGAGTTAAATAAGAGATATATTGGATAAGTGCTAAAATGATGCATTATGTGGCAGCCTAAAGGAAAACTATGGGTGAGTATGTGGTTAAATCGTGTGTTGGCAACTTATGATGGAAAGTAACTTTTAAAATTATTTTACAATGGAGGGACCCATGGCCTATTAGGAAGATATATATCAAAGTCACATAATTGTTGAATAATGAATAAGTAGTGTACTGGAACTCTTATAACGCACATCAACATAATCCATCCACTTCATTTCTTAATCTTTTTTTTTTTCACGTTAGATGCTAAGGAACAGGCAGTAACATTTACCTAGTTAGCCGCAGCAAGCAAAATACGGTCCCTAAGTTATATTGCATTCCATTTGCGAGTTGGGTCATTCGAGCTTAAGGTTAGGTGTCATACGGACTACTTGAGTTATATTATCAACAGATCGACGTAGGTATGTTAAGGCAAAATTTCCTTCTTTTGGCATGTTCCATGTAATGAAACGTAACCGTGATATTATTCCATAAATTATTCTACTCTTAGTGGTTAAGGATGTTCATGTTATTTATTCCTATGTTAAAAGCATGTCTAAATATGTTCCTAAATCCTTATTGATGTGTATGGCAAATATGTTAATATTCCCAATGTTAGCCGAAGGTATATGTTCCTGAATCCTTATTGAGGTATATGGGAAAGATGCTAATATTCACAAGGTTAGTCAAGGTACAAGTAAATTATGTCACTCAGAATGTTTCATTATCACTCATGCATTTGCATTATATTCATGTATTATCCTAGACCCACATGTGTTATATACACTACTATATGGTATGAATTATATATATGTAGGGGATGGGAAAAAAGGGAAGGCATTATATACGCGTCACCACATGCAGTTGGTATAGATATCACGAAAATGAAGATGCTTATGTGAGGCCAATATTGATGCCCATGCGTGGTCAATATGAAATGATGCTCACAAAGGCTGTTATGGGAAGGAAGATGCCCTTGTGTGACCAATATCTATATATATACCACATTTGCATTGTGCATGACATTTAGGCATATGTATTAGGACCCTCAGAGGCCTTTACTGTTGGTCAGCCATTTCCGTCGGCTATTGCTGGTTAGTTGTTTCTGTCGGTTGATACTGTTTTAATTTATTCTTGCATTCTTGTTATGCTATTGTTCATGCCTAACATACTCGGTACATCAGTTGTACTGACGTCCCTTTTGTCGGGGGACGTTGTATTTCATGCCAGCAGGCTCAGGTAAACAGTGGGACGGTTCGTGCTAGTAGGTTACTGGTTTAGCTGATGTTGGAGCACTCTATTTATTCCAGAGTTGCAGTCTAGTTTCGGTATGATATCTTGCATATGTTTATGGGTATGGCGGGGCCCTGTCCCGTCCTTGTGATGTCATATACTCCTTAGAGGCTTGTAGACAATTGTCCTGTATATGGTAGTTGTGCATGGCCCTGTCGGCCGTGATGTATGTGTCAGTTGAATATTTGGTAACGGCCTTTGTGGCCATGATTGATTACGGATTTATGTTAAATATGTGATTAGCGGTGCCCAGCAAGTAGGGTCCGGGTGCCCATCGTGGCCCTCCGATTTGGGTCGTGACACAGTCTCAGCGTCCGGCCTCCTCTCGCTCCGACGGAGGGGTTATATTAACGTGTACAGTCACAATCCGACCATAATTAGAATATATCTCATATATTGTGTAATATTTAGTGATGTATAATTAGAGTAGTTATAGAATCCTTATTTTATTAGGATTCCTCCACATTGTACACTATAGATATTTGTATTAATGAGAAAGCCTACAAAGGGGAGATTAATACAATCAAACATTGCTCATAGTCGTTTCACGGAGACTATTATTAAGTTGTGGGTGATAAAGGACTATGGTGTCAAGAAATCTTGGATTCAATTGTATACAATATGAGATACCAATTTGTTGTTGGTACTCTATTGTACTTTATAAAGCAGTACGGGAAGTAAATAACTATTACAAGTATTCGAAGGGTGAACAAATATTCAATATTCAGAAATTGAATCTTGTTGAACAAATAGGCCAATCTTCAAAACTGCCGCAAGCTTGTTGTGTCTTGAATCTTGATAACCTGAAATCAAGAAACAACTAAATCTGGATGGTTACAACGTTGTGTGTTGAGTCGAGGGATTGCCCTCTGTCCTTAAGACAAGATTGCCCCGTATATATGCTTTTACGTTAGCGGGCAATAGTCTCCCAAGATAAAACAACACTTTAATCTCAACGCTACAAAGCCAATAGGTTGAGCCTGGCGAAGAAAACAAATATGAATCGACTTGCTGAATATATGGAATAGGAAGGAAGAGTTTCTCTTTACTCTTCTCTTTTGTCTTTGTGTATATAGTGTGTCTCTGTTGTGTATATCTTGTGTATACGTGAGGGTTTGATCACTGTTTTGCTGAATTTCACTCACTGAAAGTGCACTATTTCGTGACTGTTTTTCTATTTTTTCCAGTGTTCAATTGCTGTCTTTTTCCGTCACTGAATTGAGCCAAAGCTCAATATATAGTAAGGAGGAGGGGCTGTACAACTGCCCAAAACATGGATGTTAATGGCCATTAGGAGGGCATTAAAACAAGCAAGTAATGACTGTTGTTAATGGCCATTGAAGGAGACTGCTTAATGGACATGAATGAGGTGAAAATGGAGGAGTTAATCAGCCAAATAATGGCTGGTTAATGCTCCATAAAGCAGTCCAATGGTAGGCAGAAAGTTTTCTACCTTCCGTCACCCCATAATCAACTTTTTAGAAACTCGGGGACCAAACTGTAAATGTTAAAACTTCAGAGACCAAACTGTACATATGAAAGAATTCAGGTCCAAACTGTACATATGAAACTCCAAAGATCAAACTGTACATCTGACAAAGTTCTCTGGTCCAAAAAGATAATATCAGAAAGTCCCCACAGCCCACGACCCACGACCCGAATCCGAACCCGAGCCCGAGACCGAACCGGACCGGACGGGATGGGCGGGCAGCGGCGCGCACATGTGGGCTTAGCCATGAACCCAAGCACATCTAAGTCCTCCCTCCTTTAAACACATGGGATACCCCTTGGGGTCCCAAACCCTTTACCAATTAGAAACTTATATAGAGAGCAATTCTTCCTATTCCCACCGATGTGATAGATTTGTCCCACACCACATTTCCATGCCTCAAACACCTTACTTCGTGGACCAATATCTCTTTCATTTCTCAACGAAATTTGACGATTCTTGGCCCTACGGTCATCTACTCACTTCGTAGATCATGCATGTGTAAAGAGACAAAGCCTCCAACATGCGGAACACTAGTGTTTAATTCATCAAAGATGGGTGGACGCATCTCTCCGCTAAAGGCAAATTTCCAATATTTATATTTTAACAGCCCGATACATATGTTTGCCGATGGTGAAGTGCTACTCAGCTACAGAGGTATGGGCTCTATTGGCTATCCATTTAGGACATCCAAAGGACCATTTGGATCATGGCCTATTTGTAATACCCGGCAAGAAGGAAATATTTATACAGAAAGCATGATCTCTCCAAAATCACTTATTTAGTGTTTTCTTATGTATGATTGAGATACTTTACTTTTTTGTTCTCGGGTATCATGTAGCAAACACTTATTCTGATAAGTTTATCTATTGCTCAATAATTTTTGTTTTCGAAAACTACCAACTTTCTTATTTCATGTTATCAGAGAATCAGGGAATCGAGTCTTTTTACCGCTCTGAACATCTATCTCGTTTGTGCTTGCCCGCCCTATACATCTGTGTGCTGGTAGGTTGGATTTTTCTTTTCTTTTCTTTGCTTGTAGTTAAAAGGGCTCGGTATACTTCTATTACGGATGTGAGGGAGGAAAAGTCTAAAGATTACTATATTCATCACTATATTTCTTCTTTTTTACCTTTGTCTGATCTAATTCGGTCTTTGGGAGTTAGTGAGATAAGAAAATAAAAAAGAAGAGAACAAACTTTTACCCTCGATTGGAAAGAAAATTAGATGGTAGCTGAAGTCATAGGAGCCATCTTGCTAAGATAACTCCCGAAGGCTTTACATGTTTACTCAATTTTTAGGCAAACAGAGACCTCCTTTGTCTTTTTCATTGAATTGTCTTGAGGAGGGTCTTTCAAAAATAGTCTTCCTACCCGCAAGGTAGAGGTAAGATCTGCGTACACTCTACCATCCACAGACCTCACCAAAGGATTACACTGGGTATGTTGTTGTTGTATGTTTGTTGGGTATAGATGCGAAATATGAATAATGAACAAGAACAACATCCAGGAAGAACATAAAATGACATGAGTTACTATTGGAACACCCAATTCTAGGAGGAAAAATAATATCAAGATGCCGATGACTAAGCTGTTAGATAAATAATTTCAGCAAATGTCTTTAGCTGCAGTAACAATCAGAAATCAGATAGTCGAGTTTGGAAGAGTTTCTGGAGATCTCAGTGATTAGCTGATTGCTCCCTCAGTGTCAGTGAAACTTCCAGCTTTCATCAAGATAACATTCTTGGTTAAGGGAGGAGCAACTTTGATATGCATTTTTTTTTTTTTTACAGAATTCAGGTTTGATATTCAAATTTTGGGAATCTAGGCTTGGACTTCCCAATAACAGGAACAAACTCAAGAATACCAGAGATGTCTGCTATTTGGACTGCCACAGTTCAATTGGCCAATTCACCGTGAACACTGAAAAACTGCAAAAAAAATTACAGACCACTTATGGCTGAGGAGAAAAGAAGGGTGCAATTAAATGGTATCTACATATTCTCCAAAGCGTTTGACATCTCTCTGGTCCTCCTTGAAATACATCACTGAATGTCAAGGCAGTACCATCATCTGCTGCACAATCCTCAAATTGGCAGGACGCAGAGCTTTTAAACCAAAGGATCAACATCTCTTCACCTGGGACCTTAGCTGAGGTGGAGGATAGATTCTATTCTACTTGATGCCATCACATTTTTGTCGTGGAAAATGTCAATGGAGCACTTAGAAACAAAGTGAGGTAGCATGCAACTGCGGAAGCAGAAATCTCTTTTTTCTCAAGGAACAGATGGGTTTGCAGCTTCTACTGATTCTTTAGGAGTCTTTCCGATTAAATCATAATTAATAGAAGCCAGCTGTGACAAGTTCTGAAAACATCCAAAGAAGAAAGATGGAAGGCAAATGAGATAGAGAAGAGGTCAGTTAGCAAATTTAATTAGAGAAATATAGTAATTAAATCTATCGTGTCCACTAGTTCCTCTCAAACAGCATCAAGAATTCATCACAAAAGATATGTAAAGCAAAAAAAGAAAAGAAAAAAGAGATGGTGTCATGTTCATGTATGTTACTCAAACAATAGGATAATAGCAAGGCAGCATTTCTCACCTTAAACGAAAAATTACTGAAGGAGTAGTTCACATTCAGGGAAGGGGTACTAAAGTCTGCTAGATTACCGCATTCATCTCCCTGTTATGACAAATTATGGGTTAGAACAGTGATAACAACAACATATACCAGCACTCAGTGGGTATATAGAAAAATCTCTATATTAGTTTTATCTATTTGAATATCAGAGGGTAAAACGGCAGGCAGGTATAAACCGGTAGTCCTTCTCTGTTGGAAAGCCAGGTCGTAACAAATTCTAGTCTTTGAATGCTTTGCAAATCTGAGAAGCGTATACCTCTTCATCCTGTAGATTGCTGTATGAACTGCTGCTACATGTAGCACTTCCACTCTCACTCAACTCAGAAAAATCGCTACCTCCATTGACATTCTCATCTTCTGGATTCCAAATGTAACGGCTCATAAAATAGCTAGTGTCATGTGCATCAGCAGATGGGACAAACGTAGCCTGTAGAAAGTTAATTACAGCATTATTATTTCCTCCACTGACCAAATCCTTTTTCTCGGAGAAATGGAGAGAAGACAGAAAGTGAAAGAAAACCTTTTGCCTTGCAAGTGTGTCCCAGTTGATATCCCTAAAGAAAAGATGTCGCTTTACCTGTTAAAATAGGAATATACTTGAATTTTCTTCTACATTTTGTATTTATACAAGTGGCTGGATTACAGTGCAACTTGCTAATGGGAGATTTTTACCTCTCCTGCCCCTGTTGCACCTAACCTTTGAACTGGGTTTTCATTCAGCAACCTAAAGAAAGCAAAAATAAAGTTAAAGAGGCAGCTTCCCGATCATGTATCTACTTGATGCAAGCCACTGAGACTTCTATGAGTAGTATAGTAAATATCAACCTTTATTTTTCTAGAAAGCATATATAACTCCGACAGTAGATGATGATAGGGGTTTCGTTGGCCTAGCCAATTCAGAACCACAAGCATTTCTGGTTTGTAGCAAGACTTACTTGTTAATCAAGTCATACGCATCCAAGCTCATTTCCTCTGGTATCTTGGGCCAAGGTATGTCCCTGTTAATGATATTGTCAAAAATTTGCTGCAACAAAATAGGAGCTTGACATTAGATTCTGCCACATGTTTATACATGTCACGCAAAACGAAAACACTATGAACTAACGACTCATTAACGAACTTACTCAAAAGTCAAAGATAAAATGAATATAGAGAATTCTGCCAATTGGAGCCAAGAACAATTTACCATCCACAGAAAAGCCTTTTTTGAAAAACTCAAATAACATGCAAAGTAAAATCATACCATTTTGCCCTTACACTAAATCAAAATTTAATTAAATATACATCCTAACAAATGGTTGGATATAATTTAACTGTTGAAATTCTCAGTTTTAATTTTCACATTTAGATGTGCATCAAATGATGCAATAAAGATGGATTAAAGGAAAATAGGTGAATTGAATCTCAATTCACCGTATACCCTTTACAAACTTAATCATCTCCTGCAACATATTTAGTCAAAACTGAAAAGCTACGTAATTAATTTTTTTTATTAGTGTCTCTCACTCCCTCTCTTTATCTTATTTCTTTCACTTGGCAGTTACCCCATGTAACCCCCATCTCCTCAATTCACAAAAGCCTCTATTTATGATAATGAAAATATAATTACATATATTTCCACTTCTTGATGGACATATGAAGAGACACTTTGAGCATTGTCTAAAGACTTCTTGATTCTCCATTTCACCATTATTGTCAAGGCCAAGACCAAATATTATGTTGCTTGATGAAGAAGTCTTCTATGTATCTTCTTTGTTATTTTTGTTCATTTTATCTTCTGCTTTCCTAGGTGTTTTTTCTCTTATTGCTTGGGGGTTTAAAATATATAACTTGTGTTTGTGTTTGTGTTGTATGTGTGATTCTTGTATTGTTTCATAATTAACTGATCATTTGACAATCCATTTGGATTATAGAATTTAGAGGAATTGTAAATTTAGTAAATGGAAATGTATCTTTTTTTTTTTTTTTTTTTTGGTACTGGGGTGTTATAACTTCAATTTCATTCCAAGTTTTTGGTATTTTTTTCTTTTATTGTTATCCTCTTTGATTTTTAGAGACTGCGAGATTAAAAACTTTGAAGTGTCATCTTAAATAAATACTTGCAAATTGTGATGCCTTGGCTGAGTAAAGTGGAAAATTAGTGAGTGCAAGTTAAATTTTATTTTTCATTTAATTTGAGAAAGTATTTCTAAATCTAAACAAATTTTTCTATATAACTTCATGTTTTTGCTAATTTAAATAAAGATATTTACATGCATTTATTAAATTTAGAGCAAGAATTCATTAACATATTCATAACATTAGAGACTATATTATCTTAATTAGCATCAAGATATATGTCCCGCTATTATGAATTTTGTTTAATGAATAAAATTTAAATGGTAAATGTGACATTCTGATTTCAATATTTTCTATTTTATAACTTAGAACTTGTTAAACATACATAAATTTTATAATAATGACAGGAACTAACGTGCAACGTTTCCATAGACTAGGAAATTTAAAAAGCATCTAGGGTCTTAAATAGGTTCATACAATTAATATAGCAGCACCAATAGAACGTAAAGAAACCCAAGTGCTCCTCATGAAGTAATCTGGTTTTGAAAACTATAGGTCATATATCCAAGAGTTAAAAGCACCGGAAAAGCAATCAGTTCCATATTAATGTTTCTTAACAACCAATATACCTTCTGAAGCATTCAGAATTAACTGTATTGCACCCGTGAATGTATGACAAAATTAGCACAATGTAGTCGGTGCAATCAATTATATAACTACATATTACATAACCACAGAACTGTCAACTGAACAAAACAAGAAAGCAAGATACTCAACTATAAGAAACACGCTCAACGTGGATATTTTAACTGGAGAAGCTCATTCATTCTTATTAGCCATGCACTCTTGAAGGAAGAAGTTAAATCACATTGTGTCCTTTCAGAACCATAAACCTCATCACTAGTGTGTTACAATCATGGAACAGACTCTCATCCATCTCTACAGGGGCGGATCTACTGTATTTGTTACAGGTTTGCGTGAATCTAGTAGCTTTTGCTTAGTACTGTATTTTAATTAAGAAATTCACTAATATCTATAAATTTTGAGTGGTAACTCAATTATTGTTATATTTTCTTGATATTGTTGTAGGAACCCATAAACTTAAAATCATGAATCCGCCTCTCTATTTCTTACACGTTTCTCCATTTATTCAACTATAACCTTTAGGGAAATTAGATAGGAGTTCAGCATAAAGGCTGAAAAAAGATACACACAATCATCCAAGTTCATGCTTCAAGTCAACCTATCTGTCACAGTCTACAATGAGGATTGGTCATCCTGCAGAACTACAAATCTGTCATATTCATCTTAGTCTAAAAGTTGCAAAAGAGAAGGAAAATCCTGATTTAAAGGAGTTTTTTTCCATTTGTTGTTCTGAGATTTGAAAAGCATTCAATAGTGATATTGTTAATGTTGGGTTTGGTGTTGTGACATTTGACCCAACATATCATCTGAATTACTGATTTGAATGCATAAGAATGTTGGGACAAATGTCATAGCATTCGAACCAATATCTTCGAAAAACAGTTTTGCCTTACTTCACGCTAAGCAGTAATATTTTACTGTGAGGTAAAAATGACTTAGGCGTGGTAAATTGGAGTTGTGTAAAACGTGGGAGAAAGAGTCAAAGCTTGGGAAAGAAGTCAAGTAAGGAACAAGTCAAAGTTGTTGAGAATTTCTCTCCTTAATCATCTACCACAAGCTATCCATCTTTTCCTCAACCTCCACAACCAATCGATCAGACTTTCAAGGGAACTCTCTACTATAAATAGAGAGGCAAGAACAGTGAATCGATCATCCAGAATTAGATTGCAAAAATACCAAGAGAGCTCTCGGGATTTCAACTCAGAAATCTGGATCACAAGTGTTGTTTGAGTGTGTCGACAACATTCTGTCCAACATTACAATTGTTGTTTAGATTCTAGATTAGTTTTATATGGAGCGATTGTAATGAGAGGTTGACTATGTTTACTTAGTTAGATTTTTCAGGCAGAAGTCATCTACGACTTCAACTTTTAATTCATTTCCATTTTATATTGTAAATCTATAAAGAAAGGAATTTGTAATTTTGTATATAATATATATACAATACATTTAGTCATTGACCATCACAAGTTATATAATATATATAACTTATGAAAATTTTAAACATTTGTGTTCTTTAATTCCACTGCATTTACTCTTTAAAGTTTCTGTTTTGCTAAAGTGTTGTTACTGGTGTCAGACGACATAACTGCTGACATTCGAAAAAAGAATTGACATTCGATTTATTTCATCTCTTGTTTTTACTTTAAGTAGCTTTTGACACCCTTCAAGTGGTATCAGAGCCTACACTTAACACAATAAATGTTTGGTCTTGTTGTCATAAGCTATGGATCCCAAATCCGACTATTGGTAGACTTCCTATTTTAGATTGATCAAATTATGCCTATTGGAAGATTCGCCTACGTTCGCATATCAAATCAATTGATATTAGTGCATGGAGATCTATAACCAATGGGTATGTTGTTCCAATGTTGCCACCGGATGAGGAAGGTGACATTATTGCTAAACCTGAATCCGAATGGACTGCAGAAGAAACCAATAGTACTAGCTTTAACGAAAAGGCCTTAAATGCAATTTTTGGATGAGTTGATCTCTACATGTTCAAACTCATTCAAAACTGCCCCACGGCTAAGGACGCATCGGATACTTTACAAATTCATTGTGAAGGTAGCTCAAGTGTTCGTCGAACAAAGCTACGCATGCTCATAAGTAAATATGAACGTTTAAGGATGGAAGAAGCGGATGATATTAAATCTTATTTTGAAAAGTTGATTGACATCTCAAATGAATGTCAAGTGCTTGGTGAACTATTAACCAACACTCAACTTGTTGAAAAGGCTCTCCGTTCTCTTCCTGAAAAGTTCAACTTAAAGATTTGTGCTATTAAAGAAGCTCACAATCTTGCCACAATGGACCTTCATACTTTGATAAGCATACTCAAAACTTATGAGATGAACATTGAGAATCAAAAGGAATTGTATAAAAGCAAGAATGTGGCACTTCAACATCAATCCTTGGAGAGTCAAATCGAAGAAGATGATGAGAATCTTGAAGAAATTGGTGAAGGTGCAAATGTTGTCTTACTCACTCGAAAATACAATTCGATGGTGAGAAAGTTCAACAATGAGAGAAATCAACCTAAATCTAAAAAGTACCAAAACCAAGTATTCAATCAAAAGCACACTAGATTCCTTCCAAATGTACAAAAAGAAAATCAACTAAGAAGAACCAACTCAGATCGTACCAAATTTGATCCCAAACAACTTGAGTCGGTGCAATGTCATGCATGATCGGGTTGGGGTCATTATGCTAACGAATGTGCAAACACTCTTAAAAAATTTGGTAAGAACATATGGGTTTCTCTTAGTGATGATGAAGAAAAGGAAGGAGATCGTGAAATTGAAACACAAGCAATGTTGGCCACTGTTTACGAACAATCTTTATCGGATAATGAAAATGTCATCTGTAACGTTATCTCAGATGTCACGACATTTTCTCCAACATCAGCAACGACATCAACATCCTCAGCGACATCCAAAAGGTATGAATTCTTTAACTATTCTGATGTTAATTGCTTTAGTGGTTTTATTTCTCCTAGTGATGTTGATTGTATGGATCAAGTTGAATGCAAAGATGATATGATTAATGAACTACAAAGTATTTATAAAGCCTTAATCATAGAATCCAAGCAACTTGACACAAAGGTAAAATCTTTAACTCGTGAGAATGTAGATTTAAAAGGCACAATAACCCGACTAGAGGTTGCACTTACCAAAAAGATTACTGAATTTGGTAAGATTCATGCAAAATTGGATTTAGCCGAATAAACCTTCCGCAAGCTCAACACAGGGACTTCGAAATTGAATGAGATACTCAACATTAGTAAACCTTCACATGCATGTATTGGGCACGAAAACTCTCTTAAAATCATATGCTCTAATCTCTTTGATAAAAATGAGAATATACGCTTTGTAAAAGAAAAAGGGTTGAATAGTAGGTTCTCACATATGTCAAAGAATATGAAGTTTGTATGTCATCACTGTAACTCCTCCGGACACTTAAAACCATATTGTTTCAAACTTCAAAATTATGTGAGCAAAATGTTGCCTAAAGTGTTTTCCAACATTCCGGATAAACATCGAAGCAACATTTCTAAGTAAAAATGTAAAATATATTTTAAGAGAGTTTGGGTTCCTAAAATGAATTTAACTTGTAATGTTTGTATAGCTGCATTAAGAACTAACATTTCAGGTTCTTGGTACTTTGATAGTGGATGTTCTTGCCACATGACAGGTACAAAAGGATTTCTGAAGAACTATGAGTCATTCAATGGAGGAAATGTGACTTATGGAAGTGTCAGTAAAGAAAAATAATTGAAAAAGGGATCTTGGATGTTCCTGGTTTTCCCGACTTAAGGAATGTCTTACACGTTGAGGGTTTAATGGATAATTTTATTAATATTAGTCAACTGTGTGATGACAACCTTGAGGTAAATTTTAATTAGAATGCTTGTAAAGTTACGAATGAAGCTAATATATGTGTCATGACAGGTACAAGTGATAATTGATATCTTGTTGTAAGACAAGAAACATGCAATAGTGCTAAGATCGATGACACAACACTATGGCATTATAAGTTGGGACATGTCAACTACCGCAACTTAGAAAAATGGGTCTCATATGAAGCTGTTAGAGGCATACCCAAACTTAGCCATAAAGGTAAAACTGTCTATGTGAAGACTGTTTGAAAGGTAAGCAAACTCATGTGTCTCTCATAATGTTGTCCAACATGATGGACAACATTCAGGAAAAACTATTGAAAATAACATTGTCGATACAGTGGAAAGTTCACAGATTGCAGAAGAATCGGATGTTGCCACAAATGTTGTCACACTTAAAGCAACATCCGAAACATCAATAAAGACCACAGAGGCCCCAGTTGAAGAGTCAAGTGCTGAATTGTTAGACCAAGTTCGAAGGGACCCCTCATCAAGGATTATGAAGAATCATCCAACAGGCCAGTTTTTTTGAAGGAATTAAAATAAAAGGGAAAGAACCACTTAACTAAAGAGATATGGTAAGGTATGTGTGTATGTCTACCATATACCAAGAGGTTAGTCTTTCTTGTTTTATATCTAAGTTAGAACCAAAAAATGTTTTAGAAACACTCAAAGATAATTTTTGAATTCAAGCAATGGAAGAAGAACTTGAATAATTCTCTCGAAATGAAGTCTGGGACTTAGTTCCATCCCAACAATACAAATATAATTGGAACTAAGTGAATTTTTAAAAATAAATCAGACGAATCGGGAACAATTGTCAGAAACAAATCTCGTCTAGTTGCACAAGGCTATACTCAGGTTGAAGAAATCGATTATGACGAAACCTTTGCACTTGTGGAATTGAGTCAATTAGACTTTTACTTGCTATTGCTTGTTGTCTGAAAATTACTTTACACCAAATGGATGTGAAAAGTGCATTCTTAAATGGTTATCTAGATAAGAAAGTTTATGTTGAACAACCAAAAGGATTTGAAGATCCTTACAATCCACAACACTACGTATACAAGCTCAAAAGGCTTTGTATGGGTTAAAACAAACTCCTCGTGCATGGTATGATCGTTTAACTAACTTTCTTCTTGAATTTGGTTTTAACCGTGGCAAAGCTGATCGTACTTTATTTATTAAACGACACGGTGTAGATATTATAATTGCTCAAATCTACGTAAATGACATAGTTTTTGGGTCGACCTCACAGTAGTACCTGTCACGACCCAAACCAGAGGGCCATGACGGGCACCCGGACCTCACCTGCCGAGTACCACTAATCATACGGTTAACATTTAATTATAATTAATCATGGGCCCCAAGGGCCGTTACAAAGTGCCCTGCTGACACATAGAAATGATAACTGGAAAGAAGCTATGTAAAATCTTACAGATAGAAGGACTCAACCCATGCATATATACATACTAAGGCCGACAATGCCATACCTGACTGTATACACAAGACATTGTCTACAAACTCCTCATTATTCCTCTTCATGTCGTTCCACCAATACATACCTTTGAGATCATGATACATCTTAGTAGATCCAGTGAATGGAATATCGTGAGCAATGGACCTCCCATTATGCTCGAATGTTGTGGTTCTCCTTTGTTAGATATCTTTAATGATCTTCCCTAAAAATGGCATCTTCATCATGACGTTCATTTTCTTCTAGTATGAGGGATAAACATGTTGTATTATGAGTCCTAGGGCTATCACTATCTGAATCCTCTAATCGGACTCCCCCTTAGCTAACTGATGTGTTCCCTCAGGCCAATTTCTCTCCTTAGTCCTCACATTAGTCAAGTCGTTTGTGGTGAATAATTATATTGTCAACTTAGCTTTGTTTACTAACTGGTGTGCTGAAAACTTTTATATTTGTAGTATCCCAAACATGAACACTTTATGGACAATGTCATCGAATTTGAAGTGGGTATATAATCATAGTTAACTCTCATTCATAGTCTGAAATGGATCTCTTTTTTCGTACTTCCTCACTACTCATAATTATAAACAACTTCCTTTCTTTACTTCTTTTGACACTTGTTCACTTATTTTCTTACTTGTCATACTCTTTTTAATTCTAAAATATTCTGGTATACATACGTAATCTCAAACGTTGCTCCTGATTCCAATCCTTCGCATTACTTCCCTTAAAGGATGATTTATTAACTCATTTCCTTATTCTAGTGTGAAAGATTCTGAAGAATTTTGCATTATATGACATTGGCCTACTATATCCAAACCCGATCATTATACTTAGATTCGAATTCATTCACTTGCCTCATGGCTAAGACTTTTTATCAATGGCGCTTTGGAAAAAGATTTCCTTGATCTCGTTAAGCTATAAACCCATTACTTTATCCATCTCGTAGAACCTTTGGTCAGTTCAAAAATGCCCATACATCTGTATTTGCCTAACATTTTCTCTTTATTATAATGTCATTATCCTTGACATATATCTTTAATGTCTATCTTGTATCCATAGGCATCATTCTCCCTTTTTCACCTGTTTAGGTACTAATCTTGAGCTTTACTCATTGTTACTTCCGTTTACATACTTTCTGAAAGGTATGATTGCATATGTTGTAGAACCGATGCTTCGTATGTTTAGATCCAATTCACGATTTTACATGATCCATTGACTTGTCAAACTTTTTATCTTATCATTATTAGATCTCTCATAGACCAAGTAATAGTCCGAGTGCTCATTCGTCTTACCTTATATTTCCATTTCAAATTGCTTTGGAAGGGTCTCTTATCTCAAAGTATTTCTTATACTATCTTCCTGAACACCAGAGGTTCGTCACCTTTGGCCGCAGAGTTCTTACCGTCCTCTCATACTCTTGAACTTCCTCCTTAATGTAGGCATTGCTGGAATCATAAACACGAGACGGAATTAGGAGTGGAATGCTTATAACTCAGTTCTATAGCACGATTCTAGATCAAGAAGGAATGTAACCATCATTCTAAATGCCCTGTAGCATCCTATCTATAAGTGTGGTGCACAACACACCCATAAACAAGACTCTACTAGACACAACTTGTAAACTCCCTAGGACAGACCTGCTCTGATACCAAGTTTGTCACGATCCAAATCGGAGGGTCATGACGGGCACCCGGACCTTACATGTTGAGTACCATTAATCATATATTTAACATATAACCATAATTTCTCATGGTCCACGACGGCCACCATGAGATATCCTGCTGATATATGGAAATAGTAAACTGAAAAAGAGTTATGTAAAATCCTGTAACCAGAAGGACCCAACCTATATACATATACATACCAAGGCCGATAAGGCCATACATGACTACTATACACAGGACATCTGTCTATAAGCCTCTAAAGAGTACGTGACATCATAAGGTCGGGACAAGGCCCCGCTATACCCAATGCATAACCAAAATATCGTACCACGACTAGACTGCAACTCTGGAACAAATAGAGTGCTCCAATATCAACTGGACCAGCATCCTACTAGTGCGGACCGTCGCTCTGTCTACCTGAGCCTGTGTGCTTGAAACGCAACATCCCCCAACAAAAGGGATGTCAGTACGACTGATGTACCGAGTATGTCAGGCATGAAAAACAGCATAATAGAGACCTAAAAGTAACATGAGACAAAAACAACCAACTTGTACCGAATGCCTCTGAGGCCAAATATGCATATGTATCATATGTGTGTAGAATGCCTCTGAGGGCCATAATATACATAAGTATCATGTCTGTGTAAAATGCCTCTAAGGGCCATAATATGCCTAAATGTCATGCACAATACAAATGCGGTCATTCATATACATATGCGTATACAACGCCATCAAGCCTCTGTGGGCATCACCATCATATCATATCGGCCTCTGTGGGCATAATCATTATCGTGTATATCTGTACTAGCTGCAGGTGGTGTGCGTATATAACGCCTTCCCTTTTCCCATATCCCATACATATTTATAATGCATACATATAGTAGAGTATATAACTCACTTGAGGTCAAGATATGTATATGAATGTAATGCATAAATGATATGATAATAAGACATTATAAGTTTGTCGGAGTGATGTAATATCGCTTCACTTCCAATTAACATTATGAATATTAACATCTTTTCCATATACCTCAATAAGGATTTAGGAACATTTTTAGACATGTTTTGAAAATATGAATGAATAACATAAACATCCTTAACTACTAAGAGTAGAATCATCTATGTGACAATATTACGTTTACGTTTTGTTACTTGGAACATGCCAAAAGAAAGAATGATTTGCCTTAACATACCTCAAGTTCTCCTTTGAATAACTACACCGAGTCAATGCTTCCAATAGACATCTAATCCTGGAGTGTTCCAAAGCTAGATTAGTTCCTTGTGTTCCAATGGACAACCAACATCATTATTAGATCAAACTATTGAAACTAAAACCATGAAAATTCAATTCTAGAAATTCGGTGTCACAATGGTTATTCGACGTCTTGTGCTGATGAAGGCCCACTTTATTGGACAGAAATCATGAATTCTTCAATGCTATTTCGTGACCCCATGGGAATATAAACAACATATCCTCATCGTAATGAAAGACAGCAAGTTGCTGCAATTTCTTCTCCAAAATAAGCACTCCAATTTGGAAAGCATTTCATGGATTTGAACGTAAGTGTACTCTGTTTTCACCTTTAGATAGTATAGACCATCTCTTATTTTTATAGCTTTCTCCAAATGTACCGTATAGAAAATATATAGATAGATAAATCTCTTTGTTTTCCACAAAATGAAACCAACATTATATCTTTTGATTTCTCCTTCTAGTCATTAAGTAGTAAATCTCTTGTCATTATCTAAGACCAAAACGTGTCCTTAAGGGCCAACTGTAGCACCTTGTTCTTATATCCATTTAGTCCCACATCTCTTGTATATAAGATTAGTCATACATCCCCCATATCATGATCACACGTGGAAAGCACCCACAAATAACACTTATCCAATATGTCTCTTAATTAATATATCCCATCTTCCTATTTATTTAGCCAATTACACGCACAATTAATTCCTTGATCTCAATTCACTTAAATAATAATTATTTTTAGCACGCTTCATATACTCATCATCATAATCGTGTTATATAGCACTAGTCCATAATCTCTTTTGGCACGCTCAAAATATTATTACTAGTCATTGTTGTCATATCCTTAAAATCTTAAATGGTTTCGGGACCGCATCCTTTTATATACTAAGCTTTTTATTTACATACGTGAATATGACATAAATTCTTCAAAGCTCGGGTCTACTTGCATACGTCTATCTGTTCAAATGATCGCCCGAAAGTGCGGGGTGTTACAGTACCTAAATTCATTTGTTGAAGCTATGTCATCAACATTTGAAATGAGCATGATTGGGGAACTAACTTTTTTCTTAGGCTTGCAGCTAAAGCAAAGTGATTATGAAATTTTCATCTCACAGAGTAAATATGCCAAGAATCTAGTTAAGAGATTTGGTTTGGAGAACGCTAAACAAATGAAGACTCCAATGGGTTCGTCACGAAGGTATGTAAGGATAATGTTGGTGAAAATGTCGACTCAACATTATATCGATCTATGATAGGTAGCCTTCTTTACCTTACTGCTAGTCACCCAGATATTATGTTTAGTGTTTGTGTTTGTGCACGTTTTCAAGCCTGTCCCAAAATATCACACTTAAATATCGTGAAAGTCGTGAAACGTATTATTCGATATGGTGTTGGCACATGTGAGTTGAGAATTTGGTATTCCAAAGACACTAATCATAACTTAATAGGATTCAGTGACTCGGATGGGGCTGGAAGATGTCGATGATAGAAAAAGTACAAGTGGAGGATGTTTTTATCTTGGCAATAATCTTGTTTCATGGTATAGTCGTAAACAAAATTGTGTCTCACTTTCAACTGCTGAATCTTAATATGTAGCAGTTGAAAGTTGTTGCTCTCAATTAATATGGCTAAGACACATGTTAGACGACTATGGGTTTACTAGCAACATTTTGATTTTGTATTGTGATAATTTGAGTGCTATAAATATTTTTAAAAATACAGTTCAGCACTCACGTACAAAACATATTGATATTAGACATCACTTTTTAAGAGATTTAGTTGAAAAATAACTAGTTAAAATTGAACATGTTGACACTCTTCATCAACTAGCTGATATTTTTACAAAAGCTTTGGACCATGAGAGATTTTCTAGTTTGAAGAATCTCTTGAGTCTTTGTAATCTCTAAAAAGAAGGCATTTTTGGTGAATTTCGGCTGAAATGTTGTCTAACATTTCGGGTGACATTTACTTATGTAATATCACTGACTGATTATTATTGATATATGTGCATAACTTTTGGTCACGCAACCATGATCCTTCAATAAGAATGTGATTCCAACATGATATCGTTCTCTGTGATGATATATATATACATATATATATATATATAAAAAAGGGGAGTATCAAAATAGGCAAAGCCTATACAAACATTTGGCAACTGTGCAAAATGGACAAAGTCCTTGAAAATGTACCGTTCCTATTCTATAAGAGTATCAAATGCTTCAAAAAATTTTGAGAATACTAAATAAGTATTCTTATTTTTTACATGAAATCTTTTGTATGTGTTTTGTGATTAGATCAAGAACACGATGGGAAAAATGTTACATTGGTCCAGTGGTTAAACTCATAAAAATATGTATAAAACGTGTCTTGACTTTTTTGCCAAAATGAAAAAAATTGAGGGATCAAAATACTTGTATCGTCCAAAATGTTGCCAACATTGCTGTTGACATTTTTAGATTGTGATATTTATTGGGATGTTGTTTTTAACTGATTTCAGAAAAATAAGATTTTTCTCCTATTTTTATGTCTTGTTTTAATAGAAATTTCAAACTTTAAAATGATAAGGCTAAATTGAATTTCTACGGTGATGTTCATCTTTTTATCCAAATATTTTAGGTGTAAGTTATTGTGTAAAAATGAAACACCTAAAACTAAGGGATTTTTATTGCTTAGAAAGGTTTGTCATGTATATAAATATTCCTCTCATTTGTAATTTTTTATCATTTCTGATTTTCCCATTTAATAAAAAAAAGGAAAATCACATCGGGTATACATTCCTTTACCCGATGGACTCACCAAATCAATCTCCATTCTCAATCTCAAACCCTAAATTCCCAAAACTTTCTCCACAATATTCACCAATGGAAACCTCTCCAATGTCAACACCAATGTCAGCCAACACTGCAACCAACACCCCTATGAGTACAAGCCCTCCAATAAACACTGAATCTTCTGAGCATTTTGAACCGCAACAACCCTGCCGGTTTCTTTCTTCACCATCCTCAGAGGACTTATCCAAAGCCATAGTATTTAAAGGTTTATATGAACCTTTAGACATTAGCTACCCTGGAGACAATAACAACTCTATAGATGTTAATGAAACATCAGATATTTTAGCATTGGGTAAAAGACCAAGATCCTCCACCTTCCCTACTCGTCGATCGAGTAGAATGTTTGAGAGAACAGTTCGTAAAAAGCCAAGTAACAAAAGGTCCAAGTTTGATACATCTATTCCTGACTGCTCGAGTAGTGACAATGATGACACGGACTTTATGATCTCAACTGAAGAGAGTGAAGAAGAACCAACAGCTTCCGTATCGCAACATATGTCTCAAGAAAACTAGGAAGTTTCTGATGAAACTCCACTGAAGAAATTATTTCCAAAGGGAATTCCCCTATATGCTAAATCGAGTGCTGCTCCAAATGTTGTCACTTATGCCACAACATCTCATGCAACATTTCAACCAACATCAGAGGAGGCACAAATACCAACACCCTCCAGTAGTACAAAATCCAAGAGTTCAGCCATGTTTGATTCAGACAATGAGGTATTTGCTTTTTTAGAAAAATCTATTCTAAAGTTAAGTATGATAAATGGGATTGGTACAAGAATAGAGTAATTAGACCTGAGAAAGTGTTAGATATTAATTCATGTGTTGAATATGGCTTAATAGAATTCCTTGAAGATAGACGGCTTCTCAAAACTGTCACAGAAAAAGAATCCTATGTTGATGAAGTGATTAAGTTGTTCTATGCTAATCTGAGTCCTGCTATAGAGGATGTTTCTCAAAAAAAATTGGGAAAGTATATCTTTATAACAAGATTTATCAGTTTACATCCTCAGTCATAAATCAATGTATGGGACTTGATGCTACAGAGAGAGTTAGAGATGCAGTACAAGTGACAGAAAATAGGGAAAAATAATTGAATACCTCACTGGAGGTATAATGAAAAAGTGGATCCCTAGATGTCCAGCTTCAAAACTAACTGCCTTATTTTGCACCTTCCACAAAATTGATATTCACAATTGGCTTCCTTCGTTGAATGAGTCAGATGTAACATCTGAACAAGCTTCCATATTGTTTAAAATTGGGAAAAGGTTTAAAAGTTGATTTAGGAAAAATGATCTTTTATCAAGTTGTCAAATTAGCTGAAAAGGAATCAACTTTAATCCTTCAATTTCCCCTCTTTAATCTACCAAATCTTAACTACCCAAGGCTTTGAACCTAAGAGAGGATATTATAGGAAAGGCCCCTGAACTATACACGGTAAACAAATCAATTTGAAAGAGCAAAGAAATAGTGATTGACTTGCCCTAGAAGAAGGAAGCAGAATGTGAGAATGTTACCAGGAATGTCACCAACATTTAGGGCAACATTGGTTCAAGACAGTCAAAATTGTCAACAGACTGGCTAGGGGGTCAAATAGCAAATATCAACCAATAAATTTCAAAGGTTGATGCTGCCGGGGATGCCTTGGTTCAGGCCCGAGATCATTTCTTGCTCTTACTTTCTTCACAAAAAGGGGAGATGTTGTGCAGTGGGAGCAAAGGGAAGAGGGTAAATGTGCACATGGTGATGCTGGTAATGTTGTTGCTACTGTTGAAGAAGATGTTGATGCTACGCTTGTGCAAAAGGAAGAAGTTGTTGGGAGGAAGGTGTTGCTGAACAGGCTAAGGCTGAGGGTTGAATCTGAAGCTATTATGCACAAGTAAAAGCGGCTGGAAGCTGCTGCTGATGCATAATGAGCCAGGGAGAAGCGGACTGATGTGCTGTGCGCCAAGATTTATTAATGTTTATGAGTGTTTGATTATGAATTTTTTTGTTGTTTTGGTAATGGTTGATGTGGATGTTAATTTCTAACAATGTTTTTTTCTTGTGTTGTTTATATTGGATAAGATGTGCATATATAGGTGCACATATCATTTTCTAATCCTATGACTTGGTATACACTGGTATACACAAGCTTTGCTTGTATGCCATCATAGGTTAAGGGGAGCATGTCAGTAATCACGGGTGTTGACAACATCTGTGATAATGCACTAAGTCGTTTGTATATTTTGTAATGTGTTTTGTTAAGAAAGGCAAAAGGGGAGAGATTGTTAATGTTGGGTTTGGTGTTGTGACATTTAACCCAACATATCCTCTGAAGTACTTATTTGAATGCATAAGAATGTTGGGACAAATGTCATAGCATTTGAACCAACATCTTCAAAAACAATTTTGTCTTACTTCAAGCTAAGCAGTAATATTTTATTGTGAGGTAAAAATGACTTAGGCGTGGTAAATTGGAGCTGTGTAAAACGTGGGAGAAAGAGTCAAAGCTTGGGGAAGAAGTCGAGTAAGGAACAAGTCAAAGTTGTTGAGATTTCTCTCCTTAATCATCTACCACAAGCTATCCATCTTTTCCTTAACCTCCACAACCGATCGATAAGACTTTCAAGGGAACTCTCTACTATAAATAGAGAGTCAACAACAGTGAATCGATCATCCAGAATTAGATTGTAAAAATACCAAGAGAGCTCTCAGGATTTCAACTCAGAAATTTGGATCACAAGTGTTGTCTGAGTGTGTCAACAACATTTGTCCAACATTACAATTGTTGTTTAGATTCTAGATTAGTTTTATATGGAGTGATTGTAATGAGAGGTTGTCTATGTTTACTTAGTTAGATTTTTCAAGTAGAAGTCATTTGCGATTTCAACTTTTAATTTCTTAACATTTTATATTGTAAATCCTTAAAGAAAGGAATTTGTAATTTTGTTTATAATATATATACAATACATTTGGTCATTGACCATCATAAGTTATATAATATATATAACTTATGAAAATTTTAAACATTTGTGTTTTTAATTCCGCTGCATTTACTCTTTAAAGTTTCTGTTTTGCTAAAGTGTTGTTACTAGTATCAGACGATATAACTGCTAACATTCGATTTATTTCATCTCTTTGTTTTTACTTTAAGTAACTTTTGATACCCTTCAGATATAATCCGCTTCTAAAATCGACTTTAATATACTAATCAACATTCTTCAAAAATAGAAGTAACAAGTAAAAGAATAGTAAACTCCACAAAAGAAAAAAACTGATGAGTTGTCACAAGGCATGCCGAGGCCAGCTCTCCTTGTCTAGTAGTCTGCAAATTATCAGATACAGAAAGCATACCTGAGGATGTTCCGCATTAAAAGGAGGAATACCGACAAGCAGCTCAAACAAAATGACACCCACTGACCACCAATCAGCCGTGGCACCTAGACAAAAATAGATTTATTATAGCAGAATTCATAATGAAACAACTTGTATAAAAATGTATGCACTCTATCTCCTGCTAATCAGACACGACTTGGATTAAGCATGGAGATTACGGCGTTGATTTTACTTGCAAATATTTTAGGTGAAAGTAGAAAGAACTTCCAGAATAGTTCTCAAAAGTTGTTTTGATTTGAAGCATGACGTGTTTAAATGTGAATTATTGATACTAGTAATGGAGTTATAGTAAGAGTCGTAGAAGTTTGTCAAACTCTTTCAGATGTTCCAGAGGGAAAGTGTGCTGCATAAACTGGGAAGAGGGAGTAGTTTGTGACTATGAAAAATCAATCATCAGATGGGTCCAAACCATGTCCCATGCCGAGAAGTATCTCAGGTGCTAGATAATCAGGGGTGCCAACAACTGAATTCTTTTGCCTCTGTTCTCTTTTGAGTGAATGCTCGTCCATCTTGGATCTATCTTCCCCAAGAAAGGCAGCACTAGGCACTGATGGTCCTGCCAAGTCATCAGTGCTATTGATGAGACCAACCTTTGAGAGCCCAAAATCTGTTAACTGTAATTATGAGGATTAGATTGTGAGAACTAGGAAACTAAAAGAAAATATAAGTTACACAAGATGCTGTAAAACTCTTTAAACAATGCCTGAAATTTGGCTCAACTTAATAACAATAGTTCCGAGACACAAGCTTTTGGACCTTTCAACAACTAAAAACAGTACTAGTCTGCATAAAAGTATTTTTGACCTTGATGTGACCGCTTGGACCAATCAACAAGTTATCTGGCTTCAGATCTCTATGAATGATATTTAGGGAATGGAGATACTCCAATGCAAGAACCTGAAAAGGAGAAATAAGATCTATAATACCATTTCTGAGAACAGTAAAAGTAGGAAAATGTCTAAAATACACCCCAAACTTTGTCCGGATTTAATTTAACACACCTAATCTTTATGGTGGTCCTATTACCCCTTGAATATATTTTTTTTTTTGGCATTTATCTGAAAAAATCGAACCAAAATTCAACGCGATACAAGCCAAGACTCAATTATGAAAGAATATAGTGATTCACAAGATTAAATTCCAAGAGAATCATTTGTTTTCTCCATGAAAAATATTAAGTGTGGGAGAGAATTCTAATTTTTTAATTTTGTTTGAAGAGTGAAATGACATGAAAATGACCTCCTTTGTTTTTTGGCCTTTTGTTTAGCACATGTTTGAATTGTTATCCAGCTCACTCAATAAATGTCAAAAAAAATCCTTAAAAATATAGTCAGGGTAATAGGACCGCCGTAAAGGTTATGTGTGTTGCAGCAAATTCGGGCAAAGATTGGGGTGTATTTTAGGCATTTTCCCTAAAAGAGTTGGTAGGATGCCAAAGTTTAGCAAGCCTATTAAATTAGTCCTTACTAGTTCTGCAATGTATATACGTGCCATATCTTCCTCTAAGCAGCCCAGATTTCTCAGCAATGAAAAAAGATCCCCACCATTTAGGTACTCCATGACCAGATAAAGATTATCCCTGCATGTGAAGGAATAAAAAAAGCGGACCTGTTCACCCACCAGATAACCATCAGTTTGGTGTCTTAGAAGTGCTTTGTTTCTTATTTTAACAGTGTGATATCTGTTAATTTCCATTAGCCTAAACTTGGTTCACAAAAGAAGATAATATTTGGCTTCGACTAACCACAAAAGGATTGCGGACTGATATTAAAATGTCCCTCTCGGCCAATATATTTTCTACTGCATTTTTGCGTATCGTGTCAGCCTTTTTTAAAACCTGTGAAAAATGTGGTCGTTAAAATTCAGGAAATGAATGGAACTACAACCTTAAATAGGCAGAAAAAATAGCAAACAATGCAAAATCAAAACGACTGGTAGGTTTGACAGAAAGACAAATAGAAAATAGCCTAAACAACAGAACTTGTATAGGCAATGAGAATGCTGAGCAACTAACAGGTAATTAATTTTTGATAGATAAGACGTGATAGATTCAGAACGAAGCTTCCAGACTTTAAATTTGAATAAATTAGTGGATGGAACCATGGATGCATGTAGGTGTATCTTAGTTTCATCCAGTGTCAAAACACAGATACAGAATGATAAGAAGATCTCCTGCAAATCACTTGAAATTATTATCCTTCAATGGGATAAAGTTTTTACCTTGATTGCGAATAAGTCACCTGTTGCCCTTTTCCTGGCGAGGAAAACCCTCCCAAAAGCTCCCCTGCTTATTGGTTTTATAATTGCAAAATCTTCAATAGATGTTCGATCCTTGGACAATGTATTTATAGGGCTTGTACGCACACTGCGACTTGTATCATCTTCTGTTGAACTGTCCTCGTCACCTGTGGTATTGGATGGTTCCACTTTTTCATCTTCAATGTGCCCACAAAGTAATACATATTTCTCCCTGTAGAGTTTGAGAAAACATGCAAAGTATAACTAAAATGACATCTGAAATCAAGATAAATTAAAATCAAAACATAACCTGTTCTTAACTTCTGTGAACAGTTATTATCATTTATGCAAGAATTTACAAGAATAATATAACTCACTGCAATAATTTCTCAATACGTCTCCCAAAGGTCTCAACAACAAGAGCATCCACCTTCCTATCCTGGATTGCATATTTTAGGTCTTCAAGTCGGTCAAGCAAGTATTCCAATGTACTGTAATCATTGTTGTTTGCATTGGCAACTGATCGAGCAATATCCAATAGCTTATTTATCTGCCATGATTCTCCACAATATAATTAACAGACTTAATCAACGTCCAATTGACAAACAAGGAGCCTATACTATTTAAACACCAATTAGGTGGTACTAGGAGTACAATGTCAAAACTATGACAGCAACCAGAATATGAAAATAATGATCAATAATTTATACTACTAATAAAGATGCAAACCCCGATAGTAGCTTAGTTGGTGGCTCAATACTCCTACATGTGTAAACCTGAGGTTCATCCTCAAGTTACTGCTACTAACTGTTGGAAATTTACAAATGTGGAATTAAGTTTATCCCGTTATTTATGACTTGAACAATTGGGGCCCCGCACGTTGGAAACGTCATTTCTACACACGTGCACTTGTAGTGCCAAGTATCGTAAATTTCATTAGTGAAAGAGATATTGGTACGTAAGTAAATGTTTGAGACATAGAATAATGGACGGTTATTGGCTAAATAACAAGTATTTCACGTCGGTAAACAAAGGAAGGATTGTGCGAAGTGTAAGATGAAACGAGTCGGAAAAGGCCGCAAAGCCGCGAAGGGCCGCGGCGCCAACCCGTCAGAGTCGTGGCGCCTCCAGGGCTAGGCGCGGTGCTAATTGGCCCGATGGCCACTGGAGTCGCGGTGCCGCGCCAGTGTGGCAGAGTCGCGGCGCTTCCTTGGCAGTGATTGTGCGACAGAATGCCAAAAGTTTTGGCTGTTGGGGTGGCTTCAATGGCATTGCTTCCACCACTAATTGGTCATTACTTGGCTGGTCATCATGGGGATTCAATGGTCATTACTTGCTATTGAAGGGTCATTACTTGGCTATTGAAGGGTCATTACATAACCATATGAAGAGACATCTTGCACACCTATAAATTGAGGCCTTTGGCTCAATTCTATAGACAGATACACAAGTTAACAACACCACAAAGAGATCAGATTTTCCTGATAGCAATCCTTCTCTTATCAATCTTCTTTATTCGTGTTCTTCGCTGGGATCATTTGTGTAGGCTTTGCACATTTGATGGTTTGTTGTTTTATCTTGGAAGACTATTGCCCACACTTTCGTAAAAGCATATATATACGGGGAGAATCTTGTCTTAAAGACATAGAGCCATCTCTCGACTCAACCGATGGTGTTGCGATTATCTAATTGGTTGCTAAGTGTTTCAAGTGTGAAATTGAATTTCAAAGGACTCTAACCGTTCAGATTCTCAGCGGTTCGACAAGCCACAAGTGTAGCAGTTCATGTTCTTGTATTTCTGAATACAAGATCCAGATTTGAACCTCTAGTTCAAAGATTAAAAGATTGATAATTTCTTGTTGTAATCTTTGTTGTTTACCCTTTCGAAGCACTTGTAATAGTTATTTACTATTCCCCTACATGCTTTATATCCAACAGTTTAAGACAAGATTGTATTAGTGCTCGAAAGATGTTTGCCAGCAGATATGGTCCCGAATCTGGCTGTGGTTTTCTTCTTGAAAATAGTTCTGTTGACAGTTTTGTTAACAGTTCATACACTGTCTCTGTCAACAACCGAGCTCTCAAATCTGGTCCTAGTTTTGGCTCTCTTTTTTACGATAGTTACAAATCTGTTTCTGTCAAAGGTGGGATCTCTGTCTCTGATGCTGAGAAGATACTGTTGATAGTCATGCTAGTACAGCGAAAGATCGAGGATGAGTTTTTGTCACCGCTCCTGAGAGTGGTGGAAACAAGCGCCCACGAGAGGCTGAGGATGTCAACTGGGATAAGAGGAGAAGGATGAAGATGTTGTTCTATCATGTAGCAGAAGGCCTATATATGTCCCAGACAAAGGATCTGAATTATGGTAAAGAGGAAATAGACATTCCGTCTAACTAAGTTGAGATTGTTGCCTTCTGTCGACATAAACCCTCAAAATGAATGTGAGGTGGGCTAAGAGGCAAAATCACATTTCCATTCCGCAAAAGGAATAGCGATAGAAGCACCGCTCCTCTAGAACTTAGTCACACCTACATGGGTGAATTGAAGTTTGTACAAAATAGAGGGGGGAAGATAAGTACTTTGTGACCTTCATAGACGATGGTACAACGTGTTGCATCATTTATCTGTTGAAAAGCAAAGATGAAGTTGTTGAAGCGGATAAGCGCTACAAAGCAGAAGTTGAAAATCAACTCAGCCTACGGATTGAGGAATTCGTAGTGATAGAGTGTGAAGCATCGTTTATCAAACGACTGCTCCTTACTCACCTCAGTCTAACGGTGTTAGCCAAGCGCAAAGCCATACGCCTAAAATATATGGGGCAAGGCGATCCTTACTGCTAATGCGATTCTCAACAGAACTCCGCATAAGGATAAGGATAACCTTCCATGTGAAACATGGAAAAGATCTCACCTACAAATGTTGTGATGTGGAGTGGCTTGGTAGAGATTGGAATACCGAAACAGGTCAAGTTGGACCTAAGACTATAGATTGCATATCCACTGGATTTGTAAATAACAGTAGTGCTTATCGCCTCTTAGTGTTAAAGAATGCTTAGTTCTTTGAAGACATCTTTCCTTGAGAGGAAAAAGAAATAATTGCTCAAGGTTAACAAGAACCCGCGAGTGCCTGATTATCCGGAACCAGACGTTCCTGATCTACAGGACTCGGAAGTTGCTGACTATCCGGAACTTAATGTTCCAGATCTACAGAACTCAGGGATTTTAGATGTTGAACCGAGACGGAGCAAAAAGGGGACAAAGACTTGTTCAGGACTTCTAGCTTGTATGTTTGGAAATGAACTATGGACAATTAACAAAGAATTGTCATCTCCAAAAGCGCTGCTTTGGAAAGAAGCTACAGATTCCATCGATAGAACCACACTTGTGTAATGGTTGGCATTCCTCCGGAAAAAGAACCTTTGGGTTGTAAAAGTGGATACTCAAATTGAGTACAAAGTAGATGGATCTACTGACGAGTATAAGGCCTCGGCTACTTGGACATGTGCTCCCCTGTGAATAGCTTAACATCGAGGGCCATTGCAGTCTTGCGTGACATGGATGTTGAGACAGTCTTCCTAACCGGAGAGTTAGAAGGGGAGGATAAGAGTTGGTTTGTTGGACTGTTGGGCTTCTTCGTGAACTTTCTTTTTGGTCCCTGAAATGTTTACATTTTGGTCCTGGAAGTTTCAGATGAAACATAAATAATGAATATGACAACAGAAACATTGACTCTGAAGTTATAAAGCCAACAGTTGGAAAGCCAACAGTTGGAAAGCCAACAGTCTAAAAGTGGAAGTCATATTGAAACAAAGTTTCGATATGAAAGATATGGGCATCACATATGACATCTTAGGAATTGGGATTTCTAAGACATCTAACGGACTGGTCTAATTCCAAACTTATTTGTGAGGTATTTGATAGTATCGTTGAGTCACCAATGGATACGAATCATAGAATTGATTGGAATCATAGTGCACCCATATACTAGGCGCGATATGCGCAGGTCACATGTAGTTCAATATATTTTACACACTACAACTAACCTGGTATCGATTTACAAAGTAGATCAGTTGAACAAAGGTTCACTCGTGATTCTGGAAATGATCGATAGAAGGCGTTAAATCGGATATGACGATATCTAAAATATTCACTTATCTACGGATTATGGTATTCTGGATGTCCAGCGGTTCTGGGAGAACACAGTAATGCAAACTGGACATCGGACTTGAAGAACACCAAAGTCACAAGTGGATATGTATGGTGTCTTTGAAAATCCTCTAAGCAAACTTGCATCGGTCGATTCATGATGGAATCGGAGTTTATCGCTTTGGACAAAGCACGAAAAGAAGTTGAGTAACTTCACGACCTCTTAGAGGATGTCCCTTATTGGGAGAAACTCGTGCCTTCATCAGTTATACACTATGACTAGACAGTCGGCTTCAGGGAGGGCACGGATGACAGCGTCTGGACATATTAGTCAGACACATAAGACCATTGGGCAGTTGATCATCACGGGTGTCACTTCATTCATTACTAATCAAAGGATATAGCGGACCCTTTAACTAAGGGACTACCCGAAGATCAAGAGTTCTGCCTGTCTAGGGGAATGGGCTTAAAACCCAAATAATACAAACAGTTGTGGTGGTAACCCAACCAGATTGACTAGAGATCCCAATAATTTGGTTCAATGGGAAAATTAAGCTGTAAAAGGTTCAGTTGAGCGCTTTGGTGGAAGCAAGAGCACTTCGGATTATGATTTCTGTAAAGAAATATAAATCCAAAGTCGTTCCCGCGATAAACGTTAAGTGCTACCTGCATGGTGGGTAAAGGTTAAGTTTCAAAACCTTTAACGATCCTTAAACGGTTGAGGTTAAGGTTTGGAAAACTTTTAATGATTCCTAACGCTTGTGAAGCGGGGTATAACAGGATATCTTATAGGAGATCACCTATTTAAGTGCGAGGACATGGCGCCTCAAATGAACACACTTAAGAATCCAAGTGTGTCCACGGCCACAACGGACAGAACAATAAGAAGAAACGAATAAAGGGGAGGTATTGTGTTGGTACCGTTGTCTTGTCTTACATTAAACACTGACAGTTCAAGACATCACGTTCACCGCGCAGTAAGTAAATCCGATGGTATTCAACTAGGGAAGGTTCAAAGCGGAAGCTACCTCTCCTGATGCAATATCTTTTCGCTGAAAGATTGTTGAAAGTAGGCACATTGTGTGTGCGTCAAAATCTCTTTCAAGAGGGGATTGTTGGAAATTTACTAATGTGGAATTAAGTTTATCCCGTTATTTATGACTCGAATAATTGGGGCCCCGCACGTTGGAAACGTCGTTTCCACACACATGCACTTGTAGTGCCAAGTATCGTAAATTTCGTTAGTGAAAGAGATATTGGTACGTAAGTAAATGTTTGAGACATAGAATAATGGACGGTTATTGGCTACATAACAAGTATTCCACGTCGGTAAACGAAGGAAGGATTGTGCGGAGTGTAAGATGGAACGAGTCGGAAAAGGCCGCGAGCCGCGAAGGGTCGCGGCGCCAACCCGTCAGAGCCACGGTGCCTCCAGGGCTGGGCCGCGACGCTAATTGGCCCGATGACCACTGGAGTCGCGGCACTACGGCGCAAGTGTGGCAGAGCCGCGGCACTTCCTTGGCAGTGACTGTGCGATGGAATGCTAAAAGTTTTGGTTGTTGGGGTGGCTTCAATGGCATTGATTCCACCACTAATTGGCCATTACTTGTGCCATTACTTGGCTGGTCATCATGGGGATTCAATGGCCATTACTTGGCTATTGAATTACCATTACTTGGCTATTAAAGGGCCATTACATGGGCATATGAAGAGTCATCTTGCACACCTATAAATTGAGGCCTTTGGATCAATTCTATAGACAGATATACAAGTTAACAACACCACAAAGAGATCAGATTTTCCTGATAGCAATCCTTCTCTTAGCAATCTTCTTTATTCGTGTTCTTCGTTGGGATCATTTGTGTAGGCTTTGCACATTTGATGGTTTGTTGTTTTATCTTGGAAGACTATTGCCCACACTTTTGTAAAAGCATATATATACGGGGGCAATCTTGTCTTAAAGACAGAGAGTCATCTCTCGATTCAGCCGGTGGTGTTGCGATTATCTAAATGGTTGCTAAGTGTTTCAGGTGTGAAATTGAATCTCAAAGGACTCTAACCGTTCAGATTCTCAGCGGTTCGACAAGCCACAAGTGTAGCAGTTCATGTTCTTGTATTTCTGATTACAAGATCCAGATTTGAACCTCTAGTTCAAAGATTAAAAGATTGACAACTTCTTGTTGTAATCTTTGTTGTTTACTCGTTCAAAGCACTTGTAATAGTTATTTACTATTCCCCTACATGTTTTATATCCAACACTAACTTCAACATTTTAGGGTTAAATTTGTCCATTGGTTGTACTGCATCCCGTTGTCTTTATGCCCACCATCTAGTTTTTTTCTTCTTGAAAACACTCTTAATTACATTATTTCACATTGGGTTATTGTAAACAATTGTATTTAAAATACAAAAGTAAGGAATTCTTTTAAAATATGAGCATGCACAAGTTTGCCACAGTTTATAATAATGACAATATGGGACTGCTGCCTGTTTGATTCATTGGGCTATATGGAATTACAAGTAAGAATAAAACATAAAAGTAAAGGAAGTAGCAGGAAGAGAGAGAGAGAGAGAGAGAGAGATGAAGTTTGGAAGAGGCATATTTCCAAGGGGACTCTTTTGAAGGACTCATTAACCATGCCATGGACCAAAATAGATTTGGGGGGAGAGAGAAAGAGCACAAACATGTAGTTGAAATTCTTCTGAAGGGGCATCAACTATGCACATGAACCAAAAGGACTTGGCGCGTAGAAAGCCTTGGCTTTCTTGTTCCAAAAAAAATCCCTTTGTATTACTGCCACATTTCATTGATGATTTTTTTATTGAACTCCAGCTACCAGATACAGTAAAAGCATAGCACTTTACTCAGTTTGATATTGGTATCTCATAATTGCTAGATATCAGTTCTTCTACCATTTTTCTAAGAATATTTCGTTCAAACCAACTGGGATAATTGTTCTGTGATGGTCCTCTCACACATTTTCCTCCGAATTCGTAATACCAAGAGAACTACTAAAGTATACTCAAATCTAGAAAATAACTTATAAATGGAGAACTAGAAACATGATGTACAATGATATAGCAGAATTAGATTAACTGTCAATTATACAGAACCAGATAAAGTCTAAACAATCTCAACCACAGAAGAATCTTTTTACTTGAACATCTGTCACTATATGAATTTGCTGAACTACCAATCAGGAATAATAAATATATTTGAGCAAGAAATAGGAGGCAAAAACAGTTGAAAATGTATGATAGATAACTTAGATGCATGATTTCAAGTACCTTAACAGATAAAACAATGTATACCACAATAGCCTAAAAGATCTATAACTGATGAAAAGAGTAAATAGCACCAGACCCTGTAAATGTCAATAAGAAGAAACCAACTTTGTAATAATGACCTATGCCGGGGCATAAGAACAAGACCAACCTTTGCCCCAGAAAAGTTTCTTGTATAAGATTGGGATGCCTACTCTCCATTGCACAAATAGTTGAAATTTGGGCTTAAAAATATAGTTTAAACAAAAATAAATCTTTTATGGTTTGTGTGCTTTAGCGTACATTATATCTTTCTTAATAGTTAAGGAAAACAAGCAGCAATATGTACAGGTTTGAGTAAAATGATTTTAGCTGTACGTGACAGATCGCGAATGTAAAGGTCAGATTAAAATGAGTAACCTCAGGAAAATATCCAGAACTGAGAGGACAGTACCATAAATTTCCTATCATTTTCTATACCTGCTGATAACTTTCATGTTCAGATACCATTAAGCGTCCACTCAGCATCAGCTCAATCTGGCCAGTTCGTGGAGTCACTAAAGGTGACGGAGGTGTTAAGCTCCCAGCTAATGACTGTTTCGTAGATAAGTCAGTCAAGCTACACCTACTATCAGACTCAGGAAGACAATCCAGCATGTCTTCAGAGCATCGTTGAGACAAGCCATTCTGCTTGACTAACAAGGCATCCAACTCTTCAGGCATATTCAATGTAGACCCTCTTGATACATCAGAACTTCCTGCCCCTATGTCGGTGCTCTTTGGTGTCCATGATTCAAGTATTCTTTCAAGAGTATCCACAGCTCTTTCTAATCGTTCATTTACTGTCCATCCCTTTAAATCACATCTATCAGCAATTGTACATATTCTCGAGTGCTGTTCTACGTACACAGTTGGTATTTCAACTTCGCATATTCGGCATATAAATGAATCTTCATATGACAAGCAAGGTTGATCCCACATTCCCCAATTTAACTTCTTAATTTTTGAAGTTTCCTCAGAATGTTCAGGGGGGCATAATAGAGTGTTCCCAAAATGATCCATCTCCTCTTTGTGTTGCAGACCATCAGTTTTGCCCTTGGACGGGGTGGTTTCAACAGAGTCGTTGCCCCTACGGCTTCTGTCAGCTGCAGAAGGAAGCTTCTTCCAAGACGACATTCTGTAGCAGCTTGCAGCAGAAGAAGCAACACTTTTTGCAACGCTAACCTCCATGGTATCTCCAACTTCATTTGTGTTGTCATGTTTAACAGGCAGATTGCTTTGCTCGTATCCTAGGAACTTTTGACCTCTTCTTGCATTTAAGTCCTGGCTTTTTGACCCACTAATTCGTTCTGGATAAAATCCAAGGTCACTAAGTTGGTGAAAAGCTAAAATGTGGTCTTCATCAGAACCACTCTCTTTTTGGAACTGCACAAGTCTAGTGCAACGAGTGAGAATAAACAGAAGGTGGGTGTGCGCTTGTTTAAGGGTTCCCACAGGTAACTCTTGACGATGGTCATCTAGACTCTGAACAATGCCTTCACACTTGGACCAGAATTCACTTGGTGACATCTTAGTGCAACGCCTAGCTGTAACCAACAAATCTTCCAAACTCTCTCTCCATTCAGGATGAGATTCTGAAGTCTTCTCAAGTATCCCAACCAAATCTCCTGCAAAGATGCCTAAGTCAGAATTGACCTCTTCCTTTAAATTGTCAAATTTTGCTCGAACCATCACCATAATTTCCTGTAAATGGCATACAGGGAAACTGCTAAGTTATCAAGTATCAGACAGTAAAAAAGAGGATAAGTATGTTCAGGGCCTCAGGCAGTAAACTTATGTGGCATAACAAGAGCTAAGAAAAGCCAACATACTTCCATACGCCCAAGAGCACGAGACTTCCAAAATGGAAGTGGGCGGACTCCTTTAGAATTTAGATCATGAGAGAAGCTTTTGATGTCTGGAACTCTCTTTCTACGACCACTGGTAACTCGCAGTATAGCCTGAAAACGTGGAGATAGCATTTCCTTGGAAAAGGCTCCATGGCTTCCCTGTTATAATGAGGAAAATTACAACAAATTGCATCACCAAATGTATTGAATAAACCATTTCCAAAAGTAATATATATATATATATATATATATATATAATCACGAAGCAAAAGAAAATAAAGTAAAAGGTAAGTTCACCTCTGCACTTGAAATACTCGGTGAAGGCACTTTTAAAGATTTTGAGTGACTCCATTGAACTTTTTTACCTGAAAAATTTAACGCACTATTCAGAATGCAGTAGTTACATGTTTCTTCAGGAATTTCTCATGTTTATCTCAAACCAATCTTCCACATTTGTAAAATAACTAGATTCTTTAAATACAAAGACAAATCATCATAGCTTGTTCCCGAATTCTCTTACAACCTATTGGATGGAAACAATTGGATTTAATAGGCGATTTCATATCTATAAGTTACGAAGTTTTTGGGATTTCAGATAAGATGCTTATAAGGATTGAGCCGTGGAGCAACAGTATTGCGTTAAATTTTGGATCCAGCTTTTCCCCAAGACCCTGCTAACACGGTATGCTTTGTGCATGGACTAACCTTTTATGCTTATAAGGATTGAACTTGGGCATGTATTTCAGATCTAAATTCTTAAGTATAATCCAAAGAGGTGCAAATAATTCAAGGTTTTGAATTGAGATAATACTATAAATGACGCAAAATCGACCTTGTTTGGAAGAATGTTGAACAACGGAGGATGATTTAGAGCCTAGGCTATCGAATCCTCCATCCCTTCCCTTATACTCAACATCCAATGAACTACTACCGATAGAATTGCAAGACCTAAGAGGTGATGGAGCGGAACGTGTCCTTAAAACGAGAATTGAAGCCGGTGTTTCATGATCATCCTCCTCATCATCATTGTCGTAGGGAAGAGTATCTTCATCAACTCGATGTCGTACAACGGATGGCGTGGTGGTGATTGAATTTAGGCCATTTTCATGCTCCAGATTGTCCAAACTCAAAGGTGTCTTCGACATTGTAGTTATTGTTCATAATTGCATGGTGATCAAACAAGTATTCGATACTGATCAATTAATTATAAGAAATGTGATTAAAAAGAAGGTGGAAATTAAATAAACTGTGATTTTGGATAATGGAGAGAAGATTAAAGAGTTTTGAAGAAGAGGGAGATTTTCGCGGGAAAGGGGAAGTTAGAGGGTTATTACGTGCTAACAACTACTGGGATAATAAGGTGGTTAACTAGGCAAGTACTATATGTTGTGATTCAAATCTTTTCTTTTCCTTTTTCTAGTATTAACTACTATTCCTACCGGCGCCATGCAGTCGATATTAAAAAATAATAATAATAAATTAGTATAATTTAGTGTAAACATTAAGTATGAATAATTTTTTATAATGAAATATTAAATATGTATTGAGATTTGATCATATAGTACGTAATCGGGGCAAATCTGAAAAAATAGAGTTAATTCTTTCTTAGATTTGATAAGTAGACACTTTTTTTTACTAAAAAAAAAAATATTGAGTGGACACTTTTTTTAATCCGAAGGAAGTAAAATACAATGAATATAAGCCCATAAAAAGAGTAATAATTTGCACTCGCTTACAAGATTTTTCTTCATTCCTACCCTATCAAGACATAAACTCATAAAATTATCATCCAAATATATGAACAACTTATAAGTGAAGATCGTTTGAACAATATTTATACAACGTATACCATATTTATATTATGTAACTTATTAGTTTGTGATAGAATCAAGGGCAGATCTATCATATCGGGTGTACGGGTTTTCGATAATCCACTAAATTTTGTCTGAACTTTATATTTATATTGTGAAACTCTTTAAATGTATGTGTATTTGAGCTAGAAATTCAGTACCTGGATATATTATTCGTTTAGCAACAAGGAAGAACTCGGTTAAAACTCAGCTCTCATTACTGACCAGGGATCGAGAGACCAACTAGAATTTAAAACCTATCGAAAGTAATACTTTTGCCCAAATAAAATGAAAAGAAAGAACAGTTTATGGTTCTTAAAAATTATTGTTGGTTCTTTCACTTTATCGCTGCCACTAACCATTGTCAGGTCTTCGTTTAGCAACAAGGAAGAACTCGGTAAAAACTCTCATTACAGACCAGAGATCGAGAGACCAACTAGAATTTAAAACCTATTGAAAGTAATACTTTTGCCCAAATAAAATGAAAAGAAAGAAAAGTTTATGGTTCTTAAAAATTATTGTTGGTTCTTTCACTTTATTGCTGCCACTAACCATTGTCAGGTCTTCGTTTAGCAACAAGGAAGAACTCGATAAAAACTCAGCTCTCATTACTGACCAGGGATCGAGAGACCAACTAGAATTTAAAACCTATAGAAAGTAATACTTTTGCCCAAATAAAATGAAAAGAAAGAAAAGTTTATGGTTCTTAAAAATTATTGTTGGTTCTTTCACTTTATCGTTGCCACTAACCATTGTCAGGTCTTTCATTCTTTTGTAATTGATAAGAACCCATTAATTTTAAATTTTGAATCCGCCTCTGAATAGAACTATTAGTGAAAGTTAGGATGGATGGCCAATTTTTGGACAGTTAATATTTAGCTATTATTATTTGAAACAATTATTTTTAGGTGAATGATAGAATATTACAAGAATATTCTCGTATCATTGTATATCTTTTATATTAGGTAAATTTATATTACGATTGTAATTAGAAAGATTAGTTACCTAGTTTGTAGCCATGTAAATAATTATGTAACACTATATATATTGTACACAATGATCAATGAAAGACAGGGAACATATTCCTTTATGGTATCAGAAGCCAAACCCTAAAAATTTCCTCCCCTAGTCGTTCCCCACCTCTCGGCCGCCCTCCCATCCGTCGTCCCCCTTTTTTTTCTACTTCTCGGCAAACCTCCTCCCGTCTTCTTCCCCAATTTTCAATGGCTGAACAACCTAAATTTTATCGTGCTCTTGTAGTCAACAACATCAAAAATTTCATTTTCATAACTCTTGAGACGGAAAAAGTTCAGTATTCCTCAAGGGCAGACTTGTTTAAGATCCATTGTCGTGTATACAAAGTCATCGATCACATCATCCCTCCAAAATCAAAGTCCACTGCCGAATCCCTGGAGAAACATGATGATGAACTTTGGTCACGTTTAGATGCGGTTGTTCTACAATGGATCTACGGCACAATCTCGAACGATCTATTGCATACAATAATTGAAACTGACGCTACTGCACAACAAACTTGGGAGTGATTGGAAAGCATCTTTCACAATAAAAAAACACAATGTGCCTTGTATTTGGAAAATCAATTCAAGAACACTCAACAAGACGAATTTCCTAATTCGTCGGCCTATTGTCAAGAACTTAAGATGATTTCCGATCAACTCTCCAACGTCGATTCACCGGTCACCAATAAACGATTGGTGATGCAACTCATTGCCGGTTTGAATGAAACTTATGATGGCGTCGCTACCATCATCCAACAAAGCATGCCATTGCCTCCATTATATGAGCCCCATTCAAGACTCATTCTTAAAGAAACCCGAAAAACCAAGCGGGTTGCGGCCAACGCAAGCACCACCGATGCTGCCCTTGTGACCACCAGTGGCATACATGCCGACTCGACTGGCTAGGTCTCTATCCCGCACCACCAATAAGCCAATTATAAAAAAATGTGGCTCACAATCACAGAATAACAACAAAGGGCAAAATTCCGATCGAAGCCGCGAGGGCCGAGCCGTCAACAGTAGCAGCGACGGCAGAGGGCAACCCCCGCCGGCTGGCAGCAGCCTCCGCCGTGGGCTGCCTACCCATCATGGGTTGTGTAGTCCCAGTCGGCTTGGGTTGCTCCATCATTCCCCTACCCGACGTTCTCTTGGGGCCAACTTTCGGCCCGACAACATGCATACAATACACAGGTCTCTCCTACTTCAACCTACACACCGACTAATATTGAGGCGGCTATGAACACGATGTCTCTCAACGTTCCAGACAACAGTTGGTACGTGGATACTAGTGCCACATCTCATATGACGGCATTCCAAGATACTCTCTCGTCTTATTTCAATATGAGCAATTTAAATCGTAATATTATTATTGGTATTGGACAAAACATTCTCATTCGAGGTTATGGACAATCATCCCTCTCCCCACCACATCCACCGTTAGTTTTTAAAAATGTCCTCTATGCCCCGAAACTTATCAAAAATATAATCTTTGTGCGTCGTGTCATAATGGCAATAATATTTCCCTTGAATTTGATCCTTTTGGTTTTTATGTGAAGGACCTTACGACATGAATATGAATAATGAGATGTGACAACACTGAGGACCTTTATCCTATCACCACCACCGTCGGTCATCCATCCTCCTCTCCATCAACCTTTGCAGCTCTTTCGTCTCTTTTATGGCATAATAGATTAGGACATCCTGGATATTCTGTTTTACGCTCCCTTAGCAAAAATAAATTTATTGATTACAAACATGTCTCTAATACTCCTATTTGTGAATCTTGCATTTTCGGGAAACATGTCAAATTGCCATTTTATTCTTCATCCACCTGTACTTTAATGCCATTTGATATCATACACGGTGATTTATGGACTTATCCTATCTTAAGCACGGCTGAGCATTTATATTATGTATTATTTTTGGATGATTATTCTAACTTTCTGTGGACTTTTCCCATTGGTAATAAGTCCCAAGTCTATTCTATTTTTCTTTCTTTAGTGCTTTAATAAAGACACAATTTGAAAAGAACATCAAAAAAATTCAATGTGACAATGGGAGGGAAATCGATAATCAACAATTCAAACTGTTCTGCGCTAAACACAACCTTATTTTTCATTTTTCATGTCCACACACCTTTCCATAAAATGGAAAAGACGAACGAAAAATTAGAACCATAAACAACTTAATTCGTGCCCTCCTTGCCCACGCATCTATCCCCCTCTATTTTTGGCATTATGCCCTCTTAATGACAATTTATCTCTTGAACATTCTCCTAAACAAGTTTATCAAGGACAAATCTCCCACTCAAGTTTTCTATCTTCGGGATCCTTCCTATAAGCATTTATGAACTTTCGGATGTCTATGCTACCTCATACATCCCTCCACTCAAATCAACAAGATGCAACCTCGGTCATCCCCGTGTGTCTTTCTTGGTTACCCCCCAATAATTGAGGTTACAACTGTTATGACTTATCAAGCCGAAAAATAATCATTTCTAGGTATGTCATACTCGATGAGTCCCAATTTTCTTTATGCCAAAATCAATTCTGCACCTCCAAATTCCTATGACTTCTTAAATAATGGCCTAAATCTCCTTCTAATTCATCACTTGTAAAATCAGTCATTACCATTACCGGCACCGACTAAATCACCGTTGTCTCGAGTCGGGTAACCCATCCAACCCCGTAATGAGATCCTCGAAACAACCCTTCTCGGCCTTTCGATTCAGTTGTTGCCTCTCGGCTAGCCCCCTCCTCTCGATACCACTAACTCATCTCGACCCCACCCCCTCACTCCCGGTCCTACACCCAATTTCGCTGCCAAGTCTCAGCCCCCTTTCCCGAACTTGTCCACCCCCCGCGGCACCCCGACGGATAATGGAAACCTGTGCTATGCATGATATTTTCAAACCCAAATGACTATTTAACTTGTCCAATTCTGTTGCCCCTTTACCTCTTCATCGTAATCCGAAAAATGCCTTGTCCAATCCTAATTGAAAATATGCAATGATTGACGAATATAATGCTCTTATTGAAAATAATATGTGGGATCTAGTACCCGTCCTCCTAATGCTAGCATTATTCGTTCTATGTGAATTTTTTGAAATAAAAAGAAATTTGATGGTTCTTTGGAGAGGCACAAGGCCCGTCTTGTAGGTGATTGCAGGTTCAACAATAGGTGGAAGTGGATTGTGATGAAATATTCAGCTCGGTGGTGAAACCGGTGACTATTCGGACAGTTCTCAGTATTGCTTTGTCCAAATCTAGGCCTATTCATCAACTTGACATCAAAAATGCTTTCTTGCACGGGGACCTTCATGAAACCGTGTATATGTATTATCCTATGGGATTTAGGGATTCGGTTCATCCATATTATGTGTGTCATTTGAAGAAATAACTCTATGGACTGAAACATGCTCCTCGTGCATGGTACCAACGGTTTGCTGATTTTGTATCCTCTATCAATTTTTCACATAGCAAATCTCATCATTCATTGTTCATCTATAGCAAGGGTAATGACATGACATACATCCTATTATATGTTGATGATATCATCCTCACTACATCTTCTGATGTACTTCACTGATCTATCATGACACTCCTTACCTCTGAGTTTTCTATGAAGGATTTGGGGCCCCTAAGCTATTTTTTGGGCATTGCAGTTACAAGACATGCATGTGGCTTATTTCCTTATCAAGGGAAGTACGTCGTAGAGATCCTTAACCGAGCAGGCATGACGTCTTGCAAATTGGCTCACACATCAGTGGACACTAATTCCAAACTTAGTGCCTCTTCGAGTTCTATGTATGCCAACCGACTCACTATCGCAATTTAGTAGGAGCATTACAATATCTCACTTTCATGAAACCAGATATATCCTATGTCATGCAACAAATATGCTTATATATGCACATCCCGACGGATGAACATATAAATGCACTCAAACGTATTTTGCGCTATGTACAAGGTACTCTTCACTTCGGCCTACACATATAAAAGTTCACCCTTTCTGGTCTCACCTCTTATTCTGACACTGACTGGGGTGGTTGTTCGAACACTCGTCGATCCATGTCAGGTTACTGTGTCTTCCTCGAAGATAACTTGCTTTCTTGATCTTCTAAAAGACAACCTACTCTGTCTCGATCCAGTGCCGAAGCCGAGTATAGAGAAGTAGCGAATGTTGTTTCTGAGACTTATTGGATACGCAACCTTCAGTTGGAACTTCACTGCCCATTCCGCAAGGCTACATTGGTCTACTGTGATAATGCAAGTGCGATTTATCTCTCCAAAAATCTCGTTCAACATCAGCGTACTAAACACATTGAAATGGATATTCACTTTCTATGTGAAAAGGTGGCTCGTGCACAAGTTCGTGCCCTTCATGTTCCTTCCCAATATCAGATTGCTGATATATTTACTAAAGGACTTCTGTGCATACTCTTTGATGATTTTCGAGCCAGTCTCAGCGTACGAAAACATCATGCTTCGACTGCGGGCGTGTGATAGAATATTACAAGAATATTTCCGTATCATTGTATATCTTTTATATTAGGTAAATTTATATTTCAATTGTAATTAGGAAGATTAGTTACCTAGTTTGATTCCATGTAAATAATTGTGTAACATTATATATATTTTACATAATAGCCTATGATAACATATTTTCTTTAGTGAGAATAAAATTTGAACAAGATTTACTTAGTTAAAGCATAGAAGGAAAACATTGGAGTTCAAAACTTTGACAAGTGAAACTCCAAAATATGTTGGAGTTTCAAACGCGCAACTCAAACTCCTATAAGAATTTAAGAATTTGAACCCGTTAGTTTATTTTTATATAATTATCATCCATGAAATTATCATATTATTTCTAAGGTACTATCATTTATGGAACTTCCCCATTGTAGTGTTTTAGGCACCACCATAAAATTACTCATTATTTTTTCAAATACCACCCATAAATGATAAAATTACTCCATTATAAATTTCTTTGTATATTTGGTACTGTAGGTATCATCCATAAAATTTTCTTGAGTTTAAGATGGTGCGACTGAAAAATCGTGAATTTTTAAAAATGATGCAAGTGGATTATAGAAAATTTTCTTAAGTTCAAAAAGGTAAAAGTGGAACTCCAGTAAATTTTCCTTGAGTTTGAAATGGTGCAAATGGAAGGCTAGAAAAAAAATTCGTGAGTTTGAAATTATGAAAGTGGAATGACCTTCATGATTTTTTTAAAACGGTGCAAGTGAAACTCCGAGATTTTTTTCAAAATGGTGCAAAGTGAAACTCCACGAATATTTCATGACAATATTCTGGAGTTTGATTATGTGAGAGTTTCACATGTAAAGTTCCAAATTCGAGCATCATTTTTTTTGTATTTTAACTAGTAGCGTTTTTTATTCGAATTTTATTTTCGTATTACAAAACAACTAAATATTGAAAGAATGTTAATTAGCGGTCTGGAAAACGACTACGCCCTTTCGTTCCGAACCATTTGACTTTCTTAAATAGTTGCATTAGGAAAAAAAAAACAGAATTGTTCACTAATTTTCTCAAATAACTAAGCCCATTGTTTATAATTTATACTTTTTTTTTCAAATAGCTTGGTCTTCAGATCAATATTGTTGCATGACACATAGTGTTGGTAATCAAGAACACCCATGTTTAGAAGATGAATATCAAGGAGATGAGAATGTTCAGACGATGTGTAACATTCCGTACTTTCGGGTCACGGTTTAAATCGCTAGGCGTATGTAAAATCGCTAAGCGTTTGTAAATAGACCCGAGCGTTGGAAAATTTTATGTTATATTTACGTATGCTAATAAAGAGATTAGTATATAAAAGGACTAAACCCCGAAATAATTTTGGACGCAACAAGTGTGACAACGGGGACCAAAAATAAATTTGGTGCATGCATAAAGAGGTTTTGGACTAATGTCATATCACAAAATTATGACATTGAGTATAAGAAGATCTTATAAGTTATTGAGATTTAAGCGAATTGGGATCACAAAATTAATTATGTGGGTAATTGATTAATTGTGGGATTAATCAATTAAGTGGAGGGGACAAGCTTATGGAGGTGACTACGTGTAGCGTGGGAAGGGACTTAAGTGTTTAAGCTTAACAAAAAAAACATGGGGTGGGAGACATAATCATGATAACCATTAAAAGGGCACTTAGAAATGGTGCAATACACTTCATTAAGTAGACGTAACTTCATTTTCTTTTAAAGCAACCAGTACTTCATTCTCGATTAGGAAAAGGAAACTTTGCATTCACTTCGTGTAATTGTAAGGAATTGCGTACGAAGCAGTAGCAAATTGAGTAGGAAAAGTCGTGCAAGTGCAGCAACAATATTTTCCTTCCAGTTTAGCGAAACGAAGGTATGTTAAGGAAAAATATTTCTTTCTTTTGGCATGTTCCATGTAACAAAATATAACCGTGATATTGCTCCATAATTTATTCTACTCACAGTAGTTAAGAATACTCATGTTATTGATTCCTATGTTAAAAGCATGTCTAAATATGTTCCTAAGTCCTTATTGAGGCATACAGAAAAGATGTGGATATTTACAGTGTTAGCTGAAGGTACAAGTATATTATGTCATCCGGTAAATTCGGAAATGTTTTATTGTCATTCATACATTCTCATTTGCATTGCATTCATATATTACCCTGGACCATTTGTGTTATGCACATTACTATATGGTAAATATTATATATATAGGGGATATGGGGAAAAGGAAAGGCGTTATATACGCACACCACCTGCAGCTGGTACAGACTATCACAAAAGAGCCCTAAGAGGCCACATATCGAGCCTGTGTGGTCAAAGTGGATGCATATGTGTGGCTAAGACGATATGAATGCTTGTGTGGCCAATACGATATAACATGATGCCCACAGAGACGGTTATGGGTGGATTCCTGTGTGGACATTAGTATATCGCATTTGCATCATGCATACATTCATTCACCATTATATGGTATATGACCAAAATAGAAGCATGTGTGGCATGTCTGTGTGACCGATATTGGTTGTCTGTGTGACCTATATAACTGACGCCCACAGAGGCTGTTAAAAAAAGGAAGATGCTTGTGTGTCCAATATTATACCATATTTGCATTGCATAACATTTAGACATATGTATTGGGGTCTCAGAGGTAGTTAATATTGGTAGGCTGTTTCTTTTCAGTCAGTTACTGTGATATCTCTGTTATACTATTGTTCATGCCTGACATACTTAGTACATCAATCGTACTGACGTTCCTTTTGTCGGGGGACGCTGCGTTTCATGCCCGCATGTTCACATAGGCAGGGTGACGGTTCACGTTAGTTGATTGCGGATCCAGCGGATTTTTGGAGCACTCCCCTTGTTTGGAGTGTTGGTCTAATTTTGGTACGGTACATTTTTGCTTGTATAAATGGGTATGGCGGGGCCCTGTCCTGACCTTTGATGTTGCTACTCTTAGAAGCTTGTAGACAGGTGTCCTGTGGATAATGGTCTTGTATGGCCTTGTCGGCCTTGGAATGTGTATGTATATACGTAGTTTTCTTTCGGGTTAGTCCGTAATTAATGATGATTAGGTGGTAAATGTACGATTAGCGGTACCCAGCGGGTGGGATCCGGGTGCCCGTCGTGGCCTTCCGGTTTGGGCCGTGACACGATGGATATGTAGACATACTAGAAGAGATATGATTAGAAACTAAGTTATACGGGATATATAGTAATGACCTCTGTGACTGACAAACCGCTTCTGAATAACTTTAATTGTGGTCTAACATTTGTTCATAATCTCTTCTATAACTTTTGATTATTATCTAAAGTTTTCAATTGAAATTGTATAAATTCAACTTTACACATACAACTCTCTATTGTGATCTAAAATTTGCCAATAATTTTTTTTACCGATAGTCCAGTTTCTTCTATAACTTTATACCATTTTTACTGATAGTCCAGTTTCTTCTATAACTTTATACCATTTTTACTGATAGTCCAGTTTCTTCTATAACTTTATACCATCGTAACATTCGAATTGAGCTTGTGTTAATTCAATCTTAGGGACAACTTTAGACGAGTTCTAAATTTTCTCATAAATATTCTAATTACCCCTTTACGTCAGGGGTGTGTTTGAAATAGTCTCTTAATTATATTCATGAGCAGTTTTGATCCTTTAAATTATTTAAAGTGAGCATTTTAATCTTTGTCAAATATTTAACAACCTTTTGTTATTGTATATATTTAATGGAAAATATGAAAAAAATATTTAACTAGAAACATTAGAAAAGTTCATCAAGTTTGAGAAATCGCAACACCAAAAATTATCCTAGACGCTTAAAATAGACAAAAATACTCCTTCCAGTATTTGTACTTGTCCATTATACTAAAAATATATTTTTCACTTAATTTTACTTGTCCACTTTCGCATATTAAGAGAAAGATTAAAAAACTTTCTTGTTTTACCCTTAACATCAACTACTCATTCTCAAATTATTTCCCAAATAAATTAAGATTATATATTAATTAATATGATCATTATAGTAAAATATATATTTTATTTTTTATTTATGAAGTGCAAAATTTAATGTGAACAAGTAAAAGTGAATAAAAAGAGTAGTAAAAATTGCACGTTAAAGGAATAGTTTAAACTACACCTCCACTTGTATTATCGTTATAAATCTCATTTTCCGACATTTTTTGGTTAATCCACCAATGAAAGTTTGTTAAATAATTTAGGAATTCAAAAATGCTAATTTTGATAAACTTAAAGAATTAAAATATCTGAAAATTACATATACGGAATTGTTTTAATATAAGGACCATTTTTGTCATTTCCTGGTCACTGGACCTCCTGCCAAGTGGAAAAGCGTCATTCCATTTCTCACCGGAGTTGTTTACTTACATTAGAGGCGGCACCTTCGTCTAGGGCGAAGAACGCCATGCACGCTCTAATTCGCAAGTCCGCTGCTCTTGTACGAGCCAACTCCCACTTCATCCACATTTCAACATCGGGCCTCTACGGTTATCACCATTTGAAAACTCCCAAAGGCTTTCAACGATTCGTTGACGATGCTATTGAGAGGTAAAATCATTAACAAACTGATAGAAAAATTGATTTACTTTACTTGATTTGAGTTGAGTGAGTTTCTGTTTCATGTCATTCAAGTGTTTGATAAAATGCTTATTAGGTCAGAAGAACTTGTGAACTATATAGCTGGCATGCCGTCATCTCCTGAAATTATCCGAGCAATGGATGAGATTTCTGATACTGTAAGTTTGGGTTTTTGTCCTCTAATTCTGCCTTATAAGCCTTTTTGACCCAACTCCTAAAATTAGCTTATTTTGAAATTTGCTTTTCAAAAAAAGTACTTTTGACGAGAAACAACAATTAGTGTTTGGCTAAGCTTTTAAAAAGTGCTTCTAATAGCCTATTTGACAAAGCTTCTAAAATCAGCTTATTTTGAAAAGTGTTTTTCAAAAAAGTAGTATCGGGTTTGTGTTTGGCCAATTAATTTAAAAAACACTTTTAACAACGGTTAGTGTTTGGCCAAGCATTTAAGATGTGCATTTTTCTCAAAAGTGCTTGTGGAGAAAAGCTACTTTTTAGAAGCACTTATTTTCTCCCAAAAACTTGGCCGAACCCCTCACTTTTCTAAAATAAGCACTTTTTGGAAAAAAAAAAGCACTTTCGGCCTCCCAAAAGATTCGCCAAACAGGCTATTAGTTGAAAGAAGACAAGCAGTTGGACTTGCTTAAATTGCCAGGCCATAACTGACCTATTTAATTTGATAGGTGTGCTCAGTAATTGATTCAGCTGAATTGTGCAGGCATACTCATCCGGACAGGTGGTGAACTGGATTGAGATAAACTATGGATCCATATCTACAGTTTCCGATATTCTTTTTAATTGTTGAGTACTTACATTAAAATTGTCACATTTTAGGGAATTTGTTGATGAGGCAAGCAAGGCATCACTAAGAGTAAATGAGTTTTTACACGTAAGGTTCCTGAAATTTGATTTGGTTAGTAGTTTGTTTTCGTCTTGCTGGTTGTATATCAAATTTGAAATAATTGCTGCTTAAGCTATATAATTCCCTAACATCCAAGAGCTCTAACCCACACTTATACGGGAAAGTAAAACCTGGAGATCCACTTTAGACTGATAAAAGTTGATAAGGAATTTAAAATGACGTTACTCTGACTGTTGTGGTGGACCTAAACTGCTTCAAATTTCAGTTAGTGATGTCAAAGAATAACTAGTTAAAAGTTATTTAATTGTAAATAAAAGAGTAGGATTATTAGGATTTTACATTTTTATGTCACTTGACTGTCTCATTTGGTGTATACTCCTTGGTACATTTTGTGATCTTTGTCCCTTCTCACACTTGATGGATGCCAATAATCAGAAGTAAACTTCAGTAGACTCCTGAAGTGTGAGGTAATTTGGATTCGGTTATTTGTGGTATAGTAATATATTCACATCCAGTAAGCATCATTATGATATGTTAGCTAAATTTCACGTGAAGTTTTTTTTACCTCCCTATATGGGGTATCACTCTAATTATCCTTTGAAGATGTGATGAAACTGTAAATGATTACATGTCTTTGCCAAATTAACAACAAGAGCCATGAATGGAAGAATTAGATTAATACTGAGTGGAAAAAGAAGAAGGTAAAAGTAAATCCACTGTCATGTAGAATCAGTTCCGACCTCCCTCCCTCCTCCGGCAGCGGGGGGTGGGGTGGGGGTCAAAACTGTCTCCAAGTTGGCAATGTTCACTAGATTAATAAAATGCTTTTATAAGGTTACTCTTATATTCTGGAAATGTCACAAGCCACTAATAGATTCTGTTCGAGATGCAGCTGCTTTGGAAGATTCTCAGTGCAATTGGTGTATTGACTCTTTTTCTCCTTGGCATGCAGTACCTTAATGCAAACCATAGTATATACAAGGCAGTGGTAAAAGCAGAAAAAGACAGCGATTCACTCACACATGAAGCGCAGAGGGCAGCCCGCTTTCTACGAATGGACTTGGAGAAGGGTGGAATCCATCTTTGCTCTGGTACTTGACTTCTTAGAACTGCTGCTTTTCTCGGTAAATCATATCTTTTGCACTAATTTAAGAACCCTTGATGGCCTCACAGAAAAACTGGATCGAGCTAATGAGCTTTCCATTGACATTATTCAGTTGTGTAGAGAGTAAGTGAAAACCGTTTCCTTGTTAGTCTTCCTGGAATCCTAATAATTGATGGAGCTTTTGAATGTTTTCTTTAATTTTCATGTTGTTAAAAGAGGTCAGATGATGTTTGTAGGTCTAGAAGTTGGTTTTGTATTTGAAATGAGATTTATTCACTATTTCTTGTCCTTTTGTGTACTGTTCTTTTATATCAATTGATATTTGAATCATGGCTTTATTCTTCAAATTAAGTGGACTTACGCCATTGAACATTTAAATTTTGACTATATGTTGGATTCAGTCTACTGAATCTTTACCAATTATGCTATTCTAACTTAAATTTAATTTCTGGGGTGATTATCACATTTACTCATATTCCTAAGGGAAAGAATTATGTTCTGTTCTTCACAGATCGTAGTTGAGTCTAAGTGAGCACCCATATAGCAATTAGAAAATGCAACTTTTTTCGAGATGATTTACTGAATTAGCATTTGGAAAAGTTAAGATTTGGTGTTTGACTGAGATTTGTTTTGTTTCTTTTTAATTAATGTTTTCTTTAATTCGTTTGTAGAAAAGCTCGTTTCTTTCGTGCTGAGTTTATGCATCTAAATGCTGAAATTCTGCTTAAATTTGCATAAGTAGAATTGAGAAATAGGTGTTCAGTATTTTTCTTGTCAACTATGAACACTTGAGTAATACCTTTGAGGGCCTCTAGCTGGTGCAGGGTTAAAAGGAGCCATTCATCTCCTCCCTCCATTTCCTCTTCCTTAAGGACGGTCCAATTTTTTCTCTCTGTTCATGTAAGGGCAGTTATGGGACCAATGATGTAGTCTTTGCAATCTCACGTCTGGGTTATCTACAATTTTGCTAGATGGAACTGGAGTCTATTCAGCTCTTAATTTCACTTTGACTATTGTTTATTGCATAATATATCAATTTGCTCTTAACGTTTCTAGTCTTGCAGCTCCTTATAACTGGATGAATGCTCATTTTTCCCCCTTTTTTTCAGGTATAATGAAAATATTATTACTGACCCAGGCCATGTCAATATATTTCCAGCGTCTAAGATCCCTAAAAGATTGCACCACCTTGTCAGCCCTATCTATTGTAACCTGCCAGGTGTGTCTAAGGGATCTATGGGTTCAAGAGATAACATCAAAGAAAAAGGATTTCGCTTAGCAACCGAGTCAAGTGCTCTGCAAGGCTTTCTTCAATGTGTACCAGATGCTGGGGTAACATTGAGCAACCTCGGAATTGTTTTAGTTATAGCTTAATCCTGTTCAGAAAATTTCTAAATGGTTTTTAGAGTAATCAATATTATGCATATTTGTATCAGTACAGCAACTTCTTCCCTGTTCACTCTCTCTCCTAGTGTTAGGAGACTAAATCATTAGCAGCTCAAGGTAAACCTCTTACATTGACATAGAAAAGCATAGATGAGTGAGTGCAAGCCTAGTAAACGTAATATCTATTACAATAATTTAATGGGTTAATGTATGGGAGGTCTTAAATGCTGAATTTAGGGTTTAGACTTGGGGAAAGGAAAAGAGAAACCACCAAAGAAAAGAAAACAAATGATTCTGGCACCAATTCATGAATGGTGCTTCATTTTTGGACTTGGCAAATTGGAGTACAGAAAAGAAGTGGATGATCCTTTGCTTCATGAATCACAATCCCCCCCCCCCCCCCCCCCCCTGTTTCTACTAAGTAAAAGTACCTTTTTATTTGTTTCTTCACATAAAACACCTTTCTACGTCCAAAAGATTCCATCTAAATCTCTCTATACATTGACAAGTCAAGAAGAGACTTCAACATTTATATTTCTTTCAAGTTGTTTTCATGAGGTTTCGTTCAACTATCGACGGGAAAGGAATTGAATGATTTACTGTATTTTTCTCATGATCTTGTCCAGGTCAGGAAGGTGGTGTATGTTCAAGGAAATTCTGTTCCACATGCAAACCTTGAGGTTCTTGATAAGCTTATTGCAACTAGACACGAGTTTGCACAGGTTGTTGTGTGAACACTTTTGGTCTAGCAAACTTTTTAGTTTTTGTTGAACTGTGTTATGTTCTCATCAAAAGAATTGTGTGACCTTCTCATCAAAAAACATAAGTTATTAGAGAAGGGGTACCTCTAAATTCTAATTACTTAGTTCTACAACAAGCCTCCTCATTTGTAGCCTGATTCTATTTTTTAGGGCCAAGCATGTGGAAATATTTTTTGTTTATCGGTAGCAGTGAGGCTCCTACACAGAACCTCTGCATGTTGTTGTTCTATGTTAAATTTTGTGACCATCGTATTTAAAAGTTTAAGTTGTTAGAGAAGGGACATTTTAATTACTTATTTAGTTCTGACACATTGTGTGAAATAAGAGAGGAAAGTTGATTCGATGATAATGGAAAAAAAAGATACACTTATTTATTGGTGTGATCATTCCACCAAAGATGATTTGATACAACAACTACAACAACATACCCAATATAATCCCACAGGTGGGGTTTGGGGAGGGTAGAGTGTACGCAGATCTTACCCTACCTCGTGGAGGTAGAGACTATTTTCGAAAGACTCTCGTCTCAAGTAACACATCATTTATTATTAATGAAAACTTTTACATGATCATAAAAAAAGTAACGCATGTCAAAGCAGATTTAAAAGGAGAAAACAAAAGTAACTAAGACATCACAAATAATAGGGGAAGCATTATAAAGCATACGAAGAAAAGTAATAGTAACCACAACCAAATAAAACAATAACCGAAGCACAATAAACAACAGGTAGTAGCAAAAATCGAGGGACCAGAAACTACTAGAAAAGTGAACCTATCTCGCAGGACAAGACGACGCTCAACTACCTACTAGCCCAATCCATGACCTCCTTAAGTTTCTATTTAAGGACATGTCCTCAGTAAGCTGGAGATGCGCCATATCCTGTCTAATCACCTCTCCGCAGTGCTTCTTCGGCCTACCTCTAACGTAGCCAACCTCTCACACCTCCTCACTGGGGCATCTGCATATCTCCTCTTCACATGCCCAAACCATCTTAGCCTCGCTTCTCTCATCTTGTCTACCACGGAAGTCACCCCCACCTTGTCCCGAATATCTTCATTCCTAGTCTTGTCTCTCCTAGAAGATATTTGGACCTTTTTTTTAGTTTCCCTAGGACTAGGAGCATAAGAAGATATATAGTAAAACATCTTGTCACAAACTAAATAGGAAATTAAGATAACTATTTCGGGACGGAGATTGTAACTCGTGACTGGTACTGCTGAATTTGTATTTTCCTGATTTGGTCAATCATTATTCAGTAGTTTTTCTCCTTGATTCTCATTATTCACTATTGCTTCCGCTTGTGCATTTATCAGCAATGTTTTTGATTCTTCACTAAGCATCAATTTTTCCCAAAAAAAAAAAAGAAAAAGAAAAAAGAGAGAATGTTGTCAATTCTAATATGCTTTATCCTGTTAACTTGCAGCTTATGGGGTATAAATCTTATGCTGAATTTGCTCTACATTCTACTATGGCTGCATCTCCTGAAGTGGTCATATCCTTTTTGCTTGAGATGAGCAAAGTGGTCAGACCCAAGGCCGATCAAGTATGTCCTGGAAGGAGATTCTACTTATATGAATGAGACAGTGATTATGTTACTCTGCAGGGGCTGTTTCAAGCTCTTCTAAATGTTCATATTTTTTAATAGGAGTTTGAGGCGATTCAGAATTTCAAGAGAGAGAATAGTGGTGATCCCAATGGAGAGTTAGAGCCATGGGATGAGGCATACTTCACGTGGTTGATGAAGTCTGCAACATACAAGTTGGACTCCTCGGTAATGAGTGAAGCCTAATGGTTTTTCTATTATCTTTGCTACTTCTTTGAGCTTTTATCATCAAGGTGTATTGATGCTTTTTCTTACTCTGCATTCTTATTTTCGCGTCTCCATAGATAGGAACTTATAATTTATTTGCTGATAACTTATCAGGGATGGAAAGTCATTGATAAAATTGAACTAAAATGAAAACCAAAGCATGTTTCCCAGGCATTGAGAGGTCAGGGTTCTCCTGGATCTTAAAGCATTGAGGTAATTACTTAGCCTTTGAAAAGGATGGTTCTCCATCCTTGTTTTTCCTGCTTGGTTTGCTGGAGTTCTATTTCGTTTGTTGGAACAGTTCTGTGGACTGATGATGTGAGTTCAGGGAAAACTTGAATTTTTAATGGCTTTGGAAGAACTATGTAAACACAGAGAGAATTTGAAGTTGACCTATCTATCGGCAATTTACTTGTTCAACTGAGTCTATAAACCATCTCATAGCTGTTTGCCTTTGGAACTTTTCACCCACCTGTTCTGCCATATCGACAAGAAGTGATTATTGCACTTCGTACTGGATTGACAGAATTGCTATACACTGTAAAAAGAGTCTTGATAAGCCTTTTTGCTCTACCAAGGGACAAAAATAAAAAAAGAGAAGAATTTTCTACCAGTATACATCGATGAGCTATGGCTCCCTGCTCAAATGTCATAATTCCCCGGTGCATTTCCATTTAAAAGTTTTGAGCAAATTTAGCGCCACTGTCAGAGTCTCAGGCTTTGTCAAAATGTAGTCTATTTCATGTCTAATTAACACGATCGAGTAAACTGGACTTGGTCTTGTATTTTTTTTTTTTTTTTCATGGAACTGTTACCTTCCTTTTGTGCTTGTCGGTGAAGTTGGATGTAAATCTTAAGAAGAGGTGGACTGAGGAGAGAGCATACACTTTCTGGAGTTTTTTTGACAGAACTGTTCTTGTCTATTAATATTGCAGGTTATAGCATCATATTTTCCTTTACGACAGTGTATTGAGGGTTTGAAGGTTTTGGTTGAGTCACTCTTTGGTGTGACCTTTCACGGAGTACCCCTTGCACCCGGTGAATCATGGCATCCTGATGTGATGAAGATAGTGCTACATCATCCTACTGAGGCAAGTCTAATATTCTAGAAATAGTGGCTGTGTCTTTTTATATTGTAACATATGTCATCTTAACTATGAGGTTACTGGATTCCCAGTTCCGACCTCTAAGAGAATTCTTTTTCATTTTCTTTCTTTATTTTAACTTTTTCCTTTTGAGTTGATAAATTTGGTGTGGCAAAGGGGAATTTTCGTTCGTGATTGTTAGTTGCTAATGCTACTTCTTTACTAATCAACCTATCAGTACATTGACTCAAATCATTCTTTTTCTTTGTGGTATTGACCTTTGGACGGCGAAAATGGACTAGTGGTAAAAAATTCAGAATGTTGGCAGATTTAACTTAACTTTACCTTTCTTTTTCTGTTGAGTTGATCGTTTAATATCCTGATGTGCATTTGGCTCTTCCATTATCGTCGATTTAGTGGTAGTCTTAACATCCATCCACTTGAACTCGTGTTTTCAGGGAGACCTGGGGTACTTATACCTTGATTTAAAGTCGAGAAAAGGTAAACATCCCATTTGTGCTCATTTTGCTATCCGTGGAGGGCGTCGAGTTTCTGAGACAGAATACCAACTTCCTGTATGTAAGAGCATTAATCTCTTTTCTTCATTTTAGTTTTTCATTATATGCTATGGATGTAGTTTTCTTGTGTCTCTATTGAGCAATTGGTGATAGTAACTTGTAAGTTTGAGGAATACAGAACCACCAGGAAATGCTCTGTCGATCAATCAACCCGTATTAACATTGACTATTTAATCTACTTGTTTTGATTGGGTATGATGTGGCATTGGTACTTATCTTTCACAATTCCCTGGAAATTGATAAAAATTAAGTGTGCTTGCACCTGGCTAGCTTAAAGCTGGACAATTATTTTGATGGTCACCCCAATAAGTTTATTATAGTATATGGCTTTATGCTGATAGACCTCAAAATTTTCTTAAATAAATGTTTGTTTCTACTTGCAAGTTGTAGATTCTGTAATTTACTCCCTCCGTCCCAATTTCTATGATGCATTTTCCTTTTTAGTCTGTCCCCAAAATAATGATACCTCTTATATTTACTAACAATTTAGCTTCAAACTTCCCCTTTTTACTCTTATGAGCTGACTTATAGCCACACAAAGATCTATAGCTTGTTTTAGACCACAAGTTCTAAAAGTATTTCTTTCTTTCTTAAACTCTGTGCACAGTCAAACTACATCACATAAAATGAGACGGAGGGAATATTATTTGAATGTGTTTTTAAAGGAGAGGTAGAGGTAGACCGAGGAAGCATAAGGGAGAGGTGATGAAACAGGAGATGACACATCTTCAGCTCACCGAGGACATGACCCTAGATAGGAGAGCATGGAGGTTGAGGATTAGGGTAGTAAGTTAGTAGGTAGTTGAGCGATTTAACTCTTTTCTGTGGGAGAGCTTGGCTATAGTTTAGAGCACTTTATCTGCTCCCTCTTCACCTTATCAGTCTCATTACTATCGTGCTATTATTCTCGTATTCCTCAATATTATTGTTGTTGTTCCTTTTACTTTGGTTATCTTTACTATTTTGCTGTCAGTACTTTTCACTTCTTCAATATTTTCATCGTAGCTTTTGGCTCTTGTATCATTCAAACATATTTTGAAAACGCTTTTCTTGAGTCGAGGGTCTTATTGGAAACAACCTCTCTACCTCTCCCAAGGTAGGGGTAAGGTCTGCGTACACCCCACCTTCCCCAGAGCCCACTTATGGGATCATACTGGGTATGTTGTTGTTGTTATGTGTTAAGGTCATCCAGGGAAGTTGTTTTTACTATATGCTAATAGAAACTTGTCCCAAATAAAATGTTTGTTTGTACTTGTAAGTTTTAGGTTTCTATAATCTTAGGGTAATCATATTTTTTTTCGAAATGGTAAAGGTATTATTAATAAATGGTACCAAGATGGTACACAAAGTACAGGAGTCAAGACAGATCAGAAGCTACTGTACAGTTTGTCCTACAACAAAGATGAAACTACTATCTTCCTCCTAAAATATAAGAAATCCATCTACTGCTCCATACTTCCAATTTTCCTGCTAGTACACCAGGAAAAAAAATTGTGCAAACAATTTCTTAATTCTAGATATAAATGCTTCTTTGTCCTTCAAAACAAGCTCTATTCCGTTCCAACCATAGAATCCAAAAAATGAATAGAGGAATAGTGATCCAATTTTGTTTCAAGTTTTTTTGAATTCCTATCCCTGCCAGCACTCCAGCAGACCCCTTATGCTATTAGGCGTTGTCCAAGAAACACCACCACAGATACTTAGGAATGGATGCCATCACTGCCTGGACCATTTACATTGGAGAAATAAATGTTTCTATTGATTCCTAATCTCTTCACACAAATAACACCTGTTAACAAGAGAGAAACCTCTCTTCTGGAGATTATACTGAGCTAAGCAAGCTTCCCAGGCTGCAATCCAATCAAAGCATGCCACTTTGATGGACCTTTAGTCTTCCAAACTATCTTCCATGGCCAATTAAGTTCCCAACAGTCTCATTGCCTCATCAAAATTCTGTAACAGTTATCAGTTGAGAATTTTTTTTCTTGCTAGCTATCTGGCAAATTGCATTTTCTTCAAACAAGGAGACTGAAAAAAAACTAAAATTAGGGCATTGTTACGAAGGAGTTGAATTATAAAATATAAATATATATTTTCTTGTAGTGATCAAAATTGTGCGTCTCACTGGATGAACCAAATTTTCCATTTCCAAAATTATGATGAGAAAGTGGTATGTTTGTACTTTTATGGCCAAGTATCATTTTTTGTAAGGTTGAGGTATCAAGGAATCCCTTTTGTTCTGATTAGTAACTGAATCTAGCTGCTGCAACATCTGACAGAAACCATCCAGTTCTCAGTCATTCAAGTTTCTTCTAAAATATACTTGCCAGCCTGAACTTGAACGAAATTCAGCTATAGTACCACTCTTATTGATGGAGCTTATATATAACACTGGAAATTAGATCTTTAAGCTTTCATTCCCTGTCCAGATATTTGACCAGAACCTAACTTTCCCACTTCTCTTTAGTATGTGACTGAAACTCATCCCACAACCTGCTAATGTTTTTCCAAATCCATCCTCTCGAATGTGAGTTTATAGGACAAGGTCTCCAACCATTTCTTTTACCATAGATAGCTTCAATTATCTTCATCCAGAACGCTTCATCATCTAAATTATATTTCCACCACTTGAAAAGCAAATTGTTGTTGCGCAGCTTCAGATTTCTTACTCCCAATCCTCCCCCTCTTTCTGTCCCAATAACCTTCTCCCATTTAACCAGATGAAACTTTCTGTTGTTGGCATTCCCCTCCATAAGTAATGATTCCTTAAATGCATATATCATGCTAGAGTCTACTTCAAGCTCATTGCTTCATGGATATTCGGTGGATCATTGCAGTATTTCTATTTTATTTTACCTAGTTATTGAAAATTATCTGTGCATGTTAAATAGGTTGTAGCGCTTGTTTGCAATTTCTCTGGGTCAAGCTTGGCTCCGGTGAGGCTTAGCCACTTTGAAGTAGAAACACTTTTCCATGAGTTTGGGCATGCTCTACATTCATTGCTTTCAAGAACGGTACTAGTTTTATTCTGCTTCTATTTGCTAGTGGTTTTCACTTTTTCCTTGAAATCGTCATCGAGTTCATTTGATGGCTGGCTACCTGTGCAGGAATACCAACACTTTTCGGGTACGAGGGTGGTTCTTGATTTTGCTGAAACGCCTTCAAACCTATTTGAGTGAGCCAAATGCAGAATCTTTGATCCATACTTATTATCAGTGATGAAGAGAAATGTTTAGACACACTGCTCATTTGATTATCTGCTGTTTATTTACCTTTTTTTTCTTGTGATATCTGCGGTTTATTTACTTTCCTTGCTTACTAGTAGCCGTAGTATTTTTCATGCAGTTTCTTATCCTTCGATTTCTGTTACTATCTATTGTCGCTTGTTATTAGCTTAGCATACTGTTTTGTTGTTGTTGATGTTCCTTTTCCTTGTTGATCTGCTTTGTTTTTGCTTTATCCTGAGCCGAGGGTCTATCGAAAACAGCCTCTCTACCTCCCAAGGTAGGGGTAAGGTCTGTGGGACTACACTGGGTATGTTGTTTTTCTTGTGATTTCGGCGTCATTAGATTTTGCACAAAATGGAAAAGTCTTTTAATCCTAGTTTCAGGTTTAATCCACCACTATTATGCAATGCACATGCTATTTATCTATGTTCAGGATGAATGCTGCATGCACATGTTAGTGCTGTCTTATCAGTTATTACTGAAGTTTTGGCACTATTGTTGATCTAGGTCCTATGCTTGGGATTATCGGGTGTTAAAGACATTTGCTAAACACTACTCAACTGGTGATATCATTCCCAAAGAACTTGTAGAATCAATGGTGGGAGCTAAAAAGATGTTTGCTGCAACTGAATTGCAACGCCAGGTATGTTTTACGGGACCTTTCCTAGTTAACTCTGTTTATAAGCATTTCTTCAGTTCAACTTTTAGATAACTTGAGGCAAGAACTTTGACCTATGCAGCCTTTTCATTTATTCAGATCTTCTATGCACTAGCTGACCAAACACTCTTTGGAGAGCAGCCATCAACGGGGAGAGATACAATAGCAATCATTGCAGATTTAAAAAGACAACATACAAGTTGGACGCATGTGGAGGGAACACATTGGCATACCCGATTCAATCACCTTACAAACTACGGTGCAGGTATCAGAACACTATAGTTAATCGACTCATGTTTGTGATAGTTGCCTGTATATGTGAGAGAATATTGCACTATTATTTATCTGATATACCATCTGCACACCTATGTTTGGCAATTCGGACATATTTCAATAGAAATGCATGATTCATAGTTGGTGGTCCAATCAGGACTTTTTCTTTATCAATTTTATACTTAGATCTCAAGTGTCTGTCTTGAAAAGTGAATTAAGTGATAGATTGGTTGCTTGTTAAATGTGGTGTTCCTCTATAATCTGTTGTGTGATTCTTAGAACTCGATGATAGTGAGACAGTGATGGGGCTAGTGGATATTTTGGCAAGATGGTATGTTGGGTGTTATTTCCGTTTTTGCCCTTTCTTCTTAGTGAGTGGTTATATCATGTGTTCTTTTTTTGGACGTCAATTGTTGATTCTTAGTTTCTTAGAGACTTCTGCAATCATATTGAAAGGGGGTTCGATTGATGAACCAAAATATTGAGATGCCACAACGACTACGAATATATCTGTTTTGTAGTCAAATGATGTGTCGTAAAGGTTTTTATCCCCTTAAAGGCGCTATTTGACGTACAAAATTCACTGCTTCATATAGTGTAATGGAGAACCGTGGAAATAGCAGATGCAAGAAATATCTATTCCATAACATACGACCTTTGTATTTTCCTTGTTCTAGTTGTAGAGTTCTGTTCTTAAAGCTGTACATGCAGAAGGTTTAGTTTAGACTTTAGAGAGTAATAGATAATGACCTTTTCTGGAAGGTAGAGCAACATTCATATTAGATACTTGTGAAGATTTTCTGTCTTCATTGCTATTTGATTTATTTTTTCTTCTTTTTTCTTTTTGATAAATAAATGTTTGGTTCTGAATCTCTGGATTTTGTGAGTTCATTTCTGAGAATGGTAAAAGTAAGGATTTTGTCAGTTCTAGCGCAGCTTATATCCATTGTATTTTAAATTTTGCTCATTACACTTACTAAGAAAATGGTGCAACAACTTTTGCCTTACTTGTGCAGGTTATTATAGCTATTTGTATGCGAAATGCTTTGCCACGAGTATCTGGCAGAGGATTTGCCAAGAGGATCCTTTATCATTGGACACTGGTTCGGCTTTAAGAACAAAATTCTTGCAGCATGGAGGAGCCAAAGATCCAGCTGATATACTAAATGATCTTGTGGGGAGTGGCATTGTAAGGAGTTGCAATGGGGGAATAATACCGGACATTACAAGCCTTTGCAAGGAAATGGAACTCTTGAAATGCTAGCAAAAGGAGTTCTAAGCCCTCACATTGAGAAAAAAGTATTCCCTCCCCTGTACTAAACTATGGCGAGCCCAAGTAGTTGTGCTTGCAGATTGACGAGGCTTTCCATAGTAATAGCAACTAAATAGCGCTGATCTGAAGAGATTTCATCACTGCAAGCAAGCAAATTAGAGTATTTTCAAGCATGTCATTCTTTAAGTTAGCGTTCAGAGGAAACATCTCATGGCGGGGCTGTTGATTGAGCAATTCTTCAAGAAACTAGTTGTGTGTATCTTGATAATTTTTTGCTTAATTTGAATAATGTATGTGTATTCCAATTAAACAGAATAAACGTAATGATGCTAGAAATGAATTTTGACTGCGGCAAGGTTGTTTGGTTAATAGCAAAGTTGGGTATTCCTCGTACATTTCCCAGCATCTCCTGTAATATTAGTAGATGAAAAATACCCCTTTTTCTTCCTTTTTTCCAGTCCTATTTCCAAGGAAAAAAAATAGAAACATACCACTCCTGATTTCCAGTAGCTGAATAGGAGAGCCAGGATGTCAAACAAATTGCTTTGAGGATTTTTTCTATTTTTTCAAAAAAGATTCAAAGACCTCCTTTGCCTTTATATTACTCCCTAACTTTCCTTGGGGTTTGTGATAATACATCCTCCTCCCTATTTTTTTTTTGTTTTTGTAACAATACTTTATATGAATGATAAAAGTTTTATAGTTTTCCTTATCGAGTGATTACTAACAAATATATATTTTAGATACTCTTTTAGGGGGGTAAGAAAGGAAACGGCTGACATAAAAGCCAACGAGTTTACTATGAAAGAAGTGAAGAGAAAAAGAGGCAGTTAACAAACTAAACTGAAATGGCGCTACTGCTGAACTCACCACATACTAAGAGACCTCGACCTCATCTTCTTCTCCACTCCCTACCCCATCAACACCCCACCCCCCTCAGAAGTTTCACCATCAAATTCCAGGACCCTTCTTCTTCTTCTGATAAATCTACAGAGGACACCTCCTCCTCATCTACGGTGGGCAAGAAGGACAGCTCGAGTTCCTTGGGTTTTGGGTCATCGGTTACATCATCGAAGAAGAAACAACAAAAGGGGAAAAGAGAGAGGGATTCAATTATCCGAAGAGAACCCATTCAAAAGCCCAGTTTTGCTACTCAACCGGATGAATCTGGGTCGAAGGAATTTCAGAAAAATGAGAGTGCTTTTCTACTTGCTTGGTTAGGACTTGGTGGAATTATCCTTGTCGAGGGTATTCTCCTTGCTGCCTCAGGTAAAATTATTGCCCACCCTTCATTTCTCCACCCTTTAGTTGTATTTGTATTGATTCCAATTGCAGTAAAATAGAGTACTAGCTTTTTTCTTTTGATAAGTGAATGATTATCTGATTAATTCTTGCAATGCTTGAAAAGTACTAGTATTGAATTAGGATTTGGACACACTCAATTACTTGTATATGGGTCTACTCCGATGGTTGAATAGTTACTCCCAGGTATAAGTATACAAATAACCTCATTATTATGCTGACTTAAAAGCACGTCATTGGATAATGATAAGCAACTATAATTTACTGTTAATATATGTGTTCTGAAACAGTAATTAATAAAATAGTTTATGTGTTAATCAAAACCAGAAAGAATACTCGAACAGAAATGTAGAAGAAATAGAAAAAATCTTCCGAGCCCACAAGTTGCTTGTGTGTCCTTAAGGAATTAGAACCCCCTCACAGTTGCCAAGGATCCGAGTTACTTCCTCTCAGGATAGAACGGAAGAATGTTTTTGTAGTAGCGGCAATGCAAATTACAGACTCCGGCGAACTCAAACAGTGGAGCAAATCACACAACACTTACAGTTTTGTTTGAAAACGATGCACTAAAAATGAAGAGAAGAATTTCAGAGTGTATGATTTTAAAAGTTCAGATTTTTCGGTGTAGTGAAAATGAGGCGAAACCTCTGGAATTTATAGCCAATCAGTTGAGTCTGAAGAGTTGCGAAAATGCTTGTTCGCTAAGGCAATGTCTGTTCGTTTGTATTAGACCTATTCTACCTTCCAACAATTCACGTAAGACTACAACCAAGTAGATTTGGTTTAGGACTCTTATGTGTTTAGCCTCACAATAGTTGTATCTCTTTAGAACACCAAAAGCCAATCTTGTATCCTATATAATGTTGTATTATTTTATGTAAATGAATGAAGAGTTGCAGCCTTTGAATCCCAAAAGTATATCTCAATAGTTTGGAACATGACCGTTGGAAATAATTCCGCGAATTTAATTTAAATATTTCACGTAATTAATATTAGGAAAGGAAAAATTAAGTAATAGAATAGGAAAAAAAATTGATCCAAAAAATTTATCAATCAATCAGATCATTTGACCAAATCCAAATCCGAAGTCGAGCCGAGCCGAGCGATGACGACGGTGCGAGGGGAGATCCTCTTCTCAACTCTTTAAGAGCTAGAAGTGCTTCTCTTTATAAGCACATTAGTATTGGTTTCCTCACCAATGTGGGAGAAAGTGCATAGGCACAATTGAACTTTTGTTCAAATATCATTTTTCCTCCATTTTATTTTCCTCCATTTCCCAATTCACTCTTCAATTTAACCTTAAAGCCCAATCTTTAAAGCTTAAAGCCCAGCAATCCCCCACATGAATGGGGAATGGCTGTAATGAAAATATGTATGAAAAACTGTGTGATTTGCAAATAAGGATTAATCGCATCTAGATAAGTAGGTTTCCCTTTGAACTTTTCGTAGTGAACATATCTCGGATATACTCGGTCAATCGGTAGACTTGATATCTTTGAACCGTCGAGCTTTGGTGTATATGTCATACAATTAAACCTTAACCGTCTTTGATTCTCATTGTTGTGTTCGTTTCAGCCATGAACACCGCCTGGTTTCATAAGTGTGTAGAGAATTGGCTTTACAGAACTCTCCTTGAAGCGGCTTCCACTTCACACTTATATATGTGATTCCTAATTGTGTCATCCTATAGATACACTATTTGATAATCCCATATCAAAACTTAGAAATCATTAAAAAGCTTTAATGTTTATCCTTGTTACAAAACATTGTTTTCATCACGAGAATGGACCAAAGTTGTTGTTTTGACAATGTTAAACCGTCAATCATAACTTTATTTGATCTCTTTGAACCTAAATCTTGGGATCTCCAATCTTCTAGGTAGAGTTACCGCCATGATGACTTGTCCTCGGCCATAGTCCCATTCTCTTTGATGATGTCTCAATTGCCTCTCTAGCTAGGTCTTTTGTAAGTGGATCTAACACATTATCCTTTGACTTGACATAGTCAATTGTGATAATTCCACTAGAGAGTAGTTGTCTAACGGTATTATGTCTTCGTCGTATGTGACGAGATTTTCCGTTATACATGACACTCCCGTCCCTTCCTATTGCTGCTTCTATCACAATGTATGCATATAGGTGCCAAAGGTTTGGGCCAAAATAGAATGTCTTCTAAGAAACTCCGGAGCCATTCAGCTTCTTCACCGACTTTGTCCAAAGCTATGAATTCAGACTCCATGGTAGAGCGGGCGATGCACGTCTGTTTAGACTACTTCATGATACTGCTCCTCCACCAATGGTAAAAACATATCCACTTGTAGATTTAGTTTCTGTTGAACCAGTGATCCAATTCGCATCACTATATCGCTCAATTACCGCAGGATATTTGTTATAATGCAAAGCATAATCTTGGATATATTGCAAATACTTCGAAACTCGTTGCATTGCCATCCAATGAGTTTGGTCAAGATTGCTTGTGAATCGACTCAGTTTACTTATAACACAAGCTATATCAGGTCGTGTACAATTCATTATGTACATCAAACTTCCCCACACTCGAGCATAATCCAATTGAGATTTGTTTTGACCTTTATTCTTTACAAAGGAATGGTTCAAATCAATTGGAGTTCTTCCGACTTTGAAATTCAAATATTTGAATTTTTTAAGTACCATTTTGATATAATGAGACTGAGACAATGATGAACCTTGAGGAGTCCTTTGAATTTTAATTCCTAGAATTAAATCAGCAACTCCTAAGTCTTTCATGTCAAATTTGCTAGCAAACATGCGCTTAGTAGCATTTATGTCTGCAATGTCTTTACTCATTATCAACATATCATCTACATATAAACAAACAATGACTATATGATTTGAAGTGTTTTTAATATAAATGCATTTATCACACTCGTTAATCTTAAACCCGTTTTCCAACATTGTTTGGTCAAATTTCGCATGCCATTGTTTGGGTGCTTATTTTAGTCCATAAAGTGATTTAACAAGTTGGCACACCTTCTTTTCTTTTCCTGGGACTACAAACCCTTCGGGTTGTTCCATATAGATTTCTTCCTATAAATTTCCATTTAGGAAGGCCGTTGTTACATCCATATGATGGATTTGAAGATCGTACACGACGGCTAACGCTATTAGACCCAAATGGATGTTATTCTCGTTATCGGCGAGTATCTATCAAAATAATCAAGACCTTCTCATTGTCTAAATCCTTTGACAACAAGTCTTGCCTTATATTTATCAATAGTGCCATCATCCTTCATTTTCCTTTTGAAAATCCATTTGGAACTTAAGGATTTGTTTCCTGGAGGAAGATCAACCAATTTTCAAGTATGGTTGTTTAATATAGGTTCTATTTCACTATTGATTGCCTCTTTCCAATATTGTGCTTCTGAGGAAGACATAGCTTCTTTAAAAGTCTGAGGCTCATTTTCCAACAAAAATGTTAGAAAATCTGGTCCAAAGGATGTAGATGTCCTTTGACGTTTGCTACGTCTTGGATTTTCCTCACTATGAATATTGTCCTTTTCTTCTTTCCGAGGTCGCTTAGATTTTATGCTAGACGTCTCACATTCATGTTTATACGAACATATATTTTCAAAGAATTTAGAGTTATCTGATTCAATTACCGTGTTCATATGAATCTCGAGGTTTTCTGATTTCTGAACCATAAATCGATATGCTTTACTATTCGTTGCATATCCAATGAAAACACAATCAACGGTTTTTGATCCTATTTTTACCCTTTTGGGTTTAGGAACTTGGTACTTTCGCCAAACACCCCCACACTTTGAAATATTTCATGTTAGGATTTCTTCCTTTCCGCTTTTCATATGGAATGGATTATGTTTTGCTATGGAGAACTCGATTAAGTATTCTATTAGCAGTAAGAATAGCTTCCCCCACAAGTTCTGGGGTAAACCAGAACTTATCAATAAGACATTCATCATTTCCTTTAAGGTTCTATTTTTTCTTTCTGCACCCATTGGATTGAGGTGAGTAAGGAGCAGTTGTTTGATGAATAATGTCATATTCCAAACAAATTTCTTCAAAAGGAGATTTATATTCGTCACTGATCATTTTAATCTTTTTATTTAGTTGCGTCTCAATTTCATTTTTGTATTGCTTGAATGTATTAATTGCTTCATCTTTACTATTAAGTAAATAAATATAGCAATATCTTGTACTATCGTCAATATAAGTTATGAAATACTTTTTCCCACCGTGAGATGGTATTGACTTCATGTCGCAAATATCGGTGTGAATTAAGTCTAAAGGTTTTGAATTCCTTTCAATTGACTTATAAGGATGTTTAACATACTTTGATTCCACACATATTTGACACTTAATTTTATTACATTCAAACTTAGGCAATATTTCTAAATTAATCATTTTCCGCAATATTTTAAAGTTGACGTGACCCAAACATGAATGGCATAAAGAATTTGACTCAAGCAAGTAAGAAGAAGCAACAATTTTATTCATTTCAATTGCTATTACATTAAGCTTGAAAAGGCCCTCATCTAGGTAACCTTTTCCTACGTACATATCATTTTTACTAATTATAATTTTTTTCAGAAACAAAAACGCACTTAAACCCGTTTTTAACGAGAAGTGCGACAAAAACTAAATTCTTGCGAATATCTGGAACATGGAGGACATTGTTGAGCGTCACCGCTTTTTCTGAAGTCATCTTCAAGCAGATTTTTTTAACTCCTTCAACTTTAGCAGTTGAGTGGTTTCCCTTAAAGATAGTCTCGTCTGGACCTGCGGGAGCATAAATGCAAACAATCCTTTGTTAGCACATACATGACGAGTGGCTCCAGAATCAATCCACAATTCTTTGGAATTTCCTACCAAATTACATTCTGAGAGCATGACACATAAGTTCTCCACTTCCTCATTCGTTTCAATTATATTCGCTTGACGCTTTTTATTTTTTTTCTCTGGAGTGGCTCTAGAATCAATCCATCAATCCACTATTTTTTTTCTTCGGATCATACCTTCCGCAAGAAGATCATGGATTATGACTTGTAGTTCTTGGACTTATGACTTAACGGATTTGGTGTCCACCATTTTAAAGTCCAATAATTTTTGCAGCCACAAATTTCTTTAATCCAGCGTCTTCTGTTTTGTAATTCTTCTCAAGAGCGTTCCAAAGCTCTTTAGAAGTTTTACACACTTAAGACATTATACAAGCCATCCACTAAGCCATTGAGGATATAATTTTGCACAGAAAATTAAAATATTTTCACGCCTCAAGTACCACAAATCTCTCATTATCAGGATTTCCCTCAGTCAACACGGGAATGTCCTCGTTGATAAATCTTTGTAGACTTAGAGTGGTCAAGTAGAAAAACATTTTCTGCTGCCACCTTTTGATGTCGATATCCGTAAATTTCCCCGGCTACTCTTCCGTAACCATTGCTGGTGTCGGAGTCGTGCGACTTGATGATGCAGTAGCCGTTGCCGCAGTGGCAGTAGCATTCATAACAAAATCAGTTTGTTGTTCTATTCCAGTTGTCATTTTTCTGAAAAATCATTGACACACACAAATGATATTTAGTAAAACAGTGAAGTTTCTAATCTTCAAACCGAATACAAACGACTAAATTATCTCGATGAAGTTTTTATATCTTCAAATCAAGTAACAATATGAGTAGAAAGCCACAAGGACTTTAATCTAAAAAATAGTAGTATTTTTTACTTTAAAAAGAATCACTTTTTTATTTCTTTTGTTTTGATCAGATTAGCAGAATACAGAAATAAAATTATAATTCCTTAAGCTTGTTAATATCTGTGTTCTGAAACAGTAATTAATAAAACAGTTTATGTTTATTAATCAAAACCAGAAAGAATACTCAAACAGAAATGTAGAAGAAATAGAAAAATCTTCCAAGCCCACAAGTTGCTTGTGTGTCCTTAAGGAATTATAACCCATCACAGTTACCAAGGATCTGAGTTACTTTCTCCCAGGATATAACGGAAGAATGTTTTTGTAATAGCGGCAATGCAAACTACAGTTCTCCGGCGAACTCAAACAGCGGAGCAAATCACACGACACTTACAATTTTGTTTGAAAACAATGCACTAAAAATGAAGAGAAGAATTTCAGAAGTTCAAATTTTTTCGGTGTAGTGAATCAGTTGAGTCTGAAGGGTTGCGAAAATGCCTGTTAGCAAAGGCAGTGTCTATTCGTTTGGAACATGACCGTTGGAAATAATTTCGCGAATTTAATTTAAATATTTCGCGTAATTAATATTAGGAAAAGAAAAATTAAGTAATAGAAAAGGAAATAAATTTGATCCAAAAAATTTATCAATCAATCAGACCAAAGCCGAAGTCGAGCGTCGACGACGGCGCGATGGGAAATCCTCTTCTCAACTCTTTTAGAGCTAGAAGGAGTGCTTCTCTTTATAAGCACATTAGTATTGGTTTTCCTCCCACATTACTTTTATGAACTAATGAAATACCTATAGTTTGATACATAATAAATTGTCCATTATTTTTTACAGAGTGCATACGCACAATTGAACTTTTGTTTAAATATCATTTTCCCTCAATTTTATTTCCCTCCATTTCCCAATTCACTCTTCAATTTAATTTTGAAGCCCAATCCTTAAAGCTTAAAGCCCAACATTTACGTTATACTATTTCCTAATTATTCTTGGGATATATCATGAACAATCATTTCCAGTGTATTAATATCTTACTGAGACCTGATCTTTTATTACCAGAGTAATTTTGAAATCTGTAATGTGCATTACATCTAAAAAGAAAATTTAGTGATATGCATGATGGCCTATATGAAGTGGCTGTGCCTTAAAAAAGTGTATCAGACAGATAGTGAATCATATTTGAGTTAAGAAGAAGATAACGGTGTAAATATAACAATGTGTTTGAGGTTTGACCTGTGATAAGACACTATAGTTGTGAAAATGAGTGCCAGACATGCTTAGGCATGGTTAGAGGAAAGTGTTAATTTGGAATATAAGCATATGTAAGAACTAAAAGAATATATCTGTCATATACTTAAATTTTACCAATAGAGAATCCTTGTCAGTGACAGATTTAAGCCATATGGACCCTAAGGTTTTTTTTTTTTTTTTGACAAAATTCTTTACCCCTCACTCTCAAAAATCGTACCCCCCACCCCACACACACAACAAACGAATGAAAAGTTATTCCAGTGCAACCACAAAAAACAATCTGAACTAATTGTCAATGCATCAAGTGCTTGACATTTGAGAAATAAAGTGAAGATGCGAATTTGTATAAAGCATTTCATAGAATATGATTACCAGGGCCTAATCATTATAATCATACAACTCTTAGTATCTAACAGCTCAATATTTCTTCATAGAGGCAATTATAATAGTTCTGTCCGTGTTCTGAACCCTTTCTAGTAAATCCCCTAGTTCACAAATGGACACATGAATTACCTCATTTGCCTCTGATAAAATTGAGGGTATAAATTCCCAAAGAACCAAGAGAGTAAGTATAAACAAGATTTCCATGGTTACCTATCCCAGATTTTCCACAGTTTCCTTGTCAATGAAGTGGAGGTCTCTATATACCATAGAGTTTTCAATTCATACCATCTTCACTTGTGAGAAAGTTGCAGAAAAGTTTAATTTAGAATCTACCTTAAAACATGTCTGACATGTTTACAAGATCAATTGTGCCTAACTAGTGCTAGGCTCATACCAAGTTCCAACAACAAAAATCTCCTTGTGGAAATGTTCTACGTTTATGATTGGTCTGCTCATTGCCTACTCTCTTCTCCCGTTCTCCGCAAGAAAGGGTGCCAATCAACAAAGAGGTGTTCAATCTCCATTCCTCAAGTTGGTCTGTGAGCTGCACTCAATTTTGGAGAATGTTGTTAGAACCACAGCATGGTTTGGTGAGCACGGGTATAGGGTGCCCAGATACCCGACCGGAACCGACACTAACGGGTAGGTTCCGGGTAGATATATTATAATAACGGGTAGGTTCCGGGTAGATATATTATAATAACGGGTAGGTTCCGGGTAGTAAAATTAGGAACCGATCAATGTCGGGTCCGGTTCCGGTTCCGGCAAATAGAGACAGGGTACCCGGAACCGATACCCGAAACCTATGAAATATTAAATATTTTTACTTTTTTAATTCCATTATTTTTTAGTTAATAAAAAAAAGAAAAAAAAGGTCATACTAAAGTACACCATTTAAGGGGGAAAAACCAAATGCAGAACAGTCACTTTCACCATCAAGAAATAAATCAAATAATACAAAGTGACAATCATAAGCAGAGAAAAAGCCAAAAGCGGTAGAAAACTGAAAAACTAAATTTTTTAAACTATGTAATCCTTTAAGTTATTGAAAAAGAAAGTTGAAACGAAAACCAAAGCAAATCTTTGAAACATTCTTGGGATATTTGCTCCGAAAGGATTCTTTATAGGTTTTGTGGCACTGGCTTTCAGAGGATAAGCAGACGAGTTTATTCCTAAACCAAAGTTGTTATTCGAAGGCATTATTTTGCACAAAGAAACACCGATTCCGGGTACCCAGGATCCGGGTAGGTTCCGGGTGGTAAATTTAGGAACCGAACTTTTACTGGGTAGGGTCCGGGTAGTTCAAAAAATTAGGGTACCAGGACCCGCTCACCCCTATTTTTCAAGCTAGAAACTCTGAGATTTGCGTCAGATTGAAATTTCTAGTAAGGCAGAAAATTTTAAAAATTACTACCCTGATGGTGTCCGATAGAGTGGTATGATTTACGAAAATAAAAATTAGGAGACACGTATGAGTTGGACATGAGAACAGTTGAAATACGTTGCATAAAATTTGGTGTTCATGCTTCCGACAAGTTCTCCTTAATAGAATTTGCTTGGAATGACTATGAGGAATGACTTAGCATTAAAGGACCAAGCCTTTCCAACAATATGATGATGTTTGACAACATCAAGTTAGGAAGCATGAGCATTATTAGTGTATAATCACTTTGTCACAACTTTTTTTTCCCATCAAAGGTTGAACATCTGTTCTTGTAACTAACAGATTGTGAGTAGATTACAATTTCAGAACATACAAAAAGTATTTACATGAGTTGTGTGTTCATGACACACATCGTAAATCTTACTTGCTTTAAGTATCTCCATAGATAATAATGTCTTGAAGGGAGCCTTGGAGTAACTGGTAAAGTTGCTACCATGTGATCTGGAGGTTACGTGTTCAAGCCGTGGAAACAGCCTCTTGCAGAAATGTAAGGTAAGGCTGCGTACAGACCCTTGTGGTCCGGCCCTTCCCCGGACCCCGCGCATAGCTGGAGCTTAGTGCACCGGGCTGCCCTTTTATAGATAATAATGTCTGGATTTGCTGAATTAGTTTAACATTACAGCTGAATCTATGAGCAATTACTTCAGTTATGTATATATCCATGTTGTAATTTTCCACCTCTTCTGATGCATCTAGGCTTTTTACCGGAGGCATGGGACAATTTTTTTGTGAAGTATCTGTATCCATCCTTTACTCCAACAGTCTTCCTGTTTGTGGCCGGAACAGTTGCCTATGGAGTGTTGAAGTACCTGCAGAATGAGAAATTTAATAGTGAAAACTGATACTTTTTGCATGTTATATCAAGTATTTAGGTAACTTTAGTTAGTTTGTTCAGTCCTATAAACTACAAATGTGAGAAACTCTTAACAATGGAATTCCTTTAAATACTTCTGAAAGTGGATTATACCACAGGCTAATGTGTATAACTGTATCTCCTTCATACATATACAGTTGCAAATTCCAAGTCAAAAGTTTTAATTTCTCACCTGCCCTTCCCTATTCTAACTTTCTTTTATTTTCTTTGGGCTATGAATTTTTTAAAATATGAAGGTGGCAATGTGGGTTGATAAGGCATTTAACACGTTATGTGAATCTACTGAAGTTTAATTTTGTTTCTATAATGTTATCTTGCTCTTGTGGAATGTTTTTGACCTGGATTTATGGGTAAGATTAATGTTGTAAGTTATTCGGTTTCTTTACCACTTTCATTGTAAGCCCACACCATTGGAGATGAGTTCTACTGGCTTCAATTAAAAGTATCTGGTGTACAAATGGTGAAACAGTTGTACCATTGGCCATGGTATCTTATCTAGTTATACAAATAAAGGGTAAGAAATATGCTGTAATTCTCTTCATAGGGAGCCAATTCAACAAACTTTGAGCTTGGTATCCTTTTTCTGCCATTTTTTGGTAAATCTTTATTTTTTCTTCTCTAGTCTTAAGTTCGTGGTGGCAGGTAAATAATTTGCATTTATGCATCTGTCTTGACATGACATGAAAATGAATATGCCTTGGCTGATGATCAGGAAAAAAATATGTTTGACATTTGTTTCCTACAAACTCTTGTATTACTTCTTCTTGGAATTAATTACTTACATACTCTCGCCTCAATTTATCATTCAACTATAGGAATAGGAGTAGTATATTAATATAGTATAGCTTAATTATAGAATGTATCAATTGTTTCTTCTCGTTCAATTTTTGTTGTCATAATGAGTGATACCTCGTACTGAAGCCACAATCAGAGCAATAGTGTTATTTATACTGACCCAGAGCTTACTCAAAGGGCAACTAGTAATGTGCTGGATATTAGTAATAGACTAAATAGAGATACTATTAATTCGAAGACTTATTTTATTTAAGCTTTGTTATTTAGATATCTACATCAAATACTCCTTATCTCTTCCTGCTGGAATCACTGGACTGCGATATATATTTTTGTTTCAACAAAGCGCAAGCTGGATACAGTACTTGTACCTTCATCAGTAGAGCATAAATTCGATGTTTTTTTCTCTTTTCGTGGCCACTAGAAATTCTTAATGTCAATGCTTCGCTTACGATAGGATATAATTCTTTGTCATGCTATAGGACTTGTTCATTTGGAATATATGGACATTGGACTATCTCAATTTCGTAAGCTAGCTCATGTGGAATTGCACAAAACCATATTTAGGAGACTAATTTCACATCTTACAAACGATGTAGGACAACTTAACAGCACGCTCGTCCAAGTCTGCCTACTGGAGCGTGGACAACATACCCTGCCAAGTGGAGTGTGAGCAATATAGTATGAGAGCCCAATATCGGATAAACTAATTAGAATTTGAATGAGTCTAACTCGAATATCATGTTAAAACTAGAGTTTATATGTACTAAAAGTTTGATTATTTCCCTCAAACTTGGTTGGAATTTATGTAATAACAACATGTACAAGTATGGTAAGTGTATAATATACACAATCGAATCCCTAGTCATATCAGATCATTCATGATTAATGAAAATCATATACTATATCTTAACAGGATGACACATTCAATATTCATATTTGATATAGAACTGATAGAATTAGCTATCGCAACTATTAATGTTAAACGAAAAGGAAAAGAAGAAACAAAGAGATTTACATATTGTATTGACTATCTATAATCTATATGATAAAATGCTAGTAGCTTTTTCCCACAAAGTTGCGCCAGAGAAAACAAGATTTCTAATCAAAACTGATAATTTGCTTCAAAGGCATGCTAAATAGATGAACCGATTATTATTAGCTTTATCACTTCTATCTAAATAAGTAATTATTTATTTATAAAATTAATCTCGGGCACTTAATTCTTATTGACTACTTTCAGCAAAGCAGAACGAGCTCTTAATCAAAATTGATTACAACTTGTTCCAAAGGCACAATTTGTGCGAGGACTAAAATAAAAGTTATAAACACCCCTTCGCCAGAAAATTACATTATTTAGTAAAATCAAAATTTTAGTTATATATATATATATATATATATATTAACTCTTATTTTTATGTATATCTACTTTTTAATATTTTAACACTACTTAGTAAAATTCGTGGTTCCGCCACTGATTGCCGTCATAACAAATGTTGAGGCAAAGTGAGAGAGTCATGCATCTAAACGCCGGTTCAAAGTATGGTGCCAGCATGTTAGCTTATTAATACTCATGTAGTAATAGCAATAGATGAACTACATAGGTATTTAAAGTTGGACTACGTTGTAACTTCCAACTTTCAATTGAATGCCATGTTTCCAGGATCGAAGTAGTTCTTAATTATTTCATTTACTGCAACGGTAAATGAATTGGTACTATCCATTATTGCTCCAAAAGGTAGAATCTCCCACCCCAGTAGACCCCCACACCCCGGTCCGACAGGTCTGTGAAGTAGATAAATCATGGTGACTCAATTGATTTCAAAGGTTAGACCAGTACCACGCTGCGCACAAGGGGCCCTCCTTTATTTCAAGAAGAAACCCCCACACTGCCGCTGACGGGATTCGATCCTTGGTCTTTGCTCCAAATATCCCCCTTGAAACCAATTGAGCTGCCCATGCGGACGAAACTGTGGTAGGGTAAACTTTTTAAAGTGACTGGTCCCACCACATTACGGCCCCATACCCCAGAAAACCCCACCTCCGGCCTGGCCATACGGATTAGTATACACCGCTTGGCCCTACGCGTATGGAGAGATTTTTTTGTGGGAACACGGTTCCACTCTCGCCGATCGAGGACTCGAACACGGAACCTCGGGCAAAGAATACCCTAATGTATTGGCCACCGGGCCAAACACTTTGGATTAACTGTGGTAGGGTAAACTTTTTAAAGTGATCGGTCCCACCGCATTATCGCCCCATACCCCGAAAACCCCACCTCCGGCCCGGCCCTACGGATTAGTATACACCGCTTGGCCCTACGCGTATGGAGGGATTTTTTTGGGGAACACACTTCCACTCTCGCCGATCGAGGACTCGAACACGGAACCTCGGACAACAATACCCTAATGTATTGGCCACCGGGCCAAACACTTTGGATTAAAACTGTGGTAGGGTAAACTTTTTAAAGTGACGGTCCCACCGCATTACGGCCCCATAGCCCGGAAAATCCCACATCCGGCCCGGCCCTACGGATTAGTATACACCGCTTGGCCCTACGCGTATGGAGGGATTTTTTGGGGGAACACGGTTCCACTCTCGCCGATCGGAGGACTCGAACACGGAACCTCGACAAAGAATACCCTAATGTATTGGCCACCGGCCAAACACTTTGGATAAAACCGTGGTAGGGTAAACTTTTTAAAGTGATCGGTCCCACCGCATTACGCCCCCATACCCCATAAAACCCCACCTCCGGCCGGGCCTACGGATTAGTATACACCGCTTGGCCCTACGCGTATGGAGGGATTTTTTTGGGGGAACACGGTTCCACTCTCGCCGATCGAGAGGACTCGAACACGGAGCCTCGGACAAAGAATACCCTAATATATTGGCCACCGGGCCAAACACTTTGGATAAAACGTGGTAGGGTAAACTTTTTAAAGTGACTCGGTCCCACCGCATTACGGCCCCATACCCCAAAAAATCCCACCTCGGCCTGGCCCTACGGATTAGTATACACCGCTTGGCCCTACGCGTATGGAGGGATTATTTTGGGGAACACGCTTCCACTCTCGCCGATCGAGGGACTCGAACACGGAACCTCGTACACAAGAATACCCTAATGTATTGGCCACTTTGGGCCAAACACTTTGGATAAAATTATGGTAGGGTAAACTTTTTAAAGTGATCGGTCCCACCGCATTACGGCCCCATACCCCGAGAAAACCCCACCTCCGGCCCGCCCTACGGATTAGTATACACCGCTTGGCCCTACGCGTATGGAGGGATTTTTTTGGGGAACACGGTTCCACTCTCGCCGATCGAGAGGACTCGAACACGGAGCCTCGGACAACAATACCCTAATGTATTGGCCACCGTGCCAAACATTTTGGATAAAACGTGGTAGGGTAAACTTTTTAAAGTGACTAGTCCTACCGCATTACGGCCCCATACCCCGTAAAAATCTCACCTCACGCCCGGCCCTACGGATTAGTATACACCGCTTGGCCCTACGCGTATGGTGGGATTTTTTGGGGGAACACGATTCCACTCTCGCCGATCGAGAGGACTCGAACACGGAACCTCGGACAAAGACAATACCCTAATGTATTGGCCACCGGGCCAAACACTTTGGATAAAAAACTCGTGGTAGGGTAAACTTTTTAAAGTGATCGGTCCCACCGCATTACGCCCCATACCCCGAAAAACCCCACCTCCGGCACGGCCCTACGGATTAGTATACACCGCTTGGCCTACGCGTATGGAAGGATTTTTTGGGGGAACACGGTTCCACTCTCGCCGATCGAGGGACTCGAACACGGAACCTCGGACAACAATACCCTAATGTATTGGCCACCGGGCCAAACACTTTGGATAAAACTGTGGTAGGGTAAACTTTTTAAAGTGATCGGTCCCACCGCATTACATGCCCCATACCCCGTAAAACCCCACCTCCGGCACCGGCCCTACGGATTATTATACACCGCTTGGCCCTACGCGTATGGAGGGATTTTTTTTGGGGAACACGCTCCATTCTCGCCGATCGAGAGGACTCGAACACGGAACCTCGTACAGCCTATACCCTAATGTATTGGCCACTGGGCCAAACACTTTGGATTAAAACCGTGGTAGGGTAAACTTTTTAAAGTGATCGGTCCCACCGCATTACGGCCCCATACCCCGAAAACCCCACCTCCGCACCGGCCCTACGTATTAGTATACACCGCTTGGCCCTACGCGTATGGAGAGATTTTTTTGGTGGAACACAGTTCCACTCTCGCTGATCAGAGGACTCGAACACGGAACCTCAGACAACAATACCCTAATGTATTGACCACTGGGCCAAACACTTTGGATTAAAACTAAGGTAGGGTAAACTTTTTAAAGTGACTTGTCCCACCGCATTACGGCCCCATACCCCAGAAAATCCCACCTCCGGCCTGGCCCTACGGATTAGTATACACCGCTTGGCCCTACGCGTATGGAGGGATTTTTTTGGGGAAAAAACAGTTCCACTCTCGCTGATCAGAGGACTCGAACACGGAACCTTAGACAGCAATACCCTAATGTATTGACCACACTTTGGATTCCATTATTGATGGGTTTCACAGTTTCCGCCAGGGCTTCATCAATTTTCATATTATACACGTTATAAGAGGCGGAATTAAAATTTAAAATTTATTTGTTCAAAATTCTAAATATGTACATAGTCAATAAATTTATTAGGACCAATACAAGAGTTGGGCGAAATCCATAACGTACACGCTAGCTCCTCCTGTATATGGTATGGTAAAGAAACCTATAAATTTATAATTTACTACTTAAAGCTATTTTAAATAATCCACATTCATATATAATACAGCTAGCAAATGGCTATCTCCTTTTTTTTTTTTTTTTTATATATCCAGCGTGTTGACTTACGTCAAATTATTTCTGGAGATAGTAATCCCGATCCCTCAATACTACTATCAGTAAATTGCGGGATGTACCTGAATGACTTAGCAGATGAGTACCTTTATTAGTCAGCCAGCCAGTGCCTGCACTCATAATATTTCATCCACCCATTATAAAGCTTATTTATATTATTTCTGGAAATTAACAGTTACGTTCTGAACTAGTTCCAAAATTGTAGCAATACTTTGATTTGTATTAGAGGAATTTTTAAGGACCACTAGGATTATGAGCTGATAGCTGCATATTATATATTGTATTTGTCTCAATTTATGTGTCACCTTTTTCTTTTTAATCTATCTCCAAAAAAAAAAGTGATCTTTCCATATTTAGAAATAATTAAATTTTATGAGATAATTTACGGCCACACACTTATTTAAGACTCGTTTTGGATCACAATTTTAAAAAAAAATCCTTTTTTATTAAATTTTAAATCGAATCAAATAATATCACATAAATTGGGACGAATGGAGTATATAAAACCCAGGAAGCTGTCTTGCTGATGTCGCTGTTATTTTGTGGACAAAAAGAAAAGGAGTAGTGTGTCTAACAAAGTAACAGTGAAAGGACTGAGAGGTCCCTAATTGTTGTCAATCTAAGGAAAAATGCTCCCTGCCACTTTGTCTATATTAGGGTGACAAATAGATAATTTGAGCTAAATTTGAATGAGTTAAGATAAATTGAATTAATAATGAGTAACTTACACAAATAACTATATTTTAGGAGTTTCTAACCATTCATAGCTATTTTTTTTATTTATCATTCATAGCTAGTTTTAGGCAATTCGCGTGTAGTTGAGTGTATTTGAATACATTATTTATTTGTATCCATATTTGATATCGCGTATATTTGAATGTATTTGAATACATGCAACCTTATTTTCTTTGAATACATGTATATTCAAAATAATTGTATTCCAGTTTATTTAAAATACACGAAGGAGCTGTGTATTCCATTGTATTTATATATTGATGTATCCTTTTGTTTTGGCTGTATTTGAATGTATTCGAGCTCCGATCAACAAGGTTGCCGCCGGACATCTCAAGGTTGAATGTATTCGATTGTATTTCAACAAAATTTCAGATACATACTCAAAAAAATTATATACAAACATATGTATATAGATCACTCAAACAACACATACAAACAAATACATCTAGTTTGCCCCCAAAATAAAATCAGTCAAATACATATAACTTATTTATACTTAAAAATGACGAATACACTCAAATACACTCAGATCTGAGATACAAGAAGGAGAATGAGCCATGAATTTCGGTAAAATAAATACACTAAAAACATTCAGATTTGAGGAAAAAACAATTGTACACTCAGATCGATCTCAAACTATTCAGATCCTGTGAGAAGAACTCGATCTCAATTGATTATGTAAGGTTGGAGAAGATTTGGTTGTTGCTGCTGAGTGAAGAAGAAGCACTGTAAGTACTTTAATTTCATGAGAAATTGATTAATTTTTTATTTGTTCTATGTTAGATCTGTTGACGACGGCAACAACCATAGCCACCGACTTCAAACGAAAAAGTGTCAACATTGAATCTTAAATTTATTAATCTCTTGGAGAACTCGATATCTGTCCAGATCTGAGAAGAAGCCAGAGCCGAGGAAGCAGAGAGAGGGAACAAAGAGAGAGGGTGAGAGATGAGGGAGAAAGAGGGAACAGAGAGAGAGAGAGAGAGAGGTGAGCGGGAGAGGGAGAAGAGAGAGGGAACAAAGAAAGAGGTGAGAGAGAAGAGAGAGATTTAGGGAGAAATACAAGCCATTAACCATATATATTTGGTATAGCTATGATATGTAAATTGAAAAATCATTGTAGCAACTAAAAGTAATTAAATGAAATAGTAGTTACTAACCATAAATATCTCTTAGATTTAGCTATGACAAGTAAATATTCCATCAATAAATAAGTGATTGCATAATCCTGCTCAAAAGACCGAAGCACAAATACCTGATTTTGGCACTCATGTTTAAGTTGTAGTCGAAGTTGAATTATTTTTGCAAATATATGCACTTTGAAATCATTTCAGACATATGCGATTAAGGTTATAAAAAAGTGTATCTGAAATTTGGCAAACATGTTTTGCCAAAAGTGTGGATTTGTCAAGACCAAACTCAGAAATTTTTGTTTGAAGTTTGATCTGGCTTGCTGAGGCCAACTTTATACATTTCTATTGAAGTTGTGGCCTTGATAAGGATAAACTTCGGATATTTTTTTACTGAAATTGTGATCTTGACAAGGCATAATTAAATTAGGTGCCTCGTGAAAGTTTTACAACTCAAAAGCTAGTTGAAATTAGATGGATTGAATCAAGATGAGATAAGTAATAAATCATAACCCAATTCTTCCAACTCCGATAAAATTTTACTAATTTTTTTCGTCGATTTCTTATAAATTTGGCTACTTTCCAGACAAAACTGATAAAACTTTCATTCCTCATAATAACATAACATATCAACTTGGGCTACGCAGTTAGCCTAAATCAATAAACTTTTTAGATTGGCTAAATTTAGTGGGTCACCATGAACTGAGTTGATTGATCCATATAAATTTAAGCTAGTTGAACGAGACATGTTTTCATGAGAACTAACTGAAATACCCCCAATAATAAACTAATTACCCGCTCCATGCCCCTTTTAAACTAATTGCCCGTTATACCCCCTCACCCAAAACTATTTACACGACATATCCCTCGCCCAAATCCTTTTTTTTTGTGATACCATCGCAGTATATTTTTATATCATATGGTATCATGAAGGACCAAGAGAATGATTTAAGTAGTCTTCCATGATACCATCTCAGTATATTTATATACCACGATGGTATCATGGTCCTGAGGAGTGCCTCATTAAAGGACTGAAGCAGCCCTCCATGATACCATCATAGTATATGTATATAAGACAATGGTATCATAAAAAAAAATTCGAAAAAAGTATTTCTTTTTTGAATAAACGAACATGATCATCCATGATATACCATCTCAGTATATTTATATACCACGATGATATCATGCAGGACTAAGAGAAGGACTGAAACAATCTTTCATGATACCATCTGAGTATATTTTGTAGGATTTTGTTGGGTTCAAAACATATAAGTAGTCACAGCGAAAGTTTAAAATTTTGTTCAACTTACCCCAACATTTCTTCGTGTATGGTTATATGACAATTGAAATCCTGTAACATAAAACATGAATACTTATAGGTTGTATTATCTGGAGTCTTTACTTAAGGATTACACGCGGCTGTCCCTTCGACTGCAAGCACAATGCTACGGTGTATTCCTCTGTCAAGAAAGCCAGGAAATCTTGGCAGAGGTTTGAGAGAGTTTTATCCTAGACTCTAAGTCTAGAATTGTTTATGATAATTGGTGTGTATAACTTATGGGGTTTAGTGCTGTTTATATAGGGAGGATTAGGTCACAAATCAGATTAGGGTTGGGCTCTAAGCCTGGCCCAAAAATTGAGGTGCAGTGGGCCAGTCTGACTGGGCACACAGCCGGGTTGGCGCCGCGGCGCCTTACGTGAAATTATGTTTCCCGTTTTCATTTAATATATATATATTCAACACATTAAATCCAAAATCCAATTTTGATTTAATTAAATAATTTACATCTAATAGAAATTATCCCATAGTTATTATTAATTTAAATATCTCGATTCCAAATCGAATATTTAATACTTTCTCAATACACCCTTAGATCGAAAAGACAATCGACATAGTGTGACCCTATTTTATAGGCCTTCACATATCGACACTAATCCAATTAAGGTCCATACGGAACTCCTAGACTGCGCCGTATGACGAACTCAATATGTGAAGTACGTTTACATGAATCCAGCAAACATAACTTTTATGTGAGATGATAAATTCCTTTCATTCGCGACACACTCGATCAAGCTTAGGATTTGCCATGTGTCTATCCAAATGGCTTGATCACTTTATCTCATCGATATTAGTCGATAACTAGATCATATTCTAAATATGTCTCTTGCATTGTCCAATGACTTCGTCGACCTAATATCACTGAGAAGTTGAGTGTTCTCTCGAATATCCAATCGAGGAATGAATCCTATTCTTGGCTCAACTACCACATTAATTTACATTATAATGCACCCAACACAAGCCATATCTTATCATATAAAGAGTTTAAGCTTAGGACAGGGTCAAAGTACATTACTCTGTAAACAAGGTGTGTATTGACCTCAAGTCAAAGGACTTTCATCTCCCACCCACTGATAACACTTTAGACATGTATAACAAATAGTTTATCAGTAGGGTATACCAATACTTTCCAAAAGTATCCGTGTGTCCATCACCAATAACCATTACTAGTAGCAGGTGAGACATACTACATTCTCTAAGAATGTGACGCAGACCACATGTTGACTTATAACATATCATCGATATCTTATTCTCGGTGATCATTAGTCGAGGCTATTTTAGAGTTACGCTCTATCATCAATATCTCACTCTATTAATGACAACGTAAGCTCAAGAGATGCACATTAATGAATAATTACAAATAATTAAATAATCTCAAATGCCATAAATATTAATCTTATTAATAATATGAATGTGTTCAAGTATATTTGTCCCTAATGATGATTGTCTCTAGGACATACATACTTTCAATCTCCCACTTGGACTAGAGCCAATCTCCGATGTATCTAATACCCATATTTTCAAAATGACCATTATGCTTAACTAAGTTTAATGGTTTAGTAAACTGGTCAGCTAGATTATCATCTGTGAGAACATAGTCTAATCTTATTTCTTTAGTTTCCACCATCTCCCTGAGTATGTGGTATTTCCTCGGTATATGCTTGTTTCTATTTGTTGATCTTGGTTCCTTAGATTACGTAATCGCACCAGTGTTATCACAATATATCGTTATTGGATGATTGGCACTTGGAACAACCCTTAGTTCTTTTAAGAACTCAGATATCGAGACAACTTCTTTACAAGCTTCCGATCCAGCAATGTACTCGGATTCAGTCATCAAATCAACAATGGTTTCTTGCTTTGAGTCATTCCAACTCACTTCTCCACCATTGAAAATGAAGGCATATCCATATTGTGACAGCCCTAACAATCTATTAGGTTTATCTCCTAATTCCAAGAATGTAGCAGGCTTCACCTAAGTCCTTCATCATGAAGGTGCTGGATAACCATTTCTTGACTGATTGCATGAGAGTATTATTATCTCACATTATTAATATGTCATCTACATATATAACAATGAATACAATACTTCCTTCCTTGTGCTTACTATAAATGCAGAGATCTTCTTTGCTTCTAACAAAGTCAAACGATTTGACTGTTTTGTCAAAGAAAATATTCCAACTCCTTGAGGCTTGCTTAAGTCCATAAATGGACTTCTGTAGATTGCATACTGCTTTGGGCTTACTTTTGGATATAAAACCAACAAGTTATATTATATATGCCTCCTCAATTAGATTACTATTAAGGAAAGTAGTTTTAACATCTATTTGCCAAATGTCATAATCATAGTATGCGGCTATTGCAAGCAAAATCTGAATGGAATTAATTTTCGCAACAAGTGAAAAGGTTTCATCATAATCGACCCTAGGCCGTTGATTATAACCTTTAGCCACCAATCTTGCCTTATAAGTCTGTACCTTGCCATATGCATCAATCTTCTTCTTGAAGACCCATTTGCATCCTATGGGTCTAACCCCTGTTGGCAAATCAACCAAGTTTCAAACTTGATTGATGTACATCGAGTCCATCTCAGATTTCATGGCTTTTTGCCATCTCTATGAATCAATGTCTAACATAGCTTCGTTGTAGGTTGTAGGTTCATCGTCATCAAGAATATCTATCTCATTGTGTGTTTCAACAAGGAGATTAAGTCTTTCATGTGGACGATGAGTCCTAGTGGTCCTACCGAGTTGATTATTCTGCGTTTCAGTGTTTGTTGCATTTTGATTGTGAGAAGGTCTTTGTGTGTTAGATAATCCATCACCTTGGGAGCTTTCATAAATGTCATCTTCATGTATTTCCTGAATGGAATGATGCACAACCATTGTATCATCTTCCATTGGTTGTGTATGAGAGCTTTGCATTTCTGCACTATCTTTCATAGCACTCCTACTGGCTGAAGGGCGTACTCTAAGTACCCATTCTTCACCAAATACTCTCACTGAATCCTTGTCTAGGTCTTTTGACAAGGGTTCAACTTCTATGCTATCTTGTGGTTCTTGAATTTCTTCAAGCTTTATCTTATTGCAGCTTTGTTCCTTGTAGACATAGTCTTCTTCAAGGAAAGTTTCATTTCTGGAAACAATGACCTTATGTTCTCCAGGAAGATAGAAATAATATCCCTTAGTTTCCTTTAGATACCCCACAAAATAATATTTCTCACTTTTAGATTCCAACTTGTCAGTAAGCATCTTCTTTACATATGCAGGGCACCTCCAAGGTCGCATGTGTTTAAGTGCTGGCTTCTTGCCATTCCATGTCTCATATGGAGTTTTCTCTAATGACTTTGAAGGAACACTGTTCAGAATATAAATTGAGTTTTGCAATGCATAGCCCCAAAGGTATGTTGGTATAGCTGAGAAACTCATCATGGATCTAACCATATCTAATAGGTTCGATTTCTCCTTTCAGCAACACCATTCATCTGTGGTGTTCCAGGAGGTGTCCATTGTGATTGGACTCCATGAAGCTTCAAGTAATCCAAAAATTCTTTACTTAAGTATTCACCTCCTCGATCTGATCGAAGGGTCTTGATACTTGTTTCAAGTTGCTTCTCTACTTCTGACTTGTACTCCTTGAATTTCTCAAAAGATTCAGACTTGTGTTTCATAAGATACACATGCCCAAACCTTGTGAATCGTTTGTAAAAGTGATGAAGTAAGTGAAGCCTCCCTTAGCTTGAGTTGAAAATGGCCCACATACATCAGTATAGACCAACTCAAGTACCTCTTTGGCTCGCACCCCTTTCCCAGAAAGTGGCTTGTTCGTCATCTTTCCTCTCAAGAAGATTCATATTTACCATAGGACTCCAAGTCAAATGGTTCTAGATAGTCTAACTTTCTTAATCTTGCTATCATTGATTCATTGATGTGACCAAGTCTACAGTGCCATAAGTAGGTGGGGTTTCTTGGATTACTTATCTTAGCTCATTTGTTTTGCATATTGAAAATTTCACGACTACAGTTTAGAGCATATAAATCATCTACAAGCGGAGCATTTCCATAAACAAAACAATTAAAAGACAATACATAACTGTCATTGGCAATAAATGAGGAAAACCACTTAATGTCTAACACTGGGATAGAAATAATATTCCTCGTCAATGAGGGAACAAAATAACAATTATTTAGTTCTAAACAAAAGCCTAAAGGTAAATCTAGTCTATAAGTTCTCACGCGTTCAGCATCCACTTGTGCTCCATTTCCAACGCGCAGATCTACCTCACAAGGTCCAACATTTCTGCTGTCAATCAGACCCTGCACATTATTACAAATGTATGAGCCACATGCGGTATCAAATACCCAGTAGTGAGAGTTATTTATAGACATATTTATCTCAATGACAAACATACCTTGTCCAGTAGAGCCAGGAGCACCTAGTGCTTTGCCTCCTCCTGGAGTTGTGCAGTCCTTCTTCCATTTCCCCTTCTTCTTACAGTTGAGGAACACATCTGAAGCTACCTTTGCCTTCTTCTGAACACCTCCTCTAGGTTTCATAACTGTAGGTGTAACAACTGTCTTACCCTTCTTCTTCTGCATGTTCTTACCCTTTGGTTTGAACTTGCTAGAAGAGCCCACCATGCCTTTAGAGGTAGATAATTCAAAGGTCTTTAACATGTTGTGAAGCTCTGGAATACTTGCCTTGGTTCCATTCATATTGAAGTTCATAATGAAATTCTCAAATGAACCAGGAAGTGAATTCAAGATCAGGTTGACAAAGACATTTATAGGCAGCTTCGTTCCAATCGAAGCCAACCTTTCTATCCGCCCAACCATCTTCAGAACATGCGCTGACACTTGACCCCCATCGTTCAGCTTACACTTGAAAAGGTCCTTCAACAGTTCATACTATATTGTCTGAGACTGTGAGTCACAGAGACTCTTCAAGTGTTCTGGCATTTCGTTGGGGCTCATGTTTTCATGTTGCCTCTGTAACTCAAGGTCATGGAGGAAAACATTACACATTGTTCTGAGGTAGCATCGTCTAGATGTTTCTGATAAGCCACCTTGTCAAATAGGGCATACTCAGCAGAATCTTCAGCAGGGACTGTGGGGAACACTGTGTCTAACACGTACTCAATTCTTAGTCTTAAAACCAATAGCAGATTTCTTAACCAATCAGGGTAATTTGATGCAGTCAGCTTGTTTGTTTAGACCAATATTTTCAGTGATAGATTCGACATTTTGTATAAACTGAAGATATAGATAGACTTGAAATTAAACTCTAATATAATTTCTATTGAACACATTCGTTAACTAATTAACATGTCCTTTAGTTTAATTAACTCACATTATTTTAACATACTCTTCAACCCAGGGAAGAATATAGACTCATATCAAATATGGTCATAATGGGCCATGATCTAGGTTCATGCTATCTCCGCGTTTGCTGTGGATGATAACTTCAACAACACAACCTGGTAGGTCTCTAAACCAATGACAAATAATTTGTAACTCATATTTGACCGAATGTTCTAAACAATCAATCTGCGTCCCTCGGCTCGTCCGACACTGTGGCGCCAAGACAGCCTAGCAAGTCAACCCCGTTATGCGACTGCAATTATGTATCTAAGTGAGTTTTGTCTTATAGAGCAAACACTGTGGTGTAAATACTCATAAAGGTTTATCACTCACTTCTACATTTAACATGCATCTATGAAAGAGTCTGAGTCCTCGTAGACTTAGAGCAAATGATGTGGCATAAATACTCATCTCGCCAAAAAGGATTTTGCACTACAATCAATTATAACGGACGACGCGTTCATTTCAAATGAGACTTGTATTAAAATTTTAGGGAACATTTTAATTCAGGATTTTAACCAAGATCAACTCTAGTATGCTATATCAAATATAACATCTTAATTATCATGCAAAGTCTATTAAGCACTTATTGGGTACCGTCTGCCCAAGCATGATATTAAGCGGTTTAAACACATATTGGGAGCCGCCTAACCAGGCAGTTATTTAGGGGCGTTATTCTAGTAATTTAAATGACAATCATCTAGCACATAAACAATATACTTATCAAATATATTGTATAATAATAATCATGGGTTAAATATTCTGAATTTTTTTCGGACCGATGGGGCCGCGGCGCTAATCATTAGAGCCGCAGCGCCAATGAGGCAGAAACTGAATTTCTGCTTCTGCAATGCATTAGCGTCGTGGCACTTGCAAGGCAGAAAACTTCGGCTTATATTAGGGCCGCGACGCTCCACCATGGAGTCGCGACGCCTAATGTCCAGAAAGTCAGGAATTAAAAAAATGAAGCATTACAGCCGCGACGCTCCACCATTGAGATGCGGCGCTTCCTTGAAACCTTAGCAAGCGCCGCGTTGCCCTACTGTAGGGCCACAACGCCGACGTCCTGACTAAACATTTATGTTTTGATTTTTCAAAATCGTTCGAGCCTTAAATCCAATTTAGGGACCAAATCACAGATCTTTTATCATCACCCACCATTATCAATAACGCACATATCGACCATCATCCTTTCTTTGCCGTGCACCGTGCAATGAGCCGGATATCCGCACTTTTGGCTTAGTTCGAGTTAGAGCGAAATGACTTCCTCGAGTTAGCGTAGGAGATAATTTAGGGTGACATAAAAAAGTCTACTTTGTTCTGTCAAGATTTATAGGATTTCAAGAAGCCTTGTTTTAATCCAATTTTATGTTTAACCCATATTATTATGTTATTCAATTTGTTATATAACCATTGAACCAGCCTGAGCTTTGATGCCACTGTAGGGTTTTGTTGGGTTCAAAACATATAAGTAGGCACAACAGAAGTTTAAAATTTTGTTCTACTTACCCCAACATTTCTTCGGGTATGGTTATATGACAATTGAAATCCTGTAACATAAAACATGGATACTTACAGGTTGTATTATCTGGAGTCTTTACTTAGGGATTACACGCGGATGTCCCTTCGACTGCAAGCACAATGCTACGGTGTATTCCTCTGTCAAGAAAGCCAGGAAATCTTGGCAGAGGTTTGAGAGAGTTTTATCCTAGACTCTAAGTCTAGAATTGTTTATGATAATTGGTGTGTATAACTTATGGGGTTTAGTGTTGTTTATATAGGGAGGATTAGGTCACAAATCAGATTAGGGTTGGGCTCTAAGCCTGGCCCAAAAATTGAGGTGCAGTGGGCGATCGACCGGGCACACAATGGTTGTTAGCCGCGCACCTTACGTGAAATTATGTTTCCCGTTTTCATTTAATATATATATTCAGCACATTAAATCCAAAATCTAATTTTGATTTAATTAAATAATCTCCATCTAATAGAAATTATCTCATAGTTATTATTATTTTAAATATCTCGATTCCAAATCGAATATTTAATACTTTCTCAATACACCCTTAGATCGAAAAGACTCCACGTATGTTTTTACATTGACATTACACTATTTATATTAAACAATACACCCTCTAGTACTACTTTTATTACATTACACTATTTATATTAAACAAAGCTTAATTAATATGCATCAACAAGCTGAAATTAACCCAAAATTTAAACATAAAATAGAAAGAAATTAAAAAAGAAATCAACAAACCAAAATGGTAAAGAAAATCCGGACCCGGATCCATTTCTGACGGATCGGATCTGGATCTGGATCTTGTATTTGAAATCCGTATCCGATCCAGATCCGACTCGTGAATTCGTTTTTTTATTAAATATATTCATAACCTAGAATGTAATTTTATAAGTATTTTCTTAAAATTGCTAAGCACATCCTTGCAAGTTTAATTCTCAAAACAAGTTTAATTTATCCCCGCGTTAACTCAAAAACCCAAAAATAAATAGGTAACTTCGATAATAAAATCAATGTTATATTAGTGAATGACTAACATCTCCATAGACAAGTAGTTAAAATTATAGTCACTTCATTTGTGAAGATTCCAAACACATGCAAGTTCTGCATTGTGAAATACTAGTCAACATTTTCCACAACTATTGTCATTGTCCAACATTTTCAATTAATAGCTCACAATCAAAACGAGACAACGAACAAAATATCTCATATGAACATTTCAAAATTGAAACACAATAAACTGTTAGCTAAGTAAAAATCATTTGTCAGTTTTAAAAAAATTCTTAGCAATGTTACATTTTTAGCAAGACAAATTTTTTTACATGTGCATTCAGATCCGATCCGTGGACCCGGTGAATTCGATGGATCCGGATTTGGATTTGATTTTTATGGACCCAACGGATCTGGATCCGAATCTGAATTCAGGTATGAAAATCGGATATGGATCTGGATCTAGGATCCTATCCGATCCAGATCCGATCTGTTGCCATCCCTAGATAGGATTTGCCACCACAGTAGATTGGATGGAACATGTTCATCAATTAAAGCCATTAATGTGGAAAACGCAATCATATAGGGATTAATTTACAAAGATCGAGGCACTTTGGGACAAATATCTCATTTTTATTTTAATCCCTCAATGGAGAGATGGATGCGATACCTTGCTTGCAGGTCAAAGAACAGCTTCCCTTTAGGCGCCGCTATAACTTTTTGCTATTGACTTTTGTCATATCACTAATCACTACTACTACTAATGTTGTCTAAACAATCATGTTTTTATCAAATGTTTAATCCAATATCTCCTACTTTATTAGAATAACATAAAGTTCCACCTTTTGCTAGGGTCGTGCTTTTGCTTTGTTTGTGGAACGAGTACTCTCGAGTCTAGTGGTGTCAACTCAATTGTACCTTTGAATTTATGTGACGAGTCTAGTATGGTGGTGTCAACTTAATTATACCTCTGAATTTATGTGATATACTTTTATAGGCAAACTCCCTCCGCAATTTCTGATCGATTCTTGATTCTTGAGCATGTAGGTGATTAGGTGGCAGTTGAAAAAGCTGTCTGAAAGCTTGACGGACATTTTTTCATAATCACACGAATATTATATCATATTTAATATCACAAATTTTAAAATATTTATAATCACATATATACTATGACATATTTAAGATTATAAATTTTTATTTTGTTAAATTTCATATCAATTCAAATTATATCACATATAATCGGAAGTCTCTATTGTTATTGTGGCCGAGGTTCTAACATAAATTTCCTCCCAGTAGAGAGTAACCATTGCTATGCAAAAATCTACGAGGCTCCTTAATTGTGCATGCAGATGGACTGAAACTGTGAAACATAGAACCAACAATGTGGTGGAGGCTGAGGTTTAGTCTTTCCCCGAGAAAGAGACTTGGCAAAAAATATTCTCAAGCACTCCCATTTTTTTTAGTATTCTCAAGCACTAGTCATTTTTTTTCCCTACGACAATAAAATTTGTGACCTAAAATTAAATTTTAACAAAACTTAAATATATTTAATATAATTTTTTTTCCTTTTTTCTTTTAAAATTTTAAACCAATCCCCCCTCCTTGGCCCCTTTTGTCCTCCGTAGTCCTAATTTGACCACCAGACTTTGTATTCTTCTTCAAAGGTCAATATCTCTGTTTGACTCTTTACGTCGTTGTAAATTACAATTTGTGTAAAGGGTAAAGGGTGGCGGTTATGGCTTTCTCCGGTGGTCTATTGCGTTGCTGCCGAGGAATTACAGTATTTTTGGCACTTGGGTATACGTATAATTTTACTTAGTATTTTTAAAAAGTGAGTGACACGTGTCACAACATAATTGACGCATTGAACAAAAAGTGATCAAACACCGAAGAGCTATGTATTAGATACATGATACATCTGAAAAAGTTCCCGGTGAAGGAGAAGTGTATAAGGAGATTGTCAGGGGGATATTTAAGCCTAATTACATACTCCATTATGGTAAATAAGAGTGCATAAAACTTTATTTTGTTATTTACGTGGCACACTTTTATTTTTAATATGTCTTAAAAAGTAGGTCAACTTTTTATATTCACCATTTTACATTTAAAAATTAATTAACTTTAAAATTTCTATTTTTTGTTTCTATTTTATCCTTTATAAAATGATGTATAGTAATTTTTTGGGACTATTGCCCCTATTTTGTGGTGGTCTTTCATTTTTGTCCTTCAAATGATTTTATGTCTCTTTAAGAATTTAGCATAACTTATATTGGATTCTTTAAATAACTTATGCCCCAATAAACATAAATTTTGTTTGAGGGGCAAAAATTAAAGACCAATCCATTTGAAGGCAAAACCGTGCAATTATTAGATTGGAGCCTCAAATTTTTTGGGAATTCACACAAATTCCCCACTTTTGGATGGTCTTTAATTTTTATCCCTTAAATTGGAAATTTTTAATTTTTTTCTTTTGCCTAAAAAACTTTAGGTTTTGGATTCGAACTTCAACTCAGTAAAAAATTTAAAAAATAAATTCGCAAGACATACTTTGTCTTGCGAAATCCAAACTCTGCTTTGCGATTTTTTTAATTTTTTTTACTGAACGGGAGTTCGAACTCGAAACCTCAGGTCATTTTCAATCACTTTTTTAAGCGAAAAGCAAAAATTAAAGACCAATAATTTTAGGGGCATAAATTAAAGACTAGTGCCTTTAAAGGAAAATTCGCGCAAAAAAAGTGAATTTTTTAGGCCTTATTCATGGGCTTCACTTGCTTGGATGTAGCAGCTGGCCCGAGTTAAAATGATCGGTAATAATATGTACTATTCTCTATAATAAATTAAGGGTGGCCATTGGGATGTGATGGGACGGGACGAGATTTGAGGGGACGGGGTGGGTGGTCGGGATCGGGAACATCCCGCCGGAAGAGGGGACGGGACGGGTCGGATCGGGTAGGGGGATTTAAATTTTTTTAGACCCGTAATTTAAAAAAATATATTTAAATACTTAAATAATTGAACAAGATAGTGAATAAAAATATCTCAAGGCTGTTTTTGTGCCTCTTCTATTTTTATTTTTTTTTTGTAATACAATTTAAAAATTGCAACTTTGTTTCGTAGTTCAAAAGTTGCAAATCACATAGTAAAATTGCCATTAAAAAATTTACATATTCAACCATACTTTTTCTAATTTCCTCACTTGGTCGGGGACACTATGTGAACCTTGTCCTAACTCAAAAGGTATTTGCACACCCGATTTTTCAACCAAGTATTAGTTATACCTTGCTTTGTGAGAGTTTTCTACATGTCTCATTAAACCTCCTGTCCCACCTTGACCTTTTTCAGTTTTAAATTTATAAACTTCGCGATAAATTTTACAAATAGCTAGTTGATTAGGAATGTCCCTATAAAAAAAATCTCATGCTGGTGATTTTAATTTTCATTGTTTTTGTCCTCGACTCATACTAAGGGGAATATGAGGCATTCCAGTTTCAGTTTTAGCCTGAGATTCAGTCTGAGCCTAATTTGGAGGTGCACTAGTGGGTGTGTTATCTAAATTATCTTCTAATTCATTTTCTAAATTAAAGTCTGTTTCAAATGCAGAATATACCTCATGATCTAATGGTTTATTAATATTAATATTAATATTAAAAAATCAATTTCATCTACAGGAGTGAAATCATCGTAATTAGGATTACTAGAAGATGCACCCTTACCCTTGTTACCCTTAGTACCTCTACTAGAAAACGTTCACTTCGTTCCATTATAATTATGCAAATAAATAATTAAAGTTAATGAAATTAAGTACGATAATTAAAATTAAGTAACAATAATAATTTAAAGAATGAACGAAGGTACCAAACGCCGACGTAACGTAGACGTGTAATCGAAGTTGAAAATTGAAACTTTATTCGATAATCCTCAAACTAGTTGCCAACTTCACTCCTAATTTTTGAACTTTGATAGAAATTAGCAAATAAAATATAATATTTAGTGTACAATCTAGACTTGTAGAGAGAGAGAATAAAGAGATGGTAGGAAGATTTGTGAGAAAAATAAAGAGGAAAGTGAGGTATTTATAGTTGAGAAATAGAGTTAAAGTATAAATATACTAACTTAGGGGTTACAAATAAATATTAAAGGGGTAGGGGGTTTATGGGTGGGTGGGGTAGGGGGGGGGGGAATGGTCGTTATTAGCCGTTGCCAACAGCTAAAATCAAAATTTGGCCGTTGTGCAACGACTATTTCTGCAGGGGGGGGTCGGGCCGGGGGGCGGGATGGAGCAGGATCGGGACGAGCCCTAGTCCCGTCCCGAGTTCGAATCCCGCTACCGACATATACCATCCCGATTGTTTTTTGCGGGGCGGGGAGGGTTGCGGGATGGGGCGGGATTGGGCCGTCCCGTCCCACTGGACACCCTTATAATAAACTTGATTTGGCAACATAAATAATTTTAAAAAGGATGTGTTTTTATAATTCATATAACTTTAGGAGTCGTTTGGTTAGTGGAATAAAGATAACAATCTTGAAATAAGTTACGAGATTATTTTATATCGTGTTTGGTTATAGTTATTAATTAATCTCTTGGAATTATTTTATTTCAACATTTATATTAAAATGATGAGAGTAACTATTCCATTTAAAAGGTGGGATAGCTAATCCCATAAAATATCATGGTCTATCTCATTCCGCATATCAAACGACCATTTACTACAAAAATCAATTGTATTATTAATAAATATATACTCACAAGTTAAGTCCTCGCCAAAATTAGCGTTGAGTCAACTTCAGTAGGAGATTTCAGAGTTAAAACTTAAAACAAAGCTAAAACACAGTCTGGATTTTGTTTTTATCTCAAGTTGATAAATTTCACTTATTCCGTCTACTTGAGCCAAGGGCTGGGCTGCTTAGTTAATATGGATGATGCACTGGTTATTTAGCAATTTTCTTTCATTGGCAAACTATTGGGGCGGAGCGAATCTTGAATTTATCCTTTCTGAATTTTAGAATAATAATTTCAGGCAATAATTATTTTGATACAAATTCACCGTGGACTTCTAACTCCGTATCATGTAAAGAATGAATTTTATGTTTAACTCATTCTCAAAAGCTAGCTTACGAGTTAGGATTGTCCAAATCCATATAAGGAGTGTCCATGTTTTCATTCCATTTCGGATGCAAGACTCTTAACAATAATAAAAGTTTACATGATTGAAAGAGTATTCAAATAAGGCACAGTAGTTGTTTATGAACCTTTCTCCTTAAAAATAGAAAAGAAGAAGCTGTTTATTTTGGAAAAAGTTTATTAGTAAGAGAGCTTGTTCCATTGCGATTTCAAATTTACAGAAGGAAGATGAAAAGTTAAAAAGAAATGCCCAAAATATGGAAAAAAAGTCCCCACGTATGTTTTTTCATTGACATTATGATTATGCTCTGTTTTCTATATCTCTCCAAGACAACCACAACCCATTGTTCTCATAATTCATAATTTTTGAATTCTCTACGGGGAATGTGATAGTACAGTAAAGTATGTCCAAAAGGTCCTACAAAGAGTACAAAACCCCATTCAAATTTAGACAAATGACCAAAGTACTTTGTATACAATACGGAGTAACTACTAGGAGGGTGTTTGGATTAAATTATCAACGACTTTTAATTTATAAACTAATTTTTAAAAGACCCTCTAGTACTACTTTTATTACATTACACTATTTATATTAAACAAAGCTTAATTAATATGCATCAACAAGCTGAAATTAACCCAAAATTTAAACATAAAATAGAAAGAAATTAAAAAAGAAATCAACAAACCAAAATGGTAAAGAAAATCCCATAGAGTGATTTTGAGTTTGTAAATGAAACATTTACTGATCAAGTGCATTAGGGCCACTGCAATAATTCAAAATATGATTCCAAACCCACTGTACCAAAAACCTTCTTCTCAATCCATTCATATTAAACGTAGCACCATCTTCTCCATTCAACATTTGGCCCGTATACGACCCGCCACCACCCGTACCATATATCCCTTCACAAAGATCCGCTATCTCCACTGGGAAACTCGGGTCCTGACCCGCATACCAAGCATTCACTAACGGGTTCGTTGATAACTCCGCAATCTCATGAGCTATCACACTTATCATCCCGTCGACACCAATGTCGTTGTTGGGTGACTTAACGGGTTTGAAACCCGGCATGTAATTGGGTACGGAAAACGGGTATGCACAAATACCCGGACACAGCTTAGCAGAGTTACCCACCCATGCGTACGGTAAAGTGTACCCGACAATAGACGGAAAAGTAAAGTAGTGGAACCCACATACGTTTTGGCAAAAATCCTGAACGTACACGTCATCAGAAGTGAGTAATAAGTAAAGCCCACTTTTCGGATTTAACGGTAACGAACGGGTACGTGCCGTAACGGCGGATTTTATAACGGATTGTACGGATAACCGGGTTAAGGATTTACCATGTGAGTAAAACCGGTCGTTTTTTTCGTTGCCGAGGTGGACATTACGGGAAATGTTGGCTCCGGTTTGATCAGTGTAAAGTTGAACCGTTTTCCACCAACCGGCAACCGACGGCGGTATAGAATTAACGGCGGAGAACGAGCTAATGAAATCGCGGATAATACGTTTTTGGGCTTTGGCCCATCGGCCGTACCAGATGGGATAGACAGTGATATTTGCAGTGAGAACTGGGCCCATGTGATATTTCAAATGGACAAACTCCGATGACCCTTCATATTTTTTGGACCCGCCATAGATTAACTCGGTGGTGTTTGGTTTCCGGTTGGGCCATGGACGCCATCCATTAACAGGTGAAGTAAATAAAAAGAATAAGAAAGCTCCGAGAAAACAAAAGAATGCCGGTACCGAAACTACCGGCCGGCGGTGAAGGGAAATGTGGGACATTTTAAAGACTAGCAGCTGAGAAGAGATACTAACAAGTGTGAGAGTGGAGTAAAGGTCATTTATATGCACAAATTATCACAAAAGATGAGTAAATTCAAGTAGGTAACTCGATTCGTTTTAAATTATTTCTCATGTCTCTCTTCTATACTCCACTTAAGAAAATATCTCCTGTGTCCATATTGATTTGTTTATATTTGACTTGGCATATCGCTTAAAATATACTAATAAATAAATCTAAATTTATTATATTATTTTTAATTATTATAAGTCATTTAATATTGATAAAATTAATTGGAGATAATTTAAAATATTAAAAATAAGAGTAAAATAAATACGAAATGATTAAATATCGTGATTTTTCAGTCTGAATAAATAATAGTGGACATCTGTTTTTGGTATGGCAGAATATTAAAAACGGAAAGGGAATGCTAATTAGGAAGAATTATAGGCTATTTTACCCTCATTTTATGTCTCAACATATAATTTTTCTCTATTAAATATTTATTTCTATTGAAGTGTTTGTAATCTTCAAATATTATTACTATTAAAAATTAAATAAAAATAATTATTTTTTACTTAAAATTTTAAAATGATAAATAATTTTAAATAAATATTTTTAAAAATAGTACGGATATTTGAGACGGAGACAACACAAATTTCTTTTGAATAGTAAGGGATTTGCTTTAGCTTTAGGGAGGTGGTAATGGATGACAGATGGATTCTTAAAAGTGTAGGCATAAGAGGTGGGACCTACAACGGTGAAGTGGGGCCCAAAAGGGACCTATATCAATGATGGTGATCGTCGTCATTTGATCTGACCATTTCTGATGAGCGATTAATATTTTCGTATCTAATTGCTAAGTTGCGCGGGAAACAGGATATGATCCCTTGAAAAGGGTATTTTGGGAATTTGAAAGTATTTAGCACGCCTTTTAATCGATGAATCGGCTATTGGGGATCACAGGGGTGGGTGTACCTTTTGTTTTGCTCTGGGAAGGCAAAAAAGGTTTGAAATGGAAATACCCAATGCAAACTAGGGCTGTCTAGTGGGCCGGGATGTCTCGATTCCGATCTGCCCCGTCCAAATCCTGCTGGGCAAATTACGGAATGGGGATTGTTATTATTCGGGTTTGAAATCGGGACGGGACTAGGGCTGATCCCGCCTATCTCGGTCCCGCCCCATCCTGCCCTGAGTCGTCCCGTCCCGCTCCGGCCCGTCTCGTTTGCAGAATGTAACCGTTGCACAAATGATCATTTGCAATTATACCGTTGGCAGCGACTAGAAACGGTCATTTTGGCCCCCCAACACCCCATAAACCCCCTATCCCCTTAATATTTATTTTAACATCTAAGTTAGTATATTTACACATTAACCATATTTGTCAATTATAAATACCTAATTTTCCTCTTCATTTTTCTCACAAATCTTTCTACCATCTCTCTAATCTCTCCCTCTCCCTCTCTCACTCTCTCTCTCTCTCTCTCTCTCTCTCTCTCTCTCTCTCTCTCTCTCTCTCTCTCTCTCTCTCTCTCTCTCTCTCTCTCTCTCTAAGTCTAAATTGCACACAAAATATTATATTTTATTTTCTAATTTCTATCAAAGTTCAAAAATTGGGAGTGAAGTTGGCAACTAGCTTGAGGATCAATGAGCAAAGTTTCAATTTTCAACCTCGATTACACGTCGACGTTACGTTGACTTTTGGTACACTCATTCCTTCTTTTATTTAAATTATTATTGTTTAATTTTAATTATCGTACTTAATTTTTTAACTTTAATTCTTTATTGGCATAATTATAATGGAACAAGGTGGACGTTTTTCTGATAAAGGTAGTAGGGGTAACATGGTAAGGGTGCATCTTCTAGTAATCCTAATTATGATAATTTCACTCATGTAGATGAAACTGAACTTTTTAATGTTGATATTAATATACCATTAGATCATGAGATATATTCTGCATCTGAATCAGACTATGATTTAGAAAATGAATTAGAAAATAATTTAGATAACACAGCCACTAGTGCAACTCCACCTCAAGCTCAGACTGAAACTGGAATCCCTCTTATTCTCCCTAGTATGAGAAGAGGCCCAAAACAACGAAAATTAAAATCACATGCATGAGATTTTTTGAAAGGGACATTCCTAATCAACTAGCTATTTGTAAAATTTGTCGCGAAGTTTATAAATTTAAAACTGGAAAAATGTCAAGGTGGGACAAGAGGTTTAATGAGACATGTGTAAAAGGATCACAAAGCAAGGTATAACCAATACTTGACTGAAAAAGCGGGTGTGCAAATGCCTTCTGAGTCGGGACAATGTTCACATATTGTCTCCGACCAAGTACAGGGTCAAATTAATCCGATAACGGTGAAAGTTATAGGTCTGAAATATGATAAACACAAAGATCGGAAAAATTTAGCAAAATTAGTTGTTGTGGAGGGTTTGCCTTTTTCATTTCCTTCATCTCCTGATTTTATTCATTACATTCGAGAAACATATAATCCTGCTTTTAAAGGTTTTCCTAGATCAATTATTAGAAGATATGTTTTTAAATTTGCGCATGAATATCAACAATTTTTACGTTATGCATTGTATCATTTGAATGACAAAGTAGCTATCACTTCTGAAATATGCCGTAGTACTAATGATAATGATTATTTAATTGTTACATGTCATTGGATAGATCACAATTGGTCTATGCAAAAATGTATATTAGCATATAGATATATTGATGAAAGGCACACTAGAATTTTTATTTCAAGAAATATTCATGAAATTAGTGAATATTATGAAATTACTGATAAAATTATGACTATTACATTAGATAATGCTTCTTCTAATGATTATGTTGTAAACATTTTAAAAACTCGATGTACTCCATCTTTTCCCGATTTTTTTCATGTTAGATGTACATGTCATATTTATAACTTAGTTGTAAAGAATGACCTAAAACTTTTTAAAAACATCATTGATAAAGTACAATTTCTATCAACTTTATTTTTAAAGGTAATAAAATACAAAGACGCAAAGAGTAAAAAACTTGGCATGATTGTGGATTACCTTATAAAAAAATTTCAGAAGAAGTTGCAACTAGGTGAAATTCTTTGTATAAACAATTAGTTGTTGCTCACGAGTATAGAAGACCTATAACTTTATTATTTAACGCTCATAATCAAAATCCTTCGGATATGCTCGTAGATGATGATTGGATAAAATTTTGGAACTTATTGTATTTTTAGAGAATTTTTTTCTAGCTACTAAGGAATTTTCTGATATTTATATCCTACTATTTCATCTATGTTTTTTTATATAGCTCTAATATTTTTTTTATTTAATGAATATATGAAAAGATCAACTTACGCTCCAACTATTACAAAAATGTTTATAAAATTTAATTTTTTTTCCTATTCCCACTATTTATTTTATTGGTGTTGTCTTAAATTCTACTATTAAAGTAGACGGTTGTAATGCCATTATTGAAACGATTTATGAATGCCTAGAAATACTTCCAACAGAACCAACTAGAGAACCAACTAAAGAAGATGCTATCTCTAGCATACAAACACAATGCAAAACTATGTATATGTATTACCAAGAGCAAAGTGCAAATAATCAACTGGCTTCTATACCATCTTCTTCTACTTCACTTCAACTTTATAAAAAACACGTGGTTTCTGCTTCAAGTATTCAAGGCCTTCGAAATAGAATGCATAGTGGTTCAAGTGCTTCACAAATTAGCGAGTTTGATGTATATGTTTTGCAGGGTGTTGTACCGTTCGAATAAATTGCTAATGAAAATGGATGTGAAGACTTGCTGAAATGCTGGAGGGAGAATGAAAAGACATTTCCGACTCTATCAAATATGGCCCGAGATATGTTAAATATTCAAGCGTCATCTACAGCTTCTGAAAGCGCTTTTTCTGCTGGAAGGTTTCAAATAGGAGAGCACAGACACTCATTGGCGGGAGACAGTTTGAAGATTGCAGTTTTATTTAGAGATTGGATTAGAGCGGAGTGTAGAAAGTGCGGTCAACCAGAGATAGAAGATGACTATTACAACGAAATCTTATCCGAGGGAGCAGGAAGCGACGTTGAACAATTTGACCCACAAATTCCAATTCTAACAGAAGATCCCAAGAGATTGTCAGAAAATTAGAAAAAATATGGTTGCATATGTAATTTTTTTTCCATAAACATAAAACCCCTACAAGTTGTGAAAATCATCAAAACTTTTCCAATTCTTATACGATCTTACCAAATGAACAAATCATAGTTCATACCAAAATTAATATGCTACTAGAAGACCTTTCTAAAAATACAACATCTATTGATCGAACTTTAGTTCAATAAAAAAAATTAAACATGAGTTCTAGAAGTAAATTTAGTTGGTAAATAGTTGATAAAGGTAAATTCTGTTATAAATATACTACCAACTTGCAAATTTTTTATATATTTGATATTAATGGTTGATAAACATGATTGGTAAATATATCTAACAACTTATGAGTTTTTTTTTACAAATATAAACTTATAGGTCAAGTATTACATTTTGAAAAAAATCGAAATCATGATTTGGAATATCAAATTATGTTTTTTTGGAGAATTTGAGATATGAAGTTAAAGTAAGAATTTTGTGCAAATTTTATAAACAAATGCTGATGTGAAATCATGATTTCGTATCACATGACCAAACATCTACTCTGTGTTTATATCAAATCAATCAATTTATGTTTATCAATCAATTTTAAGTTTAGTAGTTAAAAATAAAATTATGTACTATTCTCTATCCCAAATTATGTATTAGTTCATATTTCAAGAACTAAATCTTTTATATTTGATCATGAATTGGGACACATAATTTTTATATTTTAAAATAAATTTATATATTTGAAACTATATACAAAGTATTATATATCATAATAATTAATAATTTAAAATATCTTAAAAGACATATAAAAATTATTGCAAAAAAACTAGTTTAACTCTCAACATTCAAACAACATCACAAAATTAAGACGAAGGGAGTATAAGTTAATTATAATTAAGTGATAAATATTTGTACGAGATGCATTTATTTTGTATCCATTGATTTAGCATAAATATAAAGCATACATAAATTTTTATCAATAAAAATGCTCGTGGATAAAAAGGAATAGGTCAGGGTAAAACATGTTAAGCCGTAGAACATTTCATGAGCTTTTTCAGCTTTGACTAATTCCGTCTTTTTTTAGTAGATCTTCTTCTTCAAAATTAGTAGGACCAGATTAGAGATTTAAATGTAATAAATTCGACTTTTATTTTTATTATTGAACTCGTTATACCTTTATAGCTATAAATTCAAAATATAGAAAAGGATAATTGAGGTTCAAAAGGTGGAAGAAGAGATATTTTTAATTCTGAAAAGTAACATTAAAGGTAATTGAAATCCAATAAATGAAAGGAGGACAAACTTAAATCATTTCTGGTATGTTAGGAGAATTTTTTAAAATCATTTATTATTTAAAATATAATAAAAATTGAAATTTCAGTAATTTTATACATATATGTTTCATACTCCATATCGAGACAAGTTAAGGTCAATTGAACTCAATACTCTCCATCGATCACAGGAAAATGCGTACGCAAAATTTATGCAAAAATATTGGCATATAAGTTACAATAATTGGACTTTTTTTTGGTAAATCCAAGATTTCACTGCATAAATTAACTTAGTGCAGTAGCCAGGATGTTGTTCCGACCACAATCAACAGAATTGTTAGCAATTACAACTTCATCCGGAGCATTGCTCTGGAAATGTCTAACTGTAATATTTGCAATTACACAATGTAAGTTAGCAATAGATCTGTTAAAAGAAGTTCCTTCCATGTCTGCACAAAAACTTGTAGCTGCATACATGGGAGAAACTGCCAGAATGTTGTTTCTAACAAAAACCTGCTCCTTTGCTCCTCTCCTTGCCTGGCTAGAGCATCAGCGACTGTGATAGATGTGTCTGATTGCTGGTCTTCCCAACCTCTCCATCAAGATTCTGCATTAAGAAATTAGGGGATTATAAGTATCATAACTCTGCTCAAGTATAATTATTACCTCAATAGAGTCACATTCAAATTCCAATGGCATTAGTCTTTGATCTCATGCTAAGAATAGTCCCTACAGTAGAGTCATTACTTCACAAATGATGCAAGATGAAATGGGTAAACCTTTAGTGAAGCCAACGATCCAATTCCCACTGTTGTTTCTGATTACCCCACCAATTCATCCTATCCCAGAACAGTCTAGGTAGGAGTCATCAATGTTAAGCTTGTAGAATCCCATTTCAGGGGGGTTCCATTTCATGCTGATGGCGATTCTTTTGCTGAGAGATTGGGGAGTTTGGATAAGCATGATGTATTCTAGGGCACTGTTGAGTGTCCTTGAAACTGGTGTGGTGCATTAGATTATTGAATTGGTTTATGTTTTTGTTAAGCCAGATAGACCAGAGGCAAAAGAGGATGAGCTCCCTCCATTTGATGAGGTAATTGTACTGATTGTTTAATTTTATGATCTTCCATGTGTTATGCAAGTTATCAGGGTCAAAATTGATCAAGTTGCCATTGTTGGTGGCGGAAGCTTTGCTGCACACTTCAGCCCAGAATGAGACTGTGACGCCCCGAATCATGACCTGGGCGTAACACGACACTCGATGCTAGACTGCATGTGACCGAGCGAACCACATGACTTGTTGAATCAACATAGGCATCAAAATCATGAAATGATAATTTAAAATATATAAAACTGAATAATGTAATTATAGTATGAAAGTATAATTGCGGAAACAATCTGAAAATGTAATAAGTATGAATAATTGACATGACATGCTAAACTAGTCTATGAAACCTCTAAACATGAGTCTGACTGCTAAAACTGTTTACCAGAACAAGGCCCTGTCATACCTTTGATGCATAACTTGATATGTAAAATAAATAGACTAACACCCGAATGAGATGGGGCTCATCAATAGCTGAGATGGTAGAAATCCTAGCGAACTGATCAGTTGTCCTCAAACTCCGTTGTCCTGAAACTCCGTACCTGCATCATGAAGTGCACGTCCCGGGCAAAAAGGGCGTAAGTACATTTGAGTTGTACTGTACGTAAAGCAATTGAATGAATAAGTAGACACATGAAATAATAAGAACTGAAACAGTAACATGAGCATGAACATGTATAATATATGACATGAATATGATAAAACATGATAAATCATTTTAAATGGGAGAGCTTTAGTATAACCGACATGTAACCACCATGTGAGGACGTGACATTTGATCTCTGCCCGATCAGCTTAGCCATCTCATACCTTGTTGAGGTACAAGACATGAACATGACATAAATGGATCTAATAACCCGCGATGGGTAACATGAAGGAATCGTCCTAACTAGGCTGAGTGATCCTTATCCTATGTTGGCATACATAGTTCAGGTATTAAACTTTCTCGGTAATCTATGCAACTCTCAAAACATGAACATGGATATAGTTGGCTTAGAAGCCCCTGAATTTTATAAACATGACTTGTAAACATTATTTGTAAGTATAAAGTATATCATGTTAATAGATACATAATATAACTCGTATGAAGCATGGAAACATGAAAAATCCATAGGATAGAAAGATACTGATTCATGACTTGTATTTAAGAACCCATGAAGTTTAATTTATGGGTGTTCATGGATTACAGATGAATTCATGATAGTCATAGTGACATATCAAGAATACAATAATGAATTAGTAATACAAACATGGTATATCATAATTCATGTAATTTATTAGGGTCATCATGAATTATAATAAAAATCCTAAACTTGTGGAATTTTGTGTTTCATAGATAAACGTGGCATAGGAAAGAACAATGATGTTCTCACACGTGGATAGAAGCTCTACATATCTTATTCGCTCTTAATCTTGTAATAAAAATCTTAACTTGATGAAGAACTCTTAAAGCTTGAACTTTAATCCCTTAAGTTGGGTTTTCTTGAACACCCTAGGTTAAGAATCAATGATTTCACTTAGAACTTGAGTATACATGGTTAGAATCGTGTGTAAATACATGGAAAAGACTTACCTTGAGCTACGAGGATGGTGGGAGGAGAAGAACTTCATGTTAGGGCTTGGAGAATGGAGAATGAATTAAAAAGACTGAAAATCGCAAATATATACTGTTCAGCCGTCGGGGGTTTAACGGTGGATTTCACGGTCCATACATATATGTATGGTGAAAAGTACAGATTGTATAATTTGTACAGTTAGTATAAAAATGGACGTAACAGTGTTGTCAATTTCCAGTAAGCAATAAAAATATGGGGGTCACCCTACGGTATAAAAGGGCGGTCCGTACAAAATTCTACGATGGGAAGAATGGGCCGTACAACTTGTACGATCCATCAAAGACATCATATTTTATTGGTTTTCAATGGTCTTTGTACGGTGCAACTTCAATGGCCCATACAATTTTGTACGGTTCGTACAAGTCTTGGCGTACAACTCATGAATCACTGATCTGAAATGAATTTTAACTTCACACTCCTTGTCTTGGTTTTCTAAACTCCTGAATCATGAAAAAGGCTTATTTTGAAAGTACGAGGTGTTATAGAGACTGAAATGTGACATTCAAAAAAGATATGGTTTATGGACTCATTTTGGGCATTGCAAGTGTAGCATGTATTAGAAATGTCTAAACCTATTGAAGATAGGAAGTTGTTTGTGGGCAATCTCATATGGTGGAAGTTGACAAAGAATTTTATCTTGTTAGGTGCACTCAACTTCCATATCTAGTTAAAATCTTTATTAGTGCCTTGCTGCCCAATTCTACTATCAGTATCGGCAATTCCATAAGCAGATTTAGTAGAGAACTTACCATTGCTGTTGAGTTTCCAAGCAATATTGTCCTCTCTATTAGAAGGAAGAAATGAAAGTGTTTTGGATGACATCCATAACTTTAACTGGAAGGGTGAAGGGAATGTTTTCCAGGTGCCAACTGTTATCAAAGAAAATGTTAGCAATTTTCCAGTTCTCAAGGTTGAGGGGAATTGGTCCTAAGATGGAGCTCCTGATGGTTCCAATGCTAGGAATCCAGTTGATGTACCAGAAGTTTGTCCCCTTACCATTGTGGATGATGTTGGTTATTCATTTATTACAAATATTCCACCCTTGTAAGATTGCCTTCTATGGTCTAGACTTAATCACTCTAGGATTTTGGCTAGCTTTGCAGTGCCCATGTTGAGCTGGGTTTTTTTAAGAGTAATTCAAGGCTGGCCAGGAGGGCCTTGTTCTTTGTTTCTGTTTTTGGATTCCTAAATCACCTTTGCATTTAGGGAGAGTTACGGTATCCCAACCCAGTAAGTGCATCTTTTTCTTAATGGATGTAGTTCCCCATATGAAGTTCCTGAGGGATTTGTTAATATGCTTTGTGACAGTTGATGAAAGGGAAATGTATTGCATTGTATGATTTGGGATACTACTTAGGGTAGCTTTGGCTAAAGTAGTTCTCCCAGTAATGTTCATGAACTTAATTTTCCAACCAGCCATTTTGTTATTGAGATTGTCCATGATCAATTGGAAATCAGAGTTAGTGGGGGCATTATAGAAGATGGATAACCCTAGGTATTTTCCAAAGTTGTTGGTTTGCCTAATACTCATCATAATGGAAATGTCCCTCTTTTTCTCAGTGGTGGTGTTGTGTGAGAACACCACTTTGGACTTGGATAAATTGATTTTTTGGCCTGTTTATCACTGAACTTAGCCAATGTGTTAATGATAGAGTCAAAATTCCTATTTTTGGCCTGGGAAAAAAGGTTTAAGTCATCTGCAAAGGGGAGGTGGTAGATCTTTGGTCCACCCCTGCTGATGGATATGAGAGTCCAGTTCTTTTAAGTGACTTCAGAATCAATGTTCCTTGAGAGGAGTTCCATGCAAAGTATGAAGATGTATGGAGAGATAGGGTCCTATTGTCTGATGCCCCTGGTGGGCAAAAAAGGTATGGTCTTTCCGCTATTTACCAACACTGAGATAGAGCTAGTGCTGATGCAGGAAAGGATGTGTTTGGATAGATCTCAGGGAATTCAAAGAAGGAGATAATTTTTCTTATGAATGATCATTCAATTCTATCAAAAGCTTTTCAAGGTCAATTTTAAGGATCATAATACTTTTCCTACCTTTCATGTGCTTGAGTTAGGTGATATACTCCTAAACAATGATGGCATTATCAGAAGCTCTCCTATTAGACATGAAGCTTACCTGACTTAGCTTAACGATGATAGGCAGGTAGGGCTTGATTCTATTAACAATTATTTTGGTAATCAGCTTATACATGGTATTGCATAGCCCAATGGGCCTGAAGTTCTTAAGAATGAAAGCATCAGGTGTTTTGGGATAAGACAAAGGTAGGTGGAGTTAATATCAGGGTCCATGAAATCAGATGAGAAAGTGTTGTGGAAAAAGGAGGTAGCTTGGCTTTTGACTAGTTCCCAATACTTTTGATAAAACAGGAGGTAAAGCCCATCAAGGCCGGGAGATTTTTTAGGCTTAAAGGAAAAGAGCTGCTTAATTTATACATCTCTAAGACGGGTTGAGAGGCTGGTTTTGGCTTCAAAACTAAGGGTACCATGTCTAGGGTGTTACGCCTTGTAGTTTTATGTTTCGTCGCATTATCGATTGATACTGACATTCCAGGAAGATATGTGACCTTACGGAAGGATTGTGAGGGTTTATTGGTTGTCTATGGAAGTATTGGAGTGTATAGAAGTTAAACGAATCGAAGAAATTATGTTTCGATGAAAATTTATAGAATTTCAATTTGGCGGCCAAAAGGACGGACCATATAAAATTGTACGTACCATAAAAATAGGGCCCTCACCGTACTTTTAGAGGTCAGATTGTACGGTCCAAAATGACAGACCGTACAAAAATGTATGAACCGTCAATTTGGTCAGTAGCCGACCTTACTTCGGTTTTAAATGATTTTAAGGCCATTTTGGTCCTCTTTCGACCAAACACCATCCTCTCTCTTTCTCTCTCTCTCTCTCTTCCTCTCTCTCAAACCCTCCAAACAGATTTTCATGGTTTCAAAGTGATTTCAAGTTGATTACACCCTAATTCTACATCAAAAGCTAGGATAAGTGAAGGAGAATGCTTCCATGAAGTTGCTATACAATTGAGGGTTGTTCTTGGTGGATGAGGAGACTTGGTAAAAAGTTATACTTGTTGTGTAAGGTAAGATTTATACTCCATTTCTTGTGCTTAAGCTTATTCACGTGTTAGTTAAGTGTTTGGATGAAAAATCTATGAGTTAGCACTTTATTTTACAAAGGGATGTTAGGGTTTGTTGTTGGGATGTTTGGAGGTTAAAAATATGACTAGTTATGACTGAAAATTATGGGATGTGATTATGTTGAAGATGTTGTTGTTGTGCTTGTCTAAGTGGTGATCTTGATAATGAAATTATAAAACTAGAAGGAGGAATGGCTAGAAAACATGTAAATGTTGTTCTTAATTTATGTTGGGATGTTAGATTAAAGTTAAGCTTAGTATTAAGTCACCGAATCTTGTTTATAGTTGACGGAGGAGGAAAGGAAGCTAGAAAGAGCTATGGATATTACTCTAATATTGAATTAACGTTATCAAAGGGTATTAGAATAAGCATGTCAAGTGTTTGATGAAGTATCATAATAAAACCATCTTTAGTTTATCAACCCAATCTTGACCTGAATTGTCTCTAATACGTAGGATATCATTCGAAGGGCTGCCAGAAAATATCAAGCTAGCATTGTTCAAGCAACAAAGGTATGTTAAGGCTCACCCTTTCTTTCTGTTGGCATGATCTACGAAGAAACTTAACTATAATGAGGTCACTTTCAAAAGGAAGTCTATTTTTGAGATTAAAACTTGTGAACCTCATTGTCTCATATTGTTATAGTTCATGACTCTTATGGTCCTTTGTCGGGATCACTTCCCTCCTTGATAGCATCTTGAATCTTATGTATTCTTATGATCCTTGTTGACTCTCAAATTTTTGATACATACATAATTACATAACCATAATCGGAGGATAACGACCTTAAGTCACTCCGATTGAATTCATAAGGCCATTCAGAGTCATTTCCTGCATTACACTTATATATATGTATTTATTTTTTTACCGAGCCGCGCTATAGTCGGTCGGGTACGATGCTTATATGCGCACACCATTGCAGTTGGTTTTGACATCACTGAGTCACATATCTGGGTCGGGTATGACCGAGTCCTCTATGAAGCCGGGTACGATATGATATGACATGATTTGACCCACAAAGTGTCATAGTATTATATTATATATATATATATATATATATATATGGCCTAGATGAGTGGCTTGATTTTTATAGACATGCATATATATCCATGATTATAACAGGGTGTGCCCTCAGAGGCTATTTATGAGTTTCAGGTTGACTTCTATACTCTTCCTTCGTATTTCATTCTTTACTTACATATTACCTGCCTTACATATTCAATACATCTTTCGTACTGATGTCCCTTTCTAGGCCACTACATTTCATGCCTGCAGGTACATATATAGATGCAAATGTTTCTTCATAGTAGATGACATGACTCAGCTGAAGGTCGTCACACTCCTTTTTTTCGGAGTCATCTAGTGAGCTGATAGGTATGATGTTGTATATAGTTAGGTATGGCGGGGCCCTATCCCAACCAGATATTGTTGATGTACTCTCTAGAGGCTTGTAGACATTCGTATTATGTATTATGGTCTTGTGTGGCCTTGTCGGCCTCTTTAGTAGACTTATGGTGTTCATGTCGGCCTTTTTGTCCTTGGTGTATATATAAATGTCTAGATTGAGCCTTTTCTGCATGCATGGGATTGTGTCTTTGTTTAGAGAATAATTTATCAAAGGCCTTGTCGGCCTGTGTGTTGTTGAGCATGTCACAAGTATCAGGATGGGTACGCTCGAGCCTTAGGGCACCAGGTGCCAGCCACACCCCCCAAGGTTGGAATGTGACAAACTTGGTATCATAGCAGGTCAGTTCTAGGGATGTCTATAAGTTGTGTCTAGTAGAGTCTTGCTTATGGGTGTGTTGTGTGCCACACTTATAAACATGAGGCTACAGGGTATTTAGGATGTTACCTTCCTTGAAATCTAGATCGTGCATTAGAAGTAAAGTCGTAAGTATTTGAATTCCTATCTTCTCATCTTGGTTCTCTTTTTTAGTAATGCCAAACTCAAAGATAAGTTCCATTAGCAAGAAATTGGACAGAAATACAGGGGAAGGTACAAGCTGATTGCCACCCGTTAATATTGATCCAAGGACTATAAGGACACCAGAAGGAAATATGAGTTATTCTGTGGAAGAAGATCCGTCCATGAAAGAAGATCCGTCTATGAAAGAAGACCTGTCTATGGAAGAGAATCCATCTGAGATCCCAAAAGAATCGCCCTTCCGAGTACTATCAATTCCAGTGATATTTCCAGATTATAGGAGGGTCTGCATAATACCGAAATTATCCGCGCAACGGTCATATTTTTTCATGTTAGATGTGAGTGGTACTATGTAAGCAACAACGCCCCCAGTCATCTTTCCAGAGTAGGGTCATGTTTAGATACCCTTATAGGTTAGACCTTTTGAGAGACCAAGGAGTCCATTATCATGGAAGTCGGTTAATCAAGGTTTGCCAAGAACGAGTAGAGGTGAGGAAGAAGTGACCAGTAGACAGATCGGAAGGTTTGTAATGGAAGTAGGTAACAGAAGATTTGCATTGCAAGATGTGTCAGATCGAAGCTCCCGGATAGAACTCTGGCAAATACAAGGAGATGCTAGAAGTAGTAGACCACACTTTCAGCAAAGTGAAGGGAGGCATGATGGAGCATATTTACACGACATCAAGTTGTGTTCTGGATGCGAGCCTTGGACCATAGGTCTAGAGAATTCCCCAAGGTATTTCACTCGTTGTGCCATCAGCGTGGACAAGTACATTATGGGCAATGTCCAAGTGATGTTGAAGAGTGTTATTGATGTGGAAGCAGAGGCCATAGAGTCTATAGATGCTCGAGATTGAGTCAGAGGGAATAGTAGGTCCCGATGTTATTCAGAGTTACGCAACTAACTAGGTATGTTGATAATTTTATTAAGGATAGTTGTGCCTATGCTTGTAATCGGGTGGTTATTATTGATGTAGAAATTGTGTCATACATATGTATATAGATCGTAAATGAATAATAGAAGTGGAAGGTGGAAAATGAAACTATAGTTACATTCAATTATGAATACACAAGTTTAAAAAAGGTACTCTTAAGTCCAAGGAATTAAGGAAAACCCCATGAGATTGATAAGGAAAATGGATTTCCGAAGTTAAGTTACCTGAAGCCTCGTTTTAGGAAGCAGTTAAAGAAAAGGGCGCAAAATGTCATGCTTAAATTTGTAACCCCAATTCCTACACAAGGACTAAACCATTTAGGAAGACCATGAGATGGGAAAAGTTTTGTTAGTTAAAGGCAAACAATATACCTTCTTTACTGCAATAATACATGTGTGGGTGGTAGTAAAAGATAGCAAGATTTTTGATATTAAGCGATGAGATATTTAAATTCTATGGTGTAGTTTTATGAGCCGATCGATCCAGAATGACCGGTTGAATATAGTTTGCGATAAAGGCTTGATTTGATGAAAAAATGATAATAAATGGTAAACGGACGGGTGTCTGGTAAACACAAGTGAAAGTGTTATGACAAAGTAAGAAGGCCGAAGGATGTTTCTCATGCAAATAGACAGCAAAAAGATGGTAATGGTAAGGACATCGATAGTGAGACTAGAGTAGGACCCATAATGACACGACTACTAGTAAAGATACGAATATTAGTAAAGAAGTGGAACTTAAACTTCCCTGGCCAAAATATAATATCGGACCTCCATAAATGATGATACTGGGACTACACTAAGATGAGGAATCCTTAAAGGAAATTCAAGCCGATAATGTTCAAGTTAATTGGTTGAACGACGGGCAGATAAGAGCTCTAATACCAACACAAGTGGGAAAGCCCGAACCAGTGGTAAGATTGAGACCGACTATGATTTAAAATTTTAATAAGTCAAGCATAAACTTCACCACAAATGTTAGAAAAATGTTAAAGATAAGTAAGTATAAGTAAAGACGAATGAAGACGATATAAGCACATGACAAAGCGATACAGAAATGGTCAAAAGTAGATGATAAGGAAGGAACTAAAGAATAAGAGCAAAAGGAACAAAGGTATGATCGGACGAGTAATGGTAAATTTTGAATGGCCAAATGAACTAGAAACTTCACGAGGAAGATAACACGATAATCGTAAGGATAAAGACATTAGTTGCACAGGAAGTCGGAATTAGGAAATAAAGGCAGAAACGTTAACTCAAGTACGGTGACTACAGGGAGATCAAACAGGTCAGCACCTTGCAGAGGTAAATCCTTCAGTGAAAAAAGAGGCAGGATGACCCCTAGCATGAGCAACTGAAAAATAACATGAGTATGTTAAATGTTTGCTTTTGGAAAAAGTTTTACAGGTGATACCCAGCGAACGAATGGTTGAATATGACTTATAAAGGATCTTAGAGTTACAAGGGTCAAGTGTTGCGCTCTTAGTATAAAGTAAATGTTGTTCTCGAAAAAGCACTAGTCCGGAGTCGGTAAAAATAGTAGACGCCTAAGAAATAAGGTCAATAGAAGAGAAGTGATGTCAAAGAGGAGAAAATGTCTTGTTTCCATTATTTAATGAAAAAAGGGAAATCAAGGTAAATAGAAATGGAATGGTACGAATTGAGAAAGAATACTTAACCAAATATGGAGTACGATTAATGAATGATGAACCTACCCTAGAATGTAGAACATCACTTATGGAGTATGCAAATTCGACAAGTTATAAGAACGAAGAAGTTTTGACGTAATGAACAAGGAGATAATGGATGATAGGGCCGTGTACCGTTGTAAAAAAAGAGGGTTATTATGGAAGCTACAGGAAAGAATCAACCCAAAGAGTTAATAGGTGGCCAACCATAATAGAAACCAGACGATGATAACTCCCCGAAGTATAAGGAAAATGAATTCTTCCTTATATTGGGAATTAGGGGAGCATCAAGGCGAAAATCCCGCCTAGAGTCTATTGGAAGGTATTGTGATAGTGAGTAAAGGAAATAATATGAATCTTATCAAGATCCAAGAATTAAGTATATCGATTAACAACACTCAAGAGATTCACCCTTAAAGTGGAAGCATTACATAAGAACTATTGATTGGTCCGAGGATCGTTGTGGGTCATCTCATTATCATTGTAAGTTATTTTAGTTCAGGAGATTAATGCCCAATTGATTCATCAATTTGCACAGTGACAACTGAGACTGCCTACCATCAAAGGTTAGCCAATAGTTCATCTTGAAGTTATCTCGAGCCATTGTACAATTGTTCTTTATGATAAACAACTATTAGAGGAACCAATGGAAAGAGGGTTTGGATATTCAGGACTATCCTTACCCCCGTCCGAAGGAAGCCAATTAAAACTAAGATTCAGACCACCATACACAGGTAGTGAGTAAATAAATGGAACTTAGAGGAAGTTTGGAATAAGAATCAATAACTACTAACAACATACTAGTAGATCGATAAAATATAGAGTTACATATATAGCAAGGGAATAGGACTCTTATCGAATCACAAAAATATGAGGTACCCGAAGTAACGATATCGGATTTGATGTAGTGAATCATAAGGAAATGCTTAGCTTAATGCGGGGATGTTTTAAGAGACTTGGTTACAAGAATATGATACAACTTGAAAAGAAAGGAAGATTTTGTCTGAGTATATTTGAGATCATAATACTGAACTCAGTTGAGAAATGTAGTAACCGACAAATAGAGTATAATTGCAACCAGAGATGTTTATTGGAGATTCACTTCAAGTATTGCCATGATGGAAATGTAAAAGTGAAAAGGAACTTATTGACGAAATAAATTCCAAGATCAGTGAGTTGTTCATAATTTAGGACTTTAGGTGGGACAATATGAATGTATTAAGAAAGGACCATATAAGGATATAATATAAAAATGGAAAGGAAAAACAGAGGAAGAAATAGATACAAATAACCCCATCATTTTCAAAACCCTAGCCTTTAACGATTGTCGTGCCACGACTTATCATCATAATCTTACTTATGCTTCATGTCTACGAGCTATGGAACCTAAACCATATCATAAGATGAGAATTGTAACAAAGAAATAAAAGACATAGTTCAGACATCAGGATTCAACGATTTGAATGAATTACAGTTTACTAAGCAATTTTGTAAAAGAGATGTACGACTTTGTGGAGGTCGATGATGTACCAATGGTGTTATGATTGTGAAATCCTATGAGGCAATAGCTATGGCATTTGATTGCACAACAGGTTGAGATAGTCCTTTGTACGAAAGAACTCTGCCAATATTGTCAAAGAATATAAAAATCTCTATACTCGGATGTTTCAAACTTCAGCTTCATGTTAATAGGCATGCGATACGATCCTTCTATTCCTTTCTCATTTACCGAAGTTGATCCACAGACCTTATTTAGACGGTGTTGCTTCAACAAGTATATCAGGTGTAGCTCAAGAGTCTGTAGGAGAATGTTAAGGTGAGTTATGGCTAATCTTTTTCTGGTTATTATAAGTACAAAAGGTCATGTAAAGCCAATTTGAGTACATCTTGTCATTATATTTCCCTGTGTGGTATTGGATGTGTATTTGGGCTGCTTAATAAGTTTTGGATAGTCCTATTTACAAGGGAAACTCTGTCAAATTTTTGGAAAACTTGGGAGTTAGAATATCTTCAACATTCGCAGATGAATGTTTCTAAGGGGGAAGGATGTTATGCCTCGTAGTTTTATGTTTTGTCGTGTTGTCGATTGGTACCGACATTCCGCGAAGATATGTGACCTTACGTAAGGATAATGAGGGCTTATAGGTTGTCTATGGAAGTATTGGAGTGTATAGAAGTTAAACGAATTGAAGAAATTACGTTTCGATGAAAATTTACATAATTTCAATTTGACAAAAAGATGAACCGTACAAAATTGTACGAACCATCAAAATGGGATCCTCACTGTATTTTTGGAGGCCAGATTGTATGGTCCAAAAAATGATGGACCGTACAAAAATGTACGGACCGTCAAATTGGACCATTAATTTGGTTGGTGGCCGACCTTACTTCGATTTTAAATGATTTTATGGCCATTTTTGGTCCTTTTTCGACCAAACACCATCCTCTCTCTCATCCTCTATCATCTCTCTCTCTCTCTCTCTCTCTCTCTCTCTCTCTCTCTCTCTCTCTCTCTCTCTCTCTCTCTCTATATATATATATATATATATATATATCAAACCATCCCAACAGATTTCCATGGTTTCAAAGTGATTTCAAGGTGATTACACCTAATTCTACATCAAAAGCTAGGATAAGAAAGGAGAATGCTTCCATGAAGTTGCTATACAATTGAGGGTTGTTCTTGGTGGATGAGGAGACTTGGTACAAAGTTATACTTGTTGTGTAAGGTAATATTTATACTCCCTTTCTTGTGCTTAAGCTTATTCATATGTTAGTTAAGTGTTTGGATGAAGAATCTACGAGTTAGCACTTTATTTGACAAGGGGATGTTAGAGTTTGTTGTTGGGCAGTTTGGAGGTTGAAAATATGACTAGTTATGATTGAAATTATGGGATGTAACTTGATTATATTGAAGAAGTTGTTGTTGTGCTTGTCTAAGTAGTGATCTTGATAATGGAATTATAAGACTAGAAGGAGGAATGGCTAGAAAACAAGTAAAATTTGTTCTTAATTTGTGTTGGGCTGTTAGATTAAAGTTAAGCTTGATATTAAGTCATTGAATCTTGTTTATAGTTGACGAAGGAGGAAATGAAGCTAGAAAGAGCTAACAATATTACTCCAATATTGAATTGCCATTAACAAAGGATGTAAGAATAACCATGTCAAGTGTTTTATGAAGTATCATAATGAAACCATCTTTAGTTTATCAACCAAATCTTGACCCGAACAGTCTCTAATACGTAGGATATCATTCGAAGGGCTGCCGAAAAATATCAAGCTAGCATTGTTCAAGCAACAAAGGTATGTTAAGGATTACCCTTTCTTTCTGTTGGCATGATCTACGAAGAAACGTAACTATAATGACGTCAATTTCAAATGGAAGTATGTTCTTGAGATTAAAGCTTGTGAACCTCATTGTTTCATATTGTTATAGTTCATGACTCTTATGGTTCTTTGTCGGGATCACTTCCCGTCTTGATAGCATCTTGAATCTTATGTCTTCTTATGATCCTTGTTGACTCTGAGGTAATTGATACAGACACAATTACATAATGATAATCGGAGGATAACGACCTTGAGCCACTCCGATTGAGTTCATAAGGCCCTTCAGAGTCATTTCTTGCATTGCATTTATATATATGTATTTATTTTCTTACCGAGTCGTGTTATAGTCGGCCGGATATGACGCATATATGCACACACTACTGTAGTTGGGTTCGATATTACCGAGTCCATGTCTAGGCCAGGTATGATCAAGTCCTCTAGCTGGGTACGATATGATATGACATGATTTTCTCCAAATAGTGGCTTAGTATTATATATATATATTAGACCTGTCCACCGGGTCGGGGACCCGCCCGACCCGACCCGAAAATACCAGGGCTAGCTGACTCGCGAGCCACTCGACTCGAAAAAATGGGGACCCGATCAGGGTCAGGGTCGGGCCAGGGTCAGAAAATTTTATTCGCCTGACCCGGCCCGACCCGACCCCGACCCACATATTTTTAAAATATAATTTATATTATTTTTCCTTCATTAATATTTATTTTGTACTTATATATATTTTTGTCATTAATAAGTGATATAATGCATGTTTTTATTATATATGTATTGCTCTAATCTACATTGAGCTCGACATAAAATAAGATAAAAATGGTAGCTGATTATTATTATATATTTATATTATTAGTCGTTCTGTTAATATCACAGAAGCATAATGTAGGGAGAGAAAGTAGTTGTAAATTGATGAAACTTTAAATGGACATAACTCTGCGCTCAGATGTCTATTTTACCCATTTTTTTTATTTTGCGTATTGATTCGAGACATGGCCGGTCGCACAACCAATTTTTAGAAAAACGTCCGTTTTCCCAATCAATTTGTGTTTTTTCCCAAATCGATTTCTAATTTCCTTTTTCTTTTTCTTTAGTCAAGATCTCACGATATACAATACATTTCAACGTCAAAATTTCGTGGTAATGTAGGGGTGAATGCCAATTTCAGTTTTGGAAATTCATTTTTTTTTAAATAAAATAAATTCTCGGCCCGGCCAGACCCGACCCGACATTGGCCCGCCAAAAAATTCCGACGGGTCAGGGCCGACCCGTGACCCGTAGGGTCCCCGAAAGGTCAGAGCCAGGGTCAGAATTTTTAAAAAAATACAGGATCAAGGTTGGGCCAGAGTCGGGCAAGCAGAAAAAAAAAACCACCCGACCCGACCTTTGGACAGGTCTAATATATATATATATATGGCCCAGATGAGTGGCTTGATATTTAGAGACATGCATATATATCCATGATTATGACAAGGTGTGCTCTTAGAGGCTATATATGAGTTTCAAGTTGACTTCTATACTCTTCCTTCATATTTCATTCTTTACTTACATGTTACATGTCTTACATATTCAGTATGTTACAGTTCACTTTTATGCAGGGCATAAAAGCTACTTCATAACATGTAGACTCTTGAGATTATTATTTTATTTTAAAGTTTCCACAGAAGCAGTAACCATCTTACGGTCCTTCTCGTTACGTTAAGGCGAGTTTCTCGAACAAATACTTTTTTGTAGGTCCGGAAAAATAGAAAAACCATATTTAAAAAGTGTTTTTCAAAACAAGAGAAAAATCTAATTTCAACCAGAGTTTGCGTAAGGGTTCAAATGATTTCCGAGGAATGTGTTAGGTACCTCGATATTAAGGATCCGTTAGATACGGTTGACCTTGGGTCTTATATAACATAATATTGCTTAAAAATGCTTATGTGTTTAAAATATTACAAAATAATAGTCATTCAAATCATTTTTCGCCAAGTTTTTACACACACACTCTTTTAAAGATTGATGCACTAATATCCCTTTTTCGCAAAATTCCTACCCTTCGAAAAGTATTTTTCGTTGTTTTCTTTTTCTGTCAAAGAGATAGTAAGCACTTGTTTCCTTTTTGTAAAATAGAGAGTTAAGATATATCCTTTAGTGACATGAAATCGTTATTATTTTTAGAAAATAAAAGAGGTCAACCAAGAGGGGTTTGTTCCCTAACGCGAAACTATAGTCTACAAAGGATTCTTTATTGAAAGCCATTTCGGATTTAACAAAATAATTTCCAAGATTAAACGAAATATCAGTTAAAGGAAATCCGCATTTTGTTTGTTCTTTTTTTGCAAAAATAAGTTAAAGGACTTGAATCAAATTAATTAAACTAATCCTTAGATTCTTCTTTGAAAATTATTTGAGATCATGCAACATGGGAGAAGTGGCCGAAAAACAATAAGCATATATTTGATTATCCAGAAAAATGATTCCTTTTCTTTTAAGTAGGTAAAAACAACTCTAATAATTAGGTTCTAATTTGATGGTTCCAATAATAATTAAAGTTATACAAAGTGAACGGGTTGACGGGTATACCGGATCACCAAACATCGTTTATAAAAAGACAAAAAGAAAATTCTATTGTCTAGACCATTTTTATCCATGGTTGGGCCTTCAAGCTCACAGACTAGATGAAGAATGGTATTGTTGGGCTCGTAGTCCCAACAACTCTAATGTTGAGCAGGAAGGAAGATATGTGGACCCCGTGGGCCATGGTCATGCGAAGAGAGGGAGAAAATTATTTTAGGAGTTAGAAAGCACCCATCTTATCAATAATGCAAATAACGCAAAGGTATAGAATTAAACATATTTAATAATTGATGAGTTAAAGTTAATGACAAATAAATTGAATAGATAAGCCCATCATACACACAAATAGTTTAATCACCCTAAAGGTATTGGGCCTCGCCTAAAATAAAACAATTAAAGGGAAGACGGGCCCAATAGATGTCATTCAACGCAAATTAACCCACATACGACATGAGCCCAGCACATATTCATCTTGTTATCGAACACTTAAATACCCGGGACTGATATACATGTCATTCATACTATATGTGGTATACCTGAAGGGTATACAGGTGTATACAACTTCAATATACACAGTGTATGCTAAAGTTGTATACCATATATAACTCGAGGTATATCATAACTCATGCACCAGACCATATATGATTTCACTCACCAAATAAGAAGAGAAAAAAGAAGGCAGATATAGGGGTTGCTCCTATAACTCATATAAAATAAGGCAAAATGGCAAAGGGCAGAAACAAGTAGGTTCAGTTTTGAAAAGAAAAAGAAAGCCAATCATACTCTTCATGACTTACAGTTGAACAGATCAAGAGTACAAAGAATAAATCATCATAGAAAAAATGCACAAATAGCCTAGCGTCAACCTAGGCCAGTTCTATTAACGAGCTCATACACAAGACTTGGATGTAAACATAGGAGTAGATAGATTGTCAATCCTCATAGAACTAAAATGATTACACTAGCCAAGAAATCAAAGTCATTTCAATCTGTTCATACATTTGGATAATATAAAAATAGACATGCTCTAGGGCCAGAGTCAGAGATAAAGGCAAGGTAGACACATGCTTTGCAGGAAATTTAGACAAATTAGGCAAACCAAACATGTATATTTTAGGGGAGGTCCATGTAGGCAGTCATTGTAGGCATAGGTACAAAGGAGGAGATGCAAAACATTTCAACAGGAGTCATACAGATAGTAGCAGGCCAGCAGTACATATCAACATACTCTGTCTAAGACCTTAGATAATAGCAGGCACACAAAAATGCTAACATGTAGATAACTTGAGCATACATGATTTCAAGCCTACAGGGAATACTAATCCTTTGAAATGTACAAGAATAAACTCAAACTGACTTTTACACATCAGATACTCCTAATATATGACAACTTAGTCATGAAGACTCTTAACACATGTAGGCAGGTTCATTTAAAGAGACATAATCTTACTGGTAAACCAATTACAGGTATTAGATTAAGCACATACAATCCTAATTTAGACTGTGAAGCATGGTGACATTCCAAAATGGTCTTGATAGAGTTGATATGGCTATCAAATAACATCTAGGGTAACTGTTACCATCCAAAGCAGATTAAGCTAGGTGTAAGGACTCAACAGGATAGTCATACTGGTTCACAATCTAGCAGGACAACTTAGGTACTAATAAACACACACATAAGAAACTCAAGGGGGTTGGCATGCTATCAGGGAAGCATTTTAATGTATTAGCAGGCAGGGCATACAAATAATCAACAGAACATATAGGCATAGTAGCATAGTGCAAACAGTCAGTCAGGGATCACATCCTCAACATGCAGAGTCATTCATTTCATACAAAACATGCAAAACTCTATACATAAAGGCACTCAACACATCCAACTAGACATGAGACAGTGTTGGGACTCTATTGTACTTTATAAAGCAGTACGGGAAGTAAATAACTATTACAAGTATTCGAAAGGATAAACAAACATTCAATATTCAGAAATTGAATCTTGTTGAAGAAATAGACCAATCTTCAAAACTGCCGCAAGCTTGTTGTGTCTTGAATCTTGATAACCTGAAATCAAGAAACAACTAAATCTGGATGGTTACAACGTTGTGTGTTGAGTCGAGTGATTTTCCTCTGTCCTTAAGACAAGATTGCCCCATATATATATGCTTTTACGTTAGCGGGCAATAGTCTCCCAAGATAAAACAACACTTTAATCTCAACGCTACAAAGCCAATAGGTTGAGCCTGGCGAAGAAAACAAATATGAATCGACTTGCTAAAGATATGGAATAGGAAGGAAGAGTTTCTGTCTACTCTTCTCTTTTGTCTCTGTGTATATAGTGTGTCTCTGTTGTGTATATCTTGTGTATATGAGGGTGTTTGCTCAGTGATTTTTGTCACTGGTTTGCAGTGTTTCTGGTCACTGTTTTGTGTGCAATATTGTTGTTTTTCCAGTCTATATCTCTATCACGAATTGAGCCAAAAACAACTCAATATATAGCATGGAAGAGGGGCTGTACAACTGCCCAAAACATGGTTGTAATGGCCATAAAGGGAGGGTTGTAATGGTAATGCCATTAGTGAGCTGATTTATGGTCATAAAGGAGGTTGCTCAATTGCCCAAGTAATGAGCTGTTAATGGAGGAGTTAATTAGCCAAATAATGGTTGGTTAATGCTCCAGAAAACAGTCCAATGGTAGGCAGAAAACTCTGGGGACCAAACTGTAAAATATTAAACTTCAGGGACCAAACTATATATAAGAAACTTCAGGTCCAAACTGTACATATGAAACTTCAGGGATCAAATTAAACTGTACATCTGGCAAAGTTCTCTGGTCCAAAAAGATAATATCAGAAAGTCCCCACAGCCCACGCCCACGACCCACGACCCACGACCCGTGACCCGAAACCCGAAACCCGAACCCGAGGGCGGCGGCGGCGTGCGTGTGGGCTTAGCCATGAACCCAAGCACATCTAGGTCCTTCCTCCTTTAAACACATGGGATACCCCTTGGGGTCCCAAACCCTTTACCAATTAGAGACTTATATAGAGAGCAATTCTTTATAGTCCCACCGATGTGGTAGATTTGTCCCACACCACATTTTCATGCCTCAAACACCTTACTTCGTTGACCAATATCTCTTTCATTTCTCAACGAAATTTGACGATTCTTGGCCCTACGATCATCTACTCACTTCGTAGATCATGCATGTGTAAAGAGACAAAGCCTCCAACATGCGGAAAACTAGTGTTTAATTCATCAAAGATGGGTGGACGCATCTCCCCGCCAAAGGCAAATTTCCAACAATCCCCTCTATGAAAGAGAGATTGTGGCGCACACACAAGGTGCCTACATTTCAGCAATCTTTCAGCGAAAAGATATTGCATCAGGAGAGGTAGCTTTCGCTTTGAACCTTTCCTAGTTGAATACCACCGGACTTACTTACTGCGCGGTGAACGTGATGTCTTGAACCGTCAGTGTTTAGTGTAAGCCAAGACAATGATACCAACACAATAACTCTTCTTATTCATTTTCCTTCTTATATTTTTGTCCGTTGTGGCCGTGGATACACTTGGATTCTTAAGTGCGTTCATTTGAGGCGGCCGTCCTCGCACTTAAATAGGTGATCTCCTACAAGGTATCCTGCTATACCCCACTTCACAAGTGTTAGGAATCATTAAAAGTTTCTCCAACCTTAACCTCAACCGTTTGAGGATCGTTAAAGGTTTGGAAGCTTAACCTTTACCCACCATGCAGGTAGCACTTTAATGTCTATCGCGGGAACAACTTTGGATTTATGTTTCCGTACAGAAATCATCATCCGAAGTGCTTCTTGCTTCCACCGAAGTGCTCAACTGAACCTTTTGCCACTTAGTTTTCCCATTGAACCAAATTCTTGTGATCTCCAATCAGTATGGTTGGGTTACCACCGCAAAGGTTCGTATTGTTTGGGTTTTAAGCCCATTCCCCTAGACAGGCAGAACACTTGATCTCCGGGTAGTCCCTTAGTTAGTAACTAAGGATGTAACACCCGTGATGATCAACTGCCATACGGTCTTATGTCTCCGACAGATCCTGACAGATATGTCCAGACACCGTCATCCGTGTCCTTCCTGAAGCCGACCGGCTAGCCACAGTGTATAACTGCTGAAGACACGGGTTTCTCCCAATAAGGGACGTCCTCTAAGGATGAAGTTACTCAACTTCTCTCATGCTTTGTATAAAGCGATAAACTCCGATTCCATCATGAATCGGTCGATGCAAGTTTGCTTAGAGGATTTTCCAAGACCCACCATACACATTTACTTGTGGCTTTGGTGTTCTTCATATCGATGTCCGGTTTGCATCACCGTGTTCTCTCGTAACCGCCGGACATCCGAGAATACTATAATTCGTAGATAAGCGAATAATTCAGATATCGTCATATCCAATTTAACGCCTTCTATTGATCATGTATTAAGATCATCAGTGAACCTTAGTTCAACTGATCTGTTTGTAGGACGATACCAGGTCGGTTGTAGTGTGTACAATAAATTGAACTACACATGACCTGTGCATATCACTCCTTGTCTATGGGTGCACTATGATTCCAATCAGTTCTATGATTCATATCCATTGGTGGCTTCAACGAGACTGTCAACTATCGACCAGTCCGTTAGATGTCTTAGAAATCCAATTCCTAAGATGTCATCTGTGATACCCATATCTTTCATATCGAGACTTTGTTTCAATATGATTTTTACTTTCAGACTGTTGATTCTCCAACTGTTGGCTTTCTAACTTCAGAGTCAATGTTTCTGTGGTCAGATTCATTGTGTCTATTTTATCTGAAATTTCAGGACCAAAATGTAAACATTTCAGGAACCGAAATGAAAGTCCAGGAAGAAGCCCAACAGTTCAGCAAACCAACTCTGATCCTCTTCTTCCAACTCTCCGGTTGGGAAGGCTATTTCAACATCCATGCCACGCAAAACTGCAATGGCCCTAGATGTTAAGCTACTCACAGTGGAGCACATTTTACAACCCAAAGGTTCTTTTCCAGGAGGAAAATAAACCATTACACAAGTATGGTTCTATATGATGGAATCTATTTCTCTCTTTAGCTTCTTTCCAAAGCAGCGCTTCTGGAGAAGACAATTATTTGTCAATTTTCCATGGTTCGTTCTCAACCATACAAGCTAGAAGGACTGGAACAAGTCTTTGTCCCCTTCTTTGCTCCGTCTCGGTTCAACATCTAGAATCCATGAGTTCTGCAGATCTGGAATATTAAGTTCCGGATAACCAGCAACTTTCAATTCCTGTAGATACAGAACGTCTAGTTCCGGACAGTCAGGCCCTCGTGGGTTCTTGTTAACCTTGAGCAATTACTCATTTTTCCTTTTCAAGAAAAGTTATCTTCAAAGAATTCAGCATTCTTTGACACCAAGAGGCGATCAACACTACTGTTATTTGCAGATCCAGTGGATATGCAATCTACAGTCTTAGGTACAACTTGACCTGTTTTAGTATTCCAACTTTTACCAAGCCACCCCACATAATTTGGGTGTATGACTTTGCGCTTGGCTAACACCGTTGGACTGAAGTGGGAAATGAACAGTCGTTTAATGAACGATGCTTCACATTCTCCCCCTCTATCACTACGAATTTCTCAATCCGTAGGCTTAGTTGATTTTCAACTTCTGCTTTGTAGCGCTTATCAGCTTCAACAACTTCATCTTTGCTTTTTAACAAACAAAGGATTCCATACGTACCATCATCAATGAAGATCACAACGTACTTGTCTCCCCCCCTCTATTTTGTATAAACTTCAAATCACCCAAGTAGGTGTGACTAAGTTCTAGAGGAGCGGTGATTCTTTCGCTATTCCCTTGACGGAATTTGGAAAGGTGATTTTGCCTCTTCATCTACCTCATATTTATTTTGAGGGTTTATATCGACAGAAGGCAACAATCTCAATATCGTTAGCTTTTGAATGACTTGATATTTAACGTGTCTTAATCTATGATGGCATAAATGCACGGATTACAAATATATCATTCATTTGGCTACAGACATACTGTACCATTCTTAGTTATTACAGACCTGTTGGACTAGTCTCAAACCAGCTTGACCAATCGCGTCCCTTAAACCAAGTTTGGGACATGTATCATCTCATATTAGAGTGATCCCATTCCCTGAAGTCCTATTGAGGACAACCTCTCCAACCCCTTCTACTTTAGAGGTGGCGTTGCTTCACATGAACAACCTTTTGCCCGTGGTTAGGGCGTAATCGGATCATATTTGATCTGGATACTCTGGCCCATTCCAGTTGCTTTGGCAGACTGAGTGTCCAATTTCTTTTCTGCCTTTCTTTAGGCCTTCAGATCATTTAAGACCTGGAAACTCTGGCCCACCACACTAGGTGTCCATTACTTTTCCTATGAAATGAATTCGGCCCCACTCCGCCGCCGGAGGCTTTATATGACTGAGTGTCCAATATCATTATATCAAAGGAATTTTAGCCCACTCCAGTCGCCCGGAGGCTTTGTATGATTGAGTGTCCAGTATCATCCTATGAAGGATCTTCTGCCAAATAGTGTGACAGGCTCAACGTCTTTAGCTTTTAGACTTCTTCCGTTATGATTGGTGCCCAGACAATTCTTGGCACTAACTTAAGTGTGGTAACAATTTTCGCACAATTAGTGGATCTTTCTCCATCGTATGTGCGAACATACTTTACACACTTTTAATAATTACACTTAAAAGAACTGATTTTTTTAAGTCGTTTACAAAGTCCAATCTTTAAACGGGAAAGAAGATGAGATTAAACTTCTGATTTTAAAGCGTAAGGAATATAAATTATTTTTATATTCCTCCTTACTTTAATCCATTTTTAATCAGACATCATTTAATCTTTATTCTTGACAAGTAAGAAAAATACTTATTCCAATTTCGGATTCTGTGTATGGGACAGATATAGGCCTTCTGCTGCAAGATAGAACCACATCTTCAACCTTCTCCTCTTGTCCCAGTTGACATCCTCAGGCTCTCGTGAGCGCTTGTTACTACCACTCTTGGGAGCGGTGACACCACGAAGACGTTGACTTTCAACGGCATCATCATCACTTTCTTCTACCAGAAAACCACAGCCATATCCAGTTTTGGTCACACAACTTTTGACCGACATCTTTCGAACACTAATAGTAATACAATACAATCTTGTCTTAAGTTGTTGGGACTCTATTGTACTTTATAAAGCAGTACGGAAAATAAATAACTATTACAAGTATTCGAAAGGATAAACAAACATTCAATATTCAGAAATTGAATCTTGTTGAAGAAATAGACCAATCTTCAAAACTGGCCGCAAGCTTGTTGTGTCTTGAATCTTGATAACCTGAAATCAAGAAACAACTAAATCTGGATGGTTACAACGTTGTGTGTTGAGTCGAGTGATTTCCCTCTGTCCTTAAGACAAGATTGCCCCGTATATATATGTTTTTACGTTAACGGGCAATAGTGTCCCAAGATAAAACAACACTTTAATCGCAACGCTACAAAGACAATAGGTTGAGCCTGGCGAAGAAACCAAATATGAATCGACTTGCTGAAGATATGGAATAAGAAGGAAGAGTTTCTGTCTACTCTTCTCTTTTGTCTCTGTGTATATAATGTGTCTCTGTTGTGTATATCTTGTGTATATGAGGGTGTTTGCTCAGTGATTTTCGTCACTGGTTTGCAGTGTTTCTGGTCACTGTTTTGTGTGCAATATTGTTGGTTTCCCAGTCTATATCTCTGTCACGAATTGAGCCAACAATAGCTCAATATATAGCATGGAGGAGGGGCTGTACAACTGCCCAAAACATGGCTGTAATGGCCATAAAGGGAGGGCTGTAATGGCAATTTTAATGCCATTAGTGAGCTGATTTATGGTCATGAAGGAGGCTACTCAATTGCCCAAGTAATGGGCTGTTAATGGAGGAGTTAATCAGCCAAATAATGGCTGGTCTGGGGACCAAACTGTAAAATATTAAACATCAGGGACCAAACTGTACATAAGAAACTTCAGGTCCAAACCGTACGTATGAAACTTCAGGGATCAAACTGTACGTCTGGCAAAGTTCTCTGGTCCAAAAAGATAATATCAGAAAGTCCCCACAGCCCACAACCCACAGCCCACGACCCACGACCCACGACCCACGACCCGTGACCCGAAACCCTAAACCCGAACCCGAGGGCGGCGGCGGCGCGCGCGTGGGCTTAGCCATGAACCCAAGCACATCTAGGTCCTCCCTCCTTTAAACACATGGGATACCCCATGGGGTCCCAAATCCTTTACCAATTAGAGACTTATATAGAGAGCAATTCTTCCTATTCCCACCGATGTGGTAGATTTGTCCCACACCACATTTTCATGCCTCAAACACCTTACTTCGTGGACCAATATCTCTTTCATTTCTCAATGAAATTTGACGATTCTTGGCCCTACGGTTATCTACTCACTTCGTAGATCATGCATGTGTAAAGAGCAAAGCCTCCAACATGCGGAACACTAGTGCTTAATTCATCAAAGATGGGTGGACGCATCTCCCCGCCAAAGGCAAATTTCCAACAGACAGTTCAGCAACAAGAAAGACAAATAGAGTGATTCTGAACATTCATCCTAAAAACATGTTCTTATGTATGATTAGTGATCAAAATTATGTAAAATTAGGATATGATATACAATATATATACCAGATGATATTTTGTCAAATGAAATGACAAAATACTCCCTGAATAATTTTGTGAAATCATATTCATCTTATGAAAAGTATATTTCACTCCGTTTGTGGCTCGAGATTCTTGAATAATTAAGTAAAATTACCGGAGGGTAAAAATTAGGTGTCAACACCTTAACCATGACATAGATGCCTCGTGCATTAGTTGTTATGTACTTCAACCTGAGAACATCGTCTCTGTACATGATTACAATCCCTTCTGATCTACCTATGGCAGGGGACTGGATCATTGCTGCAAAACCCATGTCCTGTACAAGCTGTTTGCGGTCACCCAGCTTAGTTTCTAACAGTGCAAGCAAGAAAGGCTTGTGCACTTTAATCAACTCTTTACATTGCCTCCTAAATTTGTTGTTGTGTGCACCCCTAGTATTCCAGATTATCAGATTCATGGTGGAGTTCTGAGGGTTCAGAACATTGACCGTCACTCTCTTTCCCTTGTCTAGAGGTGGGATAGCTTGTGCACTGTCTTTTCTGGTTCTTTTCACCCCACAACTTGGGTTTAGCAGCACCTCGTAGTTTCCAGAGTTTGCTCTTAAGGGGAACATGATGCTTAGGAGTACCTTGATCACTTTATTTGGCCACATTGTTTTGAGCAGCTCGCTTGATGGCCCTTTGAACTCTGCTAAGTACCACTCCTTGAGCAGTAGGGATTCTATTTTTGGCATCTCTAGTGCTACCAATATGTTTTTCAGCTTGTCATTTCTTTGCTTAATGAGCTCGATGATTGACAGCTTTTTTTTCTCATTTTCGTCCTCCAACCACCTTTTCCGGTGAGCTTCTCCCTTTGTTATTGAAAGTGATGCATTTTGAGGTTTCATATGGTCCTCATTGGTTGTGAACGTCGGGCTCAAATATGCATTTAGGTCCCATACCAAAAAAAGGATAGGGTTTGGGCTGCTTGGTCCATCTAGAGGTTGACATCCATTTGACTTGGAGGTGCGTTGCTTTCCATTATAATCTTGTGTCCATTCCAATTAGCCATAGGAGTTGGTCGTAGCTGGACAGGCCCCTGTTCATCCCTACCGTGATGACCCTTTCCAGAAACTCCAGATCCTTGATGATCAAAGTCACCAGTTCTCCTCTTATTGTCCCTTCCAGTGACAACGCCTGATCTTGGAGTGACATTGAGACAAGACTCTGGTATTCGATCCATCACCAGTGTTAGCGTTTATGCATTTTGGTTTGCTGGAGTTTTATTTTCCTCCATTGTTATTGTTATTAGGGTTTTTGGTATCTGTATGTGTGAAGAGGGGATGGGGAGTTATATGGCATATTACTCTCTATCTCCGACTCTTCGTTCCCTCATCCCTCATCCATCATCCATCATCCATCAAATCACACATTAATGTTGATGTGCTCGAGGTAACTATAGATGTCTTGTCCATGTAGATGAAATGATTACTTTGTGAAGGGGAAAGTCCCGAAGGCGAAACCCCTCACCTGTACCAGAGGCCCCTTGGCCAGGTGGGATGTAAATCGAGGGATATGCGCGAGTGGCAGCCCTGCAAGGGAGAGGACTAGGGATGGCAACAGATCGGATCTGGATCGGATCCTACTAGATCCAGATCCATATCCATTTTTTATACCTGAATCCAGATCCGGATCCAGATCCGCCGGGTCCATAAAAATCAGATCCAAATCCGGATCCATCGGGTCCACGGATCGGATCTGGATCCACATGTAAAAAAATTTGCCTTGCTAAGAATTTTTTTTTTGAACTGACAAATGATTTTTACTTAGCTAACAGTTCACTGTGTTTCAATTTTGAAATGTTCATATGAGATATTTTGTTCGTTGTCTCGTTTTGATTGTGAGCTAATAATTGAAAATGTTGGACAATGACAATAGTTGTGGAAAATGCTGACTAGTTTTCCACGATGCAGAACTTTCATGTGCTTGGAATCTTCACAAATTAAGTGAATATAATTTTAACTACTTGTCTATGGAGATGTTAGTCATTCACTAATATAACATTGATTTTATTATCGAAATTACCTCTTTATTTTTTGGTTTTTAAGTTAACGGGGGGATAAATTAAACTTAATTTGAGAATTAAACTTGCAAGGATGTGCTTAGCAATTTTAAGAAAATACTTATAAAATTACATTCTAGGTTATGAATATATTTAATAAAAAATGGATCCACGGGTCAGATCTGGACCGGATACGGATCTTAAATACAAGATCTAGATCCAGATCCGATCCGGATCCGTCGGGTCCAAATTTGGAAGATCCATATCCTATAAAAAGGATCTGGATCCACCGGGTCCAGGATCCAGCTCCATCTCTAGAGAGGACCAACGAGACACGAACCCAGCAACATCCCTTGTAATATTTCAGCAAAGACTGTCACCATACGGATTCGAACCCGCGACGTCGGAGTGGTTGTACCCCAATCACCTTGCCACTTACCAACTCGCCTATGCCCTTGAGGGCAAGATGAAATGATTACTGATGATGGTGGTTTTTGGTATTCTCGGTGAAGAACGATGGGGGTAGGGATTTCATTTTATGATTTAATGCTCTGGCCAACGAATGATTGTGAGTAGACCTGTCCAACGGGTCGAGACCCGCCCGACCCGACCCGACCCAAAAAAAATCAAGGTCAGGGTCAGGGTCGGCTTATAGCTGGCCCGCGAGCCACCCTACCCGAAAAACCGAGGACCCGATCTTATGTAAGGTTGGGCCAGGGTCAGAATATTTTACCCGTTTGATTCGGCCCGACCCCGACCCGACCCGACCCCGATCCGCATATTTTTTACTATAATTTATATTATTTTTCATTCATTAATATTTATTTTGTACTTATATATATTTTTGCCATTAATAAGTGATATAATGCATGTTTTTATAATAATATGTATTGCTCTAATCTACATTGAACTCGACATAAAATAAGATAAAAACAATAGCTGATTATTAATTATATGTTTATATTATTAGTCATTCCGTTAATATCACAGAAGTATAATGTAGGGAGAGAAAGTAGTTGTAAATTGGTGAAACTTTAAATGGTCATAACTCTGCGCTCGGATGTCCGTTTTACCCGATTGTTTTTTTGATTTTGCGTATTTTTTTGCGACAGGACCTGTCAAACTGCCATAAGCACAGTCAATTTTTAGAAAAACATCTGTTTTCCCAATCAATTTGTGTTTTTCCCCAAATCGATTTTTAATTTTCTTTTTCTTCAGTGAAGATCTCACGATATACAATACATTTCAATGTCGAAATTTTGTGGTAATATAGGGGTGAATGCCAATTTCAGTTTTGGAAATTCAATTTTTTTAAAAAAATTAAAAAATTCATCGATCCGACCCTGGCCAGCCAAAAATTCCGACGAGTCAGGGCCAGGGTCGGATTTTTTTTAAAAATAGGGTCAGGGTCGGGCAAGCAAAAAAAAAGGCCACCCAACCCAGCCTGACCCAACCTTTGGACAGGTCTAATTGTGAGTAAATATAGAGATATTTTTTGGGTTGGGGATTATTCTAAGGATTTGTTTTTTTTAGGATCATACATGGGATCGGTGATAGGGTGGGGGGATTTGGGTACTTTGGGGATTGTACTTGAATTGGGTCAAATAGGGGATGGGGGTTCCTCTTTTTTACGGCCCAAGTACTGGTCAGTCTGGGCTTTTGTCCCTTTTTCAAATTATCCAGTATGACGTCATTGCGCTTTCTTTGAGGCTGCTCAATGTCGTCATTTTGTGGCTCAATCTCTAGTGTCCCAAAAGAGTTAGGCATTACATTTTGGGTCGGGTTATCCCTTTTCCTGTCATTTCTGGTGTACTTAGGCAGCGAAATATTGAATTTAGAATGGCCATTGGGGGATATGATACTTGTGATCAGAGTTCATACCTTTATGATTTGTGCCCTAGATTATTTGAATCACATTGATACTCAATGCCCTAGATTATTTGAATCACATTGATACATTTTACTTGGAACTCATGTATCATAGTTCTTGTGTTCATAATTATAACTCATAATCACAATCGGTACCCACAAACATAAATTAAATGAGATTTCATTACTGATTTTTCTCGCACGAGTCTCTCAACTTGTATCCAACTCGTTTTTCTAGTCATGCTCCGTCAAGTCTAATCTCTCATTCTCATTTGGTAGCATGCTAAGATTGTAGACATCGAACCAAGTTTCGAGCCACCGATCATAGTTGTGAGGGTACTCAATAAGGTCTCACACAACAATATATAAGTCGAGATATAACTTATGTTAACCCTTTTGATCGATATTTGCGCACGTGGTATGAAACATGTGTTACAATATTTTCTCTTTTTTACCATAAAAGCGTATGTATTTAGCTCATAAGATAATATTACACTTATGATATTGACACAACATATGCTTTTGAATTGGGTTCCTTCATCTACTCAGTAAACGTGAACTCACATCTGGCCTCTTGAAGTAGACTAGGTTTCACTATAAGAAAAAAACTGTAATAATCTTTTGTCATTTACTTGTGTGACACTAAAGATCTTTAAGCATCATGGTCTCAAATTATCCTTATAATTATTTGCGTAAGATATCGTCTCATCTCCATCAATACTAAATTAATGTAGGCGATCATCTGTGTGAGAAGGATGACCTCTGTCTACCCGACATACTTTTTAAAAATATCAAAGAATGCACCAGAAGCTTTCATAATATAATGTACAATAAATATTCACAGTAAAATATACACAATACTCAAATAATAGTGTACACAAATTAAATTATTATAATTTTTAAGAAAATAATAAACATGAGCGACAGAAAAAATAAATTAAAAATCGATGACTCTATATTAAAGCCCACACAGTCCTTGAGATATTTCATGAACAAAAACATGCATCCCTAGGATACGACTGAGTTAATGGATCTGCAAGTGTTTGTGCAGATGTACCTTACATTCAGTTCTTTGCGTCCAATCATGCCATCACATACTTGAATTTAATGTCAATGTATTTGACTTTATGATGATATTTAGGATTTTTAGTGTTCAAAATAGCAATTTAACAGTCACAAAATTTGTCATTAGTTCAGTACTAACTTCAACATCCACACATGATCGAACAACCTTTTCAACCAAACAATTGATTGCGCTATTGAGGAGAGAGCCACAAGCTCAACTCCCATCATGGATAAAGCTACATATGATTATTTTTTTCCTATGATATGTCATTAATGTAGAGCATATAACACATTTTGAGGTGGACCTACTCTTGTTCATATCTTCTCTATAATCAACATCAGTGTATTCCCTCAGTTCCATGTCATATCCTTATGGTAAACACATAATCGGAAGTTCTCATACGGTACCTCATAATTCGTTTTAACGGTATTTTTAATGTGTTGAATTCAAGTTAGTTTTATATTTGTTTATAATCCAATTACGAAACAAATATCTATTCTAGCAAATGTATGTTGCATAAGACTACCAACCGTACATGGCATAAGAACTTTTACTTACTTGTTCATTTTGTTTTAGAGTCTTAGAACAAAATCTAGCATATAAGGTGTCTTTATTGATTGTTAGGATCATAATTTAGCATGTTTAATCATTTAAAGAGTAATTTCTTTTATATTTTTCTCAAAAACTTTATTTCGAGAATATATGTATCTTTACTCATATCTTTCATCTCCAAGTGAGACGATAACAAGGCCTTTACCTTATTTATATACTTCAAATTATTTTTCAGCATCATTATGCCATCAACATATAATGACATAAGTACAAAATTGCGCTCATACTTTTTTTAGCATAAATGTAATGATCTCTTATGAATCATTGTGATCCAATAGAAGTTATCACACAAAAAAATACATATTTATCACTACCTTGAAGATTGTTTAAGGCCTTAGCAACAACAACAACGTACCTAGTGTAATCCCACAATTGTGATCTGGAGAGGATAGAGTGTACATAAATCTTATCTCTACCATTAGAGTATCACATATAGACACATTTGTTTCATGTCTGGCCTAATTTTCCTTGAGATGAGTGTTCAAATTTCTCTCATATCCCAAAGTCTCAAAATACTTTAGGTTGAGTTTTCTACTAGTCCACAACTCATGTGAAGTAGATGTGACTGATTCTGACACATGATTATGAACATAGACAACACTCAATAATGCATCTCATAAAACCTTAGGGCTTTTATAGATCTTGTCGAGAGCTTTCTCTCAATATGTAAATTATATTTTTGGCCTTGTAATTTATGAGATATTGAATTTTAAAATTTAGGGTTTAATTGTCACGTTTAACCCAAATATTCAATAATCTCAATTTCATGCAATTTTTGTGCGAATTGACTTGGTAATCTGTTACCCATATGTTTTTAGCAAAAAATAGTTTAATGAATCGTTATTATTTTCAAATTTAAAGAAAATCCATTTGGGTTGGTCAAGATTAACATCCATCAATTTTTTTATCATATAGATCGATCTTTGGATGGTTTTTCTTTTATTTTATGGTTTAAATCAATCCTAAAATACATTTAGGACATAAAATAGTGATTTAATTGGAGAGAATTAGTCAAAAATATGATTTTGACTAAAAAGCCCGTTGACTCATCAAAACAATCCAGGTGAAAAAGAAGTGAACTAAAAGGAGAGGAACGAAGTAGCTTGCCTAAAAGGAGAGGAACGAAGCTTTGTCTTTGTTTTTCTTCAAACGTATTAAAGAAGGAGATCTTGTCAAGCGCACTGGATCTATTGTGGATGTTCCTGCGGGAAAGGCTATGCTAGGGCGTGTGGTCGACGACTTGGGAGTACCTATTAATGGAAGGGGGGCTCTAAGCGATCACGAGCGAATACGAATCACTGATCAAAGAGTAGATTTTGGAGAGATTCTTCATCGATCTAATGGCCAATGAATCACTGATCAAAGAGCGAGTAGCCACCAGGTTTAATGATTTGGTGGGATCTACAGATGTAGTGGCTGGTGAACCGCTTCTTCTCCCACGAAGATTCATGTTTTTTCTTGAAATCAATCCTAAATATGTTTAGGATAAAACTTAGTATTTGGATTGGATTAAAATAGCCTAAAAAGGAGAAATTTGAAGTCGGTCGCTGAAAAACTCATTTTTTTGCACCTGGATCATGTCTAACTCGACTGGGTGGAGAAGAAGTTGTTGGACAACATCTGATGCAAAGCCCACTGTCAGCTGAAAGTTGTTACGGAGAGTGTTCACCCCAAATTTCGATTTCGGTGATTTTTTTTTATTTATTTTGCTCGAAATTAAATATCTAAGTTTTCAATATTTTTGAAATAATTTTTGGATGTTAAAATTTTTTTTTTCTTAATTGATAACTCTCTGATACCAATATAGTATTCTAATAATAAATACCAGTTTAGGAGACTTAGGGGTTTCTCCATAGCGGAAACAGATCTGCAGTAATCACGACTCATGTCATCGGTCGTCGGGAATCCTCACAAAGCGGATGAACTCCATTTATTTACATCCGAGAATTCCTCTGATTGATGCAAATAATTAACCCTCGCCCTAGCCATTTCTAGGGTTTTAGTATGCGTCTTCCAACACCCATAGTGTTATATTTATAGACAACGTAAGAATTAAGAGGTGGACTAACTTATGAGTTGTCTAATTAGCTAGCACCCCTTATGTGTACTAGGCCCAATAGCTTCTTTTTTTTTTTTAATAATAAGTTAATTATCACTTGTTTTCTTTTTAGTCTAAAATTTTCTAGGTCTTATATTGAAGAGTTAATAACTCAAATTTCTCTGAAACAATTCATATTTTATTAGTTTCATACTTAAGTTATGAAATGTTGTTGTTACCTTCATGAATTATAACATTTTCTATCTAAACACTCCTAGAGTGCTAAATGTCATAAAGGGTGGTCTCACTCTCTTTATAGTGCCTGATATGTAAAAAAAAATAGATTAAAAAGAGCATGTGCCATTTTATATCCATTTTTAAAATTAATTTTTTTATTTTTATTCTTTATTTTCCCCTTCTGATAGACTCAGTTAGAAACACATAACTCATAACACACGCAATATTTATTAAGTAGTATGTTTTATTATTCAAAACTTTCAATTGAATTTATTATTATGGAGTAATTGTATCATAATTTGCAGTTATGTTTGTTGTTATTGACTAATTATTTTATTTTATTTTAGAAATATGAGTTTTTAACTAAATTTACTATTATATAAAAATTATTGAATTTTGAAGAAGAAGAAGAAGAACAAGAAAAAGAAATCAATAGATAAGAAAAAAACGCTTCAATGTACAATTTTTTTATCTTTTTTGTTAATTAGTTAGTAAAACTGCTATTTTAAAGTTATATTTTTTTTAATTGAGTTTACTGTTAGGATAAAATTCGGTAATGATTGTTAACTAAATTTTTGATTATTTTATTTTTATTTTACTATTATTTAAAGGTTATATATATTTCAGTTTGTTTACTGTTATTAACCAAAAATTTAGAGATTTGAAGAAGAAAATGAAAAAGATAAGAAAAAAGAAGAACGGAAAAAAGAGAAAAAAAATAATAACGAATAGTAAGAAAATGCAAAATGCAACATAAATGCTATTTTTAATCTATTTTCTTGCTCTCGCATACTACAAAGAGAATGAGACCATTTTCATGCCACATGGCACTACACGGGAAGGGGGTTTAAATAGAAAATATTATAAAAGCATCTCTCTCAACTGAAAGAAGATCAACTCTCACCCCTTTTTTCGCTTTACTCAGAAGAGCCTCTCTCCTTCTCGAGTTCTAAATCAGCAAGAGAAGAGGGACCGACAAGCGAGATGAACGAAGGAAAAGCCCCGTCGAGCAACAAAGAGAGGATTGCGTCAACCAAAGCTTTGACTCTGAGTGTGAGAGTTGGTGTCAATCTCACGCCTTGTCATATTCAAAAGCTTTTCCACACAAACAGGGGAGGAAGTGTTTGCTGCCAACTTGCTAGATGAGCGAACATCTAAGCTCAGCAGCGCATTTTCTATTAGGAGATGGATGGGGCCAGGCAGGGTAAAAAGAAGGTTTTTTTTTTCATTAGCTGAGGAAAGAAGTAGCAAAGGAATATCGCTATCATGAGAAAAAATGTAGGATTGATCGAAGAGAAGGCCAAATCTGGCTAAAATGAAAAAGAAGAGATCAAGGAGAGGGAGCTAGATGAGCACTTGCAAGAGAGTGAGCCGCAGATCTAAAACTGCTACAGTAAAGTTGAACGAAAGTACCTCTCAAAGGTTCTACCTTTTCTTGTGTGTTCGGGAATAAATAGAAAGTTTCTAAATGTATAGAAGGAATGCTCGAGAATCTTTTGGGGGCTGGTATGTCCTTTCAGTTCTGGTCTGGGGAATGCCGATCAGAGAAAGCACTCCTATACTGTCTGGTGTTGATTCGGCAATTTGCATCTAGTGGGGAGATTTGTCATCTCAAAGAATAAGCGGATCTTCCCTTGCATGCGGATCTTAAAGTCGTGAATCTTTTGATGGCCGGTAACTGCTTTCTGCTCTTATTGGATTGATTTATTAATAGTCTTTGTTCTTTTTGACTCTGCGCCATTGATTTCACTATTATTAGTGAGGAATAATGAAACAATTCCTTTATATTTATAGAGATAGGGGATATAATTCATATGGATATAGTAAGTCTCGCTTGAGCTGCGTGATAGTTAGCTAAAACTTAACAGGGTTGAAGCATCTTCTTGGAATCACTAAGAAAGTATGAAGGATCCAGGGTTGCCTTAGGTCCTGAGAGCCAGGATGCTTGCTCTTGAAGATGAAATAAACATGGTCATGGGACAATATTTCAGTGTTGTTGAATTCATTGTAACACCATGAACAATGAGACTTCTATCTCACCTACATGCCTGACGGGTATACTCAATAGAATAAATAGAATAAGAGGTCGGTAAAGAGGATAATAGCAACAACCCATAGTTTAAAAAGTGGATAGTTTAGGAGGATTTTGAGATATTAAGTCTATATTTAAAGATGCACGTTGTTACAAATTTGTCGACCTCAAGAGTCTCAAAGGCTAATTAGTTTGTTTGTCTTTCAATTTTGGTCATTATCTAGGGTAAATTTCATAAAATGATTATATAATTATTATATGTTTTATCATTGTCATATAACTATGTTTAATAACAGAAAATCACAAAAAAATTATCCTACTAACATAAAAATTACAATTATTGAAAAATTCAACCTCCGATGAGTGTTAATTTTTTACTTTTATATTAATTTTTTTTATTTTAATCTAATAAATATAGAACCCAATGAAAAGATGATTGTCCTGATCCAATTTTTTTTTACTTTTCTATGAGTTATAATCCATCAATTTTTTATCACCTTGAAATGTATCTAAATGGCGTATCCTACACATTCTTTAGAAGTCACCGTCCAAATTCTCCCCAAAATTTGCATCACCCTTTTAAAGATTTTCCTCCAGATAGTGATTATTGTATTCAGAGCTTTCTGATTCTGCGTATATATCTCCTTATTCATACCTTTTTATCCCCCACCCCCACTCCCCGCAGAATTTCATGCAAAGTATTTCAAAAGAATAACTCTGATCAATCAAACAATTAAAAAGGTCAATGAATTGAAAAAAATCATCACAAAATTATTACTTTCGTCATTGATAACCTTCCGATGCGCTAATAACACTACAAAAGGAAAAACTGGTCCCTAAAAGTGTGTTTCTTGTCTCTAAAGGTCTATAGCGATCAGAAAATACCGTCCCTGAGCCTCCGTCGCTAAAGGTCATTAAGAACGAGATTAGTTGCTAGTCGCTAACATTTTTTCACGACCAACTTAAAAGTGATCCTTAAACTGCTTTTAGAGACCATTTTTTGGTACCTAATTGAATATTTTTGGGACGAAACTGGTGGTCGTAATAGGTTTGTGAATTGTGACTAGTTAAAGGTGGTCCTTAAACAGTTTGGCGACCAATTTAAAGCTGGTTTTTAAAATAGTTTGGCTATTTAGCAACCACATTTTCTGCTCCTAAAATGGGTTTTCAGGACTAACAATCTAGTCCTTAAAGAAACAATTCACAAACCGTAAATCACATTCAATTTGCAACTAGAAAATCTGGTAATTAATGTAACGATGATGCTGTGTGTATATATATATATATATATATATATCACAATCAGTTACTGACACTGTACATTAATGATGTGATTTTAGTCACACTATTTTGTATAGAAACCCTTAGCAAAAACCTATATCGTTAATAATATCTCCTAGACTGTAGTATAATTTTTTCGACATCCCTAGCAGAATGAGAGTCAACCTGTTTGTCCTCATAAATAGCTTCTCGTGAACTTCAGTTTCCAAAACATGTAGAAGTATTAAGCAATCCATTTAGAAATGGGCTAAGAAATGCAACATAACAATAATCGGAAAGGATTTTATTCAGCCGTTAAGCATGACCCGTAAGTGTTTATAAAGATCATTTTTTCTATAAATATAGCTTAAATGGTCATAAAGTCATGATCTACCAGAAAAGACAAAGTGATTTCATCCTTTCTATCACAAAACATAAAGGTAACATAAACATACATCAATTGATGAAATGACCCACGAAATGCTTGTTGGAAATTTGCCTTTGGCGGGAGTTGCGTCCGACCAACTTTAACGGCTTACACACTAGTGTTACGCATGTTGGAGAATCCGGTTCTTCACACGTGCATGATCTAATAGGTAAGTAGATAACCGTAGGGCCAAGGATCGTCAAATTTTGTTGAGAAATGAAAGAGATATTAGTACACGAAGTGAGGTGTTTGAAGCATGGAAAAGTGTGGTATGGGATCAATTCTCCCTCATCGTTGGAGGAAGAAAGAATTGTTTTGTTTATAAGTCTCAAAGTTGGCTTGGGGTTTGGGACCCCAAGGGATATCCCATGTGTTTAAAGGAGGGAGGACCTAGATGTGCTTCGGTTTGAGGAAAGCCCACACGCGCGCCGCCGCCGCCCGTCCGGGCTCTCGGGCTCTCTTATGATATTATCTTTTTGGACCAGAGAACTTTTCCATATGTACAGTTTGATCCCTGAAGTTTCATATGTATAGTTTGGACCAGAATTATTTCAGATGTACAGTTTGGTCCCTGAAGTTTCAAGAAAGTCAGAATTGGGCAGAGATCAGAAACGTCCACCAACACTCAATTCATCCATTTATTTTGGCTGAATTACTCTTACTAAATGGCCAATCCGTTGCACATCTTCACCATTTATTTTGGAGGAATTACTACCTCCATAATTACCATTACTTGGCCAGTAATGACACTTATGGAGGCAGTTCATCAGCCTCTCCTTCACCCTATATAAATACCCCCTTGTCACCATTGTTGAGCTACACTTTACACTTAACAAAAACAGAAACGAATTCTTCTTTCTACAACTTCCAGCATCATTTCATTACTCAAAATTCTTCACGGTAACACTTGAGTTTCCTTTACTCAATTGTTCATTTGCTGTTTTATCTTGGGAGACAATTGTCCAGGACGTAGAAAGGATACATACGGGGAAATATTGTCTTAAAGACAGAGTGAAAACACTCGACTCAGCATACCAAAAACTGTTCCAGTTTATTCATCAATTTCTGTGTAATTTTCAATTTGTTGTTGAATTGTAATTTCAATTCTTGTATTACTTAGCAGTTACTTGTAATTTCCGTTTCCTGCACCTTTGTAACCAACAACTTTAAGACAATATTTGCTTCTGTAACTGCTGTAACATGGCTGGAAACATGACTGATGTTGCTGCTACTGCTGCTGCCACTCAAGGCAACAATGCTGCCTTCCCCGCTACTGCCGCTACTAGACAAGGCAGCAACTCTGCTGCCTTCACTGCTGCTTCCGCTACTGTTCAAGGCAGCAACTCCGCTGCCTTCCCGACTACTGCTGCTCCACCTCCTGCCTCCCACCACTATGATCGCCCTGAAAAATTCATGGGATCAGAATTTAAGAGATGGCAGCAAAAGATGTTGTTCTACTTAACTGTTATGGGCATGGCTCGGTTCCGAATGGAAGATCCTCCACAAGCTGGAGATGAAATGGACTCTTCGCCTAATGAAACGGGTGAAGGGGGCCTTGGTATTCATGTCGTTAACGGCATGAAAATGGTTCTTGATGCGTGGAATCATAGCGATTTCATGTGTAAGAATTACTTACTAAACTGTTTGGCAGACCCTCTCTACACGGTCTATTGCACTGTTGGCACTGCCAAAGAGTTGTGGGAAAAATTGCAAAAGAAGTACAACGCACAAGATGCGGGTACTAAGAAGTTCATCGTTGGGAAATTTCTAAAATTCCAAATGGTGGATAGTAAGACAGTGATGTCCCAAGTCCAGGAATTCCAAATGATTTTACATCGCCTGGATTTGGAAGGAATGAAAGCAAATGAGCAGTTTTTGGTTGCATCGCTGATTGAAAAGTTACATCCTTCGTGGAATGAGTTTATGAGTTACTTAAAACTCAAGACAAAGGAGATGAGCTTTGAAGAGCTTATTATCAAACTCCAAATCCAAAAAGATAATAAGAAGACCTTGCCTAGGGGTAGACAACCTGCTGAGGCAAAGGCAAATCTGGCTGAGGCCAAAGGGAACTCAAGCAAGAAGTGGAAGTTCCAGAAAGACGGCAAAGCCGACGCAGCGGAGATGTTCAGATGTAACTGTCACCACTGTGGGAAACCTGGTCATAGGATCAAGGAATGCCGCAAGCACAAGACTGAGCAACAAAAGAAAGCCAAGTCTAAAGGCAAGGCGCATGCTAACGTCGTCAATGACACGCTCCTGGATGACATGATTGAGAAATTCTCTGCAGTGGTGTTAGAAGCCAACCTGGTTGAGAATCCGATGCAGTGGTGGATAGACACAGGTGCTACCAGACACATCTGTTCCAACAGAGATACCTTCTCCACGTACACACCAGTCACCGACAAGAAGCTGTTCAGGGGCAACAAGGCTTCGTCCGACGTGCTGAGGGTAGGAAAGGTGGTCCTAAAGATGACTTCCGGTAAGGAGCTCACTCTGAAGTAAGTGATGCACGTCCCAGAGATTAGAAGAAATTTAATTTCTGGACCTTTATTGGTTAATGCTGGTTTTAGGCTAGTGTTTGAATCCAATAAGTTTGTACTCACTAAGAATGGCACATTTGTGGGGAGAGGCTTCGTCTGTGAAGGCCTCTTCAAAGTAAATGTCATGTCTGTAATGCGTCCAAGTAATAAAGTTGAACCTTTTTCTTATTTGCTTGAGTCTTCTAATTTATGGCATCATAGATTAGGACATGTTAACTACAAGTCTATCCAAAGGCTGGTAAAGATGGAGTTGTTATCGTCTATCGACGTAAACCCTCAACATAAGTGTGAGGTGGGCGTAGAGGCAAAACTCACTAAACTTCCGAAACTTTTCGATCCGTCGAAAGGAACACCGCTCATCTAGAACTTATTCACACAGATTTATGTGATTTGAAGTTCGCACAAACTGGAGGGGGAAATAAGTACTTTGTGACATTCATTGATGATAGCACAAGGTATTGTTACATTTACTTGTTGAAAAGTAAGGATGAAGTCTTTGAAGCGTTCCGACGTTACAAAGCTGAAGTTGAAAACCAACTAAGCCTACGGATTAGATCCATTCGTAGCGATAGAGGGGGAGAATACGCAGCGCCATTTGAGGAATACTGTGCCCAAAAAGGCATTGTTCATCAAACGACGGCTCCATACTCACCTCAATCAAACGGTGTGGCGGAACGTAAGAACCGCACATTGAAGGAAATGATGAATGCCTTGCTCATCAATTCCGGTCTTCTCCAAAATATGTGAGAAGAAGCCGTCCTTACCGTTAATACGATTCTTAACAGAGTCCCACATAAGGGTAAGGACAAAACTCCATATGAATCATGGAAGGGAACAAAACCCACCTACAAATATTTTAAGGTGTGGGGTTGTTTGGCAAAGGTTGAAGTACCCAAGTCAAAGCAGGTCAAGATTGGGCCTAAGACTGTAGATTGCATATTCATCGGATATGCAAATAACAGTAGTGCTTATCGCTTCTTAATGCATACGTCAGATATTCCTGTTACACATCGTAAGATTAAGACGATAATTAAGAACGTCATTAAGGAAGTAAGATTCAGATATTGAATATAAGGAACACTTACATATGTTAATACGGGAAATTAGTGTATAAACGGATGTTATCCCGGAATAGTTTTTCTTTAGTGCTATACATGTGACGACGAGAATTAATCCTAGTAGTTGAATTCATTCCAATAGAGTTATGGAATAGTATTGTATTATAAAAGTATGACATTGAGGATACGAGGCTTTATGAAATTCTCGGGAATTAAAAGAGGTGGGTTTAAGATTTATTAATTGAACAACTTGGGGGCCAAAGTGTAATATTAAAAATCCAGATTTTTTTTAATTAACCTACTTTCTTTCATCTTCTTCATTCAAAACTTAAAACAAACTCTCCTCTCCTCTCCTCCGCCATACCCCAGCCGAGAACCCCCCAACCCCATAGACAAATTTGAGGTTTTTATCTTCTCTTCCTAGACTACATTTTTCACCAAAAAATAGAAGCAAAACAACACCAAAAACAGTGGCAAAAACAACCACTGTTGGCCGAGACCTTAGCCCAGAAATTTCAAGATTTTTGGATGAACTTTTGGAAGAAAAACGTGTATGGATGATGGCTTAACATTGTAGAACACTTGCATGTCAATTGGAGTTGAAGAAGTGAACAAAAAAAAGGGAAAAGTTACAAAACAGTACTGATTTTCGGACAAGCAGTGGGCAGAAAATTATGGACTGTTTTGGGCAAAATTTGAGGTATAAAATTCTTCTTTCTATAATATAATTTCAATGCATGTTGTTAGAATTAAGGATATGAATTTGTGTTAAGGAAAAATTGGAATTTAAGCGTTGCATGTGACAATTTTGGGCTAGTTGCCGATTTGGGACAGATTTTGATGTTATTGGATTCGTTGGTTATTGTTGTTATTATGGTCACTAATTACATGATGAAATTGAAAGGAAACATTGATATTTAGTTGGAATTAGTTATATGGAAGTATTGAAATACGAAATTGGATTTTAGGAATTAAGATAAGAGTTATGGAATTATGACATGTTGTGGCCAAGAACTTGCATGAAATTGTTGGACATGTTGTGATGTATATGAACTGTTTTAGGGACTGTTTTGTGGTGTTATAATGCTGAAAATGTAGTTATCATTATGCATGTTTAGGTGTGGTAATTGCTAATGTAAGTCCTAAAGGAAGAAGGGTGTAGAAAGGCGTAGAAAGGCTTCACATTCTCCCCTCGTTGTTGATGGAGCATGGACTGTTTTGTGGGATGTTTTTAATGTGGATTAAGAGACTAAGTTTACATGAGAAGTGGGTGTGTAAATTCCCTTTATTGTTGTTTTGGTTGTGCTCTTAATTGGTGCTTGGTTATTGATGTTATTAGCCTCGTTTGGAAGTTATGGAAACATGTATCAACGGGGGAAGTGTTTGCCCGAATTTTTATAGAATAAGAAGTCATTATTCGATATAAAGTATGCTAGTAATCATAGAATTAATGAACGTATTACCATTATTATAGGTTGAAGTTCTATAACGAGGCATATTCTAATATTGGGTGGATTAGTTCGTCTAAAAGGTATGTGAAACCCTTACTTCTTTCTTTTGTCATGATTTAATGAAAGTACGGCGGACGTACTTGATTCTTATACAGTTTAATTCCTAAAGAGGATTGTTATGAGAAGTGCCTATGATTTTTCAGCAAAGAGTTTATTATGACATTATTATAATGATTTATTGAGAGTCAAATGATAATTTTTACTTGCATATGGTTACTCATGATATCTACTCGTGCTAAGTGTTACTACTTCACCTCACCGAGTCCCGGTCCAGGTTACGTTCGTGCACAGCCTTGTATTTTTCACCGAGACCCTCACTAGAGGGCCGGGTTACGTAGGATGGATCCATAGATGAGATATGACTTTACCGAGTGCCAACATGGTCCGGTTACGATATGACTTCACCGAGTCCCAGTATGGGAGGGGTTATGATATGATTCCACCGAGTCCCGCACTAGTGGGCCGGGTTACGTTACGATATATATATATATATATATATGGATATATATATATATATTTATATATGACTATATATATCATATATTATATGGACATGCACTCATGTTTTCTTTTATTATTTATGGCACGACTTTTATTGTTTATGGCACAGTTGGATTTGGATCCTGATTTTATACTGATCTCCTGTTTTCTATTGGCCACTTATGACCTCTTTTACAGCATTTCATGTTTTACATACTCAGTATATTATTTCGTCCTGACCCCCTTTCCTCGGGGGGCTGCGTTTCATGCCCGCAGGTACAGGTTTTCAGTTTGGTGAACCTCATGCCTAGGTTCCTACTCAGCAGGTTGGGAAGCTCTTCATTTGGGGTACAGAACCCTATTATTTTGAATTTTGTATATTTATGGGCACGACGGGACCCTGTCCCGTCATATGTCGTTATCCTTCTTGTAGAGGTCTGTATACAGTTGTGGGTTGTACTTATGTAAGGGTCATAACTCTGTTTTGGTCAGTCATGCTATTGTACTCTTTGTTGGGGTGTCCCCGTGTATATATGATATTATCTAGTGGCAGCCTTATCGGCTTGCCTGTTGTATTGTGTTGGCTAGTTGTGACTCCTCAAGAGGCAGGTACATTCGGTGGTAAAGGCAGCCTTGTCGGCTTGCCTATCCTGGCATATGTTGTTATTGCAGCATTATGCTGCCGGATTTCTGACTCATTAAGTGTTAATTGGATTATGTGTGACATGTTAGTATAATTACGTCATTAGGGCGGTTAGTCGCGGCCCGCTGGGTCGGGTCTTGACAAAATTGGCATCAGAGTAGTTAGTCATCGGAATGTCTACAGACCGTGTCTAGTAGAGTCTTGCGTATGGTATGTTGTGCATCATACTTATACGCAGGAGGCTGCAGGGCATTTATGATTGGTTTCTATTCTTTCATATCTTAGATCGTGCAATAGAGCTATGTTATTAGGATAATCCCTTTCTGACGACTTACGATGTTTACAGCTATGCCTCCGAAGAAGGCGATAGCAGCCCAGAAGGGCATGCCTACAGTGGGAGATACTAGTCGGATTCAGAAAGTTACCCGGTCCCGTACTCAGTCCTATGACGGAGACTGTGCCCCAGTCGACGAGCTCTGCTTCGTCGCCACCACCAGAGGCTCCAATTCAGGGGGCAACATCACCAGTTTCCGAGGCCCCAGCACCTGAGCCTCCAGCTCCTCAACCGGGGGCAGAGGACAGAGCCATGAGAGATGCAGTTCAGCTGCTGACTAGATTGGTGGCAGGGCAGAATCGCAGACAGGGACCAGGAGTCGACCCTAGGTCTGACAGTTTGAGGGTTCATGATTTCTTTAGTTATAACCCTCCAGAGTTTTTCGAGTCTCAGCCCGAGAAGGACCCGCAAGAGTTTATCCGGCAGATGCAGCGTACCTTGAGGGTAATCAGGGCTTCGGAGACCGAGTCGGTGGAGTTGGCTTCGTATAGGATGCGGGATATAACTACAAACTGGTATGAGTCTTGGGAGTTGTCCAGGGGAGAGGATGTTCCTCCAGCTACATGTGATGAGTTTACAGAGGCCTTCCTTGGTCACTTCTTGTCTCCAGAGACGAGGAGAGCTAGAGTGGACAGATTCTTACAGATGAGGCAGAGTGGCAGGACCATTCGTGAGTATAGCCTGGAGTTTGATTCATTGTCCAGATACGCACCCACTATTGTAGTAGATATGGCAGACAGGGTGCATCGCTTTGTGATGGGGCTGGACCATTATCTGATCGATGGTTGTATGGCGGTGGCTCTTCAACCGGGTATGGATATTACTCGTATCCAGGCATACGCACAGGGGGTTGAGGACCGACATAGAGGGCGACAACCAGACAGAGGTCATGACAGGGACCAACATAAGAGGGCTAGGTCGGTAGCTTATTCCGGTGAGTCTCGAGGCAGACAGTTACAGCAGCAGGTCAGATATTTATCTCAGCCATCACAGAGTGCTCCTCTACAGTCTACGGGCAGGAGGTTCGACCGTCCCGGGTATTCAGGAGCCGGCTAGAGCTTCAGGGCTTCGGGTTCTCAGCAGAATAGGGGCTCTAGTCAGTTGAGGCCACCTTATCTTCGATGCTCTCAGTGTGGTAAGTTTCATATTGGGGAATGTCGTTCGACCACAGGTGCTTGCTTCTCTTGCAGCCGTCAGGGCCATATGATGAGAGAGTGTCCCAACATGGGTGGTTCAGGTGGGATGGCTTGGCCTACGGGGTCGTGTGCTGGTTCGTCATCATCTATAGTTATGCGCCCCACCGGGCAGGGTATTCAGACACCAGCAGGCCGTGGCAGAGTTTCTAGTTCCGACGGTCCTTCGAACCGCATGTATGCTTTGGCCAGTAGACGTGATCAGGAGGCGTCACCAAATGTTGTTACAGGTATACTATCGATCTTTTTCTGTAATGTATATGCTTTGATAGATCCAGGTTCCACCTTATCCTACATATCCCCTCTTGTTGCTAATAGAATAGGGATTGAGCCGATAGAACCATTCGAGGTAGCTACACCGGTAGGAGATTCGGTTATAGCTGAGCGTGTGTATAAAAATTGTTCGGTGGTGATATATAGCCGTCATACCTTAGCAGATTTGATAGAGTTGGATATGTCCGACTTTGATGTCATTATGGGCATGGATTGGTTGGCTTCTTGTTATGCCAACGTTGATTGTAGAGAGAAGTTGGTTCGATTTCAGTTCCCAGGCGAGCCAGTTATAGAATGGAAAGGGAATGCAGCATCGCCGAGGGGTAAGTTTATTTCATACCTCAAGGCAAGGAAGATGGTCAGAAAAGGTTGTATCTATCATTTGGTTCGGGTGCATGATATAGAAGCGGAGGTACCGGCTCTTCAGTCAGTCCCGGTAGTTAGTGAGTTTCCGGATGTATTCCCAGATGATCTTCTAGGTCTTCCTCCAGAGCGGGAGATAGATTTCAGTGTAGATGTATTGTCAGGTACCCAACCTATATCCATTCCTCCTTATAGAATGGCACCTGCAGAGCTGAAGGAGTTGAAGGAGCAGCTGAGAGACTTGTTGGAGAAAGGCTTTATTAGGCCGAGTACATCTCCATGGGGAGCACCAGTGTTATTTGTGAGAAAGAAAGATGATTCGCTACGGATGTGTATTGATTATAGGCAGCTGAACAAGGTAACCATCAAGAACAGGTACCCCATTCCCAGGATTGATGATTTATTTGACCAGTTGTAGGGTGCTAAGTGCTTTTCAAAGATAGACTTGCGGTCAGGTTATCATCAGGTGAGGGTAAAGGAGGCAGATATTCCAAAGACAGCATTCAGAACCCGATATGGATATTATGAGTTTAGGGTGATGTCTTTTAGACTGACCAATGCTCCAGCAGTGTTTATGGATTTGATGAACTGGGTATTCAGGCTGTTTTTAGACATGTTCGTCATTGTATTCATTGATGATATCCTGGTTTATTCCCGTTCAGAGCAGGAGAATGCAGACCATTTGAGGACGGTACTTAGGGTCCTCCAGCACCAGCAGTTGTATGCCAAGTTTTCCAAGTGTGAGTTCTGGTTGACTTCAGTGGCATTCTTGGGGCATATTATCAGGGCTGATGGTATACGAGTGGATACACAGAAGATTGAGGCGGTGAAGACTTGGCCCAGACCTACGACACCTACTGAGGTACGCAGTTTTCTAGGGCTAGCAGGGTATTACAGAAGGTTTGTGGAGAAGTTTGATTCGATCTCAGCGCCTTTGACTAGGCTAACCCAGAAGGCAGCTAAGTTTCAGTGGACGGATGCTTGTGAGCACAGTTTCCAGTTGTTGAAGGATAAGTTTACTACGGCTCCAGTTCTGACTCTTCCCGAGGGACCGGATGGTTATGTCATCTATTGTGATGCTTCAGGTATTGGGCTAGGTTGTGTGTTGATGCAGCATGACAAAGTTATAGCTTATGCCTCCCGACAGCTCAGGAAGCATGAAAAGAATTATCCCACTCATGATTTGGAGCTAGCAGCGGTGATTCATGCCCTGAAGATTTGGACACATTATTTGTATGGGATTCATGTTGATATTTATATGGATCACAAGAGTCTCCAATATATCTTTAAGCAGAAGGAGTTGAACCTACGGCGAGGCGCGGTGGTTAGAGTTGCTAAAGGACTATGATGTTGATATCTTGTACCACCCGGGAAAGCCAATGTTGTGGCGAGATGCTCTTAGCCGTAGATCCATGGGTAGCTTGACGGATGTGCGGTCGGACGAAGGAGATGGTTCGTGAGATACACAAGCTAGCTAGTCTTGGAGTCCGGTTGGCAGATTCGGGAGATAGCGGGGTTCTTATTCGGGATGTTGCTGAGTCCTCTATCATGGAAGAGGTAAAGAAACGTCAGTATGAGGATCTTGTTCTGGCCCGGTATAGAGATGCAGCTCTCCGAAAGGGAAAGACTTTATTTGAGCTTACACCTGATGATGTGCTGAGGTATGAGGGCAGATTATGTGTACCTGATGTTCCAGGGCTACGACAATAGGTTATGGGAGAGGCACACAATGGTCGTTATTCTATTCACCCAGGGTCGACGAAGATGTACCATGACCTTAGATGCTTGTATTGGTGGGATGGAATGAAAAGAGACATCGCAGAATTTGTTGCCCAGTGCCCGAATTGTCAGCAGGTTAAGGTTGAGCATCAGAAGCCTGGTGGATTATTACAGGAGATCGAGATCCCGACTTGGATGTGGGAAGTGATCAATATGGACTTCATTACAGGCTTACCTCGCACTCAGCGGAAGTGTGATTCCATATGGGTTATTGTGGATAGGCTGACGAAATCAGCCCATTTTCTTCCAGTTAGGACTACTTACTCAGCTGAAGACTATGCTAGGCTGTACATCAGGGAGATAGTGAGACTGCACGGGGTTCCCACATCTATTATATCAGACCGAGGAGCTTAGTTTACAGCTAACTTCTGGAGATCATTCCAGAAATGATTGGGGGCACATGTGAGTCTCAGCACAACATTTCACCCTCAGACGGACGGGCAGGCAGAGCGTACTATCCAAACATTAGAGGATATGCTGAGGGCCTATATTATTGACTTCAAAGGTAGTTGGGATGACCATTTACCACTCATTGAGTTTGCTTATAACAACAGCTACCATTCTAGCATCCAGATAGCACCGTATGAGGCTTTATATGGGAGGAAGTGCAGGTCACCTATTGGTTGGTTTGATGTAGGTGAGACTAAGTTGATCGGACCAGACATGGTTCAGCAAGCTGTTGATAAGGTGAAACTCATTCATGAGAGGTTATTAGCAGCACGGAGTCGATAAAAGTCATATGCTGATAATCGACGTCGACACTTAGAGTTTCAGGTTGATGATTGGGTGTTCCTAAAGGTGTCACCCATGAAGGGTGTGATGAGGTTTGGCAAGAAAGGGAAGCTTAACCCAAGGTACGTCGGGCCTTACCAGGTCATTCGTAGGATAGGCAAGGTTGCCTATGAGTTGGGTCTACCATCTGAATTGGAGGCGGTACATCCAGTCTTCCATATATCTATGCTGCGTAAGTGTATTGGTGATCCTTCAAGAGTCTTCCCAGTAGATGATGTCCAGGTGACAGATGAGCTGTCTTATGAGGAAAATCCCATAGCCATACTTGATCGCCAGGTCAGGAGATTACGGACGAAGGATGTGGCTTCCGTCAAGGTGTTGTGGCGAAACAACAATAGGGAGGAAATGACTTGGGAGACAGAAGATGAAATGAAGAAGAAATATCCTTACTTGTTCCCTATGACTCCAAGTAATGTAATTTAACTCCTTATTTGATTCTGGTAATTGGGGATTGTATATGAGTAATATATTGTGGCATCTGTTGGTTTGCTGAATATAGGCGGATAGGCATAGTTATAAAGGAGACTCTGCCGAAATTTTTCTAGCATAAGACTTATTATGAACATTCGAGGATGAATGTTTCTGAGGGGGGAAAATGTTACACCTCGTAAGATTAAGACGATAATTAAGAACATCATTAAGGAAGTAAGATTCGGATATTGAATATAAGGAACACTTACATATGTTAATACGGGAAATTAGTGTATAAACGGATGTTATCCCGGAATAGTTTTTCTTTAGTGCTATACATGTGACGACGAGAATTAATCCTAGTAGTTGAATTTATTCCAATGGAGTTATGGAATAGTATTGTATTATAAAAGTATGACATTGAGGATACGAGGCTTTATGAAATTCTCGGGAATTAAAAGAGGTGGGTTTAAGATTTATTAATTGAACAACTTGGGGGCCAAAGTGTAATATTAAAAATCCAGATTTTTTTTTAATTAACCTACTTTCTTTCATCTTCTTCATTCAAAACTTAAAACAAACTCTCCTCTCCTCTCCTCCGCCATACCCCAGCCGAGAACCCCCCAACCCCATAGCCAAATTTGAGGTTTTTATCTTCTCTTCCTAGACTACATTTTTCACCAAAAATTAGAAGCAAAACAACACCAAAAACAATGGCAAAAACAGCCACTGTTGGCCGAGACCTTAGCCCAGAAATTTTGAGATTTTTGGATGAAATTTTGGAAGAAAAACGTGTAGGGATGATGGCTTAACATTGTAGAACACTTGCATGTCAATTGGAGTTGAAGAAGTGAACAAAAAAAAAAGAGAAAAGTTACAAAACAGTGGGGATTTTCGGACAAGCAGTGGGCAGAAAATTATGGACTGTTTTGGGCAAAATTTGAGGTATAAAATTCTTCTTTCTATAATATAATTTCAATGCATGTTGTTAGAATTAAGGATATGAATTTGTGTTAAGGAAAAATTGGAATTTAAGCGTTGCATGTGACAATTTTGGGCTAGTTGCCGATTTGGGACAGATTTTGGTGTTATTGGATTCGTTGGTTATTGTTGTTATTATGGTCACTAATTACATGATGAAATTGAAAGAAAACATTGATATTTAGTTGGAATTAGTTATATGGAAGTATTGAAATACGAAATTGGATTTTAGGAATTAAGATAAGAGTTATGGAATTATGACATGTTGTGGCCAAGAACTTGCATGAAATTGTTGGACATATTGTGATGTATATGGACTATTTTAGGGACTGTTTTGTGGTGTTATAATGCTGAAAATGTAGTTACCATTATGCATGTTTAGGTGTGGTAATTGCTAATGTAAGTCCTAAAGGAAGAAGGGTGTAGAAAGGCGTAGAAAGGCTTCACATTCTCTCCTCGTTGTTGATGGAGCATGGACTGTTTTGTGGGATGTTTTTAATGTGGATTAAGAGACTAAGTTTACATGAGAAGTGGGTGTGTAAATTCCCTTTATTGTTGTTTTGGTTGTGCTCTTAATTGGTGCTTGGTTATTGATGTTATTAGCCTCGTTTGGAAGTTATGGAAACATGTATAAACGGGGGAAGTGCTGCCCGAATTTTTATAGAATAAGAAGTCATTATTCGATATAAAGTATGCTAGTAATCATAGAATTAATGAACGTATTACCATTATTATAGGTTGAAGTTCTATAACGAGGCATATTCTAATATTGGGTGGATTAGTTCGTCTAAAAGGTATGTGAAACCCTTACTTCTTTCTTTTGTCATGATTTAATGAAAGTACGGCGGACGTACTTGATTCTTATACAGTTTAATTCCTAAAGAGGATTGTTATGAGAAGTGCCTATGATTTTTCAGCAAAGAGTTTATTATGACATTATTATAATGATTTTATTGAGAGTCAAATGATAATTTTTACTTGCATATGGTTACTCATGATATCTACTCGTGCTAAGTGTTACTACTTCACCTCACCGAGTCCCGGTCCAGGTTACGTTCGTGCACAGCCTTGTATTTTTCACCGAGACCCTCACTAGAGGGCCGGGTTACGTAGGATGGATCCATAGATGAGATATGACTTTACCGAGTGCCAACATGGTCCGGGTTACGATATGACTTCACCGAGTCCCAGTATGGGCGGGGTTATGATATGATTCCACCGAGTCCCGCACTAGTGGGCCGGGTTACGTTACAGATATATATATATGTATATGGACATGCACTCATGTTTTCTTGACTTGACTACCATATTTATAAGGCACAGCTGACTTTTATTGTTTATGGGACAGTTGGATTTGGATCCTGATTTTATACTGATCTCCTGTTTTTTATTGGCCACTTATGACCTCTTTTACAGCATTTCATGTTTTACATACTCAGTACATTATTTCGTCCTGACCCCCTTTCCTCGGGGGGCTGCGTTTCATGCCCGCAGGTACAGGTTTTCAGTTTGGTGAACCTCAGGCCTAGGTTCCTACTCAGCAGGTTGGGAAGCTCCTTTGATTTAGAGCTTTGTCATTTGGGGTACAGAAACCTATTATTTTGAATTTTGTATATTTATGGGCACGACGGGGCTCTGTCCCGTCATATGTCGTTATCCTTCTTGTAGAGGTCTGTAGACAGTTGTGGGTTGTACTTATGTAAGGGTCATAACTTTGTTTTGGTCAGTCATGCTATTGTACTCTGTGTTGGGGTGTCCCTGTGTATATATGATATTATCTAGTGGCAGCCTTATCGGCTTGCCTGTTGTATTGTGTTGGCTAGTTGTGACTCCTCGGGAGGCAGGTATATTCGGGGGTAAAGGCAGCCTTGTCGGCTTGCCTACCCTGGCATATGTTGTTATTGCAGCGTTATCTTTGCCGGGATTTCGAACTCATTAAGTGTTAATTGGATTATGTGTGACAGTTTAGTATAATGACGTCATTAGGGCGGTTAGTCGCGGCCCGCCGGGTCGGGTCGTGACAATTCCAGATATCCACCACGGTACAATCATAGAATCAAGGAATGCTCTATTCTTTGAAGGTACATTTCCTAGAAAGGAAAAAGACATAACCTCTCGCAAACGAATTTATGAACAAATCTCTCAAGAACCGGGAGTCGTTGACGGCCTGGATCTAGATGATTCAGATCTAGCGGATCTCGAAGTGGCTGAACATCCGAAATCTAGTGTTCCAGATTCTCAGAACTTGGAGACTTCAGAGATGGATCTAAGGCGAAGTAAAAGGGCCAGGAAGGATAAATCATTCGGTCCTGACTTTGTAGCTTATATGGTTAATGATGAACCAAGGACAATTGCTAAGGCGTTGTCAACTCCAGAAGCACCGCTCTGGAAAGAAGCTAGTGAGAGTGAAATAGGCTCCATTCTGCATAACCATACTTGGGAGTTGGTTGATTTTCCTCTAGGAAATAAACCGTTGGGTTGTAAATGGATACTCAAACGGAAATACAAAACAGATGGGTCTATAGACAAGTATAAGGCCAGGTTGGTAGTCAAGGGCTATCGGCAGACAGAAGGTTTTGACTACTTTGACACATACTCCCCGGTATCCCGGATGACATCCATACGGGTATTCATTGCGATCACAGCTTTGCGTGACCTTGAGATACACCAAATGGATGTCAAACAACTTCCCTAACGGTGATTTGGAAGAAGAAATTTATATGGACCAACCCGAGGGGTATGTGGTTCAAGGGCAAGAGAAGAAAGTCTGTCGATTTGTCAAATCTCTGTAAGGGCTGAAACAAGCCCCAAAGCAATGGCACAAAAAATTTAATAGTACTCTACTATCAAAGGGTTTCGCCATTAATGAGTGTGATAAATGTGTCTACACGAAAGGTAACTCTGACTCATTTGTTATGATATGCCTGTATGTAGATGACATGTTGATCACAGGAAGCAGTCCTAGGGTAATCCTAGAGACTAAGAACATGTTGAAACAATGCTTTGACATGAAGGATATGGGTATCGCAGATGTCATCTTAGGGATAAAAATCTCTAAGACATCTGACGGACTGGTCTTATCTCAGTCTCACTACATCGAGGATGTTTTGAGAAAGTTCAAGATGTTAGACAGTTCACCGATAAAGTCACTAATGGATACAAATCAAAAGCTTGATAAAAATCTTGGTGCACCTGTATACCAGGAGCGATATGCACAGGTGATCGGTAGTTTGATGTATATAACAAACTGCACCCAACCTGATATTGCTTATGCAGTCAATAAGTTAGCTAGGTTTACCCGTAATCCTAGTGATGATCACTGGAAGGCGTTGAATCGGGTATTACAACACCTGAAATATACGTTAACTTTCGGGTTACACTATTTGAGATATCCAGCTGTACTAGAGGAGTACAGTGACGCAAACTGGATATCTGATATAGAGAACACCAAGTCCACCAGTGGGTATGTATTTACAATTCGTGGTGGGGCTGTGTATTGGAAATCCTCTAAGCAAACTTGCATCGCCTGATCCACAATGGAATCGGAGTTTATCGCTATAGACAAAGCAGAAGAAGAAGCTGAGTGGCTTCATGACTTCTTAGATGATGTTCCTTGTTGGAACAAACCCGTACCTTCGGTAATGATCCACTGCGACAGTCAGTCGGCTCTAGGAAGGGCACGGAATGCTATGTACAACGGCAAGTCTCGTCATATTCGACGGAGGCATAAGACCGTTAGGCAACTGATCACCACGGGTATAATATCCATTGATTACATTAAGTCAAAGGATAATATAGCAGACCCGTTGACAAAGGGCTTACCCAAGGATCAGATGGCTTGCCTGTCTAGGGGAATGAGCTTAAAACCCAAAATATAAGGACCAATACGGTGGTAACCCAACCTTACTAACTGGAGATCCCAGTAATTTGGTTCAATGGGAAAACTAAGCTGTAAAGGTTCAGTTGATCGCTTCAGTGGAAGCATGAGCACTTCGGATAGTGATTTCTGTAAAGAAACACCAAATCCAAAGTCGTTCCCGCGATAGACGTTAAGTGCTATTTGCTGTATGGGTAAAGGTTAAGTTTTCAAAACCTTTAATGATCCTCAACAGTGAGGTTAGGTTTTGGGAAACTTTTAATGGTTCCTAACACTTGTGAAGTGGGGTATAGCAGGATACCTTGTAGGAGACCACCTATTTAAGTGCGAGGATGAGCCACCTCAAATAAATGCACTTAAGAATCCAAGAAGTTGTCCATGGCCACAATGGACAAAACATTACGAAGAAAAGAGTAAGGGAATTTGTTGTGTTAGTACTATTGACTTGGCTTACACTAAACACTGACGGTTCAAGACATCACATTCAATGCACAGTAAGTAAGTCTGATGGTATTTAACTATGGAAGGTTCAAACCTGAAGCTACCTCTCCTTATGCAACATCGGTCCGCTGAAATATTACTAGAAATGAAAAAAGGCACCATGTGAGTGTGCCAAAATCTCTTTCAAGAGGGGATTGTTGGAAATTTGCCTTTGGCGGGAGTTGCGTCCGACCAACTTTAACGGCTTAAATACTAGTGTTACGCATGTTGGAGAATCCGATTCTTCACACGTGCATGATCTACTAAGTAAGTAGATAACCGTAGGGCCAAGGATCGTCAAATTTTGTTGAGAAATGAAAGAGATATTGGTCCACGAAGTGAGGTGTTTGAAGCATGGAAAAGTGTGGTATGGGATCAATTCTACCTCGTCGGTGGAGGAAGAAAGAATTGTTTTCTTTATAAGTCTCAAAGTTGTCTTGGGATTTGGGACCCCAAGGGGTATCCCATGTGTTTAAAGGAGGGAGTGTGGTATGGGATCAATTCTCCCTCATCGGTGGAGGAAGAAAGAATTGTTTTGTTTATAAGTCTCAAAGTTTGCTTGGGGTTTGGGACCCCAAGGGGTATCCCATGTGTTTAAAGGAGAAAGGACCTAGATGTGCTTCGGTTCTAGGAATGCCCACACGCGCGCCGCCGCCGCCCGCCCGTCCCGTCCGGTCCGGGAATGGGTTCTCTGGTTCACGGGTCGTGGGCTGTGGGCTGTGCTTCTTCTGATATTATCTTTTTGGATCAGAGAACTTTGCCATATGTACAGTTTGATCCCTGAAGTTTCATATGTACAGTTTGGACCAAAATTCGTTCAGATGTACAGTTTGGACCAGAATTCATTCAGATGTACAGTTTGGTCCCTGAAGTTTCAATATGTACAGTTTGGTCCCTAAAGTTTCAAGAAAGTCAGAATTGGGCAGAGATCAGAAACGTCCACCAGCACTCAATTCATCCATTTATTTTGGCTGAATTACTCTTACTAAATGGCCAATCCGTTGCACATCTTCACCATTTATTTTGGAGGAATTACTACCTCCATAATTACCATTACTTGGTCAGTAATGACACTTATGGAGGCAGTTCATCAGCCTCTCCTTCACCCTATATAAAGACCCCCTTGTCACCATTGTTGAGCTACACTTTACACTTAACAAAAACAGAAACAAATTCTTCTTCCTACAACTTCCAGCATCATTTCATTACTCAAAATTCTTCACGGTAACACTTGAGTTTCCTTTGCTCAATTGTTCATTTGCTGTTTTATCTTGGGAGACAATTGTCCAGGACGTAGAAAGGATACATACGGGGAAATATTGTCTTAAAGACAGAGTGCAAACACTCGACTCAGCATACCAAAAACTGTTCCAGTTTATTCATCAATTTCTGTGTAATTTTCAATTTGTTGTTGAATTATAATTTCCGTTTCCTGCACCTTTGTAACCAACAATGCTAAATAGAGATTACTAAGTGTTATTTCTTCTTCATAATTTATTGATAATCAGCTTAGAACAGCTCCTTCACCAAATTTCAATCAAAATAAAAGCTGATGAAAATATGGCCGCAGATGTCTACCTCCAAACATGCATGAGCAAATCAAGCAAGTACTGGAAAATTGGTTAAATAACAAGACAAAATTTCAGCAGCATTTTTCCATTACAAATAAGATCCAGCTACAAAACAATTTCAGCGTGCAACAATAATGTCTCCAAAATCAAATTTGGTACAAACTCTACATGCATAACAACTACCTATTTTATGTCGTTCTTCCTACAAACTGGTCATAACATAATAATGGTCTTCTATAGGCAGTGGTGGGTGGACACAGGTGCTACCAGACACATCTGTTCCAACAGAGATGCCTTCTCCATGTACTCACCGGTCACCGACAAGAAGCTGTTCATGGGCAACAACGCTTCCTCTGACGTGCTGGGGGTAGGAAATGTGGTCCTGAAAATGACTTCCAGTGTGAAGGAAGTGATGCACGTCCCTGAGATTAGAAGAAATTTAATTTCAGGACCTTTATTGGTTAATGCTGGTTTTAGGCTAGTGTTTGAATCCAATAAGTTTGTACTCACTACGAATGTCACTTTTGTGGGGAGAGGCTTCGTCTGTGAAGGCCTCTTCAAAGTGAATGTCATGTCTGTAATGCGTCCAAGTAATAAATTGAACCTTCTTCTTATTTGCTTGAGTCTTCTAATTTATGACATCATAGATTAGGACACGTTAACTACAAGTCTATCCAAAGGCTGGTAAAGTTGGAGTTGTTGCCGTCTGTCGACGTAAACCCTCAACATAAGTGTGAGGTGTGCGTAGAGGCAAAACTCACCAAGCTTCCTTTTCGATCCGTCGAAAGGAATACCGCTCCTCTAGAACTTATTCACACAGATCATTCATTTTCCCAAACGTCTTCTGATCATACATTTTCCCAAACGTCTTCCTCATTTAACATTTTTTAATCATAGCGCAATTAATCATAATTAAGAGAGTTAAGAAGTGACTTTTGAGTTTTTTTAACATAACACATATATAAATGGGGGAAAATTGAAAAATGTCAAAAAACATAATTGTTCTTGGCTAAAGAGGGAAAAATATATATTATCATAACTATTTTTCGCAAATGTTGAAAAAAAAGTTTATAAATCAGTAATATTATAGCAATTTCTAAATAAACTAAAGAGTATATAAAGAGAAAGAAGGAGAACAAAAATAACAACATACCTTGTATCAAATGTTGGCGCAAGAGACAAACGTGATATTTTTGTATGTGGAACATCTAAATTGAGAATTTCGAAGGTAAAAATGTAAAATCAAAGAAAAATAAAAAATCCTGATCAATAAATGATAACATATCATCTTCCCAAAAAATCACTTATTCTTATAAAAATAATTAGGACGTTCATGTCAACAATAAGATAAATAGGAAATATGAAAAAAATATTTAAAAAATGAGGAAAAAAGATAATTGTATTTTTTGGCCAGAGAAATGGGTCATGTCACTCTCCTTTGCCTAGCTTTATAATATATATGGATATAGATGATAGTAGATTTTGCTAGAATTATTTATCTTGCCAAGCAAAATTATCTAAGCAACAAAGTCTATATTTTAATTTTCATATATTAAGGAGTATAAATATAAAAGTTCTAGACTAAACTAAAAGATATGGTGACCATTCTCATCAATTTTGTGTCATGAACAAACTGAAAAAGAAGATCAATAATAGAAGTTTTATAATATAATCATTTAAAGGGTGAAAAAATTAAACATTCTAAAAGATATTCATATAATAAAAGTACCAAGACACTCACTCACTTGCTAAAATAAATATTTAAGTACCTGACATGGGCACAGTTCCTTTTTCCATCAACATTTTCTTCAATTTATGCTTTTGATCTCCTCCTTAGTTCTACAATTTTGTGCTTTTGATCTCCTCATCCATTCTACAATGAACAAACTGGAAAAGAATATCAACAATAGAAGTTCTATAACATAATAATTTAAAGAGTGAAAAAAATTAAACATTCTAAAAGATATTCATATAATAAAAGTACCAAGACACTCACTCACTTGCTAAAATAAATATTTAAGTACCTGACATGGGCACAGTTCCTTTTTCCATCAACATTCTCTTCAATTTATGCTTTTGATCTCCTCCTTAGTTCTACAATTTTGTGCTTTTGATCTCCTCATCCATTCTACAATGAACAAACTGGAAAAGAATATCAACAATAGAAGTTCTATAACATAATAATTTAAAGAGTGAAAAAAATTAAACATTCTAAAAGATATTCATATAATAAAAGTACCAAGACACTCACTCACTTGCTAAAATAAATACTTGAGCACGTGACATGGGAATAGTTCCTCCTCCATCAACATTTTCTTCATTTTGTACTTTTGATCTCCTCCTCAGTTCTACAATTTTGTGCTTTTGATCTCCTCGTCCATTCTACAACGAACAAACTAAAAAAGAAGATCAACAATAGAAATTCTATAACATAATAATTTAAAGGGTGAAAAAAATTAAACATTCTAAAGGATATTCATATAATAAAGTATCAAGATATTCACTCACTTGCTAAAATAAATATTTGAGCACCTGACATGGGAATAGTTCCTTCTCCATCAACATTTTCTTCATTTTGTGATTTTAATCTCCTCCTTAGTTCTACAATTTTGTGCTTTTGATTTCCTCATCTATCTATAATACTCTTCAATCATTGGAATGGAAATACCATATTGATGTGATTTTAATTAGGTGTCATAACTTGTACATTAGATTAGGAAATTATGAAATTAATTACAAATACTAATTAGGAGTATAAGTTACGAAGATGAAGGGGTGTGAGTTATGGAGATGACTTTTTAAATTAAATTAAATAATTAAAAATAATATAAAAAGCTAAAAAAAAGGAGAAAAAAGTAAATAAAATTCTTGACCATATGGAGGTGCCACGTATAATTGTCTATTCCTAATTTTATATTATATATAGATATAGATTTATTATGTTATGCCCATTCGGTTCATTGGGTATTTCTATTTTGGGTCTTAATATTTGCAAATATATTAGAACTTTTATATTAAAAAGAATCAACTACATATTACAAACCTGCATTATGACAAATTTAATAAAAAAAATATACTTAAATTATACTATGTCTTTCAATACAGTGATTCAAAACTATAATTCCGTATAACTCGTTATGTTTTTGTTTAAGCACCTAAATAATATTCATTTTGCTAGTTTCATACTTAAATTATAGGTGCTCATATTACTCCCTAATACCTTTTTTGCTTTTTTCTATTAGTGGTGTGCATAGTTTGGATAAATTCGAAATTCGAACATTTTGAACTTAGATTTTAAAATTTTCAGATTTTGAATTGATTTTCGGATTTAATTTTTAAATTTTTTGGATTTTGGATCGGATTCGGATTTGAAACTTCAGATTTTTGAATATCCGGAAATTAAATTTCTTATACCTTATGTTTAGGCTACCCCAATATCCATTAGGAGTAATATATTAGTGCATTACCTATATGTCCAATCTAATAAGTTAAATATACCCTACTCATTACATATCAACCCCTATATTCAAGAAATTACTAAGTTCAATATGTTTGGATTTGTTAATTTTAAAGATGACTACTTTTTAGATTTCTTTTTTGTTTTCATTGCCAGTATATATTCTATGTATGAGATGATTTTACTAAATTGGACTTGTTAATTCATAGGACCAGTGCTTCTGTTGCATCCTTGGCAATGATTGTATTTCTTGTATGAGTACTTTATTTATATGATTGTGATAGCAACGAGGAACTATATATTAAGACAATTTGCTATAAACATTTTATTTGATTGTTCATTTTGTAAGAAGGAGAAGAAGAAGCAATTCAACTTATAAGCCGAACCGAAAATCTGAATTATCCAAATCGATTTATCCAAAATCCAACTTAAAAACTTCGATTCAATCCGAACGTATTTGGATCGAATTCCGATTACATGTTGCGAAATTCGAAAACCGAAATTATAATTTGAAATGTGCTAAACCCGATCAAACCCACCGATGAACATGCGTAGTTTCTATAATACATATGAAGATGATAGAGACAAATGAGAAAAAAAGAGGAGCACAAATTCTGATGGATATCTATATTTGCACTAATTTTTTTAATAGGGATAAAAGCTAATATCAATCGACAGTCCTTAACCAAGATATCCGGTGAAATTTTTTTATTAAAATAAATTGAGTTAATAAATAAATGAGTTATTAACTCACATAAATTTAAACGAGTTGGATGAGACATGTTACTATGGACTAATCTTACTATTTCTAATCAAGATAAAGTCCAACCTCCTCCCTTCTCCCTTCTCCCATCAACGCCACTCTGATGAAATCACATTTCTCAATTCAATTCAAATCTGGTCGGATATTCTGCTCATATGAAAGCAGACTCTATAGGCCCAACTTCACAAAGCCTGCTCTGCAGCCTTTGCAATTTTGTTAAGTAATAGGCCTTCGTATCTTTAGCAGCCATCAATAACATTTTATTAGGAGGCCCAAAAGCCCAATGCCATTTGGGAAATTTTCGCATATATACTGCCCATTTCACTAGTTTGCATCCGTTATAGCCTAGTTTCTTTTACAACAAAAAAGGCTCAAAAACATTTTGTCCTTTTTTCAGAACATCCACTAATATCAACTTAGAAGGTGTTTGAATTGACTTATTGACAAATTAGAAAATTGTTTAAAATAAATTAAAAGTGCTTAAAATAAGTTAAAATGGAGAAGTTGGTATAGGTCCGCAAATCAACTTATCAATTTAGAAGTCTTGCTGTCCCCCGGGTATAGCTGGATGGCAAAGGAGGGGAACTTAAAATCCAACTGGAGGCCTGCAGCGTGTGTTCGAACCCTGGTGGAAGCAATTTGCTCTCTTCTGGGGTAGGACCTTGTAGGTGATATCAGTTGCTCTGTTCTCAAACCATAGTTATTCAGGCACATCCCGTAATTTACTGGTAATAGTGCTGAGAGACCGGGACTACTATCTCTAGAAATAGTATGGCGTAAGCCGGAAGGAGACTACTATGTCCATAAATAGTCTGGCATAAGCAGGAAGATATATATATAAAAAAAATTAGAAGTCTTGCTTTTGTAGGGTGTAGTGTAGAATCAGTTTCACAAGTTCCAAGAGAAAAGATGTTAATTTCGCAAGTTTCAAGAATTTACAAAATTATTAAGTCAACAATCACCTCTGAACAATATGAACATATCATTACTTACGCTTAGAGATAGCGGTGGATCCAGATCCTTTTTATAGGATATGAATTTTAAAATTTGGACCCGACGGATCCGGATCGGATCTGGATCTTGTATTTGAACATAGAATGTAATTTTATAAGTATTTTCTTAAAATTGCTAAGCACATCCTTGCAAGTTTAATTCTCAAAACAAGTTTAATTTATCCGCACGTTAACTTAAAAACCAAAAAATAAAGAGGTAACTTCGATAATAAAATCAATGTTATATTAGTGAATGACTAACATCTCCATAGACAAGTAGTTAAAATTATATTCACTTCATTTGTGAAGATTCCAAGCACATGCAAGTTCTGCATTGTGAAAATACTAGTCAGCATTTTCCACAACTATTGTCATTGTCCAACATTTTCAATTAATAGCTCACAATCAAAATGAGACAACGAACAAAATATATCAAAACGAGACAACGAACAAAATATCTCATATGAACATTTCAAAATTGAAACACAGTAAACTGTTCGCTAAGTAAAAATCGTTTGTCAGTTCAAAAAAAAATTCTTAGCAAGATAATTTTTTTACATGTGGATCCAGATCCGATCCGTGGATCCGGATTTGGATCTGATTTTTATGGACCCGACGGATCTGGATCCAGGTATGAAAATGGATCTGGATATGGATCTAGTAGGATCCGGTCCAGATCTGATCCGTTGCCATCCCTACTTACGCTAGACTACTTCCACAACTAGTACTCTATCGGTTCCATAATAAATTGTATTTTTATTTTATGCACATTTTTTAAGAAATTGCTCATTCATAAAAAAAATATGAGTGCTTTTATTAACTTATCTTTAATAAATGCTTATAAAAGAAAAATTACTTAATGATTCTTGATTATGTAAGTAAGGATAATTTTAGAACAATAAGGTCAATTTCTTCTTGAAATTCTAAAACACCATTTATTTTGAAACAAAATGAAAAGTCTAAAACACCACTTATTATGGAAGAGAGTGAGTAATTTGATTGAGATTTTTATTTATGTATTATGAAATAATTTTTTTATTATTAAAAACTTAAATCAGATTAAATCTTATGAGTTTTTCTTTAATTATAAATAGAAAAAAATAGAGTACCGCCGTACCAATTTAAGTGTCTTAGTTTGACTGATACAAAGTTTAAGAAATAAAGTAAGACTTTTAAATCTTATGGTCTTAAATTAAAAATGTGTGTGTCCTTTAAATCTTGTGGTCTTAAACTTGTCACGTAGAATGTTAGAAATGAAAAAACTTATTAAAAATAGAAAGATGCACTCTTTTTAAATTGACCAGAAAGAAAAGTAAGACACTTAAATTAGAACGGATAGAGTACTACTTAATTGGCTATTCTAAAATAAAATGAAAATAGGAAGTCCCAAATGACTAGATCAAAATTAATTTATGATAAATTACATTGTTATAAAACATGTGTATGTATCTCCTCCTTCTGACCACTAAAAATAACCAACACGATTTTATATATATATATATATGTGTTGGTGATTTAGTGTATAACAAGTGTATATACATTGTATAAGCAATGACATATAACAATGTATATACACATATATAATATTGTAAAATAAATATACATTCTTATACTAATTTTATATTACATATACACTACACAAATAATGTATATCTTTTGTATCCATGCATAGATAATGTATAACTATGTATAGACTATGTATCTATACATTCCATAAAGGTGAATCAAGTCTTCTTCTTCATATTTTTTCGATTGTTTGAACCTGTTTCAATCGCTACTAATCTATTTTTCAAGATACATTTTTAAATCTGAAATAATTGGTGAATGATTGTGTGAAACTGATCTAAATTTTCTGTTCTACAATTTCTAATTTTTCATGAAAAACTTGATGGTCAATAAAATTTATATGTTTATATTTGTTTTAACATCTGTTTGTTTATGCCTTTACACGCAAAGAGCATAGGGTCGCAAGTTCGATTCCCCCCTAAGGATATCGTCCTCCGGGGCACATACATGTGGTAAAGCCTGGGCGCTAAAAGCCGCGCGGGCATGTTGCAGTGTGGGTTCGGTCTCCGCCAAGCTTTAGGGATGGGGCTTGTGGGGGGGTCAACCTTGTAGCATTGATCCGTTGGACGCAAGCAGACACTGACCATGTGTGCATATCCCGCGATTTACCTGGTGGTGGGGTGCTTTGAAGGACCGGTCCCATCACCTCCGGAGCCTAGTACCGGTACTTGTGCGGGTACTAGCGATATGGGGGTACTAAGGCCACCCCGAGACCTGGATTATCAAAAAAAAAAAAAAAAAAAAAAAGATTTGTGCATTGAAGGTCGTTTGCAACTTAATGGAGAATTGAGGACACTTGCTTTTCTAGAAAATTCTTAAGTTAATGTAAAAAGTCACAAATTAAATGAAAAAATAAAAAATATTGAACCAAAAAAACCATACAAAGTTATAGCTGGCCAGTGGGCCGGGCTCGGGTCTGGCGGGGTCGGATCGGGGTGGGACGGGTGAAGGGGGCGGGATCGGGGCTGGCGGGGTCAGGCGGGATCGGGTTTGGCGGGATTTGCCGAAGTCCCGTCTCGATCCCGATCCCGTCGGAATCGGGTCGGGGCGGGATCGGGATGGAGTTCCGACGGTTTTTCCTTCTTTTTTTTTTTTTTTTTAATAACATATGTATAAAAAAAACTCAATAATTAAACAAGACAAGATAGTGTAATAAAAACATCCCAAGACTGTTTTTGTGCCTCTTATATTATTTAATAGACATATGATTTTTTTGTAATACAAATACAATTGTCGAAATTGCAACTTTGTGGTGTTGTCCAAAAGTTGTAAATTACATAATAAAATTGCAATTAAAAAATTACATTCTGAAAAAAAACTTGTTCTAATTTCTTGATAATTTCCTGTGGTTCTTCGATTGGAATTGGTATTTGTTGGTCAAATTGATCCACGTCGCTTCCACCACATTCGGATAAGATTTCGTTGTAGTTTTCGTCTTCTTCTTCGTTGATCTCCGGTTGACCGCACCTTCTCCGCTGCGCTCGTATCCAATCTCTGAATAATACTGCAATTTTCAAGCTGTCTCCGGCTAGTGAGTGTCTGTGGTCTCCTATTTGATATCTGCCGGCAGAAAAAGCTCTTTTAGACGCAGTTGATGACGCTTGAATGTTCAAAACATCTCGGGCCATCATTGAAAGTGTCAGAAAGGTCTTCTCATTCCCCCTACAGTATTTCAACAAGTCTTCACGTCATTCTTCATTGAGAACTTCTTGGTACGGTACAGAACCCTGCAAAACAAAAATATCAAACTCGCTAATTTGGTTAGTAGCGGTACGGCCGCACATTCTATTTATGGGGCTTTCAATACTAGCCGCAGAAACAACATGTCTTTTGTGAGGTTGTGTTGAATATGAAGAAGATGGTATGAAAGTCGATAGGTTACTAGCACTTTCTTGTTGGTAAAACCTATATATTTTTTTGCATTGGTCTTCTATGCTAGACAATACTTCTTCTTTAGTTTGTTCAATAAGTAGTGGGTGATTTGGATTTTTTGGACTTGGATATGGTAGTACTTCTATACAATCGTAAATAGTTTCAATAAGTGATTTAGTACCATCTATTTTAATAGTCGGATTTAATACAACACCAATAATATAAATAGTGGGAATAAGAATAAAATATTTTTTTTATTTTGATAAATATTTTTTTAATAGCTGCAATATAAACTGATTTTTCCATATATTCACTAAGTAATAAAAATATTAGAGTTATATAAAACAACATAGTTGAAATAGTAGGATAATATATACCGGAAAATTCTTTTGTTGCTTGAAAAAATTTCTCTAAAAATACAATAAGTTCGGAAATTTTTACCCAATCACTATCTACAACCATATCAGCTGGATTTTGATTATGAGAGTTAAAAAATAAAGTTATAGGTTTTCTATAGTCATAAGCAACAAGTAGTTGCGCGTATAAAGAATTCCACCTAGTGGGTACTTCTTCTGGAATTTTTCTCTAAGGTAGTTGGCAATTGTGACAAATTTTTTTATATTCTTTTCTTCGTTGTATTCTATTACTTTTTAAAATAAAGTTTATATAAAATTGTATTTTACTAAGAATGTCTTCAAAAAGTTATAGACCATCATTTACAATTAAGTTATATATATGTCACGCGCATTTTATATGAAAATGATATGGAAAAGATGGAGTTAAACTATTTTTTAAAATTGTAATATCGTAATTGTTAGAAGAAGCGTTATCTAATGTAATAGTCATAATTTTATCGGTTATTCCATAATAATGGCACACTTGATAAATATTTTCTGTAATAAAAGTACCAGTGTGCCTATCATCTATATATCTATACGCTAAGATACGTTTTTGCATAGACCATTTACAATCTATCCAATGACAAGTTACCGTTAAATAATCATGGCCGTTAGTACTACGACCTATATCAAACGTGATAGATACTATGCCATTAAAATGATATAATGAATAACGTAAATATTGTTGATATCCATGTGCGAATTTAAATACATCTCTCTTAACAATTGATCTAGGAAAATCGTTAAAAGCAGGATTATATATATTTCTAATGTAATGAATAAAACCGGGAGATGAAGGAAATGAAAAAGGCAAACCCTCCACAACAACTAATTTTGATATTGCTTCCCTATCAATATGTTTATTGTATTTAGGGCCTACAATTCCCCCCGTCATAGGGTTAACTTGACCCTGTACTTGGTCCGGAAAATATCAGTATGTGAACCTTTCCCGATGGAGCAGGCGTTTGCGCACCCGGTTTTGAAGCCTGGTATTGGGCATACTTAGCTGGATGAGCCCTTACTACGTGTCTCATTAAACCCCCGTCCCACCGTGACCTTTTCTAGTTTTAAATTTTAAAACATCTTTACAAATTTTACATCTAGCTACTTGATTCTCTACGTCCCTATCAAAAAATATCCATGCATCTGATTTTAATGATCGTTTTGCCGGACCTCGTCTCATACTAGGGGGAATAGGAGGCATTTCAGTCGAAAGTGCACTAGTGGGTGTGTTGTCATCAACATTAGTGGGTGTATCATCTAGATCATCGTCTAAATTAAAGTCTTCTTGAGTTCCAGAAAATAGCTCATCGTCTAAATCTAATGATATTGTAGGAAAATGTTCAGTATCAACAAAATCATCTTGTGTAGGAATAGGATGACTAGAAGAAGTATCCTTGCCCTTGTTGCCCCTACTAGAAGAAGCACCCGTACCCTTAAACATACCTCTTAATCCTTCTATTTTAATTATGATAATAAATAATTAAAGATAATAAAATTAAGTGCGCTAAATAAAATAAACGGACAATAATAATTTAATAAAGGAACGAATGTACCAAATGCCGACGTAACGTCGACGTGTAATCGAGAGGTTGAAAATTGAAACTTTGCTCAATGGAAGATCCTCAAGCTAGTTGCCAACTTCACTCCCAATTCCCAAATGAATAAATAAAATTGAATATTTAGTAAACAATGTAGACTTGTAGAGAGATAGATTGAGAGATTAGAGATATTGTAGGAAGATTTGTGAGAAAGATGAAGAGAAAATGAGTTATTTATAGTTGGAAAATTGGGTTAAAGTGTAAATATAATAACTTATGGGTTAAAAATAAATATTAAGGGGTAGGGGGTTGGGGGAGGCCAAAAATGGTTGTTGCACAACGGCTAAAATGTAAAATGGTCATTGGTGCAACGGTTATTTTTGCAAATGGGGGATTACGGGCGGGATCGGGGCGGGCTCGGGATCAGGTCGGGACTAGCGGGACTGGGGCGGGTCGGGACGGGTCGGGACAAGACATTGTCCCGTCCCGGTTCGAGTCCCGATACCAATTTTTTTTTTACTACTCGGGCCAGCTCTATACAAAGTTAAAAGGTGTGAACCAGTTAAAGAAAGTTTTATCTTTTCTTCTCTTTAATGTAAGCTCTCATAACAGTGCCTACTTTTGGACCCCATTTGCTTCTAAACAGAGCCATCCCTGGGGCGGCCGAGGTGGCGCCGCCACACAAGCCCCTGGCCGACGGGGCCTCGCCTCAGAATTTTCATTTTTCTTTTATTGGTTTCAAATATTAAGATATATATTAAAAATGCATCCAATCTTATCAGTGAGAGTTGTAGCCTAGTGGTTGAGGGGCTCTCTTCAAAAGTTCTTTCCTAGTGAAAGGTTACGTGTTCTCGAATCCAATGAACATTGAAAAACTTTTTTTTTCGCCCCCTCCCCCATCTTTAAACAATTTATCATTACATTAAATTAATTATGTTTAGCTTTAGATTTTACATTACTTTTATTGGTAATGTATGTAATGGATGACTTGTATTTGACATGATTATATTAAATTTGGTTCGTCTTTTAAATCTAATGTAATGTAATGATAGTTTTTTCTTTTAAAATTTTCATGTAAGGACATTAAGGTATCTCTTTCGTAGTATTATTGTGCTGAAATTGAAAATATTGAATCGAATATAGTGTTTACTATACATTTATTTGATGTTTTGATCAATATTTTTTTTAATATTAATTAATTAATTTATTTTATTTTTTCATGTGAATAAGAATGACCTCTTTTTATTTTTCGCACCGGAACCTGAAAAGTATAGGAACGCTCTGCTTCTAAATTGGGCGAAAATAAATACGTTACGGGTGAAAGAAGCTGGAGATTATTGGTTATAGGGTAATAATCAAGGAGTTGGGTCAAATTTTAAAAACTAGCTCAGCGAGAAGTATTAGACTATAATTATCTCATGCCATTTCGATCTTTACCTTTCTGATTAAACGCCTAGTGGTAGATTAAAGTATTGGGGTAGAAGATTTAATTTATCAAATTTAAAATCTATAAAATAATTTAAATTATATTTAAGATATATCAATTCAAATAAATATTGTAGATTAATATAAATATAGAACTTTATTATGATAAAGCCACATGCCAAAATGACATGTCATACCAAGTCAAAAGGCCAATGGGAATGTGTTGTGTGTTCTAATGACATGTTCCCTAAATTCAAATGTGGTCATGTTATTTCAATCTGGTTGGTCAAAAAAAAGTTTTTCCTCGGCACAACTCTCTTCCCTCCTCCTACTATAAATAGGGAGCCTTCATACTTCAAAAAAGGGACTAGAATTCTAATAAGAAGCCGAAGAGAGTCGGTGGATTAAAGGCTACAAATCTCTCTAGAAGTTGTCATCGTTCAAGAGTTCTAAATATTTGAAGATCAAGATCAAACTTCAATCCCTTGAATTAAAATACAAATATTCAAGATTAAACTCAAAGACACTTGAATTTAATTTCTAGAAAGAAGAGTCATAGGAACTTTGAGATTATAATATTCACTTATTCGAAATGAAATGCTACACTCGTTTGGATATTTTCTAGTTCTAATTATTTTCTTGATGTGAAATTTATCTAAAATTAGTTTTGAAATTCAATTGTCATATAACTTTTTAAATTAATGTTCCAATATCTACTATATGTTAGATAATAAGATGAATGTCAAGAAAATATCACCCCTTTCCCCTATATTGGAATGCCTTGGTGATTGTCGGCCATGAGTCTTAAAGAAGAACCCAACCATCACTTTTCCCTTTTACTTTAGATGATCAAACTTGATTAGAAGTCTAATTTTTTTCATTAGCAAAGTAAAACTAAGTCATACCCATTTCAATTCTTTGTTCATCGATGTTTGGCCCTCAAATTATATTATTCACGCTCTAGTTAACAAGGTCTGGCGTGCGGGGAAGTGTTAAGAGTCTCACGTCGGATATGGAATGAGAACATGGACTCCTTATATGAACTTGGACAATCCTCACCTACAAGCTAGTTTTTGGGGTTGAGTTAGACCCAAGATTTATTCTTTACGAAACTAACATTAGAGATCTTTTAAATTGGGGATACTAATAACTTTTGGACTCTCAGTTATTCGTAGATTTTTAATTTTGTTCCTAATAGTATATAGCTATGGATATTTAATCTTTAATTTATAAAAAAAGACGTACTTCATGTTTTTTATATAGAAAATATGTTACATTCAGATTATTTTTGGAACTACATTTTCCTTAAGTATAGAGTGATAATACAAACTTAACATAACACATAGGTAATTAAATGATGTAATGATATATAATCCTTTTAATTTTTGGAGATTCACAAGTAGAGAGATCAAAATTGCATAATTTCAATGAATTGAAGGTTAAATATTTTTAACTAAATATTATAAGGACCAATTTTAGAATTTGTCAATATTCGGGGACTGAAAAAGCAAATTTCCCTTTTAAGTTATATTTCCTCGTTGCACCTTATTTTTGTGCCATCTAAATAATCTAATGACTAATGCTTCACAAAAACAAATGCGTTTGCAATGAAATGGTTACTCATCTACTTGGAGAAAGATTGTTATGTCCATCCTTTGAGCTTTTCCTTCTCAAAAGACTCAAGTTCTCAACTTTGGACTCTATTACTATTATTTGCCTCTCATAGTGCAATCAATAACTTCAATTTCACTATAGTTGGGGTCAATTCCTTAAATGATTATTCAAGTTAAACAAATTACTTAATAAAATTATTTTTCTTTGTTTTTATTACAGTAAAGTTACTTAAATATTAGTTTCTCTCAAAAAATCAAAGTAGCACAATGGAAGAATGAGTTAGCGTTACTTTATTAATTTAAAATGATTTATTTCTTATGCCATACAAGATAAGAACCATTTTAATTAAGTTAGCCCACAAAATCGAATATTACATTACCCAATTAACAATTCACTATTTAAAAACATGACTTCTCAAAGGAGAAATCGGCACGGTATAACAATCAGCGTGAAATAATTCATTTTTTGGCATATATCACATGATAAGGGATGGCAGTAGGTATAATTTTGCTGATTCCGCACCGCATCCACCCCAGTTGGGCGGGTATGTGTATAACTTTGGCATGTAGTAGACGGGTATGGATATTGAAAATGTACCCGTCACGGGTAGGTGGGTAGGTGGTGGATTTGCAGTCATACCCGCCTACCCGCCCACCCCAAGCCCAAAATATTAGCAGCTCATAAGTCGTGTCTTCAGCCCATAAGTCACGACAAGTCTCTCATTCTCCAACAAAACTCAAAACCATACGCCTCTTCAGTCCTTCACGCCTTCACACCCTCTCTCTCGTTCCCCTTCATGACGTCTCTCCTCCCTCTCTCATTCTCGACGTCTCTGCCTTTTTCTTTAAAGGAGATGCTGATCGGGAAATATTGAAAAATATTGTTGTCTTTGCTTTGTGCTTTGGGGTTGTCTTGGTGAGGTCAATTTTTGTGCATTTGTTAAGTTTTACCTATTGGGTTTGTGAAGTTCAATTGAAAAAGTTGAAAAACTTTAGCTTATATAGCTGAAATAATATCTGGGTTTTGTCTACATTTATAATATATAGCTATTTGGGTGGATAATTCTTGGGTTTTCTTGGAAATTTTATTTTCTTGATTCTTTGTTGTGCAAGGGGGAAGAGGTGAAAAAAATGGGGAATTTGATGGTGAAAAAATCTGGAATTCTCCTCCCTCTCTCCCAAAGAAAATGAGACCGTGACAGTATTGATTCTTGACTCAAAATTTTGGGATATTTTTTGGAATTTGAATTTTTGGGATCATGTTGATCACTAATTGATCACAAATGAATTGATTACAAAATAGTACAGGCGGATATTGGCGGGTAACGGATATCCACTTGGGTGGTGGAGCGGGTGTGGATTTAGGAATATACCTGCCAAGGCGGGTATGGATGTTGAAAATTGTACCCGCCATGGGTGGCGGGTATAAAATTTTCTGGCGGGTACGGGTGCGGGGGAGGGGGTACCCGCACCCGCCCGCCCCGCCCAATTGCCATCCCTTAGCTCTTTATAGAAATTTCCAACCAATAACCAAAATCATTTTTCAAAATTTCATGCAGATAAACTCTCTATCAAATTTCAAAATCTATAGGACTCTTTTTCTGTTATTTTATACTTTATAATTTATTACTATATTTTTTAAACTCTTCTAAGCTTATCTTTAAGTACTATCGTTTATCTAATGGATGACATAATGTTAGTATTTAAATTCAAAATTTCACGTGGATAAACTATTTATCAAATTTCAAAATCTATAGAACTCTTTATGCTATTTCATATGAGTACTTTATAATTTGCTACGCTAAAACGTCACTTACCTCACTTTTAACACAACTTTCTTAAAGAAGTCTATCATATTGTAAAATTGATTTTCTCCATGTAGTCACAGTTTTTAATGGTGTTAAAAAATTGTTTAATTGTCAATATCCTAATTTTAAATTCCCATTTTCTAGTAGTGGTTAGTTTTAAAAGGTATACTTGACTTTAAGTCTTATTAAGTATTTTGTTTGGCTAAGTATCATAACAGAACAGACTATATTTGAAGTTTCCCTTATTCAGGTGACCCTTGGAAGCACTCGTCCTAATCAACTTATCATGTTGCAACGGTCTGTCCTTTCCATTGAGAAAATTCTTCACAACTTATAGTAGTCAATGAATGAAATTCTCTTCAACACATAGCAAGATACTCACATAAACATTCTGCATCAGCATAAAATGTTGCAATTTTATGACAGAAAACTCTATAGCTAACTTATTAAAATGATTTAATTGTAAAAACAAAATCAGCATAGTTTAATACGTAATAAAACGTAACTCCAGTTACCAATCTTTTCTCTGATCACCAAGGCTTGGCCAAATAAGAAGAAATCACTTAGCTAGCGTTTGACCATCAATTTAATTGAAACTTAAAAAAATGATTTTTTGAAATTGTGTTGAAAACGTTTTTGAAACTTAAAGTTGTGTTTAGACATGCATTTTATTTGAAAAAGATTTGAAATTTTGTATATCCACAACAAAAGAATTAGTGAGACTCCCTTTCTTTTGATATCCCCAATCTTATTGAATTTTGTTGAATTTTGGAAGTTCTCAACCACGAGGTAGATTGGAAAGGAAATTCGTACATTGATCTCTCTCATTGATTCGGGAAAACTTCTTCTCTTGATAGAGGGGTTGCCTCGCCACAGTCAACGACTGAGGAAAGCCGGTTTGTGGCAGTCAACAAGTTGCACTTGTCATACTTTTTGACTTTATTTAATTTTTTAAAGAATGAAAGTAATCGTTGATAAAAAGAACGAGGGGAAGAATCGACGAGGCGAGTGTTCTCGAAGAGAAAGTGCAAGTGAAATTTCTGAAACTTGAAAACTTATCTTCAAAAAATTTCAAAAACAGATCAAATTTCATGAACAAACATTGTTTCCAATTTCTTTTTTAAAAATCTACTTCCAAATTTTATGGTCAAATGGGAGCTTAGTATTTTTACCTCCACTAGAATTTGAATTTGATACCTCATGATTTTCAACGCACTTCATTACCACTAGGTCACACCTTTGGGTGCACTATTTTCGCTAGCTAGTATAGCAAATATTCGTATATTAAAATTAAAACTGTCAATACATACGTAAATGATAGGGGCACAGATACAATCAACGAAGGGTTATCAATTGAGCATCTTCGTCGAAAATTAATTATATTGTATGTAAATATAAAATATTACGTTTATTATAAATATCTTTAGTGAAATTTCTGATTTCACCGCAAATAAATATGCACATTTTATATTAAGGGAAGTTGTTATGCAATGAATGAAACTCAACCATCACCAGTGTGAGAAAAATAGACACTACAAAAAAAATAGCTACGGTTGTTTCCTTCTTTTCGCGGCGGTTTGCACTATCGCAGAATCAAAATAGCGATTGTTTAGACCTGATGCCTGAGTGACTGTCGTAAAACCCTTTTGCAGCGGCGGTTTAGGCTAACTGCTGGAATAAGCGCTGCAAATTGATATACAACAGCGGTTTATTTTTATTTTGCGACTGTTTGTAATTGAGTTAAAATTTCTTAAATCCCGATGGTTTAATTCAATTTGCGGTGGTTTGACTTGTAAAATTAAAATACAATAGCAGCAATTTGTCTTTCAATTTGCGGTGGTTTAACCTGTAAAATTCAAAATACAATAGCAGCGGTTTATTTTTCAATTTGTGGCGGTTTAACCCTATTTTTTATATATATAATTTTTCTGCCATTTTTTTTTTACATATTTCTGCCTTTAGAAACATAGCAATTAAGTAGCAAAAATAAACTTTAAATTATTCAAAAAGCTTGCACATTCAGATAAAATATAACATATAAACTTTTAACAAATGTACTGATTTGTATTAATGGTTTCAGTAAAAACAAAATTCACTACTAACAAAATAAGCAACTGAACCACGCAAGTAAAATTCATGATTCCAGAAAAATAAAGTTCACTGCTAACAAAATTATAACTGAAATCCATCACAAGCTAAATTCAGGTTGAACGGCATGATCGGTGGGTTTCGACATTTGGATTAGGAAGATGGTCCGAACCTTGATGAAATTGGCCTGTTTGAAGCCTGAAAATATAAACATGAAAAACAAATACCATTATGTTTGCTTCGGCTGTAGGGCATCAATCTCAATCACATTATCAGTTTGCTACTTGTAAGATTATCAACTCATAAATTTTGCACATCTAAAGCAATAAAATAAGCATAAGAAGCAGTTTTGCTAGATTTAGAACATCAAATTAGTAACATTTGCAAAACTCTAAATAACTGCAGCAAACACTATCCTATCCCCTCTCCCCGACACAAATTCTGTTCAAACTAAACTGTTGCAACTTAAAGTGTAACCTCTTGCCTTCAAATCTGCCAAGTTTTGCTAGTAGTTAGTCTGGAGATTCTCAACTCCTACAAGACTGCACTTTATTTGAAATGAAGCTCAACTGTATACTATTTCTAGCTCTTTGAGTCTTTATAAATAATGTCGCTCTTTAGAATAAATTTCATTTTCAAGAAATAAAGATCTTAAGCTCATTAATGCTCCATCATACATGATTTATAACACAAATAACAAATTAAACACCAAAAAACAGGTAAAAATCAAAGAACAGAGAGAATAAATTATTGAGTCAAATTATATTAACCTGCAGTGTCATTAATCAGTTGTACATGTTTTTGGTTACATTGTCATTAATTAGTCGTTTCATTTCCAATTATATTTGTTAATGTTGGATTTGATGTTGTGACATTTGACCCAACATATCTCCTGAAGTACTGACTTGAATGTATAAGAATGTTGGGACAAATGTTGCACAACATTCGGACCAACATTTTCGGAACAGATTCAGTTCAATCAAGGTTATTATTGCCTAACTTATGCATACAAACAATTTTAAAGCCATTTCATGACTTAACTAAAATCACACCAAACTATACAACAACCTTATCAATCCACATACAAAATTCATATATTCCTTTGATTAATCCAAACATATAATCATATACCGGTTACACACAATACATCATTTATTTAAAAGTAACTAATTTAAAGATCTTATGGATTATCAGGATAGGTACTAGGACAACCTTATGATCTTGTTAGTGAATCTGCACTATCCTATATTGGTCCTATTTATGAGCCTCGATCCGACACACTTCATAGTGGAACCCTCTTATCCTTACTACCCACTCGCCTTCTCCTTACCTGTCTCTTGTCTTCCCCCGGCGTGTATTCCATAACATAGACCAACGAGCCCTGATTAACGGACCTAAGATTGAGGACTATCCAGAATCTCGGGAGGGTCGGGGTCATTAAGCGACATGCATACCCGGTCATGGCGTGATGTCTGTGGAAAATCAAGTTGTACCCGTCCCTGTGTTGTTCCACCTATCCCATGGTCAGTGGGGCCCGACACTGATACTAAAGTCCTTGATGAAGTCGGAACTCCCCTCACCCCACTTCCCGTTGGAAGAACCGAGGGTGTTCGAGCGGGTGAGTCATAGGGATCTTCATATGGATCCTCCTCTATAGACTCCATGATTTCTGATGGATCTGAGTCCATAGTATAAATCACCTCTCTTCTTTCAATTTCTGTAACGCTCCGACCCGTGCCAGCGGATGGTATCTGTCTAACATCTTATCTTGCGACAGTACTCGCATTCTTATTATCCGAGGTGCTTCTCATTGTGGAAGTTATTGCAGTTCAAATGAGAAAATTTGATTAGGAACCAATACTCTCACGACTCAGCTCTATCGAACGATCTAGATTATGAAAGATGGAAATAATTCTAAATGCCATGTAGCCTCCTGCTTATAAGTGTGGCGCGCAACACACCCATAACCAAGACTCTACTAGACACGGCTTGTAGACTCCCTAGAACAGACATGCTCTGATACCAAGTTTATCACGACCCAAACCGAAGGGCCGCGACAGGCACCCGGACCCTACCCGCCGGGCACCACATCTACACTCCACCCTTAATCATATTTAAACACAGACTGAGCCGTGATAGATTATATAAAGTTTCAACCCAAAAGCTCCAACTTATATATTTATATACCAAGGCCATACATGACAGCTAACCACATGACACCTATCTACAAGCCTCTATAGAGTAAAATATACCACGACCAGACCGCAACTCCGAAACGAATAGAGTGCTCTAAATACTAGTTGAACCAGCAACCCACTAGGGCGAGCTGTCACTCTCTCAATTTGAACCTGCGGGCATAAAACGCAGCGTCCCCTGACAAAAGGGACGTCAGTACGACTAATGTACTGAGTATGTCAGGCATAAGAAATAACATAGCATAGATATATCATAGTCTGAAACAGAAACAGTTGAACATTAGTAAATGCCTCTAAGGGACCTAATACACATGCCTAAATGTTATGCACAGTGCAATATACATATACATCAGCCTCTTCGGGCATCTTCTTTACCATAACAGCCTATGTGGGCATCATATCATATAATGATTAATGAATGTATGCACAATGCAAATGCGGTATACTAATGTCCACACAAGAATCCTCTCATAACCTCCTCTGTGGGCATCAGGTTATATCTCCTCACAAGGGCATCACATTATATTAGCCTCTTCGGGCTCTTTTGTGATAGTCTGTACCAGCTGCAGGTGGTGTGCGTATATAACACTTTTTTTCCTTTCCCCAATTCGCATACATACATATATATATATATACATATATATATATATACATATATATATATATATATATATATATATATATATATATATATATATATATATATAATATTTATAATATAGTAATGTGCATAGCACAAGTGGTCCAATGTAACATATGAATGCAATGCAAATGAAATGCATAAATAATAATAAAACATCCGGAGTGACATAATATCCTTTACACCTTTGGTTAATATTGGGAACATCAACATCTTTTCACGTGTGCCTTATTAAGGTGTTAGAAACATACTTGGATATTCTTTCAACATAGGAGTCGATGACTTGATAATCCCTAACTACTAAGAGTAGAGTAATTTATGTAGAAACACGATAGTTATGTTTCGCACATAGAATTATGCCAAAAAGAATGAAAGAGCCTTGCATACCTTGTTGTCGAAATTATCTAAGTTCCACGGATCCTTGTAAGATCTATGAATGATTATCTACATCACATGGATGATTTAAATCATAATCGAATCAATATACTAGAAACAGATTCATTGAGATATTCTAGCGAACATCTTGTACGCGTAGAACCTATATTCTTTCTATATCGAAACCTATGCATGTAGCGAAACACCCAACCCTCTTAATCCTTCTTTTTACTGCTACAATCTCCAAAATAGTACAATAATTTCACATGCAACTTCCAATTTCATACAAACAGTCCCGATAACACCTCATTAACTTAGCATTTTCAATAATCGTCTTAGAACTATTGGCAAGAATTATGTTCTGAAATTGTATAAACTTTAGGAACAAGAAAAATTACCTCTGTTAAACATAGCGACGAGAATCATCGGAAAACCTTTAACCCAAAACAGTTTCCGACAAGCAAAAACCGCAGAAACAGGACCCCCAAAAATCGACTCCCATAACTCTTTCAGAAACTATGGGTCTCACGCTTGACTTCGGAGTGTGCAGGCTTGTTTAAGGACTCGATTTTGCTAGAATCAAAGTCCAAAATGCCATGAATTTCCCCCTTTTTGGTTGTGCGAAAGCTTACGAAAATTCCCCCAATTTGGTCAGGAATTTCAGCGATTATCAATAGAGACTCATCCCTTCTAATTGAAGTGTGGCAAGCTTTTCTATGGAAATTTCTTCAGAATCATATGAAGGTGAAGGCTTTTAGTAGAAGAGAAAGGTGCATGTGTGGAGACTGGTGAAGCTCTGAAGCTGCCAGCGATCGTTTGTTAGATTAAGTCACCCCCAATCGTATGTTATAAGGCAACACGTAATTCTACCGAATTTGGTCCTCCGCTTATAATTAATTAATCCCACAACTAATTAATTATACACACAATTAAATTCCTGATCCCGATTCACTTAAATCCCGGTGACTTATAAAATCCTCTTATACCCAATGTCATAATTCATGTAATATGACACTAGTCTATAACCTTTGTGGGGATGTAAAATTATTATTATTATTATTAATCCCCGTCATCGCACTTATTAAATTCCAAAAAGTATTTCGGGACCACGTCCTTTTACATACTAACTTTCTTATTAGTATATGCAAGTACAACATAAATTTCCCGGATCCGGGTCTACATGCCTACGTTGCGTGTTCTTACCATTACCCAAAAATACGGGGTGTTACACATACCTTGTGAAGTCGTCAGTAAAAATGATGAAGTATGGAAAACCTCCTTTAGCTTGAGTCAAAAATGGCCCACATACATCAGTATGGACCAACTCAAGCACCTCCTTGGCTCGCACACCTTTCCCAGAAAGTGGCTTATTGGTCATCTTTCCTCTCAAGCAAGATTCGCAGTTACCATAAGATTCCAAGTCAAATGGTTCAAGGTAGTCTAACTTCCTCAACCTTGCTATCCTTGATTCGTTGATATGATCAAGTCTGCAATGCCATAGGTAGGTAGAGTTTCTATTACTTATCTTAGCTCATTTATTTTGTACATTGAATATTTCTGGACTACGATTTAGTGTATATAATCCATCCACAAGAGGAGCAGTTTCATATATAACATTATCAAAAGACAATACTTGACTGCCATTATAAATATATGAGGAAAAGCTCTCCATGTCCAAAACAGGGATAGAAATGATATTCCTCGTTAACGAGGGTACATAGTAACAATCATTTAACACTAGACAATAGCCAGAAGGCAAATTTAATCTATAAGTTCCTACGCGCTCAGCATCCACTCGTGCTCCATTTCCAACGCGTAGGTCTACCTCTCTTGGTCCAACCTTCCTGCTATCAGTTAACCCCTGCACATTGGTACAAATATGTGAGCCACAAGCGGTATCCAATACCCGGGAATGAGAGTTATTTATAGACATATTTATTTCAATGACGTACATACCTTGTCCACCAGAGGTAGAAGTACCTGGTGCTTTTCCTCCTCCTGGTGCAATGCAGTCCTTCTTCCAATGCCCCTTCTTGTTGCAGTTGAGACATACATCCTTAGTCGGATTCACCTTTTTCTTCTTCACACCTCACTTAGGCTTCATAGTTGAGGGCGCAGCGACTGTTTTGCCCTTCTTCTTCTGCCATTCCTTACCTTTCGGCTTGGGTCGGCTAGTAGAGCTCACCATGAGCACAACTTTGCCTTTGGAAGTGGAAGACTCAAAGGTCTTGAGCATGTTGTGCAGCTCCGGCAGACTCGCCTTCGTTCCATTCATATTGTAATTCACTATGAAGTTTTCAAAGGAATGAGGGAGAGAGTTCAGGATGAGGGTGGTAGCGACATTCTTTTGCAGCTTTGTTTCAATTGAAGCAAGTCTCTCTATCAGCCCTATCATCTTCAACACATGCTGCGAGACCTGGCCCCCTTCATTGAGCTTACACTTAAAAAGTTCTATCAGTAACTCATATTCCATAGTCTAGGATTATGAGTCATAGAGACTCTTCAAGTGTTCGAGCATCTCATTGGAACCCATGTTCTCATGTTGTCTCTGAAGTTCCATAGACATGGAAGAAAACATCACGCACTGTGCTTAAGTGGCATCATCTATGTGTTTTTGGTAAGCATCCTCATCAAAAGAGGCATATTCAGCAGAGTCTGTCGTAAGGACTGTTGGGAACACCGTGTCCAACACATATTCTAATTTCTCTTATCTCAACATTATTCGCAAATTTCTTAGCCAGTCAAGGTAGTTAGGTCCAGTAAGTTTGTTCATTTCAATCAACATTTTCAATGATAAGCTCGACATCTTTGATAATCTGAAGAATTAGATAGACTGGAAATCAAACTCAAAATTTATTTCCTATTATACACATTCGTTTAGGCTAATCAACATGGTCTTTTATTTAATTAGCTCCCACTATTTTAACATACTTCTTTGACCCCATGGTAGAATACAGACCTATATTAATTGAGGTCATAATGGGCCAAGATCCAAGCCTATGCTATCTCTGCATTTGCTTTGGCTGATAACTTCAATAACACATCTTGGTAGGTTCTAAACCAATTGCAAAACTTATTTGCAACTCTTGGTTGATCAAATATTATATTTAATCTTGCGTCCTTATCCGACACTTTGGCTCCAAGATTTGTCTAAGCAAGTCAACCCCATTACACAACTGTGTTTATGTATCTATGTAAACTTGGCCTTTGTGGGCAAACACGTTGGTGTAAATACCCACAAAAGTTTATCGTTTACCTTTACATTTAAAACACATCTATGAAAGAGTATGGGTCCTCGTAGACTTAGAGCAAATGCTTTGACATAAATACTCGTATCGCCAAAAAGGATTTTGCACTCTAACAATTATAATGGACGACGCGTTTTAATTTAGACTTGTATTTAAAATTTTGGAGAACATTTTAATTCAGGGTTTTAACCAAGATCAACTCTTTTACGCCATATCCAATATGACATCTTAATATCATGCAAAACTAATGACACATATAGTTGGGAACCGTCAACCCAATATGCATGTTATAAAATGGTTTAATCAAATACTGGGCGCCGCCTGCCCAGAAAGTTATAGAGGACATTATGCTAATTATTAAATGAGAGCATTTAAACACTTAGCATATATTTCGTATATTATTCAATAATATACAATTAATAATAATCATGGGTTAACTTGTCTAAATTCTAAAATTTAAGTCTAATCCAAACAGTCCCATAAACATTTTCTGATTTAAAAAACTGATTTTCAGGATATTTCTGTAAGTTTCAAATTTTCAGAATTTACAGTTTAGTCCCTCAAGAATTTAAAATTTCAATTTTGAACCCCTTTAAATTCAGAAAATCCAATTTTAATTTTCAGAAAATATTTACAGATTTCAGGGACTTGTCTGTAATTTCCAGAATTTTAAATTAGATACAGATTTTGCCCAAGGGACCAAATCTGCTTTTCTGAAATTTACAGATTTGCCTCAAGGACCAAATTTGATGATTTTTAAAAAAAATCCAGGGACCAAATTGCAATTCCAGAAACTTATAAAAAATTTAGATTTGCCCTCAAGGGCTAAATTGCAATTTCAGAAACCGCCACTGTCCCGCCGAAACAGTAATTGCCGCCACTGTTCACGTCGGAACAGTGATTGCCGCCACTGTTCACGCCGGAAAAGTGTTCGGTTACTGTTAACTGTTCCAAAAATAAATTTAAAAAAATAATTGGAGCCTCGGTGCCGCGGCGCCTCCATCTCAGAAGCACAAAATCCGCATTTCCAATACCCTAAAATTGGTTTAGGGTCAGATTTGCAGATTCATCTTCGTTACCCTTCACTATCAAACAATACGTTCATCGACCATCATCCAATCTCTTCTCGTTCTTCGCTTCAGTGCACCATGTTCGCAATGAACTGGTTACACACATTAACTTAGAAGAGTTAGATCGGAATGACTTCCTCAATTACATCATTGTTTAATAGTTTGGAAGACAAAGATGTTGTGCTTTTAAGATATTAGGTTTTCAAGATTTAAACAACATAAATTTCAGATTTAAACAAATTCTAACTCATATTATTGTTAACTAATTACCTTATAATCATACAAAACAGCACTGGCTCTTGATACCACTGTAGGGTTTTGTTGGGTTGTTCTACGCAACAGATATTGAAAATTTGTTTCAAACCCAACAAACGCAGAACTGTTTGACTATATGGTAATTTAAAACCGTAAACATAAGACTTGTATGGTACTTACATGTTTACAATAACTGGAATCTTTATCAACCGTGGGTGCGCACGCGAATGCCCTTTCGATTGCAAGCTCCAAGCTTCAATGTATTCCTCCTTTGGAAAGCTAGGAAATCCGGCAGAGGTTCGAGAGAGTGTTTTGATTCTGAGTCTCTAAGACTTAGAATAATGATATGAAAATCAAATGTCATGAATAATGAAGTGTAAATCTGTATTTATAGGTGAAAATTAGGTCAAATGGATTAGGGTTTGACTTTGCGTCCGGCCCAAAATTCGAAACAGATTGGGTCATGGCGTCGCGGCCCTATGGTGTGGGCGTCGCGGCCCTATGGTGTGGGCGTCACGGCGCTGACGTGGCCCTACACTGTCTCATTTTATTTTTCGCACATTCTTAATTAAATCCAAAATCCAATTTTGACTTAATTAAAACAATCATTATTCATTTAAATATGTCAATTCTAAATCGAATATTTAATACTCTCTCAATACATCCTTAGATCGAAAAGACAATCGACATAGTGTGACCCTACAGGCCTTCATATATTGACATTAATCAAATTAAGGTCTACGCGAAACTCCTAGACGGTGCAGCAAGACGAACTCAATATGTAAAGCACGTTTACACGAATCCAATAAACTTAATCTCTATGTGGTAAGATAAAATCCTTTCATTCACGACACACCCGATCAAGCTTAGGATTTGTCAAGTGTCTATCCAAATGGCTTAATCATTGTATCTCATCTATATTAGTTGACAACTAGACCATATTCTAAATATGTCTATTGCGTTAGCCAACGACTTAGTCAACCTAATATCACTGAGAAGCTGAGTGTTCTCTCGAATATACATCCGAGGAATGAATCCTAATCTTGGCTCAACTACCACCTTTAATCCACATCATAATGTACCCAATACAAGTCGTATCTCAACCTATAAGGCATTTGAGCTTAAGACATGATCAAAGTATATTACTTTGTAGACAAGGTGCGCATTGACCTCAAGTCTAAGGACTTTTATCTCCCACACGCTGATCATACTTTAGACAAGTATAACAAACAATATATCAGCAGGGTATACCAATAATTTCAAAGTATCCATGTGTCCATCACGAGTAGTCATTACTCGTAGCAGGTGAGACATACTACATCCTCTAAGGATGTGATGCAGACCACATGTCGACTTATCACATATCATCGATATCCCATTCTCTATGATCATTAGTCGATGCTATTTTAAGAGTTACGTTATAATATTAATATCTCACATTATTAATAACAATGTAACCTCTAGGGATGCATATTATAGAATATTATAAACAATCAACTAATAATTCAATAATTGCAAATGTCAAATTATTAATCTCCATTAATAATAATACGAATGTGTATGAAGTACATTTGTCCTAATACAGATTGTCTCTAGGACATACATATATTTTGAGGACGGACATCATCATCGGAAAATGAATCAGATTCAGATGAAGCATGCTCAGGTTCATGTAGTCGTATTTCTAAATAACATTTATCTTCATCTTCTATTATCATTCCTTGTCAATCGTATATCTTGATCGCCAACAGAAAATCGACTATCCAGGTCTTGTTGTGAAGAAGAAACGATATCATAAATGGAGTCTTCTTCTGTTTCTTCTCCCACGTCATACAAGCCTCTTAGTTTTACATGAACAACAGCACTCCATTCTTTTTCCTTTTCATCATCGACATAATATACAAGTTGGGACTGTGGTAACAATATATACGGCTCATGCTCTTCCCGATCACCAAGATGTATCAAACGGGAAAAATTAACACTTGTAAATCCCGACTCATCTTTTTTTATGCCTCTATCAGTAGTGGTATCAGCCCTATTGACACTTGAATAAAGAAACCGTAAATTGGCCATTGTAGTTCAATTCGATTATGTCCAATTTTCCGTAATACAGAACACCTCCAACTGCCATATTGTTGTCACAGTTGCTTGCATAACTTCTAAAGTGTCAAATGTTCCAAATACTCCACTGTTTTGAGTTTTCAGCCCCTGCTCTCGTGATAGAGTTCTAAATTTAAATCCATTGACATTATATGCAGTAAATCTCTTGGCTTCTTCATGTGGTCCATGTTGGGAGATTTTGCTCTATGGTACTTTATAAAGCAGTACGGGAAGTATATAACTATTACAAGTATTCGAAAGGATAAACAAAGATTCAATAGTTCAACTAGTAATCTGAAAATTACAAGATAACCACAAAACTGAAATTACAATTTTGTTGAAAACGAAAAAATGGAAACTGGTTTTGCTGAGTCGAGTGTGGCACTCTGTCCTTAAGACAATATTGCCCCGTATGTATCCTTTATACGTCCTGGACAATTTGTCTCCCAAGATAAAACAGCAATGGAACCCTTGAGCAAAGGAAACTCAAGAGCTACCGTGAAGAATATTGAGTAACGAAATGATGCTTGGAAGTTGTAGGAAGAAAACTGTTTTTGTTGTGTATTTTCGTGAGCTTTATGAACTGTTATTTTCCTGTTCTTTGTGGTGCTCAACAATGGTGTAAGGGTGTGTTTATATAGGTGAGGGAGGGGCTGAAAACTGCCTCCATAATAGCCAAATAATGGCCATTATGGAGGTAGTAAAGTCACCAACATAAATGGTGAAAGACCAACTGTTTTGGCCATTATAGGAGGAGTAATTCAGCCAAAATAAATGGCTGAATTGAGAGCTTGGACGTTTCTGCTTTGACTGTCGAAATTCCAACTTTCTGAAAACTTCGGGGACCAAACTGTACATCTTGAAACTTTAGGGACCAAACTGTACATCTGAAAGAATTCTGGGTCCAAACTGCACATCTGAAACTTCTGGGATCAAACTGTACTTCTGGCAAAGTTTTCTAGCCCAAAAAGATAACAGCCCACAGCCCACGACCCGTGAACCGGAGAACCCGGAACCGGACGGGCGGCGGCGGCGCGCGTGTGGTCTTTACTTGAACCGAAGCACATCTAGGTCCTCCCTCCTTTAAACACATGGGATACCCCTTGGGGTCCCAAACCCCAAACCAATTTCAAGTATTATATACACAACAATTCTTTCTTCCTCTACCGATGTGGGAGAATTACACACAATACCACACTTTCCATGCTTCAAACACCTTACTTCGTGAACCAATATCTCTTTCATTTCTCAATGAAATTTGACGATTCTTGGCCCTACGGTTATCTACGTACTTAGTAGATCATGCATGTGTGAAGAACCGGATTCTCCAACATACGTTACACTAGTGTTTAAGCCGTTAAAGTTGGTCGGTCGCAACTCCCGCCAAAGGCAAATTTCCAACAGTCCAACTGCAAGACACCTAAGTTTTCTGAAATGCTCGTTGACGTCATTCAAAATCTGCCATCGAGAATGAGTCATGTCAACTATATTATTGTTTAAATCTCTAAACTAGGAAGAAAATATGATATAACTCACTTAGTCGCTTTTGAAATCAGGAAACAATTTTTTTGTGCACAACTTTATCTATCGCAGATTCCGACTGAATTCGACTCCTTAACCTTTTCTTTGTTTCTGTCCTAAACGATGTGCTTGTAGCTTCTGCTACTGATTTGTCAACACAATACTATTGTAATAGCACTTTTGTAATTTTTTTCTAATTTACTTACTGGAGAAATGGGTCAACTGCTGGACAATTAACTAGCATGTGACGATGTGCTTGTAGCTTCTGCATTGGTGATAGCTTAAAATATGAACCCACTACTGATTTGTCAATTTTTTAGAACATAGTTTCATTTTCATTATATTCAACATCATCAGGTTTATCATCAACACGCCTCGGCCCATTCATTCTTGTCTCAACATTGAGCCTTCAGGCTGTGCCATATTACGCACAAAAGACTTCAAACGCCCCAAGAACCTGTGTGATCAAACAATTACTGATTTAGGTAATGCAACTTATTTAGCCAAACAAAATGGATAAAGAACTTAGTATAATACGGTTACCTTTCTAAAGGATACATCCATCCATAATGTACCGGACCGCCACGTCTCACTTCATCAACTAAATGAACAACTAAGTGAACCATGACAGTAAAGAAAGATGGAGGGAATATCATTTCTAAATGACACAAAGTGAGAATACTTTGATTTTGGAGGTTATCAAGGTCCATGAGATTTATCATTTTAGCACATAACTGCTGAAAAAATGAGGAAAGATCAGCTAAAACTGCAGACACTAAGCCATGTAATGCGTTCTCAATGCTATTGGCAATAGTTGCTGCATAAGAATGTGACAATCATGACTTTTCAACCCAAATAATTTCCGTTGCTTCAAATCAATACATCTCGAGATATTGCTTGAGTAACCATCTGGAACAACCACATTCATTAAAGTCCTAAAAAAGTTTCCTTCTGTTCATTTGTCATAGTAAAAATAGCAGAGGAATAATCTCCATGCTCATTAGGCCAAAGTAAGGGTGTCCAACGGGGCGGGACGGGGAGGGTCGGGACTCGGGATAGGCGGGACGGTAAGAGGTCCCGTCCCGTCCCACATCCCTCCGGAACGGGGTCGGGTCGGGACTCGGGATTTTTTTTTTTGCCACTTAATTTTAAAAATAATATATACAAAAACTTCAATAATTGAACAAGATTGTGTAATAAAAATATCCCAAGGCTGTTTTTGTGTGCCTCTTATATTATTTAATGAAAATATGGTTTTTTTTGTAATACAATTTCAAAATTGCAACTTTTTGGGGTGTTTTTCAAAAAAAAATTATTTTCATGGCAACGTCGACACAACACTGCCCAGCATTCAGGGACATGTAGTAAGCAGTCATGGCCCAACCTCTGGCAGCCTAACAGGTCCGCCTCAGGCCAGTCAATGGACCACATTAATCCAGCCCTATTTCCTGAAGCCCAGCAGTCCGCTCCAGGCCTCACCCAATCCAATTTGGGTTCAGCTTTCGTCACATTGACTACTCGGCAGCCCGATAATGCGTGGTATATAGATACGAGCGCCACGTCTCACCTCACCAACAATTCTGGTTATCTTCCTCAACTGTGAAGTTTAAATATTCCACAATTTATTATGGTTGGAAGCGGTCATTGCATTCCAATTCAAGGGTTTGGTCACACACTAACCTCACCACCACATCTCCATTTCTCCTTGAATAACGTCTTATATGCTCCTAACATTATCAAAAATCTAATCTCCATTAGGAAATTTGTCACCGATAATTATGTATCAATTAACTCTGACCCATTTGGACTTTTCGTAACGGACCTACGTACCGGAAAACTCCTTACGAGATGCAATAGTCCACGTCCGCTGCTAGTGTCAACCCTCCCACATTTCTAACTGCCCATGTCACTCCTCTCACCGCTTTAGCAACAATTTCTTCGTCAACCTGGTATAATAGACTTGGACACCTAGGAACCCCTGTTTTAAATTTTCTTAGAAATAATAATTTAATTCGTTGTCATAATGGAAAAATTGCTCTAACAGTGTCTTTCTTGTCCCTTAGGCAATCATATTCGTCTTCCGTTTCAGTCTTCTTCAAGTGTTACATATTCTCCCTTTGACATTGTTCGTGCAAATTTATGGACATCTCCTATTACTAGCTCATTGGATCATAAACTTTATCTCGTCTTATTAGATGACTTTATCTCCTATTGGCAAGTTTCTTGCCTTCCGTGTCTATGTCAAAACACAATTTGAAAAAGACATAAAATCGCTTCAATGTGATAACGGTTGTGAGTTCCATAATTTTGCATTTCACTATTTTTGCTCTACTAATGGCATGATTTTCCGATTCTTGTGTCCCCATACCTCCTCCCAAAATGGAAAGGCCGAACGAATCATTTGCACTATCAATAACATGGTTCGTATGATCCTATTTCATGTCTCCATCCCCCTTACCTTTTGGGTCTATGCTGTGAAATTGGCCGAATATATTCTAAATATTTTGCCCACTCAGACTCTCCAAAATAGAACACCCACCGAAATTCTATATCGTAGTATCCCAACTTATGGGCACTTACGAATTTTCGGCTGCCTGTGCTACCTGAATCTTGACTCCATGGCCCCGCATATATTTGCACCCCGCACCACCCCTTGTGTGTTCTTAGGTTTTCTGCCTAATCATAGAGGATATATGTTCTACGACTTATCTTCACGCAAAATCATCATCTCACATCATGCTTGGCGAAGCAATCTTCCCATTGGCAAATATCTAAAAATTCCAGAATTCGGATTACACATTTTTAGATGGGTCCGACACATCACCGCTTCTCCGCCTAGCTCTCGGTTGCGTTGTCACTGTTCCGGCAGCAGCCACTGTACCTACTGTCTCTACCCAGTCTCCTCTCGGTCAAGCCACCACTTCCGATGTCGGCAGTCCTACCGGTCAACACAGGTCACCGCCGATTGCCCCCATCATCACAGGCAATCGGCTCACTTCTCATCTGTCTCATCCAGTCGACACATCTCCCACTCCTAGGCAACCACAACCACAAACCAATGTGTCCCTGTCACCAACTGCCAATATTTTGACAATCGTACCCTTCCCGAAAATAGTACCAAACCGTCCCTGCAACTAGAACCCTGCCAATCCATCACCGCCACTGGACCCGACACCGACTCCCCCACAACCACCCGTTATTCCTAGACCGTCGCCCCCACCAACCATCGACCTGGTACCTGGTCCTGTCAGCCAACACGACCAAGAACCCACCATTAGTACAACCACCAGTAACTCGACAAATCCTCACCTAAACAGTCACCCTACCCCTGCCCCTACACACCATATGGAAACTCGTGCCCAACACGGGGTTTTCAAACCCAAAGTCCATTTCAACCTATTCACCCAAACTATTTTCCCAATTCCCAAAAACCCAAAATTAGCCAAACTAGACCCAATTTGAAATGTGGTCATCTCTGAGGAATTTAATGCTTTAACAAAATAGCACACTTGAGATTGGTTCCTAGGTCGGAGGGGGTGAATGTGATCCGATGCATGTCGCTTTTTCATCACAAATATAGAGACAATGGTGCTCTAGAGAGATATAAGGCGAGACATGTGGCTAATGACACTAATCAGCAGGAGGGTTTTGATTGTGGTGAGATATTCAGTCGGTTGTAAAATCCGGCTACCATTCGCACAGTTCTAAGTATTTCTACGGGTAAGCATTAGTCGATTCATCAGCTTGATGTGAAGAATGCGTTTCTACATAGGGATTTGAAAGAAACTATTTACATGCACCAGCCACCTGGTTTTGTCCATCCAACTGCCCCTCAGTATGTATGTCGTCTCCGTAATTCACTTTATGGTTTAAAATAAGCTCCTAGAGCGTGGTATGATCGCTTTGCACAGTATATTATGCGGATTGAGTTTGTATGTAGCAAATGTGATAATTCTCTATTTATTTTTCATGGAGGTAGTAACATTGCTTATTTATTGTTATATGTGGATGACATGTGCTCATTGTCTCCTCTGATTTGCTGAAAAATGAGATCATTGCATTCCTTAAAACTGAATTTTCTATGACTGACTTAGGGATGTTGAGTTATTTTTTGGGATATGGGTGACTAGATCTGCAGATACTATGTTTTTGTGTCAGCGCAAATATGTAGAAGAGATAATATACATGGCTAAAATGGTGAACATCAAGATAATGTCCACTCCGGTTGACTCTAAATCAAAACTTAGTGCAGTTGATGATGATCCAGTGCCTGATCCCACCCTTTACAGGAGTCTTGCAGGTGCACTACAGTATCTTATTTTCACCAGGCATGATATTGATTATGTTGTTCAGCATGTATGCTTATTCATGCATGCCCCAGGGAGCCTCATTTTACTACTCTTAAAAGTATCATTCGATATGTTAAGGGCACACTTGATTATGGATTGCATTTATACCCTCAACACTGACCAGGTTGTTATCATTCACGAATGTTGATTGGGCAGGTTGTCCTGACACGCGACGCTCCACCTCCGGCTACTATGTGTTCTTAGGGGTAATCTCATTTCTTGGTCTGCCAAGAGGCAAGCCACCTTATTCCGTTCGAGTGCAGAAGCAGAGTATAGAGGCGTTGCAAATGTTGTTGCTGAGATCTGTTGGCTCCGAAACCTTCTTTTGGAGCTTCAGTGTCCCTTGCGTAAGGCATCTTTGGTTTACTGTGATAACATATCCACCATATATTTATCTCATAATCCGGTTCAGCATTAGCGAATCAAGCACATTGACATGGATATACACTTTGTTCGTGAGAAGGTTGCTCTCGGTCATGTTAAGGTGTTGCATGTGCCTTCTTCGTATCAGTATGCGGGATATCTTCACGAAAGGTCTTCCTAGACAGCTATTCCTCTACTTTATATCCAGTCTTAGCATCTGGCCTCCTCCCACTCCGACTGAGGGGGTGTATTAACGTATATTACTAAATATGGTCCATATATTCTGTAATATTTAGTATTGTATAATTATGGTAGATATAGAATCTCTATTGTATTAGGATTCTACATTGTACACACTATATATATTTGTATTAATGAGAAAGGGAGATTAATACTTAGAGAAACTGTCCCAAAAAGCCGCAGTTAAGACCCTTTTTTTTTGGTAGTGAGAGTACAAGATAACTTATTGTTGAATAATGAAATGCAAAACAGTATTGCACTTCTGAAATATGAAAAGTGGGTACAAGATCTACTCTTGCTTAATTGCATCACAAAATACAACAATAAAGTTAGCATTCTATAATAATAGTATACTTCAAATCCAGACAAATTAGTCGATTATATAAAATTTCACCATTCATATCTTCTTCTTTTTCTTTTGTCTTGTCTCAGTGTAACATTATATAAGAAAAAATAGTTTTACTAACACTAAAAGTATTCTACAAATGGCATATAAATATTTAGGAATAGTCTTTGCAAAGTTGGACCTAAAGTAAATATAGTTTTTTTAAAAAAATTGGTAACATGACCTACATTAAATATAGTACTAGCATAACTAAAATCAATTGCAACTAATTGAAACCTTTTTCTTATTTTTGTACTCTATTGTTTACTAGGAACCCAGGTTTGCATGAATTTCAAAAGATTATGCGAGATCTTGCAACCACACCCGAAGAAGCACGCAACAAAGCTCTTTTCCTTTCTCATTGAAGTATGCAGCGAGGAATCGAAGGGATGAGACCCGATTCAATTCTGAATTCGGGAAAAATTCTGCTTTTTCTTCTTATTGTGGAAACGGATATCTCTTCTATTTTCTTCACTTACACCTTACACTTCAATTTGTCTAACGAGGCTCTTTTCCATTACCGAGACTACGCAAAGGTATGAGATAAGTTTCTTTCATTAATTTAATTGTACCTCATAATCTTTTGAACACTTTCATGTATAATAATTTCACACTTAAAAATGGATGCATTTAGAGGTCGACAGACGACATAGACGGTGCTTGGCTAAGTTATAAAGTTGGTCAAATAAAGTTGATCAAATTAGCTTATAAATATCTTTTAGTTTATCTATACATTTGATAAATACTCAAAAGTTCTTATAAGATAAAATTAGTTAAAAGTCATAAATTGATCACCTCTAACTAATAATTTTTCAACTTATAAACACTTTTTATTTGATCAATTATTTTATTATTTTATCCTTAATATTTTTTCTAATTTTCAATAAAAAAAATTCAAAATAAAACTTCTAACTTCCTCTCCATTCTGTAACCATCGCCCATCCTTTTTCTTACAAAAATATTTTAAATTTCTAACTTTTTGTTAGAAAATTTAAGGTATTTTACCAACAAAAAAAACAGCTTATTAACATTTTTTATCAAACAAATCAAGTATTGATCATCAGTTCAGCACCTTTATAAAAACACATAATTGCTTATTAATAAATTAATTTCAGCACTTAAAAAGTATTTGTCAGCATGTAATCTTATCAGCTATATTTATATATAATATATTTTGTATATACCTAACGTATTTTTTTTATATATTTGACGAGCGACTGGAGTATTATGTTTGATAAATAAGTATCCCCTATGCCATTACGGTTTGCCCTTCAAATGGGCTGGTATTTAATTTTTATCCCTCAAATGAAATTTATATCTATTGGGCATAGGTTCTTTAAAAGATCCAGCACAATTTGTGTCGGATTCCTTGAAGAACCTATGCTTCAATAGGCATAAGTTTCATTTGAGGGGCAAAAATTAAATATCGACACAAAATTGAGATAAAAATGCAAATGACCCCTATCAAAGCACCTGGCTTTCGGTAGAGGAAAACAATTTACTCCCTCTGTCTCAATTTATGTAATATACTTTTCTTTTTATTTCGTTTAAAAAAATGATATATTTTCTTATTTTACAGTAATTTAAACTTTAATCTTTAACTTTTACGCTTAACGAGATAATCTATAACAACACAAATATCTTTGACTTATTTTAGATCACAAGATTCAAAATTTTTTTTTTCTATTTTTTAAACTCTGTGTTGAATCAAACTAAACAAAAATTGAGATGGAGGGAGTGTAAGTTTCCAAGTTAGTGGGCCAAATAAAAGAAGAGGAAAATCTCAATTATCATCTTTCATAAAACTTGTTAAGATTAAAAAGAAAGTGTGATAGAAATGATGAAAGGGACAAGGCTACACCGTCAGACCCAATTTGCTGATAAAAGCTCTGACGATACTCATTCATCCCCCTCATGATACGTACAATCTCCTACTTCCATCCAAACGCCTGTTTGTTTTCTTCATTCTTTTCTTTTTCCCACACATTTACAGTAACCCTTTCTTCTTCTTTTGACTCATTGCACACAATATTATATTCCTCCCCCCCTTGCTTTCTGTTATCCTCTTTCATATTTCAAGAATACTTATATATATCCATTCCGATATTATAGCCTCTTAATATATCATCCAAACCCAAACCTAGTTTCTTGATTATATTCTCCTTGTTTTGTATGTACCTAGCGCCACCATTTTGAGAATGAATGTCTATCAACAAGCATTTCTTGATGTTGTAGATTGTAGATTTTTACTCCCAATTTAGCCATATCAATTGACAAAAATTATCAAGATGGACAAGCACCGTAGATGGACATATTCAATAACAAAGCTTGTTTTCTGGACAACCCTATTTGCAGGTACCCTTCTTTTCATATGTTTCCAAAACTCTCCTTCATCATCATCATCATCTGATTCCTCAACTATTCATCCAAAGGTCAAATGGGGTAGTAACCCTCAATGGGAAAAACGTGTCAAATTCTCTGTCCGTCCTCGTACCCGTTCCGGTCATTTATCCGTCCTTGTTACTGGTGCAGCCGGTTTTGTTGGGTCCCACGTCTCCGCTGCCCTCAAACGCCGTGGTGACGGAGTTGTTGGCCTTGACAACTTCAACACCTATTATGACCCTACATTAAAAAGAGCCAGACAAAAACTATTAGAACAAAACGGGGTTTTTGTCATTGAAGGTGATATCAATGACAATCATCTTTTAAAAAAGCTCTTTGAAATGGTTGCATTTACACACGTAATGCACTTAGCTGCACAGGCAGGTGTTCGTTACGCAATGAAGAATCCTGGCTCTTATGTCCATAGTAACATTGCAGGCCTCGTTAACCTTTTTGAGGCCTGCAAGTCTGCTAACCCACAACCTGCGATTGTGTGGGCTTCATCCAGTTCTGTTTATGGGCTCAATACCAAAGTACCCTTCTTGGAAAAAGATCGAACGGATCAACCAGCGAGTCTTTATGCTGCCACCAAGAAGGCTGGTGAAGAGATTGCACATACGTACAACCATATCTATGGTCTTTCCATTACAGGGTTGAGATTCTTTACTGTTTATGGACCGTGGGGACGACCTGATATGGCGTATTTCTTCTTCGCAAAGGACATACTCAAAGGAAAGCCAATTTCTTTATTTCAAGGTTCTAATAACAAAAGTGTGGCAAGGGATTTTACCTACATTGATGATATAGTGAAAGGGTGTTTAGGGGCATTGGATACAGCAGAGAAGAGCACAGGAAGTGGTGGAAAGAAGAAGAAGAACGCGCAATTACGAGTGTTTAATTTGGGGAATACTTCACCTGTTCCAGTTACTAAGCTAGTTAGTATATTAGAGAAATTGCTTAAAGTAAAGGCTAAAAGAAATGTCTTGCCATTGCCAAGAAATGGAGATGTGATGTTTACTCATGCTAATATTAGTTATGCTCAAAAGGAATTTGGATATAAACCCACTACTGATTTGCAGATGGGGTTACAGAAATTTGTTAATTGGTATCTTGATTACTATTCAATAGGGGAAAAGAAGGATTCTTGGTGACCTTATTGATGGAGTTTAGCTAGCTGATCAAGTAGATGTGTACCACTCAGAACAGAAAACAGGAGAGTGTGGTTTTTCCACGAGGAATATATCAAGCACTTGTATAGGCATTTTAACTTTTTTTAAATGGAGTATTTGTTCATCTTCTTTTGTCTTTTTCTTTGAACAGCTGTATTAATTACTTCCAGCTAGGGGATTTATTATGCTAATGATCTCACTTAGTGTTGATGAACTATGGTTCCTTCTTTCCTGTCCCTCGTCAAAATGTGCTTCCACTTTTTCATGCCTTTTATTGCTCTTAATGGCAATGCTATTTAGTACTTCATCGCACGCAAGTCGGTCTGGAGGCAGATGTAGTTTCATGATTTCCATGTACATATATACTGCATTCTTTTCTTAGTCTGTACTTTTTGGAGAAAGAAATTCACTTCTTGGTCACACTTGCGGTTTGAGCCTAGCATTTATCTAATGAGGCTTTTGAATCTTGTGCTGATGGAAGAATTAGAAAAACAGCCGGGTAAGGACTTGAATTCAGATTCTTCTGAAGTGAGTCGATCAAAACTCAATAGACATCAGTTGTTTATTCTAGCAGATAGACGCCTTGATTACATTCTTTTTGCAGCAAAATTTCACCAAACCAGCCAAGCAGCACTTGGATGTCAAAGAAAACCAGACAATGGCTCATCTTGTAGGATAACACAGACAACACAAATATCCCAATTATTGTAGTGCTCGCATTGTGGTGACTTGCCTTCGACCATTTTTAGTTCTTCTGGAAGGGCATCCCCAAAAAACAAGTTGTTCGTGATCGAACAATATTTTATGCATTTTGGCAAATTACGCACACTAACTATTAAAAAAAGCCCGGGTCATACTGCCAAAGAGCTTAAGAGTTATTTATTACTCAATACTATCTCCTTGAGAATTCTTATTGAATTAAGATCTTCAACACGGTCGCAGTGCAAATTATAGAAACTCCCTGGGGAATGTGATATGCTGCTATTAATCATATATTTCTTAGAGGTTATTGATAAGGAATACATTTCAAAATGTGAAATTATGAGGATCAGGGAGGTAAAAAAAAACTGGAAAATTTGAGCTGAGCTCGAGTGCAACTGTCAGGCACTTGATGACTGAGCCAGAGGGCTAGAACGTCGTGCTCTCCCTTTACACTGCTCGGGTAAGATACTGAGAGTATTGATTCAAGTGTACAAGTAAATATCCCCGGAAGTTTTAAGGTCAGCATAACACAAGTTGTAAACCGAAGGAAGAGCACGAACATGGGAAAAAACAAGAGAAGGTGCCTACAACTGAGCTTATATATCATCTCAACTCGCAGTACTCATGGATCACTATTTGTGACATGACAAAACTACTATTTCCTGAATATCATCTAATCATTTTGGGCAACAGATCTAATCATTCAAATCATCGGTTCTGCAGGAAAATGTAAGAAGCACAACCAGGTTGACACACTTTAATATACAGCAAAAGTACCATGTCAGATACAGCAATACCCAAGAAGGTAATCTGACTAGGAAAGGTGATGGCCTAGTGATGACCATTTTTGCTGTCGCTATCCATTTCCTCAGCATCTTCAAACCTTTGATCATTAATTTGAAGCTGCAGTTCAGAAAAGCACGTGTCAATTTTCCAGTAACAAATAACCATAAATGACAGAAGTTCCATATGAAATAACTAAAGCAGAGAAGCCTGATGCTCATATCTCAACCTACTTTTACAGACATGTACACACTTCAACCCACCCTCACCAAAAAAAAGAACCACAGATCTCATAAACGAGGCATTATAAAAGGGGTGTTTCACATGCCAGTGCTGTAGTGAGATTGCACATGCAATTATTAATAACAGTTTACATCAGCCTAAAAAATTGAAAGTTACTTTACACAAAAGTCAACAAAGAGGAGCTCTAAATGCTTGACAGTGCTTGTAGAGAACATCTAAAAGAACCAATTGACAAAGACACTGAGGGATAACCTAGTGAAAAGTACCCTCTACCTCCAACCCTGAGGTTGCAGTTCGTCTCCAAGGGAGCAGCCACTGTTGACTCCTGGGGTTTAGGCGGGTGGGTTTACCATTACAGGTGATTCGGCCTCTGTTTCACATAACATGCATGGAGATCCAGAGATTCAGGTAAAGAGTCCTAAAACTTTCTACAACTCATCCCCACAAAGGAAATATTAAAGGAGGTTGACAATGCAGATTATTCATATAGAACACACATAGTCAGGCTCGACACTTCTAAGTTGTATTGTTGAATCTATACTACAAACTAATCTTCAATTCCCCAATATGTAACAACTGACTATGCAATTGTTACTCTAAAAATTAAGTATTTAATTTATTCCAATTGCTACCCAACCACAACACCTACCTAACAAGCCAAAGGAAAGACAAGGACAAAACTAATTACTCCCTCCATCCCAATTTATGTGGCATCATTTGACTTGGCACGGAGTTTAAGAAAAAAAGGAAGACTTTAGAAATTTGTGGTCCAAAACAAATCTTAGGTATTTGTGTGGCTATAAATCATCCAATAAAGTTAAATTGTTTCTAAATATAGAAAGGTAACATTCTTTTTGGGACAGACTAATAAAGTTAAATTGTTTCTAAATATAGAAAGGTGACATTCTTTTTGGGATAGACTAAAAAAGAAATGGTGCCACATAAATTGGAACAAAGAGAGTACAATTTTGAATTTCAAGTGTCAAATCAAATCTACACCGACAGGCCTACCTGAAGCACATTATGGGCTAAGTCGTGATCCCCATTTGAACGACCAATTGAATGTGTAGAATTTTGAGAAATCATCCATTCAGATTCTTCTTCTTCTAAAGTTATACCAGCAACAGTAGAAGTTAGTTGACAAAAATGAGAATTGGTTTTTTAAGAAAATAGCCAAGGTCTATCAATTTCATACCAGCTTCCTCATTTTCCAGCTGATCTGAGCTGAAGAACCAGTTATGCTCTTCTTCCTCCTCTATGGAAAGCAACACCAGACTTTAGTAAAGTAGAAACAAGGCATGGGCAGAAAAGTGTGAGAATTACATGTTATTGAGTATGTCCAAAGAAGAAAATAACTACCTTCAATTGGTTCAGAATTTAGCTCAGCACACTCGCAAAAGATCTGGAAGAGAGCATCCACTGTCAAAATAGAACATACAAAGCAAACTTATCTTTAGGAGCTGAAGTAGCAAAAGGTATCTATCCTAGATGAAAAACGATGAACAAGAATGAGGTACCTTGACTAGGATCCGATGGCACGAGTCTCAACTCAGTGATCCTTGATAAATCTGATGACTCGTCTCCCTCATCAGTGGATCCTTCTGATTCGTCATCCTCCACTCCATTGTCAATCTTCAAGAGCGAAGCAAAATATATCTTTTATTTTCATACCCGATAAAGCAAAACATATTTCACATTTGCAAAATGGAAACAAATGTTTAACCAGCACTCAGGATTCCTTTTGGGGATAAAACACAGAAAATAAAATGATCACTCGAAACATTAAACAAGCCTGAAAGAAATTGTTTTACCAAAGACTCATTCAATATAAAAACCAAAGACATGATGTAACAGAACAGACACGTGCATAATCATGCAACCAACCAATCCACCTGGTTCAACAGTACATGACTTTTCCAGTTCAGTCTACAATTGCATACACTAGACAATCCTAATGTAATAAATAACCATGTGAGATAGCTCACAATGACTTCACAGGATTTACCCCCTGACGTAAAGGACACTTTCTTAGAACTAATACCGTAATCACAAACCATGTTTTTAATTAATCAGAAAAGATTTAAGAAAAACTCAGCTCCTCCACCAATCACCGGTCGTCTAGGTTGACAAATGGACTTTGAAGCTATCTCCAGAACCGTTTCCTGGGAGCATTTTAAATACAGAATATCTTCTCTTCTGAAAGGCCTATGTAGGAACAGGGAACTAAAGAAGAGAGAGATTGGCCAACCATACTTGAGTGATAACTATTAAAAGCTTATGGTTTGCAATTATAATACTACCTGATAACACCAATAACCCTACTTATAGCCAAATTAGCATCATATCTATCTCACGCACTATTAACCATGACTCAAAGCTATGATCCAGGTTAGAATTCTGAAAAGTTCAAAACATATATAAATAACATTTTGTTATAGGCAACTCTATTTCATTGCAGCAATTTGAATGGTGAAACAAGTCCAAAACTAGCTGTCCGTTAGACTGAAACTCAAAGTCCTAATGAAGTATTGGATTGGAAATATACATTCCTCTGGGATAAGAAATGGACCTTGGGCCTAACTAGCTCATGAAGTGAAGGTTGTCCAAAACCACATGAGGTTATCTTTTCCCAGTCCCTCATCTAATGTGGGACAATCTAACACACAGCCCCACTTCACACGTCGAGAACTACCAACTACAATGTGGATTAAATAACATGGGGAGCAGAAATGGACTTTGGATCTAACTCAACCCCAAAGCTAGATCATGAGGTGAAGATTGCCCAAAACCATATAATGAGATCATTTTACATTCCCTCAACCAATGTGTGACAATCTAACATTCTAAACGGATTTAACTTCTTTCCGTCCTTAAATATCTCCCAAAATTCTTTTGGAACTTTTACACTACGTTAACAGCACCACTGTCAGCTCCTCTCTTTCATAAATCGGAAAATCACACATGCCTTGGCGGGCTCAATTCAGAAATGTAACCTTTTAGGAATCGCAGTGCACTCGGTCATGCTCATAGGTTTGTAAAATCATGAAATGAGTCGATTATTCAAGAAAATGAGTTATTCAAGATGTAGATTTTATATTTACTGCAAATATATACAGTCCATAAAATGTATTAACCCTCTGAATAGGTCCTAACATCCAATAATGGATAGCAACAAAAGTGTCACTAAGTAATGAAACAAAATCTTAGAAGAAAAGAGAAGAAAACACCATTGATCTTAGAAATGTCTAGCAAACGCTAGGCCAAATCAAAACCATAAACAGTCCTTTCTGTACCTCTACTACAAAGAAGTGCCACATATTGCATCTTTCTATGTCTAATTACGCATGGGAATTTCAGGCCGAACTTCAAAGTCTTATTGGAAATGATAGCTATGGTAGCAAGAGAAAGCTTTTAAACAGATATCTCAAAGGAGATACCTAGATAGAGAGAAATACGCTTAAACGATCACTGCAGCATATTTCTAATAAATTTTGACAACTTCAATTTCATTTCATGACGGCATGACCAGTACTCTTTCAAGTTGCATAAAAAATTAATCCAAATAGAGGCAGGTTTAACAAATCGATTCTACAAACGGAAGAACAAATCAATGGTGTTAGAAGTTTAAGACTTTCCAGTTTAACAAAGAACACAAATTGTACTTCTTTTTTTGTTTTTTGTGCTCTTGTGATATAAAGCAAAACCCTAAAACCTCAAATAAGGGGAGACATACTCAGGACCCGTTTGCCCACGAGAATTCTCACTTTTTCTCGGAAAATTTTCACTTTATTTAAAAATCAGCATTTGCCATGAATATTCCAATTACAACTATTTGAAAAACACCCGTTTTCACTTTTTTCACTTTCAGTACAATCAAACCCCAAATATTCTTTCCAAAAACTGTAACCAAACACAACTCCAACTTCAAAATTCCAAATAAAGTGAAAATTATTCGGTTTTCATGGCCTTTAAACAAAGAGATTTTACCTGAGTATATAAACAAGGATCCGGATACGCCTCGGGATCTCTAGAAACAGCATGAAGTGAAACCGATATGAAATCAACTGCATAACCTTTACTCCTATCTGTATCGCTTAGCCACACCACTTGCCTGGTCATATTATACGAATTACAAAACTAAAACTCAACGGCTAATTACGAAATAAGCAAGATATATAAACATAAATAAAAGTGAATTGAAAGTCGAGATGTTACTTGGAGGTGATATACAGTGTTCCAGGGGACTCAGGAGTGCGGTTGCCGAGGACTATGGCGGTTCCAGGCTGAACGTGCATCAGTTCCTCGTCGTTGTTGGTGTCCAGGAATGGCTGCCCGGTGCCGTCACCGGTTCTTTCAGCAACTAACCTCAAGCCTGACATATTTTCCGGTTAATTTGGTCCGCCAAAAGAATTCTAGGGTTTTAGTTTTGCTCGAACCCTTCATTTCTAGTGGGTCTCCGTCGCCTCTTAACCAACAAACTCAAAATCATTACCTCTTCTTTTTTTTTTTTTTGGCTCATTGAAAATAAAAGTAAAAATTAAAATACTTTTTACTTTTTAAGAATCTATTTAACTAAGTTGGATTAAATTAATAGAAAAAGAGTTAAATATACCCTATTTGTTTTATTAGCTAACTTTATCATCCGTTAGTAAAAGTGAATAATTATACCCTTGTCGTCAATAAAGTTTACACTTGTATTCTTATTTGGATGAAAAAACTCAAATCAAATTAAATTACACAATCTATTCTCTGACCCGCCCGACCCGACTCAATCCCAATTTCATCTTTTTCTTCGGGAAGACAACAACAAAAACATACCCAGTGAAATCCCACAATTTAGGGTCTGGAAATGGTAGAGTGTATACATAACTTATCCCTACTTTGGCAGGTAAAGCGGTTATTTCCGAAAGACTTTTTTCTCCAAAAAAAATGCTCAAAAAAATGATTCAATCAAATGAACTTAAATTTGAGACATAACTTCCTCGAACAAATTCCATACCATTTTTTTCTAACAAATATTGAATCAATAAAATTCATTTTTAATTTTTTTTTAAGTTTCAAACTCTAATAATGACTAACATATCATTGACTCATTTTTTCTTGCATATTCAATTAGAATTCTTCAAACTTTAGCCCAACAATCAAAGCAATAATTTTCAAAACCATGGAAGTTCTCTCACGTTCTTGGAGTATCTCTGCTTTTGAAGTCTCTAAATCCTTTAACTTCTAATCAAGTTTTAACTAAATTCTTAATCACTGGTGCCCCATCTTATGGTCCTCTTATTGGGAGTGGTAGTGATACTATATAATAATTTTCCTTTTCAAAGATTAAAAGACAAAGCTTTCTGGAAAATTGATGTTTTAAGTCTCAAAAATTTAAAGGAGACCAAGGATGTTTAATTTACTTCTTTTTCTTTTACGACAAAGGCCAAATTAGCCACATCAAATATACCGGATGAAAGTGGAAGATGACAATCTGCATTTCTCCAAGTGTAAGGTCGATCTCAGTGTCCATGGTGATCTGAAAATTGTATCCCATGGGATGCTAATTTGAAACCTTTGTCCGAAATTGTTGCTTTGATTGTTGAGCTAAAGTTTGAAGAATTCTAATTGAATATGCTGGTTAAAGATATATTAGAATTTGAAGCTTAAAAAAAAATTGAAAATGAGTTTTGTTTATTTACTGTTTGTTTGAAGAAATTGGTATTGAGATGTGTTCACTAAATTTTGAGGAAGTTACATCTCAAATTTGAGTTCATATGATTGAGAATTGAATCAAATTTTTTGAGCATTCTTCTTGGAGAGAAGATGAAATTGGGACGGGGGTTGGGGCTGGGACGCGTCAGAGAAGAATTGGGTAATTTAATTTGATTTGGAGTTTTCATCAAAATAGGGTACAAGTGTAAACTATGTTGACGGCATGGGTATATTTGTTCATTTTCACTAACGGATGATAAAGTTAACTAATAAAATAAAATAAAGGAGTATATTTGACCCTTTTCCCTAGATTAATTCATTATTTTAAAATTAAGTCCTCCACCTATTCTCGTGATTCGAGAAGGAATTCATAAGTGACGGACCATACTATGGAAATAGTCTACTATTAAAGGATGTACACCTCTTCCTCATGGATAGATGGTGCCACTGCGTTCTACAAAATCTTCTGTTTACGATTCTCTCAAATATGAATTTTCTTTATCAACATGGTAGCGAGAAGATAGACAGCGGATGGAATTGGATTATCAATGGGGCTAGTCCACAGCTTCTGATTGAGAAATTCGAGGTTGCTTTGTCTGGTCAAAATGATGCAATCTTTCCTTCTCTAATGCACTTCTCACATTTTATGACACAAGGAATACCAATTCAAATTGAATGGATTTACAATAATGTTATGACATGGATCGGGATTTAAAAAAAATCAATTTTCATCCATTAAATAATATTTAAATTTAATCACTTGAAATGTCGGATCCTCAATCACCAATCCTTGCATGAATATGGGTTGTGCTCAAGAGGCTATGAATCGATTGGACCTGCCAATCGAATGAATCATAACACTCATAATGATCGAATTTACGAAGATTCCATTGGATTCCAGAAGCTCGTAGCATTGGTCCGGCACAATTCCCAAATTTACGAAGTTGGGGGTGTGCCAGCCGGTCTGGAAGCCATCCATTCTAGCCTTCCCAGTCCTTTTTTCGACTTTCTAAATTCATATGATATGATATGACTTTCAAGCTTCCTAGACTGGGTTTGTGTGAAGCATGAGAACATGAGCAAGCTTAGTCTTTCGCTACTCGTGTGACCCCGTCATGGCTTTTAGAAGGGCCTAAAGTGCATGATGATTCTATTTTCGAAATAGTGAAATATAAAGAAAAAGGTCTCATTTCCCCTATGATCTCATCTTCTTGATATGGAAAGGGGACGACAGGGGTAGGGAATCTACTTCATTTGGGGCTGGCGCCGGACGTGCTCTTTCTTTTTGTAGGTTGATGGTCATCCCAAAGCTTCGATGGAGATGCTAGTGCCTATTCAAGGCTTTTCCTCTTTCCTTAGGCGGGAGAGAAAAGAGATATTCGGCTTTCAAAAACCATTTCGTTCTGCTCAAGTTCAATGTTGATTAAATTGGAGTCTTCTCTCATTTCCTATCAGCGAGTTCCGACCCCTTTGTTCAAAATTTCTTCATATGTACTAAACCGCTTGCAAAATCAAATATTGTTCCACAAGATCCTATATCAGCTATGCATCCTCCTTGCATTTATGTCAGAGACGTCGCCAGTGCTATGGGCTTTGGCTTATGTAGATCAAAAAAGATGAATGAAATTGTGGCACTCCACTCACCGCCAATGCGGAAGGATGCCGCCAAAAAGAATGGAACATTGTTTCGCTCTATTGGATGCGTCGGATCCCGTATAACAAACGAGCTCTTTACCCTCAAATTCAAACATGTGGGCGCAAAATGCTATCCTGCTTTATTGTTACATAGCAATAGAAGCCTGCTTATGCTGCTTCGGCGATGCTTTTTCGCCCTCTCTTTGCTCTGGACATGAACTCTAGTGGACACGGGGAGGGAGCAGGCGAAGCGTGTCATTCGTAATGGAAAGAAAGATACCACTACTTCGCCTCTTTATTGGACCGCCTGCGCGAACACAGTAGTCTCTGACCAGGACCAGGAACCAATTCGAATTTGGATCTTGACATGTCGGTGGTTAATTTATATATTTAAAAACCATATAAAAAATATTACTCCATAAATTATAACTTTTCTCATATCAATTTGGTGAAAAAATACATTTTAAAGTGTTGATCAAAGTTCATGCAATTTGAATTTCATGAAGTAAAAAGTGCCACGTAATTGGAACAGATGAAATATTTGCTTAAATAAGTAAAGAGCAAATTTGTGTTTAATATTAGCCTTGGTGACCTCTAACAAATATGTCTGTAATTTTCAAGTCAATAATGACCTTAAGAAGTGTATATCTTCTTCTTTTATAAACTTGACAGTAAGACAACAGCCTTATTTCATTTCAAATCTATATATTCTAATATTTTTGTTAATTATAGGTTTTATTTGATACTCTATAATTTCGTCGTGAGGCTTAAGGTAAGTCTTAACTTACCCGAATATTTCAATCTTCCGAAAAATAGTATCCCAAATTTGTGTTTTCACACTACTACTAATATTTTATTTATTTTTCCTGAACAAGGAGAAGACCAATAGATTAATTTAGCTTCTTTAGGTGTAAAGATATATCTGCAGAATATTTCAACAAATTTTCTAGCATAATTTCTAATTTGTTTGCATAGAAGTTCTGTAAATAAACATTTATATTTTTTCTTTCTAGATATACCACAAATTGAAAATATAAATATATAAGATTGACATGCATCATTAATAAATCACGGCGTAGCATTCATATTTATGCACTTATTTGGTATAAATTAGTGTTAATCATTAAGATCTTGAACAGAGTCTTAATAATATTATGAGGTATTCTTGTGTGAACAATTTTCACTACTCAATTCACAATTACTCGCCACCACCACTAGCCACCTCTGACATCACAACCACAACCACCATTACCGTTGTCAACCACCTCTGTCATCACAACCACCATCGTTGTCAATCATTATTGTCAACCGCTGCCACAACTATTGTTAATAACACGGAAATAGTAAATAACTATTACAAGTGTTTCGAAAGGATAAACAATAAATATTACAATAGCAACAAGCTTGTAGTAAATAAGAATTGTGACAACAACAAGTTTGTTGAGTTATTGAATCAGTCTTGAATCTTTGTACCAATTGTAGAAAACTCTTTGAATCTTGATAACCTGAAATCAAGAGACACTAAATCTAGAAGTGTTACAACTGTGCAGAGTCGAGTGATGACACTCTGTCTTTAAGACAAGATTGCCCCGTATATATAATTTTACGTTAGCGGGCAATAGTCTCCCAAGATAAAACAACAAACTACATTTGTGCAAAGCAAACACAAGTGATTCTAGTGAAGAAAACAAATAACAAAAGATTGCTAAGAGGAGAAGATTTTCAACAAGAATTTCAGAATTGTTGTTCTTGAAAAAAATGTGTAGAATTTAGTCAAATGCCTCAATTTATAGTAGTGTAAGAAGGACCTCTTCAAGTGTCCATGTAATGGTCATTTAAATGCCATGTAATGGCCTTTAATTCACCAATTAATGCAGCCAATAATGGTTGATTTATGGAGGAAAAAATGTCATTTTAATGCTCCAAAACCTCTCCATAATGAGCCAAACTTTTGGAATTCCGTTTGGGTGGTGTCGCGGCCCTTTCCGGTGCCGCACCATCTTACACTTTACACAATCCTTCCTAACGTTTACCGACGAACACTTCTTATTTTGCCAATAACCGTTCATTATTATATGTCTCAAACATTTACTTACATACCAATATCTATTTCACTAACGAAATTTACGATACTTGGCACTACGAGTGCACGTGTGTGGAAACGACGTTTCCGATGTGCGGGGCCCCAATTGTTCGAGTCATAAATAATGAAATAAACTTAATTCCATACTAGTAAATTTCCAACAATCCCCTCTTGAAAGAGATTTTGGCGTACACACAAGGTGCCTACTTTCAGTAATCTTTCAACAAAAAAGATATTGCATCAGGAGAGGTAGCTTCCGCTTTGAACCTTCCCTAGTTGAATACCATCAGACTTACTTATTACGCGGCGAACGTGATGTCTTGAACCATTAGTGTTTAATGTAAGCCAAGACTACGATACCAACACAATACCTCCCCTTTATTCGTTTCTTCTTATTGTTCTGTCCGTTATGGTCATGGACAGACTTGGATTCTTAAGTGCGTTCATTTGAGGCGGCCTGTCCTCGCACTTAAATAGGTGATCTCCTACAATATATCCTGCTATACCTTACTTCACAAGCGTTAGAAATCATTAAAAGTTTCCCAAACCTTAACCTCAACTGTTGAGGATCAGCAAAGGTTTTGAAACTTAACCTTTACCCACCATGCAAGTAGCACTTAACGTCTATCGTGGGACGGTTTTGGATTTACGTTTCTTTACAGAAATCATAATTCGAAGTGCTCTTGCTTCCACCGAAGCGCTTAACTAAACCTTTTACAACTTAGTTTTGCCATTGAACCAAATTCTTGGGATCTCCAGTCAATATGGTTGGGTTACCACCGCAAAGGTTCGTATTGTTTTGGTTTTAAGCCCATTCCCCTAGACAGGCAGACCTCTTGATCTTCGGGTAGTCCCTTAGTTAAAGGGCCTGCTATATCATTTGATTAGTAATTAAGGAAGTGACACCCATGATGATCAACTGCCCAACGGTCTTATGTCTCTGACTAATATGTCCAGAAGTCGTCATCCGTGCCTTCCCTAAAGCCGACTGTCTAGTCACAGTGTATAACTGACGAAGGCATGGGTTTCTCCCAATAAGGGGCATCCTCTAAGAGGTCGTGAAGTTACTCAACTTCTTCTCATGCTTTGTCCAAAGCGATAAACTCCGATTCCATCATGAATCGGCCGATGCAAGTTTGCTTAGAGGATTTTCAAAGACACACCATACATATCCACTTGTGGCTTTGGTGTTCTTCAAGTCCGATGTCCATTTTGCATCATTGTGTTCTCCCAGAACTGGCGGACATCCAGAATACCATAATTCGTAGATAAGTGAATATTTCGGATATCGTTATATCCATTTAACGCCTTCTATCGATCATTTCAAAATTACGAGTGAACCTTAGTTCAACTAATCTACTTTGTAAGCCGATACCATGTCGGTTGTAGTGTGTAATATATATTGAACTACATGTGACCTGCGCATATTGCTCATGGTATACGGGTACACCATGATTCCAATCAATTCTATGATTCATATCCATTGGTGACTTCAACGAGACTGTTAAATACCTCACAAATAAGTTTGGAATTAGACCAGTATGTTAGATGTCTTAGAAATCTCAATTCCTAAGATGTCATCTGTGATGCCCATATCTTTCATATCGAAACTTTATTTCAATATGACTTCCACTTTCAGATTGTTGGCTTTCTAACTTCAGAGTCAATGTTTCTGTTGTCAAATTCATTATTTCTGTTTTATCTGAAACTTCTAGGACCATAATGTAAACATTTCAGGGACCAAAAAGAAAGTTCAGGAAAAAGCCCAACAGTCTAACAAACCAACTCTAATCCTTCCCTTCCAACTCTCCGATTATGAAGGTTATCTCAACATCCATATCACGCAAGACTGCAATGGCCCTGGATGTTAAGTTATTCACAGGGGAGCACACGTCCAAGTAGCCGAGGCCTTATACTCGTCAATAGATCCATCTACTTTGTACTCAATTTGAGTATCCACTTTTACAACCTAAAGGTTCTTTTCTCGGAGGAAGGTCAACCATTACACAAATATGGTTCTATCCGATGGAATCTGTAGCTTCTTTTCAAACCAGCGCTTCTGGAGATGACAATTCTTTATTAATTGTCCATGGTTCATTTCCAACCATACAAGCTAGAAGACCTGGAACAAGTCTTTGTCCCCTCTTTGCCTCCGTCTCGGTTCAACATCTAGAATCCCTGAGTTCTGTAGACCTGGAACATTAAGTTCCGGATAGTCAGCAACTTCCGAGTCCTGTAGATCTGGAACGTCTGTTTCAGGATAATCAGGCACTCGCGGGTTCTTGTTAACCTTCATCAATTATTTCTTTTCCTCTCAGGGAAAGATGTCTTCAAAAAATTCAACATTCTTTGACACCAAGAGGCGAAAAACACTACTGTTATTTGCAGATCCAGTAGATATGCAATCTACAGTCTTAGGTCCAACTTGACTTGTTTCGGTATTCCAACTTCTACCAAGTCACCCCACATCACAACATTTGTAGGTGGAACCCTTTCCATGTTTCACATGGAGAGTTATTATTATCCTTATGCGGAGTTCTGTTGAGAATCACATTAGCGGTAAGGATTGCTTTGCCCCACATATTTTGGGCGTACGGCTTTGCGCTTGGCTAACACTGTTAGACTGAGGTGAGTAAGGCGCAGTCGTTTGATAAACGATGCTTCATATTCTCCTCCTCTATCACTACAAATTCCTCAATCCGTAGGCTTAGTTGATTTTCAACTTCTTTGTAGCGCATATCCGCTTCAACAACTTCATCTTTGCTTTTCCACAAATAAAGGATGCAATATGTTGTACCATCATCAATGAATGTCATAAAGTACTTGTCTCCCCCCTCTATTTTGTACAAACTTCAAATAACCTATGTAGGTGTGACTAAGTTCTAGAAGAGCGGTGCTTTTTTCGCTATTCCTTTGACGGAATTTGGAAAGGTGATTTTGAATCTTTGCCCACCTCACATTCCTTTTAAGGGTTTATGTCGACAGAAGGCAACAATATCAACTTAGTTAACTTTTGAATGACTTTCTATTTAACGTGTCTTAATCTATGATGGCATAGATGCACATATTACAAAATATATCATTCATTTGGCTACAGACACACTGTACCATTCTTAGTTATTACAGACCTGTTGGACTAGTCTCAAACCAGCTTGACCAACAACGTCCCTGAAACCAAGTTTGGGACATGTATCACCTCCTTTTAGAGTGATCCCATTCCTTGAAGTCCTTTTTAAGAACAACCTCTCCAACCCCTTCTACTTTAGAAGTGGCGTTGCTTCACATGAACAAACTCTTGCCCGTGGTTAGGGCGTAACCGGATCATATGTGATTTGGATACTCTGGCCCACTCTAGTTGCTTTTGCAGACTAAGTGTCCAATTTATTTTCTGCCTTTCTTTTGGCCTTCAGATCATTTAAGACCTGGAAACTCTGGCCCACTCTAGTCGCCCGTAAGCTTTGTACAACTGAGTGTCCAATACCATCCTATCAAATGAAGGATCTTCTGTCAGATAGAGTGACATGTTCAACGTCTTAAGATAAGTCATTATCTTTTAGTCTTCTTCCCTTGAGATTGGTGCCCAGACAATTCCTGGCGCTTGCTTAAGAGTGGTAACAGTTTTCGCACAATCAGTGGATCTCTCTCCTTCGTATGTGCGAACATACTTTACACACTTTTAATAATTACACCCAAAAGAACATATCTTTATGTTTTGTTTTCCAGTATCCAATCTTTAATCGGGAAGGAGGGAGACTCAATTTTCTGATTTTTGAGTGTAGGGAATATAAGTATTTAGTGAAAACACTTTCATATTCCTAGCCTTGCTTTACACACTTTTATTCAGATATTATCTAATCACATTATTAACAAGGAAGGAAGTTAACTTAGCCCAATTTCGGATTCTGGCCCACGTCAGTCACTGTTGGACTGAGTGTCCATTTCCTCCTTACCATAATTCGAATCCTTTGTCTAGGATAAATATAAGCCTTCTGCTACAAGATAGAACAACATTTTCAGCATTCTCCTCTTGTCCCAGTTGACATCCTCAACCTCTCGTGGGCGCTGCTTCTACCACTCTTGGGAGCGGTGACACTATCAGCACCTTGACCGTCAACAACATGACCATCATAGGCGCTCTGAACCTCAGCATTAGAACCATAGTCTAGTTTGTTGACACAAATAAAGTTACTGTTAACAGAACTGTCAATGGAACTGTCTTCAACCAGAAAACCATAACCATAACCAGATTTGGTCACACAACTGTTGACCGACATCTTTCGAGCACTAATGCAATCTTGTCTTAAAATTGTTGGATAAATAACACGGGAATAGTAAATAACTATTACAAGTGATTCGAAAGGATAAACAATAAAGATTACAATAGCAACAAGCTTGTAGTAAATAAGAATTGTGACAACAACAAGTTTGTTGAGTTATTGAATCAGACTTGAATCTTTATACCACTTGTAGAAAACTCTTTGAATATTGATAACCTGAAATCAAGAGACACTACATCTGGAAGTGTTACAACTGTGCTGAGTCGAGTGATGACACTCTTCTTTAAGACAAGATTGCCCCGTATATATGCTTTTACGTTAGCGGGCAATAGTCTCCCAAGATAAAACAACAAACTACATTTGTGCAAAGCAAACACAAGTGATTCTAGCGAAGAAAACAAATAACAAAAGATTGCTAAGAGGAGAGGATTTTCAACAAGAATTTCAGAATTGTTGTTCTTGAAAAAAATGTGTAGAATTGAGCTAAAGGCCTCCATTTATAGTAGTGTAAGAATGACCTCTTCAAGTGTCCATGTAATGACCATTTAAATACCATGTAATGGCCCTTTAATTCACCAATTAATGCAGCCAAATAATGGTTGATTTATGAAGGAAAAACTGTCATTTTAATGCTCCAAAACCTCTCCATAATGAGCCAAACTTTTGGAATTCCATCTGGGTGATGCCGCGGCCCGGTGCTGCGGCCCTTTCCGGTGCCGCACCATCTTACACTTTGCACAATCGTTCTTTCGTTTACCGACGTGGAACACTTGTTATTTAGTCAATAACCGTCTATTATTCTATGTCTCAAACTTTTACTTACGTATCAATATATCTTTCACTAACGAAATTTACAATACTTGGCACTACGAGTGCACGTGTGTGGAAATGACGTTTCCGACGTGCGGGACCCCAATTGTTCGAGTCATAAATAATGGGATAAACTTAATTCCACATTAGTAAATTTCCAACACCTATCACCTCCTTCAACAACAACAACAACATATCCAATATAATTCCACAAGTGAAGTCTGGGACGCAGACCTTACCCCTACCTAGGGAAGTAGGGAGATTGTTTCCGATAGGCCCTCGGCTCAACCTATCACCTCCATCATTATAATTATATCCACTGCTACCACCACCGAACAACTATGACCAATTCCTATTACTAACTACCTCTACCATCACAACTAGCACCGCCAACAATTACCACCGACACATCATCAACCACCACACATTCTTTAGCCGCCACCACCAACTACTAACATTAACCAACTCCACCATTACAACCATCACCATCACTACCAACCGCCACCATCACGCCAATTACTACAACACCAACCATCTCCACCATCACAACAATCACCACCACCATTATTAGGCACTAACATCAAACACCACCACCCCACCATCAAATAATTAGGCATTATTTATTAATCAAGTAATTTTTTTTATTAATTTCTTTTTCTAATATTCAATTACTTTTTTATTTAATTTGTATATTTATTATGTTTACAATAAATAAATAGTGCACATTCAAATATTTAAAAACATTCTTTATCATCTATACGTGCATTTAAATTGAGACATCGTAATCTTTATGAAAACAAATGAATCCATCTAGCTTTTTTCTTTTATCCTACTTTTTGTCCTTATTTCATTTAATTTTTTACAATTAACTATAGTGCCACGTTATATTTCCAATTCGCACAAACAAACAATGTTGAACACAACTTAAAGTGAATTTCAACATCATTATGCTGCTACTCTTTGTTCTATAATCAACAGGTTTAGGTTTAAAAACGGTACTTCACTGTCATGCAAATCAAGTGGCCAAAAAAAATGAACAGCATAAAACTAAGGCTACCCATCCCGTCCCGACCCCGTCCCGCCACGCCAGGCCCCCTCCTCCTTTTGCAAAAATAACCGTTGCAACAACGATCAGATTTCAATTTTGGCCATTGTGCAATGGTTATAACGGTCATTTTTGCTCCCCTCTCACCCCCACCCACCCCATAAACCCCCCTATCCCCTTAATATTATTTTAACCCCTAAGATAGTATATTTACACCTTAACCCTATTTTTCAACTATAAATACCTCATTTTTCTCACAAATCTTCCTACCATCTCTCTAGTCTCTCAATTTATCTCTCTAATATTCTACATTGCCTACTAATTATTATATTTTTTTTGCTCATTTATATCAAAGTTCAAAAATTGGGAGTGAAGTTGGCAATTAGCTTGAGGATCATCCATCGAGCAAAGTTTCAAATTTCAACATCGATTACACGTCGACGTTACGTTGGCGTTTGGTACCTTCGTTCCCTCTTTAAATTATTATTGTTACTTAATTTTAATTATCGGACTTAATTTCATTTACTTTAAATATTTATTTGCATAATTATAATTGAACACTTTGGATGTATGATTACGGGTAAGGGTAAGGGTGCTTCTTCTAGTAGGGGTAACAAGGATAAGGGTACTTCTTCTAGTAATCCTATTCCTAGTCCCGACCCCTAACCAAAGACCAAGTAAGGGTGATCGATTAATAGCCAAGGGGCTACGAGACTCAAAGAGAGAGAGGATAAATCCCGCCATGATTTGATTGATTTACTCATATAGATGAAATCGTTTTTTTTTTAATGATATACCATTAGATGATGATATATATTCTGTATCTGAACTAGACTTTAATATTGATGATAATGTAGATGACACACACACTAGTGCACCTCAAACTGAAACTGGAACGCCTTTATTCCCTTAGTATGAGTCGAGGCCCCACACAACGAAAATTAAAATCAGCTGCATGAGATTTTTTTTTATAGGGACCAAGAGAATCAAGTAGTTAGATGTAAAATTTGTAAAAAAGTTTATAAATTTAAAACCAGAAAAGGTCAAGGTGGGACGGGAGGTTTATTGAGACATGTACAAGGCGAGCACACAACTAGGTAGAATCAATAACATGCTAAAAAATCTGGTGTGCCAGCTGAGTCGAGACAAGGTTCACATAGTGTCCCCGACCAAGTACAAGGTCAAATTAACGCGACGACGGGGGAATTTTCGGTTCTAAATATGATAAAAACAAAGATATGGAAAATATGGCAAAATTAGTTGCGGTGGAGGGTTTGCCCTTTTCATTTCTTTCATCTCCTGGTTTTATTCATTACATTCGAGAAACATATAATCTTGCTTTTAATGGTTTTTCTAGATCAAATGTTAGAAGAGATGTGTTTAAAATTGCAAGTGAATATCAACAATATTTACGTTATGCATTGTATCATTTTAATGGCAAAGTGACTATCACTTCTGACATAGTCCGTAGTGCTAACGATAATGATTATTAACGGTAACATGTCATTGGATAGATCATAATTGATCTATGCAAAAACGTATTTTAGCATATAGATATATTGATGATAGGCACACTGGAAGTTTTATTACATAAAATATTTATGAAATTTGTGATTATTATGAAATAATTGATAAAATTATGACTATTACATTAGATAATGTTACTTCTAATGATTATGCTATAAGACTTTTAAAAGTTCGATTAACTCCATGTTTTCCTGATCATTTTCATATAAGATTTGTGTGTCATATTTATAACTTAGTTGTAAAGAATGACCTAAATTTTTTTGAAAACATTCTTGATAAAGTACAATTTGCTCTAAACTTTATTTTTAAAGGTAAAAAAATACAAAGACGCAAAGAGTATAAAAAAACTTGTCACGATTGTGGATTACCTTATAGAAAAATTCCCGAAGAAGTAGCGAATAGGTGGAATTCTCTATATGAACAACCACTTGTTGCTTACGATTATAGAAAACCTATAATTTTATTATTTAACGCTCATAATAAAATTCCAAGGGTTATGCTTTTAGATAATGATTGAATTTTTTTTTTAGAACTTAATGGATTTTTAGAGAAATTTTTTCAAGCTACTAAAGAATTTTCCGGTATTTTATTATCCTACTATTTCAACTATGTTATTTTACATAGCTCTAATATTTTTATTACTTAATGAATATATGGAAAAACAAACTTATAAGGCATCAATTGAAAAAATATTAAAAAATTTAAAAAATAATTTTTTCCTATTCCCACTATTTATATTATTGGTGATGTATTAAATCCGACTATTAAAGTAGACGATTGTAAAACACTTGTAGAAACGATTTATGATTGTATATCAGTATTTCCAATAGACCCAACTGAAGAACCAACTAAAGAAGAAGTTACGTCTAGCATACACACTGAATGCAAAAAAGTATATATGTATTACTAACAACAAAGTGCAAATAATCAACCGGCTTCTGTATCATCTTCTACTACTTCGCTGCAACCTTATAAAAACATGTGGTTTCTGCTGCTAGTATTCAAGGCTTAGAAATAAAATGTTTAGTGGTTCAACTTCTTCATAAGTTAACGAATTTGATGTTTATGTTTTGCAGGGTGTTGTACCGTACAAATTACTTGTCAATGATGAAGGATATGAAGACTTGATGAAATACTGGAGGGAGAATGAGAAGACATTTCCTACACTAGCAAAATGACCCGAGATGTGTTGAACATTCAAGCATCATTAACAGCGTCTTCAGACGCTTTTTCTACGGGAAGATTTCAAATAGGAGAGCACAGACATTCATTGGCGGAAGACATATTGGAGATTGCAGTTCTATTCAGAGATTGAATTCAAGCGGAGCGTAGAAGGTGCAGTCAACCGAAGATTAACGAAGAAGAAGACTACAACTACAACGAAATCTTGTCCAAGGGAACATGAAGTGACGTCGAACAATTTGACCAACAACTTCCAATTCCAACCGAAGATCCTCGAGACATTGTGAAGAAATTAGAAAAAATATGGTTAAATATGTAATTTTTTTAATTGTCATTTACTATGTGATTTGCAACTTTTGAACAATACCACAAAGTTACAATTTTGAAACTGTATTACAAAAAAATTATATTTCTATTAAATAATATAAGAGGCACAAAAACATTATTACACTATCTTGTTCAATTATTGAAGTGTTTATATATATTATTTTTTTAAATTAAGTATAAAAAAATGAAATCTCTATCCTGACCCGACCCATATTGGCTTTTTCGTTACTAAGTACTTGAGAAACAAGTCATATCTAAATAAAAGCATCTATTCGTAACACTTGGTAAAAATAGGAGCAAATACTATCCAGAAAATTATCTTCCATTGAGTAGCATCATTAAATCAAACAAAATTGGATTTAGCAAGTAATTCATGACACAAGTGAAAACTACATGTTCCCATCAGCAAAAGCTACTCCAGCTCACGTCTCACCCTAAGCCACAAGTGTGCTGGCAGTGGTAGATTCGCTGCACATAAGTGGAAATAAAAACGATCAGAAACCTTCAGTTATATAAAGGATGCTGCAAAATAAGACGGCATAGACCTTGCTCTTAAACCAAGAAAGTCGTAAAGACAACCAAGAAAGAAAAATATACTATATGTTGGTTTTAGAACCAGGTAAAGAAAATTATACTTGAGCAATCCCTGAGGGTGCAAAGTTCGAAACTCAATGTTTAATAGGCCCGCACCTCTATCCTTCTCTACTAAAATATCAGACTTTTGTCTGCGGCAGGGTTCAAGCTCATAACGTGTGTCTAATCAATACATCACATGCTAAACTCTTACCACTACACCAAAGCTCCAGGGAGTCGGGGACAGAATCACGCAAGAAAATCACCATAAGCATTTAGAACGCAAAAAAGAAACAAATTGAAGAATCAATGCCAAAGGATTATATACTGTGGGTCAGTTTAAGTATTCTACTTTGGGTAAACCAGAGTTTTACCGTAAGAAGTAAAACTTTGCTGTATTTAAAGAAAAACTATATCCAAATCTGAAGACACTTCACAATTCAAACTTATACATTATAGTAGCTTTGTTGGTGCATTTTCTTATAATTAACACCAACACAATTTAGATAGACATAAAATGATACTAAAGTTAAACTAGAAAAGAGAAAAGAAGATGTAAAGGAATGGTTGGCTTTATTACAACTTTGAAGGTTGCTATACAAGAAACAGGACATTTCATTTAGAATGGAGTATATACCAAGAAGAGTCTAGAAGCAAACAACTATAACAACCATCTCCGAATCCCAAGCTAGTTGGGGTTAGCACATGAATCCTCACAAACCGTTTTTTCACAATTTGAACAGGTAACAAAAGCAAAAACAGCTTAAAACATACTGCAGCCAAGAGTAGTAATAATTAGAAAGATTTCAGCTAACTTTTTAATTGTAAAAAAAAATAATCTTAAGCCTAGCTCAATTACAAAAGTTAACTAATGCTATGTGGAGACAACAACTCTACTCCCCCTTCCTTAACAAAGAATATGGATGAGTCTGACTTTGATACAATGTAAAGTACATGGAGAACAAAAAAGAATAGGAATGTGTATGATTTTGATACAATGTAAAGAAAATGGACAACGGAAAATAGGAATGGATCTGACTTTGATACAATATAAATAAAATGGAGCTTAGCATTCCAAAAGCTAACTCATGAGGTGATGATTGCCCAAGACCATATCAGCAGGCAACAACTCATTTCCTCAACCAATGTGGCTAACTCTAACATTAACAACTACTAACTGCTGCCCATCCGTTGGGGTCATCTGTTCACTAGGGTCAAATAAAAATAAGTTGTACAAGAACCACCTTCACGCAACATGTCGAAGCCATGGAAAGAGCAACTACATTACAGTTTTTTACCCTAATGTTAAACTCCCACTAATGCCCACAGATAACTATAGCACCAGTAAAGTTAATGGGACTAAAGGTTGAAAGAATCATTAGACGAAAAACCTAGATTTCAGGATAGTTCAGCAAACAGAATTTGTAACATACAAAGACTAAACTAGTAACATATAACCAATGAATCTGGCAATCTTAATGGAATCAAACAACAAGAACTATTTGCAAAGCGCCAAATGCAACTAAATACCATACTAACATATTCAACAATGTAAACAAGTCAGAGAGAGGCAAGGAAGCTTACTATTTCCAGACAGGTGGGAGCTTTTTAGTTTTCTTGTAATAGCGAGCAAGGCGATGGATCCTGCTCTCCACAAAAATCAAGCGGAACTTGGAATCCTTATCCTTCCTGTTCCTCTCCAAATGCTTCCTAATCGCAACTGCCTTCTTAATCAGGTGGTACTGATTAGGGCTGTCAAATTGGACCCAAGCCCAATTGACCCGCCCCACCCGTCCAGATTTTAATGGGTTTGGGCATTGACATATAACTGGATGGGCTAAGTTTGGGCTAACCCAACTTAACCCATTCATCCTAAATAGCCCAAATCAACTCATTACATTAGTCCAAACTAACTCATCTACTATTCTATACTTTACCCTTAGGTCTTCTCACGACAAACCCCAAAATTGTGCGCTCCTCCATTTTTCTTCAGCAGATACTGGTAATTTTTTTTTTCATCTTCCCTTTCAACAAATAAGGTAATCTTCAGTTGTCTATAAAAACTATATGCATGTTGCCATGAGTCTAAATGTGTAGTACTATATATTATACTGCTCTAATCTACCATTCTCCATTCTACTAGTCAAAAGGTGAAGCCTGACCTAATCTTCATTTCTTCTAACTATGCAGACTTATTTATTGCAAGCAAATGTCTGAACCTCAATGAGTTTTTTGCTTACTTTTAATTATAGGTTATGTAAATAAAATGAAGCAAGTAAAGTGTGTTAAGGAGTTATCAGCAGAAGTTATCCTACTATTAATCATTTAATTGCAAAAAAAAAAATCTCTATTTTTTTGTTACCATTCTTGTGAAATTTCTCCATTTTCAGTAGTACCTTTCAATCTTTTGCTTATTTGCGTAGTTTGTTCAAAGAATACATGACAATATCTGATGTTGAAATGGTTGGAAGTAGTAGTCGGGATGTGATGGTGAGATGATGGATGACATGGATGAATTTGATATGTTTGAAAGTCCATCTGAGTGTAGTTCAAGAAAAACACAATTGGATTTATATTTGGAAGAGCCCATAGTAGTTCGCAAAGGAAATGAAAATTTAGACGTGCTTACATTTTTGAAGGATAATAAGATGAAGTATTCTGAACTCTCATTAATGTCTCGTGATTTGTTAAGTATACCTATTAGCACAGTTGCATCCGAATTAGCTTTTAGCGTTGGTGGCCGAGTTATTGACAAATATCAAAGTTCCATATTACCGAAAAATGTTGAAGCTAAGTTGTGTTCTCGAGATTGGATTTATGGGAATTAAGGTACAATATAATTATATCCTTATCTCATTTATTTTATGAAATTTCTAGTAGTTTGACAATTTTAAAATCTTCTCATTTTTAGCTCCTGATGATTCTGAGGAAGATGACGACATTGCAATAGATGTGGAGAAAATCACTGTAAAACTTTTGAGTTAGAGAGAAATGGTATGTCTTTCATAGTCTTTAGGACAAGCTGTCTTTTTGTACTTCTATTCTTAAGAATGATATAAAGATTGTACTTCTAATTTTTGTAAAGAAAAAGAAACTGTAATGCTTTTTAAATTTATCGTGGTGTGTGTAGTTTGAGGTTATTCTGGTTGCCCTTTGTGCGCAAGTGACGCATCCTTTCAATTGAAATTGATTTCAGTGGCATTTTTGGCTGAAATGTCTCTTCTCGTATGCCCACACATCCATCTGAGCATTCCCATCTCCGTCATTCTTATCCTTTGGGTATGTGACGTCTTGACTGTCCAACACTCCGCCCCATACAACATAGTCGGTCTAACCATCACCCTACAAAACTTGCCTTTCAGTTTTTATGGCACATTTTTGTCGCACAAGACTCTAGATGCAAGCCTCCATTTCATCCACCCTGTCCCAATACAATGTGTGACAACGTCAATAATCTCTTCATTCCCTTGGATGATAGACCCGAGGTAATTGAAGCTTTTTTCTATAGAATAACCTGAGTATCAAGTCTCACCTCTACGCTTGTCGCACGGTTGCTCTCGTTGCTGAACTTGCACTCCAAGTATTCTGTCTTGGTCCTACTCAGCCTGAACCTTTTAGATTCCAGAGTCTACCTCCAAACCTCAACTTAGAGTTTACCCCGCTGCGAGTCTCATAAGTCAGGACTATGTCATTTGCGAATGACATACATCATGGCACCTCCCCTTGGATTTGTCGCGCTAGTCCATCCATCACCAAAGTAAATAAGAATGGGCTAAAAGCTGATCCCTGGTGCAGCCCCATCATCATAGGAAAGTGCTTCGAATCTCTTCCCACTGTCCGTACCCTGGTTTTGGCTCCATCATATAATACCCTTAATCGCCCTAGTGTACGCCACATGTACACCTTTATCCTCCAAACATCTCCAAAGAACCTCCCTAGGGACTTTATCGTATGCCTTCTCAAGGTCGATGAAAACCATATGTAAGTCTCTCTTCCTCTCCCTATATAGCTCCACCAAACTCCTAATAAGATGAATGGCTTCTGTAGTTGAACGCCACGACATAAATCCAAACTGTTTCTCAGAAATGGACATACCTCTTCTCACCCCTATCTCCACGATCCTTTCCCAAACTTTCATAGTGTCGCTCAGCAGCTTGATACCCCTATAGTTAATGCAACTCTGGATATCACCTTTGTTCTTGTATAAAGGAACCATTGTACTACACCTCCATTCTTCGGACATTCTCGTCATCTTAAAAATGACGTTCAATAACTCAGTCAGCCACTCCAAGCCTAACTTGCCTATGCTTTTCTAAAATTCAACCGGGATCTCATCCGGCTCGGTAGCTTGTCCCGCGTGAATCCTGCGAACAACACCCTTAACCTACTCAATCTTGATGCTTCTACAATGCCCAAAGTCCCGGTACCTACCAAATTACTCCAGATCTCCCAACACAATGTCTCTATCTCTTTTTTTGTTCAAGAGTTTATGGAAGTAAGATTGCCACCTCTGCCTAATATGCGCGTCCTACACCAGTACTTTGCCGTCCTCGTCCTTGATGCACCTCACGTGATCTAAGTCGCGGGCCCTCCTCTCCCTCACCTTAGCTAGTCTGTACAACTTCTTATCCCCTAATTTTCCCTCTAATTCCACGTATAGGTGTTCAAAAGCCGTCATTTTCATCGCCGTGATCTCCAACTTTGCCTCCTTCCTCGCCATCTTATACAATTCCCTATTCGTCTACTTCTCCACCTCATCCTTGCTTTCTACCAATTTCTCATACGCCACTTTCTTTGCATCCACCTTCTCTTGAACTTTACCATTCCACCAGTCGATTCGACATCCACCACGGCTACCCCGCGAGACCCCTAACACTTCTCTAGCCACCTCCCAAATGCAACTAGCCTTTTTTCCCCACATACTCGTTGCGTCCCCACTACTCCCTCATGCCCCCTTGGCCATCAACCTTTCCCCCATCTCATTTGCACTAGCCATGGTCAAACTCCCCCATTTGATTCTCAACCTCTCATCCACAACCCTTATCTTCTTCTCTATCTTGATCTCCAGATGCATCCCTAAAAGCTTATGTCGGGTTGTAAGACACTCATTTGGAATAATATTGCATTCTATATAAAAACCGTTGTCAACCTTCCTAAGGAGCAAAAAGTCTATCTCAGTCTTAGCCCATGAACTACGGAAAGTCACAAAGTGCTCCTCCATCTTCAGGAACTTTGAATTGGCTATCACCAACCGAAAAGCTAAAGCGTACTCCAAAAGTGAGAACCTCCCTCGTTCCTGTCCCCGATGCCAAAGCCCCCATGTATGTCGTCGTAGCCCCATGGAAGTGACCTGATATGTCCATTGAAGTCCCTTCTCACAAATAACTTCTCAGTGGGTGGTACACCTGCCACCACCTCATTCAAATCCTCCCAAAAGCACATCTTCTCCTTCTCGGCCAAGCCCGTTTGTGGTGCATAAGCACTAATAATGTTCATAGTGGACCCCCCAACTACCAACTTAATCATCATCATCCTATCGTTGCCCCTCCTAACCTCTACCACCTGGTCCCTAAGCTCGTTGTCTACCAAAATATCTACCCCATTCCTATGCCCCGATCTACCAGAGAATCATAACTTATACCCGTCCACCTCCTTAGCCTTAGGTCCTACCCATCTGGTGTCCTGGACACATGCTATATTGATCCTCCTCTTCTTAAGAATCTTAACTAGCTCTACGGACTTCCCTGTCAAAGTCCCAATGTTCCAAGATCCTATTCTCAACCTAGCATCGCCCCTACCCCGCTTACCCCCCTAACCCTCGCCCAGTCCCCAACCGAGAACATGACCCTAGTCTACCATCAGTCGTCAGAGCCATTAAAACAACTATAGACTAATCGACTATTTACCCTAAGACAAGCAGAAATCAATGAGAAACACCCAAATCAATGCGAAAAACAAAAATTAACAAGAATCTAGTTGTGAATCTAGCCACTACGATAGGACCGATATAGCTAAAGAGAAGACTAGTAATGGCAAGAATGTAAAGTAAATATACAATACAACAAAGCCGACAAAATGTAACTATGAAGGTAAGGGTAAAGAATGAATATGGTCACATGGAGGTAACAATTCCAGGTGAATCTAACATGCTCGTCGCCCAAAAATTACTGCTCAGTTGTACAAATGTTTGTCTTCTGCCGAAAAATTCTTGTTCACCGCCGGAACTTTGCCGGAAACTTGCGTAGCTATGTAAACCTGCCCGAAACCCGCTGTAGGATTTCCGTTTTGAGCATGAGAACCAGAAGAAACCTGGTCTTCTTTGTCGTCGGAGGTCGCTGGAAACTTATAGTCGATAGTCACCGGCGACGGTACAACTCCGGTGATGGCGGAAAGATAGAAAAATGGTAGAAATGGAAGAAAGAGAAAGAGAGAGGAACATGCACCGTACATGGTCGCATGTGGTCGGCGGGCGTTGCAGCGTCGGCGGTCGGTGGTGGTTATTAAACATAAGTTCAATTACTAAGGACAAATATTAAAGACTAACCTTTTAAAGGGCAAACCAGCTTTCCTAGTCACGTAAATCTTTATTTAAATTTTGAAACTTTACATAGCTTTACAATATTTAAAAGGTAAGTTACATATTTTACAAAAAATAATTACATCTGTTAGTAAATATAAAAAAAATACACTATTTTGTATTGAAAGCATATATTTTATGTATATTGCAGGATTGCCCAAGTTTAAAGGGAAAAAAATGTCATTTGAGTAATTGTTGAAAGATTAACTAAATATGGGCATTTTGTATCTCTTTCTCATCCCTTTTCTACCCAGACTTTAGCCCTCAATTTCTTAGATCAGAATTTAAAGCTCCATGAGCATCCTACTACTATAACCAGTGGCAGAGATACTAGTGAGTGTTTTTTTGGCAAAAGTTATTGACCTTACTCTTAAGAATCTGTATTCCAAAAATCAGTAAATAATAACAACTGAAAATAAACAGAATCAGTGTTAAAAAATAAGAATATTTTTTTTTCAGAATATAATCGAGCCCACTTAGTCCAAAGTGTGTCCTTAAGGAAATTATTCCCCTCACAGTACTCGAGGTTGATGGAATATCCCCTCCCGGGATAGAACGATTATCTTACCGAATAGTAGTACTCCAAATTCAGGTAGCAACAAACCACTCAACGACGCGTATATCACACAAAATTTATTTGTGCAAGAAGATGAAGAAGTTTTTGTTGTTCGGAAAATTGGTAAATAAAATTCTGAGGAATCAAACGAATTTATAGCCATGGAAGTACTGTTTCTGAAGGTTTGCAACCCTTCTGAACAGCCACTAAAAACTGGTGGGAAATTTAAATATGGGAAAGAAACCGGGTCGCGGGTCAGACACGCGGATCCGGCCGGGTTGCGGGTCACTAACGGGTAGGATTGGATAAGTTAATTAATTTAATTAAATAATAATTAATTAAATAATTAAAATTAAAGAAAATTTGGTCCAAAAAGATTATCAATCAATCAGATCATTTGACCAAATCCGAATCCGAAGCCGAAGCCGAAGTCGAGCGACGACGACGGCGCGAGGGGTCCTTGCACCCTTAACCCTTTTAGTGACTAGAGAAGGTGTAATGTAATATATACACCTCTCTTTTCCTTTCTTTTTCCGATGTGGGACAACTGGTTTACCCAAGGCAAAAGGGACCTTTTAACAATCTTAAGGAAATTATATTTTTTAGATTAATCTGTATTCTGTTTTGGAGACTAAAACCTGTGTGGTTTTTTACTCCGTATGAAATTTCATATTCTGACTTGAAGACATAAAAACTTCGTTGGAATATTAAAGTTCATACTTGTACAATGATTTGAAGAATATAAAAACTTCATCGTTGCTGTATTCTGGTTTGGAGATTAAAACTTGTGCAGTTTTCTACTCCATATGAATATTAGTATTCTGACTCGAAGATATAAAAAACTTCGTTGGAATACTAAGTTTCATAATTATACTGCGATTTGAAGAAATAAAATCTTAATCATTTAAGTCTGTGATTGAATTGCTATTCTGGTTTTATTAACTAAAACAGGTTGTCGATTTGACAGTGACAAATGAATAATGGCAATTGAGACTGGAACTACCTCTGCGAATACTGCACCAACGGTTACTCCTACAACCCGTACCGCTGTGCCACCGGCTGAGAAACCTGCGAAGTTCACCGGTGCCTACTTTAAAGGATGGCAACAAAGAATGTTCTTTTGGCTTACCACCCTTGGTATGCAAAAGTTCACCAGTGAGGACCCTCCCGTGCCTGCCGCCGACATGCCTGACAACCAACGAGTTCATGGTTACTTGAGGCTTGGAAACAGGCTGATTTTTTGTGCAAAGGCTACATTTTGAGTGCCTTAGAAGATGGCTTGTACAACGTCTACAGTGCAGTAGAGACATCCAAAGAACTATGGAGTGCACTTGAAAAGAAGTACAAAATCGAAGATGATTGCTTGAAGAAGTTTGTGGTTGCCAAATTTCTAGACTACAAAATGGTGGATGGAAAAACCGTTGGAACCCAAGTTCAAGAGCTTCAACTTATCTTCCATGACCTTATTGCTGAAGGTATGGTAGTAAATGAAGCGTTCCAAGTGGTGCAATGATTGAGAAGTTGCCGCCCTCATGGAAAGATTTCAAGAATTATCTTAAGCACAAAAGAAAGGAAATGAAGTTGGAAGATCTTGTGATTCGTCTCAAGATCGAGGAAGATAACAAAGCCGCTGAGAAGAGGTACCGTAAGACTTCACCAATTGAAGGGGCAAACATCGTTGAAGATGCTTCTCGAAAAAGAACAAGAAAAGGAAGAGGACTTCGGAAAGGAGAAGGATTCCAACAAGAAAAAATTCAAGGGCAATTGCTATAATTGTGGGAAAGATTGCCACAAAGCCCCGTTGTCGTCTCCCGAAAAGGACAAGGGAAAAGGACAAGCCAATATGGTGGAAAAGAATGATGATATGGATCATCCGTGTGCAATGCTATCGAGTGCAATTTGGTTGGAAACCCAAAGGAGTGGTGGCTTGATTCTCGGTGCCACTCGACATGTTTGCGCTACAAAAGAAGCATTTGCAACCTATGCTCCCATTTGGACCCGAAGAGGTACTTGTTTATGGGAAATACTTTGCAACAACCAAGGTTGAAGGATATGGGAAGATACTTCTGAAGATGACTTCCGGCAAGGTTCTGACTCTCAACAATATTCTGCACGTTCCAACAATTCGGAAGAATTTAGTTTCAGCCGGACTACTCGTCAAAAACGGGTTTAAGTGCGTGTTGGTTAGTGAGAAAATTGTAATAAGTAAGAATGATTTGTTCATAGGAAAGGGCTACCTCACCGAGGCCCTTTTCAAACTCAATGTAATGGTTGTTGACGAGTATTGATGAAAATTCAGCTTCGTCTTACTTATTGGAGTCAAATGATTTATGGCATGTTCGTTTAGGACATGTCAACTACAAAACCTTCCGAAAATTGATTAATTTAGAAGTATTGCCTAAATTCGAGTGTAATAAATATAAATGTGAGATCTGTGTTGAATCTAAGTTTGTTAAACATCCATATAAGTCTATTGATAGGAATTCAAATCCTTTAGACTTAATTCACACAGATATATGTGATATGAAGTCAATACCATCTCGCAGTGGGAAAAACTATTTTATAACTTTTATTGACAATTGCACTCGATATTGTTTTCAAAGAATTCAGCATTATCTGATTCAATTACCGTATTAACATGAATTTCGAGATTGCCCGATTTGTGACCAAAAACCGACAAGCTTTGTTGTTTGTAGCATAGCCAATAAAAATATAATCCACAGTTTTTGGTCCGATTTTTACCCTTTTGGACAAAGGAACTTGGACCTTTGCTAAACACCCCCACACTTTGAAATATTTCAAGTTGGGTTTTCTTCCTTTCCATAGTGCATATAGAATAGATTGTGTTTTTCTGTGGGGCACTCTGTTGAGTATTCGGTTAGCTGTAAGGATAGCTTCCCCCACAAGCTTTGCGGTAAACCGGAACTTATTAGTAAGGCATTTATCATTTCCTTTAATGTTTGGTTTTTCCTTTCCGCAATTCCATTTGATTGTGGTGTGTAAGGGGCAGTAGTTTGATGAATAATTCCATATTCTAAACATATCTCTGCAAAAGGAGATTCTTACTCTCCACCCCTATCACTTCTAATCATTTTTATCTTTTTATTCAATTGATTTTCCACTTCGTTCTTGTATTGCTTAAATGCATCAATTGCTTCATCCTTACTATTAAGCAAATACACATAACAATATCGAGTGCAATTGTCAATAAAAGTTATAAAATAGTTTTTCCACCGCGAGATGGTATTGACTTCATATCACATATATCTGTGTGAATTAAGTCTAAAGGATTTGAATTCCTATCAATAGACTTATATGGATGTTTAACAAACTTAGATTCAACACAGATTTCACATTTATATTTATTACACTCGAATTTAGGCAATACTTCTAAATTAATCAATTTTCGGAAGGTTTTGTAGTTGACATGTCCTAAACGAACATTCCATAAATCATTTGACTCCAATAAGTAAGACGAAGCTGAATTTTCATTAATACTGTCAACAACCTTACATTGAGTTTGAAAAGGGCCTCGGTGAGGTAGCCCTTTCCTATGAACAAATCATTCTTACTTATTACAATTTTCTCACTAACCAACACACACTTAAACCCGTTTTTGATGAGTAGTCCGGCTGAAACTAAATTCTTCCGAATTGTTGGAACGTGCATAACATTGTTGAGAGTCAGGACCTTGCCGGAAGTCATCTTCAGAAGTATCTTCCCATATCCTTCAACCTTGGTTGTTGCAGTATTTCCCATAAACAGTACCTCTTCGGGTCCAGCGGGAGCATAGGTTGCAAATGTTTCTTTTGTAGCGCAAACATGTCGAGTGGCACCAGAATCAAGCCACCACTCCTTTGGGTTTCCAACCAAATTGCACTCTGATAGCATTGCACACAGATGATCCATATCATCATTCTTTTCCACCATATTGGCTTGTCCTTTTCCCTTGTCCTTTTTCGGGAGACGACAATCTGGGGCTTTGTGGCAATCTTTCCCACAATTATAGCAATTGCCCTTGAATTTTTTCTTGTTGGAATCCTTCTCCTTTCCAGAAGTCCTCTTCCTTTTCTTGTTCTTTTTCAGAGAAGCATCTTCAACGATGTTTGCCCCTTCAATTGGTGAAGTCTTACGGTACCTCTTCTCAGCGGCTTTGTTATCTTCCTCGATCTTGAGACGAATCACAAGATCTTCCAACTTCATTTCCTTTCTTTTGTGCTTAAGATAATTCTTGAAATCTTTCCATGAGGGCGGCAACTTCTCAATCATTGCAGCCACTTGGAACGCTTCATTTACTACCATACCTTCAGCAATAAGGTCATGGAAGATAAGTTGAAGCTCTTGAACTTGGGTTCCAACGGTTTTTCCATCTACCATTTTGTAGTCTAGGAATTTGGCAACCACAAACTTCTTCAAGCAAGCATTTTCGGTTTTGTACTTCTTTTCAAGTGCACTCCATAGTTCTTTGGAAGTCTCTACTGCACTGTAGACGTTGTACAAGTCATCTTCTAAGGCACTCAAAATGTAACCTTTGCACAAAAAAGCAGCCTGTTTCCAAGCCTCAGTAACCATGTATTGTTGGTTGTCAGGCATGTCGGCGGCAGGCACGGGAGGGTCCTCACTGGTGAACTTTTGCATACCAAGGGTGGTAAGCCAAAAGAATATTCTTTGTTGCCATCCTTTAAAGTTGGCACCAGTGAACTTCGCATGTTTCTCAGCCGGTGGCACAACAGTACGGGTTGTAGGAGTAACCGCTGGTGCAGTATTCGCAGAGGTAGTTCCAGTCTCAATTGCCATTATTCGTTTGTCACTATCAAATCGACAAACTGTTTTAGTTAATAAAACCAGAATAGCAATTCAATCACAGACTTAAACGATTAAGATTTTATTTCTTCAAATCGCAGTATAATTATGAAATTTTAGTATTCCAATGAAGTTTTTATATCTTCGAGTCAGAATACTAATATTCATATGGAGTAGAAAACTGCACAAGTTTTAATCTCCAAACCAGAATACAACAACGATGAAGTTTTTTTATGTTCTTCAAATCGTTGTACAAGTATGAACTTTAATATTCCAACGAAGTTTTTATGTCTTCAAGTCAGAATATGAAATTTCATACGGAGTAGAAAACCACACAGGTTTTAGTCTCCAAAACAGAAGACAAATTAATCTAAAAATATAATTTCCTTAAGATTGTTAAGAATCTGTATTCCAAAAAACCAGTAAATAATAACAACTGAAAATAAACAGAATCAGTGTTAAAAAATAAGAATAATTTTTTTTTTCAGAATATAATCGAGCCCACTTAGTCCAAAGTGTGTCCTTAAGGAAATTATTCCCTCACAGTACTCGAGGTTGATGGAATATCCCCTCCCAGGATAGAACGATTATCTTACCAGAATAGTAGTACTCCAAATTCAGGTAGCAACAAACCACTCAACGACAGTATATCACACATAATTTATTTGTGCAGAAGATGAAGAAGTTTTTGTTGTTCAGAAAATTGGTAAATAAAATTCTGAGGAATCAAACGAATTTATAGCCATGTAAGTACTGTTTCTGAAGGTTTGTAACCCTTCTGAACAGCCACTAAAAACTGGTGGGAAATTTAATTATGGGAAAGAAACCGGGTCGCGGGTCACTAACGGGTAGGATTGGATAAGTTAATTAATTTAATTAAATAATTAAAATAAAAGAAAATTTGGTATTTGACCGAAGCCGAAGCCGAAGCCGAAGCCGAAGCCGAAGCCGAAGTCGAGCGAGCGACGACGGCGCGAGGGGTCCTTGCCCCCTCAACCCTTTTAGTGACTAGAGAAGGTGTAATCTAATATATACACCTCTCTTTTCCTTTCTTTTTCCGATGTGGGACAACTGGTTTATCCAAGGCAAAAGGGACCTTTTACATTCCCTTCACTTTTCATTCCATCATTTCTCATTCACTAATATCAATACCCAACATTTACAAGAGTGTGTAACTACAAACCTCCTCACCTTATCATTTTCATAAACTCATGAACAGACTAATCTACGAAAATTGCTGGTTGTCAGTAAAAACTTGTCCATGGCATATTGCAATTGGGTAATGACGACTTGCTCATAATAGATATTAATCTCAGAAGATATCGACGCTTGTGCTTGTTCTTCCTTTTTTTCTTTGCTTCCATCCTGTCTCTCTTCCACTTCAAATGTTCCTTTAAATATTCATATAGGTTCCCAGTCCCACTACCAGTGACATGCGTATGCCCCTCCCCGTACAATCAGTGTAGTCGTCACAAGAAAAAGGTTCTTCATCCACTTCAATAGCTTCATTTGATCATTGTGGGTAAACAGACATTGTACTATATACCACGTCCCCTCTCGTGAAAAATGACTTTCTAAATATCTCAAGCAACAAGTCAAAGTGTTGAGCCCCTTGTATTTGTACTTGAATATGTTTATGTTTTTTTCTTTATTTTTCTGTAGAACATTGAAAACAAAATGTTAGTTCAATGTGCATTAAGGTAGAACACACATACTTCTACTCTTGTAACTAACTTACGCACATGTCCTGTCCAAATCTAAGATGGACAAGTAACTGTGTTATTTTCAGGATCCTAACCATACCAGAGCAAGCTGCAAGGATGTCCGTGATTTTTTTTTCTATCATCAATCTGTTGTAGTTGGATTTAATTTGAGGTTCGTCATAAGTGTCTTTCCTTTCAGAGTTCATCCAAAATTCATCTATAACGTCCCTCCAACGTGGACCATTAAGGGAAGAGCCATTAAATACATAGTTTCTCGCATCATCATGTAGGATATGGATCAACATCAATGAGGGATCGCGAGAGAGCAGTGAAGGATTTAGTTGGGTTGTTGTACGCAGCGGATATTGAAAACTTATTTCAAACCCAACAAACATAGAACTGTTTGACTATAGGGTAATTTATAACCGTAAACATAAGACTTGAATGGTACTTACATGTTTACAATATCTGGAATCTTTATCAACTGTGGATGCGCACGCGGATGCCCTTTCGATTGTAAGCTCCAAGCTTCAATGTATTCCTCCTTTGGAAAGCTAGGAAATCCAGCAGAGGTTCGAGAAAGTGTTTTGATTATGAGTCTCTAAGACTTAGAATACTGATATGAAAATCAAGTGTCATGAATAATGAAATGTAGGTCTGTATTTATAGGTGAAAAATTAGGTCAAATCGGATTAGGGTTTGACCTTGAGCCTGGCCTAAAATTCGAGACAAATTAGGTCATGGCGCCGCGACCCTATGGTGTGGGCGCCGCGACGCTGACGTGGCCCTACACTGTCTCATTTTATTTTCCGAACATTCTTAATTAAATCCAAAATCTAATTTTGACTTAATTAAAACAATCATTATTCATTTAAATATCTCGATTCTAAATCGAATATTTAATACTCTCTTAATACATCCTTAGATCGAAAAGACAATCGACATAGTGTGACCCTATATGACTTCACATATCGATATTAATCAAATTAAGGTCTACGCGGAACTCCTAGACGGCTCCGCAGGACGAACTCAATATGTGAAGTACGTTTACACGAATCCAGTAAACTTAACCTCTATGTGGTAAGATAAAATCCTTTCATTCACGACACACCCGATCAAGCTTAGGATTTGTCAAGTGTCTTTCAAAATGGCTTAATCATTGTATCTCATCTATATTAGTTGACAACTAGACCATATTCTAAATATGTCTATTGCGTTGGCCAACGACTTAGTCAACCTTATATCACTGAGAAACTGAGTGTTCTCTCGAATATACATTCGAGGAATGAATCCTAATGTTGGCTCAACTACCACCTTTAATCCATATCGTAATGTACCCAATACAAGTCGTATCTCAACCTATAAGACATTTAAGCTTAGGACAGGATCAAAGTATATTACTTTGTAGACAAGGTGCGCATTGACCTCAAGTCTAAGGACTTCTATCTCCCATACGCTGATCATGCTTTAGACAAATATAACAAACAGTATATCAGCAACGTATACCAATACTTTCAAAGTATCCATGTGTCCATCACGAGTAGCCATTAGTCGTAGCAGGTGAGACATACTACATCCTCTAAGGATGTGATGCAGACTACATGTCGACTTAAAATATATCATCGATATCACATTCTCGATGATCATTAGTCGAGGCTATTTTAAGAGTTATGTTATAATACTAATATCTCACATTATTAATAACAACGTAACCTCTAGGGATGCATATTATAGAATATTATAAACAATCAACTAATAATTTAATAATTGCAAATGCCAAAATATTAATCTCCATTAATAATAATACGAATGTGTATAAAGTACATTTGTCCTAATACAGATTGTCTCTAGGACATACATATACTTTCAATCTACCACTTGGCCTAGAGCCAATCTCCAACATATCTAATGCCCATATTCTCAAAATGACCATTATGCTTGACTAAGCTTAATGGTTTAGTGAATGTGTCAGCTAGATTATCATTTGTGGGAACATAGTCTAATCTAATCTCTTTCGTCTCCACAATCTCCCAGAGTATGTGGTACTTTCTTGGTACATGCCTGTTTCTGTTTGTTGATCTTGGTTCCTTAGCCTGTGCAATAGCACCAGTGTTGTCACAATAAATAGTTATTGGACAACTAGCACTCGGAACTACCCTTAGTTCCTTCAGGAACTCAGAAATCACGACAACTTCTTTACCAAATTTTCGATCCAAAGAATGTACTCACTTTCATTTGTCGAATCATCAGTTGTAGCTTGTTTGGAACTTTTCCAGCTCACTACTCCACCATTGAAAATGAACGTGTACCAGACTGAGATTTGAAGTCATCAAGATCCGTCTGGAAGCTAGCATCAGTGTACCCAGTAGCAGCTAGCTTTTCTTCCGCACTATAGACTAAGAAGTAATCTTTAGTTCGTCTAAGATAGTTAAGTATACTCTTGACTGCTTTCCAGTGTTCTTCCCCAGGATTCTGCTGGAATTTGCAAGTCATACTAAGTTCAAAGGCCACATCTGGCCTAGTACAGGTCATGGCATACATGATCGATCCTATAGCCAAAACATATGGGATCCTCTTCATGCGTGCAAGTTCTATAGTATTAGAAGGATTGTCCTTCTTAGATAACCTGATGCCTTGTCCCATAGGTAGATCACCTTTCTTGGAATTTTCCATAGAAAAACGTCTAAGCACTTTGTCTATGTAGACTGACTATGTGACAGCCCCAACAATCTATTAGGTCTATCTATATATATCCTAATTCCCAGAATGTAGAAGGCTTCACCTAAATCCTTCATTATGAAGGTACTGGACAACCACTCCTTGACTGACTGCATGAGAGTCTTATTGTCTCCCATTATCAATATGTCATCTAGATATATAAGAATGAAGATAATACTCCCATCCTTGCGCTTACTATAAACACATGGATCCTCTTTTCTTCTAACAAAATCAAATGACTTGATAGCCTTGTCAAAACAAATGTTCCAACTCCTCGAGGCTTGCTTAAGCCCATAAATAGACTTTTGTAGCTTGCATATATCATTTAGTTTGGACTCAAGCGAAAAACCCTCAAGTTGTTTCATATACACCTCCTCAACTAGATTACCATTGAGGAAAACAATTTTGACGTCCATCTGCCAAATGTCATAGTCATAATATGCAACTATTGCAAGCAAAATCCAAATGGACTTAATCTTAGCAACATATGAAAAGGTTTCATCATAATCGACCACAAGCCGTTGATTATAACATTTAGTCACTAACCTTGCTTTATAAGTCTGTATATTTCCAAATGCATCAATCTTATTCTTAAAGACCCATTTGCATCATATGGGTTTAACTCCAACTGACAAATCAACCAAGTTCCACACTTGATTGATGTACATAGATTCCATCTCGAATTTCATGACTTCTTGCCATCTCTTCAAATCAATGTCCAACATTGCTTCGCTATAGGTTGTAGGTTCATCGTTATCGGGAATATCTATCTCACTGTGTGTTTCCACAAGTAGATTTAGTTTTTCAAGAGGACGATGAGTCCTAATGGACCTACGGAGTTGATTGTTTTGCAGCTCAGTACTTGGTATGTTCTGACTGTGATAGGGTTCTTGTGTGTTGGATAATCCACTAACTTGAGAGCTTTCAAAAATATCATTTTCATGTATTTCCTTAATGGGAGGAGGTGCAACCATTGCATCTACTCCCAAAGGTTGTGTAGGAGGATCTTGCATTTCTGCATTGTTCCTCGTAACACTCCCACTGGCCGAAGGGCGTACTTGAAGTACCCAATCTTCGCTAAATACTCCCACTGAATTCTTGCCTTGGTCATTCGGCAAGGATTCAACATCTATGTTATCTTGCGGTTCTTGAATTTCTTCAAGTTCAATGTCTGTGCAACTATGTTCCTTGTAGACATATTCTTCTTCAAGGAAAGTTGTGTTCCTGGAAACAATGACCTTGCGTTCTCCAGAAAGATAGAAGTAGTATCCCTTAGTTTTCTTTGGATACCCCACGAAGTAACATTTCTCACTTTTGGATTCCAACTTGTCAGTGAGCATCTTCTTAACATATGCAGGGCACCCCAAGGTCTCATATGTTTAAGAGTTGGCTTCTTGTCATACCATATCTCATAGGGTGTCTTATCTACTGACTTGGAAGGAACCATGTTCAGAACATATATTGAGGTTTGTATAGCATGTCCCTAAAGGTATGTCGGTAGAGTTGAGAAGCTCATCATGGATCGAACCATATCTAATAAGGTTCGGTTTCTCATTTTGGCAACACCATTCATATGTGGTGTTCCAGGAGGTGTCCACTCTTATTGGACTCCATATAGCTTTAAGTAATCTAGAAAATCCTTGCTCAAATATTCACCTCCTCGATCCGATCAAAGGGTCATGATACTTGTTGCAAGTTGCTTCTCTACTTTCGACTTGTACTCTTTGAACTTCTCAAAAGCCTCAGATTTATGTCTCATAAGATACACATATCCATACCTTATGAGGTCATTAGTAAAAGAGATGAAGTATGGGAAAACTCTTTTATCTTGAGTAAAAAATGGCCCACATACATCAGTATGGACCAACTCAAGCACCTCTTTGGCTCGCACACCTTTCTCAGAAAGTGGCTACTTGGTCATCTTTCCTCTCAAGAAAGATTCACAGTTACCATAAGACTCCAAGTCAAATGGTTCGAGGTAGTCTAACTTCCTCAACTTTGCTATCCTTGATTCGTTGATATGACCAAGTCTGCAATGCCATAGGTAGGTAGAGTTTCTATTACTTATCTTAGCTCATTTATTTTGTACATTGAATATTTCTCGACTACAGTTTGGTGTATATAATCCATCCACAAGAGGAGCAGCTCCATATATAACATTATCAAAAGACAGTACTTGACTGTCATTATAAATATATGAGGAAAACCCCTCCATGTCCAAAACAGGGATAGAAATGATATTCCTCCTTAACGAGGCTACATAGTAACAATCCTTTAACACTAGAAAATAACCAAAAGGCAAATTTAATCTATAAGTTCCTACGCGCTCAGCATCCATTCGTGCTCCATTTCCAACACGTAGGTCTACCTCTCTTGGTCCAACCTTCCTGCTATCAGTTAACCCTGCACATTGGTGCAAATGTGTGAGCTACAAGTGGTATCCAATACCCAGGAATGAGAGTTATTTATAGACATATTTATTTCAATGACATACATACCTTGTCTACCAGAGGTAGAAACACCTGGTGCTTTTCCTCCACCAGGTGCAGTGCAATCATTCTTCCAATGCCCTTTCTTATTGCAGTTGAGGCATACATCCTTAGCTGGATTCACCTTCTTCTTTTTCACACCTCCCTTAGGCTTCATAGCTGAGGGCGCAGCGACTGCTTTGCCCTTCTTCTTCTGCCATTCCTTACCTTTCCGCTTGGGTCGGCTAGTAGAGCTCACCATGAGCACAACTTTGCCTTTGAAAGTGGAAGAATCAAAGGTATTGAGCATGTTGTGCAGCTCCTCAAGACTCGCCTTTGTTCCATTCATATTGTAATTCACTATGAAGTTTTCAAAGGAACGAGGGAAAGAGTTCAGGATGAGGGTGGTAGCGACATTCTTTTGCAGCTTCGTTCCAATTGAAGCAAGTCTCTCTATCATCCCTATCATCTTCAACACATGCTGCGAGACCTAGCCCCCTTCATTGAGCTTACACTTAAAAAGTTCTATCAGTAACTCATATTCCATAGTTTGGGATTGTGAGTCATAGAGACTCTTCAAGTGTTCGAGCATCTCATTGGGACCCATGTTCTCATGTTGTCTCTGAAGTTCCATAGACATGGAAGACAACATCACACATTGTGTTGAAGTGGCATTATCTAGGTGTTTTTGGTAAGCATCCTTATCAAAATAGGAATATTCAGCAGAGTCTATCGCAGGGACTGTTGGGAACACCGTGTCCGACACGTATTCTAATTTCTCTTGTTTCATCACTATTCGCAAATTTCTTAGCCAGTCAAGGTAGTTAGGTCCAGTAAGTTTGTTCATTTCAATCAACATTTTCAATGATAAGCTCGACATCTTTGATAATCTGAAGAATTAGATAGACTGGAAATCAAACTCAAAATTTATTTCCTATTATACACATTCGTTTAGGCTAATCAACATAGTCTTTTGTTTAAGTAGCTCCCACTATTTTAACATACTTCTACGACCCCATGGTAGAATACAAACCTATATTAATTGAGGTCATAATGGGCCAAGATCCAAGCCTATGCTATCTCCGCATTTGCTTTGGCTGATAACTTCAATAACACATCTTAGTAGGTTCTAAACCAACTGCAAAACTTATTTGCAACTCTTGGTTGATCAAATATTATATTTAATCTTGCGTCCTTAGATTAGTCTGACACTTTGGCGCCAAGATTTGTCTAAGCAAGTCAACCCCATTACACAACTGCGTTTATGTATCTAAGTAAATTTGGCCTTTGTGAGCAAACACTTTGGTGTAAATACCCACCAAAGTTTATCCTTAAACACATCTATGAAAGAGTCTGGGTCCTCGTAGACTTAAAGCAAATGTTTTGGCATAAATAATCGTATCGCTGAAAAGGATTTTGCACTCTAACAATTATAATGGACGACATGTTTTAATTTAGACTTGTATTTAAAATTTTGGGGAACATTTTAATTCAGGATTTTAACCAAGATCAACTCTTTTACGCCATATTCAAATGACATCTTAATATCATGCAAAACTAATGACATATAGTTGGGAACCGTCTACCCAATATGCATGATATAAGATGGTTTAATCAAATATTGGGCATCGCCTGTCCAGATAGTTATAGCGGACACTATGCTAATTATTAAATGAAAGCATTTAAACACTTATCATATAGTTCGTATATTATTCAATAATATATAATTAATAATAATCATGGGTTAACTTGTCTAAACTTTAAAGTTTAAGTCTAATCCAAATAGTCTGTTAAACATTTTCTGATTTCAAAAACTGATTTTCATGATATTTCTGTAAGTTCCAGATTTTTAGAATTTACAGTTTAGTCCCTCAAGAATTTAAATTTTCAATTTTTAACCCCTTTAAATTCAGAAAATCCAATTTTAATTTTTAGAAAATATTTTCAAATTTCAGGGACCTGTCTATAATTTCCAAAATTTTAAATTAATTACAGATTTGGCCCAAGGGACCAAATCTGCTTTTCAGAAATTTACAGATTTTCCCAAGAATCAAATCTGATGATTTAAAAAACTTTCCCAGGGACAAGATTGCAATTCCTGAAATTTCTAAAATTTTCAGATTTTCCCAAGGGCTTAATTGCAATTTCGGAAACCGTCATCGCTTTCCACCGAACGATGGCTCGCCGCCACTGTTCACGCTGGAACAGTGTTCAGTTACTGTTCAATGTTCACTGTTCCGATTTTTTTTTAAATTGGATCATGCCGGAACAATGGATCGTTGCGCCACTCTTCACGCCGAAACAAGGATCGCCTTCCACTCTTCACGCCGAAACAAAGGATGGCTTCGCCATTGTTCACGCCGAAAGAGTGAATGTTGTCATTGTTCACGCCGGAATAGTGTTCAGTTACTGTTCACTTTTCTGGGGGAAATTATATATATATATATATATATATATATATATATATATATATATATATATATATATGGAGCCTGGTGCCGCGGTGCTCCATCGTGGAGTTGCAGATATATATATATATATATATATATATATATATTGGAGCCTCGGTGCCACGGCAAACCCTAGGTGGTGCCGCGGTGCTCTATCGTGGAGTTGCAGCGCCTCTATCTCAGAAGCACAAGATTCGCATATTCGAAACCCTAAAACTGGTTCAGGGTCAGATTTGTAGATTCATATTTGTTACCCATCACTATCAAACAACACGTTCATCGGCCATCATCCATTCCCTTCTTGTTCTTCGCTTCAGTGCACCATGTTCGCAATGAACCGGTCACGCACATTGACTTAGAAGAGTTAGAACGGAATGACTTCCTCGATTACATCATTGTTTAATAGTTTGGGAGACAAGGATGATATGCTTTTAAGATATTAGGTTTTCAAGCTTTAAACTTACATAAATTTCAGATATAAATAAATTCTAATCCATATTATTATTAACTAATTACCTTATAATCATACAAAACAGCACTGGCTCTTGATACCACTGAAGGATTTCATTGGGTTGTTGTACGCAGCGGATATTGAAAACTTGTTTCAAACCCAACAAACGTAGAACTGTTTGACTATAGGATAATTTAAAATCGTAAACGTAAGACTCGAATGGTACTTACATGTTTACAATATCTGGAATCTTTATCAACTGTGGGTGCGCACGCGAATGCCCTTTCGATTGCAAGCTCCAAGCTTTAATGTATTCCTCCTTTGGAAAGCTAGGAAATCCGGCAGAGGTTCGAGAGAGTGTTTTGATTCCGAGTCTCTAAGACTTAGAATAATGATATGAAAATCTGATTCCGAGTCTCTAAGACTTAGAATAATGATATGAAAATCAAGTGTCATGAATAATGAAATGTAGGTCTGTATTTATAGGTGAAAATTAGGTCAAACCGGATTAGGGTTTGACCTTGGGCCTAGCCCAAAATTCGAGACAGATTAGGTCATGGCGCCGCAGCCCTATGGTGTGGGTGTCGCGACGCTGACGTGGCCCTACATTGTCTCGTTTTATTTTCCGCACATTCTTAATTAAATCCAAAATCTAATTTTGACTTAATTAAAACAATCATTATTCATTTAAATATCTCGATTCTAAATCGAATATTTAATACTCTCTCAATACATCCTTAGATCGAAAAGACAATCGACATAGTGTGACCCTATAGGCCTTCACATATCGACATTAATCAAATTAAGGTCTACGCGGAACTCCTAGACGGCGCTGCAGGACGAACTCAATATGTGAAGTACGTTTACATGAATCCAGTAAACTTAACCTCTATGTGGTAAGATAAAATCCTTTCATTCACGACACACCCATCAAGCTTAGGATTTGTCAAGTGTCTATCAAAATGGCTTAATCATTGTATCTCATCTATATTAGTTGACAACTAGACCATATTCTAAATATGTCTATTACATTGGCCAACGACTTAGTCAACGTAATATCACTGAGAAGCTGAGCGTTCTCTCGAATATACATTCGAGGAATGAATCCTAATGTTGGTTCAACTACCACCTTTAATCCACATCGTAATGTACCCAATACAAGTCGTATCTCAACCTATAAGGCATTTGAGCTTAGGACATGATCAAAGTATATTACTTTGTAGACAAGGTGCGCATTGACCTCAAGTCTAAGGACTTCTATCTCCCATACGCTGATCATACTTTAGACAAGTATAACAAATAGTATATCAGCAGGGTATACCAATACTTCCAAAGTATCCATGTGTCCATCACGAGTAGCCATTACTCGTAGCAGGTGAGACATACTATATCCTCTAAGGATGTGATGCAGACCACATGTCGACTTATCACATATCATCGATATCACATTCTCGATGATCATTAGTCGAGGCTATTTTAAGAGTTACGTTATAATATTAATATCTCACATTATTAATAACAATGTAACCTCTAGGGATGCATATTATAGAATATTATAAACAATCAACTAATAATTCAATAATTGCAAATGCCAAATTATTAATCTCCATTAATAATAATACGAATGTGTATAAAGTACATTTGTCCTAATACAGATTGTCTCTAGGACATACATATACTTTCAAGCAGAGCTACCACCCTACCATAGTCACGAGTCTGTTTATAGTCGCGACTTTTGTCATAGTCAACAAAGTTGAAATATCCAGCAAAAAACGTCAAATTGGGAGGGCGATCCTTCCGGTGAACTGACCGTACCCCAAACCGACACAAGTTAACAAGTCGTTTGAACCACGTGATTTGCTCATTCTTTTACGTTTCTACAATATAACAACAATAGAATATCTCTTCGCATAAATTATCTTCATTTTCGAATAACATAGTAACTGAAAACATGCCTAATAAGTAGGGAATTGAAGACACGCACATGAGCATAAGGGAAAATAAGACAATAAATTAAGTTACCTAGTTAACCGGTAGAGGCATAGCCACAAATTGTCGTCTGAAATCCCAAAACCAGCTTCATGTGTTATTTGCATTACGAAACTTAATAAACAAGGACGAACCATCAATTGCACCAGCCAAATAAAGTTGACACAATAAAAAAATAAAGCATAAAAAAGGTTCAATAGTTGAGCAAAAAGAAAATTGAAGATGTAAATACATAACCTGATTGAAAAGAGAATCGAAGATGTCAACACATAACCCGGCGCAAGAAAACCCCGCACCAGGGTTTACAAATCTAAAAGAAAATCTATAAAAATCAAGGAAATAATAGTAGATTTTAGCAATTACCGTCAAAGAAGGTCGTTGCTGCTTTTGATGCTTCACGTGTAAGAATAACGTCTCTTTTAGAGATATTTAATGTGACCCACTAATAAATTATTTATTTCGTCTTCCAAGTAAATAATATATATAACAGATAATATATTAATTTATGCATATTCGAAAGTTTCCTTGATGGGAGAAAACGTTTTATTAAGAATCCCTATGATAATCATATTTTATGAAAAGTCCCTAGGGTTAAAGTTTTTGTCTAAGAGTCCCTTGTCCACTTGTGACTCCATCAATCCAGCATCCTTTTTGTGATAGGCATATGCTAGAAGATTCTAAAATTCACAATTCTTTCAGGGTTACAAATCGATGCTTAATCGAAAACGATTCCCACGAAACTTGAATAATTATGGCTGAAGGTATGTTCATATTTAGTTTTCCGCGGCGTTAACTCTATGTATGCATTTATATACAACATGTGGTATCAGAGCTTAATTTAGCTATATTGTTTGGTGTCTAGATATATTAGTAATAATTAGTTAATAATTGTTACGCCTTTAATTTAACCGTGTGATTAGGACTAGAAATCAGTCAGTCGGGTTTTGCTTGTTAGACGCTATTGTTCTTTTTAGTTGGCAGAGTATTTATCTTTATTTGATTATTCCATAGAAGAATATAAGTATCTTTATTTGGAATACATTCTCTCTCATGTCAGTACAGTATCACAATTCATGACAATGTTGCAATGGGTATACACATGAATTGCTTCTTTTCAACAGTAATCTCTTTCAGATTGTTTTATAGAATAATGAGTTTTTCTTCATATATATATATATTTACTACCAAACTTGTCTAGATGTAAAACTAGTGTTTCTTGGAAAACAAATATTTTACTCCAATCTAGTAAATATTTAAGGCATTTTTGGCAATACTTGTATGTCTGCTAAACTCTATCTTTGTTGTTAAACCTTAGGTGAAAGTAAGAGTTTGACTGAAAAATAATGTGCCTTTGACTCTGGCAAAATTTCTCGTAAAACATTCTTACGTGACATTGTTTGCAATTGTGATTTCATGTCACGGAAATCACTTTAGACCAAAGGCTTAATGTTATTAAAATAGTGGAATTATTGTCACATTATAGTATATTCAATTTACAGTATCATATGAAGTGTCTCTATTGTACTACTGTTTTAAGGAGTTCTTATAATAATTTGACTAATTATAGGAATTTTCTTTATACTGGGGTTATTGTAGCATTATGCTTGTTTAAATTGTGTGCCCATTTTGAGATTAATCAACCTTCTGGTTAAGTTGACTATAAAGTTTTATTACTGTGAAATGTCGTTTTTGAGTTTTATTTATATCTTGTGCTTAGGACTAGCCATAACATCTTAAGTACTTGATATAAAATAAATTAAATTGTTCAATCGCATAAAGTTTAGTGATTAAAAAATTTATAACGACATCTGTTTAGTCCAGTTATCTCATTAAAATGATAACTCAGCCCACAAGGAGGTAACTATTTTGGTGAGATGAATTGGAATGAGATTAGTAAACCTTTCGGATTGAAAATTGTCTTATGCCCACATGTATGAATTGTTTTCTAGTTTTATTTTGATTTACTAGTCTAATAAAATTGAGTAAATTATGTGCATGAGTTGTAACCTCTGCTCCAGGAAGGTCTAGAATTTAATTAGAAACGGTATTTACGTGATTCACTTTAATGATTTATACTTCTAATATTCTATGGTGACAAATTTACTGAATGGAAGGAGAGAGTCCTTCTCACTTTAGGGTGCTCGAATTTGGATCTGATAATCCGTGTGGAAGAACCACATAAACCCATGGAATCAAGTACGCCAGAGGCTAAGTTATTATGAGCGGTGGGAGCGACCTAATCACTTGAGCTTAATGCTCATAAAAGATCACATAGTCGAAAGCATTAGCGGTTCTATCCCTAAGAGCGATAAGGTCAAAGCTTACATGAAGGCAATTGAAGAAAATTTGCAAGCTCCGACAAGACACTCGTGAGCACCCTTATGAAGAGGCTCTCAAGTATGATCTTTGATAGAAGTCATACAGTACGTGTGCACATTATGGAGATGATATACATTGCTGCTAAACTCAAGTCCCTTGAGGTTGATAAGTCTGCACCATTTCTTGTGCATTTCATCCTTAACTCTCTCCTTGCGGAATATGATACGTTCAAAATATTTGTGAACCTTTTTCTAAACCTTGCTTGAATGGTGAGAGACATTTTATCTTATTTATTGATGAATATTCAAGATACGTGTATCTCTATTTTCAGTTTAATAAATCAGAAGCACTTAACGTTTTTAAAATAGAAGTAGAGAAATGACTGATGCTCTAATCAATTGTAAGGTCTGATATGGATGGAGAATATTTCGGTAGGTACACAAATAAGGGACATGTTAAAGGTCCATTTGTTGAGTTCCTTGTAAGTTAAGGTATATCGCTTAATATACCATGTCAGGAACACCACAACAAAATAGTGTGACAGAAAGAAGGAATGGAACATTAATGACCATGGTAAGAAGCATGATTAGCCGATCAAGTTTACCTTTATCTTTATGGAGTGAAGCCTTAAAAATTATTGTGTATATTATAAACAGGGCTCCATCCAATGTTATCCCTGTGACGCCTTTTGAATTATGGAAAGGCGGAAAACCTAGTTTAGTCATTTATACATTTGGGGTGTCCAACTGAGATGAGGGTTTATAACCCACAACCTAAAAAGTTGGATGAAAGAACAACAAACAATTTCTTTATAGGCTATGCAGTTAACTCTAAAAGAGTTAGGTTTTATTGTCCTCATTCTCCTAGAATTGTTGATGCTAGAAATGCTAAATTTCTTGAGGAACATGAAATAAGTGGAAATGGTCCGACTCAAGTGGTAGAACTAAAAGAAGTAAAGAAATCACTTGTGGTACCTTTATACCTCAGAACTTGAATGTCGATCAGACATATTCTCATGAATTGTCTAAAGAGCAACAAGTTCAAGAGACACCACCACTTGAGGATCCACATGAACATCAACTCGCTTTCGCTGAACCCATTGAAAGAGTGTCTGAGACAGTTGGCATAAGAAAATTCTCAAGAGTTCACAAACTAGTAATTTTTAGTGACTATGTTGTATATCTCCAAGAGTCTGATTATGATATTGGACAAAAAGATAATCGATGCTCCTTTTCACAAGCCATGAGTGGAGAAAACTATACACTTTGTATGACGCCATGAAAGAAAAGTTGGAATCTATGAAAAAAAATTAAAGTCTGCGATCTCATTGAATTACTAGAAGGAATCTCTATTATAAGATCCAAATGAGTTTATAAAACCAAATGAGACTGATCATGGTAATATTGAACGATATAAATCCAGACTTGTAGCCAAGGGTTTCACTCAAAAGAAAGCATTGACTACCATGAAATCTTCTCTCAAGTTTTAAAGAAGGATTCATTAAGAATAATTATGTCATTAGTAGCTCATTTTGATTTAGAGCTATATCAAATGGATGTAAAAATGACTTTCTTGAACAATGATCTTGAAGAGGAGGTATACATGCGCTAGCCCGAAGAATTTTGTGATAAGAACAAAAGTCACCTTATTTGCAAGTTAAATAAATCTATTGATGGACTAAAATACGCTTCTCGCCAATGGTATATTAAATTTTATAATATTGTTTTTTCATTTGGATTTATAAAGAACATCATTGATCAGTGTATATATCTTAAGATAAGTGAGAGCAAATATATTTTAGTAGTCTTATATGTGGATGACATTTTACTTGGTAGTAGGGATTTGGGATTGTTGCATGAGGCGAAATAGTTTCTTATCCAAAATTTGAAAATGAAGGATATGGATGAAGCCTCCTTTGTCATTGACATATAGAAAAATTAACATAAATAAAGATCCACCATAAAGGGTGGATCTTTATCTATGTTAATTTTTCACTAAGATAGACCTCAAAGATTACTTGGACTATCTCAAAAGGTCTACATTGAAATAATTCTGAAAAAAATTGAAATGAAAATATGTTCATCTATAACAACATCCATCATTAAAGGTGACAAATTCTCATTGAATCAATGTCCACAAAATGCATCAAAACAAGAGCAAATAAAAGGTATTCCCTATGCTTCACTTGTTGGGAGTCTTATGTACCCACAAGTCTTCATCAAACCTGATATTGCCTTTGGAGTAGGAAAGTTTGACATGTATCAAAGTAACCCTGGTCATGATCATTGAAAAGCTGGTAAAAGGGTTTTAAGATATTTGCAAGGAACCAAGAATCTTAAGCTCACGTACAAATATTCCGACTCACTGCAGGTCATTGGATACTCAGACTCTGATTTGGGTGAATGCAAAGACACTGATAAATTTACTTCTGGATTTTTCATTTTGTTAGATGTGATGTATCTTGGGGAGTGTTAAGCAAACCATTGTTGCAACTTCCACAATGAAAGCTGAATTTGTAGCATGTTATGAAGCTACATCACACACGTTATGGTTGAAATTTTTTATTTCAGGCCTTAGAGTTGTCGATTCTATTGCAAGTCCATTGAAATTTTTTTACGATAATTCAGCTGCAGTATTCTTTTCAAAGAATATTATAAGTGGCAGCCAAAGCAAGCATATCGACATAAAGTATTTGATGATTAGAGACTATGTCAAGAACAAGATATAAGTTTTGAACATGTTAGTACTACTATGATGATTGTTGATCCTATGACCAAAGACTTTCCGTCTAATATTTTCAAGGATCATGTAACCCGTATATGTCTTACTAACTTATTTTAGTCTTACACCTAAGTATTTTGGAACCTACTCAATCATCTATATCTATATTATATTAAAAGCACAAAGGGTCTTTAAAATGCTAATTGAACTTTTTGCCCTTCATTAAAAGACTCTACAATAGATAAAATTGTCATTTACTATTTTTATCAAATTAATAAACAAACTCTAATAATATATATTTACTTTCAAAATAAAAACCTAATTGTTATAGATATTATCATATATTGTAGATATCTATCTTTAGGAGAAATATTAGGGCTAATAACTTTGAGACCAAATCAATTTTCTCCTATAAATATAGATGTTCCCCTCATTGTATTTCATCCCTCAAGAGAAATAAGAACTCTCCTCTCTTCTCTCTTTCTCAACAATATTCTTGTTCTAGCTTTATTATTATTTTATAATACGTTATCAGCACGAGACTCTGCCTTTAGCATCTACTCTGAAAAGATCTGGAGAGAGGAAAACTCTAATTATCCTTGTTTCAAACCACTGGTCTATACGGTAAGAAGTACCGATTTATTGTATTTATGAAGTTTCTACCTTTTATTATAAACAGTAGCCTTGAAGGAGTGATATCTCTTCGGCTAACTGTTTAATTTAATATAAACAAGTAAGATAATCCCATGATTGGCTTAAACGAAGCAAAGGATTCAACAATTCTCATTTATACTTTCATATATTTGTTTGACACTAATTGTTTGGTTGAGTTCAACAAATAAAAGTCTTATTATACATCTGATTAGATTGTCATCATGTAGAATTTTTCATAAAAGGTTAGTATTTCCTTTAAATCTTACTCCGTATATCATTTGTCCTTTGCTCCTAATGTCATGACGTTGGGTCCGTTTGATGACCCAAGTAACCTAGCTAATTCACTTGTCAGTTCATGCCTCAAATTTATTCCCAATAATAAGAAGGATTATGATATTAATTCTATATCTCTTAATATCTAAGAATGACAGTTTGGAAGAAATAAATGATCACTTCTGTTTGGAAGAAATATATGATCACTAAAAGTGATAATATATCTTAAATTGTGTTGTGATTAAATTAAATTACGCCTATAATTACCAGAAGTGGTTAAATCTCATAGTGCTGCATATTAGATCCTAAAGTAGCAATTGCTTTGAAGGCCGGTATACTCTGAAAGATATGTTAGAGAAAAGATTCTCTACACTATATGTATGCCTCAATTTGCTCCTAAAGTAGCAATATCTTAAAAGAGAATCGAAGCTATCATAATTTGATATGCTTAAGGCAGATTCATATAATTATGTTTCATTCCTAAAGAATGAGAACTTTTGATAAATGTTACAAATGCATATCCATTCTCTGAAGTGAATGTGACAATATATAATAAAGCTTATAAATATGAACATGTATTTGGTTATGAAAATATCACGACTCATCTTCATAAGAGATAGAATAATCGAGAAGAAATATTCTGAATATTCAATGTTGTACTCCCGAAGTAGTAAACCCAAAAATTTGCTCCCGAAGTAGCAATTCAGAAATTTGCTCCCGAAGTAGCAAACTCAGAAATCTGCTCCCGACGTAGTAAACTCAGAAATCTACTCCTGAAGTAGTAGAACTTTGAAATTGACTCCTGAAGCAGTATATTTATGAAATTTACTCCTAAAATAGTAAGACGTTGAAATTTACTCTCAAAGTAGTAGACCTTTAAACTTTACTCCTCAATTAGTAAAATTTTAAAAAAAATACTCCAGAAGTGGTAAAACTTTGAAATTAATCCTTATGTAGTAAAACTCTGAGATTTACTCGTGAAGTAGTATTTTACTCTCGAAGTGGTAAGATTTTGAACTTTACTGTTAAGAGTCCCACATCGGATATGGAATGGGAACATGGACTCCTTATATGGATTTGAACAATCCTCACCTTACAAGCTAGCTTTTGAGTTTGAGTTAGGCCCAAGATCCATTCTTTACATGGTATCAAAGCTAGACCCATCCAATTCTTTGTTCACCGATGTTGGGCCCTGAATTATATTGTCCACACTCCAGTTAACGAGGTCCGAGCGTGCGATGGAGTGTTAATAGTCCCACATCAGTGAGGATTGTCCAAGTCCATATAAGGAGTCTATGTTCCCATTTCATTACTGATGTGGGACTCTTAACACCCCACCCCCCGCACTCCCAGACCCTGTTAACTGGAGCATGGATAATATCATTTGGGGGCCCAACATCGGTGAACAAAGAATTGGAATATTCCTGACTCTGATACCATGTAAGTATGGATCTTGGGCCTAACTCAACCCCAAAAGCTAGCTTGTAAGGTGAGAATTGTCCAAGTCCATATAAGGAGTCCATGTTCCCATTCCATATTTGATATGGGACTCTTAACACTCTCCCGCACGTCCATACCTTGTTAACTGGAGCGTGTATAATATAATTTGGGGGCCCAACATCGGTAAACAAATAATTAGAATGGGTCTGGCTCTGATACCATGTAAATAATGGATCTTAGGCCTAACTCAACCCCAAAAGCTAGCTTGTAGGGTGAGGATTGTACAAGTCCATATAAGGAGTCTGTGTTCCCATTCCATTACCGATGTGGGACTCTTAACACTCCCCCGCATGCCTAGACCCCGTTAACTAGAGCGTGAATAATATAATTTGAGGGCCCAACATCAGTGAACAAAGAATTGGAATGGGCATGGCTCTGATACCATGTAAAGAATGAATCTTGGGCCTAACTCAACCTCAAAAGCTAGCTTGTAAGGTGAATATTGTCCAAGTCTATATAAGGAGTCCATGTTCCCATTCCATATCCGATGTGAGACTCTTAACATTTACTCTTGAATGTTGTAAATCTTTGAACTTTATTCTCGAAGAAGTTGAACTTTAAAATTATCTAAGAAATATTTGATAGTACAAAATTAATGACCAACATCTCCAGAAGATCATAATCGTTGGTCTATAAGAATCATGACCCCAGTAGTGTACAAACAATATCTGATTATAAAAAATAAATTGAAAGCTCCCAAAGAGTTCATTTACTATTATGTCAGTCGTTCTAGATTGTAATATACGAAGTTATTATGATTGAAACACAAGTTATAGTAAACGTGAAGTTTACTAAAGTAAATGGCTATCTTATTGAAGGTATAAATGATTGGAGGATTATATATCTACAAAATCATAGTGAGTAAGAAATATGTTTTTGAATGGTTACCCTCTTTATTCTCCAAATTGTACTACAAAAATATTAGCATGATGAAATCACATGCTACAATAAACCAGAAGTTTGTTGATATAAAATCTCATGCAATAGTAAATCAGACGTTTACTAAAATAAATAGCACTCATCGGGATAAAACTTGAAGTTTACTAGTACAAATAATTTTATCAATTGACGTGATAATTTTGATCGTCTTGATTTAAATGTGATGTGCTAAGTTTATATTCGGAATATATTGAAGAACTAGAAGATCCTTCAAGAATTAATTTGTTTGTTCTCATGATAAGTTGATTACACCGGCTAATGTTGGGATTGAATTCCCTAAATTCTAAAAAAAATATAAAATGTGAATAAGGGCTCGTTCACCTACATTGTGATGCCTTAAATATATGCATCTATGAGACGGTCACATGTGTGTTTATTGTCAACCTGTAGTTTGACATTTACGAAGTTGCTTGCTCAAAATAATTGAGTTGAGAGTACAATTTTCATATTATGTAATCAAGACAATTCATCTTGATAATGTTGGTTGATATTCAAATTGGTTTAGTGTTGAATGTCCTCCAGTAGTTAGCTAAACTATTGATTATGAGAATAAAGCTTCATGTATTGGTCTGAGATATGATATATTGCATACAACGACGTTTGTATGCTTCAGACCAATAAATTATTATAAATTCTCCCCTCATAATTGGTTCAAGGTTAGGAACTAAATGTTTTTCATCTAATAGTGTTTGTTGAGCGGTATATGATTTATGAATCTACCACGATGCACACAGATGGATTCCCCAAAGAAGGTAGAAACGTATGTTAGTTTTTCTAACATAAGAGGGGAGTGAATAAACAACTAAGAAATATGTTGTGAATTATCATCAATATGATCCTCATTCAAACGATAATTCAAGTCAAATGCTAGAAGCATTTGCTAACCCAACTATTTCATATTCTAGCTGCAAAATGCTTCTAAATGTCCCTGAAGGATAGGGTTTACAACATGCATGAAGCATGGTGGACAAATCGGTTCCAAATGCAATAATTCTTGAAAAAAAGAGAAGAGCAAATGATCAAAATGGTCATAATAAGTAGGCAATATGCTCTTGAAGAGCCTACAACATAACACTTCATATAAACCTCATACAAGGTTCAGGTACCTGAAAAATAATAAAGTGATAAGATCTCAGTAAGTTATGTTTAATTGCAAACTGATACAAAATGATATCCCATCGACGATATCTTTTCTACAATATAGTGTGTAATATTGTATGATATTATGAGGATTTGAATTCTACGTCTCTTAAAGTATGTTGATGTAGAAATAATTACCAAGTAGATGCATCTTGATAAATACTAAATGAAAATTGTCTCAACCTATATGACTTACGTGACAAAATTTACATGAAATTTTTTGAAGGATTCAAAATGCCTGAAGCATATAAAAGTTATTGAAAAACTTGTTTGTAATCCTTAAACGGATTAAATGAACTAAGGTTGATGTACTGAAATCATCTTAATAAATATTTATTGATGAGGTGTACAAAAATGATCATGTTTACCCTTATCCCTTTATGATATTCAAAATCTTTCATAATGTTGTGCAAGTTGCCGACTTGAATATTATTGGAGCTTTTGAAAGCAGTAGACTACATGCTAAAAGAATTTGAAATGAGAAAATTAGATTGGTCCTGAAGTACCATATATTTGTTCAATTGGTGCATTTATTTATCTTGCTATAACTATGAGCATGATATAATTTTTTCCTTACATGGAGATACTGAAACAAGATCAATTGCATATTATTTATTTGATGAGACACATTTTCCAAAATTAGGGGGAGAGAATAATGAAATAAAAAGAGAAATTTTGTGGAATAATCCATCATTGTCTCATCTTGATCCACATGCTTCTATTTGTGAGCAAGAGGTCCAAAAGATTATTCACTTGCAGAAAATAGCAAATCAAATGCTAGACACATTTACAGATTTGAAAAGGATTACCAAATCACATATCCCTGCAGAGAATGTCCCTATTCGGATTGATGTCAACGTATGACCATCTACTAGTGTCATATAAAATGAGTCCAAAGCACGTCTGAAGCGTGATAGACCATTGGGTTCTAAGGATCAGAATCCTAGAAAAAGAAAAATAAATGGTCAAGATGACACTAAGAAAGAATCTCATAAAGGAATGCAAGATTTGATCAATCCTGATATTCTTGAAGAAATCAATGAGCCGCAAACTCAAGAAATATCAATAAATTCAATTGATGTTATAACTAATTTGAATTGCTTGGAAATAAATGTGGTTTGAAATATGACAAAATACCAACAACCTTATATGAAGATAATAGCAATTCATGAAGCAAGTCGAGAAGTTGTGTGGCTGAGGTTAACGATACATCTTATTCGAGAAAAATGTGGTTTGAAATGTGACAAAATATCCACAATCTTATATGAAGATAATGCAACATGCATTGCTCAATTGAAGGGAGGATTCATAAAAAGAGATAGGACAAAGCACATTCCATCAAAGTTGTTCTTCACACAGGAGCTCCAAAAGAATGATGATATCAACGTGCATCAAATTCATTCAAGTGATAATATGACTGATTTGTTCACTAAGTCTCTACCAACTGTAACTTTCGAGAAGATGGTGCACAAGGTTGGAATCCGAAGACTCAAGCATTTGGACTGAAGTTTTCATCAGGGGGAGTTAATACATGTTGTACTTTTTTTTTCCTGTCCCACTGGGTTTTCCTAGTAAGGTTTTTAATGAGGCAACCAAAATGTGTATTATTAGAAATGTGTACTCTTTTTTTCTTCACTAGAATTTTCCCACTGGGTTTTTTTCTAGTAAGGTTTTAACGAGGCATATTATCTATAAAAATAGACATCCAAGGGGAGTGTTATAGATATTATCATAATTGTGGATGTCTATCTTTAGGACAGATATTAAGGCTAATAACTTTGGGACCAAGTCAATTTTCTCTTATAAATATAGATGTTCCCCTCATTGTATTTATCCCTCAAGAGAAATAAAAATTGTCATATTTTCTCTCTTTCTCAACAATATTCTTGTTCTACCTTTATTATTATTGTATAATACTAACGTTATTTTTGTTGGGATACAATTTTTGCAGGGAACGGGAAGTAAGTAACTATTACAATAATAGAAAGAATAAACTAACTATTACAATACACTGGAAACCAAGAACTTAACCGATTGCTTGTGTGATTCGCTGAGTCGAGTGATGACACTCTTTCTTTAAGACAAGATTGCCCCGTATATCTCCTTTTACAGTTTTGAGCAATAGTCTTCCAAGATACAACAACAACTTTAACAAGTGAGCAAAGGAAACTCAAGTGTTACTCTTGAAGAACTTTGAGTATAGTGACTTTGCTAGAGAGGAAGAAGATGAAATCAGAAAATATGGAGAATTTTCTAAGTGTTGAGTAGTTTGTTTCAATTGAGCCACATGCCTCAATTTATAGTGTAAGGAGAAGACCCCTCAACTAGCCAACTAATGACCTTCAATAGCCATGTAATGGCACTTGAATGAGGGGTTACATTCAACAAAATAATGGCTAAATTCATGTGGCAAGTAATGGAGAATCAATGCTCCAAAACCAGCCCAAAGGTCAGATTTTTCCAACTTCCCATCGCAGCATTCTGCCTCCGAAGCGTCGCGGCGCTGTGAATTAGCGTCGCGGCTCCAGTGACTACCCAACCATTTAGCGCCGTAGCTCCGACGGTGTGGCGTCGCGGCTCTTCACGGCTCCGCGACGATTTGTGACTCGTTTCATCGAGAGATTGTTAGGCTCCATGGCACTGGCTCAGATGAGTGGCTCTTGGCTTCGTTCTTACACTTCTTCCTTCTTTTACCAATGTGGATTACTTTGTCATTTGGCCAATAACCGTCCATAATTCTATGTCTCAAACGTATTACATATGTACCACTATCTCTTTCACTAATGAAATTTGCGATACTTGGCACTACGTGTGCACGTGTGTGAAAACGATGTTTCTGACGTGCGGGCCCAATTTGTTCGAGTCATAAATTAATGGGATGTACTTATTTCCACATTTAGTAAGTTTCCAATAATCCCCTCTTGAAAGAGATTTTGGCGCACACACATGGTGCCTTTTCTAGCAATCTTTTGGCGGACCAATGTTGCATATGGATAGGTAGAATACGCTTTGAACCTTCCATAGTTGAATACCATCGGACTTACTTACTGCGCGGTGAACGTGATGTCTTGAACCGTCAGTGTTTAGTGTAAGCCAAGTCAACGGTACCAACACAACAACTTCATTTACTCAGTTTTTCATAATGTTTTGTCCGTTGTGGTCGTGGACACTTCTTGGATTCTTAAGTGCGTTCATTTGAGATGGCCTGTCCTCGCACTTAAATAAGTGGTCTCCAACAAGGGATCTTTCTATACCCCACTTTACAAGTGTTAGGAACCATTAAAAATTTCTCCAAACCTAACCTCAACTGGTGAGGATCATTAAAGGTTTTGAAAACTTAACCTTTACCCACACTACAGATAGCACTTATTGTCTATCGCAGGAACGGCTTTGGATTTGGGGTTTCTTCATAGAAATCACTATTTGAAGTGCTCATGCTTCCACCGAAGCGATCAACTAAACCTTTACAGCTTAATTTTCCCATTGAACCTAATTCCTGGGATCTTCAGTCAGTAAGGTTGGGTTACCACCATATTGGTCCTTATACTTTGGGATTTAAGCCCATTTCACTAGACAGACGGAACATCTGATCCTTGGGTAAGCCATTTGTCAGTGGGTCATCTATATTATTCTTTGATTTTATGTAATCAATGGATATTATACTCGTGGTGATCAGCTGCCTAATGGTCTTATGTCTCCATCGAATATGACGAGACTTGCCGTTGTACATAGAATTTTGTTCCCTTCCTAGAGTCGACTGGCTGTCGCAGTGGATCATTACAGAAGGTACGGGTTTGTTCCAACAAGGAACATCCTCTAAGAAGTCATGAAGCCACTCAGATTCTTCTCCCGCTTTGTCTAAAGCGATAAACTCTGATTCCATCGTGGATCGAGCGATGCAAGTTTGCTTAGAGGATTTCCAAGACACAACCCCACCACCAATTGTAAATACATACCCACTGGTGGACTTGGTGTTCTCTATATCAGATATCTAGTTTGCATCACTGTTCCCCTCTAGTACCGTTGGATATCTCGAATAATGCAACCTATAAGTTAGTGTGTATTTCAGGTATTGAAGTACCCGATTCAACGTCTTCCAGTTATCATCACTCGGATTACGGGTAAACTTAGCCAACTTGTTGACTGCATAAGCAATATCAGGTCGGGTGTAGTTTATTATGTACATCAAACTACCGATCACCTGTGCATAGGGATGGCAACGGATCGGATCTGGATCGGATCCTACTAGATCCAGATCCAGATCCGTTTTTCATACCTGAATCCAGATCCGGATCCAGATCCGTCAGGTCCATAAAAATCATATCCAAATTCGGATCCATCGGATCCACCGGGTCTACGGATCGGATCTAGATCCACATGTAAAAAAATTTGCCTTGCTAAGAATTTTTTTTTGAACTGACAAACAATTTTTACTTAGCTAACAGTTTACTGTGTTTCAATTTTGAAATGTTCATATGAGATATTTTGTTCGTTGTCTCATTTTGATTGTGAGCTATTAATTGAAAATGTTGGACAATGACAATAGTTGTGAAAATGCTGACTAGTATTTCCACAATGCAGAACTTGCATGTGCTTGAAATCTTCACAAATGAAGTGAATATAATTTTAACTACTTGTTTATGGAGATGTTAGTCATTCACTAATATAACATTGATTTTATTATCGAAGTTACCTCTTTATTTTTTGGTTTTTGAGTTAACACGGGGATAAATTAAACTTATTTTGAGAATTAAACTTGCAATGATGTGCTTAACAATTTTAAGAAAATACTTATAAAATTACATTATAGGTTATGAATATATTTAATAAAAAACGGATCCACGGGTCGGATCTGGACCGGATACGGATCTCAAATACAAGATCCAGATCCAGATCCGATCCGTCGGGTCCAAATTTTGAAGATCCATATCCTATAAAACGGATCTGGATCCATCGGATCCGGACCGGGTCCGGGATCCACTGCCATCTCTACCTGTGCATATTGCTCTTGTCATATGAGTGCACCATGATTTTTATCAAGCTTTTGATTTCTATCCATTGATGAGTTTATAGGCGAACTGTCATACATCTCAAACTTTCTCAAAACATCCTCGATGTAGTGAGACTGAGATAAGACCAGTCCGTCAAACGTCTTAGAGATTTTTATCCCTAAGATGACATCTGTGATACCTATATTCTTCATGTCGAAGCATTGTTTCAACATGTTCTTAGTCTCTAGAATTATTTTTAGACTACTCCTTGTGATCAACATGTCGTCTACATACAGGCCTATCATAACAAACGAGTCAGAGTTACCTTTTATGTAGACACATTTGTCACACTCATTAATGGCGAAACCCTTCGGTAGTAGAGTACTATCAAATTTTTTGTGCCATTGCTTCGGGGGCTTGTTTCAGCCCGTACAGAGATTTGACAAGCCGACAGACTTTCTTTTCTTGACCTTGAACCACATACCCTTCGGGTTGGTCCATATAAATTCTCCTTCCAAGTCACCATTTAGGAAGGCTGTCTTGACATCCATTTGATGTATCTCAAGGTCACGCAAAGCTACAATCGCAATGAATACACATATGGACGTCATCCGAGATACTGGGGAGTACGTATCAAAGTAGTCAAGACCTTCTTTCTGCCGATAGCCCTTGACTACCAACCTGGCCTTGTACTTATCTATAGACCCATCTGCTTTATACTTCCGTTTGAGTATCCACTTACAACCCAAATGGTTTATTTTCCGGATGAAGATCAACCAACTCCCAAGTATGGTTATGCAGAATGGAGCATGTTTCACTCTCAATAGCTTCTTTCCAGAGCGGTGCCTCTGGAGTTGACAATGCTTCAGCTATTGTTCTTGGTTCATCATCAACCATATAAGCTACAAAGTCAGGACTGAAGGATTTATCCTTCCTGGCCCTTTTACTTTGCCTTAGTTCCATATCTGGAGTCTCCAAGTTCTGAGAATCTGGAACACTAGATTCCGGATATTCAGCCACTTCGAGATCTACTAGATCTGAACCATCTAGATCCGGGCCGTCAGCGACTCCCAGTTCCTGAGAGCTTTGTTCATAACTTCGTTTGGAGAGGTTATGTCTTTTTTCTTCCTAGGAAAGGTACCTTCAAAGAATTGAGCATTCCTTGATTCCATGAGTATGCAATCTACAGTCTTAATCCCAATCTTGACCTGCTTTGGCTTGGGTACTTCAACCTTTGCCAGAAAACCCCACACCTTTAAATATTTATAGGTGGGTTTCTTTCCCTTCCATGATTTATATGGAGTTTTGTCCTTACCCTTATGTGGGACTCTGTTAAGAAATATATTAGTGGTAAGGACGGCTTCTCCCCACATGTTTTGGGGAAGACCGAAATTGATGAGCAAGTCATTCATCATTTCCTTCAATGTGCGGTTCTTACGTTCCGCCACACCATTCGATTGAGGTGAGTATGCAGCCGTCGTTTGATGAACAATGCCTTCTTGGGCACAATATTCCTCAAAGGCTTCATCCTTACTTTTCAACAAGTAAAGGTAACAATACCTTGTGCTATCATCAATGAATGTCACAAAGTACTTGTTCCCCCTCTAGTTTGTGCAAACTTCAAATCACATATATCTGTGTGGATAAGTTCTAGAGGAGCGGTATTCCTTTCGACGGATCGAAAATGAAGCTTTGTTAGTTTTGCCTCTACGCACACCTCACACTTATATTGAGGGTTTACGTCGATAGATAGCAACAACTCCAATTTTACCAACCTTTGGATGGATTTGTAGTTGACATGTCCTAATCTATGATGCCATAAATTAGAGGACTCAAGCAAGTAAGAAGAAGAGGCTTCAATATTATTGCTTGTACGTAATACATACATGGTGTTTACTTTGAAAAGTCCTTCACAGACGAATCCGCTTCCCACAAACGTTCCATTCTTAGTGACTACAAATTTATTAGACTCAAACACTAGCCTAAAACCAGCATTAACCAATAAAGGACCTGAAATTAAATTTCTTCTAATCTCAGGAACATGCATCACTTCCTTTAGAGTGAGCTCCTTTCCAGAAGTCATCTTCAGGACTACCTTTTCAACCCCCAGCACGTCAGAAGAAGCGTTGTTGCCTATGAACAAGTTCTTGTTTGTAATCGGTGTATAAGTGGAGAAGGCATCTCTATTGGAACAGATGTTTCTTGTAGCACCTGTGTCCATCCACCACTGCATGAGATTCTCAACAAGGTTTGCTTCTAGCACCACCTTTGAGAACTCCTCAATCATGTCGTCTAGAAACTGGTATTTGACGACGTAAACATGTGCCTTGCCCTTAGCCTTGGCCTTCTCTTGTTTCTCGGTCTTGAGCTTGCGGCAATCCTTGATCATGTGACTAGGTTTCCCACAGTGGTGACAGTTTCCTTTGAACTTCTCCGCTGTTTGGGTCTTGCCATCTTTCTGAAACTTACGCTTCTTGCTTGGGTTCCCTTTGGCCTCAGCCAGATTTGCCTTTGCCTCAGCGGGTTGTTTACCCCTAGGCAAGGCCTTCTTATTATCTTCTTGAATTTGGAGTTTGATAATAAGTTCTTCAAAGGTCATCTCATTTGTCTTGAGTTTTAAGTAACTCATTCCATGAAGGAGGTAACTTTTCAATCAGTGATGCAACCAAAAACTGCTCATTTGGTTTCATTCCTTCCAAATCCAGGTGATGTAGAATCATTTGGAATTCTTGGACTTGGGACATCACTGTCTTACTATCCACCATTTGAAATTTCAGAAATTTCCCAACGATGAATTTCTTAGTACCTGCATCTTGTGCATTGTACTTCTTTTGCAGCTTATCCCACAAATCTTTGGCAGTGCCAACGGTGCAATACACCATGTAGAGAGGATCTGACAAGCAGTTCAATATGTAATTCTTACACATGAAATCACTATGACTCTATGCATCAAGAACCATCTTCATGCCATTAATGACATGGATACGTAGGCCCCCTTCACCCGTTTCAGAAGGCGAAGGGTCCATTTCATCTCCAGCTTGTGGAGGATCTTCTGTTAGAAAACGTGTCATTCCCATAACAGTCAGATAGAATAGCATCTTTTGTTGCCATCTCTTGAAGTTTGACCCCATGAACTTTTCAGGGCGTTCATGGTGAAATTCAGCAGGTGGAGGAACGACAATGTTCCCTTGAGCGGTAGTAAAGGCGTTGGATGAGCCTTGAGCAACCGGAAAGGCATTAGTAGTTCCTTGAGCAGTGGGGAAGGCAGAGGGATTGCCTTGAGCAGCAGCAGCAGAATCAGAAGCAGTTTGATCTCTTCCAGTCGTCTTTCTAACTTAGTTACTTACAACAAAATCTTGTCTTAAACTTGTTGGAATACAATTGTTGCAGGGAACGGAAAGTAAGTAACTATTACAAGAATAGAAAGAATAAACTAACTATTACAATAAACTGGAAATCAAGAACTTAACTGATTGCTTATGTGATTCGCTGAGTCGAGTGATGGCACTCTTTCTTTAAGACAAGATTGTCCCGTATATCTCCTTTTACGGTGTTGAGCATTAGTCTCCCAAGATACAACAACAACATTAACAAGTGAACAAAGGAAACTCAAGTGTTACTCTTGAAGAACTTTGAGTATAGTGACTTTGCTAGAGAGGAAGAAGATGAAATCAGAAAATCTGGAGAATTTTCTAAGTGTTGAGTAGTTTGTTTCAATTGAGCCAAAGGCCTCAACTTATAGTGTAAGGAGAAGACCCCTTAATTAGCCAACTAATGGCCTTCAATAGTCATGTAATGGCACTTGAATGAGGGGGTTACATTCAGCCAAATAATGGCTGAATTCATGTGGCAAGTAATGGAGAATCAATGCTCCAAAACCAGCCCAAAGGTAAGATTTTTCCAACTTCCCGTCGTAGCATTCTGCCTCCGAAGCGCCGCGGCGCTGTGAATTAGCGTCGCGGCTCCAGTGACTACCCAACCATTTAGCGCCGCGGCTCCGACGGTGTGGCGCCGCGGCCCTTCACGGCTCCCCGCGGCGATTTCCGACTCGTTTCATCTTACACTTCTTCCTTCTTTTACCAACGTGGAATACTTTGTCATTTGGTCAATAACCGTCCATAATTCTATGTCTCAAACGTATTACATACGTATCCATATCTCTTTCACTAATGAAATTTGCGATACTTGGCACTATGTGTGCACGTGTGTGGAAACAACGTTTCCGACGTGCGGGCCCAATTTGTTCGAGTCATAAATAAATGGGATAATACTTATTTCCACATTTAGTAAATTTTCAACAATTTTTGGCAAGGATCCTAAACTTAAGTGGATTCTGCACCTAAACAAAGAAAAAACACAATATAAGTGATTAATGTTAATTGGATCCTAAATCTAAATAAAGAAAACCGTAAAGAATCATAACCTTAAAGAACAATTGTTCCTCCGTTCTAATGTAGTTTCACCTTTTTTTTGTCCACTTTCATTGTTTTCTGTGATTTTGAATCAAATTTTGTTATATACCGTAATCTTTTCTTTTAGTCCTTTCTTTATTTCTTGTGTTATCATCAATTAATTTTGACGATTATAAATTACATAATTAAATATAAATTGTTTTGCTATTGTACTGAAACGTTTTACTGATTTTTTTCTCGGGTTTGATGAACAAGAATATATGAAGTAGATAGAGACAGGGAAAAAAAAAGAGATATTAATACAACAACACATGCTTAAGAAGCCAATGAAAAAATATCAATGTGTTTTGCTCACAAAATTGTATGGCACACGAGTTTTAATTCATTATGGAGAAATTAAGGTACATTGAAGGTACTAACAATTTTACGGTACATTATGGACAAAATAAGTTTTGTGTAGATGATGGTAGTATTTAATCTTCCTTTGCTTCTTAATGGGAATATTGGCATATTGACATAACCTTATTAATTTATTATGCAAGTTTTAATTATCGATTTAAACTCTTCGTTGCTGACAACTACTTTTTCTTATATTTGTCTACAACATTTTGTATATATATATATATATATATAAAAAAAAAAAATTGGTTGTGTAATTTTTTTGTAGATGAAATATGCAATTAGTTTTTATTTGATTAATATTTCTTCCTTGTTGAAAGTTTATGGAAGAAGATACTAATTGGGAGAGTCAATCTCAATATTCCATTCAAAATATCTCATGCTTTATTTAAGGGATAATTTCCTTTAATTTAGGGGCAAGTTTATGGACGGTATATAAGGTAATTGTTTGATGGATGCTATATGCAATTTTATAAATCAGGGTAATTGTCGATCCATATCATATAAAGGCTATGGCAAGCAAGGCGGACATGAAACTAAAGCGACCACATCGTCAACCGCAATTAGGCTATCCTGCTTCGTTAAGGGGCTTCTAAATGATTAGTGTGGTCTTTTCCCTAAAAAGTACTACTATTGTAAAGAATGTATACCATATTGACGTGTGTGACCATCTTATCTAAAAGTTTAAGCTGTTAGATAGAACACATTTTAATATTTGATTATATTATCAACACGCCCCCTCACGTGCTGACCTGATTTTTTTTCATGGTCCAAGCACGTGATTTTTTATTTTATTTTTTTAGAATGGGTGGCGGTGAGGTTCGATCCCAGGACCTTTGGTCTGCTCTGATACTATGTAAACAATGGATCTTGGGTCCAACTCAACCCCAAAAGCTAACTTGTAGGGTGAGAATTGTCCAAGTCCATATAAGAAGTCCATGTTCTCATTCCATTCCTGATGTGGGACTCTTATCAACTATATCATTTGATAACCCAGTTAATACTTTAATTTGGACATGCTGAGAAATCAGTAACACAAGAAAATATGTTTTAGACTCCTAATAGCTCATTTTTATATAGAATGGGCATAATTAATTTAACATAATATAATAAACAACTCTAACCATTCATGTTTTGTAAATTCAAATAGGTTCAGTCTTATCAGCATAAAACCCTCGTAAAATATTATTCGACTTTTTTACTTTTTAAAATAATTGAACGAATTTTTTATTTAATAATTTTTCAATATTTAAATTCTAAATCAACTAAAAATTTATTTACTGTATATTTCCTTAATTAACTATAGAGAATGTCCTAATATTTGAGCTTTCAAAATTAATTAAAATTTATCTTCTATAAATATTTGGCAAACTTCTATATATCTTTAAAGAGTTTGTGGAGTTTAATACGTGACAATTAAAGTTTGTCTTATTCCTTAACAACTAGCCCTTGAGGTATATAATTATTAGGGCCTTTTTCTTCAAATATTACCAGTAGTGGATTATCTAAAATCCAGCAATGCATGGTTGTTGTTTTCTTTTATAACTTCTTAATTTTGATTTAATTTTATAAATACTAAATTTTAGAAGTTTGAACCAACATGATAATGACGACGAAAAAGAACTAACATGGTAATATTAACTTTAGAAATAAATTAAGCTATAACCAATTACGTACTTGTAAATACAATAGTATCGTAGACTTTAGATAAAAAAAATGAAGGAATTGGTTCAAAATAATTTTTAACGCGTTTGTGATTTGAAATAATAATAAATATAACATATTCAACGTAGCATAATATATGCTATTTGTATGATTTTTTACATGGATAACTATATATTACATTTGTGGGTACAATAATTACAGGAAACGGGAAATAAGTAATTTTTATGTACAATTAGTGAGGAGTAATTCAGCCAAGTAAATGACTGAATTAATGAGCAACGTAATGGAGTTGAGAGTTCTCTTCTCAATTTTATCTTTTCTGAAACTCCAGGGATCAAACTGTAAATATTAAGTAATTTGGACCCACGACCCACGACCTGAGCCCGGACCGGACAGGCAGGCGACGGCGCGCGGGCTTAGCCTCGAAGCCAAGCACATCAAGGTTCTCCCTCTTTCAAACACATGGGTTACCCCTTGGGGTCCCAAACCCTTAGCCACTTTTGAGACTTATAAGATGAACAAATCTTCCTTCCCCCACCGATGAGGGAGAATTGTTCCACACCACATTTTTCATGCTTCAAACAACTCACTTCGTGGACCAATATCTCTTTCATTTCTCAACGAAATTTGACGATCCTTGGCCCTCCGGTCATCTACTCACTTAGTAGAGATTATGCACGTGTGAAGAATCATAGTCTCCAACATGCGGAATCCTAATGTTTAAGTCATTAAAGATGGGTGGACGCAACTCCCACCAAAGGCAAATTTCCAACAACATTTTCAAAAGTGATATCAATTTTTATAATAAAGAGTTTAAATCGTGACATAGCAACTATAACAATATAAGGGAACACAACATACTAAGAGCATTCACTATAACGAGATATTACGTGGGATAAAACAACATAATATATTTGTCTCTCATATAGTAAAATATCTATAGTTACTAATAATATATAATTAATTTAACTAAATTCATATTGTTTGAATGTTCAATAAATATTGAATTCAACTATTATGTCCACGTAATAATATTCATTTTCATCATTTACAAAATTGCATTTATTTTAATAAAAAATATTTTTTATATAAATTATTTATTAATTCACGCAATACACACTACGCACTTATACTTGAGAGTAGTTGATAGAATTGGGGTAGCGAGTTCCATCTTCCTCCTTATAAGGTCAAAATTTATTCTATATTTCATATCTCTCAGCTCAAATTGTTCCTTTTAGTTTTAGCTGTCACTACATTTCTTTATGTATTTTCATTTTAGTAAACAAACGTGAATCAACTAGGAGTATAAAGTTAATCTCGCAACTCATTTGTAGGTATCAATAAACAAATTCATGCAATTCATCCCTTCTTTCTTCTTCTTCCTCACCTTTCCTTGTTTCTGCTCTTCTACTTATTTTCTTCTTATTTGGTACCAATTTGGGTATCATATCTTTTAATGAGAAGTGGAAATAGCTTACAACCACGAAAAAGGGACGGTTCATCCGTCATATTTGCATTTGTTTTTTTTGGGCAAATGGCACTATGAAACACTGCAAATTTATCTTAAATAAACACAAGAAGATCATTTTGAACCAACATTTCAGAGATTCCATTAGGATAAACGAAAGTAGAGACACTGAATGGATGAGTTTAAGTTACACGGCGTCTAAACTATACACCAAGGAAGAAACAACTGTACTCTCAGGTTGTAGATGATTATGGGTCTCAGGATGCCAAAAACCACATACAGGATAACATCTGAATCACAAATTGTTCAATGACAGTAAACAAGTGAAAAACAATGAAACAATCCTAGGAAATTGCAAATTAGATGCACTTGAACATGCCAAAATGGAAGACCAAGCTACAAATACGCAAAGTCAGGTACTTGCTTTCATCCAGTGACTTGTACAGCCACAAATTTCAGATCACCTGCATGTGAAAATTCAAAAAAAAAAAAAGATTAGTTGAATTCTAAAGTAAAAGGGCAGCCCGATGCACTAAGCTCCCGCTATGCGCGGGATCCGGAGAAGAACCAGACCATAAGGGTCTATTGTACGCAAAGGACCAACCATAAGGGTCTATTGTACGCAGCCTTACCTCACATTTCTGCAAGAGGCTGTTTCCACGGCTTGAACTCATGATCTCCTGGTCACATGACAACAACTTTACCAGTTACTCTATTTAAGTAAAACTGTGTGCAGAGGACCGTATTGAAGCTCAAAATAATAGGATGAGTTAACCAATTATTTTTTATGTAATCCTATTATTTTGAGATCTCATAGACAATATTCCGACCGTGTTAAGCAAAACTGTAAGCTCTCCGAGAACCTCTATCCTTGTCTACAGAACATCCTTAGAAGTTGTAGCCTGTGTTTTGCTCCAATGATGAGTGATGACCTATTCAAAATCTTGTAAAGCCCCAAGTCAAAATGCTCCTCCAACTAATTAAAAACTTTAACCAATTTAGAAAAGGTGATGAATAGAGGGAAAACAAATTGCTTCACTTGGAATCGGTATTCCTCTCTCCTTCATTGTCCTTCTCCTCCGTGTTATAGTTTCATGGACTAAAGGCAATACATTTAAATCAACCCCAAACCACTAAAATTACCAGCATTAGTCATTTTCAAGGAACAAGTATCACACGATTGAAAAGGAAATCACTATTACCAGAAGGCAAGAAAATTTTGCCAATGTCGTTAAAATCCCGTCACTCTATTTGACACATAAGGAAAGATATTTATGCTTTGCTAGAATTAGTAAAAGCACTTTCTGCCCCTGATTATTATCTCATCACACCATCCGTGGAGGAGCATGAGTTCACTATAGGCAGACTTTTCTAGTAAAGTGCATAGCAGGGAGCAAAAAACCAAAACCTAACTAGAAAGACAACTTGAGTCATGTTGTTCCCTTAACGTCCACATACAGCAAATACAGTTTGCAGTGGTATTAAGGAGAACATTCACCTGGCTTCACATAACAAGGTTGCATAAGTTGAAAGACCGTCATGCAATCCATAGGATGAAGCCTCATGGCTGCCTTTTCCCTCTTTACTAGTTGACACTTAACATGATTAAATTGATTAAGGTGTTTGGGCACAGTAAGGAAGGAGTGAAGAGAGATAAATGATAGCATTATCTTTTGTATATTAGATCGACAGTACTCCATTTAAAAAAATTGGCCTGGTATTTCAAGCATATCTCTGCTTCGTTGTAATGAGCCATCAAAACCTCTTCTTTGTACAAATTAATTACAAACAGAGATAATATAAGATTTTGAAATTACAGCAAGTTCTACATCAGCAATGTATTATGCAAAAATAAAACGAATAAATTGTACACTAGTAAAACCAACAAGATCTGGTTGCCAAAGAAAATTTGAATGAACAGACAGGACATTGATGTCTCCCATTGGTGTAGGCCACAATCAATCCCTTTTTCCTACAGAGAATGGAAAAACTTTCTACATATCGTTCACCTACTGAGACACGATATTTAAACATCTTTCACTTAGGGAGGAAGTGAGAATACAACAACATACCCAGTGAAATCTCACAACGTGGGGTCTGGGAAGGATAAAGTGTACGCAGACCTTACCTCAACATGCAAGATTCTCAACATATCTCTGGCCAAAACACATTCAGGGGTTAAATGATTTATTTAGGATATTTGCTAATGAAACACTCAAAGTTTACTGTAAGCTCCACTTAATCAAATGGAAAATAATTTCAACTTGTTCTTTAATAGCTGATGCTTGTTATCAAGATAATGAGCACAATTTGCAAACAAAGAGGACTTTGTTACACTTTTTAAATTACCAAAAAAGGAAATATAGCTAGCATATTAGAGCGCAATTGCTTTTCTTCAAATATTGGTTGCCCCTACTGACAAGAAACTAGTTTGTCACCCTTTGCTGCCCTGAAACCATATATGACCAGAACAGTGTTGTCAAAGACCCGCTTAAAGCGGGCTTAAACCCTGAAGCGAGGCTCAAAACATGTTGAGCACTTCACCTCGCTTTATGTGCGGTTCAATGTCATCATCAAGGCTCCAAGACATACTTTTCCTTGCCAATGGGCCTCTCTTGAAGAGGTGACAATAGATAATTGATATATGCTTTTACAATTTCTTTGTCCATATATTTGTTATTTGCGCTTTGCGCTTAAAACCCTTAGTTGACCTTAGAGTTTTTTGCGCTTTTTGCATTTGATAACACTCAACCAGAATCACCGTGCGTTATTTCAACTCACCATCATCTCCCTCTACCATTTCTCACAAAACTACACTGGACTATGGCTGTTACCACAGTTTCAAAACCCATATTCATAGGAAATAGCCCACCAATGCTGTCCCTCTCTCCCAGGACACCTCTTAGTATTTATTTTCTTACAAAAGTTACCTTTAGAATATCAAAATACCATACAGTTTAAAATGAAACACACCTTAGCACTCAATGATACAGTGGTACGATTATACAAGCCTATAGAACATATCCAATTGAAGTAAGCTCATGACCTTCCTTAAAAACCTCTTACATAATACTTTTATTTGTAAGTATAAATTTTGTTTTGACAGAATAGTTTAATCCCAATACAATTAGGACTATATCTTAACAGTAACTTGCAACTTGAGCAAATAACAAAGTGTTCATAAACTCTAATGAATATGAAAGCCCTAAATAACTCATGAATGTGGCAGATGAATACAAAGGCCAAGAGTTGATAGTGCTAAGGAAGAGAAGAGAAGTCTCTTTAGCAGAACAAAGAGTAACATCATTCACCCACATCAGCGTAAGTTCTTCTCTTTCATTACCAAGAATGGAAAATATAAAGAAAACAAACGTGAAAACTTCTACATCCTGGGCATTCTATCTATCTTGTTGTCCAGTAGGGTATTGAAGGAATGTATCACCAAAACAACTCCTGTACAAGTTAAGCAAATACATTTCGACATTTATCTCTACTTAAATGTCAACAGTTACTAGTCTACGCCCATGACTTTCAGTCATAAGCCAAGGAGTAGATTCTGGAACAAAACAAAAATGTAAACTATTCAATAATTGCATCGGCTCTCAAAAGAAAAGGTATTGTCACAATATCAACAACAACATAACCATTGTAATCCCACGAGTGGGGTCTGGGAAGGGTAGAGTGTACACCGACCTTACCCTAACCATGGGAGGTAGAGAGGTTGTTTCAGATAGACCCCCGGCTCAGGATAAAGCAAAAACAAAGCAAGTCAAAGAGGAAAAGGTATTGTCACAATATATTATCTGAAAATGCAAAATGCTTATACATTTCAAAGCAACGCCTTTTTAGTTCTCCCATACAACTTTTAAGTACAACACGCGGCTTAATGAGCATGTTTTATTATTTAGTTTACATATATTTTACATGTGAGTTCCTGCCAAAAATATCTAAAATTTGCAAACAGTATGCTTCTTTGACCAAACCTCATATATCAAGGGGTAGATACCACTAGAAAAACAAATATGTCATATTATTTCAAAATTGCATAGCCTCAAAAGCAAAGATATGTTTTGTCACTTTCAACGGATTTGATTTGTCTTTACCGGCGACCGTTTGTACCGGACTAGCTGTACCTTTACCTGGTACAGTAGGTTTCTTAACATTCAGACGGGAATGTTCACCGGTCTCATCCATTTTTTGTGGAGTTGGAGAACTCTGTTGGGTTTGTCTTAGAAGTAATTCTAATTTTGTAGTCTTTTCTATGAGGTATATATTTTGTGTCTGGAGTTCCTCTTTTGTCTGGTTGAGTCTTTTAAAGGATTCTGTCATTGCAGTGCAATGATCGCAGAAGATAATCTTGTCTGTGTCTTTTCCAATGTTATATTGGGGAGTCTGTTTTGGATTTTGTCTGAGTGCTGGGGAGAGATAGTAGTTTGGGCCAAGTATACCACGAGCATAGTCAAGGGCCTCAGTAAAATCATTAAAACCTTTAAAGAGTGGGGTTTTAATATCTTTAATTGATTCTACTACTTCTATCCAGGTCTGAAAAATTCCTTTCGTTCTTCCATGAATTACAACGTAAAATTTAAAACGTTTTTCCAGGTTCTTTTCATGAAAGTAACAACAAGTACTATTTAAAGTGGCCAAGAAATGGCCATTATCTTTCCTTGTGTGAGAAATCCATAAATTATCCACAAGGCATCTTTGTTGTCTGTCTATAACAAAGTCTGGTAAAACTTTAAAAGTCATATTTGACGGCGGGTAAGATATTAAATTATTCTTACCGAAAAACAGTCTTTCTAATGGGGGAGTCTCGAGGGCAGATATGGGCCTGAAATTCAGGTTCCCCAACACTGATTGTCTATAATTGTCTTTGGGTATGGCCGGGCCTTTCCCTTTGTCTTTATCCGTCTTTTTCGAAGAGCCACTCATGCTGCTAAGAATAAGAGAACAAACATTAGTTTGGACTAATCTTTATGTTCCTTATAGATTTATCAGTAGTAAGGGCTAATCTGCTAAGCTGATCTGCTAAATTGTTGTCTTTCCCCTTAATATGTTCAAAGACTAAATTATATATAGATATGGTGTCTAAAAAATTTAACCACCTACGTCTACTACTGCTCTTGTCATTTATTTTTCCGTGAAACTTCACTATTGCTTCACAATCTGTTCTGACTAAAGTCTCTGGTTTATTTAGAATATATATTCTAAAAGAATTTAAACCGTATATTACTGCTAATATCTCAGCGTCTATGCTACTCATGTTACCCTTTTCTTTGTATTTACCGCTTTGATAGGCGCAAATACGTTCTGTAGTCTTACTACTGTATTTGTTTGTCTTGGCTTTCAATACCGCGCCCCATCCTTCGAAACTACCGTCTGTTTCAATTATTAGGTAGTCTTTTTCGAGAGGCATGCTAAGGTCTGGAATGTTTTGTATTCTTTGCTTCAAGAGCTTTACAATCTTCGTGTCTTCTGTATTGAAGTTTTTCTCGCCCTTTACTTTGTTTTTTTGGAATATAAAGGTCCAAAGAATTTTTCCTAAGTCTTTTATAAAATTTCTAGCGTAATTTAATATTCCTAAAAACTTCTGCAAGTCTTTTGTTTTATCTAATCTGTCTGGCATGTCTAATACTTTTTTAGCGATATGGGGTTGTAATTTTATCTTTCCTTCCCCTATCGTTACCCCTAAAAAGTCTATGTATTCTTTACATAGAACCATTTTCTTCTTACTTATAATTACACCATTATCTACAAAAAGTTTAAAAACTGTCTGGAGATGTCCTAAGTGTTCTATCATATTATTACTAAAAACAAGTATGTCGTCTACATTTACTATAGTTAATCTTTTATATTCCCCAAAAATCATATCCATTTTCTTTTGAAATATCGGGGGAGCAGTTTTTAGTCCGAATGGCATTACTAACCACTCGAAATGTCCTTCTGGACAGGTGAAAGCAGTCCATTCTATGCTATCTGGATGCATCTTTACTGCGCCGATCCCGATTTGCAGTCAAACTTACTGAAAATCGTTTTTCCCTGAATTCTATTTATTAGTTCAGTCTTGTCTGGTAGTTTGTAACCATTACTTCTAGTATTGTCATTAAGTCTTTTATAGTTTATAACCATTCTGGATTTTCCTCTAACCTCTTCCGAATGATTCCTTACTATAAAAGCGGCAGATCTATGTTTGGACGTAGATCTTCTGATTATTTCTAAATCTGTTAAGTCTTTGATCTGATCTTTAAAATCTTCTAGGTCTCTATTAGTAGATTCTATAGAAGCAGTCTTAATTATATACTCTGGATTAATAATTTCTAATTCGCAAAGAATTTTATTATTCTTCCAGTGTCTTAACGGTTTTTCACCTATTATTTCTAGCTTGTCTAAGATCTTAACTATTTCTTCTAGATCCTTCTGATTCTTTATAACTCCTATCTTATTTAGACCGTCTTTGAAATTTACGAAATCTGTCTCTAATTCTATTAGAGTATAGTTCTTTTCTAGAATTTCGTCTTCTATTAAATTATCAAATTCTAATTCTTCTATCTCTAATTTATTATTGTCTTGGCGGCGTGAAATAGTATTTTTCATTACTGTTGCATTCTTTACAGCAATCGTCTTTTTCTTTGTTTATGTCTGAGATCTGACTTATTCTTGTCTCCTGCTTTTGGGTTTGTACGGGAGAATAAGTACTGTCTTTTTGAAAAATAATTCCATCTCTAGTTATTGTACAGCTACCATTATTGTGTAGTAGAAAGTCTAAACCTAAAATAAAGTCTGTATTAATATTTAGGTCTCTTACTAAAATCTTATTTATTTTATAGTGTGGGCTATAAAATTTATCACAAGAATTTATGAAACTTATTACTTCTTCTTGCAAGTAATACTTATAGAAATTATGTGTGCCATCCATCTGCATAGCTGATGATGGTTTGGCTAAAGTCTTTATTAAACTAACTGGGACAATCTTTTTATTTACTATACTGCTTGTGCAGCCAATGTCTATTAACGCTAACGTAGTTATTTCATAATTCTGAAGTCTAATTTTGTAGATAATGGTGTAATTATAAGTAAGAAGAAAATGGTTCTATGTAAAGAATACATAGACTTTTTAGGGGTAGCGATAGGGGAAGGAAAGATAAAATTACAACCCCATATCGCTAAAAAAGTATTAGACATGCCAGAAAGATTAGATAAAACAAAAGACTTGCAGAAATTTTTAGGAATATTAAATTACGCTAGAAACTTTATAAAAGACTTAGGAAAAATTGCTGGACCTTTATATTCCAAAACAGGTGCAAAGGGCCAGAAAAACTTCAATACAGAAGACACGAAGATTGTAAAGCTCTTGAAGCAAAGAATACAAAACATTCCAGACCTTAGCATGCCTCTCGAAAAAGACTACCTAATAATTGAAACAGACGGTAGTTTCGAAGGATGGGGCGCGGTATTGAAAGCCAAGACAAACAAATACAGTAGTAAGACTACAGAACGTATTTGCGCCTATCAAAGCGGTAAATACAAAGAAAAGGGTAACATGAGTAGCATAGACGCTGAGATATTAGCAGTAATATACGGTTTAAATTCTTTTAGAATATATATTCTAAATAAACCAGAGACTTTAGTCAGAACAGATTGTGAAGCAATAGTGAAGTTTCACGGAAAAATAAATGACAAGAGCAGTAGTAGACGTAGGTGGTTAAATTTTTTAGACACCATATCTATATATAATTTAGTCTTTGAACATATTAAGGGGAAAGACAACAATTTAGCAGATCACTTAGCGAGATTAGCCCTTACTACGATAAATCTATAAGGAACATAAAGATTAGTCCAAACTAATGTTTGTTCTCTTATTCTTAGCGACATCGGTGGCTCTTCGAAAAGACGGATAAAGACAAAGGGAAAGGCCCGCCATACCCAAAGACAATTATAGACAATCGGTGTTGGGGAACTCCGAATTTCGAGCCCATATCTGCCCTCGAGACTCCCCCATTAGAAAGACTGTTTTTCGGTAAGAATAATTTAATATCTTACCCGCCGTCAAATATGACTTTTAAAGTTTTACCATACTTTGTTATAGACAGACAACAAAGATGCCTTGTGGATAATTTATGGATTTCTCACACAAGGAAAGATAATGGCCATTTCTTGGCCACTTTAAATAGTACTTGCTGTTACTTTCATGAAAAGAACCTGGAAAAACGTTTTAAATTTTACGTTGTAATTCATGGAAGAACGAAAGGAATTTTTCAGACCTGGATAGAAGTAGTAGAATCAATTAAAGATATTAAAACCCCACTCTTTAAAGGTTTTAATGATTTTACTGAGGCCCTTGACTATGCTCGTGGTATACTTGGCCCAAACTACTATCTCTCCCCAGCACTCAGACAAAATCCAAAACAGACTCCCCAATATAACATTGGAAAAGACACAGACAAGATTATCTTCTGCGATCATTGCACTGCAATGACAGAATCCTTTAAAAGACTCAACCAGACAAAAGAGGAACTCCAGACACAAAATATATACCTCATAGAAAAGACTACAAAATTAGAATTACTTCTAAGACAAACCCAACAGAGTTCTCCAACTCCACAAAAAATGGATGAGACCGGTGAACATTCCCGCCTGAATGTTAAGAAACCTACCGTACTGGTAAAGGTACGGCTAGTAGTCCTGGTACAAACGGTCGCCGGTAAAGACAAATCAAATCCGTTGAAAGTTGTCACTTTACTAAAAAGTGAAACAGAGGAAGAAGCTCCTCTAAAGACTAGACGAAAGATGCCCCAAACTATAACTGGATCAACATCCCGAATGCGGAGCAGAAGACTGAGACCTCAGACTAATATAGAACAGATAATAAAAGACACTTTGGAAAATATTTTCAAAGAACAAATTAAGCCAGAAATGGAAGATAAACACGAGAACCCGGTAACTACAACACCGGAGATAACAAATAGAGGACTAAACAATGAAGACATAGATCACGTGTCCGAGACTAGTTCAGAAGATGAAAATGAATTAATTCAACATGGCCAGGACCCAAACGAAGATGACGATTCCGGCATGAGTTTTGATTCGATAGCACTGCACAACCTGGACACATAGACATACAAAATAGTAAAGATATTTTGATAAAGTAGGCAGACAAGAAAGGACAGCAGCATTGAAAAAGAATTCAAAGACTTTTTCAAAAGCAAAATGCCAGCAGCAGAAACGACAAAGGAAAGAGATATTTTTCAAAAGTTAAAGCGACGATGGGGCCCACAGCGCACCCGGCAGCAACTTTTAAAGATTCCTTTTTCAAGTTGAAATCCGCAGTTGAAGTCCGCCAAGACACTATAAATACCAGACTCTCTCTCAGAAGAAAGACAGAGTGAACTCTTAGCAAGAGTGAATTCATAGACACCCGCTCTCTAAAACATCTCCTCTCCCTCTAAGAACCCATCTATTTCCCATCTCCCCACTTGTATACACCCCGATGTAAGATAAACAAACGGTGGTACTCTTTCACCCGTAGCAGACGTACTCTCCCGGGACTCCCGAAAGGGAAACCTCCCTGTACTTTAGACTATGTAAGTTTTTTAAAGTGTTTTAGGTAGTTATCTCCATATGTATATTATGTTTGTACTGTATTTATCTTGTAGAAATGCAAGTTTTTATTGTTAATACAATATGATGTTTTTATTTTCATCATGAATCTTGAGTTACTAGTTAAAAGCTTTGCTAAAGAATGTGTTAGTTGCTAATGAAATCTTACTCACTTTATGCCTAGACATGACTCTCTGATGAACTTAGTATATGGTTATCCTTTATTCTCTATAATGACATCCATGGATTAGCCTGTAAATTCCTATACCAGCGGTGGTTGGTAGTAATGGCCGTTTGATGTCCGCTGAAGGACTGTGTTGGCCTGAAAATTGGGTGTGGCTAAAGACGACCGTCATTACTAGGGTAAAGTCTAGAGGACGAGATGAACAGTTCAAAAGAAAGAAGTGAATAGGAATAATAGTACAGTAAGACTAAATAGTAACAAATACACCAACTGGCAGGGACGATGAATAGTAACCTAAGACTAGTGACTGGACAGAGTCCAGAAAAAATTAAAAAAAAAAAAAAAAAAAAAAATTACTTTGGAGATAGCTATCTAAAGACTCAAAAGACAAACATAGCGAGAAGATACTACAGGAAGGGAGTACTGAGTAGGATTCACAACTTATTTTTAACCCCCTCCAAATTGAAACACCTTTACCTAAGACCCCCCTTTATATTGGTATCAGAGCGAGAAAATCTTGATTGGACTCGCAAGACACTGTTCAGTTTAGACTGTTATTTAAAATTATAGACTCTGTGTTTTATTATTATATCTTTATGAGAAGTTCCTTTTTTGCAAGACATATCAGATATACTGTTCATATAATACATCAGCAAGCTAAAAGAAGACTAAAATATAAGAAAGCCTTTTTAGCTTTAGAAGATCTCTGTAACTTACTAGAGACAAGAAAAAGAGGAATTCTAGACATAAAAGATAAAAATAGAAGAAAAGTATATGTAGAAGAGGTAATAGACGTTTTTGTTCAAAAAGTACAACCCCTCTTAGTTGATTTAGACTATAATAATTTTCCGGCTAGTATATATAATAGACTACTAGAAGGAGACCTAGACGTAATATTATTAAAAGATTTACACTGGCATCTAGTAGGGCTACAAAGTGACATACGTCACGCAGAAGACTGGTTAGAATATCAGAGGTGGAAGTTAAAAAGAAAAACAACATCTCTAGGATAATTAAGTAATCATAGATCAATTAAATCATCTAGAGTATTTAGACTTAAGAATAGAAGCAGACAGAAAATATAGGGTATTACCAGACCACAGTATAATCAAGTGTAATTTCGGCACTAAAGAACATACGCTCCACGGAGAAGATAGACAACTTAATTCTATCGTAGATCTAGTAATTAACTTAAGCGAAAGGTTAAATTAGATAATAAAAAATATCTAGAAGGTCAACAAAAACTAGAAGACCTACTGTCTAAACAAGAAAAATTGTTTAGTAAAACAGAAAAGAACTTAGATTACATAAATAGTGTAACTAGTAAAAGATCGCCTAAAAAAGATTTAGAAAAAATCTTTAAAGACAATCTAATAGATTTAGAATTAAAAATTAATCAGAAGAATATAGAGTTAAAGAAAGACTTAGTTGAAAGATTTCTGAAACTAGAAGAGTCGGTTAAAGAACTAAGGCTTGCAATTATTTCATGAGTATAGAAAGTACTCAAGAACAAGCGGCAAGAATATTAGAAAAATCAATCCCTTTAACAGACGACTATAAAAATTACATACCAGTCCAGAAATCTGACCAGATTTTAATTCAACAGGGTATAGTAATAACGACTTTATTAGTAGACTTACACAGAAAAATAGATAACCTGACAACTAGAGTAAATAGTTTAGACAATCATATTTTTCAAAGTACTATAGATAGAGATAAAAGAAATTCAGAAAAAGAAAAAGAATCTCAGGCCATAGATAACCTAATAGACCAACTAAACAAAATAGAAATAACTCCGCAAAAAGACAAGATTAAATTAGTAAAGAAATCTCAAAAATGGACCTTTTTCCAGTTAGATCAGGAAGTGAAAGGCCAAGACAAAGTTTCTCTGAAGACAGGGTAGGATCTAGTTTAATATCAAGAATATTAAATAGAAGAGCCCCAGAAGAAACAAACAGACGTTTAAATGAAGTTATAGATGTAGATCGAGACATTGGAATTTTCCAACAGAACCAACTAAATCTATTAAGCCCCAGAACTTTGTACGATGCTGGAAGATTCGCATCTACAGCACAACTGTACAGACATTACAGAGAAGAACAGGTCTCAGTACTAGGAGGCCAAACTCAAAACTTAAATTTAGTTAGCGAAGAATCCTTTAGACAAATCAGACGTAACACCAGAACCCTAATGCATATGGGATTAATGGTGATAGGAATTAAAGGATTAACGAGAAAGAACTTAGGTAGCAAAGTACTAATAATGATATACGATGACAGATGGACAGATATCAAGAAATCTATCATCGGAATGACCGAAATAGACATGACTGACAATGGAGGAATCTTCTACATCAGTCCAGACTTTTTAATAAATTTAAGCGAATTCGGTAGACATATAAAAATCGGTATACAGACTAAAGGCTATGAAGAAATGCATAGCGGAAACAACTTGCTATTATGTTTAGGTTTTTTAGGAAAAATGTCTACAAGTAGTAATACTAGGTTTAAAATAAAAATAAACGACGTAGTTGAACTAATGAGTAACAAGGGCATTAACTTAATTAAGCCCACTAAGATAAAACCAGAAGAGTATGCAGGGTTAGAATGGAAACTGGACCAGTTTACTAAAAGAGAAAGAATATTACAACCAGCTGCTCATTTAGAATATACCAATAGACATGGAGAAACTTCCATTAGATTTACAGATTACAGTTACTCTCCGCAAAAACCTTGCGAAGAAGAAGAAAGTACAATAGAAGAAGAAGATTTAAATCTAATGAATATAGAACTAATCGAAGAAGGATTTGAAGTAGACATAGCCATAGAAAAAGCTCGTGACCTGAAAAGACAAAAGCCAAAGATGCTATTTAGATGTAAAGGTTGCAAGTTAGATAACATGGAACTAGAAGAGACTATAACACATTTTAAATTATGCGAACAGAGAACAGATAACTTAGGTTATAAACAAGAAAAATTAGCTCAAGAAAAGAATGAAATGCTGGAAGAAATTTGGAAAGAGTTCTCCGCAGCACATAGTTTAGATTCAGATTTCGAGACAACCTCAGATTTAGAAACAAACTCTGTAATTAGTCAGAAAGAGTTAATGGAAGCCGGAGCTAGTACATCAAGTTCCAGCCCATTTCAAAGAACTGGAGAACCAGTTACGGTAAATACTAGCACAGGAAACGTACCTAGGAGACGCGTTTGGAGAAACATGGAAGAACCTATAGAAGCCGTTAAACAATCAGGAAAACGGATGCCTATAGAAGAAAACATAACTCTCCAAGAAGGAGGTAGTAGAGGAAAGATCCTTAGCATAGCTGCCCACGATCCACAAAGGTGGAACTCCGTAATAGATATATGGAAGGGGATAGTGGTAGCAGACTACATACAAAGTTACATAGAAACAGACCCAGAGACTATGTATAAGTATTTAGAAACTTTCCTCGGCGAATCAACTAAAGCCTTATGGGAAGCTTATAAGACTAATTTTCCTGAAGAATTTGGCCAATTGGTAGGTATGGGATCAAACCCATATAATTTCACAAATAAGATTCACACCCTTATTACTGGTGAAGACCCCAATAGCGGGCTAATAATTCTACAGAAAAATGCTTTGATAAAACTAGAACAACTTAGTATTAGTAACTGGATATATATTAAGAAATTCTTAAATGACTTCTTTTATTATTGCACGATCAGCGGAAATTCGTTTGATCAAGACTTAGGGAAGAAATTATTCAATAAACTACCTGGAGCTTTAGGTAGGAAAATTGAAGAAAGATGGAGTAAACGTGATGGAATCCTTCAGAATCCTACAGCCAAATGGTCCATAGGACACAGGATTCAACACATTATGGAAATACTCCAAGAAAAGTGTACTAACCTCCAGATACAGAAACAGCTTAAACAAAATGAGCTAAGTTTCTGCAAGAGTGTGATATACACTACCCAGAGTTACGATAAAGACCCTCAGAAGAAAAAGAAGTACAAAAGAAAAAATTATAAGACTGATAAATATGATAAAAAGAAATATTATCTTAGAAAGTCTACGGCCAGAAAGCCGTATTTAGATAAAAATAAGCACATTAGAAAATATCGAGACGATAGAACATATAAAAATAGATTAGAATGTTTTACATGTGGAAGTATCGAGCATTTAGCAAATACTTGTCCTAAACGGATAAATAATAATAGTAAGAATGCTCAATTAATTGAAGACTTTCAAGAGACTTTAATATGTGTAGACGAATATATGTCTGATACAGAAAGCATATATTCAGTAGTAAGTATACATAATGACCAAGACAAGTTAATAGATTCATCAGACTCTGAAGCAGATGAATTTATAAACGAAATAGGAATAGAAAATCTAAATATACAAGATCTTAATAATCTAGTAAATACAGAAACAGACTGCGATCATTTATTCGAAAAGAGTAAAGGATTAGATAGCACTGCGTGTTGCATTTGTAAATGGTTCCCAAGCAGAAGCAAGCGGGCCAAATGCAGAAAATGCTACATGGAAGGCTGTATAACTTGCCTACAAAAAGAGTTAAACATAGAAATTGGGCCAAAAAAAGAAGTAACCATCATAGAAAGCCCAACAATAGACCCAACTCTGTCAGTAAGGTTAATGACTTTAGAAACTAGAGTCAATAGTCTAGAGAAAAGATTAAATTTAGTAGAAAACTTAAAGAATAAAGAAATAGACACACAGGTAGAAGAAGAACAAGTAGATGACACGTTAGAATTAATGAATAGAACTTTGATTTGTAATGAAGACAAGAAGTTTAGTTCATTAAGACTGTTAACAAAGATTAGACTTCAGAATTATGAAATAACTACGTTAGCGTTAATAGACACTGGCTGCACAAGCAGTATAATAAATAAAAAGATTGTCCCAGTTAGTTTAATAAAGACTTTAGCCAAACCATCATCAGCTATGCAGATGGATGGCACACATAATTTCTATAAGTATTACTTGCAAGAAGCAGTAATAAGTTTCATAAATTCTTGTGATAAATTTTATAGCCCACACTATAAAATAAATAAGATTTTAGTAAGAGACCTAAATATTAATACAGACTTTATTTTAGGTTTAGACTTTCTACTACACAATAATGGTAGCTGTACAATAACTAGAGATGGAATTATTTTTCAAAAAGACAGTACTTATTCTCCCGTACAAACCCAAAAGCAGGAGACAAGAATAAGTCAGATCTCAGACATAAACAAAGAAAAAGACGATTGCTGTAAAGAATGCAACAGTAATGAAAAATACTGCTGCCAAGACAATAATAAATTAGAGATAGAAGAATTAGAATTTGATAATTTAATAGAAGACGAAATTCTAGAAAAGAACTATACTCTAATAGAATTAGAGACAGATTTCGTAAATTTCAAAGACGGTCTAAATAAGATAGGAGTTATAAAGAATCAGAAGGATCTAGAAGAAATAGTTAAGATCTTAGACAAGCTAGAAATAATAGGTGAAAAACCGTTAAGACACTGGAAGAATAATAAAATTCTTTGCGAATTAGAATTTATTAATCCAGAGTATATAATTAAGACTGCTTCTATAGAATCTACTAATAGAGACCTAGAAGATTTTAAAGATCAGATCAAAGACTTAACGAGATTTAGAAATAATCGGAAGATCTACGTCCAAACATAGATCTGCCGCTTTTATAGTAAGGAATCATTCGGAAGAGGTTAGAGGAAAATCCAGAATGGTTATAAACTATAAAAGACTTAATGACAATACTAGAAGTAATGGTTACAAACTACCAGACAAGACTGAACTAATAAATAGAATTCAGGGAAAAACGATTTTCAGTAAGTTTGACTGCAAATCAGGATACTGGCAGGTAAAGATGCATCCAGATAGCATAGAATGGACTGCTTTCACCTGTCCAGAAGGACATTTCGAGTGGTTAGTAATGCCATTCGGACTAAAAACTGCTCCCCCGATATTTCAAAAGAAAATGGATATGATTTTTGGGGAATATAAAAGATTTACTATAGTATATGTAGACGACATACTTGTTTTTAGTAATAATATGATAGAACACTTAGGACATCTCCAGACAGTTTTTAAACTTTTTGTAGATAATGGTGTATTATTTCAAAATTGCATAGCCTCAAAAGCAAAGATATGTTTACCCCTACATATTTTTCGACAGCACATAAAATTTATACATTTCAAAGCAACACCTTTTTAATTTTCCCCGCAAACACTGAAATACAGCATGATAAGTGCATTCGAAGATTGAATTAACATCGGGAAAATTTTCAAAAATATACATCCCAGCATAAAATATTACACCACGTAGCCCAATATACAATATTATACCGGGGAAATCATTATACATAATGTATCGATCTTGTATAAAAGTGTAATAGTGCATAAAAGGAGTTTATACAAAAATGTGGGCTAAACCGGGTAACAAACTCAAAATATGGAATACATGGCGTAAATATTTTCTCCCAGTAGACATAGAGCATAATCTTCCCTTAAGAACATAAATCATTACACATGATTAAAACATTTCCTAGCAAAAAGGATCTTGAATTTGCAAGAACAAAATCTTCTTAAAGGATTGAAATTTAACGGTATGAGTACCACTAGAAAAACAAATACTCCTATGTCATATTATTTGTAAATTGCATAGCCTCAAAAGCAAGGATATGTTGAATACTACATATTTTTTCGACGACGCATAAAATTTAACATTTCAAGGCATCACCTTTATAATTTTCACCGCAAAGATTAAAGTAGAGCATGATAAGTGCATTCAAAAATTGAGTTAACATAAATCTTCTTAAATGATTGAAATACTCACAGGCGAAATCACTTAGCAACCATCCTAGCAATGAAATCCTCATACTTAATCTTTCCATCCGATCCAACATCAACTTCTCGGATCCACTCATCAAACTCTGAAGCCTCAAGTTTCTCACCAATACTAGTAAGTATATGCTTGAGATCCGCAACCACAACATAACCGGTACCATCCTTATCAAGGACCTTAAACGCATCACGGAGTTGGCGATCAAAGGGTTCAGGTTTGAGGTGTTTGGACATGAGTTCAAGGAAACGGTTGAAATCGAAAGGGGAATTGAGTTTCTCTTCAGCGATTATGGATTTGAGTTGGGCTTGGGTCGGGTTACCACCGAGAGAACGCATAAGGATACCTAGCTCTGATGGGCCGATCTTACCGTCCCCATCTGTATCGAAGAGAGTGAAGGCTTCCTTCATTGACGAGATTTGATCGTTGCTCAGATCTTTGCCCATCTCGCTCTCTCTCTCTCTCTCTCTAGATTCAAATTTTTGTTTAAATAAAGCTCCAGCCACGTTTCACCATTTAAATGCGGAATATATCAGCAACTGCACCACCTGAGCACGTGATAAAGCTTTAATATTATAAACTTTTGATTCAAATTTTGAAAAAATATTTGAGTACTCTTTGAACATTTTTTATAAGTATATTAAGTTAATCACTTAAAATATTTTCTTACCTTATATACATTAAACTTAATAAGTTGTAAAATCTCAAACCTGTTAATACTGTAAAAATATCGAAACGATGATTAAAGATCAATCTGATAGAGAATATGACGATACAGCTTAGAGAAGCAAGCAACTTGAAGAGCTAAGTCGGCCTTAATGGGCCTATGAAAATTGAGCCCATTTCTCTTGGTAACCATTTTAATCCATTTTTCTGGTATCAAATCTCTGTAAAACTGGATTTAATGGTGATAAACAGATAAAGCCAAATAAATTACTCCTATCTTTTTTGGTTTAAGTTTGTCGTTGTGCTAGCTAGCAATTCAACTCGTGACGGGTACACGAGAAGTTGGGGGTATTGAAGTGTGTGTCATAAATTGTTAGATAGAACACACTTTTGATTATATTCTTAACACGCCCCTCACGTGTTTGCCTGATTTTTTTCATGGTCCAAGCACGTGGAAATTCTTTTTGATAATGGGTGGCGGTGAGGTTCGATCCCAGGACCTTTGGCCTGCTTTGATACCATATTGAAGTGTGTGATCATCTGATCTAAAAACTTAAGCTGTTAGATAGAACACACTTTTAATATTTGATTATATTCTCAACAGGGGATCTTTATTATATTTTATTTGCCATTCAAATGAAAATGTAACAATCTATAGTCGTTATTGTTTTTGTGTGCAGCCAAATGCATACATATATAAATGCCTTTCTTCTTAGGCAAGCCTCGACATGAAAAGTCAAAGGCTAGCTAATTAGTTTTTTGTTGGATTAAAGATCCGATAAAAAGTTACACTAATATTCTTCAGAAAATATATTCTGCACTAATTATGCACTACCCAAATATATAAAAGGAAACAAAAAGATGGTAAAAAAAAGTAATGTGTAATGAAAGAACAAATTTTGGCCTGATTTCATTGGTGCTGCTCTCTTTTAATACGTTATAAGCATTTTTTTCACAATGCATTTGCCTTTCGTGTGTGCTTGAGCCTTGAGGCACCAATGAAGAGAGATAAACTTTCCATACTGTAAAAAAAAATGAATTATACACTTTATAAAAGAGCTACTTTATAAACAAAAAAGTATTAATTTGATACTTTTTCACATACACTTTCCAATCCAGCTCAACTATGTTAGCAAAAGGAGATCGTGTACCACGGTTCAGAGTTAAAAAGAAGAATAGACGGCCATATAGAAAGGGTACGTGAGAGTTGGGGGACCATAACAAAAAAAGGCTAGAGTGAAGATTGCACCCAATTGCATTTTCATTTGATCATTATATCATCACTCTCACTTCCCATTTTTGTGAAATATCAAACTTTTGGAACAGGACCTTTTGTTTCTTGTAATGCATGTGACACACTATACACGAACTGGAATATTTCTTGGTCTTGCTTGCATGTGTAATAACCATCTAAAATAAAAGTCCTAAACAAACTTTGATTAGCCACAAATCCGTTACACATACCGAATCATATGATGATCTCGTAATATGTTGTCTTTGTAACGTTCCAAATAATAATAAGATCGCTAACTTTTTTTTTACTGGTCTTGTTTGTAATGCATGTGACACTCTAATTAACTTCTCTTCGTTGAAAAGGGCGGCTCAATATCATTGATAGGCTAAAACCAAACTTTAATTAAAGGCCTTAACTAATTTGTTTTCAAGAAAAAAGAGGGTTTTATATATATTTTTTATTTGAAATCTATTTTTTAAAATTTTGAGATGCAAAATTATGAATAATTGTTCTATAATAGATTTCTCTTATATAATAATATTTTTTCAATTGATAATAAATTAATTGTAAAAAAACACACCAAACATATCACTTTTTCGTGAGTTTCATACATCAACTATCCATTGTTCCATTTACCTACCTAAACTATCACTCCCTTTGTATTAAAACACACATGTATGCTGAGTTGGAAAAATATTTAAAATCAATCGACAACAAGAACGTGAAGGCTAACTCAACATCGAGTTGTGTTTTAATATAAATGAGTGACAGTTTAGGTATGTAAATGGATAGTTGAGGTATGAAATTCATGAAAAGGTGATAGTTTAGCTTTATTTTTTACCAACACATTGATAATATACCTAATCCATTTAATCTCTCTTGAGACATTTTATATAATTCTTTTTTATTTTTCCATTAAAAATTCTCAATTTTTTCTTAAAAATAAATTATAAACCTATTATTGTTTAAAAATGGGGGGCCCAAAATTTGGGGTCTAAAGCGTCCGCTTCACCTGCTTTATGGTTAGGCCGCCACTCAAGTGAGATTAGATAGCAGGTTAAAACATTGTAAATTATTTTACGATGTCAATCTATATAAATACTTTTCAAAAAATATGTGGATGATTGCTGCACTGTAAAATAAAAAATTTAAGTAGTGTATGTTGTTTGCTCTGCCATGGAATTCCAATTGCTGACACTAAAAAGAGAATGGCACTGCAGAAACAAAACAAAAGCCATTTAGCTATTTGTTGTTTGTTGTGTTGCTGAATTCAAATTACTGAAACAGAGAAGAGATTGGTTCTGAAGAATCTTACTAAGCATGGTGGACCAAAAAAAAGGTTGAAAGCAGAATTGAGTCACTTCCCAAAAAGGCACTGTTAAAAGGTGCAATGGGGTTAGAATTAGATGCCTTGTTCTTTTTCTTTTACAGAGGCATTGGGAAAGGTATCATAATTCAAATGGAAAAGGAAGAGTGAAGTAATTACTATATCAACCTGAGTGCGACTACTTTATCGTCATTCCCATTTCTACAAAACTACCTTTGCATAATACAACCGAGAATCATACTTCACCTGTCCTCTGGGGCATAGTCCAGTGGCAAAGCCTGGGCGCTATAAAGCACTCTGGCATGGGATAGCGTGGGTTCGATTCTTCGCAAGCACGAAGAAACTCTGTGTTGGAAATTTGCCTTTAGCGGAGAGATGCATCCACCCATCTTTGATGAATTAAACACTAGTGTTCCGCATGTTGGAGACCTTGTCTCTTTACACATGCATGATCTACGAAGTGAGTAGATGACCGTAGGGCCAAGAATCGTCAAATTTCGTTGAGAAATGAAAGAGATATTGGTCCACGAAGTAAGGTGTTTAAGGCATGAAAATGTGGTGTGGGACAAATTTACCACATCGGTGGGAATAGGAAGAATTGCTCTCTATATATGTCTCAAATTGGTAAAGGGTTTGGGACCCCAAGGGGTATCCCATGCGTTTAAAGGAGGGAAGACCTAGATGTGCTTGGGTTCATGGCTAAGCCCACACGCGCGTCGCCGCCGCCCGCCCGTCCGGTCCGGTCACGGGTCGTGGGCTGTGGGAACTTTCTGATATTATCTTTTTGGACCAGAGAACTCTACCAAATGTACAGTTTGGACCTGAATTCTTTCATATGTACAGTTTGGTCCCTGAAGTTTCAATATTTACAGTTTAGTCCCCAAAGTTTCTGTGAAAGTGACAGAAGGGCAGAAAACTTTCTGCCTACCGTTGGGACTATTTTTTGAGGCATTAATCAGCCAAGTAATGGCTGATTAACTCCTCCTTTATCATCCTCCTTCATGTCCATAATTCAGCCCTTCTTTATGGCCATTTACATCCATTACTTGTCTGTTTAATGCCCTCTAATGGCCATTAACAGCCATATTTTGGGCAGTTGTTTAGTCCCTCCTCCATGCTATATATTGAGCCTCCTTTGGCTCAATTCAGTGACAGAAAAACATTCGGAAAAGACACAGAAAATCAGCAAAACAGTGGCTGAAAATTCAAGAAAAAAAGGTCGAAAAATAACAAAATGGGCTGAAAAACAAGCAAAACGCAAGGCTAAAAAATAGTGACCAAACCCTCACGTATACACAAGATATACACTACGAGACACACTATATACACCAGAGAAAAATAGAAGAGTAGACAAAAACTCTTCCTTCCTATTCCATATCTTCAGCAAGTCGATTCATATTTGTTTTCTTCGTCAGGCTCAACCTATTGGCTTTGTAGCGTTGAGATTAAGTGTTGTTTTATCTTAGGAGACTATTGTCCGCTAACGTAAAAACATATATACGGGGCAATCTTGTCTTAAGGACAGAGGGCAATCCCTCGACTCAACACACCACGTTGTAACCATCCAGATTTAGTTATTTCTTGATTTCAGGTTATCAAGATTCAAGACACAACAAGCTTGCGGCAATTTTGAAGATTGGCCTATTTGTTCAACAATATTCAATTTCTGAAGATTGAATATTTGTTCATCCTTTCGAATACTTGTAATAGTTATTTACTTTCCGTACTGCTTTATAAAGTACATAGAGGACCAACAAATTAAGACAAGATTGTATTGTATTACTATTAGTGTTCGAAAGATGTCGGTCAAAAGTTGTGTGACCAAATCTGGATATGACTGTGGTTTTCTACTTGAAGACAGTGATGATGATATTGTTGAAGTTCAACATGTTCATGGTGTCACCGCTCCCGAGAGTGTGGTGGGAACAAGCGCTCCCGAGAGCCTGAGGATGTCAACTGGGACAAGAGAAGAAGGTTGAAGATGTGGTTCTATCTTGCAGCAGAAGGCCTATATCTTTCCCAGACAAAGAATCCAAAATTGGGATAAGTATTTTTCCTTACTTGTCAAGAATAAAGATTAAATGATTTCTGATTAAAAATGGATTAAAGTAAGGAGGAATATAATTTATATTCCTTACGCTTTAAAATCAGAAGTTTAATCTCTTCTTCTTTCCCGTTTAAAGATTGGATTTTGTAAACGACTTAAAAAGATCCGTTCTTTTAAGTGTAATGATTAAAAGTGTGTAAAGTATGTTCGCACATATGATGGAGAGAGATCCACTAACTGTGCGAAAACTGTTACCACTCTTAAGTAAGCGCCAAGAACTATCTGGGCACCAATCATAACGGAAGAAGTCTAAAAGCTAAAGACGTTGAGCCTGTCACACTATTTGAAAGAAGATCCTTCATAGGATGATATTGGACACTCAGTCATACAAAGCCTCTGGGCGACTGGAGTGGGCCAAAATTCCTTTGATATGATGATATTGGACACTCAGTCATATAAAGCCTCCGGGCGACTGGAGTGGGTCCAAAATTCATTTCATAGGAAAAGTAATGGACACCTAGTGTGGTGGGCCAGAGTTACCAGGTCTTAAATGATCTGAAGGCCTAAAGAAAGGCAGAAAAGAAATTGGACACTCAGTCTGCCAAAAGCAACTGGAGTGGGCCAGAGTATCTAGATCACATATGATCCGGTTGCGCCCTAACCACGGGCAAGAGGTTGTTCATGTAAAGCAACGCCACCTCTAAAGTAGAAGGGGTTGGAGAGGTTGTCCTCAATAGGACTTCAGGGGAATGGGATCACTCTCAGATGAGGTGATACATGTCCTAAACTTGGTTTAAGGGACGTTGTTGGTCAAACTGGTTTGAGACTAGTCCAACAGGTCTGTAATAACTAAGAATGGTACAGTATGTCTGTAGCCATATGAATGATATATTTGTAATCCGTGCATCTATAACATCATAGATTAAGACACGTTAAATAGAAGCTCATTCAAAAGATAACGATGTTGAGATTGTTGCCTTCTGTCGACATAAACCCTCAAAATAAATGTGAGGTAGTTGAAGAGGCAAAATCACCTTTCCAAATTCCGTCAAGGGAATAGCGAAAGAAGCACCGCTCCTCTAGAACTTAGTCACACCTACTTAGGTGATTTGAAGTTTATACAAAATAGAGGGGGGAGACAAGTACGTTGTGACCTTCATTGATGATGGTACAACGTATGGAATCCTTTGTTTGTTGAAAAGCAAAGATGAAGTTGTTGAAGCGGATAAGCGCTACAAAGCAGAAGTTGAAAATCAACTAAGCCTATGGATTGCGAAATTCGTAGTGATAGAGGGAGAGAATGTGAAGCATCGTTCATTAAACGACTGTTTATTTCTCACCTCAGTCCAACGGTGTTAGCCAAGCGCAAAGTCGTACGCCCAAATTATGTGGGGTGGCTTGGTAAAATTTGGAATACTGAAACAGGTCAAGTTGTACCTAAGACTGTAGATTGCATATTCATTGGATCTGCAAATAACAGTAGTGTTGATCGCCTCTTAGCATCAAAGAATGCTGAATTCTTTTAAGATAGCTTTCCTTGAAAAAGGAAAAAGGAAAAAGGAGTAATTGCTCAAGGTTGACAAGAACCCGCGAGGGCCTAACTGTCCGGAACTAGACGTTCTGTATCTATAGGACTCGAAAGTTGCTGGCTATCCGGAACTTAATATTCCAGATCTGCAGAACTCAGGGATTCTAGATGTTGAACCAAGAAGGAGCAAAGAGGGGACAAAGACTTGTTCCATACCTTCTAGCTTGTATGGTTGAGAACGAACCATGGACAATTAACAAAGAATTGTCATCTCCAAAAGCACTGCTTTGGAAAGAAGCTAAAGAGAGAAATAGATTCCATCATATAGAACCATACGTGTGTAATGGTTGATCTTCCTCCGGGAAAAGAACCTTTGGGTTGTAAAATGTGCTCCCCTGTGAGTAGCTTCACATCCAGGGCCATTGTAGTCTTACGTGGCATGGATGTTGAAACAGCCTTCCCAACCGGAGAGTTGGAAGAAGAGAATCAGAGTTGGTTCGCTGGACTGTTGGGCTTCTTCCTGAACTTTCATTTTGGTCCCTGAAATGTTTACATTTTGGTCCCGAAAGTTTCGTATAAAAAGAAACAATGAATCGACCACGAAACATTGACTCTGAAGTTAGAAAGCCAACAGTTGGAAAATCAACAGTCTGAAAGTAAAAGTCATATTGAAACAAAGTCTCGATATGAAAGATATAGGAATCACAGATGACATCTTAGGAATTGGATTTCTAAGACATCTAACGGATTGGTCGATAGTTTACAGTCTCGTTGAAGCCACCAATGGATATGAATCATAGAACTGATTGGAATCATGGTGCACCCATAAACAAGGAGCAATATGCTCAGGTAACGTGTAGTTCAATGTATTGTACACACTACAACCAACCTGGTATCGTCCTACAAAGCAGATCAGTTGAACTAAGGTTCACTGATGATTTTAATACATGATCGGTAGAAGGCGTTAAGTCGGATATGACGATATCTGAATTATTCGCTTATCTACGGATTATAGTATTCTGGATGTCCAAATGGTTCGGGAGAACACAAGTGATGCAAACTGGACATCGATCCGAAGAACACCAAAGCCACAAGTAAATGTGTATGGTGGTTCTTGGAAAATCCTCTAAGCAAACCTGCATCGGCCGATTCATGATGGAATCGGAGTTTATCGCTTTATACAAAGCATGAAAGAAGTTGAGTAACTTCACGACTCCTTAGAGGACGTCCCTTATTGGGAGAAACCTGTGTCTTCAGCAATTATACATTGTGGCAAGCCGGCCGGCTTCAGGAAGGACACGGATGACGGCGTCTGGACATATCTGTCAGGATCTGTCGGAGACATAAGACCATATGGCAGTTGATCATCACGGGTGTCACATCCTTGTGTACTAACTAAGGGATTACCCGGAGATCAAGTGTTCTGCCTGTCTAGGGGAATGGGCTTAAAACCCAAACAATACGAACCTTTGCGGTGGAAACCCAACCATACTGATTAGAGATCCCAAGAATGTGGTTCAATGGGAAAACTAAGCGGCAAAAGGTTCAGTTGAGCGCTTCGGTGGAAGCAAGAGCACCTCGGATGATGATTTCTGTAGATAAACATGAATCCAAAGTTGTTCCCGCGATAGACATTAAAGTGCTACCTGCATGGTGGGTAAAGGTTAAGCTTCCAAACCTTTAAAAGATCCTCAAACGGTTGAGGTTAAGGTTGGGGAAACTTTTAATGATTCCTAACACTTGAGAAGTGGGGTATAGCAGGATATCTTGTAGGAGATCACCTATTTAAGTGCGAGGATGGCCGCCTCAAATGAACGCACTTAAGAATCCAAGTGTGTCCATGGCCACAACGGACAGAAACATAAGAAGGAAAATGAATAAGAAGAGTTATTGTGTTGGTATCATTGTCTTGGCTTACACTAAACACTGACGGTTCAAGACATCACGTTCACCGTGCAGTAAGTAAGTCCGATGGTATTCAACTAGGGAAGGTTCAAAGCAAAAGCTACCTCTCCTGATGCAATATCTTTTCGCTGAAAGATTGCTGAAATGTAGGCACCTTGTGTGTGCGCCACAATCTCTCTTTCATAGAGGGGATTGTTGGAAATTTGCCTTCGGCGGGGAGATGCGTCCACCCATCTTTGATGAATTAAACACTAGTGTTCCGCATGTTGGAGACCTTATCTCTTTACACATGCATGATCTACGAAGTGAGTAGATGACCGTAGGGCCAAGAATCGTCAAATTTCGTTGAGAAATAAAAGAGATATTGGTCCACGAAGTAAGGTGTTTAAGGCATGGAAATGTGGTGTGAGACAAATTTACCACATCGGTGGGAATAGGAAGAATTGCTCTCTATATATGTCTCAAATTGGTAAAGGGTTTGGGACCCCAAGGGGTATCCCATGTGTTTAAAGGAGGAAGACCTAGATGTGCTTGGGTTCATGGCTAAGCCCACACGCGCGCCGCCGCCGCGCGCCCGTCCGGTCCGGTCAGTCGTGGTCGCTGTGGGAACTTTCTGATATTATCTTTTTGGACTAGAGAACTCTGCCAAATGTACAGTTTGATCTCTGAAGTTTCATATGTACAGTTTGGACCTGAATTCTTTCATATGTACAGTTTGGTCCCTAAAGTTTCAATATTTACAGTTTGGTCCCCAAACTTTCTGTGAAGGTGACGGAAGGACAGAAAACTTTCTGCCTACCGTTGGGACTATTTTTTGAGGCATTAATCAGCCATTACTTGGCTGATTAACTCCTCGTTTATCACCCTCCTTCATGTCCATAATTCACCCTCTTTATGGCCATTTACATCCATTACTTGGTTGTTTAATGCCCTCCTAATGGCCATTAACAGCCATGTTTTGGGCAGTTGTTTAGCCCCTCCTCCATGCTATATATTGAGCCTCCTTTGGCTCAATTCAGTGACAGAAAAACATTCGGAAAAGACACAGAAAATCAACAAAATAGTGGCTGAAAAACAGTGACCAAACCCTCACGTATACACAAGATATACACTACAGAGACACACTATATACACAGAGACAAAATAGAAGAGTAGACAGA